>CM051234.1:159609127-160965256 GCA_027917425.1 Gastrophryne carolinensis
CTTCGAGCAGACTCTACCAGGGCGGTTTCTGCTTCTTGGCCTAATTAGTCAGAAGTTTCTCTGGAGGAGATTTACGAAGTAGCAACTTCTTCAGGGGCTTCCTTGTACACGTTTCTGAAGCACTACAGAGTGGATCTTTCTTCTGACATGAGACAGGTGTTTGGCAGATTCTCCAGATTTTTTCCCATACCTACGGTAGAACGTTTGTAGGATGTCTCTTTAATAGGCAGCTGGGCTGTCCTGGATGACCTTTTGGGAAAACCCCCAATTAGCTTACCGGTAATGGAATTTCCAGTAGTCCTCCAGGGCTGCATTCCTACTTCCCATCCAGGCTAAGTAAATATTATTCATATTTAGCAAGTTTCTTCTGGGATTCCGCTTTAAAAACCCCGTCCGCTTTCTCTTGGACATTAATGTTTTTAATCATGTCCCAGTTTGTGTTTCTGGTTTAGGTGGGAGAAATTCTATTACCGGTAAGCTAATTGGGGTTTTCTGTCTGTATATTTGATTCCTGGAGGCGGGGGGGGGGGGGGGGGGGGGGCAGAAGGACTACTTGGGTCTACTTTAACAAACTGATCTCCAGCTATAAATCTATTACCTAATTACCATAAATATTCTGTATTCACATAGATGGTTACAATTACTATGAAATTCATATAACTGTGTATGCATATTTATCGAAAGGGGGGAAAGTATCTATGGCTAGATTTAATTTACTTATGATTCCCTTAACCCTTTAAGTGCCAGCCTACCTGGAGTTTTTGTTACACTCTGTTGCCAGACCATTTTGCACTATTTTGCGCTCCCCATGTTCAAATGTGATTTTTGAAGGGATTTCCAGGGATTTCCCAGGAAAATGATATATTGTTTTTTTCAGCAGAGTCTGAGCTTTAACATGAAATGTCTTGTTTGTAATTTTTAGGTGTATTCTCTATATTTTTTGGTGAAATATGTGCAAAAAAATAAAAAAAAATTATTTTCTCCCGGTTACAGCGGTACCACATATGTATAGGTAGACACCCTTTCCTACCCAGGAGACTCCCCCAAACTGAAACAGAGCTTTAGGGGATTTTCAGAAAAAATACAACTATGCTATGCAATATGCGCACCTTGCAGTTTTACCAGAAAAACAACCCTTTACATTTGAAATACCCCCCACAAACTATATATTCTCTGGAAGTACACACCTCAGGCTTTCTAGGTGTACCAGGCTTGTTGATGTGGCCACAGTTTTCTAGAAGTAATCCCTCAATGTATTCTTTGGTTGCAAAGAGTTTCCCTAAAAAAAGGATAAAAAAGCAGAATCAAAGCCACATTTTCCTAAAAAAAACTATATACAAACAAGAAAAAACAAGTATAATCTGAAAAAGCAACATCCCCCGAACAGAACGATACCCAACATGCATAGGTTCTGTCAAGGAAAGAGTTGCCAAACACCCCAAAGTAAAGCATGAGCATAACGGTAATTTTTCTTGAAAATTTCAGCTCTGCAGACAAAGTGCGCATCTTGCGATTTTTCAACCAAAACAACCATTTACATTTGGAATATCCCCCATAAACCATATATTCCCTGAAAGTACACATGTTAAGCTTTCTAAGCGTACCCAGCTTGTTGTAGTGGGCTCATCTTTCTGGAATTGATCCCTCAAAGAATTCTTTGGTTGCGCAGGGTTTCCCTTTATAAAATTTATAAAAAAGCTGAATAAAAAACACCTTTTCCTAAAATATAAATATGCAAACAAGAAAAAACAAGCTAAGTCTGAAAGCGCAAGGTCCCCCGAACAGAACAATACCCAACATGCAGAGGTACTATTAACAGTTTAATTGCCAGCCTACTTGAGATTTTGTCACCCTCTGTTCACATGTAATTTTTCCCCATTTTGCACCATGTTTTGTGACATTTTTGCTGGAATTTTCAGGAAAATTATATATATATATTTTGCAGCAGAGATTAGGCTTTAACATGAAATGTCTTGTTTGTAAATTTATTATTAAAGTGGACCAACACCCAGGATTTTGACTATCCTGGGTTTTGGTCCACTTCGGCGGGGCACCCCGATCGGGGGTGCCCCGCTGTGTGAAACCCCCCAGAAACCCCAAAAAACTCACCTCTCAATGCTCCCACGTGAGCGCCGCAGCCAATCCCCGCCAACGTCCAGGCGGGGATCAGGAACGTCCAGGCCGCTTCCGCCGCCGCCGCCTCCCGCGCGTCACTCTCGGCGCGCGCGCGCCCCCGCCGGCCATTCACAGAGGGCCGGCGCGGGCGCGCGCACGTCTGGAGGGGTGCGCGGGAGGCGGCGGCGGCGGAAGCGGCGGCGGATCAGGTAAGGTGTTTTTGGGGTTTCTGGGGGGTTTCACCCCGCGGGACATCCCAATCTCGGATGTCCCGCGGGGTGGGGGGTGATCGGCCCGGGAATCTTATAGATTTCCGGGCCGATCACCCCTGGGTGTTGGTCCACTTTAATTTTATTTATTAAGTAAAAAAAAAAAAAATCTTTCTTAGAAAATTGCCTCCTTTATTTTAAATAAAAAATAGCTCCGCATAGCCCGTGGCCACGGGCTCTTCTGCCCCCCCCCTGGCCTTTGGGGAGGCAGGTAATGGGGGTGCCGGGGGGTTAATGGCAAGTCACCGGCTAGCGCAGGTGACTTGCCATCCCCCAGCCTTGTGAACTGGTATAGGGGTCACATGGACCCCTTACCAGTTCACAAGGGGTTAAATGTAAAAAAAACACAGACACACAAAGAGAAATAATATTTTATTATTTTTTTTTTTTTTTTTTTTAATACTTACCTCCCATCCATACTGGAGCACTCTGTCCCTCGGCGATCACTGGCTTCTGCTCACTTGCTAGAAGCCTTTTATAGCTGCTGGATGACAGAACACAAAAGGGTTAATTAAAAAAAATGACATAGGGTTCCCCCTCCCAGGGAGGGGGACCCCATTTTTTTGGGAATTTTAAGGGTTAAAAACCCATAAAAATCCCCTCAAAAAATCACGTAGGGTCCCCCCTACCCAGCATTACCGACCCGGGCCAGCTATGGGGGCTTGTAGAACAGGGCGCAGGGGCCAGCGTTGGTGGCCCCTGGCCCTGCAGGCTACTAGCCCACATAGCCACTAAGTGGCCCGGGCCCTTCTGCCCCCCCCTGGCCATTAGGGAGGCAGGTAATGGGGGGCTGGGGGTTAATGGCAAGTCACCCGCTTGGCGCAGGTGACTTGCCAGACCCAGAGCCTTGTGAGCTGGTATAAGGGGTCTCATGGATCCCTTACTAGCTCACAAAGGGTTAACTGGTAAAAAAAAAAAAAAAAAAAACACACTTTAAGAAAGTGTTTTATTAAAAAAAAAAAAATTTTTACTGTACTTACCTCCGATTGCAAGCTCTTGTCCCTCGCCGCTCTGATGACAGATGCCGGTGATCGGCATCCAGAGAAGGGGGAGGCAGGAGATCAGAGGATCTCCTGCCACCTCCTTCCAGGGCACCGATCACCGGCATCTGACAGCTGAGAAGGCTGGAGCCGGTGATCGGGCCGGATGACGTCATTAGCCCCGCCCCAAGGGGGTGGGGCTTAGCAGCAAGATGGCGGCCTCCATCAACGAGGAGAGAGGAGAGGGCCTCCCGGGCTCTCTCCTGAAGATCGGTAAGTCCTGGGGGGGGGATCGGAGGCCCCCCAGGTGAGGAGGGACAGCGGGAGCCAGTGCACACACAGGTAAGTGAATGTCATTTTTATTTATTTTTCTTTTTTTTTACAGTTAGCAGCTGCTGCTTCAGAAGCGGGGGGGGGGGGCGGCCTATTCCGGGGGCTCTCCTGGAGCCATCTGACCCCCCACGGTTAATGTGGGTGTTTACATTGGTATTCCATTGCTGATTCTAATTGTATCACAGTGTACTGAGTGGTTGATACATGAAAATACTAAAATCTCTGGGTGGGGGTAGGAACTGCCCAGAAAGAAAATTCAATGTATGTCTGGCTGAATGAATGCCAGATATTGCTATTATATCAAAGCCACATAAATAACTGATTTTTGTCTGTACCCGCTTTCCCCTGAAATGGGTGCCAAGGAGTTAAACCAGACCTTCAGCGTGATTTAATGAAAAGCCCAAACTCTTAAAAAAAACGGTTCCCCAGCATCTAAAATTAATATATTTTACGTTTTTTAGTCACTAACTTATTATTCTTTCCCCCACTGGGCTGCAACTCTGTTCAGGACTTTAGGATACGGGCGCCGCCATCTTGACTCAGAAGCATCACACTTACTGAGGAGAGGAGAGTGGGATAAGGTACAGGGGGTGGGTTATAGCTGTGCTTTGCTCAGACAGAGCAGAGCTGGGGTCAGGTAAAGGTCAGCAGTCCCAGAATGCAGAGCAGCACAGTCAGGAGGCACTTCCTGTTTGCAGGCTGCCTGATAAGATGGCGGCTTCCATAAGCCGCCATCTTGGATGTTTAAAGGCTCATAACATGCAGTAGATGCAGGTAGGATGATTTTTAATGTGGACAATCTGTATGTACAGGGTGTAGGAAACATATAAGATAGACTCTTATTCAGAGTGAAGGTCCGCTTTAAAGTGGCCCAAAACTGGTAAAAGTATATTGGGTCCATGTGAATCACCCCCCACCCATATGCGCCCCACCCTCCAGCCACACATACCTTTTTGGCTGTCTTTGCCCGCTGGAATGATTCAGTCCCTGATATCACAAAAAATGGCCCAATGATTAGAATCCATATAAATATGCTGGATTGCAGGAGGGAGGGGTCACCTATACACATACACATCAAGAAATATCCAGCCAGACTTGTTTAATGGAAGGAAGAGGAAATTGGGGGTTCTGTCCCTTCTGATACACTCAAACCTGCCACCTCTGGATTTTATTTTATTTCAGGAGAAGACAACCCATCCTCTCATTAGCTGAAGTGTTTATATAGAGTTTTAATGTTATACAATTTTGCGATACACCTTTAATTTCCAGCTTCTGGTCTATTCTGCAGCTTTGTTTGCCAACAATACCTATACCGCAGAGTATTAATGAGGTGACGCATGTCACCATTCGCAATAAAGCGACGTTTTATTTGTCTATCCACCTGTGCCGGACGTCCTTCAACTACTCGCTTCCCCATTAGCCCGGCTGCACTTGCAATCTGGTGGCAGCGCCTTCTCCACACAACCCACACTTCCTCCTCACATGCTTGAGATTTTGGCTTGAATAAGAAGTGGAAACTGAGGTTTCCTACTTCCAAAAAATAGAGATTGTGAATAAAACAGCCATTATACCTGCAAAGTAAGAATAGCCACATCTTATTGCACTAGATCAGTTATCATTTATACAAAAAGCCATATTAAAAGCCAGTCTGAATAGGTGCAAAACATACACTTGTGAAGTATCTGTTATGAAACCCCATATATTCACTTCATGTGATTTTTCTAATCATGTTTTTTTTTGTTTTTAAGGATGTCAAAGCTGTTCTGACGCATTCTATTCAGAGTGCAATGCACTCCATTGGAGGAGTTCAAGTTCTTTTTCCTTTGTTTGCTCAGCTGGACTATAAGCAATATGGATCAGATCACACTGACCCTTCTGTTTGGTAAGTAACAGGCTCATTAACCCAACCCAGCCCTTCCTCTATCTTTGTTCGCCAATGTGTTACAGGTCATGCTTGCATGAAGTCAGCTGGAACGGAGACTGGGGAAATATATAATTCCAAACTGTCATCCTGACTGTTGTTTAATTTTAGTTTAATCTCTTGTTTATTAAGATTTTCAAAAATAAAGACAAACAATGCATATATGGAATCAATCCTGCACCCCCCCTCCTCCAGGCGTAACTGGGGCACCATCACGCCCTACGTCCCCCCCCCCCCCCCGCCCTGAGCAGCCACTCCCACCGAACTTTTTAGAAATTAACTGTACACTGTGTTTGCATTTCGTACCCCTAATGGCGAGAGTCAGAGTTTCCAGGGAGAGAGTTAACCAGGCCTCATAAGGATTACAAGGCAAGGGTCACCACAAGGGGGTGTATTCTGCGTTGTTTTTTGGCCCGTGAGAGGGAGCCGTCTGTGCCGCATTACATCGAACCAAACCCCCCGCCTCATCACCTGAAGCCCAAGGCGGCAGGGGGATCTGGGGCATACAAGTCCCATCAGCGGCCCCACCGCGGGGCATAGGTCCTGTCCAAAGTGAGACCAGAGGGGGGGGGGGGGGGCGCGCGAGATGGAGAAGGAGAGGGAACCCATCCTGCGGAAAAGGGGTGAATGGTGAATGAGGGAGATGGGAGAAAGGACAAGAGAGGGAAGGGGGCAAGAGATGAAAGAGAGAAGGAAGGGAGAAAGGGAAGAGGGAGAGGGAGGGGGAAGAAAACAGGAGGGAGAGGGCGGGGAGGAAGGTCATGTTATAAGAGGGGCCTCACACCACCGGGTCGCCACAGTCCCATCCGTAAGTCACCTCTTAGGCCTTTGCCTCGTCCGAATCTCTGAACCTGATCCAATTCATCCAAGTTGTCCAGTGCTCCTCGCCTCCCTCTCCACCCTCCGTCATCAACTCCTCCATCCTCAAAATGTGATCCATTTCTGCAAACATTCCGCTAGACTTGGCGGAAGAGGGGACTTCCAATGTCTGGGGATAATTGATCGTACAGCTGTCAAGAAGAATTTGAGGACTCCTCTCTTAGCCTTGGCAATGGAGCCCGGAATCAGGGAGAGCAGGGCAACTCTCGGGTTATTCAGCACCACAGAGCCCTCCACTTCCATATGGGTTTTGAGAACCGTATCCCAGAGCTGTCTGATCGGTGGGCACGGGTTAAACCCCAGGATATCACGCTCCAGTTGGACCCAGAGCTTGTCCTCTCTCCTGTACATCCACTCCACCATCCTTGTAATGACAGCCGCAGCATGACAAAGCTTTATGTGCGGGGCCCCGATTTCGCCTGCGCTCTTTGGTCTGGCCAGTATATTGAATCTGATGCGTGGTTTCCGCGAGCCGCATATGAATTTCAGGAAATCCGCTTGTATTGCTTTGAAAAAATGTCTGGGGAGCATGACTGGTATGGTTTGGAAGAGGTACAAAAACCGGGGGAGTATATCCATTTTCAGGATGTTGATCCTACCAAACCACGAATATCGACCTCTGTCATATTTTGTAAGGTCTTGGAGAACTTTAGCCTGCAGTGCCTTGAAATTTAGCTCGTAGAGATTATCCAAGTCAGATGGGATGAGGGCGCCCAGATATTTTATTGCGGTGGGTTGCCACTTAAAAAAGAAGCTGTTCCGGTGCCTCTCCACTAGGGGTTGCGGCAGGGTAAGGTTCAACGCTTCCGACTTTGCATAGTTAATGCGGAAATTGGACAAGTGACCGAACCTCTCAAACTCCTTGAGAACCGCCGGGAAAGATATGGCTGGAGATGTCAAGTGGAGGAGCAGGTCGTCTGCAAAAATTGAGGCCTTGTAATGTCTACCTCCCCATTCAATCCCCTTGATATCTGGATTGTTCCTTATCGCGATCTCTAAGTGCTCCATTGTCAGTGTGTACAGCAGGGGCGAGAGAGGGCAGCCCTGACAAGTGCCATTTGTGATTGTGAAGGGGTTTGATAGCACTCCGTTGGCTCTGACACGGGCTGCGGGTTCCTGGTATAGTGCCAGGATCTTGGAGAGGAGGATAGGACCCAAGCCAATCTGGGAGAGAGTTGCCTTGAGGAAGCGCCAACTCACCCTATTAAATGCCTTCTCGGCGTCGCAGGATAGAAGACAAGCTGGTATGCCGTTCTTATGGACATGGGCGATCAGGTCCAGTAGTTTATTGGTGTTGTCTCTGGCTTCACGGCCAGGGACAAAACCTACTTGTTCCAAATGTATCAGTTGAGGGATCAGTGGTTTGAGTCTGGTGGCTAGTACTAGTGGGATGAATGTTGTAGTTGACCTGCAGTATTTGCGTGAGCAGTATTTGCGTGCTCATACATTTTAGCACGTTGACTGTCTCTGTACCAAAGATGAGCTTGATCGTATAGCTAAAGTAACTTATTACTGTTAAGCAAAAGCTCAGTTAGCAATTCCGGTGTGAGATCTTTCTTATGCTTAGACTCCAAATCACTGATGGTCTGCAGAGTCTTGGTGATCAAGGCCGCTTTCTCGCATTTCAACCTTGAGCCCTCCTGAATAAAGACACCCCTAAGGACACATTTTAGAGCCTCCCATTGGATTGCTGGCATGCAGTCATCCTGTTAGTGGTCGACCTGTTAAATTAATGATTGCCTCCTTCACTTTGTTCATACATACCGTGTCCCTCAGGAGATCATTCAGGCGCCAGTTCCAGCACTTTGGTGCTGCATTTGGTAGGACAAACGATACAAAAACCGGCGCATGGTCCGACCACAGAAAGGGGCCAATGCGGGACTTGGGGTGCCACTGCAGGGCATGATGGCTTAGGAGGATATAGTCGATACGGCTATATGAACCGTGCAAGGGTGAAAGGTATCTCTAGCCTGTCCATGTTCCAACCTCCATACGTCCATCAATTGCATGTCATGCAGCGTCCTCCTCAGGGACTGCAGCTTCCCCAGTGGCACTGAAGACTTTCCAGATGAGGAATCCAGAGGGGATTCAACGTAAGGTTGAAGTCCCCGCCGAGAATTAAGATTCCGTCAGCGAACTCCACCAGTCTCTTGAGATACTTCTGGAGCGTCCCATCCTGGTCATAGTTCGGTAAATACAAATTCGCCACTGTGTAGGTTTTTTGATGTATCTGCATCTTGAGAAAGACTAATCTTCCCTCGGGGTCTGCAAGGTGGTCCACCTCCGTGAAGGGCAGGGATTTGTGAATTGCTATAGATGCGCCCCGTGATTTGCTTTGCGGGTTAGTGCTATGAAACCAGGATGTAAAGTACTTATGGCGCATGGTAGGAACATTGCCTTTTTGAAAGTGAGTCTCTTGGAGGAGAAGGGTGCCCACTCTCTGCTTGTGCAGATCATATAGGACCTTGGAGCGCTTTTCAGGGGCATTGAATCCTTTAATGTTCAGAGAGCAGACCGTCGGCGTAGCCATCCCCAGCGAGGGGCGCCGGCGCAAAAACGAGCACAGATCACAGCAGGAACCAAAGGTGCCAAATATACGGCCCGGTAGGGGGCGGAAGGTGAAGGAGGGAGACCCGATGGCAGGAGGAAAAGGCCGAGGTCCCGGGGGGGGGGGTTAGGAAAGGAGGATCAACAGAGAAGAAGAGGAGGAAAGGGGGAAAAGGTAGAAAAGGAGAGAGGAGCGGTTAAGGCAAAGTGGGCAGGGGCGAATAACCTGTAAGGAGTAGGGCCGGGCAGAGGGAAGGAATATTTATGTAGGTTGTTGTTCGGGAAGGGATTAATCGGGGTAGCAGGACACCAGGGTTAGGTGCAACCGCAACAAACTCTGTTACGAGGGGCCCCGCGGTGCTCAAGGACCACTAGTACCCTCGTTACCCTGTTTAGGGTAGCGCCAGTCGAAATGGCACAAGACCCAACCAGGGACTCCTAAGTCAGGGAAGTGTAAGACGAGAACGGTATAGGCATAGAAGATGCACACACTGAAAAACATTGTCACATCATACACGGACTAAAGAAAGAGAAAACATTTCTATAGCTTTGTAAAAGGCAGAAACAACAATGCAACATTATGGTGTCTTGTGAGCATGGGGTCCAGAGGGGGCGCCTATGGGCATCGCGCGCGGGCGAACAACTCCTGCGTCCCACCGCATCCGCGCCCGAACCCCTGTCATCCGTCCCCCACCAACTTGGGTGGGGGAGCAAAGAGGGGTAGCTCGGTCCCCGCCCAGTCCTGGGGGTAAATAGCACCCCTCCCGGCCAAGTCAAACCGTCGGGCCTCGAACCCAGAAGACACACATATCTATCCATCTTTATTATCCATCATTATTGACATGAGTAGCAGCCCCGGAACAAGTGCAAACAACATTTCAACTTAAGCCGTAGCAATTTTAGATCTGCAAGCGCCATCTACGTGAGGGGGTATACCCAGGAACGAGCCTAGGTACGACACCCCGTCGGACGCCCCCTACTAAGCAGGGAAGCGCGCCCCCTCGGCCACCCGCGCCCCCCACGGGCTAATATCCGTGCGGGACCCGGCGGCCGGGGCGGTGTGCCGGACCCCGTAGGCCCCCCACATACGTGGCACCCACATCTGCGACCGCCCATCGGGCCCACCGCAGAACTATGAACCAAAAGGATTAGGCACTTAACAACATTATGATAACGGGCAGAACAGTTCGAGCCGGACTCCCTCCAAGGCAGGCGTCCCCTCCAAGGCCCCACCAACCCACCACAGGCCCTCCTCCCTCCCCCAGCACCCCTTCGAGTCTCCGCGGGCCCCCGCCTCCAACCCCACGGAACACCTCCAGCAGGGGTCTCTGTGCTCGCCTCATTTGAAGTGTCCTGGAGGAGAGGTCAGGAAGGACCACCACGGATGAGCCCTCTAATCTGGTTGGTCCCTTTTCCCACGCCTTTCTCAGGATGTCTTCCTTGGTCTTGTAGTATTCAAGATTCTACAGATTCTACAGATCACGTCTCTGGGTCGTTGCAGATCTGCCGGTCTGGGGCCAAGGGCACGATGTATTCTGTCAATGACAATGTCGCTTGTAGGAGGGAAGCCCAGAATTGTGTTGAAGATAATTTAGCTGTGTTCTCTAGGTCCGGCCGGGAGCCCCCTCAGCCTGACGTTGTTGTATCTGCCTCTGTTCTCAAGGTCGTCTATGCTAAGGTACAGGGCGGAGGTGTGTCTTCTCTCTTCTCGCTGTAGCTGTTCCAGGGCCGCCACTCTCTGGGCTAGCGTGGACTGATCTTGCTCAATCGAGTCCACCCTGTGAGAGACTTCAGAGATAGAGTTCTGCAGCATGTTGAGTTCTCTCCGGAGAGTGTTCTCAATTTGCACAATGTATCCATCAAAATCCGTCTGAAGGCGTCTGAAATGTTGGAACGAACCAAGTCAGCCAAGGCTGAGATCAGGGACGGGGGCACATGTTGCATAGCTGGGGTCATCCCACATGGGAGGATCGCAGATGTCTTCGCCAAGGTTCCGCCGTCGCTCCTGGGGGGAAGGGCTTCAGGGGACCAACCACCACCCCAGCTAGTGGGCCCCGCACTCCAGGGTCTCTCCGGGGACAGGTGGCTGAATTGCGCAGTGCCTCCCTCTGTTCTGTCACTTCAGGGGCATCCCAAATTCGTTCCACAGGGGCAACCGATGACGCCACGTTTTGGCTGCTGGAGGAAGGCGACATATCCTAATGGAGAGTCTCCCAGGGGTCCCTCCAGGTCACGTTTGGGAGAGGGGCACCCCCCATCAGTTCCCTCCGGAGTGTGTGCTGAAGCCCATGAACTGGCTAGGGGGCTCAGCTTGTGTGTTGGTGGCTTTACTTGGCCTGGGAAAGGACTGTATCCCCTTCCCCCTGCTTGACAGGGCTCTGTTCTCTGCCCTGGGGGATTGTCACATTGCCGCCTATAACGAGCTGGGGCCGCTTCATTAGATTGCCCTTGCCCTCCCGTGTCCCCCCCCCCCCATCCGTGTTTTCCTGCTCCCACTGGTGGCTGGGGCGCAAACGAGGGGGCAATCCTTCCCCCACCCCCGTGCGGGGGAGGTCGCGACGCAGCTCTCCTCACCTGTGCAGCCGGTGTCCCGCCAGCTGTCACTGGGCTCGCCTCCTCCTCCTCCTCCATCATTCTGCTCTGTGTGCGGACAGAGACAGACGCTCCTGCACGGGCTTCTCCGCCCCTGTCTGCAGCACGGAGGGAGACCCTGGTCCAGTCTCTACCTCCCGCAGCTCCACGTGCGCCGTCTTCCTCCGCGTCGCCGGCACTTCCTCCTTCTCCCTCCCGGCCTGCTGCTCCAAAATAGCGTGCAATGGAGGCCGGCTGTTGTCTCCTGGTGGTGGCCGAGGACTTCCTGCGCCTGGACATTTAGGTAAAGGGGTTGTTGCTGGGTGTTCCTATCGTTAGTCCGGGTGATCCTGTGCAGAGCTCCAGAACTACACAGCCTACTCTGCCATTGGCTAGCCACGCCCCCCCACTAAACAACCCCTGTATGTTTACCATATACCACAAAATTGTTTTTAGTAGTTAGGAATGCTTAACTATGCCCCCCCCCCCCCCTAAAAAAAAAAAAAATGGATATACTTTTGTACTTTGACTTAAACCATTGCACTGGAGAAAGATCGCCAGGTTGCTGTAAGAAGACTAGAAAAAACCCACAGACCTGGCCATATATTGAAAAATAATCTCCTGGCCATGGAACGCAGAAGCCTTACCTCCATATTGTCGTGAGATATATAGAATTATAGGAAATTGGTTTCTAGACAGCACAAAGGATACAAACATATTGTTCATGATCTTGGGGGTGAATTGATTAGGGTGGGGTTTTGCCTCATAGGAAATAATGGGCTGATGTTTAACCCATCCATGCCAGTATGTGTTTTGGGAAAAGAGCTGTAGTAAACATAGAATATCAGCCAACATTCTTATCACAACCCTACCAAACTACAGTTAATAAGATGTTTGTTTGAACCCTTTCCTTCCGTTTTAATCTCTTTGTGTAGTTCAACACTTCTGGCCTTCATTTTGGAGTTGCTGAAAAATTCGCTTGCTATGCAAGAACAGATGCTTTCTTCGAAGGGCTTCCTTGTAATAGGATACAGTCTTGAGAAGGTAAGCTTTGTTGTAGATGATGTCCTCATTTTCTTTTTCCACCTATAGTATCAATTTCCTCAAAGCAGGCAAAGTCAAAGCGGCATCCATAATTTAACAGTAAAAAACAAACCTCTTGTGTATTCTACTGGCACCAGAAGTGAAGTTGTTTACCTATTGTGGTGTTTTTTTTTTATTTAATTGGCAGACTGACATATGTTAGAAAAAGTGTTTAAACCGGACCTTCACCATGATTTAGTGAAAAGCCCAAACCCTTAAACGATTCCCCAGCATCTAAAGTTAATATATTTTAAGTTTTTAGTCACTTCTTATTATTCTTTCCCCCACTGGGCTGCAACTCTGTTTAGGACTTTAGGATACGGGCTCTGCCATCTTGACTCAGAAGCATCACACTGAGGAGAGGATAGTGGCATGAAGTACAGGGGGGCGGGTTATAGCTGTGCTTTGCTCAGACAGAGCTGAGATGGGGTCAGGAAAAGGTCAGCAATCCCAGAATGCAGAGCAGCACAGTCAGAAGGCACTTTTTTCAGGCTGCCTCATGTCCCATGGGCTGCCATCTTGAATGTTTAAAGGCTCATAACATGCAGTAGATGCAGGTAGGATGATTTTTAATGTGAGCAATCTGTATGTACAGGGTGTGGGAAACATATAAGATAGACTCTTATTCAGAGTGAAGGTCCGCTTTAGGCACTTTTTCCCTTTTCATGGAAACAGAACAGTTATAAAGTCGTCTGTAGTTACATTTGGAAGCTTTGGTTTACTACGTTTACAGTAACAGTAGTAGCAGTTTTTTTTAAACAAAACAAATCCAAGGATTTTCACTATCCCAGGTTTTGTTTCTTGCTGGGGGAAACCTTACCGCTCCCCAGTTCCAGTTTCATTGTGAAGTGCACGCGCTCCTGCACCAGCTTATCTGAATGGCCGGGCGCGGTAGCACACCTCAGCACAGATTTGCTGGGGGATGTGGCCGCGAATGTTTACATCATCATGGGAGCTGCCAGGAAAGGTGAGCTTACAGTAACCCAGGAAGGGGGTTCACACCAATTTGGGGTGCACCAGGGCAAGGCCAGAGACCGTTCCTGAAGTCCTTTGGACGCCAGGTCTGTGCCGGGAGGGTTTTGTTACACTTAAACTGCATCCTGATTTGCTTATCATAAAAGGCATTAATAGCTTTGCCGTGTCATGTGTTTTCTTCCTTTCTCACAATTATATTGCAGTCTTCCAAAATACATGTCACTAGAGCGGTCCTGGAGCTCAGCCTGGCATTTGCAAAATACCTGAGCTCTTTGCAGAATGGGGTTCCCTTGCTGAAACAGCTGTGTGACCACATTCTTCTGAACCCAGCAATATGGATTCATACGCCAGCAAAGGTTTGTACTAATTACATTTGTATTTATTTTGTGTATAGTCATACTGAGCATGTCTAGAAACCATGTCATGCTCTCAAGATACCATAGAGTTTGCCCCCTTTTGCAATTTGCAGTGTTCGTTACTTTGTTTTACTGAGTATTTGAAAACGAGGCCAAAAAATGAATAATGCAACTCTGTGCCAAGGAGGGTTCTGATGTTGGTGGTGCACATAACAGATATTCAGTACATCCAGACCCACTACCTGAGCTTAGTGTGAAACACTGTTTAAAGGGATTGACCACCCAAAAAACATTAGGATATCAGCCGCTCCCCCAAACCCTGGGTCGAGTCCCACGATGGCCAACCCCCAAACTTCAGTCACTGGCCCTTCTGTGTTGGGCTCACACCTCCGCAATCAGTCACAGGGGAGCTGCCATGCCCCCTTTATTGCCAGTGATGGGAGTTAGGAGCCCGGCCAGTTGGGATTGTATCCAGCGATCGGGTGAGTTTGATTGCCATAGTTGCAACGATTTGCTGTGAGGCACAAAACGTGAGGTATACTTTTCGTTTTTCATTCAAGTAGTAAATCCCCTTAAACAGCATGATTTAATGAAAAGCCCAAACCCTTAAAAAAACCATCCCCCAGCATCTAAAATTAATGTATTTTAAGTTTTTTAGTCACTTATCATTCTTTCCACCACCGGGCTGCAACTCTGTTCAGGACTCTAGGATACGGGTGCCGCCATCTTGCCTCAGAAGCATCACATACTGAGGAGAAGAGAGCGGGATAAAGTACAGAGGGGCTGTTTTATAGCTGTGCTTTGCACAGACATAGCTGAGCTGGGCTCAGGAAAAGGTCAGCAATCCCAGAATGCAGAGCGGCACAGTCAGAAGACACTTCCTGTTTGCAGGCTGCCTTTTGCTCCATGAGCCGCCATATTGGATATTTAAAAGCTCAGAAAATGCAGTAGATGCAGGTAGCATGATTTTTAATGTGGGCAATCTATGTACAGGGTGGGGGAAACATATAAGATGGGCTCTTATTCAGGGTGATGGTCCGCTTTAAGTTCTTGAGATCCGAAATGAGATATATTAAACCATCCTTCTGGTAAAGCACAAAAAGACTGAAAACAGAACAAAACTATCTGAATGGCTGGGGGGGAGGGGGGGGAGCGAGCGCACATATGCACCGTCCCTCGCTCCCCATTGCGTAACATCAGAGAAGTTTGCCGAATGACAAGGGCACAGCAAATGGCTCTTATCATGGAATCATTCTTGGCCTTGTTGTGGCAGGACTGCTTCTTCGGAAGGTGAATTTTCTGTATTCCTAGTATGTCACACACCCCGCTTCCAACATTCATGACACTTGGGATACCGGCCTGTAGAGGGCGCTCTTGCAGAGATGACATGGAAAAAAGGAGCCCCTCCTGGTCCATAAGTACCCGGGACCTCCCACTATTCCTCAGTCTTTTCGTCTCTGCAGTCGGCGAAGCATTCAGAAGATGACTCTCCTTCCTGCAGGTAGCTGGGTTACGCCCGGCCTTTTTCTATTTCTGCCTGAAGCCACATTTTTGTATTGTGATAAGTATGTTATGCCTCCCAGCCTTGGCTGATGGGCTCGGGCAAAGGTAGATACACCCTTGGGTGTATATGGGAGCTTGCTCCCTCCGTGAGACCTCAAATAAGGGGTAGGCGGAATCCGGGTTGGTGTCCCCCGGCATGGGATGCCCCGTCCCTTTAAATCTCCTTGTGCCTATTGGGTGCTTATTGTTATCCCCCCTTTTGGCCCTCCTGGACCCTGCTGGGGGAAGGGGGGGTGTTCTTTATTTAGGGAGTATCTTTTGGCCTATGCATTTGTTACTTTTTTTTTTTTTTTTTAAAAGGATAAGAGACATAACTGTTTTGGGTTTTTTAAATTTCCCTCTCTTTTTTTCATTCGGCCCCGTTCTATGATGTCATGCTATTGTCTTTGGCTGACCCGCCCTCTGCTCTCTGAGCAGTGCTAGGTGGTGGGCGGGGCTTCGAGTCGGCGTCGCATTTCTGCTTCCTCTTCCTGTTTGACATGTGGTTTGCTGGTTCCTGTTCTGGTGCTGGCCTCCACTGGTCCTGGCTGCTGCGTTGGTGCCACTGCTGGGCTTTTCTTATATCGATTGGTCGCAGGGCTGTCGCTGGGCCGTTGTGGTCACTGTGAGTGCCCTTTAGTTATACTAAAGGGAAATCTTTTTTATTTACTGTCATTTCTTTCTTGCATATGCATAAGGCTCATTGTGTTTTCTCTATCTTCCAGGGGGAAACTCTCTTAATAGGGGTTTCTCCTGGTCCTTGTTTAAAATTCTCCCACATAGGGACTATTAAGGGGCATCCCGGGTAGCTTCGGCTTTAAAAATCCCATATACTTGGCGACTATAAAAAAAAAATATGTTTTAATAAACACCATATGGAGGCATCTCAGGATACTGGCTTTTCAGTACCTGCGGGACAGACTCGGCAGTGTTTGCGATGTGGGGCATACCTTGTTGGGGATAATGCATTTTATTTATTTATTTTTTTTGTGTATCTTGTGTTCAATTGGTTATAATGCAGCAGTAAGGGGCCCAAGCCTCAGGGTAGGTGGCTCCTGCCTCTTCCCCCCACATCGCCTTGACTTGTTCATACCCCCAGTGATATTGTCATGGGTAGAGAGTCGCTTTCTGATGTATGTACCTGATTGGCTCACATTGAAAAGGCCAAGAGGGCCTCAGCTAAAAGAAAACATTTAGCTCTGGCCGTTGAGGCAAATGAGCTTGATTGTAGCGAGCATTTTTGATCTCCGTTTGAAGAAGGAGAATTCTTTGAAAAATCTGATGTTTCAGATGTTCAGCAATTGTGGGTATTGATGCTGAACAAGGTGAAGGGGAGAATTTTGACACCCCTAAAGCTCTTGCTCAATTATATGAGGTCTTGGCTATTGATTTTCCATAAGCAGTCCCTCCTCAGAAAGGGGAGTTCTTTGGAGCCTCCAAGCCTCGTTTTGAATTTCCTAATCAGAAACATTTTGAAGATATCATTCTTAAGGAATGGGAAAAGCCTGCGCGATATATATATCCCTTTCCTGCAGACACTGTAAGCGTTGGTCATCCCCCCTGTGGTGGATTCACCTGTGCTCAGTTTGTCCAATTCCTCTGTTTTGCATTCTCCGGAATCTACTTCCCTTAAAGGATGGGAAGGACAAACGTATTGAACAAATGTCTTGCCATGCGTTTGCTAGCGTTGGCTCGGCCTTGCGGCCTGTGGGTGCCTCTGCACTTATGGCAGTTGCTATTAGGTCTGTTATTAGAGACCTATTGAATACCTTAGGGATTGATCCAGCCTCTGATGAGTTTTCCGCTCTCAAGCGATGTGATTTATTTGTGTCTTTTGTACTTTCTGCTTTAGATGACTCCATGGTCTTGTGTAGCAGAACTTCTGCCTTGCTTGTTGTAATTCGGCAGTCTATTTGGCTACGCCAGTGGGCGGCTGACACGGTGGCAAAGAAGTCGCTTACAGCGCTTCCCTTTGGGAGATTACGCCTCTTTGGTGAGCAGTTGGATTCTGTCATTAAAGGAGGCAAATTGCCTCAGCGTAAGAAGCAACGTCGTTCCTTGCGGGGATCGGCTTCCTTTTAACCCTTCCTTTCGTGGTTCCAGAACGGGCAGAGGATCGGCCCTTTTCAGCCCCAAGGGGGACTGCATGGAACAGAGGAAGAGGACGTGGCCGTCCAGGTCAGAGTTGGGGATCTAAGCCCAAGTCCTCTTCCAAGCCTGCCCAGCAATGAGGAGGCGCCCTCACCTGTACGGGTGGGGGGACGGCTGCGATTCTTTTCCAGGCTTGGGTCAAGAGGTATCAGACAGATGGATTCTGGAAGTTGTCCTCCGGTTACAAGCTGGAATTCGAGGTTCGGCCTCCTCCCAGATTTTTCAGGTCTCGGATGCCCGCAGATCCGATGATCGCACAGGGGCTCCGGGCAGCTGTGGCGAACTTTTTAAACATGGATGTTATCCGCCAGGTTCCTCCAGCGGAAAGAGGTCTGGGGTTTTACTCCAACCTATTTACGGTTCCCAAAAAAGGACGGCTCTGTTCGGCCTATTCTAGATTTGAGACGACTCAATCAGTTTATGCGTTTCCGAAGGTTCCGCATGGAGTCGT
Organism: Gastrophryne carolinensis; assembly: GCA_027917425.1. Lineage (NCBI taxonomy): Eukaryota > Metazoa > Chordata > Amphibia > Anura > Microhylidae > Gastrophryne > Gastrophryne carolinensis. The sequence continues at coordinate 159,627,301 of CM051234.1, forward strand.
TGCGTTCAACGATCGACGCTCTCCGCCAGGGGGACTTTATGATGTCCATAGACATCAAGGGTGCTTATCTGCACATTCCTATTTTTGCCGCTCACCAAAGGTTTCTCAGATTCACAGTAGAAAACCACCATTTTCAGTTTGCGGCTCTTACATTCGGCCTCACTCCATCCCCAAGAGTGTTACCAGGGTCCTGCCAGGAGTAATGGCTATTCTCAGGGTCCAGGGCATTCGCATCGTGCCATTGCTGGACGACTTGCTCATCACAGCGTCATCTTTCAATCAGACGGAACTGGACACCAGAACAGCGGTGACTACACTAGAGAGGTTTGGTTGGGTGATAAACCATGCCAAATCCTCTTTGTCCCGTAAGGGAGATTCCCTTTCTGGGCTTGATTCTGGATACCCTTTAGGCCAGGGTATTTCTTCCTCAGTCCAGGATTGTTCTGATTCAGGATTTAATTAATCTGTTCCTGGCCAATCCTCATCAGCCTATCCGCTTGGGGATGAGATTAGTGGGGTTGATGGTGGCCACGCTCGAAGCGGTTCCTTTTGCTCAGTTCCACATGAGGACGCTTCAGCTCTTTCTTCTGGCGAAGTGGTACAAGCGCCCGTTGTCTTTGAATCGGACTTGTCTGTTGTCTCCCCTCATCCTGCAGTCCCTCCAGTGGTGGCTGATTTCAAGCAATCTCAGGGACGGCAAATCATTTCTGACCCCTTGTTGGGAGTTGGTCACCACAGATGCCAGCCTTACGGGCTGGAGGTGGCATCTGGAGGAGACACCGGTTTCAGGGGTTTCTGAATTAGCGGCCCTGTCTATCCAGGCCCCTTACTTCGAAAGGCATCAGGATAAGGTGGTTTTCCGTTTTAAACCAGATTTTCTTCCTAAGGTGGTGTCTGCCTTCCACCTAAATCAGGATATAGTTCTTCATTCATTGTGCCCTAATCCTAGTAATAACAAGGAAAGGGTTTTACATTCTTTGGATGTTGTTCGTTGTGTTAAGTATTATTTGGTTACTACTTCTGCTTTCTGAAAGACAGATGCCTTTTTTGTTGTGCCCTCCGGGCCTAGGAAGGGGTTGGCCCCCGCCAAATCTTCCGTCAGTTCATTGTTGGGGCCTATTCTGCTAAGGGGAAGGTTCCCCCTTTTCGGGTTACTGCTCATTCTACTCGTGCTGTTGGGGCTTCTTGGGCTTTTCAGCACCAGGCGTCTGTTGAACAAGTTTGCAAGGCTGCTACTTGGTCTTCGGTGCATACTTTTTCTAAGTTTTACAAGGTTGATGTGCGGGCCTCAGCGGATGCTGCTTTTGGTCGCAAAGTTCTGCAAGCTGCAGTTATTTAAGTTATGCCTTATTTTCCTTGTGGGATCCCCGCCCATTATGGACACTGCTATTGGATATCCCAAGTGTCATGAATGTTGGAAGCGGGGTGTGTGAGATACTAGGAATAATACCATTTTTTGAGTACTCACCTGTAAAATGGGTAATACGAGTATGTCACACACCCCGCTTCCCCCGCCCTTTTTTGTTCAGGGGTCCTTTATATGGTGTTTGTTATTATTTTCAATTCACTATATAATTTGCTCTTCCTGGTTTTCTCACTGTTTTTTTAAAAGACTGGGGAATAGTGGGATGTCCTGGGTACTTATGGACCAGGAGGGGCTCCTTTTTTCCATGTCATCTCTGCAAGATCGCCCTCTACAGGCCGGTATCCCAAGTGTCATGAATGTTGGAAGCGGGGTGTGTGACATACTCGTAATACCCATTTTACAGGTGAGTACTCACAAAATGGTATTTTTCTCTGAAGTTTAAACAATGGAGACGTTTTTTTCTGTTCAGGAAGGGATCTCATTTTGGGACAAAATATCTCCCCATCTGTGAGAAAAGTATTATTCTGCTTTATTTCTTTGATAATATTTTCATTCTAAAAAATAATTTTTTGTGTAAAGGTGTTTATAATCCTATTAGTCTTTGTTATACTAAACTGTTTGTGTAATAATTATTTTTTAATTTTCTCATGCTGTGTTTTTTATTTTTTAATTGTAAAATATTTGACCTGCGTAGTAACTTCCTTTTTCCCTTCTCTAAAGGTACAACTGGCCTTGTACACCTACATGTCTACCGACTTCATCAGCACAGTCAACATCTACAATGCAGTGCGCAGGATTGGGACTGTTCTCTTAGTGATACATACTCTAAAATACTACTATTGGATTGTCAACCCTCAGGACCGCAGTGGGATTATCCCTAAAGGATTAGGTATGTGTCTGCCTGTGTTTTTTTTTTTTTCTAAAATCAAGTCATTGCCATGATTGGTACATCATGGTACACCTTAAAGCATTACTCTCATGAGCGGTGCTCAAAGCTTAAAGTAATCCTATACCCAGAAGTTGGGGTTGGAAAAAAAAATGAGCCAGGACTTTTTGGGGGAAATACCGGCCCTGCTGTACTGTTCCCGGCACAGTATATTTTCTATCTCTATACCATGTTTTCTTCTCTAGAAGACTCCCCCAGGGTTTAGAGGAGGAAAATGAGATCAGAAAAAAAAATATTCTGAACCAAATGGTGTGCTAAAATCCCCCTCCCGATCGCCCCATTACAGGGAGTGTGCAGAATCGCCCCATTACAGGGAGTGTGCAGAATCGCCCCATTACAGGGAGTGTGCAGAATCGCCCCATGGCGGCCAGCGAGGGCATCCTTAATTATGCACACCTAAATAAAATATATATATACTTGTCTCCTTGTAAGCGCTGTAATGTGCTTGTGCAAACCCCGCCCCCTGTACTTTATCCCACACTCCTCTCCTCAGTAAGTGTGACGCTTATGAGTCAAGATGGCAGAGCTGTATCCTAAAGTCCTGAACAGAGTTGCAGCCCAGTGGGGGAAAGAATAATAAGTGACTAAAAACTTAAAATATATTAATTTTAGATGGTGGGGAATCGTTTTTTAAGGGGTTTGGGCTTTTCAATAAATCATGGTGAAGGTCCGGTTTAATGAAAAATATAAAAGATTACATATGCCTCTATTCAAAAGAGTAGCCGTATATGGAGGTTAAAGCATGTCCTGTGTCGATATGTTCTATGCACTGTGTAAACCTTGTAGCATTTAGAACAGAAAAAAACCCACAGCTGGTGCATCAACAGTATCTACCAGCTCAAAAAATAACCAACATACACCTAAAACATTTAAAGCGGTCCCACACCCATTTTCTACCTAATGAGAATGGGGCATTGTGACAGATTGCTTGAGCCACCCCTCAGCTCCCTCCCCCTGTCATGAGACATGGGTGCGTTCACACCTTCTCCAATTATTGCAATTGGGGGGGGGGGGGGGGGGGGAGGGTGTTGTGCTTCAGCATGCCACGTCCTTTGAATGAATGGAGTAGGCGTGGCAGTGCTCATTTGACTGATATCTGGTCGCAAGATCGATATGCCATTAGTCCCTACCCCATGTTCAGGCCACAGACGGCATGGGCTCGGATCCAGCGTTGCTGATCACCAGACTGGCACTGATCAACGGCGGGAGACAAAAGGTAAGTACCGTTTGGTTTGGTCGCTGAATGACTTAAAAACTGAGCAAAACCCTGAGATCTGTCCTAAAGTCTAAACGACCCTAGGGCTGCATATGATCGTGTATCCATCTTCCTCTATAGTGCTGGAAATCCCTCTGCTTTGTGAAACCCCCCAGAAATACCCCAAAATTCTGACCCCTGGCAGTATATATTGATCTCATGGCACTGGGCTGCACTCTCCCTGCCCAAGACAGGCATGCATAAAAGCCGGAGAGAACCCCGGCTGGGTGCTGAAACATAAAGCATAGGATAAGGCTGCTTTTTAATTTTCTAAAGGTATTGCTGTGTTTTTATAATGTGTTTTATACCTGATCTTTAAAGATGGACCTCGACCCAACCAAAAAGAAATTCTGTCGCTACGTGCATTCTTGCTCATTTTCACCAAACAGTTGGTAATGAAGGTAATTGTCCTTACTTGTAAATATGTCATTGCATTTATTTTTAAGAAAAACTTTGCTTTCACCAAACTCCATGGCAAAATATTGGCTATTTTTAATATGTACAATTGTGTCCATTTTGATTTAGTAGCATTTCAAAATTTACACCGTTATTTTTTGCTTTTTTGTTAAATTATTGCTTATTCTGTCACTAATGTTTTAAAATAAACATACCGTATTTTTGCCCTATAAGACCCACCTGCTTATAAGACGCACCTAGGATTTTGGGGAGGAAAATAAGAAAAATAATATTTTTAACCAAATAATAGGCAAAGTGAAGTATCCTCCAATTAGAGTAATCCCCCTCCCAATCCCAATAGCCAGTGTGTCATTCCCCCTTCCCATAGGCATTCCGCCCCATCCCATTCCCATAGGCAGAGTGGCATTCCGCCCCATCCCATTCCCATAGGCAGAGTGGCATTCCGCCCCATCCCTTTCCCATAGGCAGAGTGGCATTCCACCCCATCCCTTTCCCATAGGCAGAGTGGCATTCCGCCCCATCCCATTCCCATAGGCAGAGTGGCATTCCGCCCCATCCCATTCCCATAGGCAGAGTGGCATTCCGCCCCATCCCATTCCCATAGGCAGAGTGGCATTCCGCCCCATCCCATTCCCATAGGCAGAGTGGCATTCCGCCCCATCCCATTCCCATAGGCAGAGTGGCATTCCGCCCCATCCCATTCCCATAGGCAGAGTGGCATTCCGCCCCATCCCATTCCCATAGGCAGAGTGGCATTCCGCCCCATCCCATTCCCAGATAGGCAGAGTGGCATTCCGCCCCATCCCATTCCCATATAGGCAGAGTGGCATTCCGCCCCATCCCATTCCCATATAGGCAGAGTGGCATTCCGCCCCATCCCATTCCCATATAGGCAGAGTGGCATTCCGCCCCATCCCATTCCCATATAGGCAGAGTGGCATTCCGCCCCATCCCATTCCCATATAGGCAGAGTGGCATTCCGCCCCATCCCATTCCCATATAGGCAGAGTGGCATTCCGCCCCATCCCATTCCCATATAGGCAGAGTGGCATTCCGCCCCATCCCATTCCCATATAGGCAGAGTGGCATTCCGCCCCATCCCATTCCCATATAGGCAGAGTGGCATTCCGCCCCATCCCATTCCCATATAGGCAGAGTGGCATTCCGCCCCATCCCATTCCCAGATAGGCAGAGTGGCATTCCGCCCCATCCCATTCCCAGATAGGCAGAGTGGCATTCCGCCCCATCCCATTCCCAGATAGGCAGAGTGGCATTCCGCCCCATCCCATTCCCAGATAGGCAGAGTGGCATTCCGCCCCATCCCATTCCCAGATAGGCAGAGTGGCATTCCGCCCCATCCCATTCCCAGATAGGCAGAGTGGCATTCCGCCCCATCCCATTCCCAGATAGGCAGAGTGGCATTCCGCCCCATCCCATTCCCAGATAGGCAGAGTGGCATTCCGCCCCATCCCATTCCCAGATAGGCAGAGTGGCATTCCGCCCCATCCCATTCCCAGATAGGCAGAGTGGCATTCCGCCCCATCCCATTCCCAGATAGGCAGAGTGGCATTCCGCCCCATCCCATTCCCAGATAGGCAGAGTGGCATTCCGCCCCATCCCATTCCCAGATAGGCAGAGTGGCATTCCGCCCCATCCCATTCCCAGATAGGCAGAGTGGCATTCCGCCCCATCCCATTCCCAGATAGGCAGAGTGGCATTCCGCCCCATCCCATTCCCAGATAGGCAGAGTGGCATTCCGCCCCATCCCATTCCCAGATAGGCAGAGTGGCATTCCGCCCCATCCCATTCCCAGATAGGCAGAGTGGCATTCCGCCCCATCCCATTCCCAGATAGGCAGAGTGGCATTCCGCCCCATCCCATTCCCAGATAGGCAGAGTGGCATTCCGCCCCATCCCATTCCCAGATAGGCAGAGTGGCATTCCGCCCCATCCCATTCCCAGATAGGCAGAGTGGCATTCCGCCCCATCCCATTCCCAGATAGGCAGAGTGGCATTCCGCCCCATCCCATTCCCAGATAGGCAGAGTGGCATTCCGCCCCATCCCATTCCCAGATAGGCAGAGTGGCATTCCGCCCCATCCCATTCCCAGATAGGCAGAGTGGCATTCCGCCCCATCCCATTCCCAGATAGGCAGAGTGGCATTCCGCCCCATCCCATTCCCAGATAGGCAGAGTGGCATTCCGCCCCATCCCATTCCCAGATAGGCAGAGTGGCATTCCGCCCCATCCCATTCCCAGATAGGCAGAGTGGCATTCCGCCCCATCCCATTCCCAGATAGGCAGAGTGGCATTCCGCCCCATCCCATTCCCAGATAGGCAGAGTGGCATTCCGCCCCATCCCATTCCCAGATAGGCAGAGTGGCATTCCGCCCCATCCCATTCCCAGATAGGCAGAGTGGCATTCCGCCCCATCCCATTCCCAGATAGGCAGAGTGGCATTCCGCCCCATCCCATTCCCAGATAGGCAGAGTGGCATTCCGCCCCATCCCATTCCCAGATAGGCAGAGTGGCATTCCGCCCCATCCCATTCCCAGATAGGCAGAGTGGCATTCCGCCCCATCCCATTCCCAGATAGGCAGAGTGGCATTCCGCCCCATCCCATTCCCAGATAGGCAGAGTGGCATTCCGCCCCATCCCATTCCCAGATAGGCAGAGTGGCATTCCGCCCCATCCCATTCCCAGATAGGCAGAGTGGCATTCCGCCCCATCCCATTCCCAGATAGGCAGAGTGGCATTCCGCCCCATCCCATTCCCAGATAGGCAGAGTGGCATTCCGCCCCATCCCATTCCCAGATAGGCAGAGTGGCATTCCGCCCCATCCCATTCCCAGATAGGCAGAGTGGCATTCCGCCCCATCCCATTCCCAGATAGGCAGAGTGGCATTCCGCCCCATCCCATTCCCAGATAGGCAGAGTGGCATTCCGCCCCATCCCATTCCCAGATAGGCAGAGTGGCATTCCGCCCCATCCCATTCCCAGATAGGCAGAGTGGCATTCCGCCCCATCCCATTCCCAGATAGGCAGAGTGGCATTCCGCCCCATCCCATTCCCAGATAGGCAGAGTGGCATTCCGCCCCATCCCATTCCCAGATAGGCAGAGTGGCATTCCGCCCCATCCCATTCCCAGATAGGCAGAGTGGCATTCCGCCCCATCCCATTCCCAGATAGGCAGAGTGGCATTCCGCCCCATCCCATTCCCAGATAGGCAGAGTGGCATTCCGCCCCATCCCATTCCCAGATAGGCAGAGTGGCATTCCGCCCCATCCCATTCCCAGATAGGCAGAGTGGCATTCCGCCCCATCCCATTCCCAGATAGGCAGAGTGGCATTCCGCCCCATCCCATTCCCAGATAGGCAGAGTGGCATTCCGCCCCATCCCATTCCCAGATAGGCAGAGTGGCATTCCGCCCCATCCCATTCCCAGATAGGCAGAGTGGCATTCCGCCCCATCCCATTCCCAGATAGGCAGAGTGGCATTCCGCCCCATCCCATTCCCAGATAGGCAGAGTGGCATTCCGCCCCATCCCATTCCCAGATAGGCAGAGTGGCATTCCGCCCCATCCCATTCCCAGATAGGCAGAGTGGCATTCCGCCCCATCCCATTCCCAGATAGGCAGAGTGGCATTCCGCCCCATCCCATTCCCAGATAGGCAGAGTGGCATTCCGCCCCATCCCATTCCCAGATAGGCAGAGTGGCATTCCGCCCCATCCCATTCCCAGATAGGCAGAGTGGCATTCCGCCCCATCCCATTCCCAGATAGGCAGAGTGGCATTCATCGCGTCTGTGCAGGCCACGCCCACCCGTTCTATGAAGCCGGGTGTCTGCCCGGCCAGTAAGGAGCGGCGGGCACAGGGACAGCCACTCCTTCCTCTCATCCGCAACTTCTCTGCTGCCTCTTCCGGCAAGGGCAGGAGTGAACAGCTGGGTCTGTGTAGCGGGTGGGCGGTGCAGGCCACGCCCACCTGCTGCACGGACCCGGCTGTTCACTCCTTCCCTTGCCGGATACATCGGCTTATGCATTTTAATATTGTACATGCTGCCGGGCGTTATTACATCTTGGGGATATATATATATATATATATATATTATGGGTGTCTATACATAGTATATGCCTTTTATTTGCACTGTATGGCTGCTCGGTGGTATATATTTAATATTTATATATAGAGATAGAGATATACCTGTATATGTATATTTCTGTTGTGTGACTGTAAGATCAAATGCTAGGGCATTTTTTACTATGCTCTGCTTTTGTACCATGCGCACAAAAGGCCATAACGCGGCAGTCGGGTACCCAGCCTTCTGGGTCGGCTCCTCCCGCTTCATCGCCTTCCCCTCCCCACCTGATCCGTACCACAAGTGACATTGGTACTAGTGGGGAGTCGCTTTCTCATGTTTGGGCTAGGTTGGCCAGCATAGAGAAAATGATTGCTAGCACGGTGGGCAAGAAGCCCCAGGCTAAAAAGAGACAGTTGTCGTCGGCCCAGCCCTTGTGGGACACTGACGATGAGTCCGCTGAATTGTCCGATTATTCCCCGCTAGAGGAGGGGGAGTTGTATCAGGATTCAGAGGCTGACTAAGGTCAGCCTGGGAATTCCAGTGTCGGGCAGGCACTGGGGGATGCCGTAGATACGGCCACTGTTTTGTCACATTTATTGGAGGTGTTGGATATTGATCCACTTGAGGCGCCCCCTCTTAAGAAGGGGGAATTTTTGGGGGCCTTCAAGCCCCGTCTGGAATTCCCTACCCAGGGTCATTTTGATGCGCTGATACTTAAGAAATGGGAGAGGCCCAGTCGGCTTCCTGGTGGGCCTCAGGGATGGGATAAGAAGTATCCCTTTCCGGTGGAGGCGGTCAAGCGCTGGTCTTCTCCTCCCGCACCTGTGTTAGGTTTGACCAACTCTTCTGTACTGAACACTCCTGACGCTTCCTCCCTTAAGGATGGCGAGGACAAGCGCCTTTATCAGATGGCGTGCCATACATTTGCCAACGTGGGCTCGGCCCTGCGGCCGGTTAGTGCATCTGCCCTGGTGTCGCTTGCTACCAGGTCTCTTATTAGGGACTGGCTGAATAACGCTCAGCTGGATCCAGCTGGCGCTGAGTTTGCTATACTTAAGAAGTGCGAATTGTTCATGGATTTTGTCATGGCTGCGATGGAAGACTCTCTCGTGTGTAGTAGGACGTCAGCCTTACTGGTGGCCATGCGCAGACTGGTCTGGCTCCGTCAGTGGACAGCGGACGTTGGAACCAAGAAGTCGCTCACAGCTCTCCCCTTCTTGGGTGCGCGGCTGTTTGGAGATAAATTGGATGCTGTTGCTAAAGGAGGTAAGTTACCTCAGCGGAGGAAGCAGCGCCGTCCCTTTCGGGGGGCGGCCTCGTTCACTCCTTCCTTTCGAGGGGCCAGAGTGTCTAGGGCTCTGGCCTTCTCGGGGGTCAGGGGCTCGTCCTGGAACAGAGGCAGAGGTCAGGCACGTCCCACGGCTGCCTGGGGTTCCAAGCCCAAGCCTGCCGTTAAACCGGCTCAGCAATGAAGGGGCGCCCTCACCCGTAAGGGTGGGGGGACGGCTACGGCCCTTCTTCCGGGTCTGGGCCCGGGAGGTCACAGACAATTGGATCTTGGAAGTGGTCTCCTCCGGGTACAAACTGGCGTTCGAGTACTGGCCGCCCCCAAGATTCTTTAGGTCTCGGGTGCCCTCGGACCCTCAGGCTGCACAGGGGCTCCTGTTAGCAGTAAAAAACCTTCTGGACATGGGGGTTATATGCCCGGTGCCTCAGTTGGAAAGAGGCAGGGGTTACTACTCCAACCTTTTCACGGTTCCCAAAAAGGAGGGTTAAGTGAGACCCATTCTAGATCTCAAGTTTCTCAACAGGTTTATCAGAGCCAAAAAGTTCCGCATGGAAACTCTGCGCTCGGCTATCAATTCCCTTCGCCAAGGGGATTTTATGACGTCCATAGACATCAAGGATGCGTATCTGCATGTTCCGATTTTTCAGGCACGTCAGAGATTCCTTCGGTTTGCGGTGGAGGATCAACATTATCAATTTGTAGCTCTTCCCTTCGGTCTGACCTCGACACCGAGGGTCTTCACCAAGGTTTTGGTGGGCGTAATGGCTCTGCTCAGATCTCGGGGCATTCGCATTGTGCCTTATCTGGACGATCTGTTGATTTCAGCTTCTTCCCTTCAGCAGGTGGAACTTGGACACCCACCAGGTGGTGTCGACCCGGGAGAGGTTCGGGTGGGTGATCAACCGCACCAAGTCTTCTCTATCCCCGTCTCGCGTGATTTCTTTTCTGGGCATGAATCTGGATACCAGTCGGGCCAGAGTGTTTCTGCCCCAGACCAAGGTGCAGGGGATTCAGGGCATGATCCATCTTCTTCTGGCCAGTCCTTGTCCCTCTATCCGACAGGGGATGAAACTGGTGGGTCTGATGATGTCCTCCTTCGAGGCAGTGGCGTTTGCACAATTTCACATGAGATCTCTTCAACTTCTCCTATTGACGTATTGGGACAGGAGCCCACAGTCATTGGATCAACCTTTCAGGATGTCTCCCAGGGTTCGGCAGTCATTTCGGTGGTGGCTGGACTTGAGCAATCTGGTGAAGGGCAGATCCTTTCTGGTCCCTTGTTGGGAGACGGTTACCACGGATGCCAGCCTTTCGGGCTGGGGAGGTTATTGGAAGAGTCATCAGTTCAGCGGGGTGTGGGGTCCCCAGGAGGCTCACACCCCCATCAATGTATTGGAGCTCCGAGCCATTCGTCTGGTTCTGGCTCGGTTGACCCCACAGTTACGGGGTCTTCCGGTTCAGGTGCGTTCGGACAACCGAATGGCAGTGGCCTACATAAATCACCAAGGAGGGACTCGCAGCAGGAGTGTCCTCAGGGAAGTCTCTCTGATCCTGCGCTGGGCGGAGAGCAATGTTCCTTGCCTTTCGGCAGTCTACATTCCGGGGGTGAAGAATACGGAGGCGGATTCCCTGAGCAGGGGGTCCTCTCGCCACGGAGAGTGGTCTCTCAACCCGAGGTCTTTCTGGATCTTTGCCGCAAGTGGGGGACTCCGGAGGTGGATCTCTTTGCCTCGAGGCACAATCACAAATTTCCGGCATTTGTGTCTTTCTCAGGATCCCCTGGCCTTGGCAGTGGATGCCTTGTCTCTGGCGTGGAAGGACCTGGGTTTTCTGTACCTGTTTCCACATGTCTCCATGCTGGGCAGGGTAGTTGGCAAACTGGTTCTAGAAGGGGCACCAGCGATTCTGGTGGCCAAGAAGGGTTTGGTACGCAGACGTCGTAAGGATGGCCGTAGACCAGTGTAGGCTTCCCTTGATGCCAAACCTGCTATCCCAGGGTCATCTACTTTACTCCAATTTACAAACGCTGGCTTTGACGGCCTGGCTGCTGAAACCTTCATCTTGAAAGAGGAAGGTTTGTCTGAGGCTGTTGTTCAGACCCTGATTAGGGCTAGGAAGCGGTCCTCTTCTGGCATTTACTATAGGACTTGGAGGTCCTGTATCGATTGGTGTGAGGCTAGGGCCTTGCCTTGCAGGGTTTTTTCTGTACCCAGGATTTTGGAGTTTCTTCAGCATAATCTGGATCTTGGGTTCCAGCTTAGTACTTTGAAAGGACAGGTTTCTGCTCTGTTGGTTTTCTTCCAGAGGTCTTTTGCTTTACACCCGCTGGTTAAGACTTTTTTCCAAGGGGTGGCGCATGTGCGGCCCCCTCGAAAGGCTGCAGTTCCTGTTTGGGATTTGAATTTGGTTCTTTCGGCTCTGCAGGGTCCTCCTTTTGAGCCGCTACATGATATTGTTCTTTCGGTTCTCACTCAGAAGGTTGCCTTCTTGGTGGTGATTACCTCGGTTCGGCGTGTCTGAGTTGGCGGCTCTGTCAATTCAGGCCCCTTACTTTGAGAGACACCAGGATAAGGTGGTTTTTCGTTTTAAACCAGATTTCTTTCCTAAGGTGGTGTCTGCTTTCCACCTCAATCAGGATATTGTTCTCCCTTCCTTGTGTCCTAAGCCTAACAATGACAAGGAGAGGGTTCTGCACAATTTGGACGTTCGCTGTGTGAAGTACTATTTGGTGATTACTTCTTCCTTCCGCAAGACGGACGCTTTTTTTGTGGTGCCCTGCGGGCCCAGGAAAGGTTTGGCACCTGCTAAGTCTACGATTAGCAAATGGATTCGTCAGGCCATTGTTGGGGCCTATTCTGCTAAGGGGAGGACTCCCCCTTTTAAGGTCACTGCGCACTCTACTCGTGCTGTTGGTGCATCCTGGGCTTTTCAGCACCAGGCTTCTGTTGAACAAGTTTGTAAGGCTGCTACTTGGTCTTCTGTTCATACCTTTTCCAAGTTTTACAAGGTTGATGTGCTGGCTTCAGCGGATGCTGTTTTTGGCCGCAAGGTTCTGCAAGCTGCAGTGGTTTGAGTTGGTGCATTCTTTACTGTTTATGGTTCCCACCCTTGACGGACACTGCTATTGGATGTCCCAACTGTCAAGAAGTATTGAAGCGGAGTGTATGTCACACTTGGAATAATACCGTTTTGTGATTTCTCACCTTTAAAACGGATATTATAAGTGTGACATACACTCTGCTTCACCCACCCTGTTTGGTATTCTGGATCCTTTATATGGTGAACCATTGTTTTTTGTTAGTATTGTTATATTTTTGGTTCTTCCTGGTCCCTTTACTGCTATCTTACACTGGGGAATTGGTGGGAGGTCCCAGGTAGTTATGGACCGGGAGGGGCTTCTTTTTTTGCATTCTTCTCTGCAGAAGTTCGCCCTCTACTGGAGAATAACCCAACTGTCAAGAAGTATTGAAGCGGAGTGTATGTCACACTTATAATATCCGTTTTAAAGGTGAGTAATCACAAAACGGTATTATTGTATATTTTGTCTACAGAACAGTTATTAATATATATTTTACAATATCAAAAAAACTTTAAACAGCACAGCCCACCAATCAAATGATAATTAATAAAACTGTAATATAGTAACAATTGTAATTTACTAAACTGTACACCAAATCAAATAAGAATCTATAAAAAAAAAATGAAGATGGCTAAGCCCTGCAGTGTCAGTCTTAGACAGCTATCCTATCATATAACATCAGGGCCTTCAAAAATCAGCAGAATGTCGGTGATCTGGAGGACGCCGACTTCCATTGTGGTTGATTTTAATATTGTAATATATATTTTACACATTCTTCCTTTGTTTTTACTCTATACCTGTAAAGGTATTGTGTTTTTGTTTACCTCTGCTGCTTTCAGTCTTTCTGATAAACCGTTTCCTATTTATTCTTTTAAGGATTATGGTGTGAAAGAAGATGAATTGCAGGCAATTCTTAATTATTTGCTCACGATTCATGAGGTGGGTATATGTTGTCCTAAAATATCCAGATTCTTCTACTTGGTGGCGCTGCTAACCCTAGCGTAGATGGTGACTGCTTGTGTGCAGAAATGACAAAAATTTGGGGCTGATTTTGTGTTTTTTGACCTCTTTGGAAATAATTTAAAGAGACATTTCAGGCAAAAGGGTGAACTTGGCCTGCTTTCTACTCTCCCCATGCTGGCTGTCAGGGGCTTCATCTTCATTTATCTCTACCTTCAATTTCTTACTAAGCTCACATTAAAGCAGACCTTCACACTGAAAAAGAGTCTATCTTCTATTTTTCCCATACCCTGTACATACAGATTGTCCACTTTAAAAATCATCCTACCTGCATCTACTGCATGTTATGGGCCTTTAAATATCCAAGATGGAGCATCAGGCAGCCTGCAAACAGGAAGTGTCTTCTGAGTATGTCGCTCTGCATTCTGGGATTGCTGTCCTTTCACTGACCCTAGCTCTGCTCTCTCTGAGCAAATCACAGCTATAACCCGCCCCCTGTACTCTGTTCCACACTCCTCTCCTTAGCATGTGATACTTCTGAGGCAAGATGGTAGCTCCCATATCCTAAAGTCCTGAACAGAGTTGCAGCCCAGTGAGGGAAAGAATAAGAAGTAAGAGACTAAAAACTTAAAATATATTAATTGTAGATGCTGGGGAATAGTTTTTTAAGGGTTTGGGTCCAGGGTCTCCCTAGTGGCAGAGCAGGACTCGTACATGAATGTTTTAATGTCTGTTCATTTTGGGAACTGAGAAAGAGATCAAGTTCTATAGAATATGTAAAGTACTGGTACATAAAAGATACAGCCCCTGACAGCCAGCATGGGGCAAGTGGAAAACAAACCAATTTAACCTTTGTCTGGAATGTCCCTTTTACATTTCAGATGCTAAATTGGTAATACAGGACAGGGTTAATGCTTGTCCCTGTGAGTTCATTAGGCTATGATATTTAAATTAATAAAGCATAATGTCTGTGTAGGACGGTGCAATTCATTCCATTCCATTATTGCATGGTAAAGTTCGGTCTAAACTTGAAGAACGTTTGTAAAATGTAATTTATGTTTATATGTTTTTATGTTACTGATCAATAAATCCGGTTTCTGTTTAGTAATGTCACATTTTTACTTCCTTGACTTAGGATGACAACCTGATGGATGTTTTGCAGTTGCTTGTTGCACTGATGTCTGAGCACCCAAACTCCATGATTCCTGCTTTTGATCAGAGAAATGGATTACGGTATCTAGTTTTGTGCTGTGCTTTACCTCCTGTTCATGTTTCGTATTAACTCATTTTTTTATTGTTGTGTTTACCATTTTACAGGGTAGTTTATAAGCTGCTAGCATCCAAGACTGAAGGAATAAGGGTCCAAGCTTTAAAAGTCTTGGGTTACTTTTTGAAGCACTTATCACCAAAGTAAGTGTATATCTTTTTAGATTTCTTTTACTTTCCTCATTTTACTGTTCAAATATGTAGATATCCCTACAGTTTTGTTGATGGTGTGCCCCTGGTAAATGCCTGCGCTCACCCTGTTGTGTGCTGCTTTTCTTCCAATAAGATATGTGGGCAGCCACCCTATTGGAGTATGTGCCCATATTCCATGTGGTGAAGAAGTCTGTGGCCAGTGAAAGACACGTTGCTGTGTTGTGACAATGTGCTGCATGTAGCATTTTGGCTTCAAAGCAAGTGCATGCTATAGACAGGGCCGTATTTAAGATTTGTTTCTTTTTTCCTAATGCACAGCATGGCCTGTTTCATTTAATCCTTACTTCTGGGTATTCCGCCACAAGGTGGCGCAGTGGACTACAGAAGATTTGTGGCTCCTCCCGGCCCCATATAAAACCAGGAATCACCCAATAGACCTCCAGTCTTTTCTCTGCAGTCATACTGCGAAGATAGAAGATGGCTCTCTGTTTCACAGGCGAGCGGGGCAACCAAGCCTGTGGCCCTGCAAGCCTATTTCGACCCGCTTCTGGACCCTCTTTGCCTCCCAGCCTCGGCTGTCGGATCGGGTGATGGTAGGGGAGCACTAGGATCAGGTGCTCGGGGAGCGCTGCTCCAAGTCGCAGACCCTGTACAACAAAGGGTAGTCGGCCATAGGCTTTTTTATGGTGAGCCGGCTGAGGGATGAAGAAGCACTGATGTCGCTATGGTACGGGGTGAGTTGTGCTTGGGGACTTGTGTTCCTAGCCAGTCTTCCCTTTTTCTGTCTGCCCTTCTTCCCTGTTGGTGTTTGTCTCACTTGTCCCCCTCCCTCCCCTCTGCCCCTTTTAGCCGACTCCTGCCACGGCCTGCCCTCTCCTCGGCTCCCCCTCTCCCCGACGGGTGTTATCGGTGGTGGGGGGGGGTGGGTGGCGGCGTATGGCGGTTTGTGGAGTGGTGTCTTGGTGCTTGTCTCTCGCCGCCGCGGGCGTCCTGCGCTCCGAGGCGGGCGTCGCTTTTACTGCTGCCTTTACTCAGGCTGTCATTGCGCTGGTGACGGGTCACGTAGGTGCGTTTTTTGCGCTCTTAGTGGGGGTGGCGCCGGGGGATGACGCACATCGCTTCATGCTTCCGCGGCCCGCCCCTCGAGGTGCTCGATTGCGGCGCCATCTTGCCTGCATGCTGCGCTGCTTGGGCACTGAGTTCCGGAGGCTCCTTGTCGGCGTGGGAGCATCTCCCTGTTCTACCCTCCACGGATCCTTGATTGTACTCCTGTCGCCTGTGTGTGCTGCGTGCGCTGCGCTCTTGGTCCGTGAGTCCCCCGTGGGGGTTTTCTCTTATTGGGCATGTGGTGCGGAATACTTATGTGCCTTTTTGCTTATGTTTTGCTTATATTTCAGGTGGGATAACGGTGTATTGTGGTTTCTTCCGGTCCTACCCCTCCCTTATTCTCAGTGTGTCACACACCCCGCTTCCCCTTTAATTCTGACGATAGGGTTATCCTCCAGCAGGAGGCGACGTTGCAGTCTTGAAAACGAGCCCCTCCCGGCCTACATATACCTGGGACCTCCCACTCAACACCCAGTGTTTTCTCTCTGCAAGATGCGACAAGACAGAAGAAAGAAGTCTCCTGCTTGCAGGTAGCCGGGGTCAGACCCCGGCACCCCCCCATTGTCTATTTCTGCCCAGCTACTTGTTTTTTTGTATACTCTGTTAAGGATATTGGAAGCCTCCCAGCCTAGGCTGCTGGCTGGGCAATGGCTGGTTCGTCGGTCGGTGTGGCTGCGTCAGTGGACGGCGGATTTTAGCTCGAAGAAATCGCTTACAGCTCTTCCTTTTGTGGGTTTGCGCCTGTTTGGCGACAAATTGGATTCAGTTACCAAGGGTGGTAAGTTGCCTCAACGCAAGAGGCCGCGCCGTTCCTTTCGGGGAGCGGCTTCTTTTAGTCCCTCCTTTCGGGGAGCCAGAGCGGGCAGAGGGGCCTCCTTTCCCGCTACCAGGGGGGCAGGTTGGACCCGGGGGAGGGGCCGTGGCCGTCCTGGGGTGCCAAGCCCAAGCCTGCTGGCAAGCCTGCTCAGCAATGAGGGGGTGCCCTCACCCATGCGGGTGGGGGGACGATTGCGACACCCGCATGCGGTTCCGGACAGATGGATCCGGGAGGTGGTGTCGTCCGGTTACAAGCTGGAGTTTGAGTCTCGCCCTCCTTCACGGTTTTTCCGGTCTCGGGTTCCCACCGACCCTTTGGCCGCGCAGGGGCTCCTGGCGTCGGTGAAGAATCTTCTGGAAATGGTGGTCATTCGGCCGGTGCCGCGATCGGAAGTGGGCTTCAGGTATTACTCCAATATCTTCACAGTCCCCAAGAAGGACGGGTCGGTTCGCCCCGTTCTGGACCTGAAGTTCCTCAACAGGTTCATCCGTACACGGACGTTTCGCATGGAAACTCTGCGATCAGCCATCATTTCTCTTCGGCAGGGGGACTTCATGACGTCCATAGACATCAAGGATGCTTACCTTCATGTTCCCATCTGCCAGGCTCATCAACGTTTTCTTCGGTTCGTGATGAAGGATCGGCACTTTCAATTCGTGGCACTTCCGTTTGGCCTTACCTTGGCTCCAAGAGTGTTCACCAAGGTGCTGGCAGGGGTGATGGCCATTCTCAGAACTCAAGGCATTCGCATTGTGCCTTATCTGGACGACCTTCTCATCATGGCTCCTTCTCTCAATCAATCGGAGACGGACACCAGGACGGTGGTCTCCACGCTGGAAAGCTTCGGTTGGGTGATCAACTATCCCAAGTCCTCCCTCGCCCCAAGTTCCTTTTGCTCAATTTCACACAAGGACGCTTCAGCTTCATCTGTTGGCGTCTTGGGACCGGCGACCACGGTCGTTGGATCGGCCCTTCCAGTTGTCCTCCTGGGTCCGGCAGTCCCTTCAATGGTGGTTGGTCTCGACCAATCTCTTGAGGGGCAGGTCTTTCCTGACTCCTCTCTGGGAAATTGTCACCACGGACGCCAGTCTTTCGGGATGGGGGGTACTCTGGAAGGATCTTCAGTTTCGGGGGCAGTGGGGGCCTCGAGAGGCCCACTTGCCCATCAATGTTCTGGAGCTGAGAGACATCCGTCTGGTTCTTGTTCATTTGACTCAGCATGTTCTGGGCCTTCCGGTTCAGGTTCGTTCGGACAATCGGACAGCGGTTGCTTACATCAATCATCAGGGAGGGACTTGCAGTCTGGGTGCCCTCAGAGAGGTGTCCCTGATCCTGACCTGGGCGGAGGCCCATGTTCCTTGTCTCTCGGCAGTTTACATTCCGGATGTGGAAAACAGGGAAGCGGATCTGTTGAGCATGTGCTCTGCCCGTCTGGGGGAATGGTCTCTCCATCCTCAGGTTTTTCGGTCTCTGTGTCTCCGGTGGGGGACACCGGAGGTGGACCTGTTTGCCTCTCGTCACAGTTGCATGCTTCCGACCTTCGTGTCGCTCTCTCAGGATCCTCTGGCGGTGGATGCCATGTACCTGAGCTGGGGGGATCTGGGGTTTCTGTACCTTTTTCCTCCGATACCCATGCTAGGCAAGGTGGTACGGAAGCTGGCTCTGGAAAGGGTGTCCGCCATTCTCGTGGCTCCAAGGTGGCCAATGCGAGTATGGTTCGCAGACATCGTTCGGCCGGCGGTGGATCAGGTCGTTCTGCCTCTTCGGCCCGATCTGCTCACTCAGGGTCGGCTGTGTTACCCCAATTTACTAATGCTGGGTTTGACCGCTTGGCTGCTGAAACCTTCATCTTGAAGGAGGAGGGTCTTTCTGACTCGGCTGTTAAGACTTTGATCTGTGCCCGGAAGAGGTCTTCTTCTACCATCTACTATAGGACTTGGAGAGCTTATATCACTTGGTGTGAGATTAGATCTTTGCCTTGTAGGGTCTTTTCAGTTTCCAGGATTTTGGATTTTCTGCAATCAGGGCTGGATTCTGGTCTCCAGCTGAGTACTTTGAAAGGGCAGGTTTCTGCCTTGTCTATCTTTTTTCAGAAGCCTTTTGCGCTTCATCCTTTAGTCAAAACTTTTTTCCAGGGGGTTACGCATGTGCGCCCTCCCAGGAAGCCATTGCTCCCTGTTTGGGACTTGAACTTGGTTCTTTCTGCTCTTCAGGCTCCTCCCTTTGAGCCCTTGCAGGATATTGCTCTTTCTACCTTGACTCAGAAGATTGCCTTCTTGGTGGCTATCACTTCGGTTCGGCGTGTCTCGGAGTTGGTGGCCTTGTCGATTCAGGCGCCCTACTTTGAGAGGCATCAGGACAAGGTGGTTTTTCGTTTCAAACCGGACTTTCTTCCTAAGGTTGTTTCTGCTTTTCATTTGAATCAGGATATTGTTCTTCCCTCCTTGTGTCCTAAGCCTAAGAATGACAAGGAGAGGGCTTTGCATTGTTTGGATGTGGTACGCTGTGTTAAGTACTATTTGCTTACTACTTCTCCTTTTCGTAAGACTGATGCCTTTTTTTGTTGTGCCCTGTGGGCCTAGGAAGGGTTTGGCTCCGGCCAAGTCTTCCATTAGCAAATGGATTCGTCAGGCGGTTGTTGGGGCCTATTCGGCCAAGGGGAAGGTTCCCCCTTTTCGTATCACCGCTCATTCTACTCGTGCTGTTGGTGCATCCTGGGCGTTTCAGCACCAGGCTTCTGTTGGACAAGTTTGTAAGGCTGCTACTTGGTCTTCCGTTCATACTTTTTCTAAGTTTTACAAGGTTGATGTGCCGTCTTCAGCGGATGCGGTGTTTGGCCGCAAGGTTCTGCAGACTGCAGTCGTTTAAGTTATGCTTCATTTTGCTGTCGGATATCCACCCCTTGTGGACACTGCTTTTGGATGTCCCGATCGTCAGAATTAAAGGGGAAGCGGGGTGTGTGACACACTGAGAATAATACCATTTTGTGAGTACTCACCTGTAAAATGGATATTGTCAGTGTGTCACACACCCCGCTTCACCCGCCCTTTTTGGTATCCTGGATCCTCTATATGGTGAAGCTTTCCTTTATTTTATTTTTGAGGTTACCGTTGGATTTCCTGGTACCTTGTCTTACTGCTGTTTGAATTCACTGGGTGTTGAGTGGGAGGTCCCAGGTATATGTAGGCCGGAAGGGGCTCGTTTTCAAGACCTCTCTCTGCAACGTCGCCTCCTGCTGGAGGATAACCCTATCGTCAGAATTAAAGGGGAAGCGGGGTGTGTGACACACTGACAATATCCCTTTTACAGGTGAGTACTCACAAAATGGTATTTTTTCCCTCCTGGCCCTCTCTGTGGGCAGCCCTTGGGGGGCATCCCGGGTGGCTTGTATTAGCCCTTATCCTATATTTGCCTATTGTGCCTGTGTTAATCACCATATGGAGGCTTCTGGGGATAGCGTGATTGGAGGTCCTTCGGGGCAACCTCGGCTATGTGTCATGTGCAGGGCATCCCCTGAGTGGTGGTGGCGAGGTTTGTGTGCTGTGCGCCCAAGGTATTATTGCGGACCAGGCTGGGACGAGCGCTTCTCTTCCCAGTTCTGCGCTTCCTCCGGCATCTCCTACTCCCCTGCTCCTGCATTTAGCCCCCAGTGAGGGGGATACTAGCAGGGGGTCCCAATCTGATCTGGCACTTCGCGTGGCCAGCATTGAAAGGCAGCTTGCCCGACCTGTGGCGGGCAAGGCCTCTGGCAAGAAGCGGCATCTTGATGCCGTGCTTTCCCTCTTTGCCAAGGACGATGAGGGCCTTGATGTGTTTTGCGGCCGTGACTCCCTAGAGGAGGAGGAGCTTTTCCATGATTCAGACTCCCCTGGGGGCCATCAGGAAGGTTATGACCGTGACCTGGGGTCCGCCTCTGATGAGGATACCTAGCTCCCTGATGACACTGATAGTCTGTTGATGGCCATCTTTGAGACATTACACATCACCCCCCCCCTAAGGCGGCGAAGAGGAAGCAGGGTGAGCTTTTTCGCCCTGGCAAACAAGGCTTGGAGTTCCCTGAGCAGGGACATTTCTCCAATATGGTACTCAAGGAGTGGGAACGTCCTAACAGACTGCCCACGGTGCCCAAGGGATTGGAGAGAAGGTATCCCCTTTTGGCTAATCTGGTCAAGCGCTGGTCGTTCCCTCCCGAGGTGGACGCTCTAGTTCTAGGTTTGTCTAATACTTCGGTCATGCCGTCCCCTGACACTACTACACTGCGTGACAGTGCGGACCGGCGCATGGATCAGCTGGCCTGTCATGCTTTCACCTTTGTAGGGGCAGGCCTGTGTCCGGTCTGCGCCGCGGCTATTGCCCTTAAAGCGGTCCTTCACTCTGAATAAGAGTCTATCTTATATGTTTCCCACACCCTGTACATACAGATTGCTCACATTAAAAATCATCCTACCTGCATCTACTGTATGTTATGAGCCTTTAAACATCCAAGATGGCAGCTTATGGAAGCCGCCATCTTATCAGGCAGCCTGCAAACAGGAAGTGCCTCCTGACTGTGCTGCTCTGCATTCTGGGACTGCTGACCTTTACCTGACCCCAGCTCTGCTCTGTCTGAGCAAAGCACAGCTATAACCCGCCCCCCCTGTACTTTATCCCGCCCTCCTCTCCTCAGTAAGTGTGATGCTTCTGAGTCAAGATGGCGGCCTAAATTCCTGAACAGAGTTGCAGCCCAGTGGGGGAAAGAATAATAAGTTAGTGACTAAAAACGTAAAATATATTAATTTTAGATGCTGGGGAACCGTTTTTTAAGAGTTTGGGCTTTTCATTAAATCACGCTGAAGGTCCGGTTTAAGAGCAAGCTCAAGCGTCTTGCTGATGGCGCTATGTCTGGTAGAAGAAGGGAGGATTATAGGGACCTCTTGCTTTGCTCTGATTTTGTTGCCTTTGTGCTGGCTGCCATGGATGATGCCGTCCGGCTGGGCGGTAGGGCCTTGGCCCTCTTGGTGGCTATGCACCGGTCGGTTTGGTTGCGCCAGTGGGCAGCTGACACTGCAGCTAAGAAGTCCCTCACTGGGATTCCCTTCATGGGGCTTCGTCTTTGGTGAGCTTCTAGATGTTTTGGTTAAGGATGGTAGACTTCCTCAGCGTAGGAAGCAGTCCCGGCCCTTTCGGGGGCCCTCCACCTCCTCCTTTCGTGTCTCAAGGAGAGGTCGTGGCGCACACTTCTCTGGTAGCCGCAAAGACTCTTGGGGCCATGGCAGATCCCGTGGTCGTCCTGGTCTGTCTTGGGGATCCAAGCCTAAACCCCCCCCCCCAAGGCCCCTCAGGCATGAGGAGGCGCCCTCACCCGTCCGGGTGGGGAGGCGGCTTCGGCTCTTTGCTCACGTCTAGAGATTTTGTGTCTCGGACCTGTGGATTCAGGAGGTGGTGTCCTCCGGTTACAAGATAGAGTTCGCAGCCTGGCTGCCCTTAAGATTCCTCAGATCCCGGATTCCTCAAAATCCCCTGTTAGCTCAGGGGTTGCGCCTAGCAGTTCAACGCCTGTTGGAATCTGGGGTCATCTGTCTAGTACCTCACCAGGAACAGGGTCAGGGGTACTATTCCAATCTATTCACGGTGCCCAAAAAGGACGGTTCTCGGCGGCCCATCCTGGACTTTTAACAGGTTTGTCCGGTTCAAGCACTTTTGCATGGAGACGCTACTCTCGGCTGTCAGTTCCCTTCGGCCGGGTGACTTCATGACCACTGTGGACATCAAGGATGCCTATCTTCAAGTACCAATCTTTCCAGGTCATCAGAGATTCCTGAGGTTCGCTCTGGAGGATCAGCATTACCAGTTTGTAGCCTTACCGTTCGGTATCACCTCGGCTCCTCGGGTATTCACCAAGGTGCTGGCGGGCGTAATGGCTCTTCTGAGGAACCAGGGCATTCGCATCCTCCCTTACCTGGACGACATTCTGATTGCTGCTCAGTCTCTTCTTCAGGCCGAGAAGGATGCTCAAGTGGTGACGTCCACTCTCGAGTCCTTCGGCTGGGTGATCACCTATCTCAAGTCTTCACTGTCTCCATCTCTGGCGAGGTCCTTCCTGGGCATGACTCTGGATACCTCTCAAGTCAAGGTATTTCTCCCTCAGCAGAAAGTGGAGGGCCTTCAGATGCAGGCACGAGCCCTGCTCTTGTGTCCTCATACCTCCATTCGGCAGGGGATGCAGTTAGTGGGCCTGATGGTGTCCTGCTTCGAGGCGGTTCCCTTTGCTCAGTTTCACATGAGACCTCTTCAGTTGCATCTCAGTTTGGGATCGGGGACCCTGTGTCCCTGGATCAGGAATTTGCTCTGTCCCCTCTGGCCAGGCAGTCCCTCTCGTGGTGGTTGGACTCGAGGAATCTTCTAGTGGGCAGACCTTTCTGCCTCTGTGCTGGGAGATTGTCACCAAAGATGCCAGTCTGACCGGTTGGGGGGGAAGTTTGGAAGTCTCTGGAATTCCAGGGTCAGTGGGGCCCCCAGGAGGCCCATGCACCCATCAACATTCTAGAACTGCGGGCAATCCGGTTGGTTCTCTTCCAGTTGTCTCCACACCTTCGGGGCCATGCTGTTCGGATCCGCTCAGACAACCTGACGGTGGTAGCCTACATCAGTCATCAGGGAGGGACTCGGAGCAAGCGAGCCCTCAAAGAAGTATCCCTGATACGGTCTTGGGCGGAAGAGAATGTTCCCTGCATCTCGGCGGTCTACATTCTGGGGGTGGAGAACCAGGAGGCGGACTCCCTGAGCAGGGGGACGTCTCGACTGGGGGAATGATCTCTCAGCAACAAGGTCTTTTACGCCCTGTGTTGCCGTTGGGATCAGCCGGATGTGGACCTGTTTGCGTCCCGTCACAATCACAAGCTTCCAGGATTTGTCTCACTGTCACAGGATCCTCTGGCTTTCGCAACGGATGCGCTAGCAATTCCTTGGGCGGAGTTTTGACTCCTCTGTTTTCCCTCCCTTTCCTCTGCTGGACCGGGTGCTGCGCAAGATGGCCCAGGAGGGAGTACCTTGTTGGCCAAGAAGGGTGTAGTTCGCAGACGTCGTGCAGTTGGCAGTAGAACGGTACGTCTTGCCCAAAGATCCATATCTTCGCACTCGGACAGCTGCGCCATCCCAATTTACAAACCCTGGCTTTAACCCCTTGGCTGCTGAAACCTCCATCTTGATGGGCAAGGGGTTTCCGGCTTCTGTTGTTGGTACCATGATTCGGTCTCGGAAGAAATCCTCGCCTTGTATTTACTACAGAGTCTGGCACGCTTATATTGCCTGGTGCGAATCCAAGTCTCTTCCTTGTCTGGTGTTTTCTACCCCCAGGATTCTGGAGTTTTTACAGCATGGATTGGATTCGGGCCTTCAGCTTAGTACTCTCAAAGGGGAGGTGTCGGCTCTGGCAATTTTTTTCCAAAGATCTTTTGCCAATCACAGGCTTGTTAAGACTTTCTTCCTGGGAGTTACTCATGTGCGTCCGCCGCGTAAGCCTATGCTACCGGTTGGGGACTTAAATTTGGTGTTGTCTGCTCTACAGGGTTCTCCTTTTGAACCTATACGTGATGCTGCGTTGCCCATTCTGACTCTTAAGGTGGCCTTTTTGGTGGCCATTACTTCGGTCAGGTGTGTTTCGGAGCTGGCGTCGCTCTCCATTAAACCTCATTTTGAGAGGCATCAGGATAAGGTTGGGTTCCGGCTTAAACCGGATTTCCTGCCCAAGCTTGTCTTACCCTCATTGTGTCCTAACCCTGCTAATTCTAAGGAACGGACCCTTCATTTTCTGGATGTTGTCAGGGCACTGAAGTTTTATTTGGTTGCTACTGAGTCTTTTAGGAAATCTGATGCTCTTCTTGCTCTTCCTGCTGGACCTAGGAAGGGTTTGCCCCAGCCAAATCTACTATTAGCAAGTGGATTCGTCAGGCGGTGGTGCAATTCTATTCTGCTAAAGGGAAGGAAGCTCCCTTTCGTGTTACTGCTCATTCCACTTGAGCTATTGGTGCTTCTTGGGCTTTTCAGCACCAGGCTACTGTTGAACAAGTTTGCAAGGCCGCTACTTGGTCTTCTGTTCATACCTTTTCAAAGTTTTACAAGGTTGATGTTAAGGCCTCAGCTGATGCTGCTTTTGGCCGCAAGGTACAGGCGGTAGTGGTTTGAACTGCCTGCTGTACTCTTTGGGGATCCCATCCTACTTTTATGGACACTGCTATTGGATGTCCCAGAAGTAGGGATTAAATGAAACAGGCCGTGCTGTGCATTAGGAAAAATACAATTCTGTGAGTACTCACCTGTAGAATTGTTTTTACTATGCACAGCACGGCCTGTTTCATCCCTCCGTTATCGTTATCTTTGGTTGCCTTTTTATGGTGATTTGTCCCAAAGTTTAGTTGTGTGAGGCTTTTGCCTTTTTTTTATCTTGATTAGCTCCCGGCTTCTTGTATAACTGCTTTTCAACACTGGGGGTCTATTGGGTGATACCGGTAACTAATTTTATATGGGGTCGGGAGGAGCCACAAATCTTTTGCAGTCCACTGCGCCACCTTGTGGCGGAATACCCAGAAGTAAGGATTAAAATGAAACGGGCTGTGCATAGTAAAAACAATTCTACAGGTGAGTACTCACATAATTGTATTTTTGGTCACCCCCCCCCCCATATTTAAACATAACCTGGGAACTAGATTTTCCTTGGTTTTGTTCTGGTCCCTTGGGGCACCCTGAATTCAGATGCCCCGTTGTGTGAAACCCCAAAGACATTTTCCACTCACCTCTTCCTTGTTTCAATTATGCACATGTGCGGGTCCTTGTACAATGAGAGCTGTCAACTGGGACTATAGCATTTGCCAAGCTGCTTTCATTGTTGTGGATGGGGAGTATGTGCTGCCGCATCCCCAGAGCGCACATGCCGCCAGGGATGCAGTAGCACACAATCCCCATTCTACTCAATAATAATTGTTTGCTGAATGACAGTCATTGCTGATGGCACTCAATAGATGAGAGCCCGCACATGCGCCATTGGAGCAGGGAAAGGTGAGTGTTTAGTTGTGCCCCAGCGGGTTCCACACAGCAGGGCAGTGGTGATGGTGGTGGGAGAAATATTACAGCATAAATGTGTGTGTCAGGTAGGTCTGCTTTTAAAAACCAAAGTAAATGTCTTAGGAAAAAAGGGCTCAAAAACAAAATGGTAGAAGATCACTGTGAAAAAGCAAGGGAGGTGACAGACAAGTGAAAAGAAAGTAGGAGAAAGGGGGATAAAGAAGCTGGAGAGGGAAACGGATGAGAAAAAGTAAGAGATGTAAAAAGCAGGGCCAGCCTTTGGTAAAGGTCAGCCTGTACAAGATGTTAGTATGACTGTCCCAAACTTACACATATATTCACCTTGAGAAGAGAAAAAATAGAAAGCAGCAACAAAAAAAAATAAGGTGTATGGTGCACAGAACAAGAAAAGTCTAAAGTAAGGTAGAAAAGAGAGGTGTAAAAACAGCAAAAAGAGGAATACATATGGAAAATGAAAGGAAGGTGGCAAGAAAAAGATGGGAGGAATGTGGAAAAGGGAGATGAACAGAAGGTTTAGAAAAAGAGAGGGAATGTGAAAAAGAGAGGAAGACATAGAAAAGGTGAAAAATGGTGGGGGTGACAAGAGAAAGAGATGGACAAAATGCGCAAAGGAGAGGTGAAGGCAATGGGTAATAAAACATGAGCGGAAAAATGTAGAAAAGAGAGGAGTGAATGTGGAAAAATAGGAGGACATAGAGAAGATAAAATAAGAGAGTGAAGAAAGGTGACGAGAGAAAGATAGAATGTGGAAGAGAAATAGAGAGAAATAAGAGAAATAGAGAAAGTGTAAATAAAAGCAGGAGGGGATTTGGGAATTAAAAAAGAACCAACATAGGAGGGAATGTAAGAATTAGAGCGGGACGAAGGGGAAAAGAGATGATTAAAGGGGAATGTAAAGAAAGCAAGACAAAGGAAAACAGAAGAAAAAAGGCAAGCTGAATGTCCTGGTGCCCCTTTACAGAGAGATCAGGATGGAAGCCTGTATGACCGCACATCTCACACACCCCAAAGGAGGCCATGGTGTAGAAAATGTAAAAGAGAAAAAGATTGGGGGGTATGAGAGGGAGAAGGGGAAATTATATGTACAAAATAAGAAGGGCAGGTGGAAAAAAAGGAATGAGAAAAGGGATTAATGGGTGGAAGATAGAGAAGTGAAAGTGAGGGGGTGGAAGAAGCTTGAGGGAAAGTAGGACAAAGTTTGGAGAAATGAGGGGGATGGAAAGCAGCCTAAGGGAGTGAGAATGTGAGGAGAGATGGAGAACGCAGGAGAGCGACTGACATGAAGGTGGGGAAAGAAGAAAATGGGGGAGGAGAAGGGGAAAAGTGAAATAGAGATTGAGAATGTGACTAAGGAAGACAGGAAGCAATGCAGCAGAAGAATGGAAAATAAGAGGGGAGTGAGAAGGAGAGAGTGTGGGAAGAAAGGAATTAGAAGAGCAAATAGAAGAAATAATATGAAAGAGAGGGGGGTGTAGTAAGCAAGAGAGAGCAGAAAAGGTTATGTATGGGACAACACTCGCTTTCACTTGGCTCCCTTTCTCGCCACTGATGGCAAAGCAGCATCTGGCCACATCCCCCACTCACCTACTAGCTGTTGCATGTGCGGTGGGTGGTGCACCCATTCAGAAAGGTCTAGTGCTGGTGCTTTCAGAGGTGAGCCGGGATGTGGCCGCTTTTCCCAGATGTAGTGAGGGCTCTGGGCCAAGGTGAGTGAAATTGGGCTACCGGGGGGGGGGGGTGGGGATCGGGTGGGCCCAGTTCAGTATACCCCGCTGTGTATAACCCCCCAGAAAGTCCAGTAAACACTTGCCTTCCCTGGCTCCAACGGTGCATGCGCGGGCTCTGGTCTAATTAAAGCCGCTCACCGTCACTGCGTAATTCAACAGGCTGGGATCCCCATTAATTCTAATGAGAGCCACCTGCAGAATTACCTAGTGACAGTGGTCGCCTCTCATTGGACCGGAGCCTGCGCATGCACCATTGGACCGGTAAGAGGTGAGTGTCTATGGGTATTGTGGGGCTGGTCTCTGATCTTCCCCCCCCCAGGACATTCCAAATCGGGATGCTCCTAGGGAAGGACACCAGCTGGCCAGATTTACTTGTTGGTCGTGGCGCAAGTGCGCCCCACGGCCGCCAATCTCCCTCCCTCTACAAAATCTTCATCTATTTTTAAAATTTTTTTTTTTTTTTTTAAGTGGACCAAAACCTAGGATTTTGATTATCCTGGGTTTTGGTCCACTTCCCTGGGGCACCCCGATTGGGGATGCCCCGCTATGTGAAAATCAGCTCAGCAATGACTGGCGCGGGCACGCGCCCTGCTAGAGAGAGGCGCGAGATGCGGGCATGCGCCGTTGGACCGGGAGTAAGGTAAGCAGGTGTACTGGGGGGTTTCACACAGCGGGGCATCCCGATTTTGGATGCCCCACGGGGAGGGAATGGATCAGCCCGGGAATATTATAGATTCCCGGGCCGATCCTGCTGCGTTTTGGTCCACTTTAAATCTTAAACAATGAGTTTATTTTGGCTCCTTACTTTTTCTTCCGGGTCCTCAGGTCTCTGCTTCAGGGGCGGCGACTCAGCAGCTCTCATGTCCCGCGCAGCAGCTCTCATGTCCCGCGCAGCAGCTCTCATGTCCCGCGCAGCAGCTTTTTTTTTTTTTTTTTTTGGGGAGGAGACACACACGGCCGTCCCTCTGCCATGCAAGCGCCCTAGGCACTTGACTAGGTTTGCCTTGGTAGGCACTTGACTAGGTTTGCCCGGCAGATGCGGCCCTGGCTATAGAGATCTATTAGAGTGGAGGCTGTGTACCATGTTTACAATATGTGAATGTAGCTTGAAGGGTCCTAGCAAAGGTATAGGGAGGCACTTGGGGGGGGGGGGGGGGGGACTCATTGGACATAGCAACACAACCTGGGGACAGAATGTGGAGACATAACCTTTATTTTTGGGTATAGGTTCACTTTAATGTCTACTGAATATCTTATTTGTTGTCATTAATTACATAGTAATGTTCAATATTTTTTATTAATGGAATAGAGGGATTTGTGGGTTAGTGGTTTAGGCAGAAATAAGTTTTAATGTAAGTAAACATTTTATAAAGTTGTTATATATTGGCTATTGGAATGTAAAATACTATTTGCTTTGTTGAAGGAGGAAAACTGAAGTTATGCAGAGCCATGGGTTGTTCTCTCTCCTGGCTGAAAGGCTGATGCTAGAAGCAAAAACAATTACCGTTACAACATACAATGTGTTGTTTGAGGTACAGCTCCATTTTCAATTTTTTTCTGTTTTATTTAATTACATTTTGGGTTAACAGGCAAATATATAATCGACTATAACAAAAAACGGGGACGTGAGAAGAGCGAATCGGTTTGTTTGAAGCAGAATCCGCTCTGAATTTCAGAGAAAATTGATTTGGCACAAATCCGAATTTCCTTGTGATTTCATGTTGAACTAATTTTTATCTGAAATCCTTACACTGGACCAACAGCCTGGTACAGTTGGAAAAGAAAGGTAGCGGTCATTTTGGAGTTTCCTCTCCCAGCATCTCAGCCATGCCGCTGCCTGGATTCAACTGACATAACTGACAATGCACAGTAACAGGAAACCCAGAAGCACTTCCTGTAAATGCAAGAGCTGCCATTTTTGTTCCCCTAAATTTTACTATAGCAAGAGCACGGTTTGTTGTGGTGGTCTGGTTTAAGTCATTTTTGATTGTTGGTCCACTTTAACCCTTTAACTGCCAGCCTACCTAGAATTTGCCCTCTGTTGCTAGACCATATTTACTATTTTGTGCTATAAATATTCAGCTGTGATTTTTAAAGGGATTTCCCAGGTAATTTTATATATTGTCTTTTTTAGCAGAATACGGGCTTTAACATGAAATGTCTTGTTTGTCAATTTTGTAGTGTATTCTCAATATTTTTTGTGTAAAAGCACCCGGCCATAACTGCTACAAACCCCCGCGTAGGCTTCACAGCCCCAGGGCTCTTCTGCACAGGCATTTATTTATTTTTTTTTTAATCCCATCCATCTCAAGCACCATGTCCCACGACAATGCTGTTCTCCTGCTTCTGTGGGAAGCCTTTTATACCTGCTGAGTGATGGGACATAAAGGGTTAATAAAAAAAATGACCTAGGGTCCCCTTCCCGGGGTTGGGGGAGGCCACTATTGGGGGGATTTTTAAGGGTTAAGAACCCCCTACCCAGCATAACCAGCCACAGGGGCGCAAGGGCCAGCTTCTGTGGATCTAGGTCCTACACCTGCTTGCTGTCTTCAGCAAAATGGCGCTGGAAAGTCATGTACATTTCCAATCTGTTAAGAACTAGAAGAAAGCCTGTGTCCACCAAATAACTTGAAGAAAAATATTTTACAAGGCGTACTAGCAAGGATCTCAGGCTGCACTGAATCAAGGCTTTGGGGAATATATGAATATTATACAATGCTTTATAGTGGCCGGAAAAACTTGACCCATAATGTGCTTCAAGTCCACATTATTAAACATTAAACAAAAATCAATTATTTGGGATACTTTTAAGGTGAACATACTTTAACTGCTTGAGAATAGAAAACAAATTGTGTCTAGTTTGTTGACATTTGTTTGGAATGCACCTCCACTTTTTTTTTTTTTAAAGACATTTGGCGTCGGTTTAACACACTTTATTTAGCACGCTATGTAAGGGGTCTGTCCTGGCACACACACAAAAATCTACACTCTCCTTATGCCTCCATCCTGCTCGGTCCATTACCAGCTGTTGGGCAGATGTTCACTTGTGAATGGAAACCGGCACTGGAAGGTGGGGTACTTACTCCAGACATTCAAACCTGGACACATGGATATTTTTTATATGTGCCTGGACAGACTCTTTAAATGCAAATGCCTATGTTTCGATCCATCACTCTTTCAGTACAGATATTTTCCACAAGCTCTAAAAATGTAAAAAAGTGCTGAAAGCTCTTGGTGTGAGGCGGTGTTCACTTCAGGAGTATTAAAGTTATACTGCGGCAAAAGTTTGTTTGTTACACCATTGTGTTGGGCTACGTTTGGCACTGTCCTAAACTGTTTTTAGTGTTTATATTAAAGAAATGGCCAGATTTACAGGTTCAGCCAATTACATTCTTTTTCATCCTGTCCTCCAATCATCTCAGCAGAGCAGCACAGGATTGCTGGTCCCTCCCTCCTCCTGCCCCCTCCCTCCGCCTCATCCTCCAGATTCATCACAGATTATGCAGCATCACAGATCCAAGGGCCATGCCCACTTTTTTCACAAGCGAAGTCATAAGCTGTAAACCCTGATATCTCAGCCATTTCTTCTTCAATTTAAAAATGTAAAACCATTTAGGACAGTAAATGTAGCCTGACGCAATAGTGTAACAATTGCCTTTGCCTTCAGTAGCACTTTAATTAATGTATGTAATCCGATTAGAAGGCAGTTTTATTTTCCTGGCAGAAAAGGGACCTGTAATCTGCCCTTTTGTGGTGTTTATATTGTAACAAGGAGCTGGTTTATTTTACAGATTCTCATTGAACAAATTAATACTCAGGTAATACATAAGCAACACCCTGACCCGGATTCCTCAGTCAAGATACAAAATCCTTGTAAGTGAAAAGCTGCCATTATTTCTATCAAACTAACCTCAGTGTAACATTCATGTCTATCTATTACCATATCCACAAATTAAACCCATTGAGATTGGCCCAGGCATCTATAAGATATAAGATTAAATATCTGCTATGGCTATGTTTGCCAAGTATGTGCCAGGCGTTCAATTTCTGATGCTTTATTTCACTCGGAAGCACAAATATCGTATTAAAGGTTTCATAATGGTGGCTGTGAAGGTGTCTGGTATACTTCTTGCAGCACGCCCATGCCATTCATTGCATTGGAGGGTTGCATGCCCTGTAACTCCGCCTCTGAACAGCCCCCTCCATTGCAATTAATGTAGTTGACATACTACGGGGCGAATACCTGACACATTCACAAACGCAATCTTGGACCAGAGCAGACACACGGGGTGACCTGTTTAGTTTTAGAAAGGTTTACTCTAACGAGTCACGGCAGTCGTGCTGCGCCAGACCAAAGGTGAGTAACACCATGTTTTTGTTTTTTAATGAGTACGTTTTGCAAATTAAGTGCTGTATCCACTCTTGGTTGGTTTTTCTTTAAAGTGGACTTTTGCTCTGTAAATATCTAAATATTATTCTAAGCATGCTAGATTTGAATGTGATTAATATACATGTATTCAAGAAGTTGTGTGATTCCAGCCATGTCCATAATTTGACTCACTCTTATTTATCTAGTGATCCTCAAAGTCATAGCCACTCTTCTGCGCAACTCTCCACCAACTCCAGAAGTCATGGAAGTGAGACGGATGTTCCTCTCAGACATGATCAAGCTCTTTAATAACAGCAGAGAAAACCGTAGGTATGTAGCTGCACATATGACTGGGGAGCCTCTTTCTTGTTTATTGCAGAATGGTGACCAAATAAGGGTTCCAGCGTGTTAATTTTAGAAGTCTTGAGCTATAAAGCGCACTTTAGTGAGTTGAGGTTGCTGTCAGAGAATTTTTAGCATTTTTTAGTAGAACTCTAGTGGCAGTTTTGATCCAAATCATACATTTATTGAGCTGAACTTAACCCTGCAGATTTACTTAGGTGACCAAAACCGGGCATTCAGATGTTGGGTGGCTTGCAGCAATAGTAAAATGCAGCCTACTGCAGAGAAGCAGCATTCTTGCCTAATTCTCTGTGTGCTTGGCTAGCCTGGGAGTAGCAGGGATGTCTCTTATCTGCTGCATTCTAATGGCGCAGGTAGAATGTGAATTCTCAAATCAGGTTGCTCCCTATGGGGCAGGTGTGCAGGATCCAGAGACCTTTTAGCATTTATTGTTGGCTCAAGAGACATATGAAACTGAATTAGTTGCCAGGGATATGGATAAACAGAAGAAATCTGACAAATGCAGTTAGAGTAAATTTATTGAACGACCAGTTTTAATACTTCTGTCGTCCATAAAATGTTTTTATTTCTCGGACAGCCCTTAACTTTTTACTTTAGGCAACGCAGATCACAAGATTCCAAATAAAAATGGGAGGGGGGGGGGCAGCAGGAGAATTCCCAAAGTAAGCTAAGCCTCTCTAAATATTTTGGATCTGGGCGTTCTTATGAAACTCATCAGGAGTGAGCGGGGACTGAAAAAAGTTACTGCCTAAACGTCCTAATGAGCAGGAAATTTTTAATTCTGGACATAGGTCTGTTCAAAAAAAAGAATTTTGTGTAAATGTCCGTATGTACACTTCGCTAAAGATCGGCCAGCTCGGTGACTTATGTAGAAGTTGCAAACTGTGAGGCATTGTATTTTCTACTACCACCAGGAAAACTAAGCAACTTTCCACTGGCTTGCTTCTGCTGTTTTTTGAGTCTCTCCCACCCTCTCCAATTGACTTTCTCCCTCTCTTTCGCTGCTAGACAGAGTATGGGCATGCCAGATGTTTTTGAACAGCTGGCTGTGGCGCTAAACTGAGGGGATGGTGTTCCACAGGCAGGGTAGTGTTTGAAGCGACATTACTGTATCGAACTTCAGTGTTTGCTTTCTGCTGAATGCCAGCAGCTCTGCTTCAAGAACACAGTCTGGTATTCATGCCTGCTGATGTTTCGCTTTACTATATTAAACAATTATTTATTATAGCCGCCCTGTGTTGAGATAAGCAAAGCCCAAATTGTAACCATGGATCCACCTTTCAAAACAGAATTTACTATAACAGGCAGGAGTTTTGCCGCACTTGTACTGGAATTATTCCTTATCCATGGTGAGTCAGAATCACTTATGGGACTAGTCAATACATGCACAGAGGGCTTGCTTACGCATCTTCATTTTACTTCCGATTCATCCACCAGACTTATTTTTTATATTACTGCACTGATGCTGGTAGGTCCTATTGTCACCAGGCTAAAGATCTATTTAGGGATGCAGGAGTAAAATGACCATGAACTTTCTCCCTTAAAGATTTAGTGAAGGCTTTGAACATATTTAAAGAGATCGGGGTGGGGGGGAAGCAAGAGTACATTTTTGCCCCAATAAAAGATACCTTACTCAGTCGGTGGTCCAGTAGCGTTCAACCCTTTTTCCAAGTATACAGCACGTCCTGTTTCACTTATTCCTTACGTCTGGGTTATCCGCCACAAGGTGGCGCAGTGGCTGCAGAAAGACTTGTGGCATCTCCCGGCCCTATAAAAAGCCAGGAACCTCCCACAAATTCCCAGTTTTTCTTCTGCAGTCGGACTGTGAAGTTAGAAGATGGCTCTCTCTCTTGTGCAGGTGAGCGAGGCAACCAAGCCTGCGGCCCTGCAAGTCTATTCCCATCCGATTCTGGACTCCCACTGCCTCCCAGCCTCGGCTGACAGATCGGGTGAAGATAGAAGAGCACTAGGGTCAAGTGCTCCAGGAGCGCTGCTCCAAGCCGCAGACCCTGTACTACAAAGGGGAGCCGGCCATAGGCTTTATGGTGAGCCTGATTGGAATGCGGAGTTCATGCACTGCCTTCTGAGGGGGTGAGTTATTTGGGGACTATGTCCTCTTCTTTTACTTCTGGGGTTCCCCCTCCCCTCCCTGGCCATGGATACTCGCCGCTGCCTTCCCTCGTCTCCCTCTCTTCTCCCCCCTCTCTGACTCCGTGCGGGGGCGGGTGGGAGTGGTGGTGAGTGGTGTTTTTTCTGAGGTAATTTGGCGATTTTGGTGTGTTTTTTGGTGTTTTTAGCTACCGCGCAGCTTCGTACTGTGCTCCGCGGCTGTGGGCGCTATAACCTGAGGTAATTTTGCTTTGTCATGGCGCCAGCCAGGTCACGTGTGGTGTTTTCTGAGGTAATTTGGCGATTTTGGTGGTGTTTTTTGGTGTTTTAGCTGCCGCGCAGCTTTGTACTACGCTCCACAGCTGTGGGCGCTATAACCTGAGGTAACTTTGCTTTGTCATGGCCCCGGCCGGGTCACATGAGCGCCGTTTTTGCGCTCTTCGAGGGGGGGCGGGGCCTGGTGATGCTATGGATCGTGCTGTTCCCCTGCGGCCCGCCCCTCGAGGTACCTCAGCTGGCGCCATTTTGTACAACCTGCGTGTCTGGTTTTCATTCCCGGCTGCAGAGCTGCTTTCCCTGGTGTATCGCTTTACCAGGCGGTCTGTGCTTGAGTGACCCCGCGGTGTCTTTGGTCTGTGAGTCCCCCTTGAGGGGGTTTATTGACCCTGGGATATTCATGTGCTGCGGGATGCTCATGTGTATTTTTACTTATGTCTTTCAGGCAGGATACCATTGGGTTGTGGTTCTCCCCGCTTACTCCTTCCTCCCCCTCACTCCTCCTTCACAAAATAGACTGTGCGAGGGCATCCTGGGTGGCTTCTGTCTTAAGCCTTTACCCACTACTGGTCTATTGCGCCTGTGTTAATCACCATATGGAGGCTTCAGGGGATAGCGTGCTTGGGGGCCCTGCGGGGCAAGCACGGCTGTGTTCCATGTGTGGGTATCCCCTGTGAGTAACAGTGTCACGGTGTGCGAATGCCGTGTGCTGACAGTGTCATTGCGCTACAAGCTGGTTTGCCTGCTTCGCTTCCCAGCTCTGTGCCTCCCTCTGCTTCCCCTACTCCCCGCTCCTGCAACTAGGCCCCTGTGAGGGCACTGTTAGCATGGAGTCTCATTCTGATTTGGCTCTGCGGGTGGCTAACATTGAGAGGCAGCTTGCCAGGCCTGTTCCTAGGAAGGCCTCTGGCAAGAAGTGGCACCTGGATCTCAGGCCCTCCCCCCTTGCTAAGGTGTATGTGGGGATTGATGAGTTTGGTGGCTGTCACCCCCTTGAGATGGGGGGACTTTCTCAGGATTCTGACTCCTCTGGGAACCAGCAGGAGGGTTGCGATAGTGACCCTGGGTCGGTGTCCAGGGAGGATTCAGGATACCCTGAGGACACTGATAATCTGCTGTCACATATTTTTGATATATTGCACATTGCTGCCCCTGAGGTGGCTAAGAGAAAACAGGGGGAGCTCTTTCGCCCTGGTAAACAGCGTCTAGAGTTCCCTGAGCAGGAACATTTTACCATTTTGGTACTTAAAGAATGGGAATGTCCTAGCAGGCTGCCTGCTGTGCCCAAGGGTTGGATAAAAGGTATCCCTTTCCTGCTGATCTTGTTAAGAAGGCTTGTCCAATACTTCGGTCATGCCTTCCCCTGACACTACCTCTCTGAGGAATGGTGAGGACCGGCGCATGGATCAATTGGCCTGACATGCTTTTACCTATGTTGGGGCTGGATTGCGTCCGACCTGTGCCGCTGCCATTGCTGCTATTGCCCTCAATAGGCTGCTCAAGCGTCTCCTTGATGGTGCTACAGCTGGTAGCGGGGGGGGGGGGGACTATAGTACTCTCTTACTTTGTTCTGATTTAGAGGCCATTTCGGGGGTCCTCCATCCTCCTCCCTTCCTTTTGGCTCCCAGAGGAGGTCGTGGCTCCCTCTTCTCTAGTGGCCACAGAGATCCTTGGGGCCGTGGCAGATCCCATGGTCGTCTCGGTCTCTCCTGGATACCAAGGCCAAACCCTCTCACACGCCCCCTCAGGCATGAAGGGGCGCCCTCACCCATCCGTAGGGGGGGGACGATTTCTGCTCTTTGCTCACGTCTGGAGGCTTCACGTCTCAGACCGGTGGATACAGGAGGTATTGTCCTCCGGTTACAAGATCTGAAGGGACTTAACAAATTGTCAGATTTAAGCATTTTCGTATGGAGACGCTACGCTCTGCTGTCAGTACCCTTCGCCTGGGCGACTTCATGACCTCTGTGGACATCAAGGATGCTTATCTTCATGTGCCTGTCTTTCCAGGTAATCAGAGATTATAAGGTTCGCGCTGGAGGATCAGCATTACCAGTCTGCGGCTCTGCCCTTCGGTATCACCTCGGCACCTCGGGTGTTCGCCAAGATACTGGCGGGAGTGATGGCTCTGCTACGGATCCAGGGCATCTGCATAATTCCTTACCTGGACGAAACCCTGATTGTGGCCCAGTCCTTTCCTCGGGCCGAGCAGAACACTCAGATGGAGACCTCCACTCTGGAGTCCTTCGGCTGAGTGTTCAGCTTTTCCAAGTCTTCTCTGTCCCCGTCCTTGGTGAGGTCCTTTTTTGCCATGACTCTGGATACCTCTCAGGTCGGGGTGTTCCTTCCTCAGCAGAAGGTGGTGGATCTTCAGATGCAGGCTCGGGCTCTGCTATCATGTCCTCATCCCTCCATCCGTCAGGGGATGCAGTTGGTGGGCCTGATGGTGCCCTGCTTCGAGGCAGTCCCCTTTGTTCAGTTTCACATGAGACATCTTTAGTTACTCCTCTTGTCAGTTTGGGATCGAGACCCTGTGTCCTTGGATCAAGAGTTTGCTCTGTCCCCTCTGGCCAGACTGTCCCTCTCGTCATGGCTGGACTCAAGGAACCTTCTACTGGGCAGGACCTTCCTGCCCCCGTGCTGGGAGAAGGTCACCACAAATGCCGGTCTGACCGGTTAGGGAGGCTTCTGGAAGTCCCTGAGGTTCCAGGGTCGGTGGAGCCCACAAGAGGCCAATGCTTCCATCAAAGTCCTGGAACTGAGGGCGATCAGATTGGTTCTTTCTCGCCTGACCACTCACCTTCGGGGTCGGGCTGTTCAGATCCGCTCAGTCAACCAGACTGTGGTTGCCTACATCATTCATCAGGAAGGAACTCGGAGCAAGCAAGCCTTCAAGGAAGTGTCCCTGATCCTGTCTTGGGCGGAACAGCATGTTCCCGGCATCTCAGCGGTCTACATTCCGGGGGTGGAGAACCGGGAGGCAGACTCCCTGAGCAGGGGGACGTCTTGTATGGGGGAATGGTCCCTCAACAACCGGGTGTTCTCTCCCTGTGGCATCGCTGGGGGCAGCCGGATGTGGACCTGTTTGCGTTTCATCACAATCACAAACTTCCCAGATTTGTCTCTCTGTCTCAGGTTCCTCTGGCCTTTGCCACGGATGCATTGGCTATTCCTTGGAAGAAGTTTCAGCTTTTCTAGGTGTTCCCTCTGTTTCCTCTCCTGGGCAGGGTCATGCGCAAGATAGTCCAGGAGCGGGTACCAGCCATCCTGGTGGCCCCTTGTTGGCCAAGAAGGGTTTGGTTCGCAGACGTCGTGCAGTTGGCAGTAGACCGGTACGTCTTCCCCAAGGATCCAGATCTCCTCAGTCAGGGGCAGCTATGCCACCCAAATTTCCAAACGCTGGCTTTAAAGGCTTGGCTGCTGAAACCTCCATCTTGATGGTAAAGGGGTTACTTGCTTCTGTTGTTGATACCATGGTTAGGACTAGGAAGAAGTCCTCGTCTTTTATCTATTACAGGGTCTGGCATGCTTACATTGCCTGGTGTGAGTCCAAGTCTCTTCCCTGTAGGGTGTTTTCTTTTCCCAGAATTCTGAAATTCTTGTAACATGGTTTGGATTTGGGCCTTCAACTTAGTACCCTCAAAGGCCATGTTTCAGCTCTGGCAATTTTTTTCCAAAGATTTTTTGCCAATGACCGGCTGGTTAAAACTTTTTTCCAGGGTGTTTCTCATGTGCGTCCACCCTGTAAGCCTTTGCTACCAGTCTGGGATCTGAATCTGGTGTTGTCTGCTATGCAAGGGCCTCCCTTTGAGCCTATCCGTAAGGCCGCATTGCCCATTTTTGATTCTTAAGGTAGCCTTTTTGGTGGCTATCACTTCTGTAAGTGGGGTTTCTGAGCTAGCGGCGCTTTCTTCAAACCTCTTTATTTTGAGCGGCATCAGGATAAGGTGATGTTTTGGCTTAAGCCAGATTTATTGCCTAAGGTTGTGTCTACCTTTCATCTCAATCAGGACATTGTCTTACCTTCATGGTATCCTAATCCTGCTAATTCCAAGGAGCGGACTCTGTATTCTCTGGATGTGGTCAGGGCTCTGAAGTTCTCTTTAGTTGCTACTGAGACTTTTAGGAAGTCTGATGCTCTGTTCTCACTTCTGGGTCTAGGAAGGGTTTGCCTCCGGCAGCAAGTGGATCCGTCAGGCAGTGGTGCAAGCTTATTCTGCTAAGGGGAAGGATCCTCCCTTCCGTCTTACTGCTCATTCCACTCGTGCTATTGGTGCGTCTTGGGCCTTTCAGCACCAAGCTTCTGTTGATCAAGTTTGTAAGGCCGCAACTTTGTCTCCTGTTCATACTTTTTACAAGTTTTACAAGGTTGATGTTAGGGCCACAGCTGATGCTGCTTTTGGCCACAAGGTTCTTCAGGCGGCAGTGGTTTGAACTGCCCGCCGTTGCTTTTTGGGGATCCCACCCTACTTTACGGACACTGCTTTTGGATGTCCCCAGACGTAAGGAATAAGTGAAACAGGACGTGCTGTATACTTGGAAAAATACAATTCTGTGAGTACTCGCCTGTAGAATTGTTTTTTTAGTATACAGCACGTCCTGTTTCATACCCCCACTTATTATTATTTTTGGTCACCTCTGTACGGCGATTTGTTCAAATGTTCATTTTGGGATTTCTTTCATTATTGTTCTCCCGGCTTCTTGTCTAACTGCTTTGTAACACTGGGAATGTGTGGGAGGTTCCTGGCTTTTTATAGGGCCGGGAGATGCCACAAGTCTTTTTGCAGTCCACTGCGCCCCTTTGTGGCAGATAACCCAGACGTAAGGAGTAAGTGAAACAGGACGTGCTGTATACTACAAAAACAATTCTACAGGTGAGTACTCACAGAATTGTATTTTTAAACAACCAAGATGTGATGAGTCCCCCCTTTTGCTTAGGTATGGAAGGCAGAGGTGTGGGACGCTTGAGTAAAATACATTTTGGGGTCCTCCAGATTGCAAATTAAACAAAATGTCCTTGGGTACATATGGGGGGTTATTCTCCAACTTCTTTGTTGGATTACTCAATTTATCCTATACTGAACTTAATATACCAGAAAGTTAATAATATGGAATCTCAAAAGGCTTTCCTAGCATTGTTAGAATTGATGAGTTCCTATCCTCAGACTTCCATGAAGTCCACTATGTGCATGTTATAATGCTTTGCAGTCACGCATTCCCATTTTAGTTTATGGTTCCCCTAGCCACAGCTCCCAGGTCATTTTTCTGCAGTTTTGCACATCCTGAAAAAATGGGGTATCCTGTTTCTATCTGGACCACCATCTGGGGGAAATGTCCCTCATTTCAGGAGACCCAGAGAAGGGTGACTGTGATTCTGTCCACATTGGAACAGGTTAGGTGGCTATTAATTCGCTTCAAAAAAGGCTTGACCTGTGAAAAATGTTCCTGTTCTGGGAATGGCTCTTGTAAACTGGTGGAAAGCAAAGGCTTTTCTTCCCAGAGAAAAATCCTTAAGTTCTGTCCACCTGCAGAACAGGTTAACCACCTGCTGTCAGTAAATTAATGTGATGGGTCTGATGAAGTTGCCAAACCCCCTCCTCAAGGGGCCACCAACAGGCTATGTTTTGAAAATGGGGTATGACACTCCTGTTAAAGGTGGAACCACATGCTCCCTTCAACACCAGGTCCCTATACCTACACATTCTGGAAAAATAGAATTTGTTTCCCCTCTCACTGGGCAGGGTATACAATTGTCTCCCCTGGCCAAACTAAGCCTGAGGTACTAGCTCCAGTCCACTCAGATTTACCAGAAGCACCTCTCCCTACTGATATAGTGTAAAGTCCTCACCAAGCATGTCAGCCTGTTGGACTTGACCATCAATGGACAGTGGTCTATAAAAATATAAGATGCTTCCTATCTGTGAGCTGGACCTGTGAGCCATCTTGACAGGGTGAAGTTTGAAATTTCCATGCCAGTGGCTTTAATCACCAAGGTGGCACAATAAGCAACAGTCTGATTCATGATTAGGCAAAAAGACACCCAGCTTTATCTGCAGGGCATGTTCCAGGATGGGACAATATGCCTAATGTATTAACGTACCCTTTTTGACACAAGGATCCTGAGCAGTAATCCATGGTTTCCAGCTCTGCACCCTTTAGTTTACCTTAAACTCCTGGGTGTGTGGGGGGAGGGCTTTAGGAGGTGTTTGCTATCGCTGCTTCGTCCTGCCCCCTCAGGTGGGTGCCTTCAAACTTTCTGCTGGGCCACACTGACTGGAGACCTAGTGGGTAAGATACTGGAATGATGTTGGATGAACACAGGTCAGCCCTGGTCCAACCTAAATGTACAGGTTGCCGAAATCTCATAATTAGTCCTGTGACTGAACATTCTGTCCACAATAGCGAACAGCTTTAAGTTAGCCGTCTAAAAGGTGTATGTCATAGAAAGGAGCTTTCTCAATTTAGTGTCCAATCTCCTATTACATAGAAGTATATACCTCAGCATTAGTCTGTTTCCTGTAAGTGATTTGGGGTAAGGGGTTGTTGTTTGTAATCTTGTCAATGGCATTTCATAGAATTCATATTTAAATGGTAATTTTATTAAATTGATGTCTGCTTTTTAACATATTTTTGCAGGAGCCTCCTCCAGTGTTCTGTGTGGCAAGAATGGATGCTTTCCCTGTGTTATTTTAGTCCGAAAAACACAGAAGAACAGAAGATCACAGAAATGGTGTATGCCATCTTTCGTATTCTCCTCTATCATGCTGTAAAATATGAATGGGGTGGATGGCGTGTATGGGTGGATACAATCTCCATCACACACTCAAAGGTAACTAACTACACTTCTTGCTCACAAGTTTATATATTTCTATGTTTATTATACTTTAATGAAAAATGTATTGTAACATTGATCCTAAATTCTCATTCTTTGTATACTTTGTTTGTCTTTCAATGGTACTTGCTGCTCAATTTTGTTAAAGAGTAACTCCAAGCTTTTTGTAACCATTACCTCTCCCTCCCCCTGTGCTAAGCCCAATTTGGGCATTAAACTACAAAAAAACTCACCTG
The DNA here is from genome assembly GCA_027917425.1 of Gastrophryne carolinensis. Classification (NCBI taxonomy): domain Eukaryota; kingdom Metazoa; phylum Chordata; class Amphibia; order Anura; family Microhylidae; genus Gastrophryne; species Gastrophryne carolinensis. The sequence goes on from CM051234.1 coordinate 159,669,004, forward strand.
AATCTTCATGTGATTCCAGCAGGGGTAGGGACTCTGAGAGCCATAGACCCCGATTGACATTATGCAGAAAACTAGAAAATGTGTGACCGTGCATGCAGAGCTCTTGAATGCTTAATGGTGGAGGTTATGCTAAAGATTTGGTAAAGCAAGTTTGAATCTAGGTGCACATTTGAGCCCGAATTGGCACCTGCATCTTAGGGAGCATTTTCATTTTAAGACACCAATAAGTGTAATAATGAAAATTTTGTTTTAATGAAAAAATTCTGTGCACCTGCAATGGGGCATTTTTATAATGAGATAATGATTGAAAATTTGGAAACAATAGCACCCTATAGGGTATGCATATATAATGCATTCTTTAGCATATCCTATAGGGTGTTGCTTTTTTTTTTTTTTTTTCAGTTCCAATAAATTATTTATGCTTCATTGGTAAAATGATGCACCTCACCTGTAAAACTGTAAAAATCACATGTGCAGGTGATTTAATTTAAGGAAAAATGAGAACAAATATTTTTGTTGCACTTTTTTCTGTGTTAAATTTAAAGCGCTCACCAATTTGCAGGTGACAATTCACACATAAATGTGCATCCAGAGTTATACTTGCTTCACCAAATATTAACATGAGCCTCATTATTTTGCATTGCTGTTATAGTAGACATGGCTTAGTACATTACAAAAAAAATAAGCCTAAGCACAGTAGATAATTTTCCTTGTCTATTTTGAATACTTTCAGTGCATTTACTCCCCTTACACGTGCTTGCCACATGGTGGTGCAAGTGTGCTGTGTAAGCCTATAGCTGCACTACACAGGTAATGAATCGAACGCAGTCTGTGTTTTTACTAGAACACAGGCATTTGTAAGAAATTAAATTATGCATTATTAAACCTATTTTTGTTTGGGTGGGCTGCACACTATAATTTTTTTATATAAGGTCATAAAGCAAATTGTATAGCCATTATTTGACTCTGCAGCTTATTGGCCAGACGGCTGAGTAACAAATCCAGATGCCTGTCTGTATTGCTAGTATAGGTTCATCTGCAATTAACTCCTTTCATTGTTTTAGGAGCGTGATAGCCTTTGGCTAACTAGGTGTAGGCCCCATTTCCTTGATAAAAGAAGTGTTCCAAATCCGGAATAGCTTTGCAGTGCTACATATCAAGATTTGTGTGTCTCCTATAAAAAGCCAAAGAAACTCAATTGCAATTTTATTGTCTGGTATGATAGATTTCCTGCCACCTTTGTAGCAGGGTAGCTGTTTGTCAATGTAGCCCTCTGCAGCTGCAACACACTTTCTACGCAGTCCTTGCTTCACCACATAATTGTACTGCACTCGTTATTCTTCTCAAGCATACGTACAATGTCCTGCTTCTTAAAATATTTTTCCAGTTACAAATGTATTATGGGTTATCATAAATAGGATGAATGGGCAATCATGCTATTCTTGCTATAAATGTGTATAAATATAGCTTAGTATTGTGATGTTTTTTTTTTGCTTCTCTAGGTATTTGTAATTACATGTAAAGCTGTAGCTATAAGCCAAATTACCTCTCCTTGTACTGTACATTTTTTTTTTTTTATTTTACTTTTAACCCTTTCAGTTCTAAGCATGTAGATTCTACGTGCTCGCTTCTACTCCACCTAAAGTGGGCCTTCACTCTGAATAAGAGTCTATCTTATATGTTTCCCACACCCTGTACATACAGATTGTCCACATTAAAAATCATCCTACCTGCATCTACTGCATGTTATGAGCCTTTAAACATCCAAGATGGCGGCTTATGGAAGCCGCCATCTTATCAGGCAGCCTGCAAACGGGAAGTGCCTCCTGACTGTGCTGCTCTGCATTCTGGGACTGTTGACCTTTACCTGACCCCAGCTCTGCTCTGTCTGAGCAAAGCACAGCTATAACCCGCCCCCCTGTACCTTATCCCACACTCCTCTCCTCAGTAAGTGTGATGCTTCTGAGTCAAGATGGCGGGTGCCCGTATCCTAAATTCCTGAACAGAGTTGCAGCCCAGTGGGGGAAAGAATAATAAGTTAGTGACTAAAAACGTGAAATATATTAATTTTAGATGCTGGGGAAATGTTTTTTAAGAGTTTGGGCTTTTCATTAAATCACGCTGAAGGTCTGGTTTAAGTGCCAAGCACGTAGAATCTATGTGCCTGACATTCCCCCCTGCTAGTTAAAAAAAACAAAAAAAAACAAAACTCACCTGACCCCTTGTTGGATCCGGACGGATCTCCTCTTTAATTTGGTGCCATCCGATCCCCCGTGGGGGCTCTGATGGCTCCAGGAGAGTCCCCGGAATAGCCCCCCCCCCCCCCCGCTTCGGCAGCAGCAGCTGCTAACTGTAAAAAAAAAAATAAATAAAATAAAAATGACATTTACTTACCTGCAGTCGCTCTGCCTCCCGCCGGGTCTCCTCTTCACTGGGGGGGCCTCCGATCGCCCCCCCCCCCCCCAGGCTGCTTAGTCTTCAGGAGAGGGATCAAAATGCCCTCTCCCCCTGCCTTCTAATGGGCGCCACCGTCTTGATGACTAGACTTAAGACGTCACTCCCGGTTGTCATCCCAGCTCTCCTCGGCTCAGCTGTCAGATGCCCTGGTGATCGCTGGGCAGAGCAGTGGAGGGGCAGGGGTTTAGAGCATCCTCTAGCCAGCGATCACCAGGGCATCTGACAGCTGATCAACCTAGGGGCTGACAATCGGGTGAGGTGAGTAAAGAAAAAAAAACATTTTAATAAATTACATTTTGTGTTGTGTGTTTTTTTTTTTTAAAAAAGCCCAGGGGGGGGGGGGGGGGGGGCAGAAGAGCCCGGGCCCACACAGGGTATGTGGGCTTGTAGGCTGCAGGGTGGGGGGCCACAAAAGCTGGCCCCTCCACTCTGTTCCTACAAGCCCCCATAGCTGGTCCCGGGCTGGTTATGATGGGTAAGGGGGACCGTACGTCTTTGGGGAGGAGGCACCCTATGTGATTTTTTATTTTTTTATTTTTAAAGGGTTAGCCTAACCCTTAAAATTCCCCCCCCCAAAAAAAACAAAAAATGGGGTCCCCCGTCGTTTTTTTAAAATTAACCCCTTATGCTCTGTCGCCCAGCAGCTATAAAAGGCTTTCAGCAGCAGCAGGAGTGATTAGCGTTGGGACACAGTGCTCCAGGATGGATGGGAGGTAAGTATAAAAAAAAAAAAAAAAACAAATAAAATATTTTTCTCCATGTGTCTGTGTGTTTTTTTTTTTTTTTTTTTTACTTTTAACCCCTTGTAAACTGGTAAGGGGTCCATGAGACCCCTATACAAGTTCACAAGGCTGGGGGCTGGCAAGTCACCTGCGGCTAGCGGGTGACTTGCCATTAACCCCGGTACCCCCAATTACCTGCCTCCCCAAAGCCCGGGGGGGGGCAGAAGAGCCCGGGCCACGGAGCTTGTAGCCGGCAGGGCGGGGGGGCCACCAAAACTGGCCCCTTTGCCCTGTTCCTACAAGCCCCCATAGCTGGTCCTGGGCTGGTTATGATGGGTAAGGGGGCCCACGTAATTTTTTTGGGATTTTTTAAGGTTTTTAACCCTTAAATTCCAAAAAATGCCCCCCCCCCCCAGGAGGGGGGGGACCCTATGTCTTTTTTTTTTTTATTTTTTTTTTTTTTAATTAACCCCTTATGTTTATAGCGTGGATAGTAGTATTTTATTTGTTAAAGTGCTCTCTTCAGTTTGGGGGGTCTCCTGGGCAAGAATGGGGGGTTACCGATCCGTATGTGGTACCGTTGTAATCAGGAGAAATAGGGCTTTCACATGCAATATGGTTTTCATTAATAAAACAAATGTTTAAAATAAAGGGGAGAATTGTCTAAAAAATATTTTTATTTTTTTGTTTTTTTTACGCCAAAATATTTAAAAACCAGCTGAAAAATTACGAACAAGACATTTCATGTTAAAGCCTAAACTCTGCTGCAAAATTATATATATATATATATATATATATATATATATATATATATATATTCCTGAAAATTCCGGAAAAATCACGGTTAAACATGGTGCAAAATGGGGAAAAATGACCTGTCAACAGAGGGTGACAAAACTTCAAGTAGGCCGGCAATTAAAATGGTTAATGGTACCTATGCATGTTGGGTATTGTTCTGCTCGGCTGACCTTGCGCTTTCAGATTTAGCTCGTTTGAATAAATAACATGTTTTCCTAAAATATAAATATGCAGTTTTTTTTTATTTGTTTTTTTAGGGAAACCCTGTGCAACCTAGGAATTCTTCGAGGGATTACTTCCAGAAAGGTGAGCCTACTACAACAAGCTGGGTACTCTTAGAAATCTTAACGTGTGTACTTTCAGGGAATATATGGTTTATCGGGGATATTCTAAATGTAAAGGGTTGTTTTGGTTGAAAAATTGCAAGGTGTGCACTTTGTCTGCAGAGCTGAAATTTTCAAGTAAAATTACTGTTATGCGCACGCTTTTTGTGGTGTTTGCCAACTCCTTCCCTTGACAGTACCTATGCATGTTGGGTATCGTTCTGTCCGGAGCATGTTGCTTTTTGAGATTTTACTTTGTTTGCATATAGTTTTTTTTTAGGAAAATGTGGCTTGATTCTTCCTTTTATTCTTTTTCAGGGAAACTTTGTGCAACCAAAGAATACATTGAGGGATTACTTCCAGAAAACTAAGCCCACATAAACAAGCTTGGTACACCTAGAAAGCTTGAGGCGTGTACCTCCAGAGTATATATAGTTTGTCGGGGGTATTTCAAATGTAAAGGGTTGTTTTTCTTGAAAAACTGCAAGGTGAGCATAGCGCAGTTGTATTTTATCTGAAAATCTCCTAAAGCTCTGTTTCAGTTTGGGGGAGTCTCCTGGGCAAGAAAGGGTGTCTACCAATACATATGTGGTACCGCTGTGACCGGGAGAAATTGGGGTTTCGCACGCAAAAAATTTTTATTGACAAACGTCAATTTTTTATTACAAAAAAACAATACAAATTGCAAAAAATTGTTTTCTTTTAATGTTTTTTGCACATATTTCACCAAAAAGTATTGAGAATACACTACACTAAAAAGGCCAAACAAGACATTTCATGTTGAAGGCCAGACTGTTGAAAAATAACAATATATAATTTTCCTGGGAAATCCCTGGAAATCCTTTCAAAAATCACAGTTGAACATGTGTAGCGCAAGATAGTGAAACATGGTCTGACAACAGAGGGTGACAAAAGCTGCACAGGTAGGCTGGCAGCGAAAGGGTTAATGCTCTGCAAATATTTTTTTCTGCACATTGGGTTTTGAAAAATATGCTATTTTGCATTAAAATCTTTAAGCATATGTGACCTTTGCCATTTACATGTCTAGGTTGGTGAGCTGCTCAGCTTTAAACATTTTAAAACTGCATACATACAACTTCCATGTTAAAAAAAAAAAAAAAAAAAAAAAAAATCAAAACTTCATTGCCAGAGATAAAGCAGTTTACCTAATACCAGTTACCTCTGGTGATTAGCTCTTCCATTGCAGACATTAGAAATGTAAAGCTGTAGAAGATTAGCAATGACAAATATGCTGGAATCGTTTAACGCATCATCTCGGTCTCCCGCGTCTTGATTCGTTTTTATTCGTGTTATTGAAGTCTTTTTGTTTGACATTTCCAAGCAGCATGCAAGTTAGCAAATTTCAGTAGAATATGTGGAATGTACGAACAGTTGTGTTTTGTGTATAGCTTCAGAGTTGTTGACAGTGTTCCAGCAATGGGGTAAGCTTGGGAAGTTAAGTGAGCTATCATTACCCAAACATCTGCATTGCTTTGAATGGCTCAATTTTTTCCAGCCCTTGCTAAGCTGGGTGCCAGTTTGGGGTGATGGGAGGCAGTGTGTGTCTTCTTTTTTTTTTTTTATTTATTTATTTAACTAAAAAGATCTACCTGGATCCCATAAAGAATATAAATAAATAAAAATAAAAAATAGAAACAAATTATATATATATATATATATATATATATATATATATATATATATATATATATCACTTTCCTATTTTCTATATTCTCTGGTTGTATTTTCCATACTTTCTATGCTGCATATTTTTCACTTTATTAGTTACTACATTGCTGTTGGTGACCTTTTTTATAGCATTAACATTTATACTGTGGCAGTGATAGTGGGGAGTTATAATAAGCTGCGTTATTAGTTTAAAAAGGGTGGTGATTGTTTTCTTTATCTATTTGTATATTCTTGACCTCCGTGCTGATATCGGCATGAAGTGCTGCTTCGAGTCAAACTTCATTTGCATCTCGCTGCATGTGACCAGTACAAAATGACAGATTTAGTGATGTGTCTGCTACCTTGTGACTTATAGCAGTTTGTTACCCAAAAATAACATATGTTTCAGTTGTTGCACCTTTGCTACTTCCGATAATTCTTACCCCATGTATTCTAATGAAGCATAATGTACCAGACCTTTTTGTTTGAATGTATAATATATATTTGTAGAACACATCTGATCGTGAGCTTACATCCTTTATTAACCCTTTAAATGCCAAGCACGTAGTTTCTACGTGGTTACTTCTCCTACCGTTATGTGCCACGCACATTCACAAGGCTGGGGGCTGGCAAGTCACCTGCAGCTAGTGGGTGACTTGCCAGTAACCCCCGGCACCCCCATTACCTGCCTCCCCAAAGCCCGGGGGGGGCAGAAGAGCCCGTGGCCACAGGCTATGCAGGCTTGTAGCCCCTGCGCCCTGTTTCTACAAGCCCTGCATAGCTGGTCCCGGGCTGGTTACTTTGGGTAATTTTTTTTTTTTTTAAGGGTTTTTAACCCTTAAAAATCCCCCCAAAAATGCCCCCCGGGACTCTGTCATTTTTTTTTCTCGATTTAAACCTTTGTAGTTGTAGTGTAGATGGTATTTGTATTTTATTTGTAAATGTTATAAAGTACTTGTTTCAGTTGGGGGGGGGGGGGGGGGTCTCCTGGGCAGGAACGGGGGGCTACCGATAAATATGTGGTACCGTTCTAATCGGTAGAAATGGGGCTTTCACATGCAATATGGGTTTCTTTAATAAAATACATTTTTTATTTAAAATAAAGGAGTCAATTTTCTAAAAAAAATGTTATTTTTTTTTTTTTACTTAATATTGTAAAAAACTAAATTTTACAAACAAGACATTTCATGTTAAAGCCGAAACTCTGCCGCAAAAAAAAATATATATATATATAATTTTCCTGAAAATTCCAGCAAAAATGGCGCAAAACATGGCGCAAAATGGGGAAAAATGACCTGACAGAGGGTCACACAGAGGGTGACAAAATCTCAAGTAGGCTGGCAATTAAAAGGGTTAAAAGTAGCTATGCAAGGTGCAAGGTGCACACTTTGTCTGCAGAGCTGAAATTTTCAAGTAAAATTACTGTTACGCACATGCTTTACTTTGGGGTGTTTGGCAACTCTTCCCTTGACAGTAGCAATGCATGTTGGGTATCGTTCTGTTTGGGGGATGTTGATTTTTCAGATTAAACTTGTTTTTTCTTGTTTGTATATAGTTTTTTTAGGAAAACGTGGCTTTGATCCTGTTTTTTTATCCTTTTTTTAGGGAAACTCTTTGCAACCAAAGAATACATTGAGGGATTACTTCCAAAAAACTATGGCCACATCAACAAGCCTGGTACACCTAGAAAGCTTGAGGGGTGTACTTCCAGAGAATACATTTGAAATACCCCCAACAAACTATATATTCTCTGGAAGTACACACCTCAAGCTTTCTAGGTGTACCAGGCTTGTTGATGTGGCCATAGTTTTCTGGAAGTAACGGTAATTTTACTTGAAAATTCTTTACATTTGAAATACCCCCAACAAACTATATAAAGGAAGTCTGGAAAAAAGACGACACAAGGGGGCATACATAGTTTTATTCCTAGTATGTCACACACCTCACTTCCAAATATTCATGACACTTGGGAACCCGGCCTGTAGAGGGCGATCTTGCAGAGATGACATGGAAAAAGGAGCCCCTCTTGGTCCATAAGTACTGGGTTCCTCCCACTATTCCTCAGTCTTTTCGTCTCTGCAGTCGGCAAAGCATTCAGAAGATGACTCTCCTTCAAGCTGCAGGTAGCCGGGTTTGCTCCCGGCCCCTTTTTTTTCTCTATTTCTGTCTGATACTCTTTAATCCTGTTTGGTTATATTGTATGCCTCCCAGCCCTGGCTGTATGGTTCAGGCAAAGGTAGATACATACACCTTCTGGTGTATACAGGAGTTGTACTCCTCCGTGAGACCCAAATGTGGGTAGGCAGTTTCCGGGTTGGTGTTCTCGGCATGGGATGCCCCTGTCCCTTTATAATCCCCTTGTGCCTTATGGGTGCATTTCTATCCTCTCCCCTTTAGTTCTCCTTTACCCTGCTGGGGTAAAAAGGAAAGGGGGGGCGTTATCTGGGCTTATTTGTCAACATGCACACAAATAGTAAAAAAAAAAAAGATATATAATATAAATCTTTATTACATATATATTATGTATGTTTACTATACTATTTAATAGGATATGTTTTATTTAGATTTTCCTATTTCTGTCTAGGCAGCATTCTTTTGCTTACCTTTTAAAGCTCTTTTGTTGCTGGCTATGTTCAGATTTGAATTTCCCTCCATTCTCGGTCATGTGATTCTGGGGGTGGGCGGGGCTTAGGCACACAGCATCATTTCATTCTCTGTCTGCCTGGCTCCTGCTGCTTCCCTATGGTCTTCCCTCATTGTGCTTGCTTTGGCAGCACATATACTAAAATTGTAACAATACTGAGAAGATTAGCATGGCCCCTGCGCAAGGATGACACGCAAATTCTTGAAGCGTTCCATATTTAGGTGCTGTGAGTACCCCTCAGCTTGCTGAAGGGAGTTTCTGCCATTTTTTTCATGCTTTGTCATTTATTGTATTGTGTGCATTGGTGACTGTTTTCTTTGTAGGTGGAAAATCTTTATTTTAAAGGGGTTTCTCCTGGTCTTTAGCCCTTAAAGCCTTATTTGGGGGTCCATTTGTGTTAATATCCTCCCACTTGGGACTATTTAAAGGGGCATCCCGGGTAGCAATTGCATAAATCCCATATATACTTGGCGACTATAATCAGTTATAGTATAATACTAAACACCATATGGAGGCATCTCAGGACAACGGGCATGCAGTTCCCTCTGCACAGACTCGGCAATGTTTTGGATGTGGGGCATCCCTTGTTGGGGATAACGCAATTCTTTGCGTCCCTTGTGCTCAATTAACTATTATGCAGCAAACTGAGGCCCAGGCTTCGGCATCTGCGGCTTCTGCCTTATCTCCTACTCCGCCATGTCTTGTCCGTACCCCCAGAGATATTGTCATGGGTGGTGAGTCGCATTCTGATTTATGTGCCAGATTGGCTCATCTTGAAAAATTAATGTTTAGCTCTGTGGCCAAGAAGGCCTCAGCTAAAAGGAAACATTTGACTCAGGCCGTTCCGGTAAGTGAGTTGGATAATTGTGAAATGCTTTATTGGTCTATCCTTCTCAGTTAGAAGAAGGAGAATTAAATGAGGATTCAGATGTTTCTGATGAACAGCAATTTGTTGGTACTGTGATTGAGCAGGGTGAAGCTAGTGTTGTGGATACCTCAAAGGCTCTTGCTCAGTTATTTGAGGTTTTGGTTATCGCTTCTCCTGAAGTAGTCCCTCCTCAAAAAGGGGAATTTTTTGGAGGCTTTAAACCGCGTTTAGAATTTCCAAATCAAAAGCATTTTGATGAAATTATTCTTAAAGAATGGGAGAAGCCTGCGCGGCTTCCTGGCATTCCCTTGGGCTAGGACAAGAAATATCCCTTCCCAGCTGATACCGTTAAGCGTTGGTCATCACCACCTGTGGTGGATGCCCCTGTGCTTAATTTATCCAATTCTTCTGTGTTGCATTCTCCTGACTCCACTACACTTAAAGATGGAGAGGATAAGCGTATTGATCAAATGGCGTGCCACGCTTTTTCCGGTGTGGGCTCGGCCTTGCTGCCTGTTGGTGCTTCAGCACTCATGACAGTGGCTATTAGGTCTGTTGTGAGAGACCTAATGAATTACTCGGGGCTTGATCCGGCCTCTGATGAGTACGCCGCTCTTAAGCGGTGTGAGATGTTTGCATCTTTTGTACTGCCCTAGATGATACTCTGCTCATGTGCAGCAGAACCTATGCCTTGTTAATCGCCATTCGGCGGTCAGTATGGTTGCGGCAGTGGGCAGCTGATATTGTAGCCAAGAAATCGCTTACAGCGCTCCCTTTTGTGGGATTGCGCCTCTTTGGAGAAAAATTGGATTCTGTCACTAAAGGAGGTAAATTACCTCAGAGTAAGAAACAATGTCGTTCCTTTCGTGGAGTGGCCTCTTTTAACCCTTCCTTTCGGGGGTCTAGATCCGGTAGAGGATCGGCCTTTTCAACCCCTAGAGGGAATGCATGGAATAGAGGAAAGGGACGTGGCCGTCCAAGTCAGAATTGGGGGTCCAAAACCAAATCTGCCATTATGCCTGCTCAACAATGAGGGGACGCCCTCAACCTTACGGGTGGGGGGACGGCTGTGGTTCTTCTTCCAGGTCTGGGGTCAGGAGGTATCAGACAATTGGGTTCTGGAAGTAGTCTCTTCCGGTTACAAACTGGAATTCGAGTTCCGGCCTCCTCACAGATTTTTCATGTCCCGGATGCCGTCAGATCCGGTAATTGCGCAGGGACTGGGGGCAGCAGTAGCAAATCTGTTAAACATGGCTGTCATCTGCCTAGTGCCTCCAGCGGAAAGAGGTTTGGGGTTTTACTCCCAACCTATTCACGGTACCCAAAAAGGACTGCTCTGTTCGGCCTATCCTAGACCTAAGGAGACTCAATCAATTTATCTGTTTCAGAAAATTCTGCATGGAGTCTCTGCGATCAACGTTCGATGCTCCCCGTCAGGGGGACTTCATGACATCCATAGACATCAAGGATGCTTATTTGCACATTCCTATTTTTCCGGGTCACCAGAGATTTCTCAGGTTCTCTATAGAAGACCAGCATTATCAATTTGTGGCCCTGCCATTCGGCCTTACCTCGGCCCCAAGAGTCTTTACCAAGTTGCTGGCAGGAGTGATGGCTATATTCAGGGTCCAGGGCATCCGCATTGTGCCTTTTCTGGACGATCTTCTTATCGTGGTCTCCTCCCTCGAACAATCAGAGTTGGACACCAGGATGGTGGTCTCTACGCTAGAGCGGTTCGGATGGGTAATAAGTTACCCCAAATCCTCTCTCTGTCCGTCCAGGGAAATTCCCTTCCTGGGCCTGATTCTGGATACATTTCAGGCCAGGGTTTTTCTTCCTCGGTCCAAAATGGTTCTGATTCAGGACTTGATTCGTCTATTCTTGTCCAACCCTCGTCAGTCTATCCGTCTAGGGATGAGACTAGTGGGATTGATGGTAGCTGCATTCGAGGCAGTCCCGTTTGCCCAGTTTCACATAAGGGCGCTTCTGCTCTTCCTCTTGGCAAAGTGGGACAGGTGCCCACTATCGTTGAATCAGACTTGTCTATTGTCTCCCCACGTTTTGCAGTCCCTTCAGTGGTGGTTAATATCGCTCAACCTCCAGAAGGGCAAGTCATTTCTGACTCCGCGTTGGGAACTGGTTAGCACGGATGCCAGCCTGGTGGGCTGGGGGGGCTTCTGGAAGAAGCATCAGTTCCAAGGATTGTGGGGGCCTCAGGAGGCTTATTCTCCAATCAATTTATTAGAGCTTCGGGCCATACGTCTTGTTCTACTTCGACTGACCCATTTCTTACAGGGTCTGCCAGTTTACATTCGGTCAGACAACCGAACAGCTGTTGCATACATCAATCACCAGGGAGGGACTCGCAGTTGGGGTGCCCTCCGGGAAGTGTCTCTGATCCTTCAGTGGGCAGAGATCAATGTTCCCTGCATATCAGCAGTTTACATTCCGGGGATAGAGAATGTGGAGGCAGACTCCCTGAGCAGGGAATGTTCTCGCCAGGGAGAATGGGCTCTCAATCCAAGGGTCTTTCAGTTCCTCTGTCACAAGTGGGGGACTCCACGGTTGGACCTGTTTGCTTCTCGCCACAATCACAAGCTGCCTGCTTTTGTGTCTCTATCCCAGGATTCTTTGGCAGTGGCAGCGGATGCCATGTCTCTGGCCTGGAAGGATCTGGGGTTCCTGTATCTGTTTCCCCCATTCTCCATGATCAGCAAGGTGGTGCGCAAGTTAGCACTGGAGGAGGCACCAGCAATTCTGGTGGCGCCAAGGTGGCCAAGACGTCTGTGGTACGCAGACGTCGTAAGGCTGGCAGTGGATCGGTTCCATCTGCCTCTTCTTCCAGATCTCATCACTCAGGGTGAACTTTGTTACCCCAATTTACTAACACTGGGTTTGACGGCATGGCTGCTGAAGTCTCCATCTTGAAAGAAGGTCTTTCTGATGTTGTTATTCAGACTCTTATTGGAGCTAGGAAGAAGTCTTCCTCTGTCATTTATTACAGGACTTGGAGGTCCTATATTGATTGGTGTGAATCCAGGGCTTTGCCCTGTAGAGTATTTTCTATTCCTAGAATTCTGGAATATCTGCAATGAGGTCTGGATATGGGATTCCAGATTAGTACTTTGAAAGGGCAAGTCTCTGCCTTGGCTATTTTCTTTCAATGGTCGTTTGCTCTTCATCCTTTGGTTGACTTTTTTCCAAGGAGTAGTGCGGCCTCCCAGAAAGCCTATACTTCCTGTTTGTGACCTTAACTTAGTGCTTTCAGCTATGCAGGCCGCTCCCTTTGAGCCGTTGCAGGATATTCCTCTTCCTATTCTTACTCAGAAGGTTGCCTTTTTGGTTGCTATTACTTCTGTCCGCCGAGTTTCTGAACTGGCGGCTTTGTCTATTCTAGCCCCTTATTTTGAGAGGCATCAAGATAAGGTTGTTTTCCGTTTTAAACCGGATTTCCTTCCTAAGGTGGTGTCTGCTTTCCACCTAAATCAGGATATAGTTCTTCCTTCCTTGTGTCCTAAACCTAGTAACGACAAGGAAAGGGTCTTACATTCTTTGGATGTAGTTTGTTGTGTTAGTATTATTTAGTTACTACTTTGGCCTTCCGCAAGATGGATGCCCTTTTTTTGTTGTGCCTTCTGGGCCTAAGAAGGGTTTTGCTCCTGCCAAATCTTCCCTTAGTAAGTGGATACGTCAGGCCATCATTGGGGCCTATATGGCGAAGGGGAAGGTTCCCCCTTTTCGTGTCGCCGCTCATTCTACTCGTGCTATTGGAGCTTCCTGGGCTTTTCAGCACCAGGCTTCTGTTGAACAAGTCTGCAAGGCTGCGACTTGGTCTTCTGTGCATACTTTTTCTAAGTTTTACAAGGTTGATGTGCGGGCCTCAGCGGATGCTGCTTTTGGCCGCAAAATTCTGCAAGCTGCAGTCATTTAAGTTATGCATTTTTCCTTGGGGATCCCCACCCATTATAGACACTGCTATTGGATGTCCCAAGTGTCATGAATATTTGGAAGTGGGGTGTGTGACATACTAGGAATAATACCATTTTGTGAGTACTCACCTGTAAAATGGTTATTACGAGTATGTCACACACCCCACTTCCCCCGCCCTTTTTTGTTCTAAGGGATCCTTTATATGGTGGTGATTATTTTCAAACTATTTTTCAGTTATCGAATATAATTTGCTCTTCCTGGTTCTTCACTGCTTTTTAAAAAGACTGAGGAATAGTGGGAGGAACCCAGTACTTATGGACCAGGAGGGGCTCCTTTTTCCATGTCATCTCTGCAAGATCGCCCTCTACAGGCCAGGTTCCCAAGTGTCATGAATATTTGGAAGTGGGGTGTGTGACATACTCGCAATAACCATTTTACAGGTGAGTAGTCACAAAATGGTATTTTTAGGACCCTAGCAAAAGTCCTAGTGGGCCCCACCCATGGAGAAAGCATAAGAAAGCAAACAAGACTTCAAGCCTTCTTATCTACCCTCTGCCGTGCAAAATGTCATTAGAGGAGTGGGGTGAAAAAAAACAAGCCTGCTCGCTGCGATTTTCTTGCCTCAATTCCCCAAATGTGGAGGCTTTTTTTTATTCCTAATCTGACAAAGCAGGGTTGGGGTGGGGGTATTCTTGGCTGTGGTTAGCATGTGTAGAACTTTTCGGGAAATATTTTGTTAAAGCGATCATAATATTGCATTTAAGGTATTTCTGTGGTCCAAATTATCGGCAATTTGTGTTTCTACATGCTGACATGGGGTCCTCTTTGGGTTTAGGGCAGCTTTAAAGTCAAGATCACATTTAGACAACATTTTTAAAGCATTTAACTAAGCCCATTATTGAATATTAAAGCAGACCTAAAGTCTCTGGAAACTCTGGTTCTATCTCGCCCCCTTTCTGATGCTGAAGTGTTGGAGATACAATACTTTGCAACATCATCTTCTTGTCTCTAAATGTGGTTTTGGGACTTTTGCCAGATTGACTGCAGTTCAGTTATGACAAGTTATGGCAAGTTAATTTTTCCCCTCAGTGTTGATCTTGATTTAGTAGCTCGATAATCATTATCATAAGCTCCAAGATTGAGGTATAAGAAACATCATTATGGGAATAAGTCTAATTACGTATAGGTTTATAGTTGGTATAATTTGATGAGCCAACAATGAATGAAAATAACAGTTGTGGTCATGCTGCAAGAACACTAGATTCTGCAGAAGGTCGGCCACTGCCCACAGGTGCTGCGAAGCAGGTAGAAGGACAATAGCTTGCACTGGGTCCCTTTTTTTATTTTTTTATGTTGGCTTCTATCCGTCAAAATTAGACTTTTAAAGTGGCAGACCAGCCCACCCACCACCTCTTTCTGTGGTTCGCCTGATTTGTGGTTGATTCTGTTACCTGATCACAGATAGCCCTACTGCCCATCACTATTCCCACTGGAGGATCGGTTTCCTGTCATTGTGTAGGTGAGAATATTAATTTATATTCCCCTAAACAAGCTTACCGGGAGGAAAGGGTGTGGGGCTGCGTGGCTGGATGGATGCTTTAAGGAATTAGCATGTTTAATGAATTTCTCACAGCGTCCAGTTATTGGTTATTACATCACAAAGAGCATGGAGTGGCTTTTTTTGGCTAAATAGTGATGTACATTATTTTAGCATTTTACATTAGAAATTACCCTGAAAATCTCAGCATGTTAGTTGTGCTCACACACAATTTTTAGACCTAACAATCCGCTGAAAGATATTTTAAAAATACAAATAACGTGATTTGTGGTGTACTTATTTCACATGTTCATTCTGTAAAGGGTGCTTTCTAAAACTAGAACTTACTTATGTGATATATACAGACTAAGAAAATGCAAACATTTGCCTACGATTCCTAGCCATGTAGCCATGCAAATCATCTCTCAACAAAGGATGGACAGGACATTCATTGCTTGACTAGATTTTCTTTAATTTACAATGTTAGCTGCCCTTGTTGGCACAAGGCTATAAGGGATCGCTGTACTGTATGGTAGTTATGGCTTGGAAGCACCGTAATAGAGGGTCCAAAACATGTGTGCACAAGCAGGCTGTGTAAATATTAAAAAATATACTCAAGCATTACATGCCCATCTGGCTCTTCTTGGAAATGTGAAATATCAAGGGGAAAAGGGATTATTAGCATTTCTCTGACTATGCGTCAGAGTCCTGGGTAAATTGACCGGTCAACATTAAAATCAATTGCCTAGAAGCTTTCTTGACGCAGTGTTGGTCCCATGCTGTCTGTTCTCTTCAGTCACTGAAAGGAAAGGAAATTCCTTCTTCCACTTTGCTGCCTCTAGCATTTCCCTCCTAATCCTAACCACAAATCGAAGCCTGAGGCTAGTGTTGGGTTGATGCCCCCTCCCTAGTGGTATGCTAGAATCGGGACCTCCACACAGTCACTCAAGCCCCGCTCACTCCTCGTCCTCATGCTGCACTCATGCTTGCACAGAGGACAACACTGCATTAGGCGAGATTATATTTTATATTTAATCTGTCAATATTGATTTGTTTTAAAAAAGAAAACCTTTGAGACCATGTGTAGTCCTACACAATGATAATACATTTCAGCAAGTGTGTCTGGATAATGACTTTAAGCCTAACATGAGTTTCCTTAAGTGACTTGTCTGTATATATTTACCCTCACAACTAAGTTAACTTTATCTAAATATTGAGTCCAATTGCTAAAAATGGTATATAATCTTCTTAAAAGTGACTGACCACCTATTTCAAATAACAAAAGGGTACTTACCTTTTGTCCCAGCTTACCCAATTTGCTGGATTGTATCCCACGACACCCAGAGCCCTAACTCCATTCATCGCGCTCCCATGTTCCAGCTTGTGTTCCGGTTTGCCCCTCCCCCACCATTACAGAAGCACTACCACGCCCTCTCCATTCACTACAAAGAAGTTGATGTTTTAGGCCTTGGCACACCTGCTCCATTGCAATAAAGAGAGCGAGCACGGCAGCGCTCCTGTGACTGATGGCAGGGGTGCAAGCCTGACCTGCTATTAATCCTGAACCCTGTTCGGGCCAAAGGCAGGGATGTAAGTTGCTGCTCACTGTATTGTGTTGTATGGTGTGGTGGTCAATACCTTTAAGTAAGTGACACTTCAGCCATGTTAAGTATATTTAACACACCCTGTCTTGCCACCCTTCATTAGTGGTGAAGCAGGGCTAATTAGCTTAAAAAAAAAAAAGGAAACAAACTTTCATGCTCATGGCATCCAGCAACGAAGTCAGGCAGTGCCACACATTTTGGTCGATCTTCCACCGCCATCTTTCTGAGATCCAGGCAGGGCAGAATGTGCTGAATCCTCTGGATTTCGGGCACAGGTGAGTTTATTTCCTTTTGTTTTTTTTCTTATTAGCCCTGCTTGACCACTAACCGAGGGTGGCAGGGTGGGTTGTTAAGATTGCTTAAAGGGCCAGTCAAGCCAGACTGTCTGTAATTAACCCAAGGAACCATTTACCTTGGCAGTACTCCAGTGGTGACACCAGAACTCCTGGAGAAACCTCACACAAAGAAACCTAAACCTCTTGTGTCCAAAGTGGAATGTTGAAAAATTATTTATTTCCCTGGTAATGGTAAACTGGTCATCCTTGGACCTATGTAATCTGCCACTGCTGCTCTTTCTTGTGGTACTAGCTAGAAGTAACCTAACTGCTTGGGTCTAATTTTTTTTTTTTATAGCCATTGGTATCCAGAGAACAGTAATGCGGTTACCTGCTTTATCTTACTGCCTACTGGGCTATATGTATTGTGCACATTTAGGATTAGGGTAGTGTCAGACGATTTCAGTCTGTGAGCTAGGTCTGACCACCTAAATATGAATGATTTGATCTTGTATTGCACTTCTCTTCTTATTTACTGTTTAACACGGGCGTTCATCCTTTTGAGGAGTGTAGGCGACTTTTGTGATTTGGTAACTAGTCATGGGCCACACTGAAACAAACAAAATGGTTTTGATTGTTCTTTTTTTTATAGATTTTGACTACGATAAATTAAGATTTAGAGCCATCTAGATATCTACACTTCATAGCCAAACAGCCACCGATATCGCCCCCTCATACCCCCACACAAATCACAAAAGTCGCCACACTCTTTAAAATGATGAACACCCCTGTTAAACAGTATATAAGGAGAGAAGTGCAATACAAGATCAAGCACATTCAAATCACACATACCTATGAACTCTTACCACAAGTCCTGCAGACAAACACATACACACCCTCTCAGAAAATTCTCCATCCTCACACACAAGAACCTGACACTGTTATCACAAACTCCATTAACCCACTATTAAGACTTAGTAAAAATGGTTAAAAAAAAACTGAAAATGTCACTAGTCTGCCTCCATTAGCAGAGACCAATCCAAACACAAAGGTATTTTTCAGCAGCAGATGGCTGTAAAGCTCAGCTCCTTGCTAGGACAAAACTGGGAACTCCTTTTCTCACTCTCTGAGCACAACTTGGGTAAAACTGTAAGGGGGGGGGGGGGGGGTATAGATTCTCTTATGTCTTTCCACTACACCACCCTGTTACCAGATTCATGTGTAATATGCTCACACACATGCTAATTGCCTTGGTCCACTGATTATAGGAGTCCTATAGGTATAGCCCTTTTCCCTATCAGCCCCATATCCTAACCACATCCTCAATGGTTACCATCCTATTGTATCAGGGATTTCACCCAAGGCCCCGATGTTGTTGTACAATGGATTTCCCCCTTATTCTGGGCTTCTTGGGTTGCCTTCCATAATAATAATGTCACCACATTACTCAAAGCCGCCGCTGTCACTTCAGTTTGCCTTTGCGACGCGCTACTATATATAGTCACTTCTTTAATGCACCTCTATTTACCTTTTCCATATTTGTGTTATTTAAAAGTGTAATAATTGACTGGACACAGTACTTGGTAGTTTTCAAACTTCTGTGTTTGATGTATTGTATTATATCTTTGTCTTTTAGGTCACTTTTGAATTGCATAAAGAAAGCTTAGCCCAGACATTTAGGGAATATGAGGGACATATTGATGGTGAAATAGGACCTGGACCATCAAGTCCTATACACACAGTTTCTGGAAGCGGCTTCACTTCAAGAATCAGGACTCCAACTCCACCTTTGGAAATTACAGGTGGAGAAGTGGAAGTAACAGGGTCAAATTTAACTGAGGTAGAAAATAATCAGTCTTTGGAAGCCACAGAAACCCATTCAAATGATTCAGAAAATGAGAATTTACATTTAGAGCTCAAAGAGGCATCAAATGATTCTGAAAAAATTGTTTCTCTGGGAAACTCTCAAGCAGAATTGGCACATGAAGGTGAAGAGCAACAATTAGTTATAAAGGACAATATGCAGAGTGAAATGGACTATACAGAACTTGAGATATCTGACAATCCGGAAGAGGTGCTTGTGGAGAAACTTGAAAGTGAAAACAAAGAATCTGAAAATAGTGTGGTGCCCAGTTCAAATGATGAAGATTTGGATATTGCTTCTACATTAGGTTGTAATGAGGCTAAACAAGTGGCTTCTGCAGACAGTTTATCTGGGGAGCTACAAGATAATGAAAACAAATTTGGTGGGGGCACCATCACAATAGGCAGTGCAGATTTCACAGAAAAGACTGATCTTTCAATGCAGAGCGAAAATGTAGAAGTCCAGAGTAATCAAGCTTGCACAAATGGTAACCTTGAGTTAGCAGCTGGACATTCAGAGTCTAACACATCCACTTCATTAAATATACCTTCTAGTGTTTCTGCAGAACATGCCTCTCAGGACAGTGACCATCACAAAGCGGCAGAAACATCTGGCTCTGATAATGTTGAGTCCACAGTGCCTGCAGAAGATGGTGCTGCTTCTAGCACTTTGCACAACTTTGAAGATGTAAAAAACAGCATTACAGATTCTCACAGCTTTGATAAAAAAATCGCTAAGCTTGACGTCTCGAGTATTGCTTCTGATACTGAGAATTTAGAGCTAAAAGCCAGCTCAAATGATGAAGTGGACCAGGCAACAGAGGTATTTAATTTAAACTGGTCATAGGTAACATTTTACAATGAAATGCTTTGCAATCTTTTCTCAATAGTAATTGTGTTATGTTGTGTGGTGTGATGTATGTGTATAGAGGTACTCTATGCCCGGATTAGAGAAAAAACAATCCTGTTAATCATTTAATTTGTTTTTAAATCATGTTGCTACGAGTACCTGCAAACTGCTGATACCGGGCTCCATAGTTCAACATAAATATAAGCTAAAAAAAGGGCATTTTCCCCTGTACTCTGCAATTGTTAACAAAAAACACTGCTCCCGCCAGGGGTAGTAGTGAACCCAACTGCGTACAGTTAATTATTATTATAATGTTTTGTTTTAAGCCCAAGCAACTGCTGTAGTTGTTTTAAAGAGGAACAGAACCCAGCAGGGACCAGCCTGGAATATAAAAGATTCCAGGGCCAACTGCTGCCTTTCCCTGGCCAGCATGGACTAAGGTTGTGGTCTATGAAGCTTTACAAAATGTCAGAAGAGAAATTCAATTTTCTACCCTAAATGTTCATACAAATTATGCTTGTAGATACTATATAAATATACTAAGGATTATTTTACAATTCCTACTTGTTAAGTACACTGACCTGAACAATGGTGTAGGTCAGAAATTGTGAGGCACACTGGTGGAATTCCCAGTCTATTTGCTGTTGTCAAACTGGGTTCTCACTCCAGCGCAGCTTAAGCCTGGCCCCTATTCACCTGCACCTCCTGGATTGACTTCTGCCCACCACAGTCAGTGACTCAAGAAGGCCCATGCCCAGTGAGCATGTATGAAACACAGTGACGGACGGTGGGGGCAGCCGTCCATCCAGGAGTTAGCTTATGTATGGAGGCCGGACCTTCAAGGTGCAGGACTTGATATCTCGATCCATTAAGTTACTGACTACGGGCCTAGGGCAGGTCAACTCGGGGGGTGAAAAATTATTATGGCTTATGTTTTTTTGTCTGGACAGTCCCTTTAAGACTTCTGGCAATAATGTTACCTTTTCCCCTGTGACTGCATTGGGCCTCATCAGGTTTGGTCACTAGGAATGTGAAGTTTATTAAACAAAAAAACCATGTTGCTCATTGGGACTTTAGGGCAACATTTTTTAAATGACGATCAAGAAACTGCAAGCCATGTGTGAGGGATGAGACCTGTTTAATAAATGGAAAATGCCCTCCTAAATGTTTCTCAATAATCTGGATGCAAGTCATTTTTGTTTCCTTATAGCTGCTCTTTGTTTTTATGAATTGACCCCTCTCTAGTCCAGACATTAAAATATGCAGAGAACTGGACCTGTTCAGAAAGGGTGCAGTCTGTGATTTGCTTACAATTATTCTTTGGCAGGTCACTTTGTTATGGAAATGAATTCAGTTTTGTTGTTCTAAACTTGCCACATGCTTTAGTTTTTGAATCCATTTAGAGACTAGCTCCATGTCAGGGTTCAGAAACATCAGTTAACTTATAGGGGCTCCAGAACTGTACAGTGTGCTGGCAAAATTCCAGTGAATCATCATTTTCCTCTTTTTTTGGAAAGGCATGTAAAAGCTGATATTTTCTCAATTTCTTTCAAAGGAAGCAGGTAAACAGCCAGTTGTGCCTGAGACAGAGCGAGTGGCTACCTTGGATAGTCACCGAAGAGATTCAAGATCTACAATGTTTCGAATTCCGGAATTTAAGTGGTCGATAATGCATCAGCGACTACTCACTGACCTTTTATTCTCAATCGAAACTGATATCCAAATGTGGCGAAGGTAAGCATTCTTTCATCCCTAAACAGCAGAGCAATTAAGTCTGTTGGTAAGAAAGCCTTTAAAATATACACACACCCCACACACGTGCTTGGTTAGTATCAAAACTCTAGGTGCTAATATGGATTTGTCTCCGGCTTGTTGCCCGAATAGTCATCAATCAAGTCAGACACTGATGAGGGAGCTTTTGCAGTGCACCAATCTAAGAAAATCCTGAGATTGGCAATGGATTGGTCTTCTCATAAAAAGCACATAGCAAAAAGCAAGTCCAAAGTCCAAAAATGGATAGTGGTCCCGTGGTGCATGCACTTCCAAAAAACACACACATGCCCTCTATCATTCCAATGTACTTTTACTGGACAATAGATGGTGCTGTAGCATTTACTTATATGCCCACAGAGAAAAGGTTTCCAGCAATAACAAATTAATGTTTAAGCCGAATGCAAACAGCTGGTAGCGCCAATGCGCAGATGTAAACTGAGCTACTTCACATGCAAAAAGGAAGCATATAGAGGTATATCTAGTGTACTCCTGTTGATAGATAGAACAAATATTTAATACTTCGATAAATTCACTTACATACATCTAAAAATGATAGACGAATCTTAAATCGCACAAATAAGCAGGCAGGCAGCTCTCACCGGCGTCCCAAACCACTATGGTCGCTCGTGGATGGAGGCTAGGTAAGTAGTCAAACGAGGTCTGTCCTTCAGATGTAAACGTATCCAGATGAAGAATGGATCGGTCTTACTTGCTGGTTCTCGCAGCTGTTCTGTGCAGCATGCAGCAGCTGCTCTCCTGCTCCCTGCTGCTGGGCAAGCATGATGGTGAAAGCAAAGATGTAAGAGGAGTGTATCGCCCAAACTCAGTTTATTAGATAATTGCACTGTGGAGCATTCCAAATCAGGATGCCTAATTGATTAGAACTTTTGATCCACTTTAAAGTCCACTTACACCCTGCTTTGATGTCTGCTGTTTACACCACCTCCCAGGTCATTCCTAAGAGGGCTGGCCATCCCTTTGGCAAAGTACCTTTTACCACTCTTTGCACTTAGGCTCTGTGTCCCAATCACATTACAATAGCACATCTTGGCTGAGTAGACAAGCATCTCTATTTGGAATGCACATGGTGATCCCAAATGGTATAAAATGAGTTCTAGACCAAAGGTTTCCAATCAGGTGGCACACAACAAGGCTACAGTCTTACCTGTACCTCACCTGGTCTATATTTTGCCGTCACCTGATTTGTTCCTGAAATACAAAACTGCTCCAAATGGCGATAAAAGCTATTTAAGTGCATTTGTTATGGGTTTCATGCACATTAAATAGAAACATAGAAGGTTTACGGAAGAAGGAGACCTTAAGGTCCATCTAGTCTGCCCTTATGTGTATACTGTATGTACTCTTTATCTTAGGATAGATGTGTGCTTATCCCAGGCATGTTTAAATTCAGTGACTGTTGATTTTTCAACTACCTCTGCTGGAAGTTTGTTCCATGCATCTACTACTCTTTCTGTAAAATAATATTTTCTAACATTGCTCCTGATCTTCCCCCCGACTAGCTTCAGGTTGTGCCCCCTTGTTCTATCATTAAGCTTCTTCTTAAAAACACTTCCCTCCTGAATCTTATTCAATCCTTTCACATATTTAAAGGTCTCAATCATGTCCCCCCTCTCCCTTCTTTCCTCCAGACTGTACAAATTAAGTTCTTTAAGTCTCTTCTGATAAGTTTTAAGTTTAAGTCCTTCCACCATTGTTGTTGCCCGCCTTTGGACACGTTCTATTTGAATAATGTCTTTTTGCAGGTAAGGTCTCCAGAACTGCACACAGTATTCTAGCTGTGGCCTTACCAGGGCTCTATACAGCGGCATCACAACCTCCCTCTTCCTACTGGTGATGCCTCGAGCTATGCAGCCGAGCATCCTGCTTGCTTTTCCCACTGCCTGGCTGCACTGTCCACTCATCTTGCAGCTATCAGTAATCAGTACCCCTAAATCTCTCTCCTCCGAGGTCCTGGCTAACACAGTGCTGCCCATATGGTACTCAGAGCAGGGATTCCTTCTACCCAAGTGCATGATTTTACATTTAGAGACATTAAACTCTAGTTTCCACAGTTTTGACCATCTATCCAGTAAAGCTAAATCATCTCCATGTTGCAGACCCCTCCAGGAATATCCACCCTATTACTAACCTTTGTATCATCAGCAAACAGACAAACTTTTCCTACCAAGCCTTCTCCTATGTCACTTACAAATATATTAAAAAGAATGGGGCCCAGGACAGAGCCTTGTGGCACACCACTTGTAACTCGCCTTTGTTCAGATTGCACACCATTTACAACAACGCTCTGATACCGATCCCTCAGCCAACTGGAAATCCACTGAACTATCCAGGGATTGAGTCCTACCTTCAATAACTTATCTATGAGCTCCTTATGTGGTACAGTGTCAAATGCTTTGCTAAAATCCAGATAGGCGATATCCACAGCACCACCTTCATCTAACACTTTAGTGACATTGTCAAAGAAATCAATTAGATTGGTATGACATGATCTGCCCTCAGTAAAGCCGTGCTGTTTTGGGTCCAATAGGTTATTCATTTTTAGATGGGAAATTATCTGTTTTTTTAAGAGTGTTTCCATTAATTTGACCACTATAGATGTTAAACTAACTGGCCTGTAATTACTGGCTTCTTCTCTACTCCCCTTTTTATGGATTGGTACAACATTGGCCATTCTCCAATCATCTGGAACCTCACCAGTTGAAAGGGAATGTTTAAGTAAATCGGTCAGAGGGGCTGCAATCACAAACCTAAGTTCCCTTAGAACTCTGGGGTGGGTTCCATCTGGACCCATCGCCTTACTTACCTTTAGATGTGCCAGCTCGGATAGGACATCAGCCTCCAGAAACTCTGGAGCTGTGCCCTCCCAGCGGGATGCTGTGCTATGTCCATGCCTGCTACTATCTGAAAATACCGAACAAAAGTATCTATTCAGATGGTCAGCCACAGCCTTATCTCCGTCAATATTTATTTTCCCTATTTCTAATTTTTGAGACTGCATTGTTTTTCTTCTTTCTGTCACCAATATATCGGAAAAAGGTTTTATCTCCCCTCTTCATAGATTTGGCCATTTATTCCTCCTTTTGCCCTTTAGCAGTCCTTATAATCAGTTTTGCTTCCCTCTGTTTAATTTTATACGCCTCTCTGTCAGCTACACTTCCACTTACTTTATACTTCTTATAGGCAGACTGCTTATCTTTTATGATAGTGCTGACTTCCCTAGTAAACCATAATGGTTTCTTCTTCCTTTTATTCTTGCTAGTTTGTTTCACATATTGCTTAGTTGCCTTTAAGATGGGCATTTTTAATAGTGACCACTGGGCACTCACTTCTGCTACTCTGTTCCACTCACCCAATTTTCTTTCTACATACTCCGCCATTTCCTTGAAGTTTGTCTTCCTAAAGTCTAGCACTTTGGTTCTGGTGTGTGATTGCACAATGTCTGTTTTTATTCTGAACCATAAGCATTGATGGTCACTGGAACCCCGATTTTCTTCAACCCTGACCTCGGACACCAGATCCCTATTGGTCAGAACTAAGTCCAGAATGTTATCTCCTCTAGTTGGCAATGTCACAAGTTGTTTTAGAGACATTCCATTAAGTGCCTCTAATATAGTCCTGCTCTTGCATGTCGATGCACTTGGGATATTCCAGTCCACATCAGGCATGTTGAAATCACCTGTAATTACAATGTCCCCCTTCTCTGCCATTCCACTGATTTAATCTATTAACAGGTTATCTAGATCATCAGATTGTCCAGGGGCCTATATATCACACCAATTCTGACCACAGCTCCCTCCTTAGTCTGCATGGTAACCCAGAGAGTTTCTAGTTCATATGTGTATGCTGAATTATTGTTGATTGAAGTGTAGTCTTGACGTAAATGGCTACCCCACCGCCCTTTTTAACTAATCTGTCTTTTCTGTACAATGTGTAACCGGGTATGGCTATCTCCCAGTCATTGTGATCCTTGAACCAAGTCTCTGTTATTGCAACAAGATCCAATTCATCTCTGGATATGATAGCCATTAATTCAGAGCTTGTTGCCCAAGCTGCGAGCATTGGTACACATCATGTGGATGTTGTTGGTATTGTATTTTAGTGTGTCCTTGATCTTTTCCACCTCTAGCCTACCACTGACCGGGCTTCCTGCTTCAATGTCCTGCTTCATCCTAAGTGGTAGGGGACAGAAATCACCCTTACAAGTTACATCTCTGTCCCCTTCCTCTAGTTTTAATCAAAAAATGCTCTGAGTTCCACTCCAAGTTCTTTTGTGCCTTTCTGTGAAGGATGCAAGCCATCCCTCTTAAACAACTCCTTGTTCGACCACCTTCTAACATCATGACTAATACATCCAAAGCCTTTGTCTTCACACCACTGACGTAACCACAAATTGAACTTGGCGATGTTGAGTGCTTTTTTTACCTGATTACATACTGGCAAAACTTCAGAAAAGGCTATGGAACCTGTTATTTTGCAAAGTTCCTGACTAAAATTTTGGAAGTCCCTCTGTACAACAAACAAGTCTTTTTGGGATAAGTCATTTGTGCCAAGATGTAGCACAATGTCCACTTATGTTTGCTTGCAGACTTCACACTATTTATAATACGTTTCTTATCCCTATTAACCGTGGCACCTGGGAGACACCTCACTTCCTTTAGCTCATCTTTATCCTGTCCAAAGTCCACACCTCTAATAGTTGAGTCACCAACCAGAATATGCCTTTTCCTATTAGTTGGCTTGGTAACTGTTCCTTGCTGCCCTTTTGTACTCATTTTATATGGTCCCTTACTTAAGTCCACTTCCTTTGATCTTACCAAATCCTGCCCAGACTGGGCATTAGCAGATACATCCACATCAAGCTCAGAAAGAACAACAAATGGGTTATATTGGCTTAGTCCAAAATGTTGATGTTTTTGTTCTACATTGCGCAATCTTCCAGAGCCAACAGTCTTCCACTGTGCCCCTCTCTTGTGAAGTCTTTGTGGGAGTGATGGCTGTATACTAAGCTGCTTTACTGGCTGGGATAGCTTCATAACTTCAGATTGAAGAGTAGAAACTAAAGACTGTAATTTTGAAATCTTGTCATACAACCCCTTCATTTGCATACAAATTGGACAGCATCGCAAGTTCCACAGATTACTACGAAACACAACGGCCAGGCAAGAGTTACACTGCACCAAACCAGACATTCTAGATAATAAGAATAGGTACGGCTAAAAAGTAAATGCTGTATTCACCACTATTTCTTGTGTACAACCCCTGCTGGTTTCAACTACTGCAGTTTTTAAAACTACACACTTCTGTCCTGCTGCACTTATGTCAAGCTGCTCTCACACAGGCTGAAACTCCACAGAGCAGCTCACCTGTTTATATACAAGCCCCTCTTAGTTAAGCTAATAAGAGATTGCTAGCTCTTTTGCTATGTTAATTAGAACCTGCCCTATTTAATCAACACCTGCTTAGCAAACGGCAACAGGCCAAAACCAAAACGTTTACTACCAATGCAATACTATCCAAATCACATTTAAGACAAATTAAAACCGTACACTTTTGACTTATAAAAGGAAGATTCAAATAAGTCAAATACAAAAACAGTTACTTACCAAATCCAATGTAACTACTGCAGTTTTTAAAACTACACACTTCTGTCCTGCTGCAGTTATGTCAAGCTGCTCTCACACAGGCTGAAACTCCACAGAGTGAAACTCCACAGAGCAGCTCACCTGTTTATATACAAGCCCCTCTTAGTTAAGCTAATAAGAGATTGCTAGCTCTTTTGCTATATTAATTAGAACCTGCCCTATTTAATCAACATCAGCTTAGCAAACAGCAACATGCCAAAACCAAAACTTTTACTACCAATGCAATACTATCCAAATCACATTTAAGACAAATTAAAACAGTACACTTTTGACTTATATTAAATGGCCGTTTTTAGTTGACTGACTACCCATACCTACCACCCAGGTGAAATTTGGTACTTGATTGAACAAAGGTTGGGAATCCCTGCTCCAGGCCATTATTCTTCTACCATCAAACTATGTAGCTTGCACCTAGTATGCAGATAGATGCTATAAATAATTCCATGGTACTCCCTGACATCTTCATCAAATGTGCAGCTGTATAAAGTATAATGGTTACAATGAAAGGTTCCCATGCTTGCATTTCTGTCAGAAGCATACAGCATGCTTAAGCTCTAATTTATTCTGTGCACTTATTGGTCCTATCACATGACATTTGACCTGTTTGTTCAAAAATGTTTGTACCTTGTGATGAGATAATGGCCTGAATTGTTTTCACTATATCCAGTCCAGGTCGTCCCAGAAGTAATGACAGTTGGGTAATCCACCGCTAGGTGGCGCCTGACTGCAGGATCAAAAGCTGTTGCTCCTCCCGGCCTCCTATAAAACAGGTGTCTCTCTGATTCCCCAGTAAGAAAGACGATCAGCCAGCACTCCAAAAGATATTGTATTCAAGTCCAACAGGTCAATATCACAGCAAAGACCAAAAAGATCCAACAAAATCCAACGTTTCGGGGCATCTAGCGCCCCTTCATCAGGGAGCAAAAACAAGCAAGCAGAGATTCCCCTCCACTGAGGATTAAATGTCCTCAGAGAGCCCGGGATTACCACCTGATGTCAGTGGGTGTGTCCCACGTGACATCAGAGCTGATGCAGCCAATCAGAACAACACCAGCCAAACAAATGCAATTACAAACCATATACATAATACAATCATGTGAAACAAGTAAAATAAGTAAAATAAACACAGCAGAGACCTGATGCGGTCGCTCAACAGGGGCAGGTGGGTAGGTCGTACCCCGCAGCACCACGTGCCAGCAGAGCAGCAAGCCGCTGCGATTGGAAGGCGGCGCTGCCAGGGCTGCTCCTAGTAGGCCAGGAGCTGCCAGTCCCACATCTGGTGTATAAACACCAGCGCCGGTTGCTGTCAGCGCGCCGGCGCATGCGGGGAACGTCGGCAAACCAAGCGCTGCTGAGGGAACCTCTCCACCTCAGACCTCCCGGCAACCCATTCAATTCAGGTTGCGCACGAAAAATAAACAATACCAGTAGGAGGATAGGTCTACCCACAGTGCACAAGTCATGCTGTCACCACACCGCCACACCTGCGCCATGGCAGGCTCCCCGCCGGCCGCCCACATCTGGCACGGGGTGGCCGGTGGCGGGCCCACATCCGAACTAGCGCATCATGGGATCCGCCTGTGGCAGCACGGGTCGAGCACTACTGGGGAACCTCTCCACCTCAGTGCCAAAAGGTTAACCAGGCAGAAATTACGCCATAAGTAAAAACCACAATATGCGCCTCAAACGCTTAGGGGTGAGGTGGAGGGCTTCCCTCCGTAGTGAGCCCCAGACCTGGGGCCCCACAGCCGGCAAAGTGGGCCCCCACCCACAGGGATGGTAGTCCGCCAGCAGGCCGCCGTGCGACAGAAAGCCGCACTCAACGGGAGAGCCTCCCCACCTCAACCTCGCCTACATGCTATAAACAAAATATTAACAGATAGAAGCATATCAATAAATGTCTGTCCCAGTGCAGACATCAGGGAGAAAGGACCTCCATGGTCACACTGGATCCACTACAGACACCCAATTAGGGTGAGTATAAGCGTTCCCTACGGGTCCTGACCAGGGGGAAGGGGAGAGGGGGAAAAAAGGAGGGGGGAGGAAGAAGGGGGGGAGGGGGGGGGAAAGGGATGGGGGAAAAGGGGGGGGGGAGCCATTGGTAGGAAATAGGGGAAGGTACCATAGGGGAAGTGTACCAAAAAACAAAAAATCAATGTCATTCCATCAAATCAACGTCTCTCAAGAAAGCAAGTGTATCCAAACGCGGTGTTAAGTCCCCTCGGGTATACAGTATTCAGTCTGTGTATCCAGAAAGTCTCTCTTTGCAGTAGTCGGGTATGCCGGTCTCCCCCCCGGGGTGGTTTCTGGACATGTTCTATTACCATCCCTCTGAGTTCGTGTGTTTGGTGTCCCAATTTGACAAAATGTGCCGCAACTGGCTTCTCATAGTCAATTGATTCTCCTTTTAGGTGTCTGTTGATATTGATCCGGATGTCACTACGATGTTGTTGAAACCTCTTTTTAAAAGGGCCCACAGTCTTGCCTACGTATGCCAATCCACACGGGCACTTTAACAAGTAGACACAATATTCAGTAAGACAATTAAAGGGGCCACCGAGTTTAATCATTTGTCCCGAGTGTGGGTGTGCAAGTTCTGCACCCAGAATCAATGAATTACAGATATTACAGTTGTTACATCGAAATGTACCTCGTTTAGAGGACATGAGAATCGGGGGTCTGGAATATTTCTCTTGTGGATCCGCTTTCACAAGCATATCCCTAAGGTTCTGATTCTTATAGTAAAGTTTCCTAAATGGTCGTTTCAATACCGGACACACGCCCGGATCTGCACAAAGAATGTTATGGTGTCTCCTTACAATGCGTTCTATTGCGGGGGAAGAATTATTGAATGTCTGCGGAAAGAAGATACCCCCATCCTTCCTCTTTTCACTGTCCTTCTTACGTGGTCCCAGGAATATCTCACGGGCTTTCCCCAATGTCTTGTTCAATACGTGTTTGGGATACCCCCTAATCTGGAATTTCCCATACATGTCTCCAATTTGTTGCTCTCTTTTCACCGGATCGGAGTTAATCCTGAGAACCCTCAGGAACTGTGAAATTGGGAGACTGTCCACTAGTCTCCTGGGATGCGCGCTCTCATAGCGCAGCAGGGTATTGCGGTCAGTGGGTTTAGAGAACAAGCCAGTGTTCAAATCTTTTTCAATTGCCACGTCGAGGAATGTGACATAGTCCTCAGATATCTCGGGATTAAACACAATTGTTGGGAATAGGGAGTTGATGTAATCAACAAACACCATGAACTCCTGTCTGGTTTTCCGCCATATAATCATCACATCATCAATATATCTACCCCAAAAAATCACATTCTCCGTGTATAAGGGGGAATCAAATATGTACCTTTCTTCAAGGTATCCAACAAACAAATTTGCGAAAGAGGGTGCTGCCGCGCTACCCATCGCTGTCCCAATGATTTGTTTATAATAGTTGCGCTCAAACTTGAAACAGTTATTATATAGTATCAATTCCAGACCCGCTAGAATGTATTCCGTCGGGATGGAGGGAGGATCTCGACTCAGAAAATGTTTCACGGCTTTTATCCCATGCTCGTTTGGGATATTGGTATATAGAGACGATATTTCCATAGTTGCCATCAGTGTATTACTCTCCATGGGGATGGTGTATAACTTCTGTAAGAAGTCTTCCGAGTCTCTCAAGTATGATGGTAACTTCCTTACATATGGCTGCAGGTAAAAATCAAGCCATTGTGCTAGGGGCTGAGTAGCTGAATTAGTACCCGCCACTATGGGGCGGTATTTCAGAGGGTCAAAGCCTTTATGGACCTTAGGTAAGCCATAGATTACTGGGGTAACTGGAAAATCAATATTAATGAATTGTGCAGTGTCCTCTGTGATCCAGTTGTTAGTCAATCCCATCTCCACGTACTCACTTACGTTTCTAGAGATGCTATTGATGGGGTTATACCGAATGTCCTCATAACTTTTCGGGTCATTAAGCATATCTAGTATGCCTGACCGATAGTCTTTATAGTCAAGTACCACGATAGCCCCGCCTTTATCGGCGGGTTTAATAATAATATTGTTATCAGATCTAAGGGTCCTGAGGGCCAGATGTTCATCTTTAGTGAGATTGTGGTGTTGTCTCATATTTTTGGCCATCGCTATGGTGTCCGCCCGGATGGTCTTAATATATGTCTCAATAGATCCGAAATGTCCCGGTGGTATAAACTGGCTTTTTAGTCTGAAGCGTTGGGTGTCGCCGCCCTGATAGTCTACCTTATCAGTCTTATTGGCAAAAAACTGCTTTAGTTTCATTGACCTCTCAAATTTGAACAGTTCTACATCAAATTTAAAAATATCCAGTTTAGATGATGGGCAAAAAGAGAGACCCCTGCTAAGCAGGCTTACCTCAGCCGCTGTTAACATTCGTGATGAGAGGTTAATTACCGGGGTTTCTTGTTGGTGGATCTCAGAGCTCTGCTCCTGTCGCTTGACCCGCCGGCCTCCCCGCCGGGGTCGTTTACGCCGGTGGCTGACTGAAAAAGGGTACCCTTCTGGCTAGGTATTGATGGTTTCCTGATGGTCCTTCTTGAATCCGATTCGCTGCCAGAAGAGTAGTTCTCTGTGGGAGTCTCACTATCCAACAATTGCCCCTGGGTTGCGTGCCTTGGCAGCCTCCTTCCTGGACCAAACCTCTGGTATTGGGGGAACCTATGTCTGGTTTCCTCCTGTCCAGTTAGCCACGGGTATACCTTATTCTCTGAATAGTCCCGACACACCTGTTTAAATTTGTCCCTCTTGTACCTTTTCAAATTTTCAGAGTATGTTGCTAGATCACTTTCTAGTTTTTTTAGGTCATCCTTAAGTGTGGGTACTTCAGTAATGTTATCCTGTACACGTAATTCCAGAGAATTTATCTCTCGATTAAGCTGGCAGAGCTGGGCTCTAACTTCCTCAATTACTAATAGCATATAATTCAGAGAATTTTGATTGGATACTTCGCACCACCTCTGGCAGAAATCTGGCTTGTTCCTGCCAATGGTGGGTTGGTTCTTTATTCTAAAACCGCGTGGAATTTTCTTGAGACGATAGTATTCTGATAATGTGAGTCCATGCAATTCAAGATCCGTTCTCCTCTTTTTAAGTTTTTTAAGTTCCCTTACCACATCCTTGGTGGTGTCCTTCCCGAAGGCTGCTGCCGGGTCTGAAGGGAAGAGGATGGTGTCTATCTCTGCTTGATTGAACGATCGTGTCTTAGCCCGGTTGTCCGGGTTATCATCAATGCCAGAGAAAATCTCCATAAGAAAAATGCAATACACCGTAGTGTACCGATGAGGTAGGTGCAATTCTGTGTATGCCCAAAGTCCACAATGTCAGATTGCACAGAAGCACTCTTACCTAGCGTTGTAGTGGGTGCTGTGGCCGGCGGTCGCGCGCAAACACACAAGAAAGACGATCAGCCAGCACTCCAAAAGATATTGTATTCAAATCCAACAGGTCAATATCACAGCAAAGACCAAAAAGATCCAACAAAATCCAACGTTTCGGGGCATCTAGCGCCCCTTCATCAGGGAGCAAAAACAAGCAAGCAGAGATTCCCCTCCACTGAGGATTAAATGTCCTCAGAGAGCCCGGGATTACCACCTGATGTCAGTGGGTGTGTCCCACGTGACATCAGAGCTGATGCAGCCAATCAGAACAACACCAGCCAAACAAATGCAATTACAAACCATATACATAATACAATCATGTGAAACAAGTAAAATAAGTAAAATAAACACAGCAGAGACCTGATGCGGTCGCTCAACAGGGGCTAAGGTGGGTAGGTCGTACCCCGCAGCACCACGTGCCAGCAGAGCAGCAAGCCGCTGCGATTGGAAGGCGGCGCTGCCAGGGCTGCTCCTAGTAGGCCAGGAGCTGCCAGTCCCGCATCTGGTGTATAAACACCAGCGCCGGTTGCTGTCAGCGCGCCGGCGCATGCGGGGAACGTCGGCAAACCAAGCGCTGCTGGGGGAACCTCTCCACCTCAGACCTCCCGGCAACCCATTCAATTCAGGTTGCACACGAAAAATAAACAATACCAGTATGCTTCTATCTGTTAATATTTTGTTTATAGCATGTAGGCGAGGTTGAGGTGGGGAGGCTCTCCCGTTGAGTGTGGCTTTCTGTCGCACGGCGGCCTGCTGGCGGACTACCATCCCTGTGGGTGGGGGCCCACTTTGCCGGCTGTGGGGCCCCAGGTCTGGGGCTCACTACGGAGGGAAGCCCTCCACCTCACCCCTAAGCGTTTGAGGCGCATATTGTGGTTTTTACTTATGGCGTAATTTCTGCCTGGTTAACCTTTTGGCACTGAGGTGGAGAGGTTCCCCAGTAGTGCTCGACCCGTGCTGCCACAGGCGGATCCCATGATGCGCTAGTTCGGATGTGGGCCCGCCACCGGCCACCCCGTGCCAGATGTGGGCGGCCGGCGGGGAGCCTGCCATGGCGCAGGTGTGGCGGTGTGGTGACAGCATGACTTGTGCACTGTGGGTAGACCTATCCTCCTACTGGTATTGTTTATTTTTCGTGCGCAACCTGAATTGAATGGGTTGCCGGGAGGTCTGAGGTGGAGAGGTTCCCCCAGCAGCGCTTGGTTTGCCGACGTTCCCCGCATGCGCCGGCGCGCTGACAGCAACCGGCGCTGGTGTTTATACACCAGATGCGGGACTGGCAGCTCCTGGCCTACTAGGAGCAGCCCTGGCAGCGCCGCCTTCCAATCGCAGCGGCTTGCTGCTCTGCTGGCACGTGGTGCTGCGGGGTACGACCTACCCACCTTAGCCCCTGTTGAGCGACCGCATCAGGTCTCTGCTGTGTTTATTTTACTTATTTTACTTGTTTCACATGATTGTATTATGTATATGGTTTGTAATTGCATTTGTTTGGCTGGTGTTGTTCTGATTGGCTGCATCAGCTCTGATGTCACGTGGGACACACCCACTGACATCAGGTGGTAATCCTGGGCTCTCTGAGGACATTTAATCCTCAGTGGAGGGGAATCTCTGCTTGCTTGTTTTTGCTCCCTGATGAAGGGGCGCTAGATGCCCCGAAACGTTGGATTTTGTTGGATCTTTTTGGTCTTTGCTGTGATATTGACCTGTTGGATTTGAATACAATATCTTTTGGAGTGCTGGCTGATCGTCTTTCTTGTGTGTTTGCGGCGCCACCGCCGGCCACAGCACCCACTACAACGCTAGGTAAGAGTGCTTCTGTGCAATCTGACATTCTGATTCCCCAGTGTTCCTTCTGCAGTCTGCTGCATAAGGATCGTATGGATACTCTCTCCTGGATACTGCAGCTGAGCGGGGCCTCCTAGCCCGTTGGTCGCTGCATCCTTATTGCCACCGTTCCCGTTGGACCCACTACTGCCTCCCAGCTTCGGCTGATCAGGACGGTGAAGGTAGGGTGAACGCCGGGGTCAGGCGTTGGCAGAGCTAGGCTCTGTGCCACAGTCCCTGCCCAAAGGGTAGCCGGCCATAGGCTGATGGTGAGCCTATTTAGGGGGGGGGGGGGGGACCACTATATGCCCACGGGGCTTATGCCCTCCCTGCCCCACAAGCTTTATTGTTGTATTGTGCTGGTGTTTGACTGGACTTGCTGTCCCTTGCGTGCTGGGGAGTTTTTTACTGACTTTCTCCCTCACATGTTTACCCTCCTGTGTGTTTTACTGACTTTTTACCTCACATATTTACCCTCCTGTGTTTTTTACTGACTCTTTACCTAACATATTTACCCTCCTGTGTTTTTTACTGACTCTTTACCTAACATATTTACCCTCCTGTGTTTTTTACTGATTTTTTTTACCCCACATGCTTGCCCTTGCCCTCGTTGCTCCGCTCTCTCCTCTCTCCTTCATGCTGCCGCGCTATGGGGGGGGGTGGAGGACGTCGGCGCTGCACGGGCGGAGTATGTCTGTGGCTGTGTGCCCTGCCGCCAGGTGCGCGCGTGCTGCTCAAGGGCGCCGGACTGGCGACTCTGCTGGCCTCCTCCGTGGGCCGCCCGATGTTGCGGGGCCCTCCGCCATCTTGGTGGCGGGAGCGATTTTCATGCTGTTGGGGCCGCACAATGACGCTTTTCGCTGGTCGTGCGGCCCGCCCCTCGAGGAGCGTGTGTTGCCGGCTGATCCACGCCATCTTCTCTGTGACAGACTCTCTGCCCCTTTGGACTTTACACAGGTTCATTACTTTCCTTTTCTTAAGCATGTTACAGACTGCCATTGTGTTGATTGATTACGTCACAGCCAATGGCATTGTTCTGATTGATTGTGTTACAGACGTCTATTGTGTTGCTGATTGCGTCACCGGCAGAGTTGAGGGATTGTGTGCCCTGCTCCCATTGGTCTGTGTATTTGTCATGCAGTCCTCCATCAGGTCCATGGGGGAGGTCCCCTTGCATGGAGGCTTGCATATAAGGCCCAGTGTGGCACTAATAAAGTCTAGTTCATCTTCACCCTCAATACTGAGTTCTGTCTCTTATTGGGGGAAACGCTATATTACAATTCACTAGCCCTTGTAAGGGCTGTTCCTGTTCCCTCACGGATGACTCTGGGATCCCTGCAGCACCTCTCACCATTGGGAAAAGGACGTCTCTGGCGGGGAAGCCCTCCAGCGATAAAGGTTATCGCTACATTCTCCTCCTGCACGCTGCTGTCGTCTCTGTCGGCACTTTGAGCGGTGTCGTGAGTCCCTCTTGACATATTGTCTTTTATGCGCTGGGCATGTGCTGTGGGATGCTTATGTTGTTCACTTTGTGTCTTCCAGGTGGGCCCCTTGATATTAAGGGTTGTGGTTCCTCTCGGCCTCCCCCCCCCCCCCCCCCCGACCCCAGGGGGTCTCTCTCCAAGCCCTCTCCCTGTAAGGAGGGATCACTTAAGAGGGATCATTTCTTGCGGGCTGACCAGGTTGGGTCGTTAGTGCCTTGTACCTGTTAACATAACTCAAATCGCCATAATGGAGGCTTCTGGGGATAGTGAGCTTGGGACCCCATCTGGGCGGGTGAAGCTCTGCCCCATGTGCGGTGCTACCCCTCTGGGGCGGACTCAGCACGGTTGTGTCACTTGCGCCAGAAGTTTTATCTCGGAGCATGATCGGGCGGGCGTATCTGCCTCTAGCCTGTTATTGCCTGTGGCCTCTCCAGAACCCCCGCGCTTGCTCTCAGCCCCCAGCGAGGGGGCACCAGTAGGGGGTCCCAATCTGATTTGGCGTATCACATGGCCAGCCTTGAGAGACAGATCTCTCGCTCGGCTCCTAAGCAGGCCACAAGTAAGAGGCGGCATATTGAACCGGTCTGTTCTGATGATGGAGATGATGATGATCTCTTTGGAGGTGTTGGCCTTGATAGTGGGCCCGGTTCTTTCTCTGATGAGGATACATGTCTCCCTGATGATACGGAGCAGTTGCTTACTGCGATCTTTGAGACGCTGCACATTGTCCCTCCTAGAGTGGCAGGGTGGATATTTTCGGCCTGAGAGACAGACGAGTCTTTCCTGAGCAGGCCCTTTATTCTAAGTATACAGCACGTCCTGTTCCAGAAGATATTCCTTACTCTTGGGTTATACATCCAGTAGATGGTGCTGGACTGCAGAGACAGAAAAGTGGCTCCTCCCGGCCCCATATATACCAGGGACCTCCCACAAATTCCCCAGTTCTTCTCTGCAGTCTGGTCTGCGATGACTAGAAGATGGCTCTCTCTACTCGCAGATGAGCGGGGCTATTAGCCTGCGGCCCTGTAGGAATATTCCCACCTGTTTCCTTTTACTGCCACCCAGCTTAGGCTGCACTGGTTCGGGTGAAGGTAGGCAGCACCGTTGTCAGGTGCTAAGGAGAGCTGCTCCAACCGCAGTCCCCCACCAAAGGGTAGGTGGTACAGACCCATGGTGAGCCTTATGGGATGCCCCTCCTGCGTCTTATGCCCCTCGCCCCTGTCCCCGCAGTTGGCTCCCTTTAGGCTGGCCGTCTCTTCCCCTTCGCTCTCCCTGGTAGATCTTGGGGGGGGGGGGGGATGCATGTCTTGTCTATATTATGTGTGTTATGATCCCTTGTTTGGTTGCACCGATTTCTTTTGCCGCCGGCGCATGGCCGCCCTGGCCCCTCCTGGGGTCCCAAGCCTAAGTCCTCCCCCAAGCCCCCTCAGGCATGAAGGGGCACCCTCACCTATCCAGGTGGGGGGACGGCTTCGGCTAATGTCTGGAGGCGTCATGTCTCAGACCGGTGGATTAAGGAGGTAGTGTCCTCCGGTTACAAGATTCATCAAATCCCGGTTAGCTCAAAACCCCCTGTCAGCTCAGGGTCTGTCTCTGGCTATCCAATGCCTTCTGGAAATGGGTGTCATCTGCCGGGTGCCGTTGAGGGAAAGGGGCAAAGGCTATTATTCCAATCTGTTCATTGTTCCCAAGAAAGACGGGTCCATCAGACCCATCCTGGTTTTGAAGCTCCTCAACAAATTTGTCAGATTCAGACACTTTCGCATGGAGACTGCGCTCAGCTGTGACTTTCCTACGCCCAGGGGACTTCATGACCTCTGTAAACATCAAGGATGCTTACCTTCATGTACCTATCTTTCCAGGTCATCAGAGATTCCTCAGGTTCGCTCTGGAGGATCAGCACTACCAATTTGTGGCCTTGCCCTTCGGCCTCACCTCGGCTCCCAGGGTATTCACCAAGGTGCTGGCAGGAGTGATGGCTCTGCTCAGATCTCAGGGCATTCGCCTTCTTCCCTACTTGGATGACATGCTTATCACTTCTCAGTCCTTCCATCAGGCAGAGCTGGACACTCAGCGCGTGGTGTCATTTGGCTGGGTGATCAACCACCCCAAATCTTCCCTGTCTCCTTCCATGGTGAAGTCCTTTCTGGGCATGATTCTGGATTCATCTCGGGTCAAGATTTTTCTTCCTCAGCAGAAGGTGGAGAGTCTTCAAGAGAAAGCTCAGCTCCTTCTGTCTTGTTCTCATCCATCCATCAGGCAGGGAATGCAGCTGGTGAGCCTGATGGTGCCCTGCTTCGAGGCGGTTCCATATGCTCAGTTTCACATGAGGCCTCTTCAGCTTCACCTCTTGTCAGTATGGGATCGGGACCCTATGTCCTTGGATCAGGCGTTTTGTCCTGTCCCCTCTGGCCAGACGGTCTCTCTCGTGGTGACTGGACTCAAGGAACCTGCTGGGGGGCAGATCCTTTCTGGCCCCCTGCTGGGAGACTGTCACCACGGACGCCTGTCTGACAGGTTGGGGGGGCTTTTGGAAATCCTTGAAATTCCAGGGTCAGTGGGGCCCTCAGGAGGCCCATGCCCCTATCAACATTCTGGAATTGAGGGCGATTAGGTTGGTTCTCGCCCACTTAACCCCACACCTGCGGGGTCGGGCTGTTCAGGTCCGCTCGGACAACTAGACGGCAGTTGCCTACATCAATCATCAGGGAGGGACCCGGAGCAAGAGGGCCCTCAAGGAAGTGTCCCTGATTCTGTTTTGGGCGGAGGAGAATGTTCCCTGCATCTCAGCTGTGTACATCCCGGGGGGGGGGGGGGGGGGGGGGATGGGGAATCTGGAGGCAGACTCTCTGAGCAGGGGAACCTCTCATCTGGGAGAATGGTCCCTCAGCAGCAGGGTGTTTCGCCCCTGTGCCACCGCTGGGGTCAGCCGGATGTGGATCTGTTTGCGTCCCGTCACAATCGCAAGCTTCCAGTCTGTCTCTCTGTCCCAGGATCCTCTGGCCTTGGCCATGGATGCCCTGGCAATGCCTTGGACGGGGTTTCAGCTCCTGTTTGTGTTTCCCCCTTTTTCCCCTGCTGGCCAGGGTGCTGCGCAAGATAACTCAGGAAGGGGTGCCAGCCATACTGGGGGCCCCCTGTTGGCCAAGAAGAGTGTGGTTCGCAGACATCGTGCAGCTGGCAGTAGATCAGTACGCCCTGCCCTTGGTTCCAGATCTGCTCACTCAGGGGCACCTACGCCACCCCAAATTACAAACGCTGACTTTGACGGCCTGGCTGTTGAAACCTCCATCTTGATGGAAAAAGGGCTGCCTTTCTCTGTTGTAAATACTATGATCAGAGCTAGGAAACGGTCTTCTTCTATCTACTACAGGGTTTGGCATACTTACATTGACCGGTGCGAGTCTAAGGCGCTTCTCTGTCATGTGTTTTTCTATTCCTAGGATTCTGCAACATGGTTTGGATCTGGGTCTTCAGCTCAGTACTCTGAAAGGTCATGTTTCTGCCTTAGCCATTTTTTTCCAAAGACCTTTTGCTCAGCATCCCCTGGTCAAGACCTTCTTCCAGGGGTTTCTCATGTGCGTCCCCCACGTAAGCCTATGTTACCAGTCTGGGACTTGAACTTGGTCTTATCTGCCCTGCAGGGGTCTCCCTTCGAGCCCTTGCAAGGAGCTCCTTTGTCCATTCTTGCGCTTAAGGTGGTCTTTTTGGTGGCTATCACTTCTGTGAGGCGTGTTTGAGTTGGTGGTGTTTTGTTTTAAGCTAGATTTTCTGCCTTTCATCTCAATCAGGACATTGTTTTGCCTTCTCTGTGTCCTAATCCTAGTACTTCTAAGGAGAGGGTTTTACACTCTCTGGATGTGGTCAGGACTGAAGTTCTACCTGGTGGCTACTGAACCCTTCAGGAAGACTGATGCTCTTTTTGTGCTCCCGTCTGGACCTAAGAAGGGTCTGGCTCCAGCTAAGTCCACTTTCAGCAAGTGGATCCGTCAGGCTGTGATACAGGCCTACTCTGCTAAGGGGAAGGAGCCTCCCTTCTGCCTTACTGCTCACTCTACTCGTGCTATTGGTGCCTCTTGGGCCTTTCAGCACCAAGCTTCTGTTGAACAAGTTTGCAAGGCCACCACTTGGTCTTCTGTTCATACTTTTTCTAAGTTTTACAAGGTTGATGTTAAGGCCTCAGCTGATGCTGCTTTTGGTCGCAAAGTTCTGCAGGCGGCAGTGGTTTAAACTGTCTGCTGTTACTTTTGGGGATCCCACCCTACCTTACGGACACTGCTACTGGATGTCCCAAGAGTAAGGAATATCTCCTGGAACAGGACGTGCTGTATACTTAGAATAATACAATTCTGTGATTAATCACCTGTAGAATTGGTATTATACGTATACAGCACATCCTGTTCCACCCCACACTTATCATTTTTCTTAGTTACCTCTGTATGGTTATTGTTCAATTTTTGTAATGGTTATAGTTCTCCCGGTTCCATTTTAACTGCTTTTCAATACTGGGGAATTTGTGGGAGGTCCCTGGTATATATGGGGCCCGGGAGGAGATGCTTTTCTGTCTGTGCAGTCCAGCGCCATCTACTGGATGTATAACTTATGAGTAAGGAATATCTTCTGGAACAGGACGTGCTGTATACGTATAATACCAATTTTACAGGTGAGTAATCACAGAATTGTATTTTTTCTAACATGATTTTCAAGGAATGGGAAAGGCCTAACAAGTTACCGTCGGTGCATAAGGGCCTGGACAGGCGGTATTTCTTTCCCGAGGAGCTGGCTTGGCTTTGGTCCTGTCCTCCCGAGTTGGATGTCCCCGTGTCGGGTCTATCCAACACTACGGTCCTGCCTTCACCTGAAACTGCTTCCCTACATGATCCAGCTGACAAGCGCATGGATCAGTTGTTCGGTCATGCCTTCACCTTGCCGGCCAAGAAGGCACTCACTAGTATCCTTTTTGTGGGTCACAGGCGGTTTGGGGAGGTTCTGGACCTCCTGGTCAAGAACGGAAGACTCCCTCAGCGACGAAAGTCTGCGTGGCCCTTTCGGGGTTCATCTGCCTATCG
Source organism: Gastrophryne carolinensis (assembly GCA_027917425.1). Lineage (NCBI taxonomy): Eukaryota > Metazoa > Chordata > Amphibia > Anura > Microhylidae > Gastrophryne > Gastrophryne carolinensis. Next base: position 159,709,766 of record CM051234.1, read on the forward strand.
TTCCTTCTAGGAGGAAGAGGCTCTTCATTTTCAGGTGCTCGCAGAGATTCCTGGTGATGAGGTAGGTCCTGCGGCCGACCAAATCCCTCCTGGGGATCCAGGCCCAAGCCCCCTACCAAGGCCCTCTGACATGAGGGGACGCCCTCACCCATCCGGGTGGGGGGGCGGCTTCTGCTATTTGATCACGTCTGGAGACGCGTGGCGTGTCTCGGATCGGTGGATTCAGGAGGTGGTTTCCTCCGGTTACAAAATAGAGCTGGCAGTCTGTCCGCCCTCAAGATTCCTTCAGTCACGGATTTCCCAGAACCCATTGACGGCACAAGGCCTGCGGTTGGCCGTACAACACCTTCTGCTGTCAGGTGTGATGTGTCCCGTGCCTCGGCAGGAACGGGGTCAGGGCTTTTACTCCAATCTGTTCACGGTGCCCAGGAAGGACGGAACGCTGAGACCCATCCTGAACCTGAAGGGTCTCAACAGGTTTGTTAGAGTCAGACATTTCCACATGGAGACATTGCGGTCCGCAGTGCGCTCGCTTCGACCTGGTGATTTCTTGACCACGGTGGACATCAAGGATGCTTATCTGCACTTCCTATATTCCAGGGGCATCAGTTCCTGAGTTTTGCGCTGGAGGACCAGCACTACCAGTTTGTGGCGTTGCCATTCAGGATATCCTCAGCCCCCCGTGTGTTCACCAAGGTGCTGGCAGGCGTCAGGCTATCCTGAGTATCCAGGGCATTTGCATGCTGCCTTATCTGGATGATTTACTGATTGCGGCTCAGTCTCTTCTTCAGGCAGAGAGCGACACCCAGACCGTGTTGTCCACTCTCGAGGATTTCGGTTGGGCAGTCAATTATCCCAAGTCTTCAATCACTCCCTCGATGGTGGGGTCTTTTCTGAGCATGACGTTGGACACCTCTCTGGCCAGGATACTGTTGAATCTGTTGACCGTTTGGGATCAGACGCAGGAGTCACTGGAACGGGAGTTTTCACTGTCTCCCCTGGCCAGGCAGTCCCTTTTGTGGTGGCTGGACTCCAGAAATCTGCTGGTAGGCAAGTCATTTCTGCCTCCACGATGGGAGGTCACCACGGACGCCAGCCTGACCGGCTGGGGAGGCGCTTGGCTTACTCAGAAGATCCAGGGTCAATGGGGGCCACAGGAGGCCCACTTACCTATAAATATCTTGAAGTTAAGAGCAATCCGATGGTGCTTCTTCACTTGACTCCCCATCTAAGGAGTCCTATGATTCAGGTTCGCTCAGACAATCAGACGGCGGTCGCCTACATAAATCACCGAGGTGGGACTCGGAGCAAGCGAGCCCTCAAGGAGGTGACCCAGATTCTGGCTTGGGCAGAGGAGAATGTTCCTGCATCTCAGCGGTTTATATTCCTGGGATAGAGACCCAGGAGGCAGACTCCCTGAGTAGGAGCGCCTCGCGCCTGGGGGAATGGTTTCTCGGCAACAAGATTTTTTACGCTCTTGTCTCCGCTGGGGTCAGCCGGGCGTGGACCTATTTGCGTCCAGACACAATCACAAGCTCCCGAGATTCGTCTCCATGTCGAGAGATCATCTGGCCTTTGCCACCGATGCTCTGGCAATTCCTTGGACAGAGTTCAGGCTCCTTTATGCGTTCCCTCCGTTTCCCCTCCTGTGCCGTGTGCTGCGCAAGATAGCCCAGGAGGGGGTACCAACCATCCTGGTGGTTCCTCGCTGGCCGAGGCGGAGTTGGTTCGTGGACATAATTCAGATGTCAGTCGTTCGCTACGTCTTGTCCGACGATCCAGGGCTTCTCACGCAGGGTCGCTGCGACACCCCAATTTCACAGACACTGGCTTGACTGCCTGGCTAGTGAAACCTCAATCCTGATGGACAAGGGGCTGTCAGTCACGGTTGTTCAGACCATGATTCAGGCGCGGAAGAAGTTTTCTTCCATGATATATTACAGAGTTTGTCATGCCTTGGCGCCATTGCTTGGTGTGAATCCAAGAGCCTTCCTTGTCGCACTTTCCCTATCTCTAGGATTTTGGAGTTTTTTTACAACACGGCTTAGACTTGGGTCTCGATCCATTGCCAATCATAGACTGATCAAGACCTTCTTCCAAGGGGTTACCTATGTACGCGTAAGCCTGTATTACCGGTGTGGGACTTGAATCTGGTGCTTTCTGCTCTCCAGGGTCCCCCCTTTGAGCCCTTGTGCGATGCTGCGTTGTCTATTTTTCCCTAAAGGTGGTATTTTTGGTACCTATCACCTCGGTGCGTCGCATGTCAGAGCTGGCCGCGATTGGTGTAAAGCCTCCTTACTCTGGACGGCATAGGGATATGGTGGTGTTTCGCTTAAACCTGATTTTTGCTTAAGGTCGTGTCTCCTTTTCACATTAATGAGGAAATTGTCTTGCCTTCCTTGTGTCCAGCTCCGACTAACTCGCCATTAAAGGAGCAGTATCGCGAAATTTGCATTAAAAAAGATAAATAATTAAATAGCCACACAATAGCTTCTAACGTGTATAAATAATGTGGCGATAGAAAAAATAAAAAATATCTGCCTTTCTTTTAAATTGTATAATGACAATGGCTCAGTCCATTTGCTGAATAGGGGGATCTGCTGGGTTGTATTTAGTGAGCTGCTTCATTTAGCCCACTGGTCTCCTAGTAACACTTTGCCTCAGAGGCTGACACTGTAATCAGTGGTAACGGCTGTGTGTGTGAGGTGCTGCTTTTGTTATGAGACCAGGTGACTCAAATGTGTAAAATCTATACAAAATAAACTAAACTGACTGAAAATAACTGAAATTCTTCTTTGAATAACTGTGCAGGAAAATCTAAAGGTATTAAAGTGGAACATAACACTGAGTGGCCGACCCTGAAGTCTATAAGACCCGGCCATCGACCTTCCCCCTTGGGCATCCTAAATCGGAATGCCCCACTGTGTGAAACGACCCCTGGATAACCACAGATCCCCCCCCCCCCCCCCATTTTTCTGGCGCGCTCACACAGATAGTCTTATAGACAGGCCGGGCGGCCAGGAAGGTTACTGCTCAGGCTCCCCATCTGCGTGCAAACAAAGCTGATTGGATGAGAGCCCGCGCATGTGCTGTGGGACAGGGAAAGGTACGTTTTCACAGGCGAACATGGGGATTTCACATATCAGGGCATCCCAAGTCGGGATGCCCCTAGGGGCACAAAACAAAACTCCAGATAGTGAAAATCCTGGGTTGGGCTTTGCTCAAAACACACAAAGCTGAAAGAAAGATCATATGGAAAAAATGTGTTGTAAGAATATGAAAGAGAAAATGGTAAACTGAAAGATTCTGCAGCAGATGAAGGGAAAACTGTCAAAATAAAAAATGTTTAGAGCAAAAAAACAGTATGTAAACATAAAAATCCAATTCTGAAATAAAATACCCCCCCCCCCCCCCCCCCCCAAAAAAAAAAAAAAAATGGTGAGTTTGAGATTCGAACCAATGACTCTCTGGTTCAAACTGACATTGAATTTACCAATGAGCTAAATGACTTCTAGAGCTTTTCTTTCTGTTTTAGATATGAGTTCTGGCCAGGCAATGTTGTTATCTTATGCTGGATGGCTGCCAGCACTGAACAGCTGATTACTTTGTTACATTGTTTCCCCCTCTCCTCAGCGTGGAACAGGCCAGAGTGTCGGCCCCGACACTCAGCAGACATAAACATGTGCTATTAGTCTCCAGCTGCACAACACACACCATTTTTTTTCTAAATTTGTAATTCTTACTCCAACACTTAACCTACATTCAAAGTACCATTTAAATATGTCACCAAGAAAAAATCGCTATACTGCTCCTTTAAGTACTCCCGATTGCGACTGAGTCCTTCAGGAAGTCTGATTGTCTTTTTGTCCTATCCGAGGGGTCTAGGAAGGGCTTACCTCCGGCCAAGTCCACTCTCAGTAAGTGGATCAGACAGGCGGTGGTGCAAGCATATTCTGCCAAGCGGAAGGAACCCCCTTTTATGTGTTACAGCTCATTCTACTAGAGCTATTCATGCTTCCTGGGATTTTCAGCACCAGGTCTCTGTTGAATAAGTTTGTAAGGCCGCCACTTGGTCTTCAGTTCATACCTTTTACAAAGTTTTTACAAGGTTGATGTTAGGGCCTCAGCTGATGCTGTCTTTGGCCGAAAAGTGCTTCAGGCGGTAGTGAAATGAACTACATGCTTCGCACTGGGGATCCCACCCTAATGGACACTGCTTTTGGATGTCCCAACTGTCATTACTTCTGGGATGACCTGGACTGGATATAGTGAAAAATATAATTCTGTGAAACTCACCTTTGGAATTGTTTTTGAATATATCCAGTCCAGGTCGTCCCACCCCACCCTTCATTATATCTGGATTGCCTGTTATGGTGATTACCATTTTTATATTGGACCGTTGTTCTTAGTTTGATGGAGAGAGTACATGCTGAAGCTATGTGAAGTAACATGGTTTCTTGGCCTCCCGGCCTGTCTCTTTTCTTACTGCTGTTTAACCACTGGGGAATCGTAGAGAGACACCTGTTTTATAGGAGGCCGGGAGGAGCAACTGCTTTTGATCCCGCAGTCAGGCGCCACCTAGCGGTGGATCACCCAACTGTCATTACTTCTGGGACGACCTGGACTGGATATATTCAAAAACAATTATACAGGTGAGTTTCACAGAATTGTATTATTGTCTCCCAGTTCTAAGTCAATTATTTTCATCATTATTATTGGCATGTCCCAAGACACACCAATAAGTTTTCCTATTGGTATGTACCAGTTTTGTTCCAGACCTGGAATCTTAGTCGATGGTTGGTAGTATAGCTGCCGTGTCAGATTTTCTATTTACTGGAACACTGTAGTTTGCTGTAAAAATGTTTATTTCTTGCAGCCACTCAACAAAAACCATAATGGACTTTGTGAACAACAGTGATAACGTAATTTTTGTACATAATACAATCCACCTTATATCTCAAATAACCGACAACATGATTATGGCGTGTGGTGGAATATTACCGTTACTTTCAGCTGCTACATCTGCTACGGTAAGCACTTTTTTTCTATTTACAAATTATGGTTAAAGTGCAATTTCCACTTTGGATAGCATTTTTTTAAAATCCATTGTGTGGCAAAAGGATGTCTTCAATATCTGTTATGTTATTTTTAATTTTCTATTTTTCCATAGCAACAATGTGTTTACCTTGCTATATAAAGCAACGTGCTAATTTCAAGTAAAGATCATAGACTTCCTCACTCTAGCTTGCTAATCATCTGGTTAGCTAAGGCAAGGGTGATATATTAAACCCATTCTGCTGAAATTCAGCTTTTTAAAGTGGACCAAAACCCACGAAGATCGGCCCCGGAATCTATAAGATTCACATGCCGATCGATTCCCTCCCCTCGGGGCATCCAAAATCGTAAAAGATGAGTTGGCAGAGGCGATCCGGAGGGGGGGGGGGGGGTTCACATCCCAGGGGAAAGGACCAAAACCCAGAATAGTCAAAATATGTAAATCACAGGTATGGGGCACAATCCTAACACAAATGTTTGTTACATTCCAAAAGAGGAAAACAATAGGCCACAATACCAAATACATGCCAAAAGGAGTTTTCTGCCAGCGTCCTCCCGGTTGGCCCCTCTTCCTCTTCTGCACACATAAAAGGAAAGGAAACACAAAACTGGATGGGCATTAATTGAGCCACCTCTTCCCTTTGGCTCTGTTTTTTATTCTCCATGGATGAGCATGATGATGGTGGGTCCGGATCCCCCTTCTCCCCCAGAGGTCTTCCATCTGGAGTTGGGAAATGGAAGGTGGTAGACCGTGACCACAGATTGTACCTGGGGATGGATGTCATGTTTCTGAGCCAGGCTCACCAGGCCTCCTTCCCTGTTCCGCCTGGGTGTCAGACACCTGGGAATGCTCAGCTAAGGTCCGGGGTGCTGTTGAAGCAGCACAGGAGACCAGGTGGGTAGCGGAGGTGCTCATGGACAGGTAAGCTCGTGGAGGGAGCACAGGTAAGTAGGCAGCTTTTGGGCCACAGGAAAAGCTGTGGCTTCAGCCTAGCGATGCAGAGGTGAAGCCAAGACGCCATTTCTGGGTGCATAGCAATGGAGGAAGGTGCAGGTTTGGGCCCAGTCTGCAGGGTGGTGGGCCAGGCGAGCAGCACAAGCGTCCAGAAGGTGGCAGAGATAGGCGGCGCAGATTCCCAGGAGGGGGATTTGTGAAACTGGTGCCTATTTTTTGTATCTTTATTGGAGCAAGGTCCCAGGGGGTGCAATAGTTTACAAATGTTAAACCGGGGAACATATATTTTTCCCTTTTTTCTTGTCTTTCAGAGTGACGTAAAGGAAAAAGAAAAGCATGTTAAACCTAAAGACACTAAGTATATTAAAGAACTGAAAGGGCCAAAGGAGGTTAAAAAATGCCATCCCCTAAAGTATGCCCAGACTGCCACATGCCATTTCTGGAGAGCTGGAAAAAAAATCTCTGTGGCCGCTGTCTGGAGGACTTTAAATGGAATTAATTTCCATTTTAACTTGACTTGTGGCTTAGAGAATACTTTTTGTGACTTAGAAATCCAAAGTGGATCAGTAACTACCAGCCCCCACCTTTGGTTCACTACAAAGTGGTGAAGTTGGTTCACAGGGTGCCCAGGCTGGTAGTTCAGCTTTGGTTCTGGTCAGTCAGGGAGAAGGTTCAGCCCCTAGAGACAGATTATCCATTGAGGAAGGGTAGGCCTTGGCTTCTTCAGATGAATCTGTTCATTCAGCAACTTCCAGTAGTTTTGTTGAGGAAGACAATGCTAGAAGTTCCCGGTTCAGGTTTGCTGTAGAAGATACTCCTGACCTTATTCATTTTCTCCAGCCTAAAGATTTTTTTGGTTTCCAAACCTCTGTCTATTTGAAGATGTGTTGTATGAAGGGCTGCAGGAACCCAAGTCCCCGTTTCTTTGGCCATAACACAATTAAAGACATTATTGCTAGGGAATGGAAAAGCGCAGAAGCTTGCTTTTTTTACCCCAAGGTCCTTAAAACGGCTGAGGTGGCATCATGGGCAAAGAACCCCAAAGTGCACACCTCATTAGCACAAGTGTCCAGAAGATCGGAGCTATCTTTTGAGGGCATGGGGACCCTCAAGGACCCGATGGATAAAAGGGTGTATATCCTTTTAAAGAAATCTTGGGAGGCTAATGGCTTTGCTTGGCAGTTACTTGGCAAGGGGATATAGCGTCCACGTCGGAACTGAAGTTTGATCCGGAACTGGAGGCTGTCCTCACTCTTCTAATATTCTAAGTATACAGCACGTCCTCTTCCAGAATATTCCTTACTCCTGGGTAATACATCCACAAGATGGTGCTGGACTGCAGAAAACGTCTTGTGGCTCCTCCCGGCCCTATATAAGTCAGGGACCTCCCACAAATTCCCCAGTTTTCATCTGCAGTCTGGACTGCGAAGATAGAAGATGGCTCTCTATATACGCAGGCGAGCTCCCTTGCCTCGCTCTCGGGGGTGGGGCTTGTTCAGCGCTCCGCGGGCGGTGGCGAAATTACCTCAGGCGCTACCACGCCGTCATCGGACGGCGGAATCACGTGGGCGCGTTTCGCGCTCTTCGGGGGGGGTCGTCTGCGGATGACGTTTTCTTCATCACTTCTCTGAGGCCCGTCCCTCGAGGCATATGCGGACGCTATTTTTGCCTTCCCTGTGCTGCTTGTCGGCTGTTTCCTATCGCGGTCCGTGAGTGCCCCTGCAGGGTGGCTTTATTATTTATCTTTTATTTATATATTTTATCATTATATTCTTATGGGAATGTATTCTTATGTCTTTCAGGCGGGTAGACCTCATTGTGGTTTCTCCCGGTCCTCCCCCTTTTTTGTTAAGGCTATTGCTATTATATCTCCCACTTCCCTAGTGGGCTTTTGGGGCATCCCGGGTCGCTATCATTAGCGTTAACCCTATTTTGGCCTATTGTGCCACTCTAATCACCATATGGAGGCTTCTGGGGATAATGTGCTTGGGGTTCCTTCGGGACAAGCCCGGCTATGTGTTGTGTGTGAGGTATCCCCCATAAGTGATGATGTCAGGGTATGTGTACCCTGTGCCCAGCGAGTGCTTGCGCTGCAGTCTGGGTTGCCTGTTACTGGGCCTGGTGCTGCGCCCCCTCTGGCTTCGCCAACCCCCCCACAATTATATCTGACCCCCACCGAGGGGCATACTAGCGGGGAGTCTCAACCTGATTTAGCTGCATGGGTGGTCAGCATTGAAAACATCTTGCTGGGTCTGCCCCACGTAAGGCTTCTGCTAAAAAGCGGCATTTATCACCCCTTTCTCACTCTCAGGCCCCTACTCCCTTGAGAAGGGGGAATTATTTTCTGATTCTGAATCCTCTGAGGAACAACCTAAGATTTACGGTGGTACTGGAACCCCCTTTGGGGAAGACCTGTGGTCCCCTGATGACACTGACAGATTGCTGAGTCATATTTTTGAAGTGCTTTGTATTTCTCCCCCGGCAGCGGGGGCTTAAGGAATGGGAACGGCCTAGCAAGCTGCCAGGGGTGCCTAAGAGTTGGGACAAGAGGTATCCCTTTCCTGCTGATGTTGTTAAGCGTTGGTCATGTCCTCCTGAGGTGGATGCGCCTGTTCTCGGGCTGTCCAATACATCTGTCATGCATTCTCCTGATACTACTACCCTGCGGGATGGTGAGGACCGCACTTGGACCAACTGGCCTGTCACGTCTTTGCCTGTGTAGGGACGGCGCTGTGCCTGGTTTGTGCCTCTGCTATCACGGCTATTGCCATTAAAGGATTGATTAAGGGTCTCTTGGACGGGGCATCTGAGGATGCGGGTAGAGAAAACTATAGATCTCTCCTGCTTTGTGAGGAATTTATTGCATATATTCTTTCTGCCATGGATGATGCCATTAGAATGTGTGGTAGGACTTCTGCCCTGTTGGTGGCTATACGCCGCTCTGTCTGGCTACATCAGTGGGTAGCTAATAATGCTGCTAAGAAGGCTCTCACCGGTTTCCCTTTCAAGGGCCTGCGCCTTTTTGGTGAACGTTTGGATTTGTTTGCCAGGGGTGGTAGGTTACCCCAACGTAGGAGGCCGTCACGGTCCTTTCGGGGGATGGGTGCCTTTCTCCCATCCTTCCGTGGTTCCCTTTCTCCCATCCTTCCGTGGTTCCAGAACTGGCCAAGGAGTCTCCTTTACTGGGGCCCGCGGAGATCACTGGGGAAGGGGCAGAGGACGTGGCCGTCCTGCCTCTCCTGGGGTCCCAAGCCAAAATCCTCACCCAAGCCCCCTCAGGCATGAAGGGGCGCCCTCACCCATCCGGGTGGGGGGACGACTCTGGCTCTTTGCTCATGTCTGGAGGCTTCACGTCTCAGACCTGTGGATTCAGGAGGTAGTGTCCTCCGGTTATAAGATAGTTTGCAGCCTGGCCCCCCCGCCAAGGCTCAGGGTCTGTGCCTTGCTGTCCAAAACCTTCTGGAGTTGGGGGTCATCTGCCAGGTGCCTTTGAGGGAAAGGGGCAGAGGCTACTATTCAATCTTTTCACTGTTCCCAAAAAAGACGGGTCCATCAGACCCATCCTGGATTTAAAGCGCCTCAACAAATTTGTCAGATTCAAACACTTTCGCATGGAGACTATTCACTATGCCCGGGCGACTTCATGACCTCTGTAGACATCAAGGACGCCTACCTTTATGTACCAATCTTTCCAGGTCATCAGATTCCTCAGGTTTGCTCTGGAGGATCAGCACTACTCATTTGTGGCCTTGCCCTTCGGTATCACCTCGGCTCCCAGGTTATTCACCAAGGTGCTGGCAGGCGTAATGGCTCTGCTGAGATCTCAGGGCATTCGCATCTTTCCTTACTTGGACGACATTCTCATCACGTCTCAGTCCCTCCAGCAGGTCGAGAGGGATACCCAGCTGGTGGTGTCCACACTGGAGACCTTCGGCTGGGTGATCAACCACCCCAAGTCTTTTCTGTCACCGTCAATGGTGAGGTCCTTTCTGGGCATGACTCTGGATACATCTCAGGTCAAGATTTTTCTCCCTCAGCATAAGGTGGAGAATGTTCAGGCCCAAGCCAGGCTCCTTATGTCTTGCCCTCCATCCGGCAGGGGATGCAGCTGGTGAGCCTGATGGTGTCTTGCTTTGAGGCGGTTCCATATGCTCAGTTTCACATGAGACCTCTTTAACTTCACCTCTTGTCAGTATGGGATTGGGACCCTCGGTCCCTGGATCAGGTGTTGGTTCTGTCCCCTCTGGCCAGACGGTCTCTCTCGTGGTGGCTGGACTCAAGAAACCTGTTGGTGGGCAGATCCTTTCTGGCCCCGTGCTGGGAGACAGTCACCACAGATGCCAGTCTGACAGGTTGGGGGGGCTTCTGGAAATCCCTGAAATTCCAGGGTCAGTGGGGCCCTCAGTAGGCCCACACCCCTATCAACCTACTGGAACTGAGGGCGATAAGGTTGGCTCTCACCCAATTGACTCCACACCTACGGGGTCGGGCAGTTCAGGTCCACTCGTACAACCAGACGGCGGTTGCCTACATCAATCATCAGGGAGGGACCCGGAGCAAGAGGGCCCTCAAGGAAGTGTCCCTGATGCTGTCTTGGGCGAAGGAGAATGTTCCCTGCATCTCAGCTGTGTACATCCCGGGGGTGGAGAATCTGGAGGCAGACTCCCTCAGCAGGGGGACTTCTCGTCTGGGAGAATGGTCCCACAGCAGCAGGTTGTTTTGCTCCCTGTGCCACCGCTGGGGTCAGCCAGATGTGGATCTGTGTGCGTCCCGTCACAATCACAAGCTTCCAGTCTTTGTCTCTCTGTCCCAGGACGCTCTGGCATTGGCCATGGATGCACTAGCAATATCTTGGAAGAGCTTTCAGCTTCTCTGTGTTCCCTCCTTTTCCTCTGCTGGGCAAGGTGTTGCGCAAGATTGCCCAGGAAAAGGTACCAACCATTCTGGTGGCCCCCTGTTGGCCAAGAAGGGTGTGGTTCGCAGACGTCGTTCAGTTGGCAGTAGATCAGTATGCTCTGCCCAAGGATCCAGACCTGCTCACGCAGGGGCAGCTACGCCATCCCAATTTACAAATGCTGGCTTTAACGGCCTGGCCGCTGAAACCTCCATCTTGATAGAAAATGGGCTGCCTGCCTCTGTTGTTAATACCATGATTCGGGCTAGAAAGAAGTCCTCGTCGTCCATTTACTATAGGGTATGGCATGCTTACATTGACAGGTGTGAGTCTAAGTCGCTTCCCTGTAGGGTGTTTTCTATCCCTAGAATTCTGGAATTCCTGCAACATGGTTTGGATTTGGGTCTTCAACTTAGTTCCCTCAAAGGTCATGTTTCTGCTTTGGCTATTTTCTTTCAAAGATCCTTTGCTCACCATCGTCTGGTCAAGACTTTCTTCCAGGGGGTTACTCACGTGCGTCCTTCACGTAAGCCTATGTTATATGAACTTGGTCTTATCTGCCTTGCAGGGGTCTCCCTTTGAGCCTTTGCGTGAGGCTCCTTTGTACATTTTGACGCTTAAGGTAGTCTTTTTGGTGGCCATCACTTCTGTTAGGTGTGTTTCTGAGTTGCCGGCGCTTTCCATCAAGCCTCCTTATTTTGAGAGACACCAGGACAAGGTGGTGTTTCGCTTTAAGACAGATTTTCTTCCTAAGGTTGTACCTGCCTTTCATCTCAATCAGGACATTGTTTTGGCTTCTCTGTGCCCTAATCCTCGTAACCCTAAAAAGCGGGTTTTACACTCTCTGGATGTGGTCAGGACTCTGAAGTTCTATTTGGTGGCCACTGAATGCTTCAGGAAGACTGATGCTCTTTTTGTGCTCCCGTCTGGACCTAAGAAGGGTCTGGCTCCAGCTAAGTCCCCTATCAGCAAGTGGATCCGTCAGGCTGTGATACAGGCCTATTCTACTAAGGGGAAGGAGCCTCCCTTCCGCCTTACTGCTCATTCTACTCGTGCTATTTGTGCCTCTTGGGCTTTTCAGCACCAAGCTTCTGTTGAACAAGTTTGCAAGGCCGCTACTTGGTCTTTTACAAGGTTGATGTTAGGGCCTCAGCTGATGCTGCTTTTGGTCGCAAAGTTCTGCAGGCGGCAGTGCTTTAAACTGTCTGCTGTTACTTTTGGGGATCCCACCCTACCTTACGGACACTGCTACTGGATGTCCCAAGAGTAAGGAATATCTCCTGGAACAGGACGTGCTGTATACTTAGAATAATACAATTCTGTGATTAATCACCTGTAGAATTGGTATTATACGTATACAGCACATCCTGTTCCACCCCACACTTATCATTTTTCTTAGTTACCTCTGTATGGTGATTGTTCATATGTTCATTTTTGAATTCTTGTAGTTATTGTTCTCCCTGCTTCTTGTTAACTGCTTGTCAATACTGGGGAATTTGTGGGAGGTCCCTGACTTATATAGGGCCGGGAGGAGCCACAGGACGTTTTCTGCAGTCCAGCGCCATCTTGTGGATGTTTTTCCCAGGAGTTCGGCGGAGCTAGGTGGCAGGAAGTGGTAGACTATTTGGTCTGTGTAGGCAGCAAGGGGAAGTCACTGCCTGGTCTGCTGCCTTTGAGGACTGGCGGGGCAGAGTATGCAGCTCATCCTCTGTCACCGCCGAAGCCGCTGGGGTCTTGCTAGCAATGTGCAACCCACCCGTTCATTCCTCCCTGGCCGCACCAGCTGCCTTGAAGCGGGGCGGTTTACCCTTGCTGTGGTCGGCTGTTTCTTGTAGTGGAGCCACTTCCGAGCCGTCGCCGGGCTACTAATGCAGCGGAATATCATATATAATAAATATATATATATATATATATATATATATATATTCTAAGTATGTCACACACCCCGCTTCAGATAGTCTTTACACTTGGGTTATACCGACCTGTAGAGGGCGATCTTGCAGAGATGTCATGAAAAAAAGGGAGCCCCTCCCGGTCCATAAATACCTGGTACCTCCCACTCATTCCCCAGTCTTTCATCTCTGCAGATGGCGAGCAAGTCAGAAGATGGATGTCTCCTCCTTGCAGGTAGCCGGGGTAACTCCCGGCCCCCCTCTTTCGGTCTATTTCTGCCTGGACCTACTGTTATCCCCCTTTTCAGTAAAGAGCCTCCCAGCCTAGGCTGCGGGTCCTGGCAAAGGTAGACGGCACCTTAAGGTGCTTTAGGAGCTATGCTCCACCGTGAGACCCCCATGCTAAGGGGTAGGCGGTATTCCGGGTTGGTGATCCTGGTTGGGATGCCCTGTCCTTGCCCTTACACCCTTGGGGTGTTCCCCCTTCCCTGGTCACCCATCGTTCCCTACTGCTGGTGGGGGGCGCGCTTATCCCCCTATTTAGTTTAGTCCTTCTTTTGAGTGCAACGTTGTGTGTGTGGTGCGCGTGATTTATGCTTCCATGGCCGGCCCGGTGGTTTGCGGCGCCGCTGGCCGTTACTGTCAGTCTTCGGGGGAGCTTCTCCCCCCTCCGGTGCGGTTCCGGAGGGGGGCGGGGCCGGGCACGATCCTGCGGCCCGCCCCCTCCCTCCCCCCGTGCTGCTGGTGGAGTCCGGTCACTGGCCGGGAGCCGCCAGTTGTCAACAGAGAGGGGCAGGGGCGAGCACAGCGCGCAATCCGCGCCTGCCCGCCCCTCTTCATCCTGGTTGCCATGTCCCTCCGCCTCGTGCAGGACGCCATTCAGTAAGCGCCCAGTGGGCTCCAGTCTTCATTGCCTGTGCAGCTGCTTGTCAGCGCGATATTGATTTATACATAACTAATTATTTGTATGTGTTCCTTGACCCTTCTGTTATGTGCCCTGCATTGTGTAACATATGTGTGACAGTCCCCTTTTCTATTCCAGGCGGACCCCTTTTGGATCTTAAAGGGTCCTCCCGGTCCAGGGTCCCTGGTTTAAATTAAGAACTCCCTATAAATCCTCCCACTCGGGACACAGAAGGGGCATCCCGGGTCGCTTATATTGCGTAATTCCCTTGGGTATTGCGACTACCGATAAAATCACCATATGGAGGCTTCCCAGGATACCGGGCTCGGGCTCCCCTCGGGGCAACCCCGGCAGTGTTTGGGGTGTGGGGCATCCCTTACAGGGGATGATGTTTTCCTTTGCATACCATGTGCACAGCAGACTATTACGCGGCAGTCCGGATCCCATGCGTCTGGTTCTGCGCCGCCAGTCCCTTCTCCTACCCCTCCCTGCCTGATCCATACCCCGGGTGATGTTGTCACGAGTGGGGAGTCGCAATCTGAGGTGTGTGCCAGATTGTCCAATCTTGAAAAATTATTTTCTAGCGCTGTTGCCAGAAAGGCCCCGCTAAGAGAAAGCACTTGTCCCCAGCCACGCAGGCTTCTGATCTTGAGGAGTTTGATTCACTGGACTGGTCTGATTACCCCCCGCTAGAGGAAGGGGAGCTATTTGAGGAGTCGGATGGTTCTGACGATCAGCAGTTTGTTGGCACCGATGCCGAGTGGGGTCAGGGGGATTTTCTGGATACCCCTAAGGTCCTGGCTCATATGTTTAAGGTTCTGGCAATTTTTCCTCCTGAAGTGACTCTTCCGCAGAAGGGGGAGTTCTAGAATTCCCTAATCAAAGGCATTTCGATGGCATTATTCTTAAGGAATGGGAGAGGCCTACTCGGCTTCCGGGTGTCCCTCTGGGTTGGGATAAGAAATATCCCTTTCCGTTGAATGCGGTGAAGCGCTGGTCGTCCCCTCCCGAGGTGGATGCCCGTTTTGGGGTTGTCTAGCACCTCTGTCTTGCATTCTCCTGACTGTTCTACACTCAAGGACGGCGAGGACAAACGCATTGACCAGATGGCTTGTCACGGTTTTGCCAGTGTCTGTCGGCTTTGCGGCCTGTTTGTGCTTCGGCGCATTAAATAGTGGCTTCTAGGTCCGTTGTCAGGGACCTGTTGTCTACCTCCAGGCTTGACCCGGCTAGTGATGACTTCACCGCCCTTAAGCGGTGCGAATTGTTTTTGTCATTTGTGCTAGCCGCCCTGGATGACACCATGGTGATGTGTAGTAGAACTTCGGCCTTGCTGGTGGCTATTCGGCGGTCGGTTTGGTTGCGCCAGTGGGCGGCTGATTTTGTGTCCAAAAAGTCCCTTACGGCCCTTCCCTTTCTGGGCTTGCGGCTCTTTGGAGAAAAATTGGATTCGGTCGCAAAAGGAGGTAGGTTACCTCAGCGAAAGAAGCAACGTCGTCCCTTTCAGGGGGTGGCTTCCTTTACCCCGTCCTTTCGTGGGGTCAGACCTGGACAGGGATCGGCTGTCTTCTCCTCCAGAGGTGATTCCTGGAACAGGGGAAGAGGACGTGCCCGTCCAGGTCACAGCTGGGGCTCCAAGCCCAAAGCCGCTGCCAAGCCGGCTCAGCAATGAGGGGGCATCCTCACCCTCGCGGGTGGGGGGACGGCTGCGACACATCTCCCAGGTCTGGGACCAGGAGGTCTCGGACAGATGGATTCGGGAAGTGGTGTCTTCCGGTTACAAGCTGGAGTTCGAGATTCGGCCTCCTCCCAGATTCTTCAGGACTCTGGTGCCCTTGGATCCTATGGCCACGCAGGGGCTCCGGGCGGCAGTAAAAGATCTTCTGGACATGGCTGTCATCTGCCCGATGCCTCCCTCGGACCGGGGCCTGGGATACTATTCCAATCTGTTCACGGTGCCCAAGAAGGATGGCTCAGTTCGTCCCATCCTGGATCTGAAGTTTCTCAACAGGTTTATCCGTCCCAGGAAGTTCCACATGGAAACTCTGCGCTCAGCCATAAATTCGCTTCGTCAGGAGGACTTCATGACGTCCATAGACATCAAGGATGCTTATCTGCATGTTCCTATCTTCCCGGCACATCAGAGATTTCTCAGGTTTGTGCTGGAAGATCGGCATTTTCAGTTTGTGGCTCTTCCGTTCGGCCTTACCTCGGCTCCAAGGGTTTTCACCAAGGTGCTGGCGGGGGTGATGGCCCTTCTCAGAGCCCACGGTATCCGCATGGTGCCTTATCTGGATGATCTTCTCATTATGGCATCCTCTCTCAGCCAGGCGGAGCTAGATACCAGGACTGTGGTAGCCACTCTGGAGATATTCGGCTGGGTGATCAACTATCCCAAGTCCTTCCTCTCTCCGTCCAGGGTGGTGTCGTTCCTGGGAATGTCTCTGGATACTTCTCAGTCCAGGGTGTTCCTCCCCCGGCCCACGGTTCTTTTGATTCAGGAATTGACTCAGCTTCTTCTATCCATCCCTCGTCCGTCCATCCGGCTGGGGATGAGACTGGTGGGATTGATGGTGGCTTCGTTCGAGGCGGTTCCCTTTGCCCAGTTTCACACAAGGACACTCCAGCTCCATATCTTGGCGGCTTGGGACAGGTCTCCGCTGTCATTGGATCAGTCTTTTCTGATGTCCCCCCGGGTTCAGCATTCCCTTCGGTGGTGGCTGGAACCAAGCAATCTGCTGAGGGGCAGATTGCTTGGTCAGGTGGGGGGGGGGGTTTTGGAAGGATCTTCAGTTTCAGGGACTGTGGGGGCCTCAGGAGGCTCACGATCCCATCAATGTTCTGGAGCTGAGAGCCATCAGGTTGGTTCTGGGTCACTTGACTCATCAGTTACAGGGTTTGCTGGTCCAAGTTCGGTCGGACAATCGGACGGCGGCCGCCTACATCAATCACGAGGGAGGGACTCGCAGCAGGCGTGCCCTCAGGGAAGTGTCCTTGATCCTGGCTTGGGCAGAGAGCAATGTCCCATGCATCTCGGCGGTGTACATTCCGGGAGTGGAGAACACGGAAGCGGACTCCCTGAGCAGGTGCTCATCTCGGCGGGGGGAATGGTCTCTCAGCCCCATGGTGTTTCGGTCGCTTTGCCACCGGTGGGGGACTCCGGAGGTGAACCTCTTTGCCTCTCGTCACAATCACAAGCTTCCGGCATTTGTGTCTCTCTCGCGGGATCCGCTGGCTCTGGCAGTAGATGCCATGTCTCTGAACTGGAGGGATCTGGGGTTTCTGTACCTGTTCCCTCCGTTTCCCATGGTGGGCAAGGTGGTGCGCAAGCTGGCCCTAGAGGGTGCGTCAGCAATCTTGGTGGCTCCAAGATGGCCAAGACAGGTTTGGTTCGCAGACGTGGTAAGGTTGGCAGCGAGTCAGTTAGATCTGCCCCTTCTGCCCCTTCTGCCGGATCTGCTCACTCGGGGTCAACTGCTCTACCCCAATTTACCAACGCTGTCTTTGACGGCGTGGCTGCTGAAGCCTCCATCTTGAAGGAGGAAGGTCTTTCTGATGCTGTTATTCAGACTCTGGTTAGGGCTAGAAAGAAGTCTTCCTTTGCCATCTACTATAGGATTTGGAGGTTCTATATTGATTGGTGTGAGGTCCAGGCCTTGCCTTGCAGGGTGTTTTCTATCCCTAGGGTTTTGGAATTTCTGCAACATGGTCTGGACCTGGGTTTGCAGCTTAGTACGCTGAAAGGGCACGTTTCTGCCCTGGTGGTTTTCTTTCAAAGGTCTTTTGCTCTTCATCCTCTGGTTAAGACCTTTTTCCAGGGGGTCACGCATATGTGGCCTCCTAGGAAGCCTTTGCTCCCAGTTTGGGATTTGAATTTGGTTCTTTCTGCTTTTCAGGGTCCTCCTTTTGAACCTTTGCAGGATATTGCTCTTTCTACGCTTAGTCAGAAGGTTGCGTTTTTGGTTGCCATCACTTCCGTTCGGCATGTATCGGAGTTGGCAGCTTTGTACATTAAGGCCCGTACTTTGAGAGGCATCAGGACAAGGTTGTTTTCCGCTTCAAGCCAGATTTCCTTCCTAAGGTGGTTTCTGCCTTTCATCTTAATCAGGACATTGTTCTACCCTCCTTGTGTCCTAAGCCCAGCAATGACAAGGAGAGGGTCTTGCATTCTCTGGATGTAGTTCGCTGTGTGAAGTACTATTTGGTGGCTACTTCTTCTTTTCGTAAGACTGACGCCCTTTTTGTGGTGCCCTCCGGGCCTAGGAAAGGTTTGGCTCCCGCCAAGTCTTCCATTAGTAAATGGATTCACCAGGCCATTGTTGGGGCCTATTCTGCCAAGGGGAAGGTTCCCCCTTTTCGTGTTACTGCTCATTCTACTCGTGCCGTTGGGGCGACATGGGCCTTCCAGCATCAGGCCTCTGTTGAGCAAGTTTGTAAGGCTGCTATTTGGTCTTCCGTTCACACTTTTTCCAAGTTTTACAAGGTTGATGTGCGGGCCTCAGTGGATGCTGTTTTTGGCCGCAAAGTTCTGCAAGCTGCAGTGGTTTAAGTTTGTGCATTGTTGCCTTGTTTTGGATCCCCGCCCTTTATGGACACTGCTATTGGATGTCCCAAGTGTAATGACTATCTGAAGCGGGGTGTGTGACATACTTAGAATAATACCATTTTGTGATTACTCACCTGTAAAATGGGTATTATAAGTATGTCGCACACCCCGCTTCACCCCGCCCTTTGGTATTCTGGATCCTTTCTATGGTGAACCTTTTTACTGTTACTGGTTATTGTGGCTCTTCCTGGTCCCTTTTCTGCTGTCTTAATACTGGGGAATGATTGGGAGGTACCAGGTATTTATGGACCGGGAGGGGCTCCCTTTTTTTCATGACATCTCTGCAAGATCGCCCTCTACAGGTCGGTATAACCCAAGTGTAATGACCATCTGAAGCAGGGTGTGTGACATACTTAGAATACCCATTTTACAGGTGAGTAATCACAAAATGGTATTATATATATTATATATAATATATATATATTATGTTATATTAGTGCCTAATTATTATTAATTTGATTTGTAGATTGTGGGAAAGGGTTCACTCCTACAGGTCTCAGAATAGTCACATGTGACTATCGAGTACTTTTATTTAGACTGTGTTTCATCATGACAGGCATCTGGGGGTAATCGTGTCTAGTACCTTAGCAGACGGGGTCACCATATGTTCGGTATGCATGCAAATGCCTCTGGACGAGGACAGTACTATTTGTGCTGACTGTACTATAGTGGTACTTGCTAAGTTTGGGAGCCAAATATCTCCTGGAGAGAGGATTCCTAGAGAGCCTTTTGGCGCTGGGCCCTCAGAACCTAGAGCTCCTTCGACAGCTCAGTCCTGCAAGGATAACCCGGGTGTTAGAGTCCAGCGGGATATTGCAGAAAGGTTGGCCCATATGAAGAGCCATTTAGCGGTTCCAAGGAAGGCATTAGAGAAATGGAAGAATTTGGTTTCCTTTTGATTCTAAGGAGGATATGCATGCTCCCATAGTTTCTCAGGAGGAGTTATCAGATGATGAACTTTATTCCAGTAGGGAAGGGAGTGATTCAGATTAAGGGTCTAGAGGAGCTCTCGGTTTAAATGAGATGAAAGATACCGGAAAGATTTTTGGAACAGACCAAAGTCCAAATCTTTCTGCCGGAACAAGGCAGAGCCCCCTTCAGCATGAGGGGGGTGGGGTGACGGCTTCTGTATTTTACTCCCATTTGGAGGCTCCATGTATCAGATCTGTGGATACAGGAAGTTGTTTCCTCAGGTTACAAGATCAAATTGGGGGCCAGACCTCCACGGGGGTTCTTTTGGTCAGGGGTATCCCAAAATCCGGTGAAAGCAGAATTGTTGACAGCCGCCATAGCTCACCTTTTGCAGATTGGAGTAGTTCAACATGTTCACTTCTCAGAGAGAGGTCAGGGTTTATTTTCCAATTTGTTCATAATTCCCAAGAAGGATGGTTTTGTGCACCCAATATTATATATTAAGGGCCTCAACTGGTTCGCCCGTCTGAAGAAATTCCACATGGAATCCTTAAGATCCACAGTGATGTCACTTCACCCGGCAGAATTTATGACCACAGTGGATATAAAGGATGTGTACCTACATATCCCGATTTTATTTTTTTTTTTTTTCCTGTCATTGCGCTTTGCAGTAGATGGCCTACATCTTCAGTTCGTGGCTCCACTCTTCGGCCTGTCGTCAAGGGTGTTTACTAAGGTTTTGGTAGGTCTTATGGCTTTTCTAAGAAACCAGGGGATACACTTAATCCCTTACCTAGACGATCTAATGATCAGTGCCCTTTCTATTCAAAAGGCCCAGAAGGATGCACAGGCTGTCTTATTGATTCTAGAAAAGTTTGTCTGGATAGTCAACTATCCAAAGTCGCATATCTTGCCTTCCTAGGAATGTCATTAGACACATCTCTGGTGAAGGTATTCCAGAACAGAAGAGACTCACTTCAGGCTAGGTTAAAGACTCTTCCCCCCTCACCCAACGATCCGTCAAGAAATGCCTGTGTTGGGCCTGATGGTGCCTTTTGCACAAATTGCTTTCGGGTTAGGATCGATACCCAGATAATCTGGATCATCCCTTTTACATGACACGCTCAACAAGGCAATCCCTGACCTGGTGGCTGAATTCTGAGCCTTTTCAGATGGGCATATCTTTTCTTTCAGTACAATGGAAGATTGTCAACACGGATGCCAGTCTGACAGGTGGGGGGGGTGTCATGGAGTCACAATCAATCCAGGGACACTGGGGACCAGGGGAGAGCCGACTTCCCAGAAATATCCTGGAACTGCGAGTGATTCTGCTGTGTCTCACACATTGGACACACTGAGGGGTCATCCCATCAGGATTCGGACAGAGAATCTGACGGCTGTGGCATATACCAACCACCAGGTGGGCACTGAAGCAGGAAGGCTCTGAAGGAGGTGAGCAGGATATTACTCTGGGTTGAGAATCCTGTTCCAATCATCTCGGTGATCCACGCACCAGGAGTGGACAACTTGCAGGTCGATCATCTGAGTAGGATGGTCTTGCATCAGGTAGAATGGTCCCTCAGTGAGAGGGTTTGTCAGTCTCTTTGCAGGCACTGGAGGTTCCCAGAGGTAGACCTCCTTTGCATGCCGCCACAATCGGAAAGGTTGCAACATTTCTATCCTGGTCCAGGGATCCTATAGTGACAGATGCACTGACTCTTCCTTGGTCAGCATTCAAGCTTCTATATGTGTTTCCTCCAATTTCACTCCTGGGTCAAGTACTAACCAGACCTCGTTGAAACAGGTATGCAAAGCTGCTACTTGATCCTTAGTTCATACATTTACCAAATGTTATAAGGTGGATGCTGCATTTGGTAGAAAGGTATTACAGGCAGTAGTAAGCTGAAGGTTGTTTTTGGAATAGCTTACTCTGTTTTAGAAGAATAAGATTTCATATTTGGGATGCCACCGTGAAGGGCACTGCTTTTGGAGGTCCCATTCATTACTGATTTTCTGATGGTCTGGAGTGGAATAGGAGAGAAAATACAACTCTGTGATTCTCACCAGGAAAATGAACAGAGAGGTAGAGAAGAAGCTTATCTTGTGTCTCCTTTTGTCTCTAACAAAGACACAGGGCTTTGCAGGATGCCTTATCCCCCCAGGTGGCTGTGTCTACGGCTTTTCAATTACTGGATTGTGGAGGTGCAGCTGGTAGTATATATAGGCCTGGAGGAACTACACCTTTGTCTTGCAGTCCTCACCCTTCGGTCGAGAGTTAACCCATTCATTACTGATTTCCTGATGCCCTGGAGTGGAAATAGAATAGAAAGCAATTCTCTTCTGAGAAAAATCACAGAATTGTATTTTTCAACTCGCCACCCCCATTCTTATCACCCATCCTGACAGTCAAGTGGGAGGGAGACTCCTTCAATTATTTTCTTGGCTTGGAAGGAAGTCTCCAAAAGTCCCTTCATGCTATGGATGGTGCAGAAAGGGTACAAGTTGAAATTTACCCATGGCCATGGCCACACCACCATTTCTTGTTGACCCAGCCTCAGTCTTTTCAGGGCTATATCGCAAAGCAATAATAGAGCCGGTTCCTGAACTTCTCAAAAGGAAGGATTTCCTTCCGTGCAGAGGCCTTTAGGAAAATTCCACCTAAAAATCCTAAATCCCAGTATAAAATACAAAAAATTCCGAATGAATCGATTTATACAATCAAGACATTCTCCTAAGGGATGCCTTAATGGTCTATATAGACCTTCAGGATGCTTATTTATACCTTCTCACCTTCACCCTTCTCACTGGTGATCCATAAGGTTTGCAGTCTAGCTGGAGGAGAAGGTTTCTCAATCGCAATTTCAAAAAATGGCCTTCAGGCTCTCATCAGCTTCTTTACAAAAATATTGGCGGAGGTAATGGCTTATCTGAGGTTAAAGTAAATAACCATAGTTGCCTACTTGGACAATCTCCTCCTGTTTGCCACGGACCGATCTTCTCTGCTAATCGGAATACAGAAGGCCACGTAGTGCTTGTGCAGCCTGGGATGGATCTTGAATTTTGAGAAGTCAAATCTAATCCCAGGTTGAAGAGGATCTTACCTGGGGTATGAGATCGTTACCCAGCAGCAAAAGCATTTTTCTGCCTCAATCCAAAATAGACAAACTGCTAGGGGCTGCCTTGCAGCTTCTGCAGAATTCTCTAGTGTTCTTGAGACATATCCTGGCCTTGCTAGGTGCTTATGACTTCAGCGATGCCGTCAGTAGTTTAAAGCGGACAAAAACCCAGAATAGTGAAACCCAGGATAGTCAAAACGATTTGGTGCTTTCCCAGGGGGCACCAGGGGTGCCCCGCTGTGTGAAACCCCCCAGGATGCCAAGCCCAGCTCACCTCTTTCCAGTCCCACTGTGCATCTAAGAGCAGCAGCTCTGATTGCCGCAGCGGCTCTGACTGCCGCATCCCCCGCTTCCCTCTTACATGGAGCATGCCCGCCCCAGCCATTTAAGAAATGAAAAGTAGTAGAATGGAATAGAGGTTTATTCGGCACAGATTGCAGAAGGATCTTTTGCCAGTCCACACCATTCCAGTCACAGACAATGCAGGAAAAAACAAGCATAAAAAACAAATCAAGGAATATAGGCAGCCTGTCAACATATCTTCCATGTTACAGTGAGCTGATCTTGTAGGCCATGGGGCCGCAGCAGTTCTAGCATATTTTGCCAGGTGAAATTCAGAGCAATATAGCAAACTCGCCATTAAATCTCACTTGTCTTAACAAGGAATACGTGCAGCACCACTTTAAACAAGTAAAATAGACAAATCCCCAGGACCAGATGGCATTCATCACAATGTGGGTTGTTCCACAGGATTGGTGCTTAGCAATTATGGTGCCAATATTTAAAAAGGGGAGTTAAGGAAAACCTGGTAACTACAGACCGGTATGTGTAACATCTGTGGTGGGCAAGCTGTTTGAAGGTTTTCTAAGACATGCTTTTGTGGAGTAGCTCAGTAAAAATGTCCTTATTACTATGTAAGTTCACAACTGCATCAGGGTAAGTCCATAGAACCAAGAAGAACATGGTTCACAGAGGTGGTAAAAATGGCAGATGGTGCTTTGTGGCGCCTGCCCTGACCATCCAAACCCTCTCTTGCCCCCCATTATTCAAGTGCTGGCTTAGACAGCTTGGCGGTTGATGCCAGCATCCTGGCAGACAAAGGGCTATTGGCTGGGGTCATTAGAACTATGACTTAGGCAAGGAAGGAAACTTCATTTATAATTTAATTACAGAATTTAAAGAGCTATGATCATTAGATAGATCAGTCAGGTGGTGATCAAGGCTTATGGTTTCAAGGAAAAGGATGTCCTCTTCCGGGCCACTGCCCATTCTGGACGGACTATTAGAGTAAATACACAAGGTTGCTACCTGGTCTTCTATTCACACATATTCACATTTTTACAAGGTAGATGTAAGGGCATTGGAAGACGCTGCCTTTGGGCTTAAGTTGCTAGAGACAGTTGTGCATTTCTCTGCTTATGCTCCATTCTGGTTTTCTGCCTTTTGGCTAATGCATCATGATGTTTGATTATTGGGATCCTGCCACAGAAAGGGATTCTGCTGGGGGACCTCTCCTGAGCATCTGAATAGGTGTGAAAATAAACTACTGTGATTCCTACAATAGATTGCTCCTGTCTTCAACTCCAAGGCGTCTCTCCCACCTTGTTTGTTGAGTTCACTATGCTGGCGATCTTCTAGTTTAAGCTGAGTTCTTAATACATTTGTGTGATTTTGTATTTTTGAAGAAAAAAATAAAACAGAAAAACACACAAATATACATTTACCCACATTCACAATTAACTAATGAAAAGGGTTTTCGCTCAAGGTGAGGATTTCTTTCCTTCCTCCAGTTTGTCTGCTTTTTAAAAGTTGGAGTAGGAGAAGCAGCAAGAGGGATATGTAGCATGGGTGGAGCCACACCTTTTTATCTTGCAATCCCACCTATAGGGAGTGTTAACCCATGAGCAATGGTTTCTTTTTGCAGCATTCTTTTGTTAGAGGAAAATCCCTTAAGTGACTTTATCCCCTCTTTTTTTTTTTTCTTTAATTTTAGCATGAACTTGAAAATATTGAACCAACTCAAGGTCTTTCCATAGAAACTGCTATAACATTTCTTCAAAGAGCAATTAGTCTAGTAGATGTCCTTATATTTGCAAGTTCTTTGGGCTTTACCGATGTTGAGGCAGAAAAGAATATGTCGTCTGGTGGAATCCTGCGCCAGTGCCTTCGTTTGGGTAAGTTTAACCCCTTTAAGCCTAAGGGTGACCATGACCGGAATGTTAAGAGTGGATTTTACATGCTACCCTCATATGCTGCTTATGCTTAAATAAACCTTGGCTTAGTTATTTTTCTCAAAACATACTTAGGGCAACATGCCACTGAGATATTAAGGCTCTGCCTCAAGGTAGGAACACATGACCACCATAATACAAAAAAGATTTAGCTTCTCCTCCAGACACCAGTTCTTTATCTGTTCCTGTCTGGGCCAGGAACCAGACCACCAGCTCCACCGGACCACAGGTTTGAGTAAGTAGATCGGGTTGCTCAGGGTCTGAAAGGTTTAACTTTTTTAGCCTGATTGGGAGAGATCTGCTGCAGGGGGCAATTCTATTGCCAGCCACATAAAGTTTACGTGGCTGCCTCTCCAACCATTAAAGTGGACCAACACCCAGGATTTTGACTATCCTGGGTTATGGTCCACTTCGGGGGGGCACTGGGAGTGGGGACCCTACGTCTTTATTCCTAGTATGTCACACACCCCCACTTCCCGATATTCATGACACTTGGGAACCCGGCCTGTAGAGGATGATCTTGCAGAGATGACATGGAAAAAAGGAGCACCTCCTGGTCCATAAGTACTGGGTTCCTCCCACTATTCCAAGTCTTTTCGTCTCTGCAGTCGGCGAAGCATTCAGAAGATGACTCTCCTTCAAGCTGCAGGTAGCCGTGTTTGCCCCGGCTTTTTTTTTCTCTATTTCTGTCTGAAACTCTTTAAACCTGTTTGGTTATATTGTATGCCTCCCAGCCCTGGCTGTGTGGTTCAGGCAAAGGTAGATACATACACCTTCTGGTGTATACAGGAGTATTACTCCTCCGTGAGACCTAAATGTGGGTAGGCGGCTTCCGGGTTGGTGTTCCCGGCATGGGATACCCGTGTCCCTTTATAATCGCCTTGTGCCTTATGGGTGCTTTTCTATCCCCTCCCCTTAGTTCTCCTTTAACCCTGCTGGGTAAAAAGGAGGGGGGAAGGGGGGGGGGGGCGTTATCTGGGCTTATTTGTCACCATGCACAAAATAAAAGAAAAAAAAGAGATATATAAAATACGTCTTTATTTCTTATTTTTATTATGTATGTTTAACTATACTATTTAATAGGAAATGTTTTATTTAGATTTTCCTATCTCTGTCTAGGCAGCATTTTTTGCTTGCCTATTAAAGCTCTTTTTTTCTGGCTGTGCTCAGGTTTGAGTTTTCTCTCCATTTTTGGCCATGTGATCCTGGAAGTGGGTGGGGCTTAGGCATGCTTTTATTCGGAGAGCACCTGTATGCTCTGTTTGACTTCCTGTTTCCTGCTTCCATGTGGCCTTACCTCATGATGTGAGCTTATTGCATGGGCTGTGAGTACCCTTCAGCTTGGCTGAAGGGAGTTTTTTTCTGTCATTTATTGATATTGTGTGCATTTGGTGACTGTTCTTTTGTTTTCTCTGTAGGTAGAAACTCTTTATGTATAAAGGGGTTTCTCCTGGTCATTATATAAAAAAAAAAAAAGCCCTTAAGCCTTATTTGGGGGTCCATTTGTGTTTCAATCCTCCCACTTGGGACTATTTAAAGGGGCATCCCAGGTAGCAATTGCGTAAATCCCATATATACTTGGCGACTATAATCAATTATAGTATAATACTAAACACCGTATGGAGGCATCCCAGGATAACGGACATGCAATTCCCTCTGCACAGACTCGGAAATGTTTTGGATGTGGGGCATCCCTTGTTGCGGATAACGCAATTCTTTGAGTCCCTTGTGCACAATTAACTATTCAGCAAACTGAGGCCCGGGCTTCAGGGCCTGCGGCTAATGCCTCATCTCCTACTCCGCCATGTCTTGTCCGTACCCCCAATGACATTGTCATGGGTGGTGAGTCGCATGCTGATTTATGTGCCAGATTGGCTCATCTTGAAAGATTGTCTACCTCTGTGCCTAAGAAGGCCTCAGCTAAAAGAAAGCACTTGACTCATGCCGCTCCGGCAAGGGAGTCAGACAATTGTGAATTGCTTGATTGGTCTGATTCTTCTCAGTTAGAAGAAGGAGAATTATTATGAGGAATCGGATGTTTCTGATGAACAGCAATTTGTTGGTACTGAGATTGAGCAGGGTGAAGCAAGTGTTGTGGATACCCCAAAAGCTCTTGCTCAGTTATTTGAGGTTTTGGTTATTACTCCTCCTGAAGTAGTCCCTCCTCAAAAAAAAGAATTCTTTAGAGTCTCTAAACCTCGTTTAGAATTTCCAAATCAAAAGCATTTTGATGAAATTATTCTTAAAGAATGGGAGAAGCCTGCACGGCTTCCTGGCATTCCCTTGGGCTGGGACAAGAAATATCCCTTCCCAGCTGATACTGTTAAGCGTTGGTCATCACCACCTGTGCCCACCGCTCTGGGCATGTGTACACTCACTGCACGGATGGGTTAAATGCGGAGGACAAATTCCTATGTGTGCGCAAGCATACAATGGCCATCTATGCATTAATATTTAATTAATTGATAGAGAGACTGGATTTTTAAAAGATACTCTGCTCATGGGTGGATGCCCCTGTGCTTAATTTATACAATTCTTCTGTGTTGCATTCTCCTGACTCCACTACACTTAAAGATGGAGAGGATAAGCATATTGATCAAATGGCGTGCCACGCTTTTTCCAGTGTGGGCTCGGCCTTGCTGCCTGTTGGTGCTTCGGCACTCATGACAGTGGCTATTAGGTCTGTTGTGAGAGACCTAATGAGCTACTCAGGGCTTGATCCGGCCTCTGATGAGTACGCCGCTCTTAAGCACTGTGAGATATTTGCATCTTTTGTACTTTCTGCCTTAGATGATACTCTGCTCATGTGCAGCAGAACCTCTGCCTGGTTAGCCGCCATCTGGCGGTCAGTATGGTTGCGGCAGTGGGCAGCTGATATTGTAGCTAAGAAATCGCTTACAGCGCTCCCTTTTGTGGGATTGCGCCTCTTTGGAGAAAGAATTGGATTCTGTCACTAAAGGAGGTAAATTACCTCAGCGTAAGAAACAACGTTGTTCCTTTCGTGGAATAGAGGAAAGGGACGTGGCCGTCCAAGTCAGAATTGGGGGCCCAAAGCCAAATCTGCCACTAAGCCTGCTCAACAATGATGAGACGCCCTCACCCTTACGGATGGGGGGGTAGGCTGCGGTTCTTCTTCCAGGTCTGGGTTCAGGAGGCATCAGACAATTGGGTTCTGGAAGTAGTCTCTTCCGGTTACTAACTGGAATTCGAGTCCCGGCCTCCTCCCAGATTTTTCATGTCCCGGATGCCGTCAGATCCGGCAATTGCGCACGGACTGCGGGCAGCAGTAGCGAATCTGTTAAACATGGCTGTTATCGGCCTAGTGCCTCCAGCGGAAAGGGGTTTGGGGTTTTACTCCAACCTATTCACGGTACCCAAAAAGGATGGCTCTGTTCGGCCTATCCTAGACCTAAGGAGACTCAATCAATTTATCCGTTTCGGAAAATTCCGCATGAAGTCTCTGCGATCAACGATCGATGCTCTCCGTCAGGGGGACTTCATGACATCCATAGACATCAAGGATACTTATTTGCACATTCCTATTTTCCGGGTCACCAGAGATTTCTCAGGTTCTCTATAGAAGACCAGCATTATCAATTTGTTGCCCTGCCATTCGGCCTTACCTCGGCCCCAAGAGTCTTTACCAAGATGCTGGCAGGAGTGATGGCTATATTCAGGGTCCAGGGCATCTGCATTGTGCCTTTTCGGGATGATCTTCTTATCGCGGCCTCCTCCCTCGAACAATCAGAGTTGGACACCAGGATGGTGGTCTCTACGCTAGAGAGGTTCAGATGGGTAATAAGTTACCCCAAATCCTCTCTCTGTCCGTCTATGGAAATTCCCTTCCTGGGCCTGATTCTGGAATGGTTCTGATTCAGGACTTGATCCGTCTATTCTTGTCCAACCCTCGTCAGTCTATCCGTCTAGGGATGAGACTAGTGGGATTGATGGTAGCTGCATTCGAGGCAGTCCCGTTTGCCCAGTTTCACATAAGGGCGCTTCAGCTCTTCCTCTTGCAAAGTGGGACAGGTGCCCACTATCATTGAATAAGACTTGTCTGTTGTCTCCCCATGTTTTGCAGTCCCTTCAGTGGTGGTTGATATTGCACAACCTCCAGAAGGGCAAGTCATTTCTGACTCCGCGTTGGGAACTGGTTACCACGGATGCCAGCCTGGTGGGCTGGTGGGGGGGGGGGGGCTTCTGGAAGAAGCATCAGTTCCAAGGATTGTGGGGGCCTCAGGAGGCTCATTCTCCAATCAATGTATTAGAGCTTCGGGCCATACGTCTTGTTCTACTTTGACTGACCCATTTCTTACAGGGTCTGCCAGTTTAGATTCGGTCAGACAACCGAACAGCTGTTGCATACATCAATCACCAGGGAGGGACTCGCAGTTGGGGTGCCCTCCGGGAAGTGTCTCTGATCCTTCAGTGGGCAGAGATCAATGTTCCCTGCATATCAGCAGTTTACATTCTAGGGATAGAGAATGTGGAAGCAGACTCCCTGAGCAGGCGATGTTCTCGCCAGGGAGAATGGTCTCTCAATCCAAGGGTCTTTCAGTTCCTCTGTCACAAGTGGGGGACCTGTTTGCTTCTCGTCACAATCACAAGCTGCCAGCTTTTGTGTCTCTATCCCAGGATCCTCTGGCAGTGGCAGCGGATGCCATGTCTCTAGCCTGGAAGGATCTGGGGTTCCTATATATGTTTCCCCCATTCTCCATGATCAGCAAGGTGGTGCGCAAGCTAGCACTGGAGGAGGTGCCAGCAATTCTGGTGGCGCCAAGGTGGCCAAGACGTCTGTGGTACGCAGACGTCGTAAGGCTGGCAGTGGATCGTGTCCATCTGCCTCTTCTTCCAGATCTCATCACTCAGGGTCAACTTTGTTACCCCAATTTACAAACGCTGGCTTTGACGGCATGGCTGCTGAAGTCTCCATCTTGAAAGAAGAAGGTCTTTCTGATGTGGTTATTCAGACTCTTATTAGAGCTAGGAAGAAGTCTTCCTCTGTCATTTATTACAGGACTTGGAGGTCCTATATTGATTGGTGTGAATCCAGGGCTTTGCCCTGTAGAGTATTTTCCATTCCTAGAATTCTGGAATATCTGCAACGAGGTCTGGATATGGGATTACAGATTAGTACTTGGAAAGGGCAAGTCTCTGCCTTGGCAATTTTCTTTCAAAGATCGTTTGCTCTTCATCCTTTGGTTAAGACCTTTTTCCAAGGAGTCGCGCATGTGCGGCCTCCCAGAAAGCCTTTACTTCCTGTTTGGGATCTTAATTTGGTGATTTCGGCTATGCAAGCTGCTCCCTTTGAGCCATTGCAGGATATTCCTCTTCCTATTCTTACTCAGAAGGTTGCCTTTTTGGTTGCTATTACTTCTGTCCACCGAGTTTCTGAACTGGCGGCTTTGTCTATTCAAGCCCGTTATTTTGAGAGGCATCAAGATAAGGTTGTTTTCCGTTTTAAACCGAATTTCCTTCCTAAGGTGGTGTCTGCTTTCCACCTAAATCAGGATATAGATCTTACTTCCTTGTGTCCTAAACCTAGTAACGACAAGGAAAGGGTCTTACATTCTTTGGATGTAGTTTGTTGTGTTAGTATTATTTAGTTACTACCTTGGCCTTCCGCAAGACGGATGCCTTTTTTTGTTGTGCCTTCTGGGCCCAAAAAGGGTTTTGCTCCTGCCAAATCTTCCCTTAGTAAGTGGATACGTCAGGCTATCATTGGGGCCTATATGGCGAAAGTTCCCCCTTTTCGTGTCACCGCTCATTCTACTCGTGCTATTGGAGCCTCTTGGGCTTTTCAGCACCAAGCTTCTGTTGAACAAGTCTGCAAGGCTGCGACTTGATCTTCTGTGCATATTTTTTCGAAGTTTTACAAGGTTGATGTGCGGGCCTCAGCGGATGCTGTTTTTGGCCGCAAAGTTCTGCAAGCTGCAGTAATTAAGTTATGCATTATTCCTTTGGGATCCCCACCCATTATAGACACTGCTATTGGATGTCCAAAGTGTCATGAATATCGGGAAGTTGGGGGGGTGTGACATACTAGGAATAATACCATTTTGTGAGATACTCACCTGTAAAATGGTTATTATGAGTATGTCACACCCCCCACTTCCCCCGCCCTTTTTTGTTCGAGGGATTCTTTATATGGTGATTATTATTATTCAAATAATTTTACAATTATTGAATATAATTGGCTATTTTTGTTCTAAGGGATCCTTTATTTGGTATTATTATTCTCATATAATTTTACAATTATTGAATATAATTGGCTCTTCCTGGTTCTTCACTGCTTTAAAAAGACTGAGGAATAGTGGGAGGAACCCAGTACTTATGGACCAGGAGGGGCTCCTTTTTTCCATGTCATCTCTGCAAGATCGCCCTCTACAGGCCGTGTTCCCAAGTGTCATGAATATCGGGAAGTGGGGGGTGTGACATACTCGTAATAACCATTTTACAGGTGAGTATCTCACAAAATGTTTTTTTTTTTCAATTTTTAGGGTTAGCCTTACCCTAACCCTTAAAATTCCCCAAAACATAGGGTCCCCCCCTCCCCCAGGAGTGGGGACCCTAAGTCATTTTTTTTAAATTTTAAGGGTTAGGGTTACCCTAACCCCGGGAGTGGGGACCCTACATCATTTTTTTTTTTTAATTTTAAGGGTTATGGTTTTCATTAATAAAACAAATGTTTTATTTAAAATAAAGGAGACCATTGTGTAAAAAATATTTTTATTTATTTTTTTATTTTTTTACGCAAAAATATTTAAAAAAACTGTAGAAAAATTACAAACAAGACATTTCGGGCTCGATTCAACAAAGGTAGAAATAAATTCGTGTCACTCGAAAAATCAGATCGCATGCACAAAGTTTTAACTTTTTCGAGTGATTCAAAAAAGGGGTTGAATTAAATACTTGCACTCGAAAATGCAATCGTAAAATTTTCTAATCACTCGTAAAAAAATTTTTCTATTGTTTAGTATTGTTTTCTGACTGTTGCATGGTGTTGTAAGGCTTTTTAATGGGTAAATGTAAATGCATAATTTTTTTTTCAACTTTTTAAGTTACCTGTGTAGCTGTATGTACATGGCTAACATTGTGGATACATGTAATAAAGAGGCAAGGTATGCTGTAGTGGAAGTAATAATTAAACAGTAATATTTGTAAGAGGCATATATGTAGTTTTTTTTTGGGGGGGGGGGGGGGGTTGGTTGGATTGCCAGGGACCTCTATTAAAAATGTTTCCTTTAATGCAGAAATGTGGCCATTGTTTTCTATACAAAGCTTGCTCACATAACACCACGTGTCCCTGGGTGCAGGGAGCAGCTCTTTGCTAGCTTTAACCTCATGGTACGCCATTCTTATGCTTACACTATAACGTGGACCAAAAGCCAGGATTTTGACTATTCTGGCGGCCTTATTTATCAAGGGCTAGCGCCAGGTAGTGTCTGACGAGCGCCAGGTACCGCCAGCTAACGGCGGCTACCGAATCAAGTACGCCCGGCGGCGGTCACAATGACGCATCTATCACGCTAAATGAGGCTAGCGCCGGCGAGAGCTTCAGCTAGCGCGGGATTCATCATGTAGCCGACTGCAACGAACAGCGCCGCTGCTAATCCCATCACAGCGACAGGTATGACCTGGCGCTCCCTGGCGTTGTCCAATGCATTTCAATGGAGCAATCTTTAAATAATCATAATTAATTGCTATTAATGGTTTTTTTTTTTTTTTTTTTTACTGTCAAAAATTCTGTGACCACTTCTGCAATGTTAGGATTTTTTTTTAAGTAAAAAAAAATAAATAAATAAAAATTGTGCAGAATTGATATTACAGGTCTGATATTCATGTATTCATATTACAAAATGTTTAGAAAAACTTGTATAATTTTTACATTAAAAAAAAAATGGTAGTTTGGGGGTTAAAAACTACTTCGCCGCCAGCGCTCTGGGGTCCCAACAAGGAATTCACAGCGCGAGAAATTTTTGAGGGTGATTTGTTAATGAATCTGCAGCAAGCCGTTCGCTCTGGCCATTCGCTGTCAGGCGCACCCATACAACGCGGAACCTGTGAAACAGCGACCCCTAACCCCGTATTCAACATTACCGCACACCGACTGAGTCGCTGTCAACAAGCAAACCCCGGCCAAGCACAGCGAATACTAGCTGGCGCTGTGAAAATCACGCTGTTGCTACCTGGCCTGTGGGTTTTGGTGCACCGCAATGTAAAAACCCAAAGGTCTTCTACCAGTTAATGGTGCCAAATATGGATTCCAAAGCTGCACGATTTAGCCTAGTAAGCTGGAAAAGTGCTTGATATAGCAGCTGATCCACTTCCAAACGTGTCCGAATATATGGGAATGGGTAGTGTGCGCCTTCTCTGCGCCACATCATCTGCAATATGTTCGAAGTCAATGGCCTCGATTCACAAATCATTGAAAAAAATTCTCATGGCAGTCAAAAATTTAATTCATGAGAAAAAAGCCTGAGAATTTCACGGTTACCAAATCACCAGATAGGAAGACACTGAAAGTCAATGGAACTTTTTACTACTAGTAAAAAAGGGTAAAAAGTTCAGTATTTTTTTCAGGAGTAAAAAAGTGCCATTGACGTTCATTGTCTTCCTAACTAGTGATTCATAAACAGTGGAATTCTCAGGCTTTTTTCTTATGAATTGAATTTTTTACTACCATTAGAGTTTACTACCATTGCAAAGAAAGTAGAAGGGCTCCATTGTGAGAGAGCAAAATGAGTTTTCTCCTGCTGAAAGCTGCATCAAAAAACTAGTGTGAAACACTCTAATTTATATCATGTGTGTGGCTCATCAAGTCCACCTGAATCAGTAGTAAAATTTTCGACTTGTAAAATGCAGTAGTACATTTTTCGATCCACTAATTTAATTCGCACTTTTACAAACGCACTCGAATTTAATTCAAGTGACTCGTGTTTTACAATGGTTCCACATAGCTGAATCACTCGTAAAAAAAATATAGCAAAATTGCAACTTTTTAAGCACAAAACACACGAAAAATCCATTTTCGACCTTTGTTGAATCGAGCCCTTCATGTTAAAGCCTAAACTCTGCTGCAAAAAAATATATATAATATTTTCCTGGAAATTCTGGCAAAAATCACGGTTAAACATGGCGCAAAATGGGGGAAAAATGACCTGTCAACAGAGGGTGACAAAACTTCAAGTAGGCTGGCAATTAAAAGGGTTAATAGTACCTATGCATGTTGGGTATTGTTCTGCTCGAGGGACCTTGGGCTTTCAGATTTAGCTTGTTTTTTTCTTATTTGCTTATTGATATTTTTGGAAAAGGTGTTTTTTATTGCAACCTAAGAATTCTTCAAGGGATTACTCCTAGAAAGATGAGCCCACTACAACAAGCTGGGTATGCATAGAAAGCTTAAAGTGTGCTTTCAGGGAATATATGGTTTATGGGGAATATTCCAAATGTAAAGAGGAGTTTTGGTAGAAAAAGCACAAGGTGCGCACTTTGTCTGCAGAGCTGAAATGTTTATTTTTTTTTCTAATGAGCTTTATTAACTCCCGCTGACGTCACTATGATGTCAGGCGGGAATTCCTGATTACAATGTTTATAAGGACCTCCCTCTTGGCACATGTCTGTTTGTCTGTCCCTGATGAGGGGGGCTGCTCCCCCGAAACGTTGGAATTCAGGACACTGCTTACCATTTGACCTAATATGGACTTTGGACACTTTGTGATGGATGTTTCATACCACATTTGTCTTTCTATGATACACTTGGTGGAATTATATAATGGAGTGCTGGTCATTTGTACAGATTGGATTCACAGCAGAGCCACCGCTGACCTGGCACCCACGCAAAACTAGTAAGTGTGCACCAGCAACTTGATTTGTTCTGTTACGGATTTTGTGGCACTTAGCCGGTTGCACCTACTGACATTTATTTCCAAAATCTCCGGCTGCATTTAAATGGCGATCTTTCGTGATATCAATGGTAACCCAGACAACCGTGCCAAGACGCAGACCTTCAACCAGGAGGAAATAAATACCATCCTCTTCCCCTCCAACCCCTCAGCGGCTTTTGGTAGTGATACCTCCTCTGACCTGGTGAGGAACTAAAACGCTTAGAATGAAACGTGTGGATCTTGAGCTGCATGGGCAAACTTTATCAGAATACTACCGGATCAGAAAAATCCCCAGTGGATTCAAAATTAAGAACCAGCCCACCATTGGAAGAAATAAAAAGAAATTCTGCGAAAGGTGGTGCTAGGTTTCCAACCAGAATTCTCTGAATTATATGATTCTGGTTATTGAAGAGGTACGCGCACAATTGTGCCAGCTCAACCGCGAGATCCATACCCTGGAATTACGCATACAGACGAATCTTGAAAGCGAGATCTCAAACTATACTGAGAGGCTCAAACGTTGCAAGAGGGACAAATTCAAACAGGTGTGCCTGGATTACTCCGAGAATAGAGTATACCCCTGGCTCTCTGGCAGAGATCCGGATCAACCCCGGCTTAGGAGACAGGCGCGCACTTCAACAAGGCGCGGGAACGGTCGACCTCAATTATACCCAACCTGCAACAGTGATCCCGTGTCAGAGAACCTATCCTCTGATAGGGACACGCATACTAGAGGCCCCAGAAGGCCGAATAGGCCCAGGGCCAAGGAAGCCCATTTTCGGGCACCCCCCACACCAAACGATCCAGGAGGGGCGGTAGGAAGCGTCGACACCAACACGATGACAGTGAGGTGTGCCAACAGGAGACCCCAGTGATGAACTTGTCTTCTAGACTGCTCTCCGCCGATGAGGTAAACCTGTCGAGTAAAGGACTGTCATTTTGCTTGGCGTCCCGCTTTGACCTCTTTAAATTTGATTTTGAACTCTTTAAGTTTCAAAGAACCCTTAAATTGAAGCAGTTTTTCTCCTCCAATCCCACAGACTCCCGGGGTCACATCCGGGGGGGGCCCACAAGGACTGAAACTAAAAAGCCAATTCATGCCCCTTGGCCACTTTGGCCCTATAGACAGCTTTATTAAAACTGTGAGAGCTGAGACTATGCACTCTATGTAGCTTAAAAAACCTCACCCGAACTTGTCTAGGCATGAGTCAATGGTGGTGTCTGCCCTCAGAGACGATAACACTATTATCATTAAGCAGGCCGACAAGGGCGGCGCCATCGTGGTGATGGATTACAATATGTACCAGAAAGGCATCCTGGAAATGCTATCAGACACTGTAAGCTATGAGAGGATCGCTAATAACCCCATTTGGGGAATACAGAATACAGTCCAACAATATGTTTCAATGGGTGTTTCCAACGGGTGGCTAAATGAGAATATCGCTAAATATGTTGATATACAGCACCCCATCACACCCGTTATCTATGGTTCACCGAAGGTGCATAAAGGATGCAACCCGCTGAAATTTCTTCCAATAGTGGCAGGCACCAATTCTGCCACTCAGCCGCTTGCCCAATGGTTAGACTTCTACTTGCAACCCTATGTACAAAGATTAACATCATATCTTAAAGACACGGGTGACTTTCTAAACAAGATCAGAAATGTGTCTATTCATGGTAATGATTTGCTGGCAACAATGGACATTTCATCATTATATACTAACATACCAAACGACCATGGCATCAGGGCTGTGAAGCATTTTCTTATGAGTGAACCCCCCGATATCCCGATTGAGTTTATCATCACGGGGTTGGAAATCGTCCTGTTTAACAACTATTTTAGGTTTGAGAGAACATTTTATAATGAACTTTGACATATTCATTGAATACATTAACTCGATTTTTCCTACGATTATATTCAATCCGGAAGTGTCTGAGTCACGAGTGACCTTACTTGAAGTGGCGGTCAGTAAAGATCTAGATGGAAAGATCACTACGAGTTTATACTCGAAGCTGACAGAAATACCTTATTACGGTATGACAGCGCCCACCCTAGACCACTGGTCAACAGCTTGCCCATCTCCCAATTCCTAAGGGTCTATAGAATCAACTCTAACCCTGATGAACGTACTGCACAGCTCCACCATATGTTTGTAAAATTTAGATCTCGGGGGTATCCCGAATCTGTACTTATTCAAGCCCAGGCACGAACAGGAGAAATATGGGCTGGTGACAGAAGGGCTAAACAAAAAGAGGAGCGTCTGCCCCTTATGCTGACATATAACCTAGCTGCCCCCACCATAGAACACACGGTTAACAAACACAGATGTATTCTCGGCTCCGACAACAACACTTTGCCCAGTGATCCAGAGGCCATTTCTAAGGATTTTCAAGCACAATAAGAATCTGAGAGACTCGTGAAAGCGGATCCGGTGGAAAAATACCTAAAGAAACCTGTTCAACTTACCACCCGCACGGGCTGTTTTAGATGCAACAGCTGTGTGCAATTCTTTAATTCTTGGCCCTGAATTCACTCACCCCCACACTGGCCAAAGTTTCAAAATACGAGGCGTGTTTTCATGCCTTACTGAGTGCTTACTGAGTACTGTTTACTTACTTAAATGCCTGTGCGGCCTTGTCTATGTTGGCAAAACGATTGGACTGTTTAAAAAAACGTTTCCAGCAACACCGGAGTGATATCCGGGTCAGTATCAATAAACACATGAACGGTGAGAACTTAGACTATGAGAAACCGGTTGCCATTCACTTTGTACAGCATAACCATCAAATACATGAACTAAGGGGTATGGTCTTCGACCACGGCGGGGTGGTGACCGCCATCAGATACTGCTCCAAAGAGAGACTTTTTGGATACATAAATTGGATACGGCTCACCCGAGGGGTCTGAACACCTCCTTTGGCTTTACGTGCTTCCTATCTGAACGTTAAGTTGTCCCTCTTTTGAATGTTCCTACCTGTTGTCAAATGCTGTCCCTCTTTTTGAATTATTTCCATACCATGTCCAGGGAACGGCACTACCATCCGCTGAATACCCTCCATCTGTCCCCGTTTCCTTGTACCACCTAGATCCCCCCTTCCCCCTCCTCTTTTGCTTTGTCCCCCCTTTTCTTCCCCCTTTCCTTTCCTCTTTCCCACTCTTCTCCGTTCTCCCTTTCCCCCTCTGGTTACTCTCCTTCTCTCTTCTTCTTTGCTCTCCTTCTCTCCTCTCCTGTGCTTACCTGCCATCTGAACACCATTTCCCTGGACTCCTCTCCTGTGATCCCTCTCTTCCTTCCCTCTGGATCTTTGGTCCCCCCTTGCCCCCTAATGTCTTCCCTGTATCCCCCTGTCCTAAATGGCGGTCCCCCTGTTATTTCTGCCTGGCACCCCCCTCATCTCCCCACCTAGTTTCCCTCCTGGTATACACTGTTCGCCTTCTACTTTTTAAATGTATTGCTTATGTATATCCGCCCACTGCCTCCGGGAGCGCCCGCAACATTTGGGGCACAGTCCGGCGTACCCGCAGGCCCTGTACTCGAGCCTGTGACCGCCGAGATCAGCGCCGCCTGTCACAATGTACCCTGTGAATGCGGCCGCTGCTGCCCAATGGGAGCACGGCGGCCGTTACGTCACGGGTTGCTGGGCAGACTTTGCCGCCCGGCTGCTCTCTCTCCCTGGCCCGTTGACAGGCAGGGACATTGCCGCTCGCTCATGCAGCGAGCGGTGGTTGGCAGTGGAGAGGTTCCCGCTGTTCAGGGACCCTTACGGGTGCAGGCAAGGTGTTAACTACTTCAGCATTGTTATTTTGATCATGATGATGCTCATTTTGAATTTTTTTTTTTTTTTTTCTAATGAGCTTCATCAACTCCCGCTGATGTCACTATGATGTCAGGCGGGAATTCCTGATTACAATGTTTATAAGGACCTCCCTCTTGGCACATGTCTGTTTGTCTGTCCCTGATGAAGGGGGCTGCTCCCCCGAAATGTTGGAATTCAGGACACTGCTTACCATTTGACCTAATATGGACTTTGGACATTTTGTGATGGATGTTTCATACCACATTTGTTTTTCTATGATACACTTGGTGGAATTATATAACGGAGTGCTGGTCTTTTGTACAGATTGGATTCACAGCGGTGTGCACCAGCAACTTGGTTTATTCCCTTGACAGTAGTTATGCATGCTGGGTATTCTGTTCTGGGCATGTTGCTTTTTCAGATTTTCAGTTTTTTTTCTTGTTTGCATATAGTTTTTTTAGGAAAATGTGGTTTTGATTCTGCTTTTTTATTCTTTTTTTAGGGAAACGCTGTGCAACCAAAGAATACATTGAGGGATTACTTCCATGAAAACTGCACCCATGTCAACAAGCCTGGTACACCTAGAAAGCTTGAGGTGTGTACTTCCAGAGAATATATAGTTGGGGGTATTTCAAATGTAAAGGGTTGTTTTCCTTGAAAAACTGCAAGGTGCGCATATTGCATAGCATAGTTGTATTTTATCTGAAAATCCCCGAAAGAGCTGTTTCAGTTTGGGGGAGTCTTCTGGGCAGGAAAGGGTGTCTACCAATACATATGTGGTACCGCTGTAACCGGGAGAATTCGGGTTTCACACTAAATAAGATTTTATTGACAAACTTACATTTTTTATTACAAAAAAACACTACAAATTG
Source organism: Gastrophryne carolinensis (assembly GCA_027917425.1). Taxonomy (NCBI): domain Eukaryota; kingdom Metazoa; phylum Chordata; class Amphibia; order Anura; family Microhylidae; genus Gastrophryne; species Gastrophryne carolinensis. Next base: position 159,748,888 of record CM051234.1, read on the forward strand.
TAAAAAATTGTTATTCCTAGTATGTCACACACCCCACTTCCAAAGATCCATGACACTTGGGAAACCGGCCTGTAGAGGGCGATCTTGCAGAGATGACATGGAAAAAGGAGCCCCTCCTGGTCCATAAGTACTGGGTTCCTCCCACTATTCCCCAGTCTTTTGTCTCTGCAGTCGGCGAAGCAAGTCAGAAGATGACTCTCTCCCCCTTGCAGGTAGCCGGGGTAACTCCCGGCATTTTTTATGTCTATTTCTGCCCTGGCCTCTTTTTCTTTTAAAAATTAAGCTATAACAATATGCCTTCCAGCTTAGGCTGCAGGCTCGGGCAATGGTAGCAGCACCTCCTGGGTGTATAGGGGAGCTAGCTTCCCCCCGTGAGACCCCATACTAAGGGGTGGGCGGTGTCCGGGTTGGTTAACCCGGCTTGGGATGCCCTGTCCCTCTTGCCCTTTCACCTATTGGTGTGGGTCCCCCCCCCCTGCAGTGTCTCTCCATGCCCCTTTGGGGGAGGAGGGGGGGTGCCTTTCTCCCATAATAAAGCTAAATAATCACATGGGAAAAGTGTGTGTGTCTGTGTGTGTTTTCAAGTGTGTTTTAGCACTGTTCAACAGGACAAATATCGCAGGAAGCTCAGCTTGTGGCAAGTATTTGCTTTTAAAATAAATGGTGAAATGTAAGTAGTTAGGAGTTTGCTTGAGCAATAGAAACAGTTAAAATCATCAAATTTGGCCATTGTTGATTTTCAGCTGGCTGCTGCTCCTCAGCTGTGGTTAAAGAGAGGGCAGGGCCGGGAGCTCAGCAATTTTGGCTTCACTGGTGTTTTTTCTGGCCGGCCCCTCTCCTTCCTGTCTCTCCCTCCTGTCTTTCCTCGCTTCTATGAGGGTGGTTGTTCAGGACACATGAGTTTTTGCCACTTGTGTTATATATTCTTATGTATATATTTACTCTGTGATTCACAAAATGGTATTTTTAGTAGCTAGCTCCAGCTCTGTCTAGAGAGACAACACTTGGATTAGCACAGGCTGGTGTTTCTTTGTAAACACTCCCCTGTGCTGAGCTGCCTCACCAACGCTTGTGTGCTGCTGAGCCATTACTCGTGGCTGGAGCAGCTGGCCTGTTGTCCAGCCTTCATTGGAGCCTTGACTCTGGATATGCTGGGTTTTGGCTACTGAAGAAAATTTGTCTTATAGATACACATCACTCAAAACAATACATGTATCTGTGTATGTTTGGCTTATGTCCTCCTGCCCTTATGTTCAGGTTTTGTGTTCCACTTTAAGGTGGACCTGGATTCATGTTACCTGGCTCTGTGTTAAAGACCAACAACATAGAAACATAGAAGGTTGACGGCAGAAGGAGACCTTATGCTCCATCTAGTCTGCCCTTAAGTAGTCCTAAGGGATTTAAAAAAAAAAAAAAATCTTCCCACTTGGGACTTCCAAAAGCATCCCGGGTAGCTTTAACAGCATAATTCCCTCTGGTCATTGCGACTACCTTAAAGATCACCATATGGACGCTTCCCAGGATACCGGGCTTAGGCTCCCCTCGGGGCAGTTCCGGCAGTGTGTGGATTGTGGGGTATCCCTTGTGGGGGATAATGTACTTGTTTGCATACCTTGTGCTCAGCAGGCCATAACGCAGCAGTTGGGGCCTCTGGGTCTGTGGCTCTGGCCTTTTCTCCTACCCCGCCTTATCCGTACCCCAGATGATGTTGTCACAGTTGGGGAGTCGCAATCTGATATGTGTGCCAGATGGCTAATATTCAGAAAGTTATTTCTAGCTCTGTGGCCAGAAAGGCCTCGGCTAAAAAAAAAAAAAAGAGAGAAAACTTTGTCTCCAGCCGCACCGGCTTTTGAGTTTGATGTTTATGGTTTACTCAATTGGTCTGGTTATTCCCCGCCAGTAGAGGGGGAATTATTTGAGGAATCTGATGGTTCCGATGATCAACAATTTATTGGTGCTGATATTGGGCGATTTCTCCCCCAGAGGAGGCTCCTCCGCAGATGGGGAAGTTCTTTGGGACTCCTAAGCCACGCTTGCAATTCCCAAATCAAAAGCATTTTCGTTTGTATTATTCTTTAGGAATGGGGAGGCCTACTCTGCTTCCAGACACACAATGATTTGACCCAAAGATGTTTCAGTTTACTTTAGCATCACGCTATTTAAACATAACCAAATGAAACACTATTGAAATATATGGAAGAGCGCTACTGAGCGACACATGCTACATGAGGCTACTGAACCTAGTGTGCCAGCGCTATACACTGAGCCACCCGTGATAATACATGTGGCTCTACATGACGCTATTAGAGGCGCTCACCAGCCTGACTTTATTCCCCTTCCGGGGTTGATGCCCTGGTACTTGGGTTATTTTGTTCTTCCGTTGCATTCTCCTGGCTCTACCACTCTTATGGATGGTGAGGACAAACGCATTGATCAGATGGCTTGCCATGCTTTTACTAGTGTCGGTTCAGCCTTACGGCCTGTTTGTGCTTCAGCGCTTACAGCGGTGGCTACCGGGTCTGTTGTTAGGGACCTGTCGAGTACTTCTAGGCTTGACCCGGCCAGTGATGAGTTCGCCGCTCTTTAGCGGTGTGAATTGTTCATGTCTTTTGTGCTAGCCGCCCTGGACGAGAGCTACGCTAGCTCAATGTGTATTGCTTGATGCCCTTATTCTCCGGGTCATGGGTTCAAGGCCCTGTTGGTCTGTGTCCTTTAAATAAAAACGCAATGGTTATGCGTAACCTCGGCCTTGCTTGTGGCTTTTCAGCGGTTTGGTTGTGCCAGTGGGCGACTGATTTCGAGTCACGAAAGCAGGGAAGTTACCTCAGAAGAAGCAATGTAGTCCGGCTCCAGATTCTTCAGGTCTCGGGTGCCTTCGGGTTCCTCTGGCCACACATGGGGCTCCGGGCGGCAGTAGGAAATCTACTGGTCATGGCTGTCATTTGCCCAGTGCCTCCCGCGGAAAGAGGCCTGGGCTTCTATTCCAATCTATTCATGGTGCCCAAGAAAGATGGCTCTGTTCGGCCCATTTTGGATCTGAAGCCCCTCAGTCGGTTTGTCCTTCAGGAAGTTTCTCATGGAATCCTTGCGTTCAGCCGTCGATTCACTTTGTCAGATGTCCATAGACATCAAGGGTGCCTTGTCTGCATGTACCAATCTTCCCGGCACACCAGAGATTTCTCAGATTCTCGATAGAAGACCAGCATTATCAATTTGTGGCCCTGCCATTCGGCTTTACCTCGGCCCCAAGAGTCTTTACCAAGATGCTGGCAGGAGTGATGGCTATATTCAGGGTCCAGGGCATCCGCATTGTGCCTTTTCTGGACGATCTTCTTATCGCGGCCTCCTCCCTCGAACAATCAGAGTTGGACACCAGGATCGTGGTCTCAACCCTAGAAAGGTTCGGATGGGTAATAAGTTACCCCAAATCCTCTCTCTGTCCGTCCAGGGAAACTCCCTTCCTGGGCCTGATTCTGGATACCTTTCAGGCCAAGGTTTTTTCTTCCTCAGTCCAAAATGGTTCTGATTCAGGACTTGATTGGTCTATTCTTGTCCAACCCTCGTCAGTCTATCCGTCTAGGGATGAGACTAGTGGGATTGATGGTAGCTGCATTCGAGGCAGTCCCGTTTGCCCAGTTTCACATAAGGACGCTTCAGCTCTTCCTCTTGGCAAAGTGGGACAGGTGCCCACTTTCATTAAATCAGACTTGTCTGTTGTCTCCCCACGTTTTGCAGTCCCTTCAGTGGTGGTTAATATCCCACAACCTCCAGAAGGGCAAGTCATTTCTGACTCCACATTGGGAACTGGTTACCACGGATGCCAGGCTGGTGGGGGGGGGGGGCTTCTGGAAGAAGCATCAGTTCCAAGGATTGTGGGGGCCTCAGGAGGCTCATTCTCCAATCAATGTATTAGAGCTTCGGGCCATACGTCTTGTTCTACTTCAACTGACCCATTTCTTTCAGGGTCTGCCAGTTCAGATTCGGTCAGACAGCCGAACAGCTGTTGAATACATCAATCACCAGGGAGGGACTAGCAGTTTGGGTGCCCTCCGGGAGGTGTCTCTGATCCTTCAGTGGGCAGAGATCAATGTTCCCTGCATATCAGCAATTTACATTCCGGGGATACAGAATGTGGAGGCAGACTCCCTGAGCAGGGGATGTTCTCGCCAGGGAGAATGGTCTCTCAATCCAAGGGTCTTTCAGTTCCTCTGTCACAAGTGGGGGACTCCACGGTTGGACCTGTTTGCTTCTCGTCACAATCACAAGCTGCCTGCTTTTGTGTCTCTATCCCAGGATCCTCTGGCAGCGGATGCCATGTCTCTGGCCTGGAAGGATCTAGGGTTCCTGTATCTGTTTCCCCCATTCTCCATGATCAGCAAGGTGGTGCGCAAGTTAGCACTGGAGGAGGCACCAGCAATTCTGGTGGCGCCAAGGTGGCCAAGACGTCTGTGGTACGCAGACATCGTAAGGCTGGCAGTGGATCGTGTCCATCTGCCTCTTCTTCCTGATCTCATCACTCAGGTTCAACTTTGTTACCCCAATTTACAAACGCTGGCTGCTGAAGTCTCCATCTTGAAAGAAGAAGGTCTTTCTGATGTGGTTATTCAGACTCTTATTAGAGCTAGGAAGAAGTCTTCCTCTGTCATTTATTACAGGACTTGGAGGTCCTATATTGATTGGTGTGAATCCAGGGCTTTGCCCTGTAGAGTATTTTCTATTCCTAGAATTCTGGAATATCTGCAACAAGGTCTGGATATGGGATTCCAGATTAGTACTTTGAAAGGGCAAGTCTCTGCCTTGGCTATTTTCTTTCAAAGGTCATTTGCTCTTCATCCTTTGGTTAAGACCTTTTTCCAAGGAGTCGCGCATGTGCGGCCTACCAGAAAGCCTTTACTTCCTGTTTGGGACCTTAACCTGGTGCTTTCAGCTATGCAGGCCACTCCCTTTGACTTTGACTATTCTAGCCCCTTATTTTGAGAGGCATCAAGATAAGGTTGTTTTCCGTTTTTTAAACCGGATTTCCTTCCTAGGGTGGTGTCTGCTTTCCACCTAAATCAGGATATAGTTCTTCCTTCCTTGTGTCCCAAACCTAGTAACGACAAGGAAAGGGTCTTACATTCTTTGGATGTAGTTGTGTTAGTATTATTTGGTTACTACCTCGGCGTTCCTCAAGACGGATGCCTTTTTTGTTGTGCCTTCTGGGCCCAAGAAGGGTTTTGCTCCTGCCAAATCTTCCCTTAGTAAGTGGATACGTCAGGCCATCATTGGGGCCTATATGGCTAAGGGGAAGGTTCCCCATTTTCGTGTCACCGCTCATTCTACTCGTGCTATTGGAGCTTCTTGGGCTTTTCAGCACCAGGCTTCTGTTGAACAAGTTTGCAAGGCTGCAACTTGGTCTTCTGTGAATACTTTTTCTAAGTTTTACAAGGTTGATGTGCGGGCCTCAGCGGATGCTGCTTTTGGCCGCAAAATTCTGCAAGCTGCAGTCATTTAAGTTATGCATTTTTCCTTGGGGATCCCCACCCATTATAGACACTGCTATTGGATGTCCCAAGTGTCATGGATCTTTGGAAGTGGGGTGTGTGACATACTAGGAATAATACCATTTTGTGAATACTCACCTGTAAAATGGTTATTACGAGTATGTCACACACCCCACTTCCCCCGCCCATTTTTTTGTTCTAGGGATTCTTTTATATGGTGATTAATATTTTCAACATAATTTTCATTTATTGAATATAATTGGCTCTTCCTGGTTCTCACTGCTTTCTAAAAATACTGGGGAATAGTGGGAGGAACCCGGTACTTATGGACCAGGAGGGGTCCCTTTTTCCATGTCATCTCTGCAAGATCACCCTCTACAGGCCGGTTTCCCAAGTGTCATGGATCTTTGGAAGTGGGGTGTGTGACATACTCGTAATAACCATTTTACAGGTGAGTATTCACAAAATGGTATTTTTTTTTGTTTTTTTGCACATATTTCATCCAAAAATATTGAGAATACACCTAAAAAATGACAAACATTTCATGTTAAAGCCCAGACTCTGATGAAAAAAACAATATATCACTTTCCTGGTAAATCCCTGGAAATCCTTTCAAAAATCACAGTTGAACATGGGGAGCGCAAAATGGTCTGGCAACAGAGGGTGACAACATCTCCAGGTAGGCTGGCAGTTAAATGGTTAAAGCATTCAGATAATCTTAAGTGTCTTTTTTTTTTTTTTTCTGGCCTCCCTCTCATTTTACCCTAGAGGGTTAAACAACTCAGCAATTAGGTACCTCACTGCTTGCTTATTTATTAAGCTTGGGGAGGGATGCCCCTACTCCACACTAGAGTTCAGAATGGCAGATCAGACCATCTACTATGGAAGTCTTTGCTGTGGATCAACATCCTTCCAACCCCATTGATCCAATTTCATCAAACTCTTTCTGCCCCTCATTCTGGGAAGAAGGGGTCCAGCTTTGCTCTGGTATGGCCCTTTTTTATTTATGGACGCACACTTCCACTGTTTTTGGAAGGTAAAATCTTTACGACATACTACTCATTTTGTATCTTAGACCAAGCTCTCTAAGGAATTTTCCAAGACTAAAACTGGCTCCAAGTCTAAGGATAAATGTAGGAGATGCCCGATATGTGAAATCAAGCTACTAGATTCCTATAGGAAGCCTCTTTGCAAGCCCTGTATGCCCACCATGACGGATATGCTGAGAGTTATATTTCCTCTTCCTTTGAGTGTCTTAGGACCCCACAGGACTAAGCTGGATATAAGGAGTTTGTCTCTTAATACTCCCCCTTTCTGAGAGGGATGAGGGCCCTTCCTCCTCCAAGCCCTTGTTCTGATTCAGTTTCACCAGTGAAATTTTCTATGGGCATTGAGGATAGGATTTGCACCCCTAAGTCTAAACATGATGGGTTCTATCGTGATTTTGTTACGGATTCCCTTATGACCTTCCCCTTTCATAACTCCATTAAAGAGGCTATCCTTAATGAGTGGAAGGATCCTGTTAAGAAGGTGTATAGAACAGGGGTTCTTAATAGACATTATCCCTTTATTGAGAAAGACTCCGATATTTGGGATAAATGCCTCAAACTGAATGCTACCTTTTCTAAGGTTTCCAAGGGGGTGGGTTTAGCCTTTGAGGACTTTGGTATCATCAAAGATCCTTTAGACAAGAAGATGGATTCTCTCTTGAAGAAAGCATGGCAGACTGAATATTGTATTATCAAACCTCTACTTGCGTTGCCAGGAATCTTAATTATTCGCTTCAGCAGCTTTAATCCTGTCTCTTGAAGCAGAATCGGTGAGATTTTTGTCGCGGGCCTTGGCTCTCACTAATTCGGTGCATAGGACTTTGTGATTGCGTACTTGGTCAGGGGATACAGGTTCAAAGTTGCGCCTGTGTGCCATGCCCTTTAACAAGGAATTTCTCTTTGGCCCAGAACTAGAGATCTTAGATAGGTCTGCTGACAGAAATCCTTTTCCCACTAAGTGTAGGGATTTCAGGAATATAATTTTTTTTCCTAGTCAGCCCTTTTATAGATGGCCCTTTCTTAGCAAGGACTCGTTTAGAGGCCAGCCAAGTTTAGATAAAACAATCCTCAATAAGTGCCCGCTTAAAGCAATTCCACATTTGTTGGGAGACTATTAGATTGCCCCTCTATTTCCAGGGAAATAAGAAATAGTTTCTCAATAGAATTCATGCTTGGCCCTCCCAGGGACTTTTTTGTTACCCCTCTCCCAGGGGGCAGGGAGGAAAGACTGGCCATTGGCAGCAGATTCTATGTTGGATATGGGAGTGATTGTCCCAGTTCCTCGCCACCAATGGGGCGAAGGGTTCTACTCAAGCATTTTAGATAAAGACAACCCCTGGAGAATTCTGCTTCATTCTCAATTTGAATAAGCTGAATCTGTTGGTACACTGCAGACTCTTCCACATGGGGTCCTTCTTCAATCTGCTCCCGCATGGATACTTCATGGTCTTAATAGACCTGAAGGATGCCTATTGACAGGTACCAATGAGCTTGCCTGCTCATCCTTTTTTGAGATTTGCTGTGAAGTTGGGGGACCAAATGCTCCACTTCCAATTTGTATGCCTACCCTTCGGGCTGGTGTCAGCTCTGAGAATTTTTACCAAAGATCTGGTGGAACCTCTAGCTGCACTAAGGCAGATCAAGAGAGGTTGCTTCAGTATCTGGAATTGACAAAGGATTTTTTGCTATGATTGGTTTGGATCCTGAATTACCAAGGTCATGACTTATCTGGGGTTCGAGATCAAGATCCTTCAGAAAATCTTTCTGCCTCAGTCGATAATGATCCTTAGGAAAGCCGTTCAGTCCCTGTGTTCCAGTCAGTCCAGTCAGTCCATTTCGGTTTGTCAAGCTGTGCTTGGGGCTAATGACCTTGTCCTTCCTCAATGTATGATAGGGTCAGCTACACTCAAGGACTGCAAGGACAGCTGCAACTACTCTGGGCAGAACTGAACCTTTTATCCTTTATAGCCATCCACCTGATTTTTTGAGTTGCTCTCTATCGGAAGCAGAATGGTCACTGAACCAGGAGGTATTCAATCAGGTTTGTGTCATGAGAGGAACTCTTTTCGCCTCCAGTCGAAGCAACAAGTTGAGGAAGTTCTTCTCCCTCGATCCCTCAGATCAAGTTCTAGGAATAGACACCCAGACTCACCAGTGGCATTTCAGTCTGACTAATGCTTTTCCTCCAGTTTGGATACTTCCTCTGGTTCTAAGTATAATATCCTGCCAGTCGGCCACGATTCTATTGCTGGCCCAAAGAGACCATGGTTTTCAACTCTGAGGATGTTCTCAGTCTCAGAGCCTTGGGAATTACCGGTGAAACCAGATCTACTATCCCAAGGGCCAGTGCTTTGTCAGGATCCACAAAAGTGGCTTCTGACACGTTGGACCCTGAGAATGCTCCTGAAAAGGGTTTTCAATGGAAGTGATCAAGACTCTAGGCTTTCCAGCAAAAAGGTTGTGGCAAGGAAGATTTATTTGAGAATTTGGAAAACGTTTAACACCAGGTGCATAATCCAATATCCCCTTCTAGTTGTATTGGATTTCCTTCGGGAAGGATGCAACCTGGGTCTCAGCATCAGTACCCTGAAGTTCCAGTTAGCAGCCCTTAGTTTTTCTGGATAAGAGACTTCATCTTTCAAATCGGTCAGGTGTTGCTGGCTGTTAGGCAGTCCAGGCCGGTCCGTATCAGGCTAGCTCCTCAATGGAATCTCATCTGGGTCCTTAGAGCTCTCACCGCACCACCCTTTGAACCCCTGTCAAGCTCTCATATTAAATTTCTTATATGGAACGCTCTTTTTGGTGGCAATAACTTCAGCCCACAGACTATCCTGTAGTCACCCCTTTCTTTCAAGTTTTCCTCGATCTCGATATTAGATTATGGGTGGATCCGTGCTCCATCCGCCACGGATTCTGTAGATAAGTCTTTGGATCTCAGGGCCTGTTTGCTGGAGTACCTTCGCCAAACAAAGGATTGGAGGAAGGCCGATAGCTTAGATTTTCCTTCTCGGGTCACAGGAAGGGTCAACGTGTTTCCAAGGCAACATTGGCCTGATGGATGAAGAACGCTATCCTTTTTGCTTGCAGTGGATCTCCTTCTCCTGGGCGGAGCAAGCTGGTGCCTCCTATTAAACAGATTTGTAGAGCGGCAACCTGATCTTCAGGTCAGAGGTTTATCTTCAGGTCTTCAGGTTTATTAATCATTGCCACCTGGATCTGCTCACCTTGCAAGAGCAATCCTTTGGCAGGAGTGTGTTGCATGCAGTCTTTCCCACCCAATGGAGGTGGTATCTCGCTTATCCTCTGTGGTATGCTGCCCTATGGATATTTTGAGAAAACTTGCGTTAGTTACCTGGTAACTTCTTTTCTAAACATCTAAAAGGGCAGCATACAGGCTTCCCTCGCCTGGGTTGCGTTTTTATTTGTTCTCTTACTAATTTACCAGTTGGTGCTTTGTCTTTGTTTTTCAGATCTCTTAAACTACTGGTGTCTGGAGGAGGAGCTAAAGCTTTTGTGTATTCTGGTGGTCATGTGTTCCTACCTTGGGGCGGTGCCCTAATATCTCAGTGGTATGCGTCCCTTTCGAATATTTATTAAAAAAGTTACCCGGTAACGAACACTTTTTTTTCACACATTTATGCATGAAAGTTATTTAAATATATGTATAACGCAGGGGTGCTCCACTTAAGTGCTGGCCACTTAAATGATTTGGAGCCTGGTTGCTGGCCACAATGAGTAGGTTCACCACAATCAAATATTTATATGTAACCATCCCCACATGCAAGCAATACACATGCCAATCGTGATCTACTTTTGATCTGCTTAAGTGAGGGATTGTGTTGGCTGCAAGAGAGATTAAATCCTGGCCTGTGTTCTGGTAAGGGTCTATAAGCTGGTGATGGGCACCTTTTTATAGGATAGCACTACAAAGATACTGTTCAAATGATGAAAATTGCTTCTAGCAACTTATTAATTAATAATTTGCTCTGTGTATTTGTTTGAATATAACACATGCCAATTGGCTTAACTCTCTAAATATATTTATCCCTATGTATATCCCTCCCCTATCAGTCCCAAATCATAACATTGCTCCCAATACTCAAACCATCTAAGCTCAAGACACTGCCATGCATAGTATTATTTTACAAGTTTTCTTGCCAAAGATTGCACCTGAGTGGGGGAGGGGGTATTGTTCAATCTGTGTCACTGCATTCCTCCAGGCCACCTCTGTTGCATATCGTTTTCCGTGCATATGCCCATCCTTACTGTACCCCTTGTAACTGCCTTTCACACCAGTTTTATTTATCCCTCCCACTTATCGTTTAACCGGTCAGGGGCCACAGATTGAGCATGTGTGGTATAAAGGTTCTCTATAGGAAAAAATAAATTAATATTAAACATTCACATAAATCTGCATAAGTTGCTTACCTCACATTGAGTCCCTACAATGCTCTCCTTCCTGCTATATCGGTCTACTTAGTAAGGAAATTGCTTCCTCATTCAGTTTTCAGTCTCCATCCCGCTGATCTGGTCCTTCAATCAACCTTCAGTGGACCATGAACAGAAACTCCCCTACTCTTCAGATGTCCTGATTTGCTGCCTCTCTCTGTAGCTATGAAACCCTGCCCTCCACCCTCCTCTCTGGTCACGCTATGTTCTGGCAGGCTGGAGATGTTCTTAGCCTGCAGCCTCTCACCCGCTTTTTTTCTGATCACACTTTGTCCTAGCAGTGTCCTAGCAGTAACCTAGAAGCACAACAATGCACTTTTTTTTTACTATGATATATGTAAAACACCATGTTCTTGCATCACATTGCTGTTGCCACAGCCACTCTTTCTCCTCATTTTTTCTCTGCATCTCCAATGTTCTAATACTTTTACAAATAACTTAGGAACTACATGGTCTTTTTGAAAACTGATTGAAGTCTGGAACAATGAAACATGCAACCCGAGACAATCGTACAACAATCGATCTTGCCTTTAGTATAACTTTAATGCTACTGTTTCCCACTGGCTGGCTCAGAAGTGGATAGCCCATAGCAGTTGAGCAGTTAAAAATGAAATGCTACATTTGAAAACCTGTCATCCCTGCTGCTTCTTCCAGTAAAAGAATACAACAAGCTTGGTGGGATTTTGTTTACCCGCTGGGTGTATAAGAAACCACTTGTTTTGCTTTTCAGCATTTTATGTAAATTATTAGGCTATTTTTATGTTGGCTCTCCTTTTAAGTTTTGTAACAAAACGGGTCATTACATTTAATCTGGAAGCCCTGTACAAGAAATCATTAACTTTTTTTTTTTTTTTCACTTCAGTATGTGCTGTTGCTGTTCGAAATTGTTTGGAGTGTCAGCAGCACTTGCAATTAAAATCCACAGGAGAAAATATGAAAAACCAGAAGGCAATTCAAGGCCTGGTGGGAACAGCAAAGTCTGCTGCAAAGGTAACATCTGTGTATTAGGCATGGCCTGGTACTGTGTGTTTCTCATTAAGGGTCTAACAAAAACATTGTGTGTTTGCTGAGAATTTATTGATCACAAAAACCAGCGTAGCCATAAAACCTCATGTTGAGCAAAGATATCGTGTGAGTACAGTTTTATTAACACTGGGAGCATTGTGGAGGAATTATTACAGAAATATCTAGCTTGCATCTATAGACTGTTTTCACAGGAGATGCCTGTCATTGGATGACATGCACTGTTGGAACCAGGAAGAGGTGAGGGAATAGCAGTGTTCTGGAGGGTTTCACAAAGTGGTGCATCCCAAATTGGGATGCCCCAGTGGAACGGAACAAAACCTGTGAAAGGCAAATTTCCGGGTTTTGTGGCGCGTTAAATTGGGGCCTTTTAAGGTCTCCTTCCTTCACTGCAATGGAGGGAATGTGCCCCAGTCACTGTGATTAACGGGATGAGTGACTTCTTGTTGGTGATAAATGACAGGTCTGCTCGTAGCAAGACTTGATCTCTAAATCTATTAAGATAATAATCTGTTAATCTATCACGATGGCATTATTTCTGGATCGTAAAACTACTGTAATATGATTGATGCCATATTTGATAAAGCAGACTCCAAATAAATGCTAAATGATAAATTGTTGATGTATTGTTTTTCTTACATATATTAGAGCCCGATTGACATACTGGTGGGAGGAATTTCTCCCGTCAGAGACTATGATAGACTTCTGCAGGACATGGATATTAACCGTTTACGAGCTGTGGTCTTCAGAGATGTGGTAAGTGGGGGGAAAAACGTGTTGTGTCATGAATTGTGCTTCTGTGAGATTGTAAAGTTTGATTTACAGGGCTGTATCGAGGTTTATTCATTTTAAAGCGAAACGTCTAGAATGCCCCCCACTCTACTCTGGCGATGAGGCAGGACAGGGGGGTGCCAAAGGAAAAAAAACCCTTACCTGATGGGACACTGCTGCTCCTCCTGCTTTCTGGATCCTGGGTGCCACCATCTTTCCGGAATGACAAAGAGCCGCATTCTCTGGCTCTGTGCTGGCGGTCTGCTCATTCAAGTAAATGAGTGTCGGGAGCGCGCATGGACCCGGGGCATGCAGCTCTGTCATTTTCAGTGGTCACTTAGCGCCAGGGTAGTGTGGCAGGGCAAGGTCGTCATTCTAGACCGACGTTCCGCTTTAAGGAGATGTCCTTGTTTTCTAGAGTCTTAAAATGTACCAAACCCTGCGAAATACTGACTTGGGTGACCATGCAGTGTAATACCCCCCCCAGTTTGTTATATAATTACCTCATCCTGGAATCATACAGCACAAGGCAGTGAGGGCAGGGAGGGTGCTGGAAAATGGTGCATGCAGAGTGTTCTTTGCCTTTCCACAGCTCCTGCCACCCTGCACAGCTCCATTGGCAGACTTCCAGGTCTACACCTGCATGTAAAGCAGGAATGCTGCTGGAGAGCCACATATGCGCCATGGGTGTCATGGAATTAGGTGAGTCAATGGCTAACTGAGAGGCAAGGATTTACACAGCAGGGCTGCCGAAGATGTTTTCCCTACATCCAGTCCAGGCCGTCCCAATATCTTCACAATTGGCTGTTCGCCTCTAGAGGGCACTTGACTGCAAGATCGAAGATGTAGCTCCTCCCGGCCCCTATAAAGGCAGCTGCCCCTCTATCATCCCCAGTTGTTCATCTTGCAGTTTGGCTGCATAAGATCGTTGGCACTCTCTCTCAGATTTTGGCAGCAGACCGGGGCCATCTAGCCCGTCGGCCGCTGTGATCTCTATTTCCATGGATCTCTTTTGACCCATCCTTGCCTCCCAGCCTTTGGCTGCTACGGGATCCGTGACGGTAGGGTGAACACCAGGGTCTGTGGCGTTCGGCAGAGCACATACTCTGGGTCGCAGACCTTATTCTAAAAGATAGCCAGCCACAGGCTTATGGTGAGCCTGAGGGGGAACCACTTGTATATTTTTTATGTATATATCCCTCCCTGCCCACAAGCTTTGTTATTTGTGTGTGCGCTGCATGCTTGGTGTTGCTTCACTTGCGCTCCTCACTGACAGGCAGTGAGGAGCGGTCTCTGACCTCCTACTCACCTCCCTGCGTTCGCCCGTCAGGTGCCGGGGCGTGCGCGGCAGTCGCGTCCCGCGGGCCTCCTCCGCACTGTCGTGTGTGGCGCTGTCTGTGAGAGACGGGGGAGCGCACGCTGCGGCCCTAGCTGACAGGGTCCGCCGCCATGACAGTAGATGCAGAAGGGCGGCTTTCTTTGCTGACGTGCCGCGGGAGTGCGGGGCCTGGTGTCGGCACGTTGCTGACGTTAGCAACGCGCCGCTGCCTCCCCCCCCCCCGAGGATCCTTCCAGAAGGTGGCTGGGCCAGATGCGCTGCTGCTGTGCTGGGGGCCAGGCTCAGGACTTCCTTGCTGCGGACACTGCGGTGATACCTCCTGTCGGTTTTGCGGTGTCGTGAGTCCCTCTTTGGATTATTGTTGCACTTTGCCATATGTATTTATGCTAAGGCTGACGTGGGGCTCTCTCTTTTTTGTTTAGATCGTGGGCTAAGGTTGAGGGTTGTGGTTCCTCCCGGTCCCCCTTTTTAATAAGAGGGATCGATTATAGGCTTAGGCCATTAGTGTCTAGTAGCATTCAGCCCCTAGTGAAGGGGGAGCCAGCAAGGGGTCTCATACTGATTTTGCGCATAGGCTGGCTAGTCTCGAGAAGCAGATCTCGTTGACAGCCCCTAAGAAGGCTTCGAGTAAGAAACTGCATCTGGAGCTGATTTACTCGGATTACTATCTTTTTGATTGCATTGGGTTCTGCGGAGGAAGGGGAGTTGCCAGATGATTCTCGCTCAATGGTGGAATATTCCGCTGGCGATGACAGTATCTCTGGTTCCTCCTCGGACGAGGATTCTTGTCTCCTGGATGATGCAGAGAATTTGCTCTCCTCCATGTTTGGCACCCTACACATTGTTCCTCCCAGAGTGGCTAAGAGGATGCAGGGTGATTTATTACGGTCTGAGAGGCAAAGATGGGTCTTCCCGGAGAAGCCTCACTTTGCTAACATGATCCTTAAGGAATGGGAAAGGCCCAACAAGTTTCCGTCGGTCCCTAAGGGCCTGGATAGGCGGTACCCCTTCCCTGCTGAATTGGTTCGGTTCCCGAGGTGGATCCTCCCGTATCAGGCTTGTCCAATACCACTGTTATGCCGTCGCCTAATAATGCTTCCTTACGCGATCCTGCAGACAAGTTCATAGATCAGCTGGTCTGCCATGCATTTACCTTTGCTGGTGCCCTCTTTTGCCCGGCGTGTGCCTCGACAATTGTCTCACTAGCCAACAGGAGAAAGGTGAAACACCTTGTGGCTAGAGCTAAGGTTCGCAAGTGGGTTGAGGAGTATAAGGAACTCAAGGCTTGCTTGGATTTCATTGGCTTTGTTGTTACTGCCATGGATGATGTGGTCAGGCTTGGTGCCAGGATTTCTGCCTTGCTTGTTGCTCTGCGCCACTCGCTCTGGCTGAAGCAGTGGTCGGCTGATGCGGCTGCCAAGAAGTCCCTCACAAGTCTACCTTTTGTGGGAAGCCGGCTGTTTGGGGAGCGCCTGGACCTTCTGGTCAAAGATGGTAGACTCCCTCAGAGAAGGAAGCCTCGGTCCTTTCAGAACTCCTCTTCCTATCGTTCCTTTCGAGGAGGAAGAGGTTCTTAATTTCCTGGTGCCTGCAGAGATACCTGGGGCAGCGGTAGGTCCCGCGGCCGACCCAACCCCTCATGGGGAGCTAAGTCCAAACCCCCTGCCAAGCCCTCTCAGACATGAGGGGGCGCCCTCACCCATCCAGGTGGGGGGACGGCTTCTGCTGTTTGCTCAGATCTGGAGGCGTCTCGGATCTGTGTATTCAGGAGGTTGTGTCCTCCAGTTACAAGATAGAGCTGGCAGCCAGGCCGCCCAAAAAATTCCTCCGTTCAAGGATTTCCCGAAACCCGCTAAAGGCTCAAGCTTTGAGAGCGGCTGTTCGACACCTCCTGTGGATAGGTGTGATTTGCCCTGTATCCCCGCAAGAACAGGGTCAGGGATTCTATTCCAACCTGTTCACGGTTCCCAGGAAGGACGGAACACTAAGTTCGATCCTGTACCTGAAGGGTCTCAACAGGTTTGTAAGAGTCAGACATTTCCGCATGGAAACGTTGCGGTCGGCAGTGAGATCGCTTCGGCCTGGCGACTTCATGACCACAGTGGACATCAGTGACGCTTATCTGCACATCCCGATTTTCCAAGGACATCAGAAGTTCCTGAGGTTTGCTCTGGAGGATCAACATTACCAGTTTGTAGCACTTCCATTCGGGATATCCCCAGCCCCCCATGTGTTCACCAAGGTGCTGGCGGGCATCATGGCTATCCTGAGGAGTCAGGGTTACCATATCTGGATGACTTGCTGATTTTGGCCCGGTCCCTTCAGCAGGCCAAGAGCGATACTCGGACGGTGTTGTCAACCCTGGAAACCTTCGGTACGGGTAATAAATTACACCAAGTCGTTTATCACTCCCTCAACAGTGAGATCCTTCCTGGGAATGACGATAGACACCACTCAGGTCAAGGTTTTTCTGCCGCAGCAGAAGATTTTGGGTCTCCAGATGCAAGTGCATGCCTTGCTGTCTTGTCGCCAGCCGTCGGTACGTCTGGGGATGAGATTGGTGGGTGCTGCTTCGAGGCAGTACCCTTCTCCCAATTTCACATGAGACCTCTACAATTGAACCTGCTGACCGGCTGGAATCGGATGCAGGAATCTCTGGAACAAGGTTTTTCACTGCCCCCCCTGGCCAGGCAGTCCCTCTTGTGGTGGTTGGACTCTCGGAACCTGCTGGTGGGCAAGTCCTTTCTGACTCCCCAATGGGAGATAGTTACCACGGATGCCAGTCTTACAGGCTGGGGAGGTGTTTGGCAGACCCAGAAGATCCAGAGTCAGTGGGGTCCGCAGGAGAACCGGTTACCCATAAATCTCTTGGAGCTGAGAACAATCTGTTTGGTTCTTCTGTGCCTGACTCCCCATTTAAGAGGCCGTGCGATCCAGGTTCGCTTGGACAATCAGACTGCTGTGGCCTACATCAACCACCAGGGAGGGGCTCGGAGCAAGATATCCCTCAAGGAGGTAACCCAGATTCTGACTTGGGCAGAGGAGAATGTTCCCTGCATCTCGGCGGTCTACATCCCGGGGGTGGAAAACCAGGAGACAGACTCACTGAGCAGGAGTTCCTTGCGCCTGGGGGAATGGTCCCTCAGCAATGAGACCTTTCAGGCTCTGTGTCTCAGCTGGGGTCAGCTGGACGTGGATCTGTTTGCGTCCAGACACAATCACAAGCTTCCAAGGTTCGTCTCCCTCTCAAGGGATCCTCTGGCCATTGCAACAGACGCTCTGGCGATTCCTTGAACAGAGTTTAAATTTCTGTATGCACTCCCTCCGTTTCCGCTCCTGGGCTGCGCAAGATAGCCTAGGAAGGGGTACCAACCATCCTGGTGGCCCCTTGCTTGCCGAAAAGGAGTTGCTTTGCAGACATAGCAAATTCTCTAGTGGCTGTCGCACTCTTACTCATATGTATCCCATGTCGGGTGGGTGCGCGGTCCGCGGAGACACCGCCAAAGTCCAGGAATTTTGTAAAAGAACCAGCACTCCAATGCAAAAGTAAAGGTAAATGAGCTTATATTTGTAATTCAAACACCATAAATCGTGCAAAGCAAGGATTGGTTTCTGGTCGACGTTCCAGGCTGCACTGTGGCCCCCTTCCTCAGGACCAACCACATACAACCAGAACAGACAGTGAATAGCCATTATATACAAAAAGGGGGCCTACTGGCCCATAACCATTCAAAAATTTGCGCCTGACGTAATTAATGACGTCACTGGCGCTCGGAAATTAGCATATCAATAAGAATGTAAATTAATGCTGTAAATGACAATCGAGGGGCCCCTTGAGGTCCCGGCTTACCTCTATGCACCCCTGCCAATAGAATCTGCAGGGCACTGCCGCTATTGTCAACAGGAGGTTGCCAAGCAACCCCATGCTGTCCCCCAATCAGGGAAGGTCAGGCATGATGTCACAGGTCCCGGGAAATCTGCCCGGTAACCGATGATGCTGCCCAGGAGCCAATTGATTGGCTCTCGGGTGTAGCAGAGCTAGCACTCTATCTCCAGCAAAAGCTTTGCTGGAGGCAGAGCATCAGCTTCTGCATCCGACCCCAGTGCGGGGGTGTCTTAAAAAAGAACGCAACTGCAGGATATTGAAGAAGATATTCACAAAATAACCATATAACAATTGGGAATAAAAATTTGAAAAATAATAATGTGAAAAACTTATCCTACATAAGGAGAATTGCCCTTAGGGATGGAAATGGAACACCAATGATTTGCTTGGACTGGAGAATTGGGGTACACACAGTCAGTCCTAAAGATAGGGGGAAGGTTAATTAATATGAAAAGGGGGGGGGGAAGGAAAAGGTTAGTTCATTGGGAAATGGGGGGAAAAAAAGTCAGTTCATCTGAAATTGGGGAGAAAAAAGGTTAGTTCATCTAGTATCCAAGAAGCTGCTGAATCCAAATGATGTATTGAGTCCTCGTGGAGCAACAGTGTCCAGTCTATGGACTAAGTTTCACGTTGGAGCAGGTGACGATTCCTATCACCCCTCCTCGGTGGTCTGGGGATGTGTTCAATCACCATGCCCTTTAGTTCATGTGTCTGATGGCCATGTATATAAAAATGTACAGCTACAGGTTTTTCCATCGGTTTGGTCCACCGGTTCTCCATTTCTTGCTTTCTCCTGATGAACTCGTACATCGCTTTTGTGTTTTTGGAAGCGTTTTTTGAAAGGGCCGATCGTCTTTCCCACATATAGGAGACCACAGGGGCATTTTAAGATATATACACAGAAATCCGTGTTGCAGTTGTAGTAGCCTCTGAGTTTTATTGGGCATCCCGTATGCGGATGTGAAAATTGTGTGCCTATAATGAGTGAATTGCACACATTGCAATTGAAGCACTTATAACATCCCAACTTGGATGAAAGTACCTGTCTCTGTGGATTTGTATTTCTCCACAGGATCCGCTCTTATGAGTAAGTCCCTCAGATTACGGCTACGGTTATAAACTCTCAGTGGTGGTCTTCTGACCATGGGTGTCAGGGTTTTATCTGCAGTAAGAATGTTGTGATGTCTGCGTATAATACGTTCAATATATGCCGAGGTATGGCAAAATGTCTGCGTAAACGGAATACGTTCTTCCTTTTTCTGTTTAGGATTCTCATTACTGAAGATGTGGCGAGCTTTTGTTATGGCCGCGGTCAAGATCTGTTTGGGATACCCTCGTTCTCTAAATTTGTTATACATGTCTTTAAGCTGCTCCTCCAGTGTCTCACTATCAGAGTGTATCCGAAGGACTCTTAAGAACTGTGAAATGGGCAAATTCTCAACCAGATGTCTGGGGTGTGAACTCTCAAATTTCAAGAGAGTATTTCTGTCCGTTGGTTTAGTGAACAGGCCAGTCTTAATTCGGCCTGTGGAGTCCTTGTAAAGTGCCACATCTAGAAATGTGACATGGTCTTGACACTTCAGGGTTAAATTTAATGGTCGGGAACTCTGAGTTCAGCATTGCAATAAACTGCTGGGCTGATTCCTCATCATCTTGCCAGATCATAATGATGTCATCAATATAGCGCCCCCAAACGGTCACGCTATTCTAAGTATGTCACACACCCCACTTCAAACATTAATAATTACACTAGGGTTAACGCACCGCTAGGTGGCAGCATTGCAGAGAACCTCCAAAAACTTCAACAGGCCCCTCCTGGTCTATACATACCTGGTACCTCCCAAGAACCTCCCAGTGTTGTTCTCTGCAAGGTGGCGACAAGACAGAAGAAAGAAGTCTCCTGCTTGCAGGTAGCCGGGGTATCCCCCCCCCCCCCCCCCGTGGTCTATTTCTGCCCGGCTCTTGTTTGAGAGTATACTATTTACTGGCAGCCTCCCAGCTGCGGCTGTAGGCCGGGCAAAAGGTAGCCGGCACCATTGGTGCCTAGGAGATTAGCTCCTCCGCTCGACCCTTCATTGCGGGGCATAGCGGGATTCCCGGAGTGGTGATCCGGATGTGGGATGCCCCATTTAATAGGAGGTTAGCGGTCAGGATGTGCCTAGCACTGGGATTTTTGTCATTCCACATTCCGGGGTGTGGGGCGCGCTTTGGGACGGTGACATGTTGTGTGATTGTGGCTGCTGCGCTGCTGCATTGTGAGGGCTTATCGCTGTTTTACTGTGGCTAACTTTTATTGTGCTTGTGTGTCCCTCTTGTCACTCTGTCTGCGTGTATGGTTCTCTCCCCTCAGGAGCCGGGGGGGGCGGGGCCTCGCGGCGCGCTGCGTGATCGGCGCTTGCAGCCTGCGTGTCCGGTCTGCACAGGGGGGGGAACAGAGGATCAGTGTGTGGGTCTGTGTTCTTGTGCGCACTTGGGAACCGGCAGGCTGCTCCGCCGGTCCCGTCTTAGAGGTCTGAGCTCGGTCTCTGTCGGCTGACGCTGACGCTGCAAGGGGGCGGGGTCGCGCGCGCGCGCGCGCGCGGGCCGCGCACTGATTGGTTGTCCCGGAGGGGCGGGGCCTTCTCGGCTCCCGCGCTCCCGGGGCTCGTCTTCCCCTCCCTCACGTCCCTGAACTGTGTTGCGGGCCGCCATCTTCTGCGGTGCCTAGCTGCGCAGTGCTCCCTCTCAGGTAGGCTTTTTAGTTTTTTCTTGCGGGATGCGCACATAGTTTGGCCTGGCCCCCCGTATTACGTCCCCTCCTCCTCCTCCTGCCTCCTCGCTCCTGCACATCTTTAATGTGCTGGTTTTGTATTAACCATTTCCTGGGTCTATGGTTAATGAGGGGGGGGGGGGGGGGAGGGGGGTTTGTATGTTATGTTGTATGTTGGTTTAGGTATTATTGTGCCTGGATTGACGCCTGTCCCTCTCCCTTTGTGTCTTTCAGATCCTGGGATCCCGTCTGGCAGGGCTCTCCCGGTCTTATATACCTGGCTCGTGGGGGGTGTTTTTCATTGCACTATATATATATAGTGCAATTTTTTTTTTTATAAGGGTTTTTATGCTATTCCCCTGGGTCAGGATCTTGTGACAATCTTTAGACAATTGTTAGGTTATTAAGGGGCATCCCGGGTCGCGTACCGCATAAATCCCTGGGTTCTGCGAATACCATAAAATTCACCACATGGAGGCTGCCACAGATACCGGGAATGGTTCTTCGGGACAATCCAAGGTGTGCGGGGGTTGTGGGACTCCGCTCCAGGGAGATGATGTCATTTTGTGTATCCCATGTGCACAGCAGAACATTGCACGGCAGTCTAGTACTCCGGTGCCTAGCACTTCTTCAGCCGCGCCATCTCCCTCTCCCCCTCGCTTATTCCGGACCCCGTGTGACATTGTCCTGGGCGGGGATTCGCAGTCTGAGGTATGTGCCCGCTTGACCAGTCTTGAGAAGCGGTTTTCTGCTATAGCCGCTCAGAAGGTTTCAGCTAAGCGGAAGCATCTGTCTCCGCCTCCGCCGGATTCAGATGAGGAAGTGGTGGGAGATCTGGATTGTTCGGATCGTCCCCGTGAAGAAGGTGAGCTCATTGAGGAAGAAGATTCGGATGTTCAGCAGTTGCTGGGTTCTGAGGGGGATCAGGCTGATGGCCTCCCTCTCGATTCCTCTACCATTCTGAGCCAGATGTTTGAGGTTTTGGATTTGGAGCCTCCGGTGGTTGCTCCTAGGCCTAAGGGTCAGCTTTTTGGGGTGTCCAAGCAGCGTTTGGAGTTTCCCAGCCAACAGCATTTTGAAGAAATTGTTTTCAAGCAATGGGAGCAACCTACACGTCTTGTTGGTGTGCCGTCTAGCTGGGATAGGAAGTATCCCTTTCCGGCGGAATTGATGAAGCGTTGGTCTGTCCCCCCTGAGGTAGATACTCCGGTCTTGGGACTGTCCAACACGGCGGTCGTGCATTCCCCTGACACGACTTCGCTCAGGGACGGCGAGGATCGCCGGGTTGATCAGCTTGCCCGTCATGGTTTTGTATGTGCGGGTTCGGTGTTAAGGCCTGTCTGTGCTTCGGCTCTTTTGACTTTTGCTGTCAGGTCTATTGTCAGGGACTTGGGGGTGGATCTCGAGCCCACCAGTGATGAGTCCCTTGGGCTTAAGCGCTGCGATTCTTTTTTGTCTTGTTGATGGTTGGCAGGGCTACTGCCTTGCTGGTGGCTATCCGGCGCTGTGTGTGGTTGAGACAGTGGACGGCCGATTTTAATTCTAAAAGATCGCTCACGGCTCTGCCCTTTCTGGGTTTGAGGCTTTTTGGTGAGAGGCTGGATTCTGTTGCCAAGGGAGGTAAGTTACCTCAGCGCAAGAAATTTCGCCGTTCCTTTCGGGGGACGGTCTCGTTCAATCCGTCTTTCGGGGAGTCGGAGCCGGTAGGGGTGCGGGCTCCTCGGCCCCCAGGGGCGCCAGTTGGAATAGGGGCAGAGGCCGTGGCCGTCCCACTCGTGTCTGGGGTGCCAAGCCCAAGCCGGTTGCCAAGCCCACCCAGCAATGAGGGGGCGCCCTCACCCGTTCGGGTGGGGGGACGGTTGCAACTTTTCTCCTGGGTGTGGGACCAGGAGGTCCCGGACAGATGGATCCGGGAGGTGGTTTCGGCCGGTTACAAGTTGGAGTTCGAGTCCCGTCCTCCTCCAAGGTTCTTCAGGTCTCGGGTGTCTTTGGATCCTTTGGCCGCGCAGGGGCTCCTGGCGGCAGTAAGGAATCTTCTAGATTTAGCTGTCATTTGCCCGGTTCCTTCTTCAGAGGTAGGGCGCGGGTTTTACTCCAATCTCTTCACGGTTCCCAAAAAGGACGGGTCCTTTCGTCCTATTCTGGATTTGAAGTTTCTCAACAGGTTTATTCGTCCCCGGAAGTTCCGCATGGAAACCCTGCGGTCTGCAATCGGTTCGCTTCGGCAGGGGGACTTTATGACGTCCATAGACATCAAGGATGCGTACCTGCACGTGCCGATCTTTCCTGCTCATCAGCGGTTCCTTCGTTTCGTGGTGGAGGATCGGCATTTTCAGTTTGTGGCTCTTCCATTCGGCCTCACCTCTGCTCCGAGAGTGTTCACCAAGGTGTTGGCGGGGGTGATGGCCCTGCTCAGAGCTCAGGGGATTCGCATTGTGCCTTACCTGGACGATCTTCTCATCATGGCTCCTTCCTTCAGTCAAGCAGAGGGGGACACCAGCACGGTGGTGTCTATGCTGGAGAGGTTCGGCTGGGTGATCAATTACCCCAAGTCCTCGCTGGTTCCGGCCAGGGTGGTGACCTTTCTGGGGATGTCGTTGGACTCCTGCCAGCACAGAGGGTTTCTCCCTCAGGCCAAGGTTCTGATGATTCAGGAATTGGTCCAGCTGCTCCTCTCCCATCCTCATCCGTCCATTCGTCTGGGGATGAGACTGGTGGGGGTTGATGGTGGCCTCGTTCGAGGCAGTTCCCTTTGCTCAGTTTCATACAAGGACTCTTCAACTTCATCTTTTGGCGTCTTGGAACCGGTGTCCGGGGTCGTTGGATTGGTCCTTCCGGTTGTTCCCTCGGGTTCGGCAGTCCCTTCTGTGGTGGTTGGTCTCGGACAACCTTCTGAAGGGCAGGTCGTTTCTGACTCCACTTTGGGAAACTGTCACCACGGATGCCAGTTTGTCAGGCTGGGGAGGTTTTTGGAAGGATCTTCGGTTTCAGGGGCAGTGGGACCCTCAGGAGGCCCACTTGCCCATCAATGTTCTGGAATTGCGAGCCATCAGGTTGGTTCTGTCTCGCTTGACGCATCATTTACAAGGTCTGCCGGTTCAGGTTCGCTCAGACAATCAGACGGCGGTTGCTTACATCAATCACCAAGGAGGGACTCGCAGTCTGGGTGCCCACAGGGAAGTGTCTCTGATTTTGGTCTGGGCGGAGACTCATGTCCCTTGCATCTCGGCAGTTTACATTCCGGGAGTGGAAAACACAGAGGCGGATTTTCTGAGCCGGTGTGCGTCCCGTCGGGGGGAGTGGTCTCTCCATCCCCAGGTGTTTCGGTCACTTTGTCTCCGGTGGGGGACGCCGGAGGTGGATCTGTTTGCCTCTCGTCACAGTCACAAGCTTCCGTCCTTTGTGTCCCTGTCCCGGGACCCTCTGGCTCTGGCGGTGGATGCCATGACCCTGAGCTGGAGGGACCTGGGGTTTCTTTATCTGTTTCCTCCGATTCCCATGCTAGGCAGGGTTCTGCGAAAGTTGGTTCTGGAGGGAGTTCCCGCCATTCTCGTGGCTCCAAGGTGGCCAAGGCGGGTGTGGTTCGCGGACATCGTTCGTCTGGCCGTAGATCAGTTCGATCTGCCTCTTCGGCCAGATCTTCTCACTCAGGGTCAACTATGTTACCCCAGTTTACAAACGCTGGCTTTGACGGCTTGGCTGCTGAAACCTCCATCTTAAAGGAGGAGGGTCTTTCGGATGCGGTCATTCAGACTCTTATTAGTGCCAGGAAGAGATCTTCTTCTTCCATCTATTATAGGTATTGGAGATCTTATATTGATTGGTGTGAGGCTAGGTCTTTGCCTTGCCGGGTCTTTTCTGTGTCTAGGATTTTGGAGTTTCTTCAGTCGGGGCTGGACTCCGGTCTTCAGCTGAGTACTTTGAAGGGGCAGGTTTCTGCTTTGTCTATTTTTTTCCAGAAATCTTTTGCTAGTCATTCCTTGGTCAAGACTTTTTTCCAGGGGGTTTCGCATGTGCGGCCTCCTAGGGAGCCTTTGCTCCCAGTGTGGGATTTGAATTTGGTTCTTTCTGCTCTTAAGGCTCCTCCTTTTGAGCCTTTGCGGGATGTTGCTTTGTCCATTCTTACTCAGAAGGTTGCCTTTCTGGTGGCCATCACTTCGGTTCGGCGTGTTTCAGAGCTGGCAGCTTTGTCTATTCAGGCTCCTTATTTTGAGGATCATCAGGACAAAGTGGTTTTTCGTTACAAGTCAGATTTTCTCCCTAAAGTGGTCTCTGCTTTTCATCTTAACCAGGACATTGTTCTTCCTTCTTTGTGTCCTAAGCCTAAGAATGTCAAGGAGAGTGCTTTGCACTGCTTGGATGTGGTACCTTGTGTCAGGTACTATCTACGTGCTACGTCTTCTTTTCGTAAGACTGATGCCTTTTTCGTTGTGCCATGTGGGCCTAGGAAGGGTTTGGCTCCGGCCAAATCTTCCATTAGTAAATGGATTCGTCAGGCCATTGTTGGTGCTTATTCGGCTAAGGGGAAGGATCCTCCTTTCCGAGTTACTGCTCACTCTACTCGTGCGGTTGGTGCGTCCTGGGCTTTTCAGCACCAGGCTTCGGTTGAACAAGTGTGTAAGGCTGCAACTTGGTCTTCTGTTCATACTTTTTCTAAGTTCTATAAGGTTGATGTGCGGGCCTCAGCGGATGCTGTTTTTGGCCGCAAGGTTTTGCAGGCTGCAGTGGTTTGAGTTTTTTCTGCGTTATTGCCTGTTTGGATACCCACCCTTTTCTGGACACTGCTGTTGGATGTCCCTAGTGTAATTATTAATGTTTGAAGTGGGGTGTGTGACATACTTAGAATAATACCATTTTGTGAATACTCACCTGTAAAATGGGTATTATAAGTATGTCACACACCCCACTTCACCCGCCCTTTTCGGTATCCTGGCTCTTTATTTGGTGAAGTTTAGTTCTTTACGTTGAGGGTTACATTGTTTGGTTCTGGTACCTTGTCTTACTGCTGTTCTAATACTGGGAGGTTCTTGGGAGGTACCAGGTATGTATAGACCGGGAGGGGCCTGTTGAAGTTTTTGGAGGTTCTCTGCAATGCTGCCACCTAGCGGTGCGTTAACTCTAGTGTAATTATTAATGTTTGAAGTGGGGTGTGTGACATACTTATAATACCCATTTTACAGGTGAGTATTCACAAAATGGTATTTTTTCTCATATTGAGGTGTGGGGTAAATATAACTTCCCTCTATGAATCCCATAAACAGATTTGCGAACGCCGGTGCGACTGCACTCCCCATCGCCGTCCCGACCATTTGCTCAAAAAACTGCTTCTCGAACTTAAATAAGTTATTGGTCAGTACCATCTCAAGTCCCATTAGGATATACTCTGTGGGGATAGAGGTAGGTTTTCTAGAGAGAAAATGCTTCACAGCTCTCAGGTCTTCCTGAGTGAGGATGTTTGTATACAATGATGAAATGTCCATTGTGACCATTAGGGATGCCCCTGTTGTCATAACTGTACTCAGTTTTTGCAAAAAATCACCTGTGTCTTTCAGATAGGAAGGTAATTCAGACACATATGGCTGCAAATAAATGTCTATCCATTGTGCCAGAGGTTGTGTAAGGGAGTCCATGCCTGCCACAATTGGGCGGTATTTCAGTGGGCATAGGCCTTTGTGGATCTTAGGTAACCCATAGATAACAGGAATAATAGGATATTCCATATGGAGAAAATCAGCAACATCTTTCGTGACCCATCTATTGGCCAAGCACATATCAATATAATCCTTAGCCATTTCTTGTACACGGTGGGTGGGGTTATCACTTATTCGTCTGTAGCCGACAGTGTCAGATAGCATCTCTTGCATGCCCTTCTTATATTCTGCGTAGTCCAAGACCACTATTGCTCCCCCTTTATCAGCGGGCTTTATAATAATTTTATTATCTGCTTTGAGGGATTTGAGGGCTCCAATCTCTTGAACTGAAAGATTACTATAAAACCGTCTTCTGGAGACAGACATAGTCCAGATGTCAATAGATCACTACATCATGCCCGACGACCCAGGGCTTCTCACACAGGGGTCGCTGGCTTTGACAGCCTGGCTATTGAAACCTCAATCCTGATGTAGAAAGGGTTATCGGCCACGGTTGTGCATACAATGATTCTGGCACGGAAGAAGTCTTCTTCCATGATATACTACAGAGTTTGGCGGGCCTATATCGCTTGGTGCGAGGCCAAGAGCCTTCCTTGCCGGAAATTTGCTATTTCTAGGATTTTGGAGTTTTTACAACACTGCTTAGACTTGGGTCTTCAGCTGAGCACCCTCAAGAGTCAGGTCTCGGCTTTAGCCATTTTTTTCCAGAGATCCATTGCCAACCATAGGTTGATCAAGACTTTTTTCCAAGGAGTTACCGGCCACCGCGTAAGTCAGTATTACCGGTGTGGGACTTGAATTTAGTACTATCTGCTCTCCAGGTCCTCCCTTCGAGCCATTGAGAGATGCTGCATTGTCTGTTGATTCTCAAAGTGGTCTTTCTGGTAGCGATCACCTTGGTGCGTTGTGTTTCAGAGCTGGCCGCGCTTTGTATGAAACCACCCTACTTTGAGTTGCACAGGGATAAGGTGGTATTTCACTTAAAACCTGTTTTTTTGCCTAAGGTCGTTTCTCCCTTTCACCTTAATGAAGTTGTCTTACCTTCCTTGTGTCCAGCACCGGCTAATTCCAAAAAACTGACCCTCCATGCTTTGGATGTGGTCAGAGCCATAAAGTATTACCTGGCTGCGACTGAATCTTTCAGGAACTCGGATTTGATCTTTGTCCTAACAGAGGGTTCTAGGAAAGGATTGCCACTCTCAGTAAGTGGATCAGACAGGCGGTGGTACAAGCTTATTCTGCCAGGGGGAAGGAACCCCCTTTTCGGATCACAGCTCATTCTACCAGAGCTATCGGTGCCTCTTGGGCTTTTCAGCACCAGGCATCGGTGGAACAAGTTTGTAAGGATGCAAATTGGTCTTCTGTTCATACATTTACAAAGTTTTACAAGGTGGATGTCAGGGCCTCAGCTGACGCTGTTTTTGGCCGAAAGGTGCTTCAGGCGGTAGTGAAATGAACTACATGCTGTTCCACACTGGGGATCCCGCCCATATGGGCACTGCTTTTGGATGTCCCAATCGTGAAGATATTGGGACGGCCTGGACGGGATGTAGGGAAAAATAAAATTCTGTGAAACTCACCTGTAGAATTGTTTTTGGATACATCCAATCCAGGCCGTTCCACCCCACTTTTGTGTTCATTATGTCCTGTATGCCTGTTATGGTGATCAACCATTTTTGTTCATAGGACACTGGTTTTTCTAGTTTTTGCTTAGAGAGAGTACAAGTTGAAGCTATGTGAAGCAACCTGGTTTCTTAGGCCTCCCGGCCTGCCCTCTTTTGTTGAGTACTTCTTTTAAACCATGATAGAGGGGCAGCTGCCTTTATAGGGGGCTGAGAGGAGCTACATCTCTGATTTTGCAGTCAAGCGCCCTCTAGAGGCGAACACCCAATCGTGAAGATATTGGGACGGCCTGGACTGGATGTATACAAAAACAATTCTACAGTTTCACAGAATTGTATTTTTGTTATCTTCTTTAATAATTTTTACGCCTTTTGCCTTTTCTTTTAAAACCTTTCACATTTTATTTTCTTCTTTTCATCTGCTTTTTATATATGTGTAAATAACAAGTTACAAATAGTAGGGTCTGCCTACTTTTCAATATGGGATTTTACTAAACTTTGTCTGAATACATACATGTATTCTCACTCGTTTCATTATATGAAGTGTTGGAACATTTCTTAACTGGCTTCCTTCCTGTAGCAAATCGATGTTTGTGTTCCCTACTGCAAGGATAACGTGATGTAACATTTCTAATGAAATCTGACCATGTGACTAGTGTGCTGTGTGTGTAGGCTATGAGGCTTTTACAAAGACATAACTGTGTTTAAGCAATCAACATAATATTATGAAGTAAGGGGATGGGGGTGCTGTTTTTGATACTTACTGTGATGAAAGTTTTTATTTTTTATATTTTAAAAGTATCAAGTGTAAGCTTTATGTCCTGTTTGGTGTGGTCTCATTAATTTGCTTAGTTGCCATAACGGTACTAGTGGATTGGTCTGTTTCAAAAAGTGGTTATAAAAGTGTATTTCTTCATAGATGGATGCTTAAACAGTAATTGCAGTATGCCATGAGGACAGTATGCCCCTTTTCTGCTCTTAGTAAACCATAACTATGACCATTGGGGTCTGTGCTTTCCAAGAAGACCCATTTCGGTGCCTAGTGAATAGTACTATTAGTACTAACTGTACCTAGTAAATGGTTGATGGATTACTCCACTGCAAATGGAAGAGAAAAGGAGAGGAGACTAGAAAGAAATAATTTAATCTAATACAACAACTTTTACAAAATGACATTCAGCTCTCTCTCTGTTTGGATTATGTATTGTGAATACTTCTCTGTCCTTTTCCATGGTTATTATTGCTACTACTACTACTACTCCTCACCTATTAGCAGGGGCATACATACATACAGAGCTGCAGTAGGGACGGTGGTGGGGGAGGTATGTGGGGAAAGCCAGGACGAGGCACGGCTAAACGGATCAGAAGTTGATGTGGAGGCGACATGGCTAGGTAGTTATGTATGATGATCTACTAGCGCTGGGTGTATTCTATACAGGTGGTGGAGGTGTAGCTTGCACCGGGCCCCCTATGCCACAGACACAGGTTCCCCTGTCTTTGCTGCCTCTATGGTATGTCTATAGTATGCTCCTGCCTATTACTGCATGACCAGCAAATGTTGGTACCTAGGAACAAGAATGGGTATTATACATCTCTCTTCCATTTTACCTAAGGCCATCAGACGAATTCAGTAACTATTGGGTTAACCTCTTGACCGAAGGGTGTGGACTTCAAGACAAAGGCGTGGCTCTACCTCCCCGGGCCTATATCCTCCTGGCTGACTTCCTCCACTCCAGTTTCTTTCTTGCAGTTGGAACTGGGGTGCAAGGAATTATGCCTTGGAAGCGGGGGTATTGGAAACCTGTCTGTTCCCAGGTCCTTATACTCCTCTGATCTGGATGGACCCACCTTGCCTCCACAGCTATGCTGCATTCGGATCAGGATGGTAAGTGTAAGCGCCAGGGTCTTGGGCGCTTTGGAGTGTCACCTTTTTGTTTTTTAAAAAAGAGCTGACACTCCTGTGCTGAGAATTCCGCCACAGGAAAAAGCAGCCACAAGGGAATTATTTTCCCCCTTTTATTGCTCTTTCTCATGTGTTAATTATGTGTTTTACTGGTTGTAAAATTCCAAATTTGTGCGCCTTTAAGGGGCGGGGCTAGGGCGGCAGTGAGGAAGGATCGTGTCCTCGGCCGCCAGCATTGGCTTAGTGACGTAGCTAGCACCGCCGAAGCACTGGTAACGATCTCCAATTCTTCTCAGCTGCACAGCGCAGTTTCTCAGTCTGCCGCCATGGAAAGATTTTCAGCTTAGCAAAGTGCCGAGCACCGCTGTCGACCTCTGGTTCTTCTTAGGGGCTCATCGCGGTTTCGTAGGCCGGCGACGCTGAAACATTTTCGGCTAGGCAAGGCACCTAGCACCACCTTGCTGTTCTCCTCCAGCAGCGCATAATTACTGGGGTTGTTGGCCGGCAAAAGGGCTGCTTCTGAGCCGCTGCACGGCCACGCTCAAGGGACGTAGATTAGTATTATTTTCACCATGAGGGAGGCATCTGGGGTAATCAGATCTGGTTTTTAACAGATTTACCCCATGTCCAGTATGCATGCAGGTGGTACTGGATGAGGATAGCACAGTGTGCAGGATTATGCTATGGTAGTAGTGGATATGGAAGACAGTTGTCTCCTCCCTGCAAGGGTTCTGACCCCTGTCGCTGGTGCCCTCTAAGACCCCCTAAGTCCGCTTGACAGCCTTCAAGCGGACCTAAACCTTTAGTGAGTTGTATTGGCTACTAAGAAGGTTTAAAAAGAAAAAAAAAGTTTCTGATAGTCTTCCGACCATTCCTAAAGTACTAGATACTATGTATCCCTTTCCTCCAGATCAGATTGGTCTCATCCTCCTGTGGTGGACGCTCTGGTGCCAGGTTTTTTTTAAGACTTTGGTTATGCAATCCTCTGATAGTGCTTCTCCAAAGGATCCAGCGGATAATCAGGTGGCACTTCATCCTTATTGCATTATGGTGTTGACTTTGCGGCCGGCCTGTGCTACATCCACAGCCTCTTTGGGGAGCAGGAGGTTGTTAAAACAACTGTACTCTAAGGCTCGTTCAGGTTGTTCACAGAAGTCATGCTCCCAGTTGATCAAAACCAGTTGGATATCAACAGGTATTTGATCTTTGCTATGGAGGATTTGATCAGGTTAAAGGAGCAGTATCACGAAATTTGCATTAAAAAAGATAAATTAAATAGCCACACAATAGCTTCTAACATGTGTATAAATAATGTGGCGATAGAAAAAGGAAAAAAATTGTATAATGACAATGGCTCAGTCCATTTGCTGAATAGGGGGATCTGCTGGGTTGTATTTAGTGAGCTGCTTCATTTAGCCCACTGGTCTCCTAGCAACACTTTATCTCAGAGGTTGACACTGTAATCAGTGGTAACGGCTGTGTGTGTGTGGGGTGCTGCTTTTGTCATGAGACCAGGTGACTCAAATGTGTAAAACCTATACAAAATAAACTAAACTGACTGAAAATAACTGAAATTCTTCTTTGAATAACTGTGCAGGAAAATCTAAAGGTATTAAAGTGGAACAAAACCCTGAGTGGCCGACCCTGAAGTCTATAAGACCTGTCCATTGACCTTCCCCCTTGGGCATCCTAAATCGGGATGCCCCACTATGTGAAATGACCCCTGGATAAGCACAGATCCCCCCATTTTTCTGGCGCGCTCATGCGGATAGTAATTTAGACAGGCCGGGCGGCCAGGAAGGTTACTGCTCAGGCTCCCCATCTGTGTGCAAACAGCGCTGATTGGATGAGAGCCCGCGCATGCGCTGTGGGACAGGGAAAGGAGTCTGAGATTTGAACCAATGATTCTCTGGTTGAAACTGACATTTAATTTACCAATCAGCTAAATGACTTCTAGAGCTTTTCTTTCTGTTTTAGATATGAGTTCTGGCCAGGCAATGTTATCTTATGCTGGACGGCTGCCAGTACTGAACAGCTGATTACTTTGTTACATTGTTTCCCCCTCTCCTCAGCGTGGAACAGGCCAGAGTGTCGGGCCCCGACACTTAGCAGACATAAACATGAGCTATTAGTCTCCAGCTGCACAACACACACATCATTTTTTTCTAAATTTGTAATTCTTACTCCAACACTTACCTACATTCAAAGTACCATTGAAATATGTCACCAAGAAAAATTTGCGATACTGCTCCTTTAAGTGCCAAAGGCCTATCTCTGGTGGTAGCCTTAAGGCGTGCTTTATGGCTTAAGCAATGGCCAGCTGACCCAGCCTCTAAAAAGAATCTGACGGAACTCCCTTTTAAGGCAGTCCGTCTGTCTGGGCAGTGCTTGGTTGACATGGTAAAGCAAGCTACTGGTGGTAAATCATCTAATCTGCCACAGAAGCTGAAGTCTAATACTGTTTTCTGCAGGGCCTCTAATCCTCCATTTTTTGTGGGGGCAGAGGTTCCGCCTCTATGGGATACCGAACAGATTTTGGAATAAGACAAAAGTCCCAAATTAAGGCAACCGGTGTCTGGCAGAATAAAGCCAAACCCTTTTGCAGGTGCGGGGGGACAACTTCTGCATTTTGCTCATATTTGGAGGCTTCATGTAACAGATATTTGGTTACAGGAAGTTGTATCCTCAGGTTACAAGATCAAATTAGGAGCCAGACCTCCTTGGAGATTCTTTTGGTCAGGGGTATCCCGAAATCCGCAGAATGCAGAAGCATTGAGATCTGCAGTATCTCGCCTTTTAAGAGATTGGAGTTGTTTGATCCACAGTGATGTTACTCCAGCCGGGAGTTTTTATAACCACAGTGTATATATAAGGATGTATTTGTGGCACTACCCTTCGGTCTATCATCGGCACCAAGGTGTTGGCAGGTCTGCTGTGTTCTCTGAGAAGTCAGGGTATACATATAATCCCTTACTTAGACTATCTGTTGATATGGGCCACATCATGTCAGGGGGCCCAGAAGATTACACAGACTGTCTGATCGATATTGGATAACTGACTATCCAGTCAAATTCCTCTTAAGTCAAATCATATCATACCTACAAGAGTTATTCTTTTCTGGGAATGTCTCTGGCAAAAGTGTTCTTCCAGAACAGAAGAGACTTACTTCAGGCCAGGGTACAGGGTCTCTTGTCTTGCCCTCACCCGACAATTCGTCAAGGAATCAGTCTGTTGGGCCTGATGGTATCTTACTTCGAGGCAGTACCTTTTGCACAATTTTCCCCTGCAGATGGAATTGCTCATGATCTGGGATAGAGACAAATGGACTCTGGATCACTTTTTTTGCATGACACCGTCAACAAGGCAGTCTCTAGCCTGGTGGCTGAGTCATCAGCCTCTTCAGATCGGCAAATCCTTCCAGTACAGTTAGGATTTAAAGATTACTTCTACTTTACTCAATAGAGGATTTAAATTTAGTTCTGATTATGCCCCAGACACCTGTTTTTACATCGCTTCACTTCCTTCTGATGGGTGCAAGCTTTCAGTCTTGTCACTGGGCTTCTAAACAACCTTGTTGGACGATACAGCCTACTCAGCCATTGCTGTAATTCACCATTCTTGGCCTTTTCCCTCTAGAGCTTGGCAGACAGCACAGTAATGTTCCTACATACACACATACACATATTTACACCAGCTAGTTCTAGTCACAGTGTCTTCCTCCCATGAGCCTTTACAGGTGCTCCCAGCTTCATATGAGTACATTTTGTAGAACTGTTCTAATTTATTATTTATAATCTAGTAACTTGAAATGTTTGATATATAAATATCTCATCTTGTGTTTCATCTTCGGTCATTTACTTTGTTGTTTCTACTGTGTAGGAGGATAGTAAGCAGGCCCAGTTTCTAGCACTGGCTGTTGTTTATTTCATCTCTGTTCTTATGGTGTCTAAATATCGAGACATCTTGGAGCCTCAATATGAGAGGAAACCGTCTCAAGCCTGCAGTCCTTCTGAGCAAGTAGACAGTGCGGACACTGGAGCTTCAGGTACAATATTTAATAACACAGAGACATTGCCAAGTGTCATGCTTGACTAATTTGTTTCACAACATGTACCGTAAATTATGCTGATTAGTTGTTTTCCATAGTGCAGCAAGGTAGACCTACGTTACCTCTATTTGGCCTTCTTCTAGGCTTTTATACCCACTGGTGAAAAGCCCAGTCTGTTTATAATATGTTCCAGACTTACCTGCAGCTGCCAGGTAAGAAGGGGCAGATAACCAATCAGTACAAGTATCACAGTGGCTACACTATCACCTATATAGGAAATTTGAAAAATGGCCCTTTTTAAATATACAGTAATATGAGGTTAAGTTAAATGATTGCCATTAATACATTTTATGCGCCACTTGGACATTAAATCGGACCTAAATTTAAAACGGTCAATAAGACAGTTA
The DNA here is from genome assembly GCA_027917425.1 of Gastrophryne carolinensis. Lineage (NCBI taxonomy): Eukaryota > Metazoa > Chordata > Amphibia > Anura > Microhylidae > Gastrophryne > Gastrophryne carolinensis. Next base: position 159,783,268 of record CM051234.1, read on the forward strand.
AAGCCCCACCACCTAAGAATTCCATGTTTTGAGATGCCAATCCACTTGGAAATTGGAAAGCTGGGCAGATTTGAAGTGGACCAAAACCCAAGAATTTGACTACCCTGGGTTTTGGTCCACTTCCCTGGGGCACCCTGATCGGGGATGCCCCGCTATGTGAAACCCCCCGGTTCTCCAGCATCACCTCACCGTGGTCCTACGCCGCATGCGCAGCCGCTCGTCCAATCAGCGCACTCGGAGCTGACGATGTACGTCTGAGTGACTTCTTAGCTCAGCGGCTCTGAGCGCTCTGGCTAACACATCTCGTGCTTCCCTCTAACAGGGATCGCGCCCACGCCAGCCATTTGCAAATGGCCGCGGGCACGCGCCCTGCTAGAGGGATAGCGAGGATACTGCCGCGGCCCGTGCATGCGCCATTGGACCGGGATTAAGCTAAGTTTAGCGGGTGACCTGGGGGGTTTCACACAGTGGGGCATCTCTATTTTGGATGCCCCGCGGGGAGGGAATGGATTGGCCCGGGAATCTTATATATTTCTGGGCCAATCCAGCTGGGTTTTGGTCCACTTTAACTATGTTTGTCTGAGACCAATAGGTTTTGCAGGGTGGAAGTGCAGTATGTGGCATTGCTTACGTCTGCCCCAACTCATTGGCTGGCAGCAAGCATGAAGTGTGACTTTAAAGGGAAAATCCAGGAAAATCAGGAGTGCTAAAAGATGTATGCTTACCTTACACCCACTCCTGCACACTGATCGCTCTTTCTGCAGCCCTAATATTTGAAGCAAGGACCGCACTTCCGGTATCCAGTCTGCAGATGGGCAGGGCCTGTGTACCGCTTATGTATGACACTTCTATTGAGCATAATGGGTGCCTCTATACACAACCACACACAGGCCACATCCAACGGCAGGTCAAATTGCGGAAATGTGGCTTCATGTACCAGGGCTGTAGGAAAGCAATCAGCAGCAGCAGGTGATAGGTAAGCAGGGATCCCCCCAATCTGAGGTTGCTATAGACGGAGATAAAACATTGATGTTGGTCTGTTATGCCTGATAAATTGACCATATGGATTGTTTACAATAAATGCCAACCTTCATAAGAAGCTGAGCTCCAGCAGAAGATTTATTGAATTGCATGAGTTAAACATATTGTGGCTTGCTTTATATTTTATTACCATTACGTTTGCTTATGTTTTTAGATGCCACAGTTAGTGAAACACCAGCCATTCCAGACAGTGTTGAGTGCGTGACATCCGTGAAGAGAAAAGACTCTGGTATTGGGGAGGAGCCTGTCTTGGAATCTGGCAGTAACTCAGAGACTGAACCTGGGTCAGATCCTGTAAGTTCTGGCCCTGATGCAATTAGTGAAGTTTTGCATACCTTGACATCAGAAGTCAGGAAAACTTATGAAACTGGAGGTGATGGTGGTGGTAATGAACAGTCGGCTGCCAAGAATGTCAATGTGAAGGACATACTCCGGAGTTTGGTTAGCTCACCAGCTGAAGAATCGCCTATTGATCCTACTTTGTTACCTCCCACATTTCTTGGAGCACTTGGTGACCCGGCTGTTGAGCAGGCAATACAGTTTCGATCATTTGACAGGTATGTCTATTCTATTGAGCTAAAAAAAGGCCTATGTAATTTACTATGCTGTAGGCTGGTTGAGCAACTGGTTTGGAGATAAAATATATGGCAATGCAAACCCCAAACTGCGCTTAAAAGAACCATTAAAATGTATATTACCTGGTTTTGTCCCCCCCCCCCCCCCCCCCCAAGCCCTGTTTCAGTAGGTTACCTAAGTGGGGTTGTCTCCTGATGAGGCTCATACACTTAAAGTGTAACTTCACTCTGCCTGGCACCTCTGTGTCCAGTAGGGTCCTGGTTCACAGGCATACTAAACGAAGTTTCATCTGATCATGTGGCAGCTGCACCTCCTCCAATAGGGGACATTCTTCAATTGCAGTGTGCAGCTATTTCATGTCCCTCATTTCTAAGAGTATTCAACTATAGGGGCACCCCAAATCAGGATTCCTTATTGTTAATGTTTGAGACATCTGCTACTTTGAGATCTGGTTTAATGTGGACCAAAACCCCTTTTAAACTAATTGGGTATTGGACGCTGCTTTAGTCGGTGTAGGGAGGATTGCATGCTGAGTGCCTGGGGGCCCTTGCTGCACATAGTCTTTCTGCAATTCCTTTTTTGCTTACCTGCACAGCAACCCCCCATACTCCCACCCACCCAGCACACCCACACCTGGCCAATTTTGGGTCCAGGCAAATGTGGTGAAAACCCAAGGCTGGTGGAGGATTCTAAATGGCGGACCGTCTGGGAGCTGCTGTGTGGGAAAGAAAGGGGAATGCCTTTCTTTTATTTTGGGTTTACAGTCCCTTTTAATATAGTGTTTATTCACTGATGTTTTCATGGACGTGTGCACGGATGGAAAAAAATGCAGTGGTAAAATTCCACAACGGCCTCTATTAGCCCTAGTACTATTAATCGTATCTGTGTAATTTAAAAACCTGATGAATTTGAATCTTTTAACCATTGGCCTGTTTGTAATTTATTAATATCAAGTATAATGAGTGGATACAATCTGAATATAATAAAAACACTTTTGGCATGTAAAAAGTAGATTTATTAATATTGAAATTATCAAATTATAACCGACCTCAAAGTGAAACAATTGGGAAAGTAAATTAGAGCAGGGGAATTTTGGTTTAAAAAGCCAAAGAGTAACAGTTTAAAAAAAACAAAACAGAGAGGAATGGGGGCTATAAAAAGTTTATAATTTGAGCTGGTCCTGAATATAAGCACAAGGAATGCAAGTTTGCTAGTTTCATATTTAGCATTGGTGCTTTTGCAGTATTCTCAACAGTTTTTCAGTCTGTACTAAAAAAATCCCTGGTCTGTGAACTTTTTTCAAGTCACTTTTTACAACTGGGGTATCCCTTAGAATTTCAAAGTATCCATCTGATCCTGCATTTATCTAAGGAATGCTTTGTTAGATATCAAAACTCTCCTATCTTAAGGATTATCATGTATCTCTCTACGGCTGGAAAGTATACACTGACAGCTAGGCAAGGGCTTGAAGTACTGCCAGAAAAGGGCCCGCTGCAGGCAAGGTGTGCACATAGTGATGTCCCTGCTATCATCCATGCATCCATCCTGGCAATTCCTGGGTGCCAGAAATATATAGTGAGGGATGTTTGCCTCCTTTTTATTCTGCTCAGTAACCATTTAGTGCACAAGAATTGGTACATACGCTCCCCGTCTGTGTAGCAGGTTTTAGATGTGAGTATTGGTAAGATTATGTTTAGGCAGGCTAGATCACACTCGTTAATGTACTAGTGGTATGCACAGGGCTGGCTCCAGGTCTATGGAGACCCTTATGCAAGAATGTCCCAGTGGGCCCATTTGAGGCGTGTCATGAGGCCTTCAGCTGCCACCAATGGGTCCTCCTCTGCCACAGATCACCCACCAGTCTTCGCTGACTATTCCAGTGCTCTCAGTCATCCTCTATTTGTTGGCACCTTCTTTGGTGCAGCTGATGCTCCTCTGGTCTGGGTCACATCCAGTTGTGCCTCCAACTACTTTCCAGTCCTTACTGCTTTCTCCACTGCTACTGATCATTTTCTGGTCCTCGCTGATTTCAGAAAATGTCACAAAGTGCAGGTCAAGTCCACCTTTTAGTACTAAATTGTAGTTTCTTGTGGTCTTTCTAGTTAAATGAGAAAGTATAAGAGCTAAGTGCCATGTATGAGACCTAAATAAAAGAAAGACAAGATAATATTGGAGAGAACAAGACCGAGGGAAAAAACAGGAAAAAAGGGAGGTGTTTAAACCATTAGAACTGACCTATCGTGGTGACATGATCTGTCGCCTATATCTAGCTACATAATATGCAAATGCCTATTACAATTGATACAAAATGCCTAGTTTAACCCGCTTTTTCTAACTTTTCATGGTGGTGGGGTCTGCATGTATCTATCCCCTTCATTACATCAAAGTTTATTTCTTAGTTGTAAATGTGTTTTCGTTCTACCAAGAGATACCAGATAGATGGTAATTGTATAATTGCTATGTGGTTATTTATTTTCTAAAATGATTTAGGCTTTTAAAATGGAACCTGTAAAGAGCAATTTCTGACAAGAGAAGCCAAGCCAAGAGAAAGCCTGGTGAGGTCTGGTGATCTTTGCTCATTCAACAGGCAATAATTATCTATGCCATAAAATCGTCCTACAGTCCGGCATAATTGGGACTAATAACACACTGACCTTATGCCTGTGAATATTTATGGCCACTGGTCTTTTCACCCTTGTCCTGTCAGACGTGATGTAGGCCCCTCTGTGAAATGGCTGCCGTCCTCACATTGGCTACCTAAAAGATACATTGCTTTTAAATATGACAGCGGGCTGTTAAAGTGTAGCTTAATTTTGAATTTTGCAGCTCAGAGGAACTTGAAATTGACATTGTATAGAAGGAGGCTTCTGATTTATGGGATTAAGTTCTTAATGGCCAGGAAGGTTTCTGCAGAATAATTGGCTATCGCTTTATTCACTTGTCATGGTACAATGACTTGTGTATTAAGGAAATGGAGTTTGTTAGAGGCAAGGAAGCCTTGCATGTCATCAAGAATCAAGGTGTCTCAGAGGACAATGTTATAATCAGCTTTGCTGGCCTTGAGAACAGGTTTGATTTGTGATGTCTACTGATACAATCTAGTTAACTCTTAAGCAAAGAATAATGAAAAATGTGTTTAGAGAGAGAAGCTAATGTCACATGTGCTTCTGTGTAATAGTGTGCAGAGGTCTTTATTTGTGTGTATATTACCCGTCATATTATCCTCTGCACATTAATCGTTTCTTTTATATTGAACCCTATGCAGGAGTGACCAGTCCTGCATATTCTTTTTATTTATTTATTTTTTAAGAAATGTATTGTAGGGCAGGATCAGTACAGTCAATCATGTGGCATGTTGTGTAGTAATGTATGTTCAATTTTTTATTCATTATTCAGTAGTCTTTGTCCTGAGGTCTTCAGAATTGGCAGTGAATAGCAATTTATCTGTTCTTGTTTTTCTCAGGAGTGTTGTTATAGCTCAGAAGAAGTCGTCAGGACCTGCTCCAGCTACTGTTAGTCCCGTCCCTCAGCCTGTCAGCGTGGTGTCATCAGTGGAAGCCTCTCAGTCTGCAGAAGCAGAAAGAGATTTCACAGGTATATCTAATAAACTATGGGTATGGAATGTATGGTCAAAGCCATTGTAGCTTTATCTAATAAATATTCAGTAAAAACTAGGATGGGCGTTATCTTTCAGATTCCCAATATGTACAGTGAATAAAGTTTCTACAAACCTCAAAGCATAATAGACAGCCACTTAAAATACAACCTTGCTGATCTGTTTTGTTTTAAGGTATTGGTTGGATATTTGGAGTTGGAAACAACCATATTAAACTTTTCTAAAGAATTAAAAAGTCCAATAAAAATAATTTATTTTAGCTGGCATCAGTGAGGCATGCCAGATGCACTGGTAGGTTTAACACTCCCCTTTTAATAGTTAGTGATACAGTGGCTGAGTGTGACCGGTTCCTGGTGTGAACATTAAATGGGGCACTTTCAAATGTATACAGTAAACTTCATTTCTGTCTTTTTAACTTTTAATTGGCTTCAACTAGACAGCTAAAGACTGAAACATTAAAGCCGAATTGTTCTTCCTTTCTCTAGATTATGCCAAGTGAATACAAATATGCTAAAATAAAAAAGTGGGGGAGCAACAATGATGGGGCCCCACTGTCCACCTGGGCCCTGGTGTGTTTTCACTTATAGTTGCGCCCCTGTTTAGGAATACACTGGGCAGAAGAAAACAGAAATACTCACAATTTATAGGTGCTGAGGCAATACCAGCCCTATACACACTGCTACAGTCAGGGCAGTGTAACCCATCTATATTCTATAAAGGGGATCAGAGTTTATATACCAGTATTAGAGAAACGTTTTTTTCTTCCCTTTGGCTAGACAAGTCCTTTAACGCACAGACCATGGCTTTTGATTTTGGCAATATTTTGACAAGACCAGAAGTTTATAAGGATGGAGACATAACTGTACACTCCTGCCAATCCTGCAGTAATCCCAAAAAGTTTTTTTAGATATTTTATGGATTGGAACTGTTTATATCTTTTAGAGAGGTATATACTTATAATCGGGACTTTCCTTGTCTGTGCCTAAAAAACAAAACTGTACTGGCCTTCCCTACCCCACAGCAGCTACTTGGGGCTCTGGTACTGGAAACCAATCTTTGAGAACTGATCCCAAAAGGCGCTCGCACACACCGTATAAAGGGAGAATGCTAAGGTAGTGTCTGGCACACCTTTTCTGCTGCAATAAAGCAGTGCATGCCATTTACTGTGAGAAGAATTGATAGTTGAGGGCTCCAAGGCTTTTAAAAGTGATGGTCTATAAGGCAACTGCTGCTGGTTGAAAAAATGACTCAGAATAATTATGTATACACGCTAAAGTAAAATGTGAAAAATATTCTGGTGTATTGATGTGTGAATGTACATTTGGGAGCTTGCTTGGCTTGAGATAAATTGCATGTCTTTTGTATAGTTATACAGGGCAGGCTTATTTTTAACCCTCCAAAACCCCACTACAACCCTCCACTTATGCAGTAATTGCTGTCCACTGCAATGGTGGACCAGAAGCCATAGCACACAACATTGGCTTACTACACTTTACTAATACAGGGGGATTTTGGTGCACTAATCAGGACAGGGTTCCTCTTGTTCTATTGTTATGGTTTTTCCACGTCTACAGTCCTAGTTTTATTTTAAAGTTATGCCGAGTTTGTATATTGATGATTTACATTGTGTAACAGAATGGCGTGTGTATCATTTTAAAACTTTTAAAGCTGATCACACAATACTTGAATATTTTTTACCTTCAAGTGCTTGTTGGAAAATGTCTGCCAGGCACCCAATTACTATAATTACCATCTATAAACTTTTGTTCTCATAGTACATAGCCAAATGAACATTTTCATTTTCAAATGAACATTTTCATTTTCAAATGAACACACTAAAACCTGCCACCACGATATTATCTTAGTGAGCTGTTTGTGGAGCTTTAAACTTTACCTGTCTACCCTTTATTTTAATGTAGCCTAATAAGCTGCAAGGAGGGTAGTCAGAATGAACTCTTCGACTAATTCAGCAGAATGGATTGATGTAATTGTAAGATAAATACCTTGCTATATGACCAGTGATGAGTCGGCTTTGAAGAAGCAAAATTATGGTATTATAAAAAAGTAAAAGTATGTTGAACACTTTTAGATCAAACATTTTTTTGCTAGTCTACCAGAAATAATACAATTATTGTAATCATTACAAGCAATGGTAATTAATTTAATGTAGCTATAGCCTAAAGAAAACATTAATTTTTTGCTAATAAATGCAGTTCCAACATTGCATGCAAATAATGGGTCATGCCATGGTCATGTCATGGTGGCGATATCATCTTAAATTTACATTATGTATAAAGTTCACAGATGCCACTGGCTCCTGTTTTCTCAATTACTGTTGACTGAAAAAAATAGCAGGTAGACAATGTTTACACAGGAGCTGAAGACACGGCACACCCATAACACCCATAACATTTGATATTTTGGCCTGGTAAAAGGGGGAATAGACTTCCCTGCTGCTTTCTGATTTCTATGCAAGATGCTTGCTTAGCCCCTTTAGACCCCTTTCAGAATTTAGTCTTGAAGTTTAGGACTTGGCATCTTATCGGGCTTCTCCACCATTTCTTTCTGGCACCTCGACCACATAGAAATCACTTTAATTAAAGCAGACCACTAAGTGGGGACCTGCACCCACTCCCGTCTCCTGCTAATTCTGATTTGGGCAGTAGGATTAAAAAAAAAAAATCTTGCCTTTTGGTGGAGCAGTCCTCTGCCGATCATGCTGGGAGCAGAACACAGTTTGCTCCACTTCCGGCTTCCGTGTTGAACCTGAGGGCCTTGCTAGTCAATCTCGTCATTGCGGTCACATGCTTGCTGCTGCCACAGGTGTATAGACTGATAAGGCCCTTAAACACCTGGCTCCAAAGCAGCCATGGAGGAGTACCTGTCTTCTGCTGTAATCTGATGTTGATCAGGTAGGTATTTTTCTCTTGTATGCCACTCTAGGCTGTCACAAATCAGATATGTATGGGTTAACTCTCATCCGAAGGGCGGGACTGCAAGATAAAAAGTTGTGGCCTCTCCCGGTCTACATATAGTTACGGCTGCCCTGCCATATCAAGTTTTTTTGCAGTTGTGACTGGACTGTGAAGATGTGGCATGAAATGCTAGATGGTGGAAGGCGAAACATTCAGATGGATAATAAACTATCCCAAATACCACCATACCCTTCTGGAGTAAGGTCCTTTTTGGGAATGACATTAAATACAGAGCAGGTCAGGGTTTTTCTTACCGGGAAAAAGAGTTTTGTTTCAGGCCAGAGTAAGGGCACTACTTTTAGACCATTGCTCATCAATTCATCAGGTTATGAGGCTTGATGGTCTTCTCTTCAGGCGGTTCCTTTTGCCCAATTTCACACAAGGCCCCTGCAGTCAGAATGGTTATCACAGTGGGACAGGATTTCCCCTTCTCCCTGTCCAGCCTAGGAAGACGGACATTAGCATGGTGGCTAGTTCCTCATCATCGTCTGGTGGGAATGTCCTTGGCTTCATTCTTTTGGACCATAATCACCATTGACGCAAACCTGACGGGTCGGGGAGGAGTTATGGGTTCTTTGACTTTTCAAGACCACTGAAACCAGCAGAAACGCAAATTATCTATCAATGTTCTAGAACTAAAAGCAATCTTCCTGACCCTAACCCATTAGACCTCCCTCCTGAGGGGACTTCCAATCAGGATCCAGACGGACAACGCCATGGTCTTGGCTTACATTAACGTTACATCAGGGAGGCACCCGGAGCAGGATTGCTCTAAAAGAGGTGTCTTGGATATTACTTTGGGCAAAGAACAATATCTCCTGCATATCGCCCATCTTTATATCCAGGGTGGAAAATGATAGATCAGGGAGAATGGTCTCTCAGCCACAGGATTTTTCAGATTCTGTTCAGTCATCGGGGACCCTGGAGATGGATCTCTTTGCCTCCGGAGTCATTCGGAAAGTTGAGGTTTATCTCCAGGACCAGGGGCCCTCCGGTCTTGGGAGTGGATGTCCCCCTGGTCAAATTATAGTTTATGCTTTTCCTCCTCTACTGGGGTGCCATTCTGGTTGCCTCCTTTTGGCCAAGAAGGAATTGATTTGCTGACGTAATAAGTATGGCAGAAGGTGATCCTTGGCATCTGCCCAGTCTGCAAGATCTGCTCACACATGGCCCCCTGCAGCACCCTAGTTCTCGAGTGCTAGCTTTAACGGCCTGGCTGTTGAGACCAGCATCCTGGCAGAAAGTGGCCTGTCATTCGGGGTCATTAGAACCATGGTTCAGGCAAGAAAGCAGACCTCTTCTATCATATATGGGTAAATTCCTTGTGTTGGGTGCTGTTTACATACTGTTCTAGGAAAGCACCTCTTTGCCTTTGAGTAGAGGGTACTTTGGTCTATCCTTCCCTATATTAAGCCTAATACGTGCCTCTCATCATGGTGGCTTGTGTCAAATACTTACAGCTTTGTCTGATGAGAGCCACACACTTGAAACACATGTCCACAAGTGGAAGGAGTTTGTGTACATTTTAAGCTAATCCTTGGCTTTGCACACTCTTGTTTTTTGAGTGCTTTGGATGGCCCCGAGACAAAATGAAACGATATGTATGGCTCTGCCCACTGTAGGGAATGATGGGTAATTCTACTACTCCTAGTGTTGGGCGCTGTGTAAATACTCTTGTCAGTATCACATTGCTGAGGCGCATGGAAGGAGGGAAAACCATTTGCAGTGTTGGATGCTGTACAGACAGGCAAATAGGCCCTTGTTTCTCCCAGTCAGATTCTGATATTTTACCTTTGTGTCGCTAGGGAATCCAATGCTAATACACCAAAAGTATAGGGACAGGGGTGTTGTATCTGTGTGCAGGTACTTTGATGCATTATTCTGAACTATTTTCATGTTCTCCTGCTCCTATAAGGCTTATGACTTCTACAATCTATTCACATTGAATTTGGCTCCCAGCCATTCAGGGGGGGGGGGGGTGATCGATCCCCCCCCCGGGGCATCCAAAATCGGGATGCCCCACTGTGTGAAACCTTTCAGGTCGTCTTATTCACTTACCTTGTTTCCCGGTCCCACGGCGCATCTGAGAGCAGCGGCTGCATCCCGTTATCCCTCTAGCAGGGATTTTTGAATAGCCGGCACAGGCACCGCTCCCTGTTAGAGGGAAGCGGAGGATGCGACCATATTTTTGGGGAAAGGACCAAAACCCAGGATAGTCAAAATCCTGGGTTTTGGTCCACTTTAAGGCAATGTGGCTAACCACCACTGTCCCTTATAAAAATGTATTATACATGTGTTCATCACAAAGTTTTTTTGGAAATTTTATATAAAAAGGTACACAAATCTGTTTTAAATGACAAAATGTAAAGCCTAGCATAAATACATATACTGTTTTTATGAGGCAGGGAGAAGGAGTCTTAAATGTTACTTTATTACAAGAAACATTATATGTCTTGAGCCTTAGGGACTGTAAATGTTCAGTAGGCTGCGTGGAGAGGGGTGCTAGACAGATGATCTATTTGCATTTTCTTTTATGTTCTTGTGAGTGTCTGTAAAACTGTCAGTTTGAAGGAGACAGTTTATCAGTGAAAGGATAAGACTGAGATAAGTCGGTTTGATTCCACATGTTTGAAGTGGCTACTGTACTGATTATCCATATGTGCATTTGTAGATGGAATCAGGCTTTGCCTTTGGAGATGTGAAGCTCACGCTGCAGTTGAAGTCTGATTTTTATCCTCTGGCATGCGTTAGTATCTTTGCATTTTTTCACTTTGCGTTTTCAGCGAAACAAAAGTATAAATTAGGAAAAACCTTTGCGTTCATAAAGCGTCTCATAAATGATGCTTTGTTACTATAAAAGAAACATGTACTTAGGAGCGTTGAGACAAGCAAGTCTGTTATCTCTTATCTAGAAGATGCGTTCATGTGTTATGTGAGTTATGTGTGCTATTTTCTATGTTTTATAGGAAGTGGATCATCTAATGCAAATCTGCCATCTGTCCAGACTGTTGCTTCTGTTCCTGAGGATTCCGCTTCCCACATGAGGTGCCCTTTGCATTGGATTTCTCATGATTACCATGGTGCTAGCTCCCTGCAATCCCTGTTTTTTAATGCAACCCCTATTCCTTATTCTCCTCTAAAGTTCTACTTTCAGTTCTGTTGTATTGATCTGAGGTTGATGTCTGTTACTTCCCAAATATGTTATTTTAAATGAAGCAATATGTCCTGTTTCTGTATGAATTTTTCTTATTACAAATAGTTGATATTTACAGATTGCACAAACTTGACTAAAGATCAGATGGCTTGCGCCAGTTATGCTGCATTGGTTTAGGGGAAAGCGATTTATTTCTGCCAGATAAGCCAATGTGAACCATTCAGTACACTATCTGTGCTTCTGTGTATATCACATTTTAATCACTGTACTTTGGCTATCCCTATGCCTCTCTCCATGCTCCCACCCTAGTTTTATGTACTTTGCTTTTTCCCCTTCTTTTCTGTGCTCTTAATGAACCATTTTACTACCCCCCCACTCTATTTACCTCTTTTACTCATATATCCATCTCTTTGGAGCCTCCCTTCCCCTACCCACAGCATTTACTCGGTGCCTGAACAACACGTTCCACAGTCGTTCCACAAGTTCCAACTGGATTGGTGTGGAATTTGAGATCTTTTTAAAGTTATATTTTAAAGATGCGGAATGCAGTGGACTATTTTAGTAACAAGTGTGCACATTCATCAATTTTAAGGGACAGTCCATTCTTAATAACTCTTGTGGTTCATGGGAGCAGCCATGATGGGATTGCTGCTGTTGCTGCCCGATTGAATACTATTCTGTTGGGGGGGGGGGGGGGAGTACTTATTCCATACTCTTCTGTTGAAATGTATGAGACTAACAGATGCAGGTAATAACATCATGGCTTCTCCCATTAACCACAAGAGTTTAGACTGGACTGTCCATTTAACATTTGTTGCCAAAACTTAAATCTGGCCAACAGCATGGCACAGTTGGGGAAAAAAAATAGGTAGCGCCCATTTTGGAGCTTCCTCTTCCAGCATCTCACTCATGCTGCTGCCTAGATTCAACTGACATAACTGACAATGCACACTAACAGAAAGTCCAGCAGCACTCCCTGTTTGCAGGCAGACTGCAAATGCATGAGCTGCCATTTTATTTCTAAAATTTACTACAGCAGGAGTTAGAAAAAGGTAAATGAATTTTTATGTGCAGCATCTAATTTGCCCTGGGGAGGGATTCATATGAGCACTGTTTGTTGTGTTGGTCTGGTTTAAGTCATTTGTGACGCTTTAAATCAAAATGATTTTTTGGCCAATAGTTTGACAGATTCAGGATCATAGTTTGTGAATCGCTATACAGGAACCTATACAGCACTAATAAATCACTAATTACAACACTTGTACATCTTTGTGGTCATTCACAACAATGACCTGTTTGGTCTTGAGGACCAGTTCGGGAAACACGGCACAAGCAAAAAATTGCGATGGTTTGCAGGACTGGAGTGATACCCAGAACTTTTAACCCCCTCCCAATTGGATACAAAGCTCCAGTTGTCCTCCCCCCCCAAATCATCAGACATCTAGGGCAAATAATCCTAGTCTGATCCTAAGTTACATTGTTAAACCAGACACATTTGAAAAATAAAACTCCCCAAAAACTCACGTGCCCCATCTACATACATGATACTGAATCCTTGTCAGCACCTACATTTGTTCCTCCATCCACTCAAAGCCGAAACCCTGCCTCACAGATTTTCTTCTGGTTGGAGGCCATTTCAAAGCACACCTGAGGCTCTCTTTCCCAGCTTCTGTGCTGCTGCCTGGATTTAACCGACATAACTCACAATGCATAGTGGCAGAAAACCTAGCAGCACTTCCCCCTTCCAGGCAGCCTGCAGCGCCATAGGATGCCATTTTAAGGGTAAAATTGTCCGTGGCAGGAGATCGGCCACATTCAACTTTAGCTCTGATGTTCTCAAGCCTGCCTTCCCAAGCAATGTGTTTTATTTTTCTTTTTTTTTAGCATTACGGAAAGATTGGAACATGCTTTGGAGAAGGCTGCCCCACTTCTTCGAGAGATATTTGTGGACTTTGCACCTTTTCTGTCTCGAACTCTTTTGGGAAGCCATGGTCAAGAGTTACTTATAGAAGGGACAAGTGAGTACTTTTTCCCCTCTTTTGCTTTTTTTTTTTTTGTTAAAAGAAGTCCGATCTTTTCCAAAATATAAAAAAGAGCATTCTCTTTAAATACCCTTGAACATTTTGCTCAAATCTCAATATGTAATAATTGTATTGTATGTATGTGTCATGCAATGCTTACCACTACCCCTGCATGCATGCAAGTGGACCAACACCCAGGATTTTGACTATCCTGGTTATTGGTCCACTTCCCCGGGGCACCCCGATCGGGGGTGCCCCGTTGTGTGAAACCCCCCCAGAAAGCCCCCAAAACTCACCTCTCCCCGCTCCCACGTGGCCGCGCCGTCCAATCGGCGCCAACGGACAAGCTGATTGACAGCGACGGACAAGCAACTTGCCCGTTGGCGCCTCCCGCGCGTCACTCTTGACGTGTGCGCGCCCGCCGTCTCTGGCCGTCGCGGGCGCGCACACGTCAAGAGTGACGCGCGGGAGGCGCCGACGCGCACGTCTAGAGGAGTGCGAGTGAGGCGGCGGCAGCGGAAGCAGCGGCTGGAGAGGTAAGGTTTTTTGGGGGTTTTGGGGGGCTTATAGATTCCCAGGCCAATCACCTCAGGGTGTTGGTCCACTTTAAAGCAAAAGATCATGACTGGAGGACTGAGCAGTGACATGGGGCACTAGAAGATCTGCTTACCTTGCTGCACAATGTCCTCTGCAACCTGAGTTTTTGAAGCCAGGAGCCGCTGGGTGGGCTTGTCCTGGATACATCTGCCTTCATTTGAAAACATTGTGTGCCGCTGCACACAGAAGTCCTTGGTTTTAGGTGTGAGCAGACTGTATTCAGGCCACTTCCACCTCCTCATCCAGAACACAGAAGCCCAGCTCCTGGCTTCACAAACCGAGGCTGCAAGAGGACGACCAGCAGCCTGGACGCTTTTTGTGTCAATTCCAGGCCCTGGAGTCTTAGGAATGTCCAAAAAGTGGAATTCTTTCAAGAGATGTCCACCCCTGAATCCCACCCCCTCAGGCCACTAGAGTCAATCTGTGTGTGACCCCTCACTGGTTCTTTCTGTATTTCCCTGCCTTTTTTACCCCCCCCCCCCCCTGGTGTGGTGTTCTCTCCCCTATTATTACTCCCTTTCTCTTGGCTGTGTGGTGGTGTCATTGCTACTTCCTTTTCTGGAATGGGCATAGCAGTACTGCAGAGCTTTACAAGAATACATGGGTATGTTACCTATATTCTTAGTATACAGTACGTCCTGCTCCAGATAGATTAGTTACACTTGGGTTATCCTCCGCCAGATGGCGCTGCACTGCAGAGACATGTAAAACAGGCTCCTCCCGGCCCCCTCAAATAACCAGGGACCTCCCACAAATCCCCAGATTTCTCTGCAGTGCTAACTGCGAAGACATGAAGTATCACTCTCTCGCAGGTGAGCGGGGCTATTAAAGCCTGCTGCCCTGTCGGACTATTCCCACCCGTCCCTTGTGATGATGTGCCTCCCAGCCTGGGCTGCGCTGGTTGGGTGAAGGTAGGCAGCACCATGCGTGCTTAGGGAGCCATGCTCCACCGCAGTCCCTCACCAAAGGGTAGGCGGTATAGGCTGATGGTGAGCCTTTCTGGGATGCCCCTCCCGCGCTATTGCCCCATGCCCTGTGTAGCGGTGGGCCCTGTACAAAGGGCTGCCATCCTCCCTCGTTCCCCTCGTAGCTCGGGGGGGAAAGAAAGGGGGGGGGGGTGTGTTTGGTGCCAGTGTATTGTGATTACATGCATAAGGCCTTTGTAACGTCCTTGGACTTGTATACGGGGTGTCAGCCGCCGCGCTGATTTGTATTTTTACTTGTGTAACTGCCGCCGCCGCGCACGCTTTTTTTCCTTCCTTGGATGTTCTGCGCCGGGCGACTGCATCGTCTCAGGCGCTGCGGCGTCATCATTGGCAAGTCTATTCTAAGTGTGCCATACACTTCGATCTTCATGACATCATTGATTGCTGTCTTAGAGCTTTGCGCTCTTCGGGGGGGCGGGGACCTGGCTTGGCGCGGTCCGCGTCACGGCCCGCTCTGGCCCGCCCTTCGAGGTTCGTTTGGCGCCATTTTGATGTAGGCGCGCACGCGAGTGGGTAACGGTCCCCCCTTCCCCGGTCTGTAAGTGCCCTCGCGGGTGATTTTTATACTTCTTGCTTACTGTGCATGGTTCTGACACCCCTTATTCTCATTATGTCTTTCAGACGGGTGAATCCAGTGGCTTCTCCCGGCCCTGTGTAATTACCAGTTGGGCCCAGTATAATTACTCCCACTTCCCTGCGGGTCATTGGGGCATCCAGGGTAGCTTACAGCGTCAATCCCTACTGGCCTATTGTGCCTATTAATCACCATATGGAGGCATCCCAGGATAATGTGACTGGGGTTCCTTTGGGACAAGCCCGGCTGTGTGTAGCTTGAGTCTAACCCCCAATACAAACTGGGATTCTCATCCTGATGTGGCTGCTAGACTGGCCAGTGTTGAAAAATTTAGCGCGTAAGACCACCGCTAAAAAGCGGCACTTAACCCCTGATGCCACTCTTTTCTCTACGGAGTCTGACGAGTTGTTGCGTCTTTATGGCTTTACCCCCTCGGATGAAGGGGAGCTGTTCTCTGACTCGGGGTCATCTGACGAAAGGGCCAGGGGTCATGACGATTGTGGCTCTGATCCCTGAACCCCGGATCATACTGACAGGCTGCTGGTTCAGATTTTTGAGGTTTTGTCCATCTCTCCCCCTGTTGCGGCTCCCAGGCAAAGGGTGAGCTCTTACATACTGCTAAGGCTCGATTGGAATTTCCTGAGCAAACCCATTTCAATAACCTCGTGCTTAGGAGTGGGAACACCGTAGTAGACTTCCCGGGATACCTAAGAGTTTGGACAGGAAGTATCCTTTTCCTGCTGATATGGTCAAGTGCTGGTTATCGCCCCCCGAGGTCGATGCTTCTATTCTAGGGCTGTCTAACACCTCTATTATGCACTCCCCCAACACTACTACGCTGCAGGACTCTGAGGACCGGCGCATTGACCAATTGGCATGCCATACCTTTGCATTTGTGGGGGCGGCGCTGCGCCTGGTTTGCGCCTTGGCCATTATGCTCAGGGCTCTGGTCAGAAATGCACTCGAGGGACCAGACGAATTGCCACCTGATAACGGTCGATGCACTGTTTAACTGTGATGTGTTTGTAAACATTATCCTGTCCTATGTGTGGCAGATCTTCTGCCTTGGCGGTAGCTATACGCCGCGCGGTGTGGCTGCGCCAGTGGGCTGCTGACAATGCTGCAAAGAAGGCCCTTACTGGGCTTCCATTTAAAGGGCTACGCCTGTTCGGGGACCGCCTAGACCTCTTTGCGAAAGGAAGTAAGTTACCCCAGCGCAGGCGGCAGTCTCGGCCCTTTCGGGGCCAGGGCCCCCTTTCAGTCCTTCGCGGGGGCTCGCGCAGATTCCTGGCATAGGAGCAGAGGACGACGTCCTGGCTCCTCCTGGGGGTCCAAACCCAAAGCCCCTCCCAAGATCCCTCAGGCATGATGGGGCGCCCTCGCCCGTCAGGGTGGGGGGACGGCTACAGCACTTCGCGCACGTCTGGAGGCGTCCCGTCTCAGACCGGTGGATTCAGGAGGTAGTGTCCTCTGGTTACAAGATAGAGTTGCTGTGCGGCCCCCCCACAAGATTCATCCCCCAGGACCCTGTATCAGCTCAGGTCTTGATGCAGGCCGTGCAAGGGCTTCTGGATCTGGGGGTCAGTTGCAGGGTCCCCTTAAGAGAAAGGGGCAAGGGGTTATATTCCAACCTTTTCACAGTGCCCAAAAAAGATGGGTCAGTCAGGCCCATTCTGGATTTAAAGATTCTCAACAAGTTCGTCAAGAACAGGCGCTTTCGCATGGAAACTCTGCGCTCGGCCATCGACTCTCTGCGCCCAGGGTATTTTATGACGTCTGTGGACATCAAAGATGCTTACCTTCACATCCCTGTGTTCCCGGGACACCAAAGGTTTCTCAGATTCGAGTTGAAAGATCAACATTACCAATTTGTGGCCTTGCCATTTGGCCTCACTTCAGCTCCCAGAGTGTTCACCAAGTTGCTGGCGGGGGTGATGTCTCTGATAAGGTCAGGGGGCATACGCGTGCTGCCCTACCTGGACGACATTCTCATCACCTCTCGGTCTCTACAGCAGGCAGTGTTGGACACTCAGCTGGTGGTGTCCACCCTGGAGTCCTTCGGCTGGGTGATCAATCACCCCAAGTCCTCTCTGTCCCCTTCGTCGGTGACCCCATTCCTGGGAATGATTCTGGATACGGTTCAGTCAAGGATATTCCTTCCTCAACAGAAAGTGGAAGCTCTGACTGCGCAGGTGCGGTTCCTGCTCTCGTGCCCCCAGCCCTCCCTCAGGCAGGGCATGCAGTTGGTGGGTCTGATGGTGGTGATCTTCGAGGCGGTGCCCTTTGCTCAGTTCCATTTGAGACCTCTGCAACTGCACCTTCTGTCAGTATTGGACAAGGACCCCACGTCCTTGGACGGGGTCTGTGTGCTTCCCCTCTTGGTCAAAAGGTCCCTTTCGTGGTGGCTGGACCACAGGAACTTGCTAGTGGCCAGGTCCTTTCTGGCCCCCTCCTGGGAGACGGTCACCACGGATGCCAGTCTGTCAGGTTGGGGGGGATTCTGGAAGTCCCTGCGCTTCCAGGGGAGGTGGGGCCCGCAGGAGGCCCACTTACCCATCAACATTCTGGAACTAATGCTCTGTCCATATCATGGAAGGAATTTCAGCTCCTGTATGTCTTTCCTCCATTCCCCTGCTGGGCAGGGTCCTGCGCAAGATTGCTCTGGAAGGGGTGCCAGTGATTCTGGTGGCCCCCAGGTGGCCAAGAAGAGTGTGGTTCGCAGACGTACAAATGGCAGTAGACCAGTACGTCCTGCCAGGGGCGCCAGATCTGCTCACTCTGGGCCCCTTACGCCATCCCAATTTACAAACTGTGGCTTTGACGGCCTGGCTGCTGAAACCTCCATCTTGATGGAGAAAGGCTTGTCTGCCTCGGTGGTGGATACCATGGTACAGGCTAGGAAGAAAACTTTGTCTGCCATCTATTATAGGGTATGGCATACTAAATTGATTGGTGTGAATCTAGGTCTCTTCCCTGTAGGGAGTTCTTAATCCCTAGGGTTCTGGAGTTTTTACAGCATGGATTGGAGTTGGGTTTAAAACTCAGTACTCTGAAGGGTCAGGTTTCTGCCCTGTCTGCCTTCTTTCAGAAGTCTTTTGCTCAGCATTCCTTGGTTAAGACCTTCTTTCAGGGGGTCACTCATGTGCGTCCCCCACGTAAACCTATGGTCCCTGTTTGGGATTTTAACTTGGTTTTGTCTGCCTATTCAGGATGCTGCTCTGGCTGTACTTACCCTCAAGGTTGTCTTTCTGGTGGCTATTACTTCGGTCAGGCGTGTGTCTGAGCTGGCGGCTCTGTCTATTCAGCCCCCATACTATGAGAGACACCAGGATAAGGTGGGTTCTGCTTTAAGCCAGACTTTCTGCCTAAGGTGGTGTCTGCTTTTCATTTGAATCAAGATATTGTTCTCCCTTCATTGTGTCCTAATCCTAGCAACGCTAAGGAAAGGGTTCTGCATTCCTTGGATGTGGTCAGGTGTCTGAAGTATTACCTGGTTGTCACTGCGGCCTTCAGGAAGACTGATGCTCTTTTTGTGGTCCCTTCTGGGCCTAGGAAGGGTTTGGCTCCGGCCAAGTCTACTATTAGCAAATGGATTTGCCAGGCTGTGATTCAGGCCTATTCTGCTAAGGGGAATAGTCCTCCCTTCTGCCTTACTGCTCATTCTACTCGTGCTATTGGTGCCTCTTGGGCCTTCCAGCACCAGGCTTCTGTTGAACAAGTTTGCAAGGCCGCTACTTGGTCTTCTGTTCATACCTTTTCAAAGTTTTACAAGGTTGATGTTAGGGCCTCAGCTGATGCTGTTTTTGGCTGCAAGGTTTTGCAGGCGGCAGTGGTTTAAACTGCCTGCTGTTACCTTTTGTTGGGGATCCCACCCTGCTTATGGACACTGCTATTGGATGTCCCAAGTGTAAGTAATCTATCTGGAGCAGGACGTACTGTATACTAAGAACAATACAATTCTGTGAAATACTCACCTGTAGAATTGATATTATGAGTATACAGTACGATAAAGTATATAAAATACTGCGCTAACAAAGGTACATGGAGCTCAACGTGCAGTCAAAAGTCCCTCCTCTTTTGTAGCAGCAAGATGAAAACAGAAATAATTATTGCACAGAGCTAATTGGTAAAATGTCCACAAAAAAATGTCATCATGTGATAAATGCTCCACCACCTTGAAGATGAATCACCAATGTAAAGCTACCGCTCTTACCAGATCCCAGGAATAATGCGCCTTATAATAAACCTTAGATCTTCAATCATTCGGTCCTCTCTGATAATAACAATAAGCCTCGCTCCAAAGATGCGGTCATAAAGAATTCATGTAATGGAAACATAAACACACTAGTGCAATACGTCCCAATATTGATAAAAAAAACGCTGTTTAATAAATTGCACTCACAAAGGTAAAACCAAACATTAAGCCTTCAATACATAGGATGGCCAGTAGTTCTCACCGCCAGGACCGCTCCACAGTTAAGACCATATTAAAAGATCCAGTTCCAAAACGATAAATCCAAGCGATCCAACGCGTTTCGTCGTATACACGACTTCTGCCGGAATGCTTGCTATATCTTTGTTGTCTTTTGTAACCAGTGTTTCCTCCACCATACTACAGGCCCATCTCCCGCTCTCAACTCCTGAACTGCTGTACAGTACGTCCTGCTCCACCCCACCCTGGTTTTTGCATTATTCTGGATCCCCTGTATGGTGATTGTTATCATTGTTATAGTTACCAGTTTTGGTGGTTAAATTCTCCCGGCTTCTTGTTCACTGCTTTTCAATGCTGGGGATTTGTGGGAGGTCCCTGGGTATTTGAGGAGCCGGTAGGAGCCTGTTTTACATGTCTCTGCAGTGCAGCGCCATCTGGCGGAGGATAGCCCAAGTGTAAGTAATCTATCTGGAGCAGGATGTACTGTATACTCATAATATCAATTCTACAGGTGAGTATTTCACAGAATTGTATTTTTCATAGTTAGCATGGTCATGCATGGTTCTCTAACCTGTATTGTTCCCTTTTTCTTTGTGAACTTCTTATGTATACTCGTTTTAAAACTCAATAAAGATATATTGTTAAAAAAAAAAAAAGCTTGCTCAACAGACATGGGAGCTAAACCTGGTAGGGGCGTGGTTTTGGCTTTGTGGTTGGCATCTTTGTGCTATTTATACCTCCTCATTACCTCTTCACTACTCCATGCAAGAGTTTGACAAGGACCATCTTGTGTTTTCTCGCAGGGTTAGCTGTTGTGTACTAGCCTGTGTTGTAAGCACTTGATAATGCTATGATCTAGGCTTAGACAGAGAAGCAGCAAACTGCTGGAACTCGTTTTTTTCTGCAGTGGTAGCTGTGAGCTTGGATTCCCACCTTGGGCAGCCTGACCTATTCCTCATCTTGCATTAGGGTCTGCCAGATGTTTAGGCCTCATTTCAGGAACATCAAGCAGATGGCTTTCCTCTTTTCCATGCCTTCACATGTCCATCGCTTAATATTCTGTGGGTAAGTCCAGATTTTCCCTTGCCAACAGGGACCCTCAGTACATTGCCTAGTCTGTCTAGGGGCAGCTAGGCTCACATCTGAAAACTTCCAGTGAAAGTTTTTTTCTCTCAAACCTCCTTTGCTGACCTGTGACAGGCTTGTAAGGTGTCAGCGATGGGGATATCTGATGAGTGTGTGCACTACTCTGGGTGTACTAGAGTTTCTTCAGTCAGGCCTTGAAGCTGGCACAGCAATTGATACTGATGGGTCTATCTTCTGACTTGGTTATCCTTTTTCATATGTTCCTGGATCTTAGCTTGTCATGAGGACCCCTGCAGAGAATTTCACGCAATTGCTCTTTATTATGAAGCTTACAGTGTCTGTTAGCATCTAGATATGGTTTTCTCTGTCTTTGGGTAGCATTGTTTTAACCCCCCTGGACCTTGAAGATGATCTTTCTGGTGGATATAACCTTGGTGTGCTTAATTGGAGACCCACTGGGAAGGCTGTCTGACTTGGCAACACTGTCCTCTCATTTAGATTTTTTGGAGACCCCAAAGAACAGCATTGTACTTGCCTGCATGGCCCACATCACTGTTCGACTGCAGTCTTTCATAGTTTTTACTGTACTGGACTCTGTGACATGGATTACCATTTCCTTACTTTTACCAATTTTCTTGTTATTTAAAAAACATGAAAAAACTTGAAAGCTTTTAATTCAGCCAGAAAATGTTGATTTTATAATAGAAAAAATGTACCAAGAAATAAAAAAGCCCTTTTGATTTCTATTCTTGTAAAACTCTCTGCTTGTACTGCCATCATCTACATCTTCATATATATTTAAGCAGTCTGAAATATCTTATAGGTAACTACTTAAGCTCCTGCAAAGGTTTACTATGGGGCCAAGGGTCAAAGTACTAATACGAGTGTTCGGGATGTCTGCTGCCACCAAGCAAAATGGAAACTTGATTGATAGCTAGAGGGCTAAAGGAAAAATGTGCACAGGCGAAAGAAAAGGTCAATGAACCATTTCCCCTCTGCATATAAAATGAATATCCTAAGGAACGTGATAGTATTATTCAGCTAAACATTTGTTTTGTGCTTGGGTTGGCACTTTTTACATTAGATTGTATCTTGTAGGTCAAAAAAAGATTTGCATGGGCAAAAGTATTACTCATTGTTTCTGTATATCTTTAAAAGTGCAGTTAAAACACATGAGATCATTTAAAGCCTGAATCCAGCCTAAACCTTTACAGTTTTTTCAGAATGGGCAAAGGTCAATACTATTTCCTAATCGTACATCTGGGGACATGGCTTGTTTCTTCTAATGCTTTGTTTATGAGAATATAGAGGCTCTGCCTAACAGCAGACTGCCACCTATTCAGGTGTGTAGCACTGTGGACCTATATATGCCTGTCCTGAGGAGGTTAATACATAGTCTTACTAGCTAGTATTGTTGAGCTAAACCCATTCTTCAATGAATGCCTATGCCTGGGGCATTAGATACATGTGATGATCTTTTGAAATCATCTTTTTGTTCTGTTTTCATTAAGCACATACAGACATACTAATGCAGCACGTATGCCTGCACACTCCTGGTTCAGAGCCTATTGGCAAGAAAATACAATCTATTCGTGTTTTTGGATACTACCCCATTGGCGATTCCCAACTGGCTTGACTCAGTCATTCAATCCATTGCCGCAGAGGATCCGGTGGAGAAGAGCCCCGATCGGGAGGGGGGCACACCCCCTCCCTTGCTGGAATAGTACACCACTTGGGTCCCGTCCTGTGATGAAGCCTCCCTAGTGCATTGACCCTATGCCCTGGACTCGCTGTAAGTCTCGCCACTACACCCGGGCTTGCCCGAAACAGGTTGCGTCTGGAACCCTCAGGGTGAAGGCATGGCATACCTTATGGTCACGACACAGCTGCCCTAGTACACTGCTTCTTCGCGTTGGACTTGATGTAAGACTCGCGCCGGTACCTGGGCCCGCCTGAGGTGGGTCTCTGTCAAAACCCTGGGCGGGGGGGCCCCCCCACGCCGTGCCCCGCTTCCCTGCCGCGCTCGACGTGGGTCCGGGAAGCACTGCTATATGTAATGTTGTATGACGGGTTTGTGTGGGGGCCCCCTCCCTCAGCCGCAGCGGGACACAGTTCTGGATTCTTGGCATTGCGATCAAGGCATGCTACTGTGGCATGCTACTGTGGCATGCAAGCAAAAGTGGACGTCCCAGCGGCGGCCAGACATGGGGGGGTGGGAGCCACGGGGTGGGATATGCTTTTTTATGTTTATGCGTTGGGCGGGCCCGGTGCCCACCCTCCCTACTTTTAGTTGCTTAAAATGTTTGTGATTTCTTCTGTTTGTTGGTTCCCTTAGGTGGGAAGGTAATTAAGTCTTGGACCATCCCTCGCAGGAGGGACAGCCCTGGGCTGTGGGGGGGCCATTGTTGCCGCTCCACAGTTTTTACTCCCCAGGTCCTTATGGCCTGAAAAGGCAGACATTTTTCTCACACTTTTTTGTATTTTTCTCCCTTCTCTCCTCTCCTTTTCCCCCTGGTGCTTTAGGTCTCTTATCCCTGTTCCCGCCCTCCTCCTTGTCTCTACCTTTCGCTTTCATCCCTGGGTCTGCCCCCCGGGTCCAGCCCTCTGTGGCCTGGTCACTCTTTCCCCACCTTTTTTTTTTTTTTCCCTCCTTTTATGCTGAGCTGAAGATTGTCTCCCTGAACGCCAAAGGCCTCAACACTCCTGAGAAGCGGAGAATGTACCTGAATTTGTTTTGGAAACGGAGTGCGCAAGTAGTCTTTGTCCAAGAGACCCACTTCCAGAAGGAAAGGGCCCCTAAATTCTCAGATAAGTGTTTCCCAGTGGGGCACTACTCGCACTCCCCGGATTCGAGGTCCAGGGGGTGGGCATCCTGATAGCTTCATCCCTACCTTGTACCCTGACAGGTAACCTATCAGACGACAAGGGTAGATTTTTCTTCCTCAAAGGGAAGCTGGGAAGCAGTGTATGCACTTTTGCGAACATTTATGTTCCAAACACGGACCAGATCCGGTTCATAGAACAGACGCTACAAACCCTTTAAGCCTTCTCAGAGGGCATGGTGATCTTAGGGGAGATCTCAATGTAGCCCTGGACCCCCTCCTGGATGTGTCCAGGAAGGCCTCCGATCTCTCATTCTCTGCTCTCAAAAAATTAAAGTCGGCCCTTCAGCAAGCGATGAGGGTTGGGTAGGAGCTGGCAGTGGCACGGGAAAGGCTGAAGGATATCCTGTGGGTCGAGGCGAAGGCCACCCTGCTGAAGGTCAGGCGCTACAAATATGGCAGCTATTTGACACGGATGGACGCCTGCTGGCTAACCTGAGAGGCACAGGGCTATGTTGAGTCCTCTGGTCTCCCTGTATTAAGCCTGGGATTGTGGCGGCAATGGAGGAGCCTATATCCAGACTGGAATGGTCCAGGCAATCCAGGGCTCGCAGCCGGGCCTTTCTCCGGGCCCTGACAGTACTACAAATGGCTGGGCGGCATTTTGACCCCTAAAGTGGTTGCGACATTCAACTCTATTTCAGTGGACCAGAGTATACTGCCGGACATGCTGCGGGCCCAGGTCACGGTGATACCAAAGCAGGGAACGGACCCCCTCCTATGCGCCAACCACAGTCCTATATTCTTGCTAAACGTGACCCTAAAATTATTTGTGAAAATCCTGGCCAATAGGCTGCTATCTCACCTGATAGATGCAGACCAGGCGGGTTTCATCCCGAGGAGGGAGGCTAGGGACAACGTGAACAGGGTCCTAAACTTGATCCACCTGATCCACGAGGAAGAGATCCCCACTATGCTACTCTCAACGGATGCAGAGAAAGCATTTAATAGGCTACATTGGGATTTTATCCGGGCCACGCTAGAACATTTGGGCCTCCAGGTACCCACTATCCCCTATCAGATTTGTCCTTACACTTGAGCCCTTCCTCCGTTAGATAAGGGTAGACCCAGACATAAAGGGAGTGGCGAGAGGGGGTAACGAACACAAAGTAGCTGCTTTCGCGGATGACCCGATCTTCTGCATTACCCAGCCGGTGACGACACTACCTAATCGGCTAAGAAAGATCAGGAAATACTCTGAGCTCTCTAATTTCAAAATCAACTTAGTCAGAAGCACTGAACGTGTCCCTACCTCAGGAATGCTTGAGGAACATCAAAGCCAACTTTCCATTCCGATGGTCCGTCGGGTCAACCAAATACCTGGGATTGCAGATCACGCCTCACCTCAAATACCTGTTTGTCAAGAACTTTCCGCCACTGCTAGATGAAATTTAGAGGGGCCTCAGTTCCTGGAAAGACAAGGTGTTGTCTTGGTTCGGTAGGTGCAATGTGCTTAAGATGAACGTACTGCCACGGCTACTCTATCCCATCCAGGTACTCCCCGTTCACTTGCCATCCTCTTTCTTGAAAACAATTCGCTCTGAATTCATACAATTTGTGTGGGGGCGGCAGGGACCTGAGGAGTGCACAAAGGACGCTTTCCCTCCCCAAGACAAGGGGGGAAGTGGGACTGCCAGACATCAAAATGTACCATGCAGCTACCCACCTAACCAGGATTGTGGACTGGAACCTCCACAGAGGACACAAGCGTTGGGTTCAATTGGAACAGACATGCTCTCCGGTGCCTCTAACGGGCCTCCCATGGTCAGCGGGCAGCATCCCGAGTGTACTCAAGGCACACCCAACAATAGGCCCCACCCTGCAAGTGTGGTCAAGGCACGTCTTGAAAGAGACAATAGCACCCTTGCCTTCCCCGCTCTGTCCGATCATAGGGGCACTAGACTTCGTGCCAAGCCAGATCGACGTGGGATTTGGAAGGTGGAGGGCGCCTGGAAAAGGTGTTGACCGAGACTTCCTGAGCGGCCCACGTTAGAAGACCTTGCAGGAGATCATGACATGGTGGGACTCCCCCCATCCTGTCACACTGAAAGGCGCTGCCGATCTCCCACTATCTCAGAGGCTTGCCCCCCTGGAGAGTTCGTCCGGGAGCTGACACTCTTTGAGCGGCTGTGCACCGCGTCGGGGTCAGTCAGGGTAGCGTTGTCCACCACATACCAACTGCTTCTGGACCCAGGAGTGGACTTTGTACCTGACTTTATTGGAGCATGGGAGGCAGACCTCAAGGTCTCTTTCCCCCCGAACCAAACTAGGAAAATCCTCGAGTTGGTGTAACGTGCATCGGTTAGCAACTCGTAACAGGAGGCAGGTTACAAGATTCTTACCCGTTGGTATAGGACCCTCCCCAGGCGTTGAACCACTTTTTCAGGCAGTCTCGCCCCTCTGATGGAGGTGTGAGAGGGCCCAGGGCTCCCTCCTGCAAATCTTCTGGGGATGCAGGAAAATACAGCAGTTCTGGCCGGACGTGGTGAATTGGGCCAGTAAGATAATGGGAGAGGACATCCCGCTATCACCAGAGGCCCTCCTCCTGCACTCTACTGGCGACACAGTAGGGAAGTACAAAAAATCGCTGACTATCCATTTGATAAATGCAGCCAGGGTGTATGCACCAGCCCAGTGGAGATCCTCCATGCCGCCTACCATTAGCTCCTGGATCTGGAGGGTAAAACTAAAACTCCCTTCCCACTACTCAGAAGCCAAACCAGGCATGGCACCCCCCCCCCCCCCCCCAAAGACCTATATAGACGTCCTGGCCTCTTCATTCATTTATTTGCCTGCTACCCTTTTTGGAGTAGTTAAGCAGTTAAAAGCTCTGAAGGTGGAGATTCTGCCTATTCCTGGACCTTGAGCTCTTAAAAACTATGTGTTGGAAATCTGTTGCAAATGAAAGCCAACAGATAACTAAAAGCTTTACTTTATTTCCCTTTGGGATGGACCTAGGGACAGACCCTGACCCTGACAAGGATTTGCTTTTCCATGGTAAAATGTTAGGGTGTCCAGAAAACCATAAGGTAAAGTTTGCAAATTTACACTGCAGACTTGGGACTAATCAGCCATGATCTAGTTTTTGTCATTGAATCAAACCATCTTCTTATGAGATCAGGTCCTTTGTAATCTGAGGTTGGGGTCCTTTTCATTATCCATGGAATATTCCATTTTGCTTCTAAAGGGTGGCAATGTTTGATACTAGCCTTATTCTTAGTATACAGTACGTCCTGCTCCAGATAAGAATCACTACACTTGGGCATTACTCCGCCAGATGGCGCTGGACTGCAGAGACCGCGAAATTGGGGGACCTCCCACAAATCCCCAGAATTTCTCTGCAGTCTGGACTGCGAAGGACAAGAAGATGGCTCTCTCTTCTCGCAGGTGAGCGGGGCTATTAGCCTGCGGCCCTGTAGGACTATTCCCACCCATTCCATGTTTAATGTGCCTCCCAACCTTGGCTGCGCTGGTCCGGGTGATGGTAGGCAGCACCACTGTCAGGTGCTTAGGAGCGCTGCTCCACCGCAATCCCCCACCAAAGGGTAGGTGGTATAGGCATATGGTGAGCCTCTATGGGATGCCCCTCCCGCTCTATTGCCCCTTGCCCCTGTCTATCGGTGGGCCCTATGTTACAGTGCTTCACTGTTTTATGCTTTTTCTGGTTGGTGTCAGTCTCCGCGCTGACTTGGTTGCACTGGTTGCGTTTTGAATATGCCGCCGCGCGCGCTTCCACTGTGCTCAGTGGTTGGCGGCGGCATTACCTCAGGCGCTGATTATCTGCTGCTTGCTGCTTCGCTCTCTCCGGGGGGGAGGGGCGGGGCCTGTGGATGGCGCGTTCTACGTCACTGTCTCCGCGGCCCGCCCCTCGAGGTATACCTGGCGTTATTTTGTCTCTGGATTCGGCTGCTGCGTGGCTGGCATCTACCTACCGTGGTCCGTGAGTGCCCTCGCGGGCGGCTTTATTTATCCTATGTCATGTCATTGTACATGTCACTTATGGGGTGCTCTTCGCTTATGTCTTTCAGACGGGTCGAACTCACCATATCACCATATGGAGGCGTCTCGGGATAATGTGCTCGGGGTTCCTTCGGGACAAGCTTGTGGGGTGTCCCCTACTAGTGCTGACAATGTGCGGGTCTGTGTACCTTGTGCCCAGCAGGTGCTTGCGCTGCAGCCTGGTTTACTAGTAGCTGGGCCTGCGCCTCGTATGGCGTCACCTACTCCCCCCAAGCTTAAATTTGACTCCCATTGAGTTGCATACCAGTGGGGATTCTCGGGCCTGATGTGTCTTCCAGACTGGCTAGTATTGAGAAGTTGCTTGCTAATACCTTGGCGCGTAAGGCCTCTGCTAAGAAGCTGCACTTAACGCCTGATGTCACTCTTTTCCCTATGGAGGCTGATGAGTTTTTGGAACTGTCTGGTTATACCCCTTTGGAAGAAGGGGAGTTATTCTCTGACTCTGAGTCATCTGATGAGAGGCCCAGGGGTCATGATGATTCTGACTCTGACCCCTGGGCCCCAGATGATACTGATAGACAGTACCTCAAAAATTTGAGCCAACAGCCTATCTCTCCCCCGGTTGCGGCCCCCAGGCAGCAGGGGGAATTGTTTCATACTGATAAGCCACGTTTCGAGTTTCCTGAGCAAGCCCATTTTAATAATCTCGTGCTCAAGGAATGGGAGCATCCCAGCAGGCTTCCCGGAGTCCCTAAGAGTTGGGATAAGAGGTATCCCTTTCCTGCTGATGTGGTGAAGCGTTGGTCATCCCCTCCAAAGGTGGATGCCCCGGTCCTAGGAATATCTAACACCTCTGTCATGCATTCCCCTGACTCTACTACGCTGCGGATGGTGAGGACTGGCGTATTAATCAGCTGGCGTCCCATGCCTTTGCCTGTGTGGGGACGGCGCTGCGCCCGGTCTGTGCCTCTGCCATTACGGCTGTGGCTATTAGAACCCTGCTTAGAAGTGTCCTAGATGGTGCTCCTGATGATGTGTCTAGTGAGGAGTTTAATGCACTCTCTCGTTGTGAGGTTTTTGTGACTTATGTCCTCTCTGCCTTGGATGATAACATTAGAATGTGTGGCAGAACCTCTGCCCTTGTGGTGGCTATACGCCGCTCGGTTTGGCTGCGCCAGTGGGCTGCTGACAACGCTGCCAAGAAAGCTCTCACTAGTTTTCCCTTCAAAGGACTACGCCTATTTGGGACCGCCTGGACCTGTTTGCTAAGGGAGGCAGGTTACCCCAGCGCAGGCAGCAGTCTCGGCCCTTTCGGGGACAGGGCTCCTTTTCCTCCCCCCTACCGTGGTGCCAGACAGGAGAGGGGGGTCTCCCTTACTGGGGCTCGAGGAGATTTCTGGGGCAGGGGACGTGGACGCCCTGGCTCATCCTGGGGCTCCAAGCTTATGTCTTCTCCCAAGCCCCCTCAGGCATGAAGGGGTGCCCTCACCCATCGGGGTGGGGGGACGGCTTCAGCATTTTGCTCACGTCTGGAGGCTTCATGTCTCAGACCGGTGGATTCAGGAGGTAGTGTCCTCCGGTTCCAAGATAGTTTGCTGCCTGGCCGCCCCCAAGATTCATCAGATCCCGGATCTCTCAGGAACCTATGTCAGCTCAGGCTCTAGTTCTGGTGGTGCCAAGCCTTCTGGAGCTGGGGGTCATCTGTCAGGTCCCCTGACGAGGAAGGGGCAAGGGGTTCTATTCCAAACTTTTCACCATGCACAAAAGAGATGGGTCAGTCAGGCCCATCCTGTGGACATCAAGGATGCTTACCTTCATATTCCTGTTTTTCCAGGTCATCAAAGGCTCCCCAGGTTCGCTCTGGAGGATCAGCACTACCAATTTGTGGCGTTGCCCCTCGGTCTCACTTCAGTTCCCAGAGTGTTCACCAAGGTGCTGGCAGGGGTGATGTCTCTGCTCAGGTCTCAGGGCATTCGCGTGCTGCCCTACTTGGACAACATTCTCATCACTTCTCAGTCCCTCCAACAGGAGGAACTGGATACTCAGCTGGTAGTGTCCACTCTGGAGTCATTTGGCTGGGTGATCAACCATCCCAAATCTTCCCTGTCTCCCTCCTTGGTGACACCCTTCCTGGGAATGAATCTGGATACAGTTCAGGCAAGGATTTTTCTTCCTCAGCAGAAGGTGGACAGTCTGCTAGCGCAGGTTCAGTTCCTGCTATCTTGCCCTCACCCCTTCATCAGGCAGGGAATGCAGCTGGTGGGCCTGATGGTGTCGTGCTTCAAGGCGGTCCCTTATGCTTAATTTCACATGAGACCTCTGCAACTCCACCTCTTGTCAGTATGGGACAAGGATCCTGCGTCCCTGGACCAGGCCCTTGTGCTGTCCCCCCTAGTCAGGCGGTCCCTCTCGTGTTGGCTGGACTCCAGAAACTTGTTGATGGGCAGATCCTTTCTGGCCCCCTGCTGGGAGACGGTCACCAAGGATGCCAGTCTGACAGGTTGGGGGGTTTCTGGAAGGCCCTGCAGTTCCAAGGGCGGTGGGGCCCTCAGGAGGCCCACACACCTATCAACATTCTGGAACTGAGGGCGATCAGGTTGGTTCTGACTCACTTGACCCAACACCTTCGGGGCCGGCCTGTTCAGGTACGCTCGGACGACCAGACAGCGGTTGCCTACATCAATCCTCAGGGAGGGACCCGGAGCAAGGGGGCCCTCAAGGAAGTGTCTCTGATCCTGGCATGGGCGAAGGACAATGTTCCCTGCATATCAGCTGTGTACATTCCGGGGGTGAAGAATCTGCAGGCAGACTCTCTGAGCAGGGGGACCTCTCGCCTGGGAGAATGGTCCCTCTGCGACAGGGTGTTTCAATCTCTGTGTCACCGTTGGGGCCTACCAGATGTGGATCACAATCGCAAGCTCCCGGCCTTTGTCTCCCTGTTCCAGGATCCTCTGGCCTTGACCACGGATGCCCTAGCAATGTCATGGTAGGACTTTCAGCTCCTGTATGTCTTTCCTCTATTCCCTCTGTTGGGCAGGGTTCTGCGCAAGATAGCTCAGGAGGGGGTGCCAGCTATCCTGGTGGCCCCCAGGTGGCCAAGAAGAGTGTGGTTCGCAGACATGGTGCAGCTGGCAATAGATCAGTACGTTCTGCCCAGGGTGCCAGACCTGCTCACTCAGGGTCACTTACGCCATCCCAATTTACAAACTCTGGCTTTGACAGCCTGGCTGCTGAAACCTCCATCTTGATAGAGAAGGGGCTGTCTGTTGTTGATACCATGATAAAGGCTAGGAAGAAGTCGTCTTCTTCCATTTACTATAGGGTTTGGCGTGCCTACATTGACTGGTGTGAGTCTAAGTCTCTTCCCTGTCGTGTGTTCTCTATTCCCAGGATCCTGGAGTTCCTGCAGCATGGGTTGGAGCTGGGGCTCCAACTCAGTACTCTGAAGGGTCATGTCTCTGCGCTGGCTGTTTTCTTCCAGAGGTCCTTTGCCCAGGATTCTCTGATCAGGACTTTTTTTCCAGGGGGTTAGTCATGTGCGTCCCCCACGTAAGCCTATGTTGCCTGTTTGGGATTTGAACATGGTCTTGTCTGCCCTGCAGGGTGCTCCCTTTGAACCTGTGCAGGAGGCTGCCCTGGCCATTCTTACTCTCAAGGTTGTCTTTTTGGTGGCTATCACTTCTGTTAGGCGTGTGTCTGAGTTGGTGGTGCTTTCCATCCAGCCCCCCTACTTTGAGAGAGACCAGGACAAGGGGGTGTTTCGCTTCAAGCCAGATTTTCTGCCTAAGGTCGTGTCTGCCTTTCACCTGAATCAGGACATTGTTCTTCCTTCCTTGTGCCCTAATCCTAGTAATGCTAAGGAGAGGGTCTTGCATTCCTTGGATGTGGTTAGGTGTCTGAAATACTATCTGGTGGCTACTGCTCCATTCAGAAAAACTGATGCTCTCTTTGTGGTGATGCTGCTTTTGGCCGCAAGGTTCTGCAGGTGGCAGTGGTCTGACCTGTCTGTTGTTACCTTTGGGGATCCCACCCTACTTTATGGACACTGCTATTGGATGTCCCAAGTGTAATGATTCTTATCTGGAGCAGGATGTACTGTATACAAAGAATAATACAATTCTGTGATTACTCACCTGTAGAATTGTTATGAGTATACAGTACGTCCTGCTTCACCCCACCTTTGGAATTGCATTATACTGGATCCCCTGTATGGTGATTGTTATCATTGTTATAGTTACTAGTTGGTTCTGTTTTGTTTCTCCCGGCTTCTTGTTAACTGCTTTTCAATGCTGGGGATTTGTGGGAGGGGCCGGGAGGAGCCAATTTCGCGGTCTCTGCAGTCCAGCGCCATCTGACGGAGTAATACCCAAGTGTAATGATTCTTACCTGAAGCAGGACGTACTGTATATTCATAATAACAATTCTACAGGTGAGTAATCACATAATTGTATTTTCGGTTGGAGAGGCATCCTACATCAACAGTCCCCATCTGAGATGGTCAAGACCCAACTATTTGTCCCATTTGGCTCATAAAGGTCAGGGTACACAGAAATAAAAATGGTTGTTCTTGCAAGGCTTGCAAGGCTTCTTCAGCTTTTTCTGTTGGTGCTAGCATTCAGGTTTCTTGGCACTATTTACCATGTACATCATAATGCTTTTCCTTTTTTCCTGGAGAGAGTCTGTAGTCAAGACATTTTAGACATTCTGACCCTGTTCTCCTGTCCATTTTGGCTCTTCAAGTTTTTCCATTTGAGCCACTGACTGAGGCATCCGTATTTGCAGTTTCAGATGTTTCTTTTCCTAATGGTATTGGCGATGTTAACTGTTTTGACCACCTTAATTGGGTCGGCACTGGAATTCACTGGGTAGAAACCCTGAGGAACCCCCCCAAAAAAAACAAACTGATTTTAAACTTCTCACTTTAAATGGGATCTTGCAAAGTAATAGGCCACAGTTTTTTTGTGTCTATATATCCTGGAAGTTTTTAGATTCCTCCTTGGTGCTTTATTAACCAAACCAAATAAGCCATCATTGTCAGGGCTGTGGAGGCCGAGGAAATTTTGGGTACCTGGAGTCGGAGTCGGCAAACAATGCACCGACTCCAGGTACCCGACTAAATTTTGATTTTGCAAGTTTAAATGTCCCAATTCACAAAAAGTTATAATTAATGACTTCTCTATTGTAAGAATAAAGACCAATGCATGCAGTGCCTCACGTAACCGCAAAACGAACACGTTAAGTTACCATGAAGAAGCATGCTTTTCATGTGCTTCACTATATGGCACGCAACGCACAATTAGGAGCGGCAATACTTATACTTTGCATAGTGTTGTGTTCTGCTGTTACAGGGAACCCATGGGTAACCTAGCCTCTCACTGATGAGGGATTAAGCAAATATGATTTTTTGCAGGACTAGAGACACTTGTATAAGTGAAGGGAATGGAGGATCAGTAGACTGAAGCTGTACCATTGGAAAAACTGCTGTCATTCAGCAAAAGGCTATAAAAACTTGTAAACTTCGATTGTTAGCTTAAACTTTAAACATGACTATGGGATTCTACTAGGGAAATCATGTTTTATAATAAAGACCCCTTTCTGGATCCTCCCACTGCCCTATCTTCAGCAGAAAATCAGCACACAGAAAGGAGAAGGCAGCGTCTGCCCAACTACCTCTCTCTGCTAGAAGTAATTACATGTATGTTGCCTTTCTTTCCTTCAAGGAATGTATAAAATACATTCACATATTAATACAGAGGAGTCTGAGTCGGGGAGTCTGAGTCGGAAGTACAAAAAACTGAGGATTCAGAACATTTATCTACCGACTCCACAGCCCTGATCATTGTGAATTGTGTGATTACTGTGTGATTACATTGTGTGAGTCACAATGCTCACAAAAAGATCTTTGTTTAAAGCTGAACAAAACTCTGAAATTTGACTTTCCTAGGCCTTGATCCGTAGCCCCCTGGGGCATCCCAAAGTAGGATTCCCCACTGTGTGAACCCCCTCCCAAGGAAGCCAAAAAAACTCCCCTGTCCAGGCTCCAACAGTACCATTGCATCCCGTGCCATGCTCGTACTCCCGCCCCAGCCCGTCTGAATGTTAACAATGACCCGCCCATGCGCCATTAAATCGGGGAAAGATGAGTTTTTATGGGTTCCCAGGGGGGTTTCACGCAACGGGGCATCCTGATTCAGGGGACAAGCCAGTGGGCGGCCCTGGAATCTTTTAGTTTTGTCCTGCTTTAAATGTATGAGTTAAAATTGGAAAGGGCAGATATAAAAGTCTACTAGGGAGTTTAGTATAAGGATATTCACCAAATTTGTCACGATT
Organism: Gastrophryne carolinensis; assembly: GCA_027917425.1. Lineage (NCBI taxonomy): Eukaryota > Metazoa > Chordata > Amphibia > Anura > Microhylidae > Gastrophryne > Gastrophryne carolinensis. The sequence goes on from CM051234.1 coordinate 159,817,498, forward strand.
AAATAAAAAAAAATTGTTACTATATTAAATGTTACAGTACATAACTTTTATGCCTCTTCATGCATTGTGTTTCTTTGAGAGTATTAGGGGTTTGCATGCAGTCAGAAAACTTTGTCTGTATAACAAACATCTATAATTTTTTTCCCCTAAAAGGTCTGGCTTGCATGAAATCCAGTAGCTCAGTTGTGGAGTTGGTCATGCTTTTGTGCTCACAGGTATGCATACAGTTTTTTAAGTAAATGTAATGATTATTAATTAAACATGTTTCAAGGTATAGTAAATTCAATGTCAATAAAATTAGACTATTCAGTGAAAACCTTTCACAAAAATAACACTGTGCTGTATACTAAATATAATTCTTAACACAGATAAATCCTTTTCTTTCCCTGCGCTGGAGTAAAAAAAAAACGTATTGGTACAGTCTCAAAAATTGTCCACAAAAATCTGTGCAATAACACAGAAAATAAAACTTCGCTGGGATATCCTATTTCTTTATACAGTTATGTCCATTAACAAATGCACAATCGTGTTACCAATCTTTCAAATCTGTGGAAATCCCGTCGCCAAATAATTTAAACAATGTACCAGAAAATATATAAAAAAACGCAATTCAATGTGGTTCCACTTGAGGGAATAACTCTTTTCTATGTAGATACAATAATGTAGATATAATCGCCAGAAGAATCCACTTTGGACCATAGGTTAATGCAGGTCTGCTTGTGAGACCAGCTCTTTTATGCAGGCAAATCTCCAATCAGTAGGTTTCATATAGGAATGAAACAGAAGAAAACACATAGTGATACCTTTCACAACAGGGCAACCACCCGATTTTATTATGCTCACCAGAAACAAGTAAAAACTCGCATGTAAAATCCAAACCAGGCGCAGCTCATCAGGATTAGTTTAGATAAACTTCCCCGTGCTCCACATCTAAAATACCTTGAGAGAAACCGTCAACTTGAAGGTCTTAGCAGGGCTGCGCACCGTTCCTTCGGCCGCGGGAAACAGGAGCGCTCGTTCTCCGCTGCTAGTCTATCTTCCTCCTTTGTGTGGTGACGCTGCAAGACACAAGACACCTACCTAGTCTTAAAGTTAATTAGCAAGTGGGGCATGAAGCCAGCAGCTGTGAAAATTACATACCCGTACTGGTAGCTTTTCCCTACCTGATTCTAGGGTAAAAGCATTGCAAGACAATAGGGTGAAAGGGTGGTGACAGAGGTTTATCAGAGCAGGGCTAGGTAGTGGTAAAATAAAGTGAAAGCACTTTTTAAAAAAAATGTATTTTTATTTTTTTTTAAATGTAAGTTGTCAACCTCCATAGAACTGTTGGTGATTCTGTGCAACTATGCTAACAAATGTGACAGATAAAAACCCTGGGAGCCGTGAGGGAGTGCTTCCCTTGAGCTCCCACATCGGTGGCCAGTAACCCCAACTTAGCATACAGCAATCCCAACTCAGCACCTATGGCGAGGAGGAAGAATGCCCAGAGAAGCGGTGGGGGACAGCGCAAGAGCTCCCAGCACCCCCAGACTGCAGAACAGAGGAGGAGAAGACTGGAATGCCGGCGCAACAAGATGGCGCGGGGCACACTCGGCGTGGGCGAGGAGGTGGAGGAGCCGGGAATGGCCGTGGCCCCCGGACCTTTGCGGACGGCGACAGGAGTGGAGGAGCGGCGCCGATCGGGGGTGAAGGCGATGCCTGCGGAGCCCGGAGGTGAGGCTCCCCCAGCCAGGCAGACCCCATCGAGGAAGACACCCGGCACGGAGAGCAGAGGGGGTGGCGGTTACCTACCTCAGGCAAGTTCTTTATCCGATCCGGAGCTGCCTGTAGGAGCGGCGCTGCAAGAGAGGAGGGCGTGGGGTCAGCCAGCCGGCTGGCCGCTCGGCGGGAGGAGGCGGATGCCGGGAGGAGTCCCAAGATGGCGGAGGTGCCTATACGCGATAGTGCCGCTTGCGGAGAGTACCAAGATGGCGGCCGGCTGCAGAACGGAGCTCCCGGCCGGGAGGCGGAGGGGCGGGGATTGTGACGTCAGCGGGGACAGCCCTGACCAACTACGGGGGCTGCAAGGGCTCAGTAGCAGCAGCCCAGAGACAGATGTGAGTGCACAGGGATCCGGGGGAATGAGTGAAAATACCGCTCACGCTGCCAATGCCCCTCGAGACCTTTCTATTAATGTGCCTGCCGGGCAGAATATACCTCCCTCCCCTCTGATACAACATCCCCGTAAAGCTAGGGATGAGCAGCACACCCACAGGAATGGGGAATCCCACTCCTCTAACCCCAATGAAGGGGCTCCGCGGGATACCACAGCGGGGCAGGGGGACCTGAAGAGGAGCGCTGCTGCCAACCTCCAGCTGGAAAGGTTCGCCTTCCTACCGAGACTGGGTGAAGTGGAGTCCAGGAAGATTCAGGTGCCCGGTCAACAGATAAGCGGGGCGCGCCCCCCCGCGGGACTTCCGCAGAGAATGCCAAAAGCTCACCACCCCCCCCCCCCCCCCCCTTGGAGCCTGAGGTTGTGATCCGGCAGAGGGAACCCGAGCCCCCCGACTTCCCCCTTATTGCCGTCACCGGAGCTGTCATGGACAGCGGGAGGAGCCAGCCCAGTGCCGATGTTGCCACCCCAACCCTGCTTCTCCCCGGAACAAGGGGAGGACCCACTGGCCTCGTTGGTGGCTAATCCTGCTGGCGTGTCTCAGCAGCATGCCTCTACCCCTTTGCTGCATGAGGGGGTCGGGCATCCCGATCCCCCCCGTGGGGTAAATATACATCTGGAAACAATCTCGCTGCTGAGGGGTCTGCCCTCCAGGGCTGACATCGAAGGGCTCATTGCGAAGTACAAGGAAGCCTACAAGCGGGATCTGGGAGAGGTCAAGCAACAAGTGTCAGCAGTCGAAGTGAGAGTAGCTGCGCTGGAATCAGAGTCTCCTGCAATCTCAAGCCGTCTGGAGGCGTTAGAGGAGAGATGTAATCAACAGGAGGCGCTGCTCCAGAGTCAGATGCTACATCTGGATGACATTGAGAACCGGAGCCGTAGAAATAACCTGCGGCTGCGGGGTATCCCTGAATCTACGGCCGGCGAAGACCTGAAACGCGTCACGACGACCATATTTAACACAGTATTAGACAGAGACCCGGCCACCCCAATCGAGCTGGACAGGGTCCACAGAGCATTGGGCCCCCCTGGCCCGGATCCATCAAGACCAAGAGACGTGGTCTGCAGGGTACATCGCTACACCTTGAAAGAGGACATTGCCCGCAGCGCGTGGAGAAAAGGGAGCGTCGACTTTGACGGGGCCAGCGTCCTGATCCTACAAGACCTTTCACGTAGGACATTGCTAATGCGCAGAGCTCTGAGGCCGCTGCTGGAGGTTGTAATGCGCAGCGGAGCGACATACAGGTGGGGTTACCCTTTCCATTTAATTGTCAGAAGGAATCGGGAAACCTTCCTGCTGAAATCGCCTAAAGACCTGGCGGACTTGTTTGTCTTCCTGCAGTGTGACCCGATAGAGGTCCCGGACTGGCTGGCTACAAGGGTGGCGCTTCCTCTGTCCTCGCGTCCCAGGGGCAGCCACCAACGGGGCCCCGGAGGCTCCAGAGGTCCTGGAAGACAACGCCGGGCAAGAAGACAGGCCAGACCATACGACGCAGAGTCATAAGTCGGCCGGGGGTGGGGGGCCTCCCGCCCGCCCCTTCCCCTCCCCTGGGGGCCCCGCACGCCCTTGAAGCCTTGAGTGAAACAGCGCTCGCGCGCTGGGTACCATTTGTTGGCTGGTGTGGTCCCCTCGGGGGGGGGGGGGGCGGCTGGGTGCCTCCTCTACACGGGGACTTGCCCTGGGCGGGTCTAAACTCTCTTTGGTCTCGGTCTGTTGATTCATTAAGTTGCTTTGGTTTTGCTGTTCATTTGCCATGTTCATGTTGATCGGTTGATTGGCCCGGTGTGGAAGGGAGCGATTTGACTTGCGGCCAGTTCCGACAGACGCTCTACCCCACATTAGGGCCGACTCTCGGGTACTTTAGTAGATAATATTTGTTTTGTTTATTTCTGTTCTTCTCTTGTGCCTTCTGTTTTTTCCTAGATCCCCTCTCCTTTTCCCCCCTTACTCCCTTCCCCTCAGGGGTCAGTGCTCGACTCCATACTTGGCCGGCGGTTCGGCCGTGTGGGTCTGGTGGATGGATCTTTCAAGGAGGGGCCAAAATGTCAGGGACCAGAATTGTGTCCCTAAATGCAAGGGTATGAACGGCCCTGAAAAAAGATCGCTAATTCTAAGACACCTGAGAGCCCTTGGGGCCCAGATAGGCTTCCTGCAGGAAACCCACTTTAGGGCGTCTAACCCCCCCCTCGTTGGGAGACTGGAACTTCCCCAGGGCTTTCCACAGCTACTCCCCGACTCTAGATCCCGGGGGGTCAGTATTACAATCTCAAAATCCCTCGCTTGGGAACTGGTAGACTACAAAACAGATGGGGATGGCAGATGGCTATTGGTTAAAGGGAAGATACAATCGGAGATGTTTACACTCGCCAACATTTATGCACCAAATCTAGGACAAATCACTTTTATAGAGAGTCTACTGGAGGTTTTGGCGGACTTCCGAGAGGGGCTATTGGTCTTGGGAGGTGACTTTAATCTGTCGCTTGACCCACTCTTGGATACCTCCAAGGGGGGACCCCACATTGCATACTCTAAATTAAAGCGCCTTAGGAGAATCCTCAACTCGTTTCAGCTGGTGGACCCTTGGAGAGTCCAACACCCGGGCACGCGAGACTACACATTCTTCTCGCACCCGCATAACTCATACTCTAGGTTAGACATGTTCCTAATCCCACACCCTCAATTGTCCAGAGTGGACGATACCACAATAGGCAACATCACCTTGTCTGATCACGCCCCTAGCACCATTACGATTAGAAACCCCGACCCCGCTCCCCGCAGCTGCACCTGGAGGTTGAATAACTCGCTGCTAGAGGACCGGAGAGTCCTTGAAGTGGTTCAACAGGAACTTAAGAACTACTTTGAATTAAACACTGGACCGGATGTGGCCCCTGGGATTTTATGGGAGGCTCACAAGTGCTTCATCAGAGGGGTTCTGATAGGACAGGGAGCCCGAATCAAGAAAGAAAAGTCAGAACACATCATGGGCCTTCTTAAAGAGATAGGGAAACTGGAAGCATTGCACAAGAAATCCCTGTCAGCAGCCCATATATCGACCCTTACCGCGCTAAGGGAAAAGTTAAAAACAGCCTGCTGTGATAGATTAAAGGCGCAAATGGCTAGGTGCAGACAGGCTTTTTACGAGTCCGGGGACAAATGCGGCAAAATGCTAGCCAGAGCCCTGAGGGAGGCAAGGACCACAACCTATGTGCCCAGGGTCACGGGAGCGGGGGGGAGGTTGATGCACAGGGTGGAGGACATAGCCGAGGAGTTCTGTAAGTTCTATAGGGACCTGTACAACTTACCTACATCTCAGGAGGGCGGTTTTCGGCGGAAGTGTATGCAATACATAGAGAGTTCGGGGATGCCCAAGTTCCCGGAGCAGGTCGCTGCAGAACTGAAGACTCCTATCTCGATGCTGGAGCTCCAGAATGCGTTAGCTGACACAGCCACGGGGTAAAACACCGGGCCCCGACGGGCTCCACCTTCAATATTATAAGAAACTGTTCCCGATACTGGCCCCGAGGCTTCTCCAGATGATGAACTCAATCATCGGAGAGACCCTCCTCCCTGTAGACACACTACGGGCACATATAGTAGTGATTCCGAAAGAGGGGAAAGACCCAAACATGTGCTCAAGTTATAGGCCAATCTCCTTGCTCAACGCGGACATCAAATTGTTTGCCAAAATTCTCGCGTCCAGGGTTGCCCCGCACTTGCATTCTGTGATAGGCCCTGACCAGGTGGGTTTCATGCCTCTTAGAGAGGCTAGCGACAACACCATTAAAGTGTTGAATCTGATACACCTGGCATAGAAACAGAACACGCCCTCCCTTTTGCTCTCAACCGACGCCGAGAAAGCCTTTGACAGGGTGAATTGGCACTTCATGAGATCGGTGCTCGGCCACGTTGGTCTGGGCCCAAACATGCTGAGGTGGATTGAGAGCTTATATAGCTCTCCCTCGGCGTCGGTGAGAGTAAACGGCTGCCAGTCGGGATCTTTTGGGATCTCCAGCGGGACAAGACAGGGGTGTCCCTTATCGCCGCTGATTTTTATTCTGACCCTTGAGCCTTTCCTTTGCAGGGTGCGGGGCAACCCTGATGTTAAGGGGGTAGAGAACGCCTCGGGACACTACAAGGTCGCAGCTTACGCCGATGACTTTTTTCTCTGTCCTGCCCCGAGGTGTCTCTGCCAAACCTATTGAGGGAGCTTAGAGAATATGGCAACCTCTCGAGTTATAAGATTAACTTTCAGAAGTCCGAAGCGCTTAACATCAACATCCCTCCTTATAGGCTTGAGAGACTTAAAATGCCGTCCCATTCCGTTGGGCGCGTGAGAGTGTAAAATACCTGGGGACTAATATCTGCAGCGACCTCCTAAAAACCTACGCCCTCAACTTTCCCCCACTACTGAAAAGTTTTGAAACGGAGATAGCCAGATGGAGCAAAGGGAGGCTCTCCTGGTTTGGGAGATGCGGTGCGGTCAAAATGACGCTCCTCCCCCGCCTTCTATATCTCCTTCAAGCACTTCCGGTGTCCATCCCACGCGCCTTTCTCCAGAGGGTTCGCTCGGTTTTCATTAGATTTGTCTGGGCAGGAAAAAAGCCTAGACTGAAGAGAGAGATCCTGTCCAGAACGAAGGAGAGGGGGGGAGTGGGTGTACCAGACCCGGTGCTGTATCACTCAGCCACTCATCTCTGCAGGGTGGTTGACTGGTGTGTTCACGGCCAAAACAAACAATGGGTTGGGCTGGAGCAGAGTTTGCTTGATATCCTGATTAAGGGAGCACCCTGGGTGGCTAGCGAGGGGGACAGAATTGGGAGACAACACCCTACCATAGGTCCCACGCTCCGGGTCTGTGAGGCAGCGTTTCGATGCCAGGGGATCTCCCCCACCCCCTCCCCCATGTACCCCGTTCTGGGAAACCCGCGCTTCATGCCAGGGTGCAGCGGTCACCAGGTGAAGGCTTGGATGGCTGCAAACGTCACTTTGCCTCAGCGGACGGCTGGGCAGACCTAGGCGAACTGGCTCAGAATGCTGGGATCCCTGCGTGGTCCAGGTGGCGGTGTATGCAATTGGGACATTTCCTCGCCTCCTTACAGAGACACAAGAAGGGCGTTCGGACGCTTACGATTACGGGTCACGGAGAAGGTGTCAGGCGTCGCGGTCCCTGACGACCCGGCCCTTTGTCTCCTCCATGCGACGGAGCTTCCCCTGAAACGCTACCGAAGATCCATAACGTGTCACCTGCTGAATGCAGCAAAGGCTTGCATTCCGCAGATGTGGAAGAGCAAGGAGCCTCCCTCTATAAGTATTTGGTGTCGGAGGGTTAATGATATCATGAGGTTTGAAGACCTTATGTCCTCACGCGATGACACTTATGAGAAATTTGCGGCGACCTGGCATGGCTGGATGGCTTATATGGAGTCCCCAGAGGGTAAAGAGCTGCTGGGTCCCGGGTTGAGGCCCCCACCCCTCCCCAGTACCCCCCCCCCCCCCTTGTAATAAGACAGTAGCTGATGCGCGAGACCCCTGAGGGGCCCCCGGCTCTTGTGGTCTTGAGTTGAAGACCTCCTCCTGCCTCCACCCTCATCCTCTCCCTTCCCCATATTCCCTTCTCCTTGTTCGTGTGTGTGTGTTGGCTCTGCCATGATTGTTTATACTTCTTTACTGCTGGCTGCTTCCGCAAGCCGGTAAGCCAAGCGATTTGAAACACTACAACATTGCATTTTAGCAGCCGGATAGAGAAGTCTTTATTGATTTGCATCTTGTGAAAAAAAAAAAAAAAAAACATTTGATATTGGATATTGTTTTTCTGTTGGCGATAGACTCATAAAAAAGGTTTTCTTTTCTTTTTCTGTAAAAACTTCATAAATAAAGAATTAAAAAAAAAAAAGAAATAAAAACCCTGCATTTAAAATTCCAGCATCTCTAACTTTCCTCCTTGCTACATGGGTCTGTCAAACCCAACTAGTAGTCCACAAATCTAGGCTCCACTGTCAATTAGTATTGGCAATACTAATTGACAATAGTCCAAGTCTTTGGGTCTCTTCCTTTCCTATAGACCATGTGGTTGTAGCGTCTTTCATTTTCTTGACAGTAAGTGCGCATAGCTGGTTTTCTGTACATATAATCTTGATGTAGTGGCATATGGCAGTTTTGCTAGAGCAACACATTTTTGGCGGGGTTAAAAAGCTTTTTCTAGAGAGGTTTTTATTGTAGTACCATAGTAACTACAGGCCTGGCAGACTAGCATACCTTGTTAACCCTAACCTTATACTTTAAAGCACATATGTCAAACTCAAGGCCCGGGGGCCAGATGCCGTCCTCCAAGCCTATTTATGTGGCCCCCTGACAGCTTCCAGATGGCGACAGCTGGTCGGTGCCCCTTCTAGCCAGCCCAGGCACTCCAAGGCTTTTCACAACAGCAGTACATCTTTGCACCTGTGTGTGGCAAGTGATGTGGCGGTAAGCTGCTCTTTAGTGTGTAGTACTGCATCGGACACTGCCCCAGACGTGGTGCCTATAAAGCGACTTGTGCGTCTTTTTAACATTTTGGGGGAGAAGATACTAGTGTCTGCAACTGTCATGTGTCTGTGCAACCAACTCTCACCACACAAGGGGGGCTTACCCAACCCACTCAAATTTTTAGCAGAGGGTGCTACATCAGGCTGCATGAGGTTATTGCTAGCTATTGCCAGGTGCAGAGGACCGGCAACATAATTCAGCATCTGCATATGGCCTGGGAAAAATAATTCTGTGCCTTTCCTGGACAAAATAATTCAGGATCTGCATCTCTCTTGGGCAAATTTTGTAATTCTGTGGCTGTAACTTCTGTGGCTGCAAAATTAGTTTGATATCGCTCCAGGGAAAACGAAATCCCCTTCTGCATCTATCCTGGACAAAATATTTCAGTGCCTTTCTGCATCTGTCCTGGGCAACATAATTCGGTGCCTGTAACCATAGATCTGAATGGTCGTGTTTGCATTTTGTTTGTAAACCGGCCCTTTGAAGGCGACCTGAATGGGACACAGGATTGCTGTCACACCCTCTCCATTCAGTGCAATAGAGTGGGTGTGCTAAGGCCTGACACATCCCCTCCATTGTGACTGATGGATGGGACAAGAGCCGGACACAGAAGCGCCGCTGACTGACTGCAGTACAGCAATCAAGTGAGTTGCTGGCCGCCAAGAGTCAGACTGATCAGCTGCAGGGGGCAAAAGGTGTGTGCCTCTTTTTGTTTTGATATATGGGTCAATCACTTCAGGGTCAAAATATGTATTTTTTCCTAAATAAAGTAAAAATCTTTCACATCACAAATGTTAATATATATCCATTACAAATATTTAACAAACATTAATGCAGCCATGTTACATGTTATCCCCAGTCTTTATTTCTACCTTTATTGTAGTAAAGAAGCAGGGAACAAAAAGCATGTTGGTGAGAATTTGTAGGGTCTTGGGCTATAAGCACGATTTGGGTTTGACGATTGAAGGCATGTTTGTACGTTTAAACCTTGTCTTGACTTTCCTTTTGGTGACACACAAATGCACTTAGATTCTTCTTGTGTGCTCTCTTCTGTAATTCTGTAAAAGAAAATGCCCTTCACGCAGTACTGATATCTCTTCAAATTTAAGCCATTCTTTCATATCCTCTTTGCTAGTAAATCGTCACTGGATTTTACTGAATGGCTCTTTTAATGAGTAGAGTATCAGTTTGTAGGTCAAGGGTTCTGACCCATTGGCAAACCTTTGACCTTCATTTGCTGTCTGCGTAGCTAGCTCACCCGATAAATAAAGGTAATGCAAAATTAATGTTTCTTCGTATCGATTTATACTGTGTTAGTTCTTATACCACCAAATTTATTTAGACTGAGCTGATAGACATTTCATGAATACAAATTAAGGAATCATAGAAGGTGTAAAGAATCAATGGCCCTTATTGTCAATATTGTGCAATAAGAACAATTACTTTAGGAGATTACAAGTAATAGATTTTACAATGAAGTAGCAAAAGATTGTTATGCTTCTAGTGAGCTTATTACTGCTGGTGGGTGCATCCCTAGCCAGGAAAAATGGCATTAGCATTTCCCTGGGAATCTACACAGCATAGTGTACTTGATATCTATAATGTGCATTTAGTTTGGTTACAGTGTAATTCTTTAATGCTCAAATATATCTTAATATTTGTGCGTAGTGTTCGGTAGGGTTTTTTTTTTTTTGCAGTCTGTGAACCCATCACACCATCAAAAAAAACAAAAATATATATATATATATATATATATATATATATATATAAAATGCTGATCGACAATTTTCACAATATCACTCATGAATTATTTGTTACGTGATTTTCCTTCCTCTGAGTGGCAATTATTCTCTATTGGCACCTCATGCTTGTCCTGTGCAGACTTCCAGATGGAGTTATAGGACCCGGTGGAAAGCTCCTGGAGATATCTTGGCCGCTGCAGCAAAGTTGAATTTACTTTAGGCAAAATAGATGATCTTTAGTTTAAAGTGGACCAACACCCAGGATTTTGACTATCCTGGGTGTTGGTCCACTTAGGTGGGGCACCCCGATCGGGGGTGACCCGCTGTGTGAAACCCCCCCGATCGCCGCAAAAACTCACCTCTCCCCGCTCCCACGTGACCTCGTCCGGCCAATGACAGCGCTCAGAGCCGCTCTGGTATGCGCGTCCAAAGCCGCTTGGACGCGCATACCAGAGCGCTGTCATTGGCTGCGTCTCTCGCTTCCCTCTAACAGGGAGCGCGCCTGCGCCGGCCATTCACAAAACGGCCAGCGCGGGAGCGCGCCCTGCTAGAGGGAAGCGAGAGACGCGGCCTTGTCTCGCGCATGCGCCGTTGGATCGCTGGTAAGGTGAGGGTTGTGGGCCTCCTGGGGGGATAGATTCCCGGGCCGATCCCCCCTGGGTGTTGGTCCACTTTAAACAAGCCCCTTGAATATTTCGATTATGTGCTAGTAAGATATTTTCATTTTGTTTTTATCACTTTTTTTTATCCCAGCTAGTGATGCTCTTAGCAGCCAAAATTAGGCCACAGCTTTAACAGCTCTCTGCTACAGTGTAGCCTTTATGTGCTCCCATAATGGTTCAACCAGGGATGCACAACAGAAAATATCTAAGGGGTACATCAGATAATACCCTCCTAGTGCAATACATCTTCCTTCAGTTCCTTGAAAGCACCAGGCCAGGGTGTATGACCATGTATATGGCCACCAAAGGTCTCCCTTTGGAAGATTTCATTCTTGGGTATACCTTTTGTTTTTCCACTATATGGGCTTGTTCTGTCAGGCCAACATTTGACAACTTGTCCCAGCAGCCTCTCAGCCTGCTGCTGAAGCGGTTAACTATCCCTCTTGTAACCATCCTGCAACTGGTAAACTCTTCTAGTGTCCGTAACCTAGAGCATTTTGGCAGCCTGGCCAGTTCATTGTTGGTTTTGCCATCTACAATCTTGTGCATGCTTCACCAATCTCTACTATAGAACCCTTTGAACTTAAAGGAGCAGTATCGCGAATTTTTCTTGGTGACTTATATTTAAATGGTACTTTGAATGTAGGTAAGTGTTGGAGTAAGAATTACAAATGTAGAAAAAAATGGTGTGTTGAACAGCTGGAGTCTAATAGCTCATGTTTATGTCTTGTCAGTGTTGGGAGCCGACACTCTGGCCTGTTCCACACTGAGGAGAGGGAGATACAAATGTATCAGTTCCATGCTGAGGAGAGGGGTAAACAATGTATCAGTCTCAGCTGTTCAGTGCTGGCAGCCATCCAGCATCAGATAACAGCATTGCAACATTGCCTGGCCAGAACTTATATATCTAAAACAGAGAGAAAAGCTCTAGAAGTCATTTAGCTGATTTTGAGTTTTCCCTTCATGTTGGCTCTGCTGCAGAATCTCTCAGGTTACCATTTTCTCTTTCATATTCTTATTTTTCATTTTTCCATATGATCTTTCTTTCGGCTTTGTGTGTTTTGAGCAAAGCCCAACCCAGGATTTTCACTATCTGGAGTTTTGTGCCCCTAGGGGCATCCCGACTTGGGATGCCCTGATATGTGAAATCCCCAAGTTCGCCTGTGAAAACGTACCTTTCCCTGTCCCACAGCGCATGCGCGGGCTCTCATCCAATCAGCGCTGTTTGCACGCAGATGGGGAGCCTGAGCAGTAACCTTCCTGGCCGCCCGGCCTGTCTAAATGACTATCTGCGTGTGCGCCAGACAAATGGGGGGATCTGTGGTTATCCAGGGGTCGTTTCACACAGTGGGGCATCCTGATTTAGAATGGGGTTTTGTTCCACTTTAATACCTTTAGATTTTCCTGCACAGTTATTCAAAGAAGAATTTCAGTCGTTTTCAGTCAGTTTAGTTTATTTTGTATAGATTTTACACATTTGAGTCACCTAGTCTCATAACAAAAGCAACAGCTCACACACACACAGCCTCTGAGGTAAAGTGTTGCTAGGAGACCAGTGGGCTAAATGAAGCAGCTCACTAAAAACAACCCAGCAGATCCCCCTATTCAGTAAATGGACTGAGCCATTGTAATTATACAATTTAAAAGAGAGGCATATATTTTTTTCTTTTTCTATTGCCAGATTATTTATACACATGTTATAAGCTATTGTGTGGCTATTTAATTATTTATCTTTTTTAATGCAAATTTCGCGATACTGCTCCTTTAAGGCATATGCAGCCCTGGGAGCTCATGTCAAGAGGACAAGGTAATGTGGCTGCGGTGAGTGCCTGGATATAAGTAACTGTTGAATTAGTTTACAGTGCTATGGCCTCCCTTTTTCAGAAAATGAAGGCTTTGCTGCTCTCATCCTCCTCATAATTTGTAGTTCACCATCCGCGTTTATCCCCCTCTCCCTCAGAATATTCTTATAATCATAGAGCAGAGGTGACAAAACTCTCTCCTGAAGGGCCAGAAACAGGTCATATATTCTTAGTATACAGTACGTCCTGCTCCAGATAAGATACATTACTCTTGGGTATTACTCCGCCAGATGCCGCTGGACTGCAGAGACCAAAATTGGCAAAATTGGCTCCTCCCGGCCCCTCAAATACCCGGGACCTCCCACAAATCCCCAGAATTTCTCTGCAGTCTGGACTGCGAAGGACAAGAAGATGGCTCTCTTCTCGCAGGTGAGCGGGGCTATTAGCCTGCGGCCCTGTAGGACTATTCCCACCCATTCCATTATTAATGTGCCTCCCAGCCTTGGCTGCGCTGGTCCGGGTGATGGTAGGCATCACCGCTGTCAGGTGCTTAGGAGCGCTGCTCCACCGCAATCCCCCACCAAAGGGTAGGCGGTATAGGCATATGGTGAGCCTCTATGGGATGCCCCTCCTGCACTATTGCCCCTGTCTATCGGTGGGCCCTATGTTAAGTGGCCGCTGCCCTCCCTCGCTCTCCCTTGTAGTTCTCAGGGTGTGGGTGTGTGTGTATATGCCTTGGTTCTTTCACTTGGATGGTATGCTTGTGACTTTTGTTCAGTCGCCGCGCTGACTTGGTTGCACTGTTTGCGGTTTGAATATGCCGCCGCCGCCACGCGCGCTTCCACTGCGTTCCGCGGTTGGTGGCGGCATTACCTCAGGCGCTAATGGGCCTTCATGGGCTGCTTGTCACGTGTGCTGCTTCGCGCTCTTCGGGGGGGAGGGGCCTGCGGATGGCACGTTCCGCGTCACAGTCTCCGCGGCCCGCCCCTCGAGGTATACTCGGCGCCATTTTTCTCTGGATTCTGCTGCATGGCTGGCATCTACCTACCGCGGTCCGTGAGTGCCCTCGCAGGCGGTTTATTTACCCTATGTCACTCTACATGTCGCTTATGGGGTTCTCTTCGCTCATGTCTTTCAGGCGGGTCGAACTCCATTGGTTTCTCCCGGCCCTGCCCCTCTTTTAGTTATTAAACTTTGTGAGCCCTAGTGTGCTAATTACTCCCACTTCCATAGCGGGCTATTGGGGCATCCCGGGTTGCTGTTATAGCGTGAATCCCTATCAGCCTATTGTGCCGCCATAATCACCATATGGAGGCGTCTCAGGATAATGTGCTCGAGGTTCCTTCGGGACAAGCCCGGCTGTGTGTAGCTGTGTCCCCTACTAGTGCTGACATTGTGCGGGTCTGTATAACTTGTGCCCAGCAGGTGCTTGTGCTGCTGCCTGGTTTACCAGCGGCTGGGCCTGCGCCATGTATGGCTTCACCAACTCCCCCAAGCTTGAATTTGACTCCCATTGAGTTGCATACCGGTGAGGATTCTCAGCCTGATGTGTCTGCTAGACGGGCTAGTGTTGAGAAGTTGCTTGCTAATACCATGGCGCGTAAGGCCTCTGCTAAGAAGCGGCACTCTTTTCCCTATGGAGGCTGAAGAGTTCTTTGAACTGTCTGGTTATACCCCCTTGGAAGAAGGGGAGTTGTTCTGATGAGAGGCCCAGGGGTCATGATGATTCTGGCTCTGACCCCTGGGCCCCAGATGATACTGATAGACAGTACCTCCAAAAATTTGAGCCAACAGCCTATCTCTCCCCCGGTTGCGGCCCCTAGGCAGCAGGGGGAATTGTTTCATACTGCTAAGCCACGTTTCGAGTTTCCTGAGCAAGCCCATTTTAATAATCTCGTGCTCAAGGAATGGGAGCGTCCCAGCAGGCTTCCCGGGGTCCCTAAGAGTTGGGATAAGAGGTATCCCTTTCCTGCTGATGTGGTGAAGCATTGGTCATCCCCCTCCAGAGGTGGATGCCCCGGTCCTAGGGTTAGCTAACACCTCTGTCATGCATTCCCCTGACTCTACTACGCTGCGAGATAGTGAGGACCGGCGTATTGATCAGCTGGCGTCCCATGCCTTTGCCTGTGTGGGGATGGCGCTGCGCCCGGTTTGTGCCTCTGCCATTACAGCGGTGGCTATTAGGACCCTGCTTAGAAGTGTCCTAGATGGTGCTCCTGATGGAGGCAGGTTACCCCAGCGCAGGAGGCAGTCTCGGCCCTTTCGGGGCCAAGGCTCCTTTTCCTCCCTCTACCATGGATCCAGACAGGGGAGGGGGGTCTCCTTTACTGGGGCCCGAGGAGATTTCTGGGGTAGGGGCAGAGGACATGGACACCCTGGCTCATCCTGGGGCTCCAAGCCTAGGTCTTCTCCCAAGGCCCCTCAGGCATAAAGGGACGCCCTCACGCATCCGGGTGGGGGGATGGCTTTAGCATTTTGCTCACGTCTGGAGGCTTCATGTCTCAGACCGGTGGATTCAGGAGGTAGTGTCCTCCGGTTACAAGATAGTTTGCCTGGCCACCCCCAAGATTCATCAGATCCCGGATGTCTCAGGATCCCATGTCAGCTCAGGCTCTAATTCTGGCGGTGCAAAGCCTTCTGGAGCTGGGAGTCATCTGTCAGGTCCCCTTACGAGAAAGGGGCAAGGGGTTCTATTCCAACCTTTTCACCGTGCCCAAAAGAGATGGGTCAGTCAGGCCCATCCTGGACTTGAAGATCCTCAACAAGTTTGTCAGGTGCAGGCGCTTTCGCATGGAAACTTTGCGCTCTGCTATCAGTTTCCTGCATCCAGGGGACTTCATGACCTCTGTGAACATCAAGGATGCTTACCTTCATATTCCTGTTTTTCCAGGTCATCAAAGATTCCTCAGGTTCGCTCTGAAGGATTCACCAAGGTGCTGGCGGGAGTGATGGCTCGGCTCAGGGCATTCACGTGCTGCCATATTTGGACAACGTTCTCATCACTTCTCAGTCCCTCCATCAGGCAGAGCTAGATACTCCACCCTGGAGTCATTTGGCTGGGTGATCATCCATCCCTAGTCTTCCCTGTCCCCCTCCTTGGTGACGCCCTTCCTGGGAATGAATCTGAATACAGTTCAGGCAAGGATTTTTCTTCCTCAGCAGAAGGTGGACCGTCTGCTGGTGCAGGTTCAGTCCCTGCTCTCTTGCCCTCATCCCTCCATCAGGCAGGGAATGCAGCTGGTGGGCCTGATGGTGTCGTGCTTCGAGGCGTTTCCTTATGCCCAGTTTCACATGAGGCCTCTGCAACTCCACCTCTTGTCAGTATGGGACAAGGATCCTGCGTCCCTGGACCAGGTCCTTGTTCTGTCCCCCCTAGCCAGGCGGTCACTCTCGTGGTGGCTGGACACCAGGAACCTGTTGGCGGGCAGATCCTTTCTGGCCCCCTGCTGGGAGACGGTCACCACGGATGCCAGTCTGACAGGTTGGGGGGTTTCTGGAAGGCCCTGCAGTTCCAAGGGCGGTGGGGCCCTCAGGAGGCCCACACACCTATCAACATTCTTGAACTGAGGGTGATCAGGTTGGTTCTGGCTCACTTGACCCAACACCTTCGGGGCCGGCCTGTTCAGGTACACTCGGACAACCAGACAGCGGTTGCCTACATCAATCATCAGGGAGGGACCTGGCGCAAAGGGGCCCTCAAGGAAGTGTCTCTGATCCTGTCCTGGGTGGAGGACAATGTTCCCTGCATATCAGCTGTGTACATTCTGGGGGTGCAGAATCTGCAGGCAGACTCTCTGAGCAGGGGGACCTCTCGCCTGGGAGAATGGTCCCTCTGCGACAGGGTGTTTCACGCTCTGTCACCGGGGGCCAACCAGATGTGGATTGGTTTGCGTCCCGTCACAATCACAAGCTCCCGGCCTTTGTCTCCCTGTCCCAGGACCCTCTGGCCTTGGCCACAGATGCTCTAGCAATGTCATGGCGGGACTTTTTAGCTCCTGTATGTCTTTCCCCCATTCCCCCTGTTGGGCAGGGTGCTGCGCAAGATAGCTCAGGAGGGGGTGCCAGCTGTCCTGGTGGCTCCCAGGTGGCCAAGAAGAGTGTGGTTCACAGACGTGGTGCAGATGGTGGTAGATCAGTACGCTCTGCCCAGGGTTCCAGACCTGCTCACTCAGGGTCATTTACGCCATCCCAATTTACAAACTCTGGCTTCGACGGCCTGGCTGCTGAAACCTCCATCTTGATGGAGAAGGGGCTGTCTGCCTCTGTTGTTGATACCATGATAAAGGCTAGGAAGAAGTCGTCGTCTTCTTCTATTTACTATAGGGTTTGGCGTGCATACATTGACTGGTGTGAGTCTAGGTCTCTTCCCTGTCGCGTGTTCTCTATTCCCAGGATCCTGGAGTTCCTGCAGCATGGATTGGAGCTGGGACTTCCACTCAGTACTCTGAAGGGTCATGTCTCTGCGCTGGCTGTTTTCTTCCAGAGGTCCTTTACCCTGCATTCTCTGATCAGGACTTTTTTCCAGGGGGTCACTGATGTGCGTCCCCCACGTAAGCCTATGTTGCCTGTTTGGGATTTGAACTTGGTCTTGTCTGCCTTGCAGGGTGCTCCCTTTGAACCTGTGCAGGAGGCTGCCCTGGCCATTCTTACTTTCAAGGTTGTCTTTTTGGTGGCTATCACTTCTGTTAGGCGTGTGTCTGAGTTGGCGGCGCTTTCCATCCAGCCCCCCTGCTTTGAGAGACACCAGAACAAGGGTTTTTTTTTGCTTCAAGCCAGATTTTCTGCTTAAGGTTGTGTCTGCCTTTCATCTGAATCAGGACATTGTTCTTCGTTCCTTGTGCCCTAATCCTAGTAATGCTAAGGAGAGGGTTTTGCATTCCCTGGATGTGGTTAGGTGCCTGAAGTACTATCTGGTGGCTCCTGCACCTTTCAGGAAAACTGATGCTCTTTTTGTGGTCCCTTCTGGTCCTAGGAAGGGTCTGGCTCCTGCTAAATCTACTATCAGCAAATGGATCCGTCAGGCTGTGATTCAGGCCTACTCTGCTAAGGGGAAGAATCCTCCCTTCCGCTATACTGCTCATTCCACTCGTGCTATTGGTGCCTCTTGGGCTTTTCAGCACCAGGCTTCTGTTGAACAAGTTTGCAAGGCCGCTGCTTGGTCTTCTGTTCATATTTTTTCAAAGTTTTACAAGGTTGATGTTAGGGCCTCAGCTAATGCTGCTTTTGGCCGCAAGGTTCTGCAGGTGGCAGTGGTCTGACCTGTCACCTTTGGGGATCCCACCCTACTTTATGGACACTGCTATTGGATGTCCCAAGAGTAATGATTCTTATCTGGAACTGGATGTACTGTATACTAAGAATAATACAATTCTGTGATTACTCACCTGTAGAATTGTTATTATGAGTATACAGTACATCCTGCTCCACCCCACCCTTGGTTTGCATTATGCTTGGATCCCCTGTATGGCGATTATCATTGTTTTATAGTTACTGGTTAGTTTTGTTATTCTCCCGGCTTCTCGTTAACTGCTTTTCAATGCTGGGGATTTGTGGGAGGTCCCGGGTATTTGAGGGGCCGGGAGGAGCCAATTTTGCAGTCTCTGCAGTCCAGCGCCATCTGGCGGAGTAATACCCAAGAGTAATGAATCTTATCTGGAGCAGGACCTACTGTATACTCATAATAACAATTCTACAGGTGAGTAATCACAGAATTGTATTTTTGGGCATCTCCACTTATAGCTCCATAGCTCTGTTTGAGCGCCAATTAATTGCACCTGTGTGCACAGGTGGAGATCTGCAAAACGTGGCTTGTTACTGTACCCTTAGAAGGGTGTTTGACACCCGTGGTCTAGCGCTAAGGCCACGTTGGAGGCAGGGCTTTTTAAATTTAATAGTTTTTATTGTTGTCTTCAGTTTTCCTTTATCTTCCCCTTTAGTTAATTGCCCTTTAACCCTTCTATTGCCAGCCACGTAAATTTTATGTGGCTGCCTCTCCAACCGGTAAACGCCAGCCACGTAAAATGTACGTGCCTGGCTTTGCCCCCTGCTAGCGCCAGCAAAATAAAAAAAAAAAACCTTACCTGACACCTCATTCGAACCGGCCGGGTCTCCTCTTCTCCCTGGGGGGCTCCGATCCCCCGTCGGGGCTCCTCTGGAGAAAGGGGAGGACCCGGAGTAGGGGGTCACCCCATTTGGGGGCGGGGCTTATGACGTCACTGACTGGCATCATGACAGCTCCAGGCCTCTCAGCTGTCAGATTCCGGTGGTCTCCTGCCTCCCCTCCTCCTCTGGCTGCCGATCACTGACATCTGTCATCAGATCAGTGAGGGACAGAGGAGCTGACAATCGCAGGTGAGTAAAGAAAAAAAAATGTTTTTTTTTATTTTAATAAAATAATTTTTACTATGTGTTTGTGTGTTTTATTTTACTGTTAACCCTTTGTGAACTGGTAAGGAGTCCATGAGACCCCAGTACCAGTTCACAAGGCTGGGGGCTGGAAAGTCACCTGCGGCTAGCGGGTGACTTGCAATTAACCCCCAGCCCCCCCAATTACCTGCCTCCCCAAAGGCCGGGGGGGGGGGGGCAGAAGAGGCCAGGCCCACAGAGGCTATGTGGGCTTGCAGCCTGCAGGGCCAGGGGCCACGAAAGCTGGCCCCTGTTCTACAAGCCCCCATAGCTGGTCCCGGGTTGGTTAAGCTGGGTAGGGGGGGGTGGGGACATCACGCCATTTTTTTTTTAACCCTTAAAATTCCAAAAAAAAAATGGCGTCCCCCTTCCAGGGAGGGCGGACCCTATGCAATTTTTTTTTTTATTTAACCCTATGTTACCTGTCACCCAGCAGGTATAAAAAGCTTCCAGCATCAGCAGGAGACCAGAAGCCAAATTGATCAGCGTGGGACACAGTGCTCTGGGATGGATGGAAGGTAAGTATTAAAAAATATTTATAATAAAATATTTTTTCTCTGTGTGTTTTTTTTACATTTAACCCTTTGTGAACTGGTAAGGGATTTATGAGACCCCTATACCAGTTCGCAATGTCCTGGGTCTGGCTTCTGCGCTCTTCTGGGGGGCGCAGAAGAGCCCGGGGCCATAGGCTATGCTCGACCTCACACCAATTTTTTTTAATTAACCCTTTATAGTGTGGATATTAGTTGTATTTTATTTGTAAATGTTATAAAGTGCTCTATTCAGTTTGGGGAGTCTCCTGGACAGGAGAGGGTGTCTACCAATACATATGTGGTACCGTTGTAATCGAGAGAAATGGGGCTTTCACATGCAATATGGTTTTCTTTAATAAAATAAATGGTTTATTTGAAATAAATGAGACAATTAAAAAAAAATATATATATATATATTTTTTTTTTAAATATTTAAAAAAACAGTAGAAAAATTACAAACAAGACATTTCATGTTAAAGCCTAAACTCTACTGCATAATATATATATAGAATTTTCCTGGAACTTCCTGCAAAAATCACAGTTAAACATGGAACAAAATGGTGAAAAATGACCTGTCAACAGAGGGTGACAAAATTTCAAGTAGAGTGGCAATTAAAAGGGTTAAAATTAGCTATGCATGTTGGGTATTGTTCTGCTCGGGGGACCTTGCGCTTTCAGATTTAGCTTGTTTTTCTGGTTTGCATATTGATATTTAAGGAAAATATGTTTTTTTTATTCTGCTTTTTTTATACATTTTTTAGGGAAACCCTGTGCAACCTAAGAATTCTTCAGGGGATTACTTTCAGAAAGATGATCCCACTGAAAATGCCAGGTATGCTTAGAAAGCTTAACGTGTACTTTCAGGGAATATATGATTTGTTGGATATTCCAAATGTAAAGGGTTGTTTTGGTACAAAAATTGCAAGGTGCGCACTTTGTCTGCAAAGCCAAGACATTGTCGAGTAAAATTACAGTTATGTGCATGCTTTACTTTGGGGTGTTTGGCAACTATTCCCTTGACACTACCTATGCATGTTGGGTATTGTTCTGTTCGGGGGATGTTGATTTTTCAGCTTTAACTTGTTTTTTCTTGTTTGCTTATAGTTTGTTTAGGAAAATGTGGCTTTGATTCTGCTTTTCTATTCTTTTCTTAGGGAAATCTTGTGCAATCAAATAATTAATTGAGGGGTTACATCCAGAAAACTGCACCCATGTCAACAAGCCTGGTACGCCTAGAAAGCTTGAGGTGTGTACTTCCAGAGAATATATATAGTTTGTTGGGGGTGTTTCAAATGTAAAGGGTTGTTTTTATTGAAAAACTGCAAGGTGCGCATAGCGCTTATCATTGTTGTATTTTATCTGAAAATCTCCTAAAGCACTGTTTCAGTTTGGGGGAGTCTTCTGGACAGGAAAGGGTGTCTACCTATACATATGTGGTACCGCTGTAACCAGGAGAGATTGGGATTTCACACACAATAAGATTTTATTGACAAACTTACAATTTTTATTACAAAAAAACACTACAAATTGTAAAAAATCTTATTTTTTTGCACACATTTCACCCAAAAATATTGAGAATACACCTAAAAAATTACAAACAAGACATGTTCATGTTAAAACCCAGACTCTGCTGAAAAAACCTAGGAAATCCCTGGAAATACCTTCAAAAATCACAGTTGAACATGTGGAGCACAAAATGGTCTGACAACAAAGTGTGACAAAATCTCCAGATAGGCTGGCAGTTAAAGGGTTAAACCCAAGTCCAAATTTGGAAAGAGAAAAAATGTTTTGCTTCCCTTTTAGAGTTAGGCATAGGATGGCAAAATGCTAAAACACCTTTGTTCCCACAGTGTTACAAACTGCCCCTTGAAGCAAGACTGGACCCATTGGTGTTTTTTTTTTCTTGGGCCAAGCATTTGAGCATAAGTGTGTAAAACTACCATGCAGAATTACATGATGCCCATCATTGCATTAAAAAAATGTATATTTATTCTCTGAGGGGAAGAGGTATGCTTTACCATCTGGAAGTGACTGACAAATGCTACACTCTTGGTCAATGGTAAAATGTAATGTCGGTTTGGGATATCTCCTTATGGTTTTAACTAGAGAAATTTTGGAGGATAAAAACAAATTACTAGCCCCAGAGTCTAAAATGCTGCAGGGCTGGGGATTCCCTGTCCTGGTGTCTCACAAACTTGCCTTCTTCCCCAATAACCATGGCACTTGCACAGCATCCCCATTTCACAGGGGGGTTTGTTGGCCAAGCGGTGCTGTGGGATTACAGAAGGTGAGTTTATTGGGACACCAGGGGGTTTTATAATGTACAGTACAATATCCTTGGGGGGGGGGGGGGGGTGCAAACTGGAATGACATCTAAAAGACTCCATGGCCACCCAAGTTCCACTTCTTGGGTCATCCCGAATTGAGCTCCAACCTTGACCTGGGGGGTATACACAGCAGGGCATCCCAATTTGGGATGCCGCTGCACAGAGGAACAACACTCCTGTGAAATTGTGTGGTGTTCCTCTTTTTAAAGAAAGCATGTGGGAGGTGTTGGTTTAGAATGGGGGTCACTAGTGCAAAATGTTTTTTCTGTTCAAATACCACTATTAGATGATCCTCCTCGTTGGTTACTGCAGGTAAGATACTGAATCTCTACAAATAAAAAGTAAAGGCTTAGAAATCTGTACCGTGCCCCCTCTATAAAAAAAAATACATGTTTGCATTGCCTATATTAGACTAGGTGATGTGCACACATGTCTTTGTTTCTTGCGGACATTTCAAGGGCATGTGTATAGAACATTATATTATGTCTGGTAAAGCGACATATTTCTCTACTGTCACAAGAAGAAATAATTTGAATGTGGGAAGTATACCCAATGATTATATCCTTCACAGATTTGTAGTTGTTCTCTACAGTGATTGCGGATCCTGTATTGGAAACCTCAGAAGCACAAAATAAATGACATTCTCTAATGCATCTATTTATCATTGTTGTCAACACCCTCTGTAATGCTAATCTACCAGAACAGTGTATGAAACTATTGTTTAGTGCGTTTAGAGTGGCTTGGTTTTTCTTTACTTTCCACTACATGGTAGAAATACATTCTCCTACATTTGATATCACTTGGCTTGTAAGTGTGAATTAGGATAAGAATATGAGGATAGAACCTGCCTACAGCAGCTGATGATGGCGTATTGAAGTTGTGTGATAATTACATTTTTTTCTTATAATTTCCTTATTCAAAGAGGTCATGGTGGCGGTCACAATAGCGATTCATTTTCTTAAGATCTGAACAGTCCTTGGGGCTGTATGAAGCTTAGAGATATATCACATTGAACTTCTGTTCAACACTCTGCAGATACTGGGAGGTTGCAGCTTGATTTTGATGGATGGACTTTCTGCTTTTTTGGGGAGGGGTATGCTGAGATAAGGTAGGAAGTGATGCACAACTGCTAAATTTCCAATTAATTTCTCTTAAAGTGATTGAAAGGATAGGGTGTCAGAGATCGAAAGTTCAGGTCAAAAACTGGATTTTAATCACACAGATAATATGGTTGCTTTACAAAGTTAAAGCTCAAAAATGTGGTTTGAAAGTTGCCACATTTGTCATATTCCCCAGATGTAATGATCTGGGTAATGTGTTCAAATAGCATCAAAATTAAAATGGCTACACAGACGCCTTTCTTTTTGCAAGAAAATCTGTTCAATAAGGCAAACCCAATGCAAAACAAACACCCTTCAAACCATTTAATATCATAGATGATCTGTTGGGTTGTTTATGAAAATATAACTATCCAAACAAGTCAAACAGATTAGGCACCTTTTATTTCTGGCTATGCTAAAAAAAAGTATAGTTATATGATTTATTTTGGCATTTCTAATTCAACAGTGGCAATTCTGCATTTCCCTTGTAAAGTACTGAACATTTGCCCCCGACTCTCAATGTAAAAAATATATTGAATTTTAGCACCAGTTTTATGTAGTTTTTGTATTTTTGTAGGCAATATTAATAAAGTATTAAATGCAATTAAAATTAACTTAAAGCATTTTAATTTCCATGGATGGTGTAGAGCTCTCCTTGTGACTGACCATGTACAGACTGTTCGTTCTACTGGTATTTTTTTTTATTTTTATAATATACTGTTGAATTTTCCTCTGATATAATTTCATGGGGGAAAGTGCATCATGTAAGTATTTTGTGAATGTAAGAGTGTGGTAAAATCATTTACTATGATTGGGTCAGCTGCATTCTGTTGGTACAGAAAAAGTTGCAATTGAACAATTCAAAAAAAATCTTGTACATCATTACTGTGCTATACTCTGGCTGTTGCAGTGCTGTGTGTTAAAGAGTCTGTAAACCCAAATTATTTCTGAGGAGTCCCACAAGTAAGCACACTCCTCCAGAATTGCTGAAATGCATGATCACCATTAGCTGCTATGGTTCTGACCCCGCTTTGTTCACCATAAGAAACGGGGCTTGCCAAGTCGGGGCCTGGTATACAGTAGCTGTTTGTTGTGGTTCTGACCTCACTTCGTTTACCACAAGAAAGGGGGGTTGCCAAGTCGGGGCTTGGCACACCACCAGCTTTCCACATGCGCTTCAGAGTGGCCAAATATACATTGATGAATATTGATCCCAGCCACACTCCTCTTTAAAGCATCTCAGTTTCTCGAAGTACTGTCTTGCATTTTTAGCCTTTATGAATATAACTTTTTCCTTTTAATGCCGACCTTCCTAATATTCACTGTGGGTGTCCAGAAACATACCTTGATCTCAGGGGATGGAGGTATATTCTTTGTGTACATCCCGTCCTGTTCCGGAAGATATCCTTACTCGTGGGTTATTCATCTTCAGATGTCACATGACTGCAGAGCAGAAAAAGTGGCCCCTCCTGGCCTATATATACCGAGGCTCCTCCCACAAGACCCCAGTTTTTCTCTGCAGTCTCGGACTGCCAGGACGAGAAAGTGGCTCTTTCTTTTCAGGCAGGTGAGCGGGGTCGTTGGCCCTATGGACCTGTTGAGCTATTCTCCACCCGTTCTGTATTACTATAATGCCTCCCAGCCTTGGCTGTAGCGTTTGGGTGATGGTAGACGGCACCATTTTAGGTGCCAAGGAGCTATGCTCCACCGCAACTCCCCCCACCAAAGGGTAGACGGTTTAGGCTATGGTAAACCTTATGGGATGCCCTGCTCGCTTTTGTGCACCTGTCCCACTTTCCATCTATAGTGGTTCCATTACTGTTGTCTCCCCTCGTTCCTCTTAAGCTCCTTGGGGAAGAGGAGGGGGGGGGTTATTGATTACATGCAATATTGTGTGGCACCTTTGGGTTTTATGTTCTGTTTTTATTTGGAGCGCATAGGCAGTGTTCCGCGTTTAATTTGATAGAACTGGGGGGCGTGGCTTGCGCATGGAGGGATAGGACGCTGGGATTCTTGGCTCCCCACTTAACCCCCTTAATACCTACAATTTGACGCATAGGCAGCAATCAGACCAGATGTCAAAGCGTAGGAAAGTGAGGAGCACACCTCGGCCCTGCAGAGGAGTGCCCATCACCGCCTATTTTGGAGCACACACTCCTGAAAACCCCGGACCCCCGTGTGTCAAGATGGCGACGCCATGTGTGGAGATGGAGGAGGCGGAGAGCGCTCCCCCCCCCATGCCGAAGCAAGACCGGACTCACCTGCTGGCCTGTCCATGGAGAGGGAAGTGAGAATCAGCCCATCAGCGGAACCGGAGGGACGACGGGCCTCGCTGCCGCATCAGCCCCCGTGTCTGGGGAGGGAGAGGAGAATGGCGCCGACCGCGACGGGACGGCGCCATTATGACACCGCCGGGGGGAGCAAAACCCAGGATGGCTGAGAGACCCCCAGAATGTGATTTTGTGAGTGCTGCATACCCGGAAACTGCTTTACCCCGATCCTTGATCTCAGCTATTGCGGAGTCGGTCCGGACGAACATTGCGGATACCCTTAAATCGCTGCCATCCCGTTCAGACTTTGAAACTTACATAACCAGGATGGAGGGTACGTTCCGCAGGGAGATAACTTCCATGCAGAACTCGATGGCAGACATATCGAACAGAGTGGATGCCAATAATGCCGCACAACTGGACGTCCAAGCCAGAGTCGAGGCTCTAGAACGCGAGCGAGATGTCACCAGATGGCTGCTCTCCGAGTTCCAACTGCAACAAGACGATCAAGAAAACAGAAATCGCCGTAATAACATCCGGTTACGGGGTATTCCCAAATAGATAACTCCGTCAGAGCTAAAAGCAAAAGTCACCGGACTATTCAATAATTTGCTGGACCGCCCACCCTCGGACCACATCGAGATAGATCGGATACATCAAGCTCAGGACCCCTCGCGGTCCGACTTCAGAGGTCCAAGAGATGTACTCTGCAGAGTGCATTACTACCAGGTCAAAGAAGCCATAATGCAGAAAGCCTGGAACCGGGGTCCAGTTGAGTTGGAGGGAGCGCAGATTACCTTGCTACCGGACCTATCACACCGGACCCTCCAGATGCGGAGATTGCTGAAACCCCTTTTGGAGCTAATACAACAGCAGGGAGCGACATATCGCTGGGGACATCCGTTTCAATTGATTGTACGAAAGGATCGTAGATCGTTCATCTTGAAAGCACCGCCCCAGCTGGCGGAGTTGTCTGATTTTCTGGGGACGGCACCGGTCATGATCCCGAATTGGTTGGCTTTGGAGCTGGACCGCAGAGAGGGCCTGCTTCCTCAGCGCCCGAGAAGAAGAGGCCGAGATCGAAGGAGGCGCCGAGGAGATCCACCTGGCCCGGTCCGAGGGGCTGACTTTGCCCCCCCAGGAGCCGAGTAACGATACTCGCACCCAACTGAACATGGAGGGGACGTTGAGTTATGGCCAGAAAAGCTAGTGTGATGGCCTCTCTTTACAGTTAATTTGATTGTTGGTTAAAGTTGTTGTTGTTCCTGTGGTTATATCTGCGGTTCTTGGAGGAATTTGGGATCTGCTGGTGGGTTGGTGGGGGGGGTTTCGGGGGTTTTGGATTTACCTTGGCTCCTTTTCGCCGGGCTTCCATTTCCCCCCAGTGGTCCGAGCGTCTTCCCGGGAGAAACTGCCGGAGACTCTCCAGGGAGTTAGGGGAGTTAGTATAATCGTTTTGATTGTTACCCAAATTATTCTTGGGTTTCTCCGGAATTTACAATTTTAAAGTTTTTTGTTTTGTATTCCTTGTTTTGTTTTGAATCTCAATATCTTCTTGCTTTCTTTCGCATCAACCCACTTACGCTTTACCCGATCTTTCCCCCTTTCATCCCCCTCAGCTGCCTGCTGTCTTGCGTCCGGGGTTCAGACATCTGGGGAGAGGCCTGTGGGAAAGGAGCGGAGATGATGGCAGGGCCGGGTGGTGTTCTGGATTCTCAGGACGCCTCCATGAAGGTGGTCTCCTTGAACTGCAGGGGGCTTAATATACCAGAAAAGCGATCGGCGGTAATCGCTGAGCTGAAACGACTGAAAGCCCAGGTAGTGTTTCTTCAAGAGACCCATTTTAAAAAAGATAGCCATCCGAGGATCTCCTCCAGACTGTACCCCCAGGTATTCATGAGTTCATCTCCCGGCTCGAAAACTAAGGGAGTGGCGATACTCCTGTCTAGGTCCATGCCTTTCCAGCTTCACAGCGTGAGCACGGATGGAGAAGGCAGATATGTTATGATCAAAGGCAAGGTCTCAGAGGAGACATATACACTTGCCTCGGTCTATGGGCCTAACTCCGGCCAGGTGGACTTCCTCCTGGAGTTCTTTGCCAAACTGGCCGAATTCCAGGAGGGGAGTGTGATTTTGGGTGGGGATCTGAACCTCGCATTAGAGCCCCTCTTGGATTCCTCCTCTGGGAAGTCCTCCATTCCCTACAAGGGATTGAGGAAGGTGAAACAGGCTCTCCATAGTCTGCAGTTATGTGACATGTGGAGGATCTCCAATCCTACCGGTAAGGACTTTTCCCACTATTCTACAGCCCACGCAACACATGCCAGGCTAGACTATGTGCTCCTGTCCCACAATTTGCTGCCCAGGGCCCATGATGCCTCTATAGAAGTTGCAGACCATGCCCCGGTAGGCGTAGCCTTGTTAACGCAGGAAAGAAGAGGTAAGGCATGGACTTGGCGTCTGAATGAGACCCTATTGAAGGATCCGATGGTGAAGGGGGCAGTACGGGAGGCCCTCACTGAATACTTTCGGCTGAATGACACGGTGAAGGTGACGCCTATGACCTTATGGCAGGCTCATAAGGCCGTGGTCAGAGGAGTTTTGATCCAACAAGGTGCTAGACTGAAAAGGGTGAGCATTACCAAACGGGATCGCTTGCTAACCCAGATTCAGACCCTGGAAAAACAGCATAAGGAGACCCAACTAAGGGATACCCTGAAAGAATTGACAGCGCGTAGAGAGGAACTGAACTCCATCTTGCTGCAAAAGGCGGCGTTTGCAACAAAGAAGTGCAATCGCTTCTACTATGAGTGGGGTAACAAAAGCGGTAGGCTCCTTGCGCGGGCCTTGAGGAAACAACGTTCCTTGAACTTTGAGGCAATTAAAGATGGACAGCAACAGAAGTGGCATAAGACGCAGGACATCGCTAAGGTGTTCCGCGAATATTATCACTCACACTATAACTTGCATCCACGAGGAGTGGGAGACCCTCAGGGAGGACTGGAGAGGAAAAGGAGATATATCACATCAGGTATGCCCCAGCTGAGTAAGGAAGCGATCAGTAGACTGGAGGAGCCGCTTTCAGAAGCTGAGCTGCAACAGGTGCTCAAGCAGGTTCCCTCTGGGAAATCACCGGGCCCGGATGGTCTGACTGCCGCATACTACAAAGAATTTCTCCCTGTCCTGGGTAGACGCTTTCTCGGAGCCTACAATACTATAGGGAGGGAGGATGACCCGGGGCAGCTTCCTGGAGAAGCACTTGAAGCCCATGTTAAGGATCTGTTGTGCTGCAAAAGCTACCGCCCTATATCACTCCTGAATGTCGATCTCAAATTATTCACTAAGATCTTGGCTAATCGACTGGCATGGTATCTACCGGATCTAATAGAGGAAGATCAATGTGGCTTTATCCCGGGTAGGGAGGCAAGAGATGATATGGTCCGGACTCTAAACCTCATACATCGCTCTCACTTGGATAGAACCCTGATCATGCTGCTATCGACGGATGCTGAAAAGGCGTTTGATCGTATGGACTGGGATTTCGCGTTTGAGGTGTTGAGGCATGTAGGATTGGGGACAAGAGCATTGGGATACATCACGGAGTTGTATTCTAGACCTCAGGCTAGAGTAAAGGTTAACGGTGATCTCTCCTCGCCTTTCCCGATCTCTAATGGCACCAGACAGGGATGTCCACTGTCACAGCTTATTTTAGCATTGATAGTGGAACCCTTCTTACGACATATGAGAGAGAATAAAGACATCAGAGGGATTTGGGCTGGTGGTCTGGAGCATAAGGTTGCCGCATATGCGGATGACCTCCTGTTCTTTGTATCAAACCCAGTGATAGGACTTCCGGTCCTCATGAAGGAGCTGGAGGGATTTGGTAAACTTTCCAACTTCAATATCAACCTCGATAAGTCCGAGGCACTCGGCGTGGGTCTCCCGGACGACATCTCCACACACCTCAAGGCCTCGCTCCCGTTCAGATGGGTCTCCCCTACACTAACTTATCTAGGGGTGAAAATACCGAATAATATTGACGATGTCTTCCGATTCAACTTTGTACCAATGCTGAATAAGACTAAGCTAAATCTGGCAAACTGGAATGTCCCGACATTCACGTGGACGGGACGCATAAATATAATAAAGATGGTGGTCCTACCAAGAATTTTATACCTGCTTCAGACTCCCGTGTCATGTCCCGAAGAGTTACTTCAAGAGCTTGAACTCGATTTTTAGGAAGTTCATCTGGAGTAACAAAAAGCCTAGGTTGAGACTTACCCTGCTGCAGTGCCCTAGGAACAGGGGTGGCCTGGCAGTACCAGACCTGATGAGGTATTGGCAGGCCCACTTGCAGAGAATTGTAGATTGGAATTGGGTACTAGGCAGGAAAAAATGGGTTGCCATAAAGGCTGAAGGTGTGGAGACCTCATTAAGAGATTTGCCCTGGGCGTCCAGGAATTCAGCTAAATGGGTGAGAACCAACCCCATGGTCAGAGAGACCCTAGAGGTCTGGGATGGGCTGAGGTCAAGAGAGGAGATATCCCCCTGGCCATCTCTGCTAATCCCGCTACTGGACAACCCCGACCTTCCGAGTGGTCAAAGACTCCGGACAATGACAGGTTGGGGAGAATTGGAGATGGTGAGAGGGCAGGACCTAATACGGAAGAGGACATGGTGCTCTATGGATGAACTTAGGGATCGGTAGAACAACCCACGACTAGATCCTTGGCGACTATTGATGTTCCAGCATTATTTGCAACAAACAGGCCCCAGAGACTCCTTCGTGCGGAGCCTTACGGGCTTTGAAACCCTTATCACAAGAAAGGACCCCCCGACTGGGCTGATTTTGCAGATTTACCAACTGCTGGGCAAGGAGCAGGGACCAAGGCCACCATACTGTCAGCAGTGGGAGAGAAACCTAGGGAGAGAGTTCACGGAAGAGGAGTGGGAAAAGATTTTCACTCTTGCCCACAAGTCTTCAATAGCGGTGCAAACCCAGGAGACAAATTACAAATACCTCTCCAGGTGGTATTATACCCCAAAGTATCTGGCAGCATGTTTCCCCGGAACCTCGCCTAGGTGTTGGAGGTGTGGGGAAGAAGATGGGTCTTTCCTCCATATTTTTTGGACATGCCCGAGAATAAAACCCTTTTGGACTAAAGTGATTCCACTTATGACAGAAGTCACTGATTAATGCAGCACCTGATTAATGCAGCTAGGGCACTGATCCCCAGATTTTGGAAATCGGAACACACCCCTACAAAGGGGGAGTGGATTTGAGAGGTTAACAGAGTCAGGGAAATAGAGGAACTGACAGCGGCTTCCTATGACAGGGGAGAACAGTCCAAGGCGGTTTGGACACCCTGGTATCTCTTTCGAGACTCGCCGATCTTTGTTCGGAGTTTGGCGCCGGACCCCTCCCACCCGCCCCCCTGACCCTGGACGCGAGTGAGGTAGCCTTCCTTCCCCCCTTTTTATCCTAACCAATCATTCTGCAGTTTCTCCCCCTCTATTTCTCCCTTTTCTTTCTTTCTGCTTATTTCGCAACGATGCAGTGGAGTGGCAACCTCAGCCCAGTGACAAGCGAGAGACGGAGCTCCTGATGGACCCGTACTGCAACACAGGCTTAGAATGACCACCTGGGGCTAAAATTAGTCGCACGGACCTCATCTTCATTAAGGAGTGACTGGGGCCCCTGGGGTGCCCCCTCCTCTCATTCCGCCCCCCTCACGCCTTAGACACAGCGAACAGGAGCCAGCCTCGAGGCGGGGGGGGGGTGCTCTTTGGGCCCTGTCCGGGTAATCATTGCCTGGCGGAATCTGCCGGACTTGTGATAGTTGGGGTGGAGGAAGAGAAGGGCACGGGAGCCGGCTTTGCTGTATTGTGCTTCTTGTTCTAACCTTCAATGTTACTTGGTTATTCGTTTCTGTACTGTCTGTAATGAAAAATAACTAAATAAAGAGTTTAAATAATTTGATAGAACTGTATCTATTTTTGCGCTTCTGTACACCGCCGGGGCCGAGGGCAGTGACATTTACCTCAGAATTCTAACGGCGCAGCCACTGGCTGTCCAAGTCATGTGAGCACGTTCCTTCGCGCTCTTCGGAGGGAAGTGGGCGGGGCGAGTGACACATTTTGCGTCGCTCCCCGCGGCCCGCCCCTCGAGGTGTATGTCTCGGCGCCATTTTGTCTCGAAGGTGCTGCGTGAATGTCGCTCCCGTGTGCGGTCTGTAAGTGCCCTGGCGGGCTGTTTATCTTTTTAATGTTACATTCTTGTGCTTACGGGATTTTATCTTGTCTTTTAGGCCTATAGAACTAGTGGTTTCTCCCCGCCTTTAGTTTTCATTAAGGGAATTTGTCTTATATTCTAAATCCTCCCACTTCCCTTGCAGTGCATAGCGGGCATCCCGGGTTTGCTTTGGCATTACTCCCATTTGGCCTTGCGAGCCATAATAATCACCATATGGAGGCTTCTCAAGACAACGAGTCTGGGGGTTCCTTCGGGACAAGGCCAGTTCTGTACTGATTGTGGGTTTTCCCCTGTACCGGGCGACTTCAAGGTCTGTCTCTCCTGCACTCAGCATACTGTTGCGCGGTTGTCTGGGATGCCCCTGCTGAGGGCAGCTTCCCCTGAGACCTTGCCTGCTCCCTCTCTCTTGCATTCGGCTCCGGTTGTGGCTCATACTTCTGGGGATGCCCAGTTTGAATTTGCTACTAGATTGGCTGATCTGGAGAGGCGTATGGGTAGTTATGAGCCGTGCAAAGCTATTGGCAAGACACGGCATTTGATGGATAATTCCTATGTTTGCCCTATGACTTCTGAAGCGCTGGAAGACATTGTTGGTTTTTCCCCGAAGGGGGAATTGTTCTCTGAGTCTGAATCTGAGGATCACAATAGGTCTTTTGATGAGCCTAGGACTGGGTCCAAGCCTTGGGATGCAGCTGATACTGACCAGGCTTCTTGCCCATTTATTTGAAGTGCTTGAAATATCTCCCCCTGTTGCCCCCCTGCAGCAGCAGGGAGAATTATTTTGTGCTGCTAAACCGCGCTGGGAATTCCCTGCTCAGGCTCATTTTAACAATCTTGTTTTGCATGAATGGGAAAAGCCCAGCAGACTTCCAGGTGTACCTAAGAGCTGGGACAAGAGGTATCCCTTTCCCCTGGATACCTCTAAATTATGGTGTTCCCCTCTTGAGGTAGAGGCACCAATTCTGGGGTTATCCCACACCTCTGTGGTGCACTCACCTGACACTACCACCTTAAAAGATGTGGAAGACCGACGCATTGATCAGCTGGCCACACATGGTTTTGCCTGTGCGGGGACCACTCTGCGCCCTGTGTGTGCATCTGCTATTACTACTGTGGCAATTAGAAGACTGATCAGAAGTGCCTTGGAGGGTGGTTCTGCGGCATTAGGCAGAGATGTATTTAACTGGCTTATGTATTGTGACGAATTTACTTATGTTCTTGCTGCCCTAGAAGATGCCATTAGAATGTGTGCCAGAACCTCTGCCTTGCTGGTTGCCTTACGCCGTTCTGTTTGGCTGCGCCAATGGATGGCTGATATTGCTGCTAAGAAGGCTCTTACTGGGGCCCCTTTTAAAGGACTGCGACTTTTTGGAGAACGTCTGCATATGTTTGCCAAGGAAGGTAAGCTACCTCAACGCAAGAAGCCACTCAGGCCCTTTCGGGGGGCCAGAGTTGCTCTCTCCCCCTTTCATTCCCCCAGAAGAGGAAGGGGGAGCTCCCCCCTCGGGAGGCCGTGGTGAGTCATGGGGCAGAGGACGTGGCAGGCCCGGTATTTCCTGGGGTTCTAAGCCAAAATCCTCTCCCAAACCACCGCAGGCATGAAGGGGCGCCCTCACCCATCCGGGTAGGGGGACAGTTTTTTTGCTCAAGGACCCCCTGTCAGCTCAGTGTCTGTGCTTGGCTGTCCAAAATCTACTGGATTTGGGGGTCATTGGCCCTGTCCCTCTGTGGGAAAGGGGCATGGGCTATTATTCCAATCTTTTCACTTTTCCAAAAAAGGACGGATCAGTCAGGCCTATCCTGGATTTAAAGCTCCTCAACAAATTTGTCAGGTTCAGGCACTTTCGCATGGAGACTCTGCGTTCTGCCATAAATCAAGGATGCTTACCTTCACGTGCCAATTTTTGCAGGCCATCAAAAATTTCTCAGGTTCGCAGTGGAAGATCAGCATTACCAGTTTGTTGCTTTGCCATTCGGCCTTACTTCAGCTCCCAGGGTGTTCACCAAGATGTTGGAAAAAACCACCGCAGGCATGAAGGGGCGCCCTCACCCATCCGGGTAGGGGGACAGTTTTTTTGCTCAAGGACCCCCTGTCAGCTCAGTGTCTGTGCTTGGCTGTCCAAAATCTACTGGATTTGGGGGTCATTGGCCCTGTCCCTCTGTGGGAAAGGGGCATGGGCTATTATTCCAATCTTTTCACTTTTCCAAAAAAGGACGGATCAGTCAGGCCTATCCTGGATTTAAAGCTCCTCAACAAATTTGTCAGGTTCAGGCACTTTCGCATGGAGACTCTGCGTTCTGCCATAAATCAAGGATGCTTACCTTCACGTGCCAATTTTTGCAGGCCATCAAAAATTTCTCAGGTTCGCAGTGGAAGATCAGCATTACCAGTTTGTTGCTTTGCCATTCGGCCTTACTTCAGCTCCCAGGGTGTTCACCAAGATGTTGGCGGGAGTAATGGTTCTGCTGAGGTCTCAGGGCATTCGCATTCTTCCTTATTTGGATGACATTCTTGTAGCTTCCCAGACTTTGCAACAAGCAGAGTTGGATGTTCGGACGGTCATCTCCACTCTGTAAAAGTTTGGATGGGTGATCAATCTTTCCAAATCTTCCCTGTCTCCTTCCAGGATAAAGACTTTTCTGGGAATGACTCTGGATGCCTCTCAAGTCAAGGTATTTCTCCCTCAGCTGAAGATAGAGGGTCTTCAGGCCCAAACACAGCTTCTTCTGTCTTGTCTTCATCCGTCCATCAGACAGGCTATGCAGCTGGTGGGTCTGATGGTGTCCAGCTTCGAGGCTGTCCCATACGCTCAGTTTCACATGAGGCCTCTCCAGGTTCATCTCTTGTCTGTGTGGGATTGGGACCCAGGATCTTTGGACCAGGTTTTTGTGCTTTCCCCTCTGGTCAGGCAGTCTCTGTCATGGTGGTGGGACCCAAGGAATCTGCTTCTGGGCAGATCTTTTCTGACTCCCTGCTGGGAAGTGGTCACCACAGATGCCAGCCTGACAGGTTGTGGGGGGTTTGGAGGTCCCTGAAATTCCAGGGGCAGTGGGGTCCTCAAGAGGCCCATGCCCCAATCAACATTCTGGAACTGAGGGCAGTAAGATTAATGCTTTACCAGCTGACCTTGCACCTTCGTGGGTCTGGCAGTTCAGATTCGCACAGACAACAAGACAGCGATGGCTTACATCAATCATAAGGGAGGAACCAGGAGCTAGAGGGCTCTCAAGGAAGTATCCCTGATTCTGTCCTGGGCGGAGGACAATGTTCCCTGTATCTCGGCGGTGTACATTCGGGGAGTAGAGAATCTGGAAGCAGACTCTCTGAGCAGGGGGGCCTCCTGCATGGGAGAATGGTCCCTCAGCAACAGGGTGTTTCATTCTCTGTGTCTCTGCTGGGGTCAGCTGGATGTGGATCTCTTTGCTTCTCGTCACAAGCTCCCAATTTTTGTATCCCTGTCACAGGATCCCCTGGCCCTGTCAGTGGATGCTCTGACAATGTCTTGGAAGAGCTTTCAGCTCCTTTTTGTTTTTCCTCCGTTTCCTCTGCTGGGCAAGGTACTGTGCAAAATAGCCCAGGAGGGAGTGCCAGCCATTCTGGTGGCCCCGTGTTGGCCAAGAAGAATTTGGTTCGCAGAAATTGTACAGTTGGCGGTAGATCAGTTCGTACTGCCCCTGGTGCCGAACCTGCTCACTCAAGGGCGGCTCCGCTACCCCAATTTACAAACGCTGGCTTTGACGGCCTGGCTGCTGAAACCTCCATCTTGATGGATAAGGGGTTGCCGGCCTCTGTAGTTAATACCATGATCAGAGCTAGGAAAAAGTCTTCCTCTACCATTTACTACAGGGTTTGGCGTGCTTACATTGACTGGTGTGAGTCCAGATCACTTCCATGTTGGGTGTTCTCTATACCCAGGATTTTGGAGTTCTTACAAAATGGTTATGATCTGGGTTTTCAGCTTAGTACGCAGAAGGGCCATGTCTCTGCTCTTGCTGTTTTTTTCCAAATGTCTTTTGCTCAGCATCATCTGGTTAAGTCCTTCTTCAAGGTGTTACTCATGTGCATGCTCCACGCAAGCCCATGTTACCTGTTTGGGATTTGAACTTGGTTTTGTCTGCCATGCAGGGGTCTCCCTTTGAACTTTTTGTAGGAGGCGGCTTTATCCACTCTCACGGTCAAGGTAGCCTTTTTGGTGGCTATTACCTCAGTCAGGCGTGGTTCTGAATTGGCGGCACTTTCCATCAAGCCTCCTTATTTTGAAAGACACCAGGACAAGGTGGTGTTTCGCTTTAAACTTTCTGCCTAAGGTTGGGTCTGCTTTTCATCGCAATCAGGACATTGTGTTGCCTTCTTTGTGCCCTAATCCTAGTAACCCCAAGGAAAGGGTTTTACATTCTCTTGATGTTAGGGCTGTGAAGATTTATTTGGTGGCTACTGAACCATTCAGGAAGACTGATGCTCTCTTTGTGGTTCCGTCTGATCCTAAGAAGGGCCAGGCTCCTGCTAAATCCTCTATCAGTAAGTGGATCCGTCAGGCTGTTATTCAGGCTTATTCTGCTAAGGGAAAGAAACCTCCTTTCAGCCTTACTGCTCATTCTACTCGTGCTATTGGTGCCTCTTGGGATTTTCAGCACCAAGCCTCTGTTGAACAAGTTTGCAAGGCTGCAATCTTCTGTTCATACTTTTGCTAAGTTTTACAAGGTTGATGTTAGGGTCTCAGCTGATGCTGCTTTTGGCCGCAAAGTTCTTCAGGCAGCAGTGGTTTAGACTGTTGCCGCCTTTGGGGATCCCACCCTACCTTACGGACACTGCTATTGGATGTCCCATGAGTAAGGATATCTGCCGGAACAGGACAGGATGTACACAAAGAATACAATTCTGTGATTACTCACCTGTAGAATTGATATTATTGGTGTACATCCCGTCCCCTTCCACCCCACCTTTGTTCTTGTTACCTCTTTATGGTGATTGTTGATTATTTCTCCCGGCTTTTGTTAACTGCTTTTTAAATACCGGGGTCTTGTGGGAGGAGCCTCGGTATATATAGGCTGGGAGGGGCCACTTTTTCTGCTCTGCAGTCATGTGACATCTGAAGATGAATAACCCATGAGTAAGAATATCTTCTGGAACAGGACGGGATGTACACCAATAATATCAATTCTACAGGTGAGTAATCACAGAATTGTATTTTCTGATATCTGGGCAACAGGATGGAGAAATATTGTTTTTTTCAGTATTGCCATATTTAACTTAAAAGTTTATTTCATAGAACTTAAACTCTGCAGTCCTGATGAAACAAAGCACCTAAAAATCCTACTTGCAATGTGTATGCAACAAAAATGTATGACATTTTTTAATATAACATGTACAGTACATTTTAGTGTACTGTTAAACCGTGAACACAAACACACATGAATAGCCAGGAATTTGTAGGATTATAGTCTGGGGTATGATTAACTAGTTATACCAAACAGGTGATAATCATTGTAGGTTGAAATGCTCATTGACTGGAACAAATCAGCTGTTAAAATTGGGTGAAGAACACCCAATGAAGGTCTCTCCTAGGCAAATATTTAAAAACATATTGAGGGTTCAAGCTCTTTTTAAAATTACCCAAAATACTGGCAACATTAAGGACAGCAGATGAAAGACATACTTCCTTTCGCTATTAAAAGATTTCCAGCAGTGCTATCGACTTAGAACTGACAGAAACCAGTGGGACACAGGTATACATTTACTGTAGTGGTCTTCATGAAATAATTGTAAATTACATTCTGTTCCTTTGACATGGAAAGAAGGCTAAGCTACTCAACTATGCATGAAAACATATGAAAATGGGGTCATTGCAGACAGTTGGCTGCAGGTGCTCCGTACAAAGGCAAAATATTTGGAGGCAGATTGTTT
This sequence comes from Gastrophryne carolinensis, assembly GCA_027917425.1. Taxonomy (NCBI): domain Eukaryota; kingdom Metazoa; phylum Chordata; class Amphibia; order Anura; family Microhylidae; genus Gastrophryne; species Gastrophryne carolinensis. The sequence continues at coordinate 159,855,175 of CM051234.1, forward strand.
GTCGAAGGGGTTGAGGACCGCAGATGTGCGGTGGTGGACAAAGACACATCATGCTTACTACCCTGTGGAATCAAAAGATGTTAACCAGTTTAATCGGCTCAGAAACCGTTGGGACCATTGAGCAGTTTCGGTCAGAAACCATTGGGACCCAGGTACTTCGATCTAGAGTTTGGAAAAACTCAAAAGTGGTTTTGTCCAAACATCCTCCGGGCAGCATACTTATGATAGACTTCATGTCCCTGCCTCTAGGTTGGAACATGTGACCACTAGAAATGGATAAAACTTTAGCCCTACTCCCAGGGTCCAGTTGTTTTTGTGTTCCTGCATGGGTAGCAGCCAGACCACTAGCTCCTTAACCGAGGGTTTAGTTAAGTATCCAGCACTGTGGGTTGCAGCGCAAACCCATTTCCTTGCTCTGGAGCCGGCCCACCAGGGACCCGGGCTATCCCCAGGTGTCAGGAGGGAGGGGGGTAAGTGGGGATTTCCCTTTTTCTAAGGATGAATTTATTGGAGAAGCTGGGATTGGGTCCCTATCTCCCCTCCCTTCTCTTTCACCCCCTGCCACCTAGGATGTGTTTCATTTGTTGAGTGGCGGGCGGGGAGCGAGTGGAGGACTTTACAGCTGCTAATCGCTGCACAGTGTGGTGAAGGGCTTCGGTAGTGTTCATACTCCGAAGCTGAAATAGCTGCAGGTGGAGAGAAAGGCAGGAGAGAGAGGAACAGAGCGCTCTCTCCTCGGATCCCACGGCCTAGTCCTGTCCCTTCTTACCTGAACCTGCTGGTTCCTTGCTGAACAGTGAATGTTGCTAGGCGCGCGCTGCTTCCGAGTTTTATTAAGATGGAGAAGGGGGAAGAAGGTCTGTATTTGTTTGGCTTCTCCTCCCGGTGGCAATGATGTCATTTCCATGCTCCGCCGGGTTCCCCGCTTAACGCACGTGTTGTCTGGCTTTAAGCGACACACAGATGTGCTATCCAAGCTTTTATTTTTCTGACCTCCCTCTTTTGGCAGTACAGAGGGTTAAAGTATTGTGGGCTTGATGCTATCCCAGCCTTTAAATATGGATTTTGGGATAGTCTTTTACCTCATTCCAGACACGACAGACCAGGCAGAAGAGGTTGTGTTAATCTCTGCCCCTTTTATCTACATCTATGGGAACGTAATCCAGATCCCAATCCATTGGTTACTCTGTTGTTTGCACAATGGGAAGAAGAGGTCCCACCCTTCTCTGGTAAGTCATTTATTTTACTATCTTTATGGCATGATGTAAAGCTATAGAAGCTTTAATTTTAAGGCTATGCCCCCCAAGACAGCAGCCTTGAAAGTGTCTAAAACTAACCCAGGGTCAAAGGCAGAGAATAGGTTTTGATAACCTATAGTCTAGACCAAATCGCCAAGGAGGGACAAAATCCTCAAATTTTATCAGCGGCAACAGAAATTCTGCGTTTGGGTTGAACAAAACCTGCTGTCATTGTCAGCCATTCATCTGAAAGGGTGTTTGAACCTAGTAGCAGACTATCTAAGTTGCTCTACAGAGTCAGAATGGTCTCTAAATTAGGAAGTTTTCAACCAGATGTGTTCTAAGGGGAACTCTGGATATGGATCTTTTTGCATCATGGAAAAACCACAAATTGAAGTTCTTTTCTCTAAACCCCTCTGACCCGGCTGGTTTACGCATTTCCTCCAGTTCAGATACTTCCTCAAGTGTTAAACAAATTAGCCAGTCAGCCAGCTACAGTTTCGTTTATGGCCCCCTGGTGGCCCAAAAGAACATGGTATTCAACTCTTGTAACTCTGTCGATACAGGAGCCCTGGAGGCTCCAGCAAGGCCGGATCTGCTATCCCAGGGACCTGTGCTTTGCTTGGATCCCAAGGAGTAGTTTTTGACTTTGAAGTTGCCCTGCTTCTAAAGAAGGGCTTTTTGAATAAGATTATCAAGACCCTACTCTCAAGTAGGAAACAGGTGACAAGGAAGATTTATTTGAAAGTCTGGAAGACCTTTAAAACATGGAAGCTTCAGAATGGTAAGCCTACATCTAACCTTATGGTTGTTCTCTATTTCCTCTAGAGGGTAGTTGGTCTGGGTCTCAGTGTTAGTACTCCAGTATTCCTGGATATGACACTATCATATTTGTCACTGGTCAGACGGTCAGCTGTGGGGCTATCTAAGCCGGACCGTATGAAGATAGCGCCTCAATGGGACCCAGCTAAGCTCCTGATAGCAATGACTGCTCCTCCTTTTGAGCCAATTCAGGACTCTCCTATTAAATTCCTCACCTGGAAGGTTCTGTTTTTAGTGGCAATTACTTTGGCATGCAGAGTTGGTGATATTCAAGCATTGTCCTGCCGTCGCCCCTTTCTTCAGACTTTTCAGGATCGGGTAGTATAAATGGTGGTCCACTGTTACCTTCCAAAGATATCTTCTGACTTTCATAGAACCCAGGAGATTGTTCTTCCATCAGTGGACAATAAAGGTTCTTCTGTGGATAAATCTTTTGGATGTCAGAGCATGTCTTCTGGAATACCTTTGTCAAACCAAGGATTGGAAGAATGCAGATTGCTTATTCCTTTCTCAGGTCAGAGAAAGGCCAGTGAACTTTGGAGTGTTGGATGAAGAATGCTATCAGTATGGCCTACCGTGGATTCCAGGTTCCAGGGATGATTACAGCTCACATGACGAGAAATGTCTCTGTCATAGACGGAGCAAGCTTGGGCCTCTATTCAACAGATTTGTAAAGTGGCCACCTGGTCTTCAGCCAAGACTTTTGTTAGACATTACCATTTAGATTTGCTGACCTTAGAAGATCGGTCCTTTTGGCAGGAGTGTGCTTCGGGCAGCATTTTCCACCTAATAGAGGTAGATTTTGTTTATCTCTATAAGTATGCTGCCTGAGAATGTTTTGAGAAATTTTAAGTTAGTTACCTGGTGACTTCTTTTCTAACAGGCAGCATACAGGGGTTCCCTCCCTCAAGAGATCATTAAATGCATTTCATGTTTAATCACCAGTACTGTTTTGGACTGTCTTTGTATGTTTTTTAGATCTGTAGAGCAACTGGAGACTGGGAGGAGGGGCTAAAGTGTTATACATTTCTGGTGGTCAGGTGTTCCAACCTAGAGGCAGAGACATGAAGTCTCTCATAAGTATGCTGCCCGTTCGGATGCTTAGAAAATAAGTTACGACGTAACTAACTTAACTTCATGGAAGACTTGTGGCCGAAAAGCTATACTTTCAACGTTTCAAAAGGCCACGTGAAATAACTATACATGAAAACTGGTGTGCAGAAAAAAATTAATATGTGCTCAGGACTGATGAGTCAAAATCATCTGAAATATTTTGCTGTAACAGATGGCAGTTTGTTGACAAAAGGACTGAAGACTAGTACGGTGTGCAAACAATAACAAATTATACATACTTTTCTATCATGTATTACTATAGGCGGGGCATGTATAGGGCTTCAGATATATTTCTCAGAGGACAACAGCCTCCGATATCCTTTCCGATTCAGGACATCACTTGGTGAGGGTCGGAGGAGAGGGGGGATTGCAGTCCAATTCAGGGCATCACTTGGTGAGGGTCAGAGGAGAGGGGGGTTGCAATCCAAGAAAATTGAGTGAATAAGAACAAGTGCTTATTCACATGGAGAAAGATTAAATATAGGACAAGGGAATTCTCCTTACAGAAGGAGCCTCTTTCTCAGGCAGCCATTTTTTTTTTTTTTTTTTTTTTTTTAAGATGCCATACAAAGGATGGGGAGGGGGTTGTCCTGGTTTAAGCAGTAGACAAGTAGCATTAGAGTAGAGGATCTTGAGTGAAGCATAGGCTAGTGTAAGAATTGTGGAACACGATCAAGGTAGGGAAGGAATTCCAAATGGGGTAGACTGTAAGGTAGGTAGGTGGATTGAGTTTTTTTTTCTTGTTTGTAAGGTGGATCAGGCATCAAGCTAGCGACTTTCTAAATACATAGAAATACATAAAAATCTTTAGTGCTAGATTCAAACAAATTACTGAGGCTTGGGGTAGGCAAGAGGCAAGTTATCTCTAGGAAGTTTATAGGTCGTCTGTGTTATAGGAAACCTAAAAAATAGGGGCCCACAACCTTCTGATTAGGCATGTATGTTGGTTGTTTAAAGGCGTTTCCTCACCGAAACAGCTTTTATATAAATGGTTTTGCGGGGGCTGCGCTGTAAATGTGCGTCAGTCTTCATGCAACCCAATCAGAGGACAGACACTACAGAAAGGGCCTGCCTCCTCCACATTCAACCTCCCCTTGGTACACAGTGGGAGGAGGCTTTGTTTTTATCGGTGTCTCTTTGAATGACCATGCTGTTTGTGCAGCATTTCTTTGTAACTATGTATTTGCCTTGCATATTTCATTCATTGCTTGGGGGACAGATGCTGCCTGCATAAAAAAATATCAACACCTGGATTTAACTAAGCAAATAGGTAAGTGCCTCCCATTGGAAAATGGCTGCATGTCTGATTATATTTCACCTGACCAAGTTATTAAACAGATGCAGTGAACAGGTTCTCATTTTCCAAACGTGTCGAAAGACACCATTCTGTGGTCGTAGTGTCATTCATCAAGCTGCGAAAAGATGATTGGCGACCACTTGAACGTTTGAAATCCAAAAGGGATTTGGACTAAACAGCTGTGTAACCTTATACCGGACCTTCAGCATGGTTTCATGAAAAGCCCAAATCACGTTTTTAGTCACTTATTCTTTCCTCCACCGGGCTGCAACTCAGTTCAAGACACTAGGATACGGGCGCCGCCATCTTGACTCAGAAGCATCACACATACTGAGGAGAGGAGAGCAGGATAAAGTACAGGGGGCAGGGTTATAGCTGTGCTATGCACAGACAGAGCAGAGCTGGGATCAGGAAAAGGACAGCAGACACTTCCTGTTTGCAGGCTGCCTGAAGCCCCATGAGCCGCCATCTTGGATGTTTAAAGGCTCATAACATGCAGTAGATGCAGGTAGGATGATTTTTAATGTGAGCAATCTGTATGTACAGGGTGTGGGAAACATAAGATATGCTCTTATTCAGGGTGAAGGTCCGCTTTGCCCTTTAAGTGTCAGACCACGATTCACTATTTTGTGCTACACATGTTCAACCTTGATTTTTGAAGAGCTTTCCAGAGATTTCCCAGGAACATTATATATTGTGTTTTTCAGCAGTTCTTTTGGTTGAAATATGTGCAAAAAAATTTTAAAAAATCTATTTTTTGCAATTTGTAGTGTTTTTTTGTAATGTAAGTTTGTCAATAAAATCTTATTGCTTGTGAAACCCCAATTTCTCCTGGTTACAGCGGTACCACATATGTATAGGTAGATACCCTTTCCTGCCCAGGAGACTCCCCCAAACTGAAACAGTGCTTTAGGAGATTTTCAGATAAAATAAAAACAACCTTTTACATTTGAAATACCCCCAACAAACTATATATTCTCTGGAAGTACATGTCTCAAGCTTTCTAGGCGTACCAGGTTTGTTTATATGGGCGTAGTTTTCTGGAAGTAATCCCTCCAATTCTTTGGTTGCACAGAGTTTCCCTAAAAAAGAATAAAAAGGAAGAATTAAGCCACATTTTCCTAAAAAAAAAAAAAAAAAAAAAAAAACTATGTGCAAACAAGAAATAACAAGTAAAATCTGAAAAAGCAACATCCCCCGAACAGAACAATACCCAGCATGCATAGGTACTGTCAAGGGAAGAGTTGCCAAACACCCCAAAGTAAAGCATGCGCATAACGGTAATTTTACTTGAGAATTTCAGCTCTGCACACAAAGTGCGCACCTTGCAATTTTTCAACCAAAACAGCCCTTTACATTTGGAATATCCCCCACAAACCATATATTCCCTGAAAGTACACATGTTAAGCTTTCTAAGCATACCCAGCTTGTTGTAGTGGGCTCATCTTTCTGGAAGTAATTCCTCGAAGAATTCTAAGGTTGCACAGGGTTTCCTTAAAAAAAAATGTAAAAAAAAAGCTGAATAAAAAACACGTTTTCCTAAAATATCAATTTTATCACAAGAAAAAACAAGCTAAATCTGAAAGCGCAAGGTTCACCGAGCAGAACAATACCCCACATGCATGAGTACTATTAACCCTTTTAATTTCCAGCCTACTTGAAATTTTGTCTCTCTCTGTTGACAGGTCATTTTTCCCTATTTTGCGCCATGTTTAACAGTGATTTTTGCCGGAATTTCCAGGAAAGTTTTATATATATATTTTGCAGCAGAGTTTAGGCTTTAACATGAAATGTCTTGTTTGTAATTTTTCTGTTTTTTTAAATATTTTTGCGTAAAAAAACAAAAAAAATCAAATTTTTTTAGACAATTGTTTCTTTTATTTTAAATAAAACATTTTGTTTTATTAATGAAAACCATATTGCATGTGAAAGCCCCATTTCTCCCGATTACAACGGTACCACATATGTATCGGAAACCCCCCCATTCTTTCCCAGGCTCTGCTGCCCCCCCCCCCCCCCGGGATATTGGGAGGCAGGTAATTGGGGGTGCCGGGGGTTAATGGCAAGTCACCCGCTAGTTGCAGGTGACTTGCCAGCCCCCCAGCCTTGTGAACTGGTATAGGGGTCTCATGGATCCCTTACCTGTTCACAAGGGGTTAACAGTATAAAAAAACACACACACAGAAAAATGACATTTTATTATTTTTTTCTTTACTTACACCCAATCCTCTGTGGCCCCCGGCGATCATGTCCCACGATGCTCCGATGACAGCTGCGGGTGATCAGTGGTGGAGGGCTGGGGGGGGCAGATGATCAGAGCCCACTGCCCCTTCTAACCTTCCTTTACTGATCACCCGCATCTATTGAGCTTCTCGGCTCAGATTCAGTTGTCGAATGACAGGTGATGTCACATTGACATCACTCGTCCCACCCACAGAGGGGCGGGGGTAGCAGCAGTGAACCAGGAAGTTTTTTTTTACAGTTAACTGGCAGCGCCCGAAGCAGTGGGGGCGCTATTTCGGGCACCCTCCTGAAGTGAGAAGAGCCCTGGGGGGGGGGGGGGGGATCGGATGCTCCCTAGGTGAAGAGAAGACCCGGCCCGATCCAACGTGGGGTCAGGTGAGTTTTTTACTTTTATATTTTTTTTTTTCTGTGGGGGTTTAAAGTCCGCTACGTGAGACTCGCGTAGCTGGCACTAAAATGTACCCAAAGAATAAGGGCAGGTGACTACCTGAATATAATGAATGACCAGGTTATTCCATCAATTGATTTTTGTTCTTCCTTGTTGGCACAAACCTATTCCAAGGCGGCAATGCTAGAACTTATGAGGTTACAATTGTGGTTGAACGTGCGTGAGATTTCTTTTAACAGATGGATTGGCCACCTCTTTAACCCTATTGAGATTCTTTGGGATGTGCTGGAGAAGACTTTGCAAAGTGGTCTGTATCACCCATCATCAAATCAAGATCTTGTGGAAAAAAAGAATGCAACTCTGGACAGAAATAAATGTTGTGAGACTGTGTGTGACCTTTTCTTCTTTTTTTTTTTCTTTTTTTTTTTTAATTGGCCATGCAGTGTAGCTAGTTATTGCAGTCCGTTCAAGGAGTTGAACATTTAGGTTACTGGCTGAGAAATCTGATCATTAAGTGCTACTGTGGCTCTCCAGGAGCAACAGAATCCTACAAAACCGGCAAGTCATCTCTCTACTTCTTACCTGCAGTTTCTTGCCCTAGGGTACCCCCACCCCTTCTTTTTTTGGCTTTTCCCCCTTTCTTCTTCTTTCTATTTGGTTGATCTGGCACCATTTGGAAAAGGCCCCCCGCGCGAGGCAGCCTCTTCTCTGCCCATCCAATCTTCTGTGTTTCTGAATTCTGAAGGCAGTGTCAGTATCAGAAGTAGATGCTGCTGCCGCCACCACCAACTTTGGGAAGGGGGGCACAGGCTTCCAGCTGGGAGTAATGGCTAGGAGCTGAGCATGGGAGGCTTCTTTAACTCAGAGGAAGAACCTCTGAGGATTCCCCCCATGTGACTTAAGTCACTAGAGGTGAGGGGTAACCTTTACACCCTCCCGACCATGGACTTCAAAGTCAAATGAGGGAGATTAGTATAAAAGCTTCTCTCCCCGGGCATCGGTTAGCTACATCTGCAAGATTTTTGGTGGAAAAAGCCGTACAAAAAATTATCTGCTGAAACAGAACATGCTTTCTCTCACGGTGCTGATGTCTTTTAATACTTCAAAACCACTACAGGAGTGAAGCATGCTTTTTCTTTTTGCGCTCCAGCTATAGAATTAAGAGAGCTATAGGCTCCTACTGCTTTGACCCAGGACGAATCCTGAGGATATGGTCATTTCTGTGGCGTCTCCTGTTTGAGATGACTTGTATATTTTTATGGGCTGCTTCCAATTTGGCAGACAAGTTACCTATTCTACGGTCTTAAAAATAAGCTTACACCCAAGGGTGGCTGTGGATTTTGGTCCCATGTTTCACATATATAACTCTCTGGACTTGAGACTCCATTCACATCAAAATGGAAGTTGTTCAAAATGCTTCAATTTGGGTTATCCAATATTAACCACACATTATGAATGTTTAACTTTGCAGGAGTGGCATGCACACAAAGAAAGTTACAGTGATTTAGACTGCTTTAGTCTATTGAGGGTAAAGGAGACAGTGGCAAGAAATGTCTTATCGCTCTGTGACCCCTACTATGGAACATCAGCCTAATGACCTTCTTAATGCAGAAGAGGATGGTTCATGTCATGGAAGGATGATTAAACCTAAAACTGGACACTTCCATAACATCCTGGTATACTACGCACTCTAAAACAAGTAAATATTTGTGCCTGGAGTGTTATGCCTGGAATATTCAGTATGTCTAAATATTTATCGGGTTGGAGACATTATAATTATTATTATTATATTATAATAATCTGCACTGGGACGGTTTTAGGGGGATATACTCTGGTTCCCCAGGTTTTCTTATAATGGAAGAATGTGGTCCTACTAAAATATTGCACCTTTTTTCTTTCTTCCTGGTGTTCCTAAGCATTAAGAAATATGGCATGCAATATTACTGCAGAGCATTTTGTTTATTTGACATGAATTTAGGTTTGAAACAATAGACATGGCACTCAAGGCCACTTGATAAAAGCGTTGTTTTTCTCATCCTAATTTAGGTTGACATACATTCCAATAACACTACCTCCCTTTCGAGGCCTTAAGGGAAATTTATGGCCATGCATTGTGAAGTGCATCATTTAAAAATGGTTTCAACCCAAAACATCTAATAAATAAATAATGCGTCCGGCTACTAGGTCGCAGACTTGTTCGACTAGAAATCATCCCATCGGATACTCAGCATGCTACTATCTGAGAGGCCTGTCAGATAAATCTTGCACAAGCTGCAATCATGTCCTTTAAATCACATGTTATTGTGTGAGTCTTCTGCCAGGTCATCTATTCTTTTGCCATCCATCAGAAATGCATGCAATGTGTTGGGGAAGAAAGGAGCTTTGTTGCAGCCGGCCTTTTTTTTTTGAAGCAATTATTGTAATGTGAATGTAAATGTAATATGCTTCTGTAGTTACAATAATATCTGGGTCATAATCTATGCAATGAGATATAAAGAAAAAAAATGTAATATAGTATTAGGGTTTTAATGAGACAGGTTATTTTCACTTTGTTATAAGCAGGATAGTTTCTATGGTGGCTGTAATGTGCAGTTCAAGTTAACATACCATATTTGTCACTCCATATGACACGCTTGGACACACCTAGAAGTTAGAGTAGGAAAATACGGGAAAAACTACAAAGGAACATTCAAGATTGGACCTCATGAATTTCTGTACCCATCTGATGTCACCTTACCGGCGATCAAACAGCATATTTCTCTCGGAGGTTTTCTATGCAGTGCATATTGATGGCTTTTGAAGGCTAAATGAAGGGGGAGCAGCAGGCATTCCTGCCGCCATTTCCATTGTCCAGTAGGGACTGGAAATTTTTCCAGGAAACGGGTGCGCAGAGCATCCGTGACAATAAGGTGGCTTATAGGCATAAGCAACTTGTGTCTTCTCGGCTGAGTAGTGTTCAGAGGGGCACTGAATCAGAGGGATGCCGTAGATTACATCATCCAATCTATCAGGGGCGCCATGAGTCTCAAGGAGTCTCAAGGAGACTCGTCGGATAGAGAGCGGGATGCCTACCAGGACGAGGGGGTTTTTGAGGTTTTTCCAGGTCAAGATACTGAATCCGGATTATGAACAGGGAATGGGAGAAGCTGGATAGAGGGCCTTCAAATCCTAGGGTCTTGATCCGCTACCAATTCCCGTACATGGGTTTCCAGAGGTGGGCCTGTCCGCTTGTAATGGACTATCCCTTTGTTTTGCAAAGCATACGCTGCTTCCTACTTCTGACAGTACCATTTTAACTATTGGCCTACCTTGATATTTTGTCACCCTCTGTTGCCAGACCATTTTTCAATATTTTGCGCTATGTATGTTCAACTGTGCTTTTCTAGTTTGTCATTGTTTTAGTGACCCCCCCCCCCCCCAAAAAAAAAGCTTAAATCTGAAAGTGCAATGTCCCCGAAGAGAACAATACCCAACATACATAGGTACTTTTAACCCTTTTAACTACCAGCTTACTTGAGATGTTGACAGGTCATTTTTTACTAGGTTTAAAAAAAAGTTTTTTCAAATTTGTTTTTATTTTAAATAAAAAATGTATTTCATTCAAGAAAACCATATTGCATGTGAAAGTCCCATGTCTCCCGATTACAACGGTACCACATATGTACCGGTAGCCACCCGTTAAAACCCTTAAAATTGCTGTGGGGTCCCCCCTTCCCAGCATAATCAGCCCAGGGACATGCAGGGCTTGTAGACCAGGGCGCGGAGGCAGTCTTGACGGCCCCCGGCCCTGGAGGCTACAAGTCCGTGTAGCTGTCGCTGCCTCTGGATCTTCTGCCCCCCTGGGCTTTGGAAAGGGAGGTAATGGGGGGCTGGGGGTTAATGGCAAGTCACTCGCTAGCCAGAGGTGACTTGCCAGACCCCGAGCCATGTGAACTGGGGCTCATGGATCCTTTACCAGTTCACAAAGGGTTGCACACACATTTTTTTTGCACATGTCTTTTTTTTTTTTTTTTTATAAAGAAAGGGAAGCTGACATTTTAGAAGAGGCAAGGACTTGTACATAATGTTTGTATCTTCTACACATACCAAAAATATACTGAGCTGGCATAGTGAGTTGTCAGAGTATAGAAGGCCACTAATGTGACGTGACCTTTATTCAGAGATGAGAGTTGCTTTATGCAATTACAAAATCCTATTTGTTGACATTTATTGTCATTTAGAATGATCATTTTATTTTGACATTGTCGGCAAAAATCGCCTTAAGCGCGTGCATTCTGAGGCATTCTTTGCAGAACTCCTACATTTTATTGCATGTTCTCAATTTGGTTTAGTCTGCCGGAAGTGTGATTATTTTAAATATAGCCTCTATTTGGCCTTCAGAATATGGCTCAGTTTTTGCATAGGATTTTCCTTTCTTTTTCAGCTACTAGTTTCAGAACAGTAGTAAAGGGTGTCTTGTTGGCTCTTCTGTTTTATATATCCAATTTGTTATATTTTATTTAATGCTGTTCTCTAGTTTCATTTGATAGCCTGTCACACAGGAACATGGTCTTAAGCCTTGTTCACACCAATGTGATTGCTGTATGCTTGTGATTTGTTATACAATGTGACAAAAACATAAGTTTAGTTCTGGTCATGTGTATAAACCCTTTTACACTGAAGAGCGATTGCCTTGTGATTCCCCAACATATCTATGAGGAGAACTTTCCAGTCAGCACAATTGCTCCCTTTGATTTAAAAGGGCCCATAAACTAGGCAACTTTACTTGTGATTTATGACTTTGGAGTGACTGAGACCTATATAAATTATCCATAACTGATATTATGTATTGCCCAACATTAGGAGAACCTGGTTTTCCTTAGTTGTAATGTAAACATGATCAAATGGTAAATTCATTTAATAGAGTTGCCATTGTTGGCCTCAGTCTGTTTGCTATAAGTTTTCTCCTCTATCTGAGAGACAATGTAGACCCTCAGTGGCCTGGAGTACATATGTGCAAGTTTTGGGGTATGAGTTAAAATAAACTGGGGTATATAAGAGGCATAGATCCTCAACTTTCCGTTTCTTTGTAGCAGCCCCAATGTAGATCCCAGTGCTGGGCTTGCTCTAATGCCATGCCTATTGCCCTTCCATTGAAGTAGATCTTTTGGATGCCACAGGGCTGCCTTAGTAGTCACACATTTATTACAAATTAGCTTTTCGCTGGCAATAAGCTTTAGTTCCAGGTGAGAACTCGCAGTGGAAATGCATCAGATGTTCCAACTGCCGAAATGTTTGTCTATTGTTTTATTTAGCATTAAGATTTATGCATTGCAATTCAAGATCTGCCTTATACTTGATGGATAAATCTACACAACCTTTGTTAAAATGCTATTTTTTCTATAATATTTTTTTAGACCAGTAGAATAATTTCAGAATGTTTTCCACCTTGAATGTGACCAATAATCTGTTAAATTTAATTGAAAAATAAAGTGAAGTCATTTAGAGGTTAGACATAAAATAACAGAATGTCAAATATTTGGTTGCATAAGTATGTGCACCCTTTTAAATTTGGGTATGTGGTTGTGTCCAGAATTACTGAGGAGAAAATCCAGGTATCCATAGGAGATTGTGTACACTTTTTGTAATTCTGGGCATACCCCAACATAGGTAGCCAGTTCTAAAGTGTGTTCTGAGGAGTTAAGACTTAGGCAGAGATGCTCTGCCTTCTTACTCTATCCAAAAACAATAAGTAAATGATTTAATTGCTCATTGTGGAATTATACATGGCTAAAGATTAACAGCCTCATATAAAAGCCAACTCACTCCAGCAGATCGGTAGGCTTGTCTTGGGATTTTTTTTGGCACCAAGCTTTATGGAAGTTGGCAGCTACATGGTCTTTAGTCCATAGTCTTAGTACATGTTACACGATTGACACTGGCATCAGCTGGATAGTTGCCATTTATTTGCTGTTGGCATTCAGCAGTCAAGGGAAAATTAATGCTGCTACTTTCAAAAACGAGTGATACAGAGTCTGTGGATCTCGATTCCAGATTGTGAGCAATTCCATCTGCAGGGGTCAAGTTACCTTCAGGCCCAACAGACACATTACTTGACGAATCGTCGGGTGAAGGCAAGACGAGAGACCCTGTACCCTGGCCTGCAGTAAAAGTCTCTTCTGTTCTGGAAGAAAACTTTTGCCAGAGACGTGTCTGACATTCCCAGAAAAGAATGACTTGAAGGTATATGATATGATATTTGACTTAAGAAGAATTTGACTGGATAGTCTGTTATCCAATGTCGATCAGACAGTCTGTGTATCCTTCTGCGCCCCCTGACATGATGGGACTCATATCAACAAATAGTCTAAGTAAGGGATTATATGTATACCTTGACTTCTTAGAGAAAACATGAGACCTGCCAACACCTTGGTAAACACCTTGGTCGGAAGACTACTTGACTTATGATAGACCGGAGGGTAGTGCCACAAAGTGAAGCTGTAAGCCACCTACTGCAATGTAGGTATGCATTTTTATATATACACTGTGGTTATAAAGGCTGGAATAACTTCACTGTGGATCAACAACTCCAATCTCTTAAAAGGCCAGATATGGCAGATCTCAATGCTTCTGCTTTCTGCGGAATTAGGGATACCCGTGACCAAGAGAATATCTGAGGAGGTATCGCTCCTAATTTGATCTTGTAACCTGAGGATACAAATTCCTGTATCCAAATATCTGTTACATGAAGCCTCCAAATATGAGCAAAATGCAGAAGCTTTCCCCCCACCTGCAAGAGCGAGGGCGTCCCTTCATGCCTGAGCAGGCTTTGAAGGGGGTCTGGCTTTATTCTGCCAGACACCTGTTGCCTTAATTTGGGTCTTATTCCAAAAAATCTCTTCAGTATCCTGAAGAGGCCGAACCTCTAGCCGGAACCCCGGAGTATTAGAGGCCCTGCGGAAAGCAGTATTAGACTTTGCTTCTGTGGCAGACTAGATGATTTACCACCAGTAGCATGCTTTACCATGTCCACCAAGCACTCCCCAAACGCCCCACCTTAAAGGGGAGTCCTGTCAGATTCTTTTTAGAGGCTATGTCAGCTGGCCATTGCTTAAGCCATAAAGCATGCCTTAAGGCTACCACCAGAGCTAGGCCTCTGGCATTTAACATGCTCAATCCTCCACAGCCAGATCACATACCTGTTGTAGCCAGACCAGTTTTGATCAACTGGGAGCATGATTTACATGAACGACCCGTACGATTTTTAGAGTCCAGTTGTTTTAACAACCTCCTGCTCCCCAAAATATGCGATGGATGTAGCACAGGCCGGCCACAAGGTCGATCCCATAATAGAATAAGCATGACATGCAACCTGATCCTTTGGAGAAGCACTATCAGAGGATGGCATAACCAAAGTCTTAAAAAGACCTGGCACCAGAGTGTCCACCACAGGGGGGGTGAGACCATAATTCAATCTGATCTGAAGAAAACGGATACATAGTATCTAATACTTTAGGAATGGTCAGAAGACTACTTGACTTCTGCCGTTCCCTATTGATCAGATTAGAATAATATGTATGCTTCGCAACATCCTCCAGAATGGAGGAAATCAAACCATCTTCTCCTTAACTGAGCACCCCCTTGTGCAGAGGACTCTGAGTCCCTACTGGATGAATCCTCCCCCCAACGGATAGAGACTATGGCAGCCAAAACCCCTTCAACTCAGAGGAAAAAATCTTTTCTTTAAAACCTTTTATGTAGCCGATACTTCTTAATGACTCTTTAAAGTTTTAGGACCACTTGAGGGCTGCCGACAAAGTTTAAAGACTCAGAGGGAGACTTTGGCAGACACAATAGGGTTGATTCAGAGACAAAAAAATACTTTTGTTTTTGTGTCGATCTGTTTTTTTTTTTTTAAATGTCCCCGCTCTCGTATGAGTGTACGAGCGATTCTATGCATGCATTGCAAGCCTTCTGTAAAGTCTTTGTCCGTTAGTATGCCAGAGTACGAGAAAGAATGTCCGTGTTAGTTTTCCGTTATCTTTTCTCATGTTACAATGTCGGCTTTTGTTTTTTGGCCTTTTTCCATCGTCTCCTTTTACGAATCCTTTGTTTCCCATTAAATTCTGTTTTCATTTTTCAATAAATAATCGTCCAGACGAAAATCCTTACGATCTTACGCCTGCGCACTACAAACTTAACTCATTAAAGTGCTCGCCTACATATTTGCTTCACTCACTTCTGCTGCAATGCTTAGCTAAATCACTTTGCGCTTTCCTTCTTCTAACATTTATGACCCCTAAAACTCACCTAAATCACTTTGCGCTCTCCTTCTTCCATTTATCACCCCTAAAACTCACCTAAATCACTTTGCGCTTTCCTTCTTCCATTTATCACCCTTAAAATTCACCTAAATCACTTTGCGCTTTCCTTCTTCTTCCATTTTTCACCCCTAAAACTTACCCAAATCACTTCGGGGTTAGGTGGTTCTTCCATTTTTCACCCCTAAAACTTACCCAAATCACTTCGCGGTCATGTTCTTCTTCCATTTCTGACCCCTAAAACTTAATCAAATCACTTTGCTGTTATGTTCTTTTTCCATTTCTCACCCCTAAAACTTACCCAAATCACTTCGCGGTCATGTTCTTCTTCCATTTCTGACCCCTAAAACTTAATCAAATCACTTTGCTGTTATGTTCTTTTTCCATTTCTCACCCCTAAAACTTACCCAAATCACTTCGCGGTCATGTTGTTCTTCCATTTCTCACCCCTAAAACGTACCCAAATCACTTCGCGGTCATGTGAATCTTCATCTCTAAATATTTCTTGGCCCATTCGTTTTGTGTTAATGTATTTTGAAAATAAAATGACACTGAAACAGTTTTTTTTTTTGTTTAATGCAAAGTGCCATATTTTTATGGCTTTTTTAAACAATTTTTGATCATAAAAATGTATAAACTTTTTTTTATTTACAAAATATAAAAATTTAACATTTTTAAAATGTTAAAAACTATCAACGTTAAAAACTATATACAAAGCAATGGCAGGACCCAGAACATTAGTCGTCTTCTGTGGTCCCCAACGAGTCACGCAGCTCATGCATGTCGGCCACCAACTGAAGGACCTTTTCACTCATTGCTGCCACTCTGGCACGTGTGGTACCTGTATAAAAACAAACATTTGTTGGCAAATACAAGTTTCTCACCTGTGGATGTTTTTTTTTTGGGTGGGAAGCTAACTAATGACGCCATATGTCATTATGCGAAGTAATTAATCAAAGGAAGAGGGCATATGTCATTATGGTAAGGAATTAATCAAAGGAAGAGGGCATATGTCATTATGCTAAGGAATTAAGCAAAGGAATATGGCATATGTCATTATGCTAATGCCATTGACTATGGCTTTAGGTATCTTGGTGATCATGTCAATTACCACATAGTCAAAAGAATGACATTACAACTTACTTCGTTGGTGGCCGACGTGTGCGTCGGGGACCACCCTGGGTTCTGGGCCCTGCCACTGCTGGGAAGTTGAGGCTGTAGAGACATGTCACATAGGGTCACTTCTAATGTCTTAGTCAACAGTAAGCAAATGACAGTTTCAATGTGTGTGTGACATCACCCACCTTCTCCATGTGCCTCCTGGGCCTGATCTGCTGCAGACTCTTCCACAGATCCTTCACCCGCTACATTAACATCTTGAAAAAGAAATTAAGGGAATCAGCTTTGTTCTAAATAGCATGTGTGTGTGTACGCTTACATGAAGAGTCACATACCAGAGGCTAACGGCTCCGTCGCTGAGTAAGACTCCCTGCCCAGGCCGTGACGCCCCTCCTCTGTAGAAAGGTCCAGGGGCTGGTCGGAGGCCGCTACAGAGGAGGGGTAGGAACGTTGCCCTGGAGATCCACCACCTTCACTTTGTGCTGCAGAATCATGCAGCACTGGTCTGCCTGTGCGCCTCCGGGTGTGTCGGATTCGGTACTCCATTTCCAGCACTAGAAAAGAAAAGCATTTATAAATAAAGGCCTACCTTCTGTATTAGTTACATCTAGCATGCAATCGCTATGGAGTCCGAAAAATCGCCGCACCCGGGGCATGTGGAGCCGTTTCAGGTCCGACCAATGCTGCATGATCTGTGTATGGGTGAAGGTGGTGTCAGTTTCCTGCTGGATCCTGGAAATGATTTCCAGGGCGACGGTCCTCTTAAAAGAGTTGGGCAGGTAGTCGTACCTGCTCTGAAGCATCATCTAAAAAACACAAAATAAACATATAACAACTTCTGTTTGGCACAGAGTTTTACACACTTTTAAACCAAAGCGTTTCTTCCTGCGCTTCCTTAAGGACTAGGCATGCATTTAGATGGCAAATCAAAGGCATTAAAATACACTTACGAGCATAATCAGCTCTTCTTGTTGGCGGGTGAAGATCGTGGGCGCCATCTTTCTTCTTGTCTGCAGTAGATAAGTAATGCCCCAGCGGTTTCCGTGTTCCGCACGGCCGGACGCACACGTACGCGTCATACCCAGGCATTAGTATTTAAAGGGCCCTGGACCCACAGCTCATTTTCTTTCAGAGTCTCAACATTATGGCACCCAAAAAAGTCGTTGGGAAGGCAAAAGCAGGCAAGGAGGGCAGCAGCAAAATGCAAGAGCGGCGTGAGGAGGCTTTTTCAGGGCCGACCACTCGCTCCAAAATTCCAAGGCCGAAGGTGTGGGAAACCCGCAGTGGCCAGGCCAAGGCGACAATACCACCAAAGTCTGCTAAGGCACCAACAACCAGCAAACCAAAGGAGGCAGCGGCAAAGAAGAAGTCCCAGGCCACCAAGCAGACCGGTACGCCCGCAAAAAAGGCCACTAAGAAGGTGAGAATCCCCAGTCCACAAAAAAACCCATCCCCTCCTCCCCGGACGACCACATCCGTTCTCCAAGAACGCTCCGCTGGCAAGGCCAGTAAAAGCCACAGGGCCAGAAGCCCCAGCCCCCAAAGCTCTGCATCACCACATACACGTGGAAAAAGCGGGCATAGAAAGAGTAAAAGCCACCGGGCCAGAAGCCCCAGCCCCCAAAGCTCAGCATCTCCACATACACGTGGAAAAAGCACCCATGGAAAGAGTAAAAGCCACCGGGCCAGAAACACCAGCCCCCAAAGCTCAGCATCTCCACATACACGTGGAAAAAGCGGCCATGGAAAGAGTGAAAGCCACCGGGCCAGAAGTCCCAGCCCACCAAGCTCAGCATCACCACAGACACGTTCATCTACCTCCCAGGGGCATGCAAGCACAAGTCTCAAGGGCCCACAGAGGCACAGGGCAAGAAGCCCAATAACATCAAGAACACCCTCTCCTCCTCAGCCACATTTGCCACCGGCACAGGTGGCAAGGCACTCTCCATATGCCACATCGACGCCTGCAAGTTCAGTGGCCACCCAGGCAAGGACCCCAAGTCCATTTCCAAGCAATAGGGCAGACATTGCGCCGAGGCTAGTTGAGTGGCAGGTTTGGGGAGGTCCAAACTCTGGCATTGGCTAGTGGGCTGACCTTACATTATGATGAACTATATGGGCGAAAATCCAAAGCAACCAGCAAATTGTGCAAAGCAGAAATTTTAGAGGAGCTCACCAGACAGGTCAATGCAGCGGGGGAGGAGCTCAAAGATGTGGAGCAGATTCAACGCAAAATATCGGACCTGAAGTATGCAGCACGGAAGAAAGAGAGAAAATTAACGGCGCAATTACAGGTATATATATGATTTGTGCATTTTCCTACATTTGCCAAACTATATTTTTCAGCTTACAAACTGGCGGAGGCTTCCCCACTAAATTACAATTTACCAGAGCTGAGGAGATGCTGCTGGGCCTGATACATCCCGTGGCCTTAGAGGGCCACTCCGGGCGACGGGACACGGACATCCCTACTATTCCAGCAGGTTAGTAATGTTAGTGTGTATGTGAAATAAACCTGTAAAATGAGGCTCACAGGCATATATGAACACATGCCCCTAGGAGAGGTTACAGTTTTAGCAGGGTGTGTAATGTCTGTGGAATCTTCATTTTCGAATTTGCTAGGCCATACATGACCTTGGACAGTATTTATGGTCACTATTAAAGTCTTAATATTAGCAAAGGACTGCCTGTTATGTGATTCTACTCAATCATATCCAACACTTCCTTCTTTGTCTTTAGGCCACGTGGGTTTGAGCTGTGCTTTGGTCTCAAATACTTGATCTGGGGTAAGGGAAAGGTCTACATAGTAAGAATGCCCACCAGCATACTCCTAATCAAAATGCTCTATGCAAGCTGAGTGTGGGTCCCTAATGGCCCTTAAGGGATGTGTGAAGCCTCATAACATGCAATACATGCATGTTTGTATTATTTAAGGTGACAAATGTGTATGTACAGGGTGATTCATACATATAACAGATAATGACATTCATAGTGAAGGTCAACTTGGACCGTTGGGGGGAGTTGCCATTCCTGCTTGCCCACATGTTTTATAGAAGCATATGTTGTAATACAGATCATCAATGCATATTTGGGTGTTTACGTGCCTTTTTTTTACAATACAGTCCAGCATCAACCCTCAGCTAGTGTGGAAGCCTCATCCAGTTGGCCCACGCCGTCAACTTCAGTGCTGCCTAATAGCCAGGACCAGATATATACGGTAAGTGTATTTTGTTGAATCTGCTGATGCATGTGAATGAACATGACTAATTGGCCTAACAAATATATTTAGGGCCCAAACTGAACCTTTTTTTTCACATGTCCCAACAGACCCACACACTGATGGAGGAGGATGCCACCTTGATGAGACCTTCGCAACAGACCCCCCTGGAACATAATCTGCAACTGTCCCAACATGTTTCTTCACCAAATCCTCTGCAGCAGAGTGAAGCTGGCCGCATGCTGCCAGGCCATCGTGGGCAGCATGCAGAGACTGAGCCTACAGTCCCCAGTGGTAGGTCTGCTGCAGAGGATTTGGCAAGCACATCTGTGGCTGTTGGTCGGCCTAGACGTCCATCATCTGCAGGCGCTCCAACCCGGGGAATTGGGAGGCGTAGTCAGCTACGTCGCCCAGTTTCCCGGGGGAGGGGGGCACGTGCCGATCATGGATTCAGCATGGCACCATGAGAGGCGTTTATTTCGCCAACTAACTGAAAGAACCACAGAGCAGCATCATGCACAGAGACCTTAAATAATACATTAAACACCATGCTGGTAGAATTTAGGTCGACCAACAGCCACATGGCCACCTTTTCTACTAATTTCACAGCCATGCTTGAGGAAGTTTGAACTAGCAACACCCACATGGCCACCTTAACTAGTAATTTCAGTGGCATGCTGGATGAAGTTCGAACAACCAATAGACACATGTTGGAACAGTTGCAGATTATGAATGCCACACATGCCCAGGTGATGGGCCACCTCCAAGGCCCACCACCAGGGTTTTATGGGCATCAACAATTTTAACACCTATTTGCCCTGTATCTGCTCCACATCTTTCCTCTACATCTCTACTGTATTGACCTGTCTGGTGAGCACTACCAATATAGCCTTTTTGTATGGCTTTGCTTGTATGCTTTGGATTTTCGCCCATATAGCTCATTCGAGTGCTGAGATACCCCACTAGCCAATGCCTGAGCTCAAGCCTCACTGAACTTGCCACTCAAGCTGTTACGCTGCAGGCTTTGGCCTAATTACATTGCTTCTGGCTCATCCTGTTTGTAGGCATGATTGGGGGACATTCTGGGCTGGCAAACTATTACCTTGAACCCTGGCAGGGATTGGACTGGACTTGGATTTGGACTGGGGCTTCTTGTTTGGGTGGGCCATTGACTTACAGGCGTGGATGTGGCATAGGTATGGCTGCTTTCCACCTGTGCCTGTGGCAAATGTGGCCAAGCAGGAGAGGGTGTGTATGTGGCCCTATTACAGGGCAAATATTGACATGCAAATGCTTGCTCCCTATGTCTGTGTATTTCATTTAGGATTTAAACTTCAGCCTGGAGTGCATTACTTTAAAACTCCTGGATGTGGCCAATTGCTAGGTGCCATGATTTGCCACAAATGTATTTTAATGTTGTACTATGTATGTACATGAAGTATGCGAGTGACCTTCCACTCCAAATTTTCATATTTCAATAAAAAATATTGAATGTGACTTGACCTGTTGTTGACTAAGTTGATGCATTAATGTTTTGGTTATTTTTAGATCACTTAAGGTTTTCCTAAACAAACAGGGCAAAAAAATGCATGAGTCTCAGATCATGTGTGAATATTTTAGTAATTAACTAATTGATACACCCAAAAATTACAGGCACAAAACACAGGCAACAAAAATTATGCAAAATGTGTCTGAATCAAATTTGCCCAAACTGCTTGGCCAGAGGCACTAGGTGTGCCACGGTAGTGGTCTTCGGGGTCCTGGCTGGGTGGAGAGGGGGGCAGATCCAAATACCGGGGGACA
The DNA here is from genome assembly GCA_027917425.1 of Gastrophryne carolinensis. Taxonomy (NCBI): domain Eukaryota; kingdom Metazoa; phylum Chordata; class Amphibia; order Anura; family Microhylidae; genus Gastrophryne; species Gastrophryne carolinensis. The sequence goes on from CM051234.1 coordinate 159,876,716, forward strand.
CGCTACATGATGGCATAGTTATGTAAGACACAGCAGACCAGTATGATGTCTATGACCTTTTTGGGGTCATACTGGAGTGCTCCCCCAGTATGGTCCAAACACCGGAAGCGTGTTTTTAACAGGCCAAAGGCCCTCTCCACAACGGCCTGGGTCTTCCGGTGTGCCCGATTTGTAGGCGTCCTGTGCGGCATTCTGTGGCCGAAGGACGGGCGTCAGCAGCCAGGGAAGTAGTGGATAGCCGGAATCCCCTGAAAGAATAAGGAAATACTAACATAAATTGCACATGACACAAAAATGTATTAAAAAAAAAAGTCGTTCACCCTGAATAAGAGCCTATCTTATATTTTAGACACACCCTGAACATACAGATTGCTCTGCTAAAGAAACAGCCTAACACCATCTACTGCATGTTCTGACCCTTTAAACATCCAAAATGGCGGATGAGGGCAAATCAGGCAGACTGCTAACAGGTATTGGCTTAGGAATGTGCTGCTCAGCATTCTTGGATGTCTTGCCTTTTCAGGACACCAGATCTGCTTTGTGTGAGCCAAGCACAGCTCTAACCCACCCCCTGCACTTTATCCCGCTCTCCTCTACTCAGTAAGTGTCATGCTTCTGAGAAAAGATGACGCAGACCCTATCATAAAGTCAAGAACAGAATTGCAGCCGAGTGTGGGGAAGAAGAATAAGTAATTTGCTAGAAAGTATAAATTATTTACTAATTATATTTGCGGTTCCTGGGAAAAAAGAAAAAAAAAAAATTAGCAAGGCAAGGTAAACTACTCAAACACTAACTCCTAACACCCTCCCCAAAACATGTTGGCCAATAGAAATAACACTAAGTACCTAACTATTTATTCCTAGTATGTCACACACCCCACTTCCAAAGATCCATGACACTTGGGGAAACCGGCCTGTAGAGGGCGATCTTGCAGAGGTGACATGGAAAAAGGAGCCCCTCCTGGTCCATAAGTACCGGGTTCCTCCCACTATTCCTCGTCTTTTGTCTCTGCAGTCGGTGAAATAAGTCAGAAGATGACTCTCTCCTCCTTGCAGGTAGCCGGGGTAACTCCCGGCATTTTTTTATGTCTATTTCTGCCCGGACTTCTTTTTCTTTTAAAAAATAAGCTATAGCAATATGCCTCCCAGCTTAGGCTGCAGGCTCGGGCAATGGTAGCAGCACCTCTGGGTGCATAGGGGAGCTTGCTCCCCCCCCCCCGTGAGACCCCATACTAAGGGGTAGGCGGTGTCCGGGTTGGTGATCCCCGGCTTGGGATGCCCTGTCCCTCTTACCCTTTCACCTATCGGTATGGGTCCCCCCCTGCAGTGTCTCTCCGTGCCCCTTGGGGGGAGGAGGAGAGAGGGGGTGGCCTTTCTCCCATTATAAAGCTAAATCACATGGGAAAAGTGTGTGTGTCTGTGTGTGTTTTAGCACTGTTCAACAGCACAAGTATCGCAGGAAGCTCTGCTTGTGGCAAGTCTTTGCTTTAAATGGTGTAATCTTCAAATTCGGCCATTGTTTATTTTCAGCTGGTTTAGGCTGCTGCTCCTCAGCTGTGGTGTTTTTTTTTTTTTTTGTGTTTTTTTTTTTTTTTCTGGCCCGCCCTCTCCTTCCTGTCTCTCCTTCCTGTCTCTCCTTCCTGTCTCTCCTTCCTGTCTCTCCTTCCTGTCTCTCCTTCCTGTCTCTCCTTCCGGTCTCTCCTTCCGGTCTCTCCTTTCTGTCTCTCCTTTCTGTCTCTCCTTTCTGTCTCTCCTTTCTGTCTCTCCTTTCTGTCTCTCCTTCCTGTCTCTCCTTCCTGTCTTTCCTCAGGACACGTGAGTTTTTGCCACTTGTGTTATATATTCTTATGTATATATTTACTCTGTGATTCACTCAATGGTATTTTTCAGTAGCTAGCTCCAGCTCTGTCTAGAGAGAACACTTTTATTGCACAGGCTGGAGTTTCTTTGTAAACCCTCCCCTGTGCTGAGCTGCCTCACCTACGCTTGTGTGCAAGCCTAACTGCTGCTAAAGCCATTACTTGTGGCTGGAGCAGCTGGCCTGTTGTCCAGCCTTCTTTGGAGCCTTGACTCTGGATATGCTGGGTTTTGACTACTGAAGAAAATCTGTCTTATAGATACACAGATATATGTATTGGTTTTGAGTGATGTGTATGTTTGGCTTATGTCCTCCTGCCCTTATGTTCAGGTTTTGTGTTCCACTTCAAGGTGGACCTGGATTCATGTTACCTGGCTCTGTTAACAACATAGAAACTTATTAGGTTGATGGCAGGAGGAGACCTTATGCTCCATCTAGTCTGCCCTTAAGTAGTCCTAAAGTATTAAAAAAAGTTTTAAAAAAAAAATCTCCCACTTGGGACTTGAAGGGGCATTCCGGGTAGCAATTGCGTAAAACCCAGGTATACTTGGCGACTATAATCAATTATAAGTATAATACTAAAGCATCATATGGAGGCATCTCAGGTTAATGGGCTTGCAATTCCCTTGGCACAGACTCGGCAATGTTTTGGATGTGGGGCATCCCTTGTTTGGGATAACGCAGTTCTTGCGTCCCTTGTGCACAATTAACCATTATGCAGCAAACTGGGGTCCAGGCTTCAGGGTCTGCGGCTACTGCCTCTTCTCCTACTCCGCCGTGTCTTGTCCGTACCCCCAGTGATATTGTCTTGGGTGGTGAGTCGCATTCTGATTTATGTGCCAGATTGGCTCATCTTGAAGGATTTATGTCTACCTCTGTGGCTAAGAAGGCCTCAGCTAAAAAAGCATTTGACTCATGCCGTCTTGGCAAGTGAGTTGGACAATTGCGAATTGCTTTATTGGTCTGACCCTTCTCAGTTAGAAGAAGGGGAATTATATGAGGATTCAGATGTTTCTGACGAACAGCAATTTGTTGTTACTGAAAGTGAGCAGGGTGAAGAGAGTGTTGTGGTTACCCCAAAAGCTCTTGCCCAGTTATTTGAGGTTTTTGTTATTACTCCTCCTGAAGTAGTCCCTCTCAAGAGAGGGGAATTCTTTGGAGCCTCTAAACCTCGTTTGGAATTTTCAAATCAAAACCATTTTGATGATATTATTTTTAAAGAATGGGAGAAGCCTGCGCGGCTTCATGGCATTCCCTTGGGCTGGGACAAAGAATATCCCTTTCCAGCTGATACGGTTAAACGTTGGTCATCACCTCCTGAGGTGGATGCCCCTGTACTTCCTGACTCCACTACACTCAAGGATGGAGAGGACAAACGTATTGACCAAATGGCGTGCCACGCTTTTTCCAGTGTAGGCTCGGCCTTTCGGCGCTTCGGTGCTTATGTCGGTGGCTATTAGGTCTGTTGTGAGAGACCTAATGAATAACTCAGGGCTTGATCTGGCCTCTAACGAGTACGCCGCTCTTAAGCGTTGTGAGATGTTTGCATCTTTTGTATTTTCTGCTTTAGATGATACTCTGCTCATGTGCAGCAGAACCTCTGCCTTGTTAATCGCCATTCGGCGGTCAGTATAGTTGCGGCAGTGGGCGGCGGATATTCTAGCCAAGAAGTCGCTTACAGTGCTTCCGTTTGTGGGATTGCGCCTATTTGGAGAAAAATTGGGTTCTGAAAGTAGTTTCTTCCGGTTACAAACTGGAATTTGAGTCCTGGCCTCCTCCCAGATTTTTCATGTCCTGTATGCCGTCAGATCCGGCAATTGCGCAGGGACTGCGGGCAGCAGTAGCAAATCTGTTAAACATGGCTGTCATCTGCCTAGTGCCTCCGGCGGAAAGGGGTTTGGGGTTTTACTCCAACCTATTCACGGTACCCAAGAAGGACGGCTCTGTTCGGCCTATCCTAGACCTAAGGAGACTCGATCAATTTATCCGTTTCAGAAGATTCCACATGGCCCCAAGAGTCTTTACCAAGATGCTGGCAGGAGTGATGGCTATATTCAGGGTCCAGGGCATCCGCATCGTGCCTTTTCTGGATGATCTTCTTATCGCAGCCTCCTCCCTCGAACAATCAGAGTTGGACACCAGGATGGTGGTCTCTACGCTAGAGAGGTTCGGATGGGTAATAAGTTACCCCAAATCCTCTCTGTCCGTCCAGGGAAATTCCCTTCCTGGGCCTGATTCTGGAATGGTTCTGATTCAGGACTTGATTAGTCTATTCTTGTCCAACCCTCGTCAGTCTATCTGTCTAGGGATGAGACTAGTGGGATTGATGGTAGCTGCATTCGAGGCAGTTCCGTTTGCCCAGTTTCACATAAGGACGCTTCAGCTCTTCCTCTTGGCAAAGTGGGACAGGTGCCCACTATCATTAAATCAGACTTGTCTGTTGTCTCCCCACGTTTTGCAGTCCCTTCAGTGGTGGTTAATATCGCTCAACCTCCAGAAGGGCAAGTCATGTCTGACTCCGCGTTTACATTCCGGGGATAGAGAATGTGGAGGCGGACTCCCTGAGCAGGGGATGTGCTCGCCAGGGAGAATGGTCTCTTAATCCAAGGGTCTTTCAGTTCCTCTGTCACAAGTGGGGGACTCCACGGTTGGGCCTGTTGGCTTCTCGTCACAATCACAAGCTGCCAGCTTTTGTGTCTCTATCCCAGGATCCTCTGGCAGTGGCAGCAGATGCCATGTCTCTGGCCTGGAAGGATCTGGGGTTCCTATATCTGTTTCCCCCATTCTCCATGATCAGCGAAGATGGTGCGCAAGTTAGCACTGGAGGAGGCGCCAGCAATTCTGGTGGCGCCAAGGTGGCCAAGACGTCTGTGGTACACAGACGACGCAAGGCTGGCAGTGGATCGGTTCCATCTGCCTCTTCTTCCAGATCTCATCACTCAGGGACAACTTTGTTACCCCAATTTACAAACGCCGGCTTTGACGGCATGGCTGCTGAAGTCTCCATCTTGAAGGAAGAAGGTCTTTCTGATGCGGTTATTCAGACTCTTATTAGAGCTAGGAAGAAGTCTTCCTCTGTCATTTATTACAGGACTTGGAGGTCCTATATTGATTGGTGTGAATCCAGGGCTTCACCCTGTAGAGTATTTTCTATTCCTAGAATTCTGGAATATCTGCAACGAGGTCTGGATATGGGATTCCAGATTAGTACTTTGAAAGGGCAAGTCTCTGCCTTGGCTATTTCCTTTAAATGGTCGTTTGCTCTTCATCCTTTGGTTGACTTTTTTCCAAGGAGTCACGCATGTGCGGCCTCCCAGAAAGCCTATACTTCCTGTTTGGGACCTTAATCTGGTGCTTTCAGCTATGCAGGCCGCTCCCTTTGAGCCTTTCCAGGATATTCCCCTTCCTATTCATACTCAGAAGGTTGCCTTTTTGGTTGCTATTACTTCTGTCCGCCGAGTTTCTGAACTGGCGGCTTTGTCTATTCTAGCCCCTTATTTTGAGAGGCATCAAGATAAGGTTGTTTTCCGTTTTAAACCGGATTTCCTTCCTAAGGTGGTGTCTGCTTTCCACCTAAATCAGGATATAGTTCTTCCTTCCTTGTGTCCTAAACCTGGTAACGACAAGGAAAGGGTCTTACATTCTTTGGATGTAGTTCGTTGTGTTAGTATTATTTCGTTACTACCTCGGCCTTCCGCAAGACGGATGCCCTTTTTTGTTGTGCCTTCTGGGCCCAAGAAGGGTTTTGTTCCTGCCAAATCTTCCCTTAGTAGGTGGATACGTCAGGCCATCATTGGGGCCTATATGGCTAAGGGGAAGGTTCCCCCTTTTCGTGTCACCGCTCATTCTACTCGTGCTATTGGAGCTTCTTTGGCTTTTCAGCACCAGGCTTCTGTTGAACAAGTTTGCAAGGCTGCAACTTGGTCTTCTGTGCATACTTTTTCTAAGTCTTACAAGGTTGATGTGCGGGCCTCAGCGGATGCTGCTTTTGGCCGTAAAATTCTGCAAGCTGCAGTCATTTAAGTTATGCATTATTCCTTGGGGATCCCCACCCATTATAGACACTATTGGATGTCCCAATGTCATGGATCTTTGGAAGTGGGGTGTGTGACATACTAGAAATAATACCATTTTGTGAGTACTCACCTGTAAAATGGTTATTACGAGTATGTCACACACCCCACTTCCCCCGCCCTTTTTTTCTAGGGATTTTTTATATGGTGATTATTATTGAATATAATTGGCTTTTCCTGGTTCTCACTGCTTTTTAATAAGACTGAGGAATAGTGGGAGGAACCTGGTACTTATGGACCAGGAGGGGCTCCTTTTTCCATGTCATCTCTGCAAGATCGCCCTCTACAGGCCGGTTTCCCCAAGTGTCATGGATCTTTGGAAGTGGGGTGTGTGACATACTCGTAATAACCATTTTACAGGCGAGTACTCACAAAATGGTATTTTTAGGCCTACAAAGGATATGTATGTTGGATCAACTAAATATTAACTTTCACATGACAAATTAAGGTCCACATGCAAATGTTTGGCTTTGGGCTACATGAAAAACATTGATGACGCTAAATCCGGCCAAATATATAACATGAACAATTTACAAGGAGGGATTAACGGATATACAGTGTAAGCTAATTCATAGGAACTATTTACAAGGAGGGATTAACAGATATACAGTGTAAGCTATTTCACAGGGACTATTTACAAGGAGGGATTAACATATACAGTGTAAGCTATTTCACAGGGACTATTTACAAGGAGGGATTAACAGATATACAGTGTAAGCTATTTCACAGGGACTATTTACTAGAAGGGATTAAAAGATATTTAAAATACTATTTATGTCAACTATATTAAAAAAATGATTGATTGAACTTGCCTATAGATGTACTCGTTGGCTGCCGGAGGGACTAAGGCAACGTGGGTGCAATCAATGGCACCCATGACATTGGGCATGTCGGTGATATTATAAAATGCCAGCTTAAGCGCGTTCCAGGCTACCATGTAGTCAGGAAAAAATATATATTTCTGACTAAGGGTAGCCATGCCTTCCAAAAACTTGGGGATAGCGCGTGGCTCAGCGTAGGCTGGGAGATCTGGGAGAGGGCACCCAGCCTCTGGAACGAGCCGTTTGCCAAAAATTGCAGGCAGCCAAGCATACCTGAAATTGCTTGCCCCTTCCTTGTGGTGCGGGCTAACCATGGCCGCAGCTCACTATACAATTTATGGAGGGAAGCGCTATTAAGTCTGGTCAGCTCGAACAGTTCAACATCATGCATGCCATCGATATGCTTGCGTCGCTGGTGCAATCAGTCTCGGCCCTGCTGACACATTCAATTCCCATTAGCTGGAGCTCGTGATTCTCCTCCACAAAGGCACACAACTGGTTCATTGCAAGGGTATCCGAGGTCGAAATGGTCCCGTAAGGGGATTGCAAATGAAACCATTTTTTTTTTTTTGCAATATATTTTTATTGAGTATTATAAACATTTATAAACATACAGACAGAAAAGCGCAGGACTAAAACCGGACCTCCGCGCCTCGGGCATACAATGAGGGCAACCATTACAAGCATTGAAATATCAGGATTTGTTTGAAGGGTTTACAGTGATAGTAACAAAGTTAGTCACTCATTAAAGCCTACAACCCCCTTCTGACTTAAACTAATGCCAATGTTAATAGTATCCTATATTACAGCAGCATCGACAACAATTATGCCCCATCTCAAGCCTGTAAGGTTAGCCCATTTGTTGGTCTCCCCGGATGCCCAGTATGGTGGACCCTTGCATGGAGACAACTGTCTTCCATATCCACTACTACCGTAGTCTATAATTTCTATAGAGTCTATAGTTTCTACTCTTCAGCATGAAGTTGTGAAGCTATGCCAGCCAGTGAAGCAGCTTTGTATACAGCCACCACTCCCACAAAGACTTCACAAGAGAGGGGCTGTGTGAAAAACTGTTGGCTCTGGAAGTTTGGGCAATATAGAACAAAAACATCCAAATTTTGGACTAAGCCAATATAACCCATTTGCTGTTCTTTCTGAGCTTGATCTGGATCTATCTGCTAATGTAAGCAGTGCTCAGTTTGGGCAGGACTTGGAAAGATCAAAGGAAGTGGACTTAAATAAGGGAACCAAATAAAATGAGTACAAAAGGGCAGCAAGGAACAGTTACCAAGACAACCAATAGGAAAAGGCATATTCTGGTTGGTGATTCAACAATTAGAGGTGTGGACTTTGGACAGGATAAAGATGAACTAAAGGAGGTGAGGTGTCTCCCAGGTGCCACGGTTAATAGGGATAAGAAACGCATTCTATGGACTATCATGGTTGGGCAGAATAGCAGCAGTAAAGATGAATGTACTAACCAAATTTTTATATATTGCTAGGTCTCTTCCAATCAAAATACCTGCACTATTTTTAAAGGGCCTGCAAAATATTTGCGTTTATCTGGGCAAATAGGAAGCCTAGAGTTACTAAAGCAATAATGTTATTGCCAAAATCCAGGGGAGGTTTAGGGGTACCCAATCTGACAAAATATTATCAGGTAGCACAATTAGCTTCGTATTGTTTAACGACGACATTCCAACCTGGGTCCAAATTGAGGCGGCTATTTGCCACCCAATTGAGGTTGAAAATCTCTTGTGGCTTCCAGCGAAATATAAACTATTAATAACCCAATTATGTCTTTCTCCCTCCATTTATGGGATGGACTTACATTTTTGAGAGGTTTGGCCTCTCCACACTTGCCTATGTTGCTTCTTTGGGGCAACCCTATGTTTACCCCGCCTTTTACAGATCCGGGAAGATTTGCTAAATGGAGAGAGGTAGGCATTCGATATATATCAGACTGTTTGCAGGGTTCGAGAATAATCCCTTTTTCTCAGCTTCTTTCTGGGAAGGAGTTATTTGGTTATCTACAAGTTTCTCACTTCATTAAGTCATTAATCAGAATTAGTGGAAATTTGGACCAACCTCAACCGTTTGAAGTAAGGTGTAAACAGTACCCCAGAGCTCGGGGCTCGATATCAGAGGTGTATGAGCGGCTTTGTAAGACTCATAGTGATTCTAGGGCGGTGCTTAAACATCGTTGGGAGAGGGATTTGGGTATACAACATTCTGAAGAGGATTGGCAGAGAGGTTGGTTGGCCTCTTTTGGCTGGGCAGCGTCAGTGAATTCGATAGAGATTAATGTTAAAGTGTTCTTAAGATGGCACTTGGTTCCAGACCGTCTTTGTCACTCAGATGGAGATGCAAGTAAACTCTGTTTTAGAGGCTGTGATGTAGTAGGATCACAGTCCCACATCTGGTGGGATTGTCATTTAGTTAAGATATTCTGGAAAAAGGTTTTCACTGTTATTAGCAAGGCACTAGATATTTCCTTAGAAGCTGATCCCTGGATTGCATTGTTAAATGGTTCGGTTGCTGTGGCTACTAAAAACGGCAAAAATCTTATTTACCACCTTCTTACGGGGGCCAAATTGGTTATTGCCAGATCCTGGAGATCTAGAAGTTTTAGGGAATTCAAGAATTCGGTTGCTAATATTATGGCTATGGAGAAAATGTCTTCACTACATGTTGGTACTCTAGAGAGATTCCGGGAAGTGTGGGAGCCCTGGATTCAGGAATGCTTGCCAGCAGACTTCGATATCAGTCTATTGGAAGTATGATTTTGAGGCGTGATTGGCCTCTCCTTTGTAGTAGTTTTTTGTTGGGAACATATAGTTTTCTCTCTCTTTCCTGTGTGGCACTTTTTTCTTTTGCTAGGGACAACCTTTTTACTATTTTTTTATGGCTGTGCTTTCTCCCCTTTTCTCCCCTCCCTCTGGCCCCTTTTCTCCCCCCCCCCTTTTTTTTTTTATTTTTTGAATAAGCTATTGGTTAGGTAGTCTATATGTGTTTATTATATGTATTACTTGACTTGAGAAATGTCATATCACTTTCTGGAGAGATAATTTCCATGAATGAATGGAAATATTGTTGTATATTTTCTTATCTTTTAATTAAAAAATTATTGAACGAGAAACGTATTCTAAATATTGTAAAGTCTGCAAATATAACCGAGTGGACATTGTGCTATATCTTGGCACAAATGACTTATCCCAAAAACATTTGTTTGTTGTACAAAGGGACTTCCAAAATTTTAGTCAGGAACTTTGCAAAATAACAAGTTCCATAACCTTTTCTGACGTTTTGCCAGTATGTAATCAGGAAAAAAAGGCACTCAACATCGCCAAGTTCAATTTGGAGTTACGTCAGTGGTATAAAGACAAAGGATTTGGGTGTACTAGTCATGATATTAGAAGGTGGTGAAACAAGGAGTTGATCAAGAGGGATGGATTGCATCCTTCACAGAAAGGCACAGAAGAACTTGGAGTGCAACAATTTTTGATTTAAAGTAGAGGAAGCGGACAGAGATGTAACTTGTTAGGGTGATTTCTGTCCCCTACCATTTAGGATGAAGCAGGACATTGGCACTTTAGGAAACCTGGTCAGTGGTAGGGTAGAGGTGGAAAAGATCAAGGACACACTAGATTACAATACCAACAACATCCACGTGATGTGTACCAGTGCTCGCAGCTTGGGCAACAAGCTCTGTGAATTAATGGCTATCATATCCAGAGATGAATTGGATCTTGTTGCAATAACAGAGACTTGGTTCAAGGATCACAATGACTGGGAGATAGCCATACCCGGTTACACATTGTACAGAAAAGACAGATTAGATAAAAAGGGCTGTGGGGTAGCCATTTATGTCAAGACTACCCTTCAATCAACAATAATTCAGCATACACATAATGAACTAGAAACTCTCTGGGTTACCATGCAGACTAAGGAGGGAGCTGTGGTCAGAATTGGTGTGATATATCGGCCCCCTGGACAATCTGAGGATCTAGATAACCTGTTAATAGATGAAATCAGTGGACTGGCAGAGAAGGGGGACATTGTAATTACGAATTATGACTTCAACATGCCTGATGTGGACTGGAATATGCCAAGTGCATCGACATGCAAGAGCAGGAATATATTAGAAGCCCTTAATGGAGTGTCTCTAAAACAACTTGTGACATTGCCAACTAGAGGAGATAACATTCTGGACTTAGTTCTGACCAATGGGGATCTGGTGTCCGAGGTCAGGGTTGAAGAAAATCTGGGTTCCAGTGACCATGAATGCTTTTGGTTCAGAATAAAAACAGCCATTTTGCAATCACACACCAGAACCAAAGTGTTAGAGGCCGATTCATTAATAGCGCCAGGTAGCGACAGATGAGCGCCAGTAGCGTGATTTTCACAGCGCCAGCTAGTATTCGCTGTGCTTGGCCGGGGTTTGCTTGTTGACAGCGACTCAGTCGGTGTGCGGTAATGTTGAATACGGGCTTAGGGGTCGCTGTTTCACAGGTTCAGCGTTGTATGGGTGCGCCTGACAGCGAATGGCCAGAGCGAATGGCTTGCTGCAGATTCATTAACAAATCACGCTCCGAATTTTTTCGCGCTGTGAATTCCTTGTATAAACCCCAGACCGCTGCCGGCGATGGATTTAAAATAGTTTTTAACCCCCAAACAACCATATTTTTTGATTGTAAAATTATACAAGTTTTTATAAACATTTTGTAATATGAATACATTAATATCAGACCTGTAAAATCAATTCTGCACAAAATCATTTTTTTTTTTTTTTTTACCTTATAAAAAAAAATCCTAACATTGCAGAAGTGGTCACAGAATTTTTGGCCTTTAAAAAAATAAAAAAACCATTAATAGCAATTAATTATGATTAGTTAAAGATTGCTCCATTGAAATGCATTGGACATTGGCCAGGGAGCGACAGGTCATACCTGGCGCTGTGATGGGATTAGCAGCGGCGCTGTTCGTTGCAGTCGGCTACATGATGAATCCCGCGGTAGCTGTCGCTCTCGCCGGCGCTAGCCTCATTTAGCTTGATAAATGAGTCATTGTGGCCGACGCCGGGCGTACTTGAGTCGGTAGCCGCCGTTAGCTGGCGGGACCTGGCGCTCGTCAGACACTACCTGGCGCTATCGCTTGATGAATAAGGGCATTAGACTTTAGGAAAACAAACTTCAAGATAATGGCAGACTATGTAGAAAGGGAATTAGGTTAGTGGAACAGAGTGTAGCTGACAGTCATATAAAATTAAACAGAGGGAAGCAAAACTGATTATAAGGACTTCTAAAGGGCAAAGGGAGTAAGAAATGGCCAAATCTGTGAAGAGGGGAGATATAACCTTTTTCCGATATATTGGTGTCAGAAAGAAGAAAAACAATGCAGTCTCAAAAATTAGAAATAGGGAAACTAATTATATTGACGGAGATACGGCTGTAGCTGACCATCTGAATAGCTAATTTTGTTCAGTATTTTCAGATAGTAGCAGGCATGGCCATAGCACAGCATCCAGCTGGGAGGGCACAGCTCCGGAGTTTCTAAGCTGGCACATCTAAAGGTAAGTAAGGCGATGGGTTCAGATGGAATCCACCCCAGAGTTCTAAGGAATCTTAGATTTGTGATTGCAGCTCCTCTGACTGATTTACTTAACCATTCCCTTTCAACTGGTGAGGTTCCAGATGAATGGAGAATGGACAATGTCATACCAATCCATAAGAAGGGCAATAGAGAAGAAGCCAGTAATTACAGGCCAGTTAGTTTAACATCTATAGTGGTCAAATTAATGGAAACACTCTTAAAAAACAGATAATTTCCCATCTAAAAATAAATGACCTGTTGGACACAAAACAGCACGGCTTTACTGAGGGCCGATCATGTCAGACCAATCTTATTGAATTCTTTGACAATGTCACTAAAGTGTTAGATGAAGGTGGATATCACCTATCTGGATTTTAGCAAAAGCCTTTAAAACTGTACCACATAAAGAGCTCATAGATAAGTTATTGAAGGTAGGACTCAATCCCTGGATAGTTCAGTGGATTTCCAGTTGGCTGAAGGATTGGTCTCAGAGTTGTTGTTAATAGAATATATATAATTAAAACTATATTAATATTAACATAATAATAAACACAATAATCATATAAAAATACAAAAAAATCAAATTAACCTGCCTAATGGTTTAGGTTCACATGACGGTGGCTCGGAGCAGCCCCCTGACGGCCTACTTTGCTAAGCCAAAAATCTTTCCACGGTGTCAGACTGAGAAACCACACTGTGCCCTTGAAAAGAACCGGCAACTTCGGCTGTGCCAAAAATCTTTCCACGGCGGCGGCCAAGAAAACGATCCTTCCTCGCTGCCGCCTTAGCTCTGCCCCCTTAAAGGTGTCCAAATTTTGAATTTTACAAGTAGTAAAACACATAATTAATGTGTGGGAAAGAGCAATAAAGAGGGAAAATAATTCCCTTGGTCACCCCAATCAGGCTCACCAGACAAGAACCTGTGGCTGCTTTTTCCTGTGGTGGAATTCTCAGCACAGACAACACAAACGGTGACACCTAAAAAGTGCCCCAAGATCCTCGCGCTTCCCCTAACAAACCATGATCCGAATGCAGCATAGCTGCGGAGGCAAGGTGGGTCTATCCAGATCAGAGGAGTATAAGGGTCCAGGAACAGACAGGTTTCCAATACCACCGCTTCCAAGGCATAATTCCTTTAAAAACAAAAAAGTAAATGGGAGAGGAGTTCAGATGCACCCATGCAGTCTGGTTCCAACTTTAAGAAAGAAAACTGGAGTGGAGGAAGTCAGCCGGGAGGTGGAGACACACCTTTGTTCTTGCAGTCCACGCCCTTCGGGAGAGGTTAGCCCAATCGTCTCTGAATTACTCTGATGGCCTGAAGTAAAATGGAAGAGAAATTCCAATGGCTGGCTATTCCTTTTTTCCTATTGCAGGGCACGGCCTGCTTCAAGAAGTCCTTACGTATGGGTTATTCCGCCACAAGGTGGCGCAGTGTACTGCAGAAGAGTTGTGGCTCCTCCCGGTACCATGTAAAAACAGGATCACCAATAGACCAACCCAGTGTTTTCTCTGCAGTGATTCTGCGAAGATAGAAGATGGCTCTTTATATTGCGCAGGTGAGCGGGGCAACCAAGCCTGCGGCCCTGCATGTCTATTTTCGCCCGTTTTTGGACCCTCTGTGCCTCCCAGCCTCTGCTGACTGATCGGGTGAAGGTAGAGGAGCACTAGGGTCAGGTGCTCAAGGAGCGCTGCTCCAAGCTGCAGACCCTGTACCACAAAGGGTAGCCGGCCATAGGCTTTATGGTGAGCCTACTGAGGGATGCGGCGTTCCTGTCCTAGCTTCTGAGGGGGTGAGTGTTTTGGGGACTGTGTGCCATGTTTCTCTGGTGTCTGGGGGGCCCCCCCCCCCCGTCCCTGGCCTGGCTCTCGCCGCTGCCTGCTCGCTCTCCTATTTTATTTTATTAGCCCTTACCCTGTGCTGGCCTATTGCGCCTGTGTTAATCACCATATGGAGGCTTCTGGGGGATAGCGTGCTCGGGGGTCCTTTGGGGCAATCCCGGCTGTGTGCCATGCGTGGGGTATCCCCTTTGAGTAACAGTGCCACGGTGTGCCTGCCGTGCGCCCAGGGTATCATTGCATGCCCAGGCTGGGCTACCCGCTTCGCTTCCCAGCTCCGCGCCCCTTTCGGCATCGCCTACCCCTCCGCGCCCCTTTCGGCATCGCCTACCCCTCCGCGCCTGCATTTAGCCCCCAGTGAGGGGGATTCTAGCAGGGGGTCACAATCTGATCTGGCATTTCGTGTGGCCAGCATTGAAAGGCAGCTTGCCAGGCCTGTTCCACGTAAGGCCTCTGGCAAGAAGCGACACCTGGCTCCCGCGCCTTCCCTCTTTCCTGAGGAGGATGAGGGACTTGATGCTTTTGGTGGCCGTTACTCCCTAGAGGAATTGGAGCTTTTCCAGGACTCTGACTCCTCTGGGGACCAGCAGGAGGGTTACGACAGTGACCCTGGGTCTGCGTCTGGGGAGGACTCATGGTTCCCTGATGACACTGATAACCTGTTGGCTCACATTTTTGAAATCTTGCACATTGTCCCCCCTCAGGTGGCTAAAAGGAAGCAGGGTGAGCCCTTTCGTCCTGATAAACAGTATCTGGAGTACCCTGAGCAGGGCCATTTCACTAATATGGTGCTCAAGAAGTGGGAACGTCCTAGTAGATTGCCCGCGGTGCCCAAAGGGTTGGATAAGAGGTATCCCTTTCCTGCTGACCTGGTCAAGCGATGGTCGTGTCCCCCTGAGGTGGACGCTCCCGTTCTAGGGCTGTCCAACACCTCGGTCATGCCTTCCCCTGACACTACTACACTGCGGGACAGCGAAGACCAGCGCATGGATCAGCTGGCCTGCCATGCTTTTACATGTTCGGGGGCTGTGTTGCGTCTGGTCTGTGCAGCTGCCATTACAGCTATTGCCCTTAAGAAACAGCATAAGTGTCCTTGATGGCGCTACGGATGGTAGGAGGGGGGAGCATTACAGGGCCCTCTTGCTCTGCTCTGATTTTGTTGCCTTTGTCCTTACTGCCATGGATGATGTGGTAGGGCCTCTGCCCTTTCGGTGGCTATGCGCCGCTCTCTTTGGTTGCGTCAGTGGGCGGCTGATGCTGCTGCTAAAAAGGCTCTCACTGGGCTCCCCTTTATAGAGTTGCGGCTCTTTGGTGAGCGTCTGGATGTTCTAGCCAAGGATGGTAGGCTGCCTAAGCATAGGAGGCAGCCTCGGCCCTTTTGGGGGCCCTCCGCTTCCCTCCCCTCCTTTCGTGCTCCCAGAGGAGGTTGTGCCTCCCTCTTTTCGGGTAGCCGCAGAGATTCTTGGGGCCATGGCAGATCCCGTGGTCGTCCCGGTCTCTCATGGGGTCCCAAGCCCCCTCAGGCATGAGGAGGCGCCCTCACCCATCTGGGTGGGGGGACGGCTTCGGCTCTTTGCTCACGTCTGGAGGCTCCGCGTCTGACCGGTGGATTCAGGAGGTGGTGTCCTCCGGTTACAAGATAGTTTGCAGGCTGGCTGCCCCCAAGATTCATCAGATCCTGGATGTCTCAAAACCCTATGTCAGCTCAGGGTTTGCGCCTTGCGGTTCAACGTCTGTTGGAGGCAGGAGTCATTTGTCTGGTGCCTTCCCAGGTACAGGGTCAGGGGTTCTACTCCAATCTTTTCACGGTCCCCAAAAAAGACAGGTCCTTGAGGCCCATCCTGGACTTGAAGGGTCTCAACAAGTTTGTCAGGTTCAAGCACTTTCGCATAGAAACGCTACGCTCGGCTGTCAGTACCCTTCGCCCGGGCGAATTCATGACCTCAAGGATGCCTATCTTCACGTGCCAATCTTTCCAGGTCATCAGTGATTTCTCAGGTTCGCTCTAGAGGATCAGCGTTACCAGTTTGTGGCTTTACCATTCGGTATCACCTCTGCGCCTCGGGTGTTCACCAAGGTGCTGGCGGGCGTGATGGCTCTGCTGCGGAATCAGGGCATTCACATCCTCCCTTACCTGGACGACATTCTGATTGCGGCTCAGTCTCTTCATCAGGCCAAGAAGGATACTCAGGTAGTGACCTCCACTCTCGAGTTCTTTCGGCTGGGTGATCAACTATCCCAAGTCTTCACTGTCTCCATCTTTGGTGAGGTCCTTTCTGGGCATGACTCTGGATACCTCTCAGGTCAAGGTATTCCTGCCTCAGGAGAAAGTGGAGGGCCTTCAGAAGCAGGTACGGACTCTGCTCTTGTGTCCCCATCCCTCCGTCCGGCAAGGGATGCAATTAGTGGGCCTGATGGTGTCCTGCTTCGAGGCGATCCCCTTTGCTCAGTTTCACATGAGACCTCTTCAGTTGCACCTCTTGTCAGTTTGGGATCGGGACCCTGTGTCACTGGATCAGGAATCTGCTCTGTACCCCCTGGCCAGACAGTCCCTCTCGTGGTGGCTGGACTCAAGGAACCTTCTAGTGGGCAGGACATTTCTGCTTCCGTGCTGGGAGACTGTCACCACAGATGCCAGTCTGAGCGGTTGGGGGGGCTTTTGGAAGTCTTTGCAGTTCCAGGGTCAGTGGGTCCCCCAGAAGGCCCATGCTCCCATCAATGTCCTGGAACTGAGGGCCATCAGGTTAGTTCTTTCTCAGCTGATCACACACCTTCGGGGTCGGGCTGTTAAGATCAATTCGGACAACCAGATGGCGGTTGCCTACATCAATCATCAGGGAGGGACTCAAAGCAACTGTCTTGGGCGGAAGAGAATGTGCCTTGCATCTCAGCGGTTTACATTCCTGGGATGGAGAACCAGGAGGCAGACTCCCTGAGCAGGGGGACGTCTTGGCTGGGGGAATGGTCCCTCAGCAACAAGGTATTTCACTCCCTGTGTCACCTCTGGGGTCAGCCGGATGTGGACTTGTTTGCATCCCTCCACAATCACAAGCTTCCCAAGTTTGTCTCCCTGTCACAGGATCCTCTGGCCTTCGCCACGGATGCGCTAGCAATGCCTTGGACGGAGTTTCGGCTTCTCTGTGTTCCCTCCCTTTCCTGTGCTGGGCAGGGTGCTGCGCAAGATAGCCCAGGAAGGGGTACCAGCCATTCTGGTGGCCCCCTGTTGGCCAAGGAGGGTGTGGTTCGCTGACGTCGTGCAGTTGGCAGTAGATCAGTATGTCTTGCCCAAGGATCCAGATCTGCTCACTCAGGGGCAACTGTGCCATCCCAATTTACAAACGCTGGCTTTAACGGCTTGGCTGCTGAAACCTCCATCTTGATGGATAAGGGGTTGCTGGCTTCTGTTGTTGATACCATGATTAGGGCTAGGAAGAAGTCCTTGTCCTTCATCTACTACAGGGTCTGGCATGCTTTCATTGCCTGGTGCGAGTCCATGTCTCTTCCTTGTCGGATGTTTTCTATCCTCAGGATTCTGGAATTTTTGCAACATGGTTTGGATTAGGGTCTTCAACTTAGTACCCTCAAGGAACAGGTGTCGGCTCTGGCAATTTTTTTCCAAAGATCCTTTGCCAGTCACCGGTTGGTTAAGACTTTTTTCCAGGGAGTTACTCATGTGCGTCCGCCACGTAAGGCTATGCTACCTGTTTGGGACCTGAATCTGGTGTTGTCTGCTCTGCAGGGTCCTCCCTTTGAGCCTATTCGTGGGGCTGCTTTGCCCATTCTGACTCTTAAGGTGGCCTTTTTGGTGGCCATTACTTCGGTCAGGCGAGTTTCTGAGCTGGCGGCACTTTCCATCAAACCTCCTTATTTTGAGCGGCATCAGGATAAGGTGGTGTTTCGGTTTAAGCCGGATTTCTTGCCTAAGGTTGTGTCTGCTGTTAATCTCAATCAGGACATTGCATTCTTAGTATACAGTACATCCTGCTCCAGATAAGATTCATTACACTTGGGTATTACTCCGCCAGATGGCGCTGGACTGCAGAGACCGCAAAATTGGCTCCTCCCGGACCCTCAAATACCCGGGACCTCCCACAAATCCCCAGAATTTCTCTGCAGTCTGGACTGCGAAGGACAAGAAGATGGCTCTCCTCGCAGGTGAGAGGGGCTATTAGCCTGCGGCCCTGTAGGACTATTCCCACCCGTTCCATGTTTAATGTACCTCCCAGCATTGGCTGCGCTGGTCCGGGTGATGGTAGGCGGCACCGCTGTCAGGTGCTTAGGAGCGCTGCTCCACCACAATCCCCCACCAAAGGGTAGGCGGTATAGGTATATGGTGAGCCTCTTTAGTATCGGTGGGCCCTATGTTAAGTGGCCACTGCCCTCCCTCGCTCTCCCCTGTAGCTCTCGGGGGGGGGGGGGTGGTTATATATGCCTTGGTGCTTCACTGTATTATGTGCTTCTTGTTGGTGTCAGCCTCTGCGCTGACTTGGTTGCACTGGTTGCGTTTTTGAAAATGCAGCCGCCGCGCGCTTCCACTGTGTTCCGCGGTTGGCGGCGGCATTACCTCAGGCGCTGATGCACTGTTATTGGCTGCTTGTCACGCGCTCCTGGAGGGGGCGGGTCACTTTCTCCGCGGCCCGTCCCTTGAGGTATACCCGGCGCCATTTTTCTCTGGATTCGGCTGCTGCGTGGCTGGCATCTACCTACTGCGGTCCGTGAGTGCCCTCGCGGGTGCCTTTATTTACCCTATGTCATTATACATGTCACTTATTCTCTTCACTTATGTCTTTCAGGCGGGTCGAACTCTATTGGTTTCTCCCGGCCCTACTCCCTCTATTTAGTTATTAAACTTGTGAGGCCTAGTGTATAAATTTCTCCCACTTCCCTAGCGGGCTATTGGGGAATCCCGGGTTGCTTTTATTGCATGAATCCCTATCGGGCTATTGTGCCGCTATAATCACCATATGGAGGCGTCTCAGGATAATGTGCTCAGATTTCCTTCAGGACAAGCCCGGCTGTGTGTAGCTTGTGGGGTGTCCCCTACTACTGCTGACAATGTGCGGGTTTGTATACCTTGTGCCCAGCAGGTGCTTGCGCTGCAGCCTGGTTTACCAGTAGCTGGGCCTGCGCCACGTTTGGCTTCACCTACTCCCCCAAGCTTAAATTTGGCTCCTATTGAGTTGCATACCAGTGGGGATTCTCAGCCTGATATGTCTTCCAGACTGGCTAGTGTTGAGAAGTTGCTTGCTAATACCTTGGCGCGTAAGGCCTCTGCTAAGAAGTGGCACTTGACGCCTGATGTCACTCTTTTCCCTATGGAGGCTGATGAGTTCTTGGAACTCTCTGGTTATACCCCCTTGGAAGAAGGGGAGTTATTCTCTGACTCGGAGTCATCTGAGAGGCCCAGGGGTCATGATGATTCTGGCTCTGACCCCTGGGGCCCCAGATGATACTGATAGGCTGTTGGCTCAGATTTTTGTGGTACTGTCCATCTCTCCCCCAGTTGCGGGCCCCCAGGCAGCAGGGGGAGTTGTTTTATACTGCTAAGCCACATTTCGAGTTTCCTGAGCAAGCCCATTTTAATAATCTTGTGCTCAAGGAATGGGAGCGTCTCAGCAGGCTCCCCGGAGTCGCTAAGTTTGGATAAGAGGTATCCCTTTCCTGCTGATGTGGTGAAGCGTTGGTCATCCCCTCCAAAGGTGGATGCCCCGGTCCTAGGGTTATCTAACACCTCATGCAGTCATGCATTCCCCTGACTCTACTATGCTGTGGGATAGTGAGGACCGGCGTATTGATCAGCTGGCATCCCATGCCTTTGCCTGTGTGGGGACGGCACTGTGCCCGGTCTGTGCATCTGCCATTACAGCTGTGGCTATTAGGACCCTGCTTAGAAGTGTCTTAGAGGGTGCTCCTGATGATGTGTCTAGTGAGGAGTTTCATGCTCTCTCTCGTTTTTGTGACTTATGTCCTCTCTGCCTTGGATGATACCATTTGGATGTGTGGCAGAGCCTCTGCCCTAGTGGTGGCTATACGCTGCTCGGTTTGGCTGTGCCCGTGGGCTGCTGACAACGCTGCCAAGAAAGCTCTCACTGGGTTTCCCTTCAAAGGACTACGCCTGTTTGGGGACCGCCTGGACCTGTTTGCTAAGGGAGGCAGGTTACCCCAGTGCAGGCGGCAGTCTCGGCCCTTTTGGGGCCAGGGCTCCTTTTCTTCCCCCTACCGTGGAGCCAGACAGGGGAGGGGGGTCTCCCTTACCGGGGCCCGAGGAGATTTCTGGGATAGGGGCACGCCCTGGCTCATCCTGGAGCTCCAAGCCTAAGTCTTCTCCCAAACCCCCTCAGGCATGAAGGGGTGCCCTCACCCAACCGGGTGGGGGGGACGACTTCATCATTTTGCTCACGTCTGGAGGCTTCATGTCTCAGACCGGTGGATTCAGGAGGTAGTGTCCTCCGGTTACAAGATAGTTTGCTGCCTGGCCGCCCCCAAGATTCATCAGATCCCGGATGTCTCAGGGCACCATGTCAGCTCAGGCTCTAATTCTGGCGGTGCAAAGCCTTCTGGAGCTGGGGGTCATCTGTCAGGTCCCCTTACGAGAAAGGGGCAAGGGGTTCTATTCCAACCTTTTCACCGTGCCCAAAAGAGATGGATCAGTCAGGCCCATCCTGGACTTGAAGATCCTCAACAAATTTGTCAGGTGCAGGCTCTTTTGCATGGAAACTTTGCGCTCTGCTATCAGTTCCCTGCATCCAGGGGATTTCACGACCTCTGTGGACATCAAGGATGCTTACCTTCATATTCCTGTTTTTCCAGGTCATCAAAGGTTCCTCAGGTTCGCTCTGGAGGATCAGCACTACCAATTTGTGGCATTGCCCTTCGGTCTCACCTCGGCTCCCAGAGTGTTCACCAAGGTGCTGGCAGGGGTGATGGCTCTGCTCAGGGCATTCGCGTGCTGCCATATTTGGACGACATTCTCATCACTTCTCAGTCCCTCCATCAAGCAGAGCTGGATACTCAGCGGGTAGTGTCCACCCTGGAGTCATTTGGCTGGGTGATCAACCATCCCAAGTCTTCCCTGTCTCCCTCCTTAGTGACTCCCTTCCTGGGAATGAATCTGGATACAGTTCAGGCAAGGATTTTTCTTCCTTAGCAGAAGGTGGACAGTCTACTGGTGCAGGTTCAGTCCCTGCTCTCTTTTCCTCATCCCACCATCAGGCAGGGAATGCAGCTGGTGGGCCTGATGGTGTCGTGCTTCGAGGCGGCTCCTTATGCTCAGTTTCACATGAGGCCTCTGCAACTCCACCTTTTGTCAGTATGGGACAAGGATCCCGCGTCCCTGGACCAGGTCCTTGTTCTATCCCCCCTAGCCAGGCGGTCCCTCTCGTTGTGGCTGGACTCCAGGAACCTGTTGGCGGGCAGATTCTTTCTGGCCCATGCTGGGAGACAGTCATCACAGATGCCAGTCTGACGGGTTGGGGGGGGGGGGGCTTCTGGAAGTCCCTGCAGTTCCAGGGGCGGTGGGGCCCTCAGGAGGCCCACATACCCATCAATATTCTGGAACTAAGGGCGATCAGGTTGGTGCTGGTTCACTTGACCCAACACCTTTGGGGCCGGCCTGTTCAGGTATGCTCGGAGAACCAGACAGCGGTTGCCTACATCAATCATCGGGGGGGGGGGGGGGGCGGAGCAAGGGGGCCCTCAAGGAAGTGTCTCTGATCCTGTCCTTGGCGGAGGAAAATGTTCCCTGCATATCTGCTGTGTACATTCCGGGGGTGGAGAATCTGCAAGCAGACTCTCTTAGCAGGGGGACCTCTTGCCTGGGAGAATGGTCCCTCTGCGAGAGGTTGTTTCACACTCTGTCACCGCTGGGGCCAACCAGATGTGGATCTGTTTGCATCCCGTCACAACCACAAGCTCCCGGCCTTTGTCTCCCTGTCCCAGGACCCTCTGGCCTTGGCCACAGATGCTCTAGCAATGTCATGGCAGGACTTTCAGCTCCTGTATGTCTTTTCCCCTGTTGGGCAGGGTTCTGCGCAAGATAGCTCAGGAGGGGGTGCCAGCTATCCTGGTGGCTCCCAGGTGGCCAAGAAGAGTGTGGTTCGCAGACGTGGTGCAGCTGGCAGTAGATCAGTACGCTCTGCCCAGGGTGCCAGACCTGCTCACTCAGGGTCATTTACGCCATCCCAATTTACAAACTCTGGCTTTGACGGCCTGGCTGCTGAAACCTCCATCTTGAGGGAGAAGGGGCTGTCTGCCTCTGTTGTTGACACCATGATAAAGGCTAGAAAGAAGTCATCTTCTTCCATTTACTATAGGGTTTGGCGTGCCTACATTGACTGGTGGGAGGCTAGGTCTCTTCCCTGTCGTGTGTTCTCTATTCCCAGGATCCTGGAGTTCCTGCAACATGGATTGGAGCTGGGGCTCCAACTCGGTACTCTGAAGGGGTCATGTCTCTGCCCTGGCTGTTTTCTTCCAAAGGTCCTTTGCCCAGCATTCTCTGATCAGGACTTGTGCTGAGGACTCATGTGCGTCCCCCATGTAAGCCTATGTTGCCTGTTTGGGATTTGAACTTGGTCTTGCCTGCCTTGCAGGGTGCTCCCTTTGAACCTGTGCAGGATGTTGCCCTGGCCATTCTTACTCTAAAGGTTGTCTTTTTGGTGGCTATCACTTCTGTTAGGCGTGTTTCTGAGTTGGCGCCGCTTTCCATCCAGCCCCCCTACTTTGAGAGACACCAGGACAAGGTGGTGTTTCGCTTCAAGCCAGATTTTCTGCCTAAGGTCGTGTCTGCCTTTCATCTGAATCAGGACATTGTTCTTCCTTCCTTGTGCTCTAATCCTAGTAATGCTAAGGAAAGGGTTTTGCATTCCTTGGATGTGGTTAGGTGCCTGAAGTACTATCTGGTGGCTACTGCACCTTTCAGAAAAACTGATGCTCTTTTTGTGGTCTCTTCTGGTCCTAGGAAGGGTTTGGCGCCTGCCAAATCTACTATCGGCAAATGGATCCGTCAGGCTGTGATTCAGGCCTATTCTGCTAAGGGGAAGAATCCTCCCTTCCGCCTTACTGCTCATTCCACTCATGCTATTGGTGCCTCTTGGGCTTTTCAGCACCAGGCTTCTGTTGGACAAGTTTGCAAGGCCGCTGCTTGGTCTTCTGTTCATACCTTTTCCAAGTTTTACAAGGTTGATGTTAGGGCCTCAGCTGATGCTGCTTTTGGCCGCAAGGTTCTGCAGGCGGCAGTGGTCTGACCTGTCTGTTGTTACCTTTGGGGATCCCACCCTACTTTATGGACACTGCTATTGGATCTCCCAAGTGTAATGAATCTTATCTGGAGCAGGACATACTGTATACTAAGAATAATACAATTCTGTGATTACTCACCTGTAGAATTGTTATTTTGAGTATACAGTACGTCCTGCTCCACCCCCGCTCCCCCCTTGGTTTGCATTATCCTTGGATCCCCTGTATGGTGATTGTTATTGTTTTATAGTTACTAGTTGCTTCTGTTATCCTTCTCCCGGCTTCTCGTTAACTGCTTTTCAATGCTGGGGATTTGTGGGAGGTCCCGGGTATTTGAGGGGCCGTCCAGCGCCATCTGGCGGAGTAATACCCAAGTGTAATGAATCTTATCTGGAGCAGGATGTACTGTATACTCATAATAACAATTCTACAGGTGAGTAATCACAGTATTTTTGCCTTCTTTGTGTCCTAACCCTGCTAATTCCAAGGAGCGGACCCTTCATTCTTTGGATGTTGTCAGGGCTCTGAAGTTTTATTTGGTTGCCACTGAGTCTTTCAGGAAATCTGACGCTCTTTTTGTTCTTCCTGCTGGACCTAGGAAGGGTTTGCCTCCGGCTAAATCCACTATTAGCAAGTGGATCCGTCAGGCAGTGGAGCAGGCCTACTCTGCCAGGGCGAAGGTTCCTCCTTTTAGGGTTACTGCTCATTCCACTCGTGCTATTGGTGTGGGCTTTTCAGCACCAAGCTTCTGTTGAACAAGTTTGTAAGGCCGCAACTTGGTCTTCTGTTCATACTTTTTCCAAGTTTTACAAGGTTGATGTTAAAGTGGACCAACACCCACGGGTGATCGGCCCGGGAATCTATAAGGTTCCCGGGCCGATCACCCCCCACCCCGCTGGACATCCCGATCTCGTGTAACCCCCCCAAAACCCCCGAAAAACCCTACCTGATCTCCCTCGCGCCCCTGCAGGCGTGCGCGCTCCCGCGCCGGCCGTCTGCGAATGGCCGGCGCGGGCGCGCGCGCGTCAAAAGGGACGCGCGGGAGGCGGCGGCGGCGGCAGCCGCTTAGACGGCCTGGAATAGAGCTTGTACGTTGGCGCTGGGAGCGCGGAGAGGTGAGTTTTTCGGGGGGTTGGGGGGGGGTTTCACACAGCGGGGCACCCCGATCGGGGGTGCCCCATCGAAGTGGACCAAGACCCAGGATAGTCAAAATCCTGGGTGTTGGTCCACTTTAAGGCCTCTGCTGATGCCGCTTTTGGCCGCAAGGTACTTCAGGCAGTAGTGGTTTGAACTGCCTGCTTGTATTTTTTTGGGGATCCCACCCTACCTTACGGACACTGCTGTTGGACGTCCCATACGTAAGGAATTCTTGAAGCAGGCCATGCCATGCAATAGGAAAAAGACAATTCTGTGAGTAGTCACCTGTAGAATTGCTTTTACTATGCATGGCACGGCCTGCTTCACCCCACCCTTGTTATGGTTATTCTTGGTTGCCTCTTTATGGTGATTGTTCCAAGTTAGTTGGGGTTTGTTACCTTTTTATGTTTCAATCTTTTTATTGTAATTTTGTCATAACAACTGGATTGTACAATATAATAGTGTTGCCGAAAAAGACTTGAGGTACCAATATCTGTTCTTTGAAAATTTCCAATCACACTTATCTTCTTACGATTATCAACACTCGCGTAACTTCAATTATCAACACTATTAGCCCTTGTCAAGTGCTGTCATTCAAGAGATCGGATTGACACTGTCTGTTACGTGATGGTCATATCACGGACCAGTGGGTCGGGGGGTAAGCCCCGTCCCCTCCAGTCCTAGACTTAGCACATCCCCGCCCCCCTTCTTTAAATTGAGAGGGAGGGGGGTGCACGGGTCGGGAGTAGGGACGAGGGAGAGAGGGAAGGGAAGAGAGGGAAAAAGAGGGAGGAAAAGGAGGAAAGAGGAGGGATCCAAGGCCGGAGAAGGCTAGAGCCATCCCTCACCGCAGCAGGGCATTCCCTATATCTGGGAACGAGTATTCCACCCACGGGCCCCAAACTTTAATGAATTTTATGTGCGTATCCTTTAAAATACTGGTCAATTTTTCATTGATAAAGATCCCGTTCAGCTGCTCTTTTACCACCTGGAACGGAACACTGGCCTTCTTCCAGGAACTGGCAATCGTCAGTTTTGCGGCCAACATGACCTGGGTCAATAGGGCGTGTTGGGATTTGGTAATGCCTTCCGGTTTTACATGCAGCAATGCCACCCAAGGGTCCCTGCGCACATTAGTATGCAAAAGGGTGTATAGCAAGCCAAAGACCCTTGACCATAACCTACTGACCTTCGGACACTCCCACCAGATATGCATGACCGAGCCTTCTACGGGACCCTGAAGCAGGACGCCGGGTATCCAGGGACTGCCCTAGCTATGCGTGATGGTACTAAATTCCATCTTGTAAGCATTTTATACGCTGCCTCCTGCGTGATTATATGTATGGAACATTTGTTGATCCCATCCCAGATTTCCGTCCAGCCCTTTCTATCCCTCACTAGATTTAAGTCTGTCTCCCATCTAATCATGTACCCATGCTTCGAGTCAGGAGGCAGCGCTGTGAGATGGGCGTAGAGCATGGATACAAGGCCAGGCGTGGGGGTCCCCCGCAGGCAAGCCCTCTCAAATGCAGTAGCATCTGCTCCTGGGGTTTTATTTTTGAGTAAGGGAGTGAGCCAGTGGCGAATCTGAAGGTACCTGTACTGTTCAGTCGCTGGAGCATTTACCTTCACTGTCAATGCGGGCCAGGAGGTCAGTCTCTCCCCATCCACTAGATGGTGAACTCTACTGATGCTTACCCGCTCCCACCACACAAACGCTTCTGGGTTCTCATTTCCCGGAGGGAACCACGAGTTCTTGACCAATCTCATTACCGGGAGGTGCAATGAGATCAGGCCCCCAGAGTACTTTATTCCATCCCACACTCGAAGGGAGTGACACAAAATCGGGCTCTCTATATGGGGTCTAAATTGTGGTGGGATCCATATGAGGCTGTCGACTGGAGTGGGGTCGCATGCAGGGGCCTCCAGAGATACCCAAAGGGGGATTTCCGTCGTAAGGTGCAGGTTATGGAGCTGAGTTATCTGCGCTGCCTGATAGTACCTGTTTATGCATGCGACTCCCAGGCCACCCTCCCTCCGATGTCTGAACATAGTGGTCTTTGCTACCCTCGGCCTGGTGCTTCCCCATATAAACTTCATAATACTGTTTTGCATACTCTTGATCTGGTGTGAGGGGATATGCACCGGAAGTGCCCTGAAATAATACAGCATTTTGGGTAGCAGTGTCATTATAACTGAGTTTATCCTCCCGATCCACGAGATTACATGTCCCCGCCATGAGTCCAACAAGGATTTCAGGGTTCGAAAAAGGGGGGGTAATTTGCCCAATATAACGAATGGTAATGGGGTGGGATGTTGATCCCCAGATATGAGAGTGCCTCTGGAGCCCAGCGAAAGGGGAAATTAGACTGAAGAATTCCCAAGTCCTGGGTGGGGATGTTCAGGCTGAGCCCCAGCGACTTCTCCTTATTTGCCTTAAGTCCCGAGATCTTAAAGAAATCCTCCAAGAACCTGAGTACATTAGGTAGGGAGGTATGTGGTTGCGAGAGGATCAATAGGATGTCGTCGGCAAATAAGCATGCTTTGTGATGGTACCCAGCCAATTCCACCCCCTTGATATCCGGGTTTGACCGAATGGCAATCGCCAGCGGTTCCAAGGCCAGTACAACAACACCGGGGAAAGCGGGCATCCCTGACGCGTGCCCCTGCCAATCGGGAACAATTCTGATAACCCCCATATTGTACCCTTGCTGAAGGGGAAGAGTATATAGACCGCATCCACCCAAGGAAATTATCTTCAAAACCCCATCTTTGAAGGGCATAAGTCATGTAGTCCCATGATATGGAATCAAAAGCTTTCTGCATATCCAGCGATAGGAGAAAGCTATGAATCCCTCTTCGCTGGACTAGCTCGATCAAGTGAAGTAACCTGCGAATGTTGTCCGAGGCCTGTCTACTGGGAACAAACCCGACCTGGTCCCTGCCCACCAAGGTCCCCAAGAACCCATTAATTCTGGTGACTAGGACCTTCCCCAGGATTTTAAGATCAACATTGAGAAGCGAAATGGGCCTGTAGTTCTGTGGGTTCGAGTGATCTTTATCTGGCTTAGGGATCCTGCTTATAAACGCTGCCAAAGAGGTCTGATTAAGTGCACTGTCCCCCCTAAGGGAATTAAACATTTTAACTAGATGTGGGGCTAATTCGGCCGGATATTTTTTATAATATAAGGCAGTGAAGCCATCAGGCCCCGGTGCCTTAGGTACCTTGAAGCCTTTGATCGCCTCTAGTACCTCCAGGACAGTGATTTCCGAATCCATGCGATCTTTATAGACATCAGGCAATCTGGGGAGCGGGATTGAATCGAAAAATTTGGTCGCTAAGTCCTGGGGGAACGTTTGTGGCACCTCGTAAAGTTTGCTTAGTAGCCCCCTAAAAATATTGACGATTTTAAGGGGATTGGCTCTGAGTGTCCCTTCAGGGTGTGTGATCGGAGATTGATTCGGCCCAGAATATGGCAACATATTTGCCAGAGGAGCGTCAGATTTGTTGGCCCTTGCGTACATCCTCTGCTTACCCCACCTGAGCTTCTTTTCAGCTATCTCATCCAACGCCAAGTTGAGTTGTATGCTAACCTCATCTACTTTTTTCTTGATTGCCTTGGTGGGATTTGCTTTCCAGTCCCTCTGTAACCGTTCTAGGCTGGCTGTCATACGGGCTATTTTTTCGGTTCTACGCTTTTTGATGGACGTGGCTAGAGAGATCAGGCTACCCCTTATGACCGCCTTGTGAGCCTCTCACCGCAGTAGCTGTCAGCGTTTTCTGCAAAGTAGTTTTTAATAAATTGCAAAATTTGCTCCTGTGAGTCTTTATGCTCCAGTAGCGAGTCATTAATTTTCCACTTAAAGGGCTTGGGCGTTGGGGGGACGCGGTGAACTGCATTGCTACTGGGGCATGATCAGACCAGGGTGTAACCCGAATCTGGCTCCTGCCAACCATAGGGATAGCACTCTGGGGAACCATAATATGATCAATCCTGCAAAATGAATTGTGGGGGTTTGAGTAAAAAGTGTAGTCCCGTATTTTGGGGTTGAGCTCGCGCCAAATATCTACTAAGGACATGTCCCTCAGCAGGGCGTTGATATGGTGTGGGGGTTGCTGCATAGGCGAGGAAGTAGAAGAGGGGCTGCTACTCTGGGGGAGCGATCTGTCCACTTTGGGGTCCAGCGCGATGTTGGAGTCCCCAGCTACAACTAGTATGCCCTTACCATGCTCTCTGATCTTCCTTAAAAGGTGGGAAAAAAAGTTGGTCTGGTGAGTGTTTGGAGCGTAATAGGACACAAATGTAATTTGCGTGTGTAGCGATAACCCTTATCGCCGGAGGGCTTCACCGCCCGAGACGTCCTTTTCCCAATCGTAAGAGGTGCTGCTGGAATTCCAGAGTCGTCCGTGAGGAAACAGGAACAGCCCTTACAAGGGCTAGTGAACTGTAATATAGCGTTTCCCCCAATAAGAGACAGAACTTCAGTATTGAGGGTGAAGGTGAAGTGTTTTTATTAGTGCCACTCTAGGCCTTATATACACAAGTCTCCATGCAATGGGACCTCCCCCGTGGACCTCATGACAAATACACAGACCAACTCTGCCGGTGACGCAATCAGCAAAACAATAGGCGTCTGTAATACACTCAATCAGAACAATGCCATTGCCTGTGACGTAATCAATTAACACAAAGGCAGTTTATAATACAATCCAAACTACAATGACCTAATTAAGAAAAGGCCAGTGAATGACCCGGTGGGCAACTGAATAGTGATGACATCCAAAAGACAGAGCGTCTGTCACAGCGTGTCACCCAAATGACCCACTAGGATCAAGTATCGCCCCGTATACATGACTCACACTTGAACGGAACGTTCCGTCGAAATGCTATAGCGACCCCCCGGGCCTTCTCCGTGTAGCTGGCCAGAAAGAAAGGGTATTGCGGATTCAAATATTTTGGGGCACTCGTGGTAGAGAACCTTGTCTCCTGAAGGCACAGAATATCAGCTTGCACCTGTTTATAGTAATTAAATGCTTTGGTTCTTTTGTGAGGGGAGTTAAATCCCTGCACATTGTGGGAGAGCAATTTAAAGTTAAGTTTAGCACCTGCATGCGGGTTTTGGGGCTGGCTCATTTTGCTAATTTCAGAAGGGCGAGAGGAGGAAGAAAATGCGAGAGAGAGAGAGCGAGAGAGAGACAAACGAGGAGAAAAAAAAGGGGGGGGGGAGAAAAAGAAGGGAGGGCGAGGAATGAAGGGTAGGCTAGGTGATGGGGTCAAGTGACAAAATCAGGATCTAGGGCTCACGCCTGGAAGTGGCCCGTCTGGGTGGAAGAAAAGAAGGGATTGGGGGAGATGGGTGGGGGTACAGGTGACTCTAAGGGAGTCCAAAGTATGCCTTCCGGGGGTAACCACTCTTCCGGAAGTTTCTGGGTATCTAGAGGGGGTCGCCTCTGAGCGGGGGATTGCCTGCGCTAATGTAGTCAAAGTCAACGGCATGGGGCCGGCACATTGAACAGTAAAGTAAGGGGAAGGGGGGGGAAGGGTCCAAAAGCAGGATCAACCTGTAGAAGAACTGCAAACGTCAAAACTTGTGACTTGTCTCTGTTGGATAACCTCCACCCGGCAGAGAACTCCTGAGCCCCGCCAACTGGAAGCAGGGAACCAATGCGGGACCCCAGGTCCATCCCTCCGATTCCGTTAGCTGAAACGCACACCTTGCCAGGAGCAGCGAATGAGGCTCGGGGTCCCCCACCAGGTCAGAAACCAAACAACCTGCCCCATCGCTGACACGCTCATGCGGTCAGGGCATGAGGCCTGGGCGATAACTAATAATCTTATCAGTAACAAACCATAACATTGGTAAATGCTCAACAAGGCGCTTAGCAACCATAAAAAAACATCAACATCTATCACAACTTGCATATATTCTCAATGGGTGTAACCCATTGAACGGCTCTGGCCAGCGGGGTACCGTGCGGATCACAGCCTATCTTCAGGGCCTCTATATACGCCCCGGAGCCTCACCTGGTGACGCCTGCGGTGCGGCCCCGTCGATCAGGGTCGATGCCGCCCCGATGACCAGAGCCAGGCAGCATACCCCGTTTGGCCTACTCGCATATAACACCTCCGCCCTTCGTCAGAACTGGCAGATGGGAATGCAAACCAAAGAGGTAAAGTAACATCATGGGAAACATCAAAAGTAAACAGAGCATATATATTCAAGTATAATGCTGGGAACGCCCAACGCCCACCGATCCAGAGAGAACAAAAAGGAGGAAAAACATTTACATGAATCCCTATCTCTCGGCGGGAGGCGAACGTCCCCATTAAAATTTTGACTATCACCTCGATGCAGTCCGTCGAGCTCCGGATACAGCTGAAAAACAACAAAAACTAGAAAAGGGAGAAAAACTGTCCATCCCAGGGGTTCTTGAAAGAGAAAATGGAGAAAAAAATAGCGCCTGCCTCACGAATCATTGCTAGTCGAGCGGTGGGTGAACAGCACCTTCAGGATCAGCCGTTGTCGGACTGGGGGCCTTGGTCGCACGCGATGGTGTTGATGCCGGGTAGGGCCGCCGGCTATTGGACCGTTGGTACCGTCGGGTGGCTCTGAGTCGCTGCTCCTGGGGTGGCTCCAACACGGAAGAGGGGTCGGTCTGCATGGTCAGCCCCAGACGATCTAGTAACTCCGAAGCTTCCTCCGGGGTCATGACGGTATGCTGGTGGCCCATGTACGTAAAAGACAATCTGAACTGAAAGCCCCATCTGTAGGTTATTTGATGAGACCTAAGTACCACTAAACACTGTTTCAACAGGCGGCGCTTCTGAAGTGTTACAGGGGCCGAGTCCGAAAAGACTTGGTATTTGTATGTTTGGAAAACCAGGTTGTCACGGGCCCTGGCCGCCATCTCCTTAGTGTTATAGAACGTAAACTTGACTATAATGTCTCTGGGTTGGCCATCAGCCCTGGGTGGACCCAAAGCACGATGGATCCTATCGAACTCCAAGCGCTCAATCGGGATTGCCGGGATAAGTTCCTGGAGTAAGGCCGTGACTGTGGATTTTAGGTCAATAATAGATTCTGGTAGGCCCCTGAACCGAAGGTTACTGCGCCTGGACCTATTTTCAAGATCCTCTATTTTCTGGTGAGCCAGCGACAGCTCGGTCTTGTTGTTCTGTATTTCGACGTCATGCTCCTCCAGTACAGAGGTGGTGTCAGTGATTTGATGCTCCAATTTAGATGTACGGGATCTCAAGTCCCTGAGCTCCATTTTAAATGTGGCCGAAAGCTTCTCAGTGGCCGTTTCTAGCTCCTGTTGCAGGAGTGACTTAAATCTTTCTAATAGCTCTGCATCTCTGATGCCAGGGTTAACAGGCGGTGGCGATGGAGGCTCTGGGGTTGCTGCCTGGGATTCTGGGTGCGACTCAGATTGCGAGTCCAGGAGCTCAGGTGAAGGTATGGGGGAGGAGGGGTCACGCAGCTTATTCGTGGGCCCTGCTGCCGCTGCCATTTTGGGCCTGATAGTGTGTGCCGAGTGCTTGGGGGTCTGCGCCGGCTTACCTCGGTCTTTGCGCCCCATTCACTGCTCGGATGCTCCTGATTCGGGGTGTGGGTGGTTCAGGAGCCTCTGCGATGACGTGGCTATAGGTGGTTCAAAAGGTAGTGCGAGGTTGTGCAGCCAGAATTTCCCTCTCTCCTGGGTGCCCAGGTATAGCAGGGTGCCTGGGGCTTGTGTGGGCTTGAACCCACTGCTGTGCTTGCTGCTAGGGGGGGGGCTGGAGCCCTGTTATGCGGCTGTGCTTAGCACGCCCCAAGCTGCTAACTTGTAATCCAGCCTGGGTGCCCAAGTATAGCGGAGTGCCTGGGGATTATGTGGGCTTGAACCCACTGCTATGCTTGCTGCCTGAGGGGATCCTGAAGGTTTGCTCCGCGGCCGTGCCTGTCATGCTGCCCGCTCCGGAGATTTGCCCAGGTGTGGTAAGATGCCGGGGGATCTGCGGGAACGAACTCACTGCTAAATGCGCTGCTGGAGGGGTCCCCGAAGCTCCGTTGTGCGGCCGCCGTTAGTACACATTAGGCGGCCGCCGCCATCTTGTATCCGGCCGCCTGTGAATGACGGCAGCGCTGCTCCCCTCAAAATTGCGGCCGTATAGTCCCAGGACGTCCCCGGACCGGATCAGCCCCGAACCATAGCTGCTGCTATTCTTGTGCAGGTAAGTTCCCCCGCTCACTGAGGAGCCGGTTTAGCTTGCGCCCATTTGTCTCGGCTGCTCGCGAGCGCCCCCCGGTTTGTTACCTTTTTAACCTTTATTGTCTCCCGGTTTCTTGAATAACTGCTTGTCAGTGCTGGATTGGTCAATTGGTGATCCTGTTTTTATATGGTACCAGGAGGAGCCACAACTCTTCTGCAGTACACTGCGCCACCCTTGTGGTGGAATAACCCATACGAAAGGACTTCTTGAAGCAGGCCGTGCCTTGCATAGTAAAAGCAATTCTACAGGTGAGTACTCACAGAATTGTCTTTTTATGCAAATAGCCGCAATTTCTCAGACACTCTCTATTCGATCTGCCCTGTTATAAGATATTCCAATATGTCGCAGGCATTGAATATGGGTGTAGGTCCTAGGGTACAACAGCGATTTGCGCTTATTCAGCTGAGGGAGGGAGAAGGCTCTGCTTGTGCTATTATGGCATGTAATGCTAGTAATGTTAGAACTGCACCACCTCCTCAGGGGATTCAGTCTGAGGGTGAATTACCCTCCTGAGGTAAATTTCGGGCATCACATAGCAGAGAGTCTTTAATGGTTCATGGCTTCAGAGATTTTCCCATAGAGTTTGTGAATTTCTCCTGGAGTTGGCAGGGCTTAACCCTTTCGCTGCCAGCCTACCTGCAGCATTTGCCACTCCCTGTTGCCAGACCATGTTTCACTATTTTGCGCTACACATGTTCAACTGTCATTTTTGAAAGGATTTCCAGGGATTTCCCAGGAAAATGATATATTGTTTTTTTCAGCAGAGTCTGGGCTTTAACATGAAATGTCTTGTTTGTATTTTTTAGGTGTATTCTCAATATTTTTGGGTGAAATATGTGAAAAAAGACTCCCCCAAACTGAAATAGCGCTTTAGGGGATTTTCCGAAAAAATACAACTGATATGCGCTATGTGCACCTTGCAGTTTTACCAGAAAAACAACCCTTTACATTTGAAATACCCCCAACAAACTATATATTCTCTGGAAGTACACACCTCAAGCTTTCTAGGTGTACCAGGCATGTTGATGTGCCCATAGTTTTCTGGAAGTAATTCCTCAATGTATTCTTTGGTTGCAAAGAGTTTCCCAAAAAAAGGATAAAAAAGCAGAATCAAAGCCACATTTTCCTAAAAAAAACTATATACAAACAAGAAAAAACAAGTTTAATCTGAAAAAGCAACATTCTCCGAACAGAACAACACCCAACATGCATAGGTTCTGTCAAGGGAAGAGTTGCCAAACACCCCAAAGTAAAGCATGTGCGTAACGGAAATTTTACTTGAAAATTTCAGTTCTGCAGACAAAGTGCTCACCTTGCAATTTTTCAACCAAAACAACCCTTTACATTTGGAATATCCCCCACAAACCATATATTCCCTGAAAGTACACATGTTAAGCTTTCTAAGCGTACCCAGCTTGTTGTAGTGGGCTCATCTTTCTGGAATTAATTCCTCAAAGAATTCTTTGGTTGCGCAGGGTTTCCCTAAAAAATGTATAAAAAAGCTGAATAAAAAACACCTTTTCCTAAAATATAAATATGCAAACCAGAAAAAACAAGCTAAGTCTGAAAGTGCAAGGTCCCCCGAACAGAACAATACCCAACATACATAGGTACTATTATTAACCCTTTTAATTGCCAGCCTACTTGAGATTTTGTCACCCTCTGTTGACAGGTCATTTTTTCCCCATTTTGCGCCATTTTTGCACCATTTTTGCTGTAATTTTCAGGAAGAGTTTAGGCTTTAACATGAAATGTCTTGTTTTTAAATTTTATTTTGTTTTTTTACAATATTATTAAGTAAAAAAAAAATAAATAAATAAAAACATTTTTAGAAAATTGACTCCTTTATTTTAAATAAAAAATGTATTTTATTAAGGAAAAGCATATTGCACGTGAAAGCCCCATTTCTACCGATTACAACGGTACCACATATTTATCGGTAGCCCCCCGTCCCTGCCCAGGAGACCCCCCTAACTGAAACAAGCAATCTATAACATTTACAAATAAAATACAACTACCATCCACACTACAAAGGGTTAAATCGAGAAAAAAAAATGACATAGGGTCCCCCCTCCCTGGGTCCCCCTTACCCAAGGTAACCAGCCCGGGACCAGCTATGCAGGGCTTGTGGAAACAGGGCACAGGGGCCAGCTTTTGTGGCCCCTGGCCCTGCAGGCTACAAGCCCGCATAGCCCGTGGGCCCGGGCTCTTCTGCCCCCCCCCCGGGCTTTGGGGAGGCAGGTAATGGGGTGCCAGGGGTTAATGGCAAGTCACCCGCTAGTCACAGGTGACTTGCCACCTCCCCCAGCCTTGTGAACTGGTATAGGGGTCATGGACCCCTTACCAGTTCACAATGGGTTAAATGTAAAAAACACACACACACACACACACACACACACACACACACACACACACACACAAAAAGAAAAAAATTATTTTATTATTTTTTTTTTAATACTTACCTCCCATCCATCCTGGAGCACTGTGTCCCTCGGCGATCACTGGTTTCTGCTCACCTGCTGGAAGCCTTTTATAGCTGCTGGATGACAGAACACAAAGGGTTAATAAAAAAAAAGACACAGGGTTCCCCTTCCCGGGGGGGGGGGGACCCCATTTTTTTTGGATTTTTAAGGGTTAAAAATAAAAAAAAAAAAAAGGCGTGGGGTCCCCCTTACCCAAAGTAACCAGCCCGGGACCAGCTATGGGGGCTTGTAGGCACAGAGTGGGGGGGGCAGCTTTTGTCCCCCCCCCCCACCCACCCTGCAGCCTACGAGCCCACATAGCCTATGTGGGCCCGGGCTCTTCTGCCCCCCCCTGGCCTTTGGGGAGGCAGGTAATGGGGGGCTGGGGGTTAATGGCAAGTCACCCGCTAGCCCGCAGGTGACTTGCCAGACCCAGAGCCTTGTGAGCTGGTACAGGGGTCTCATGGACCCCTTACCAGCTCACAAAGGGTTAACTGTTAAAAAAAAAAACACCACACGTTAATAAGTATTTTATTAAAAAAAAAAAAAAAAAAATTTTACTGTACTTACCTCCGATTGTAAGCTCTTGTCCCTCGCCGCTGTGCTGACAGATGCCGGTGATCGGCATCCAGAGAAGGGGGAGGCAGGAGATCAGAGGATCTCCTGTCACCTCCTTCCAGGGCACCGATCACCGGCATCTGAGAAGCTGAGAAGGCTGAAGCCGGTGATCGATCGGTGCCGGGATGACGTCATAAGCCCCTCCCCCAAGTTATCTGGATAACCATTCTTATCTAGGCTTCTTACATTATGGATGCACGCAGGGATATGAAAATGGTGCTGGAAGCCATGGAGGGAGTTGGGTGGTTGTTCAGTCACCCCAAGAGACATTTATTATTACCCTGTCAGCAGAGTTGTTTTCTAGGAGTGAAATTAGACACTGTTCAAGCCCAGGTGTTTTTGCCAGAGCTTAAACTTTGGAAACTGCAGGAGAACCTAGTGAACTTGCGTTCCAATCCTCAGTACGGTGTTCAGCAGTGCATGCAACTTCTGGGCCTAATGGCAGCATCCATCGAGGCGGACCCTTATGCATAGATTGACACCAGGGCCCTGTAGTTTGCCATTCTGTCTCATTGGGATCAGTCTTTGATGGATGCACTGGTTACTCTATGGTCCCAGTTATGCCTAGTGTATGCCATTTCACAACTGGCTCTGCTCCCTCGGTTAATGAAAAGATAGGCCCGGCGAGCGTCCCAACCATTCTAGTCACTCGACAGACCAGATCTACTGTCATAAAACCCATTGTTTCATCCCAATTCACGGTCGCTGGCATGTGGCGACTGAATACTAGACACTGCGGGATAGAGGATTTCCCCTAAGGTAGTGGCCACTCTAATTTGGGCCAGGAAGGTCTTTCTGCACAGGATCTAATATCGAACATAGCAGACCTATTTCACCTGGTGCGATTTGCATAGTCCCTATCCGCAGAATTTTTTCCATCCCTTGCATTTCAGGTTTTCCCCAGAAGGTTTTAGGATGAAGATCTGCAGTTAAACCAGACCATCACCCTTACAAGAAACTGCTTTTATATGCATCCCTCCCCAGGGCAATTAAGATTGCTGCACATAAAAAGTTTATAGCGTCCTATGGAATTGCCAGTTTCCTGCAAAGAGGAAGTGCTGCTGGTTTTCCTGTGCGACTGGTTAATCCAGGCTGCGACTTGGCTGGGGTGCTGTGTAAAGAAGCCTCCCAGGTGCTCCAAGATGGCTGTGACCAGGAGAAAATCTGTGAGGCGGTTTTTTAAGCTTTAAGGTGGATACAGGAACAAATATAAGTGTGGATAATGAGGGTCATGCTAAAGATTTGGTGAAGCAAGTTTAAATCTGGGTGCACATTTGGGTGTGAATTGCCTCTGCATCTTGGTGCCCTTTTTAACTTTAACACACAAAGAAGTGCAATGATTTTTTCCCTGCAATGGAGCATTTTTACAGACGAGACAGGCATTTTTCTAATAAGGTAAGAATAATTGTTTGAACGTTTGGAAACAACAGCACTCTGTGGTGTATTTATACCTCATAAAGTGCTACTGTTCCCAAACTTTCAAAAAATAATTCTTAGCTCAAAGAAAAATGATGGACCTCCTGTAAAAATGTCCCATCACGTGCAAATTATTTGAATACAATTTTATTGCACTTTTTGTGTGTTTAAGTCTTTAGCATGACCGCCAATGATTCAGTACCATGCATGTAGATGGGAGAAAGGAGTTTTTTTGTTGTTTTCTTCAATTTCCGGGGATTTACAGGAAAATTATATTTTTTTTTTTTAATCATTTTTGCGCTTTATTAATATTTTTGGGTGTAATCCATGAAAAGAAAATTTAAAAAATATATAATTTTATAATTTTGTAGCTTTTTTTAAATTAAAAATTTGTTTTTCAAGAACACTATACTGTGAAAAAGCCCCATTCCTCCCGATTACAAAAGTACCACATATGTATCGGTAGACACCTGTTCCGACCCAAGATATGCCCCAAACCAAATGAGCGCTTTTAGATTTTCAAATAAGAGTACTACTTATACCATAAAAAAAAGTTTTAAACTGGTTGGGACCCCCTCACCAGCAAAAACAGCACGGACACCAGCTGTGGGGGCTGGTAGACCAGGACATGTAGGCAGAGCAACATCCCTTACCAGTTCGCAAAGGGTTAATTGCCAATCGCTTCTGTCCCACATTGTCCATCACTGCTTCTGACCGTGAGCAGCGGAAGCCAAGAGCAGGGTATAGGATCAGTGCCCCATGCCCTGCTACCAACTCCCACTGCC
This sequence comes from Gastrophryne carolinensis, assembly GCA_027917425.1. Classification (NCBI taxonomy): domain Eukaryota; kingdom Metazoa; phylum Chordata; class Amphibia; order Anura; family Microhylidae; genus Gastrophryne; species Gastrophryne carolinensis. The sequence continues at coordinate 159,914,803 of CM051234.1, forward strand.
TACCTTAGGCCGTGCACCCACCTTGCTCGCTCTTGCTGCAGGGAGGGGCCTAAATATTTTGCACTAAAATAACCCAAGAAAGGGTTGTCAGCTGCCATACCCACTATTAGCCTTTGAATCAGACAGGCTGGATCTCAAGCCTTTTGCTAAGGATAAGGAACCCCCTTTTGGTTTAACAGCTCATTCTACCAGAACTAAAGGTGCATCCTAGGTCCTCCAGCACCAACCTTCAGTGGACTAAGTGTGCAACGCTGCTGTTTGGTCATCGATTCTCGCTTTCACTTATACATATACGTGCATCTGAGGCAGTAAAAAAAAGGTGATTGCGGCAGCAGTTCAGTCCTCATCCAGGGCCAGAGTTCAGCGCTATAACCTTACCAATCTGTATTTGGACGGGTCGCACAATTTGCACAAGGTTTGTGTTCATATGCTTTGTCCCTGACAGGAAAAATACCTTTTATCTACTTTTCTTGTAAAATGGTTTTCCCTTACATACAAGGGACACGTAACAACTCAAGGGTATTGCGACAGTTTCCATTGCCTTTGAAAAGGTTTCTTAGGCTGTTAAGTTATCTGCCCTTCTTTTGTTAATAATGAATGTATTTTTTAACTGATTTTTTTCCTCCCAGAGACTCGATCTTGAACTGCTTTCATACTGTGAAAGCTACCGGCTGGCAAAGTCTTATACTGGAGGATAGTGAGGAGCAACAGCTCTTTTGGCTACTAGATTACCCAATTGTAATTAAGCCATGTCCCTGCATGGACAACTAGGGGAAAACCATTTTACAAGGTGCTAGTACAAAAATTTTATTTTTTTTCTTTTTTAAAGTTTTTAACCCTTGTAAAAACACTCACATATCTCATATTTTTATTCATTTAATGCTAGCATAAAATAAAATGTTTGCATGCAGCCAATTTAAAAATTCACCTGGCATTTGTACACATGAAAAAAAATTCTAGTACTGAATTGCAGGAACATGTTAAAAATTCATGCAGGCTATAACGTTTATTAGTCAGGGTTATTTTTTTTTATCAGTCTGTGCTGAATAGGGGCCAAAACATTTTTAAAGTTTAAAAAAATGCGCTTCTTCTTTACCTATTACATCCCCTATATCAGCTGAAATAAATTCCAAGTCTACTTAATGTGAAGTGACAACTTTACCAGACTGAAATCTAAGACGTGTGCTTGCAATGTTTAGAGCTAAAGAATATCATAATGTAGGCATAAAAACAGTCATTTTCTGAAGTACAAGGCTTCCTGTTGCGACCCCAGAACACTGGGGTTCAAAAAACATCACTATATGAGGTTAAATTCATAGAAAACGGCTCACACCCCGTGGCTTTGCAGTCTAGTCAGAAGGATGAGACAGTGCTGACCTCTTTGAACATTATTCTCAAGGGTGATTGATGCAAAAAATAAGAAATATCAACTGGCACTTAATTCTAGGAGTTCCCCGCTGATTGGGCTATGCATTGAAATGGAACTCTTCATGACAGGAAGTGAAGATTTAAACGTAAAGACTTCTCAAAAGTAAAGCATTTTTAAATTTGGTTCCCTGCTGTTGAAACATGGCTGTTCAACTCTTAACATCTGAGTAAGCTGAAAGAGCTAGAAAAGCCTACACACACTGGTTACTCTGTCCTGCTTTGTAGTTAAAATATGTTCAGATATGGCCATCCAGCTACAGTGTAGCCATGCAGTATGGCTTTAAATATAAATCTTGTGTCCCTGTATAAATAATTCAACAGTTTTTTGGTATTGGCCTCTAAATTAGAAGCTTATAGATTTTGCCTGACTCTCCTGTGAATAATAGCCTTCCCAGAAATATGAAACCTTTAGTGTCCTTTCATTCTTGATATATTAGTTACGTATCATATAACTGCTAACTGTCAGATAATTGCCTTGTAATACAATTAGAGGAATACAATACATTAATACTCCACCCCAACATGACTTTGAACACTTTTAATAGGTATAAACATAGCTACCCTCTTGCAATCTTATATTGAAAGGATGGAGGAGCCAGTCACCTTCAAAGAGGTCCTGAACACCTCAAACTAGGAAAATTCCTGAGCCTGAACGGATTTTCAGGGCTCTACTACAAAAAGTTTGCACCTCCCCTGTCCCCCTACTTAGTTAATCTCTTTAACTCCCTTAGGCTGGGCTCCCCACTCCATTCTAACTTAGTAATGGCTGACATACAGGCCCATATTATTACTTAATCAGGACATTAAATTATTAACAAAAATACTGGTTATTAGGTTAAACTACTTTGGTTCCATAATTCATAGAGACCAAACAGGATTTGTACCTTACATACAGGAGGATGACCATATTATTACATTGCATACAAGCTAGAAGGATTCACTGGATATCTATAAGGCTTTTGACTACTTGTCCATTGGTAGGAGGTTCAGGGAAAAATTCTTGCATCATTATACTCATCCCTGACTGCTAGGGTCCAACCTCAGAGCTGTTTAATATTTACAGAGTCACTCGTCAGGTTTTCCCCTGTTGTCCATATTGTTTATTTTAGTTATGGAGCCTCTAGCCTTAAAAATGAGACCTATCAATAATATCCAAAGAGTAGGAATAGCAGGGATTCACCATAAAATCTTTGTTTGCAGACAACGCTTTTATTGTACTTTCTCAACCTGTTATTACCTTGCCTAACTTATGGAACAAAATGGATAGCAATGAATGTTGACCTCCCTGGTAACTTTTGCTTACATTTACAACATTAGATTGTAAGAACTTACAAATATTAAGGACATTTTTTTGAAAGTTTGGAAATCACAGAAATCATATGCAGAAAAGAATTGCAAAATCTTTAGTATACCTCATAGGGTGATGCGGTTTCCAAACTCTCAAAATATTAACCCATGACATTTTTACAGATGGTTTTTTGTGTATTCAAGTAAAAAAAAAACAAAAACTCAAAAAACACTTCATTTACCTGACAGGGGGTAAAAAAAGTTTAAGTTTTTTTATCAATGAAACACTCACTATCATGTTAAGACACGTATAAAAAATTCTCACCTTGGACAATATATGCCACCCCTTTTACAACTATCCCTAAACTAACACATGATGGATCTTCCAGAAGACCAACCAGGGACCCTTCCTTTCCTATCCTAATCCCCCACTCTGCACTTCCCTATGCCCCTTCCCATTTTTTACATTTTGCTTTTATCCTGTATGTTAATTTAAACTCTCAAATAATTCTGGAAGGGAGTTCAAAATGGTATAGAAATTTATCTGTAATAACAAGAGACCAAACAAATTGGGTAACAGTTTATGGATAAGACATTATTCACAATGCTTTATTGTATTGTGACAGATCAAAATTCAAATAAAAATATTGAAAGAGAAAAGTGTTATGAGGCCCCTGCCCTGCTAATTTTGGTAACCTCTGCAACTGACCTCCTCCTCAGGGTATTCTGTTTGAACTTCTTCTCACCAGAGGGGGTATTTGGCACAAAAAGGTTGCGAACCATTGGTTTTGGAGTAGACAGTAGCTGCAGTCTTCCTAGAGAGAAAAGCATATGCCAGAAGTTAAATTTTGGACACAATCATTATTTACTTTTTATTTATTAATTTTTTACCACTCTGAAAGTGATATCTTCTCTTTCCCCTCTGCCCTTGTCCCACATTTGGCGCTCCATGGTTTAAAGGAGTTGGGCTTGCAGCTTATCAGGACCTGGGGTCAGAGGGTGGATGCTTGTGCCTCAGGACCTAGGGCCAGAGAGTGGATGCTTGTGCCTTTTGCCTTTTAGGTTGTGGGTGTCTGTCATGTCTTTCTGAGACACAACGATTACTGTCTTGTTCTGAGGAGCATTTTGTTTGTGATAAATATAGTTGTATTTGTTTTCTTAAAGTGGACCAAAACCCTGGATTTTGACTTTCCTGGGTTTCGGTCCACTCCCCTGGGGCACCCCGATCGGGGGTGCCCCGCTGTGTGAAACTCTCCAGAGATTGCGCATTAACTTACCTCATCCCGGTCCTACCGCGCATGAACGGCTGCTCGTCCAATCAGCGGAGCCGCTGAGCTTATGGACGTCTAACCCGACGTCTTAGCTCAGCGGCTCCTAGCGCGCTGGCGGCTGCATCTCACGCTTCCCTCTAAGAGGGATGCGGCCCGCGCAAGCGCCGTTGGACTGGGATTAAGGTAAGTGTTGTGGGCGACCTGGGGGTTTCACACAGCCGGGCATCCTGATTTTGGATGCGCCGCGGGGAGGGAATGGATCGGCCTGGGAATCTTATAGATTCCCGGGCCAATCCAGCTGGGTTTTGGTCCACTTTAATGTCATTTAATCTTCCATTTCACTCAATTTATGTCCCAATTCGGACTACTTTGCTTTAGGCCAAAAGTCTTTTTAATTTATTTATTTTTTCATAACTAGACCTTTGCAATGATTTCAGTGAATGTCTGTTAAAGCTCAAAGTCAAAATTCTAGATGGATTGTTACATACTGCCCTACTTGCCTCATGGTTTAAAGTTCTACCCGGGCTGCTAGTTGCAGACCTGGTCCATGTGGTCAACTTTGCTGGAGTTTTTTTTTTTTTTTTTTTTGTTTAACTTCACCCACGTGGTCACATGATAGAATATAACACTGTACTGGCAAGAAGCTTTGCATTTCATTACTGTACACCATAAGAGCAGCATTTGGTTTGTCAGAGCCCCATGCAGGATGCATGCCTGTACTGGCGTCTGCTCTGCCATAAGCTAATGATCTTTATTCAAATTCTACATGGAGCAGTACTATTATGTTTTTCTAAATAACCCGGATTGGGAAACCTTAAAAGGCTGCTTCTTTATTAAGTTGCTTGTAATTACCTCTAGCTACAAAACAATGAAATAAATCACCCTTAATTTGTTTTTCTTTGCATTTTGATTGTGTTTCCTTGGTTTAACATAGTTGCTTTATGTCTTCTTTTTACATAAAGTATGAAGTTGTAATTGCTTTTCTTGAATTAATCTGTCACAGGCTAATGCACATGTTGATGCAAGAATTGATTAAGGGAAACTAATGAATTTTCTGTAACACTTGGAGAATTTGTTACAGTAATAAATATTCTGCTGCAGCCTTTATTGTGAAAACTGGACACATCTAGCTGCCATATTAAACTCTTGAGTTAAGCAGTGTTAATGCATATTATGTTTCTCTTGAGCTGGTGATAAAAGGCCATTGGTTGTACATAATTCCTTTATCCTTACAATCTGTTAAACATGCAGCAAAGACAGATGTGCCATGTAATTGTGAACAATACTGAAGTTTATCATTTGATCATATAAAGAAAATGACATGGTGTATTTTTGTGTGTGCTATAATTTTACGAAAATGATTCCATGTTATGATGGTGTCGGCTGTTACAAGCGCTTTACAAGGTGTGATTACAGACAAGGTAAAACATAGTACAGGGAACAATACAAAACTAGATTCCAGGAGGTTTAAACCAAGTGTTGTGAACACAGGAGACAATAGGAAAGAGAGCCCTGCCCTTGCGAGCTTACAGCCTAAAGGATGGTGGTGGAGGCAAAAGATAAGGGATCACAAGTGGTAGAGCTTGAGTTGGGCTGCATGTACCATTTGAATGTTATAGGAGTTGCTTAAGCCAGGTTTTATGCTTGTCTGAGGAAATGAGGTTAGTGTTTAGTTTAAACTAAACTCTCTGAGAGACAGGTAACAAGCAGATGATAGGTTGAGAAGAATGAGAGCAGAGTACTGGACTTTGGATTTGGCAGTCAGTAGATCATTGGTGACTTTGGTGAGTGCAGTTTTGGTGGAGTGACTTGAGTGGAAACCAGACTGGAGGGGATCTAGAAGGGAGTTTGTAGACAGATAGTGAGCTAGTTATGTGTGGAAATGCTGTTCACGAAGCTTGGATGAGAAAGGGAGCAGAGATATAGGGCGGTAACTGGGGAGGGCAGAGGAATCCAGAGAGGGTTTTTTGTTCAATATGTTTCTATTAAGAACATAGAAAAAACAGACATAGCATGGAGTGTTGGAATTACAGCAAAAAATCCACCTGCAGTTGTACAGCATAATATAACAAAGGCTATCAACCTTAGCGCAGTTATACATGTGTATCCTCCCTCCTGGGCCCACGCTCTCCTCTGTGTCCGAGAGAAAGCGAGAGGGGTTGTCATCACAGTTGTTCTAATCTTAGGCCAACTCCTCCACCTCCCGCCTCCCCCACCACTAATCCTGGTCATTCTGCATTTTATCTGCTGTCCAGGGGGACCAGACAGCCATTAGGCCCCAATGTAGGAGTCAACTTCTGGCTCTAACTTATGCCTAAAGGAGAGTTGGAGTCAACGGACCAGCCCTGCACTCGGAGGCCCCTGCGTTATACCCTCATTACACAGCATCCATCCTACCGCAAAGAGGACAGAAATGCACCAAATTTGGGGGTGCTGCGGCTCACCGTCCACGTTATGTTGAATCTCTGTCTCCTGCTCTCATCCCCCCCCCCAGCACCAACTCCTCCATCCTCCTGATGTTCTCCACCTCTTGCACCCACTCCATAACTCCCGGTTCGTTCCCTGTGCGCCAGTGCCGTGGAATCACCGCCCTAGCCGCCGTAAGTGTCTAAGCAATCCCTTCTTTACAGAGGAGGCCGATCCAAGCACCATGGACAGAAGAGCTACCCGAGGGTCGTTGGGAATGTTTTCCAACGTCAAGAATTTATATACGGAAAGCACTTGGTCCCAGAACTTATGGACCAAGGGGCACCCCCACCAAATATGTAGCATTGTGCCCTCCGCACTTTCACATCTCCAACATGTGCCTGAGTCCACCCCTCCAAACTTCACCAAGTCCACCGGACTCCTATACCATCGGGCCAATATTTTGTAGTTTTTCTCCTGTGCTTTACATGCCACAGAGAGTTTGAGTTAACATGAAGGATTTTGCCCACTCTTCATCTACCTCACAGCCCAGCTCTGATTCCCACTCCCAACAAACCCCGGTCGTCCCATATCCTCCCCTCCTGTCTGCAAAATCCTGTAAGTTAGCGAGAGGGTGTGCGTGGGCGCCAAATCTGTCCTCAACAAACTCTCGTATGGGGTCAGGGGCCTGCAGAGAGATGCCACAGGGGAGTGTGTCCTAAGGAAGGCCATCAGTTGTCGGTGGAGGAACCACAACAGCCTCTCCCCCCGTCCCCCCATCTGGAGCTCCCTCAGGTCTGTGAGTTGACCGCCTCATAAAGTGTCCCCGAGTCGAGTCCCCTGTGAGTTATTCCAAATCATAAACCTATCTGCCCCCACGCCCGGGGGAAAAGCCGGGTTGTCAAAAAGGGGTGTGAGCAGACCTGGCCTGGTCGAAAAATTTCCCTTCCTAAGTTCTGTATCCCAGACAGATGACAGTGAGCGTGTCAAGACCGACATAGAGTGCAACCCAGGGTCTAACCAAAGGGAGTGCCGTGAGGTTCAGAGGGGACAGACTCTCTTCAATGGTCACCCAGAGTTTATCCGATCTATGGTGAAACCAATCTATCAGTCTGGACACGACCGCCGCTGTGTGGTACTTTTTGAAGTCTGGGAGCTCCAGCCCCCCCCCTTCCTTGGTGCGCGTCAGGGTTGCGTAGCTGATCCTTGATTTCTTATTATTCCAGACGAATTTGATCAGGGCTGTTTTAAGCGTTTTGAAGTATCCTCTCTCCGGCCTAATTGGGATAGCCTGGAAAATATAGAGAAAGCGTGGTAAAATATCCATTTTGATTATGTTATGCGCCCCAATAATGAGTATTGGGCCTTATTGTATTTTCCAAGGTTCTCTAAAGTCCTGGAGAGGAGCGGGGCTTAGTTCAACTTATGAAGGTGACCTAGGTCAGTTGGAAGACAAACCCCCAGACACTTTATTGACTCCTTCTGCCACCTAAACGGGAAATTGGACTCTAACATCTGTAAGGCCTCTTGCGGTAGCTAGACATTCAGAGCCTCTGTTTTTGTTAAGTTAACTTTAAAATTGCTCAGCCAACTAAAACTGTCAAATTCCTTAAGGATAGAGGGCAGAGAGAGGTGTGGGGACGAGATGTAAAGCAAGAGGTCATCCCCAAATAACGATAATTTGTGTTCCCTTTCACCACAGCGGAGCCCTCTAATTGAGGGGTTGCTACGCCAGAGAGGGTTTTTTGACGAGTGGAGTTATATCCGCATGCTTATAGGAAGAAGGAAAGGTACCAGTGGAGAGGGAGAGGTTGAATAAAGATGTTAGAGATGGAATGACAGATGGAGACAGTTGAGGGAAAAGGTGGGATGGAATGGGATCACAGAAGTAGATGGTCGGGTGGGCCTTTGTGACCAGAGAGGAGAGGTCTTGTGCAGTTAACTGTGTGAAATTAGTTAATGAGTGGGGTAAGGGGCAAGTTAGTAGGAGAGAGGTGTTCTGAGGGGTGAAGCCACTTCGAATCATGTCAGTTTTATTTTAAAGTATGTGGCAAATTGCTCTGCTGTTAGCTGTGAGGATGGGGGAGGTGTTGGTGGGCAGAGTAGGGAGTTGAAAGTGTTAAGTAACTGTTTAGGATTCCGGGCCTGTGCTGATATGGGTGATAAAAAATATTCCTGTTTAGCAGATAAAAGGACAGTCCTGAGTTCTTGAAGGGCTTTTTTTGTATAACAAGTCCTCCTTGGTTTTGGATTTCCTCCATTGCCATTCACTCAACTCGAGAATGCCTTTTTGCGGGTGCATGGAGAAAGAGAGAGCAATTTAACCAGTGAGATAAACTCATGCGAAGACAGGTTGGAGGATGAGAGCAGTGATGGAGAGATATAGATAGACTTACCAGGTACAGGGGGATGCTGCTCAGGAATTGTAGAGTGAGAGGAAGCAGGACTGTGAAATACCAGCATTGTTGAAGGATGAGAGTTTCAGACAAGCCTGGTGCCTGTTCCCTTCTGGTCACTTCAGGCTCAATACCACTTGTGAGTGGCCTTTATTAGCTTACTAGCTTAGTGAGAGCAGCTGGGGGGTGGGTGGTACTCAAGGCAATAGAAGTTGGCCAGGTAAGGTTATCAGGAGGTGGAGCTAGGGGGTCGCAAAACAGACATTTATATGAACAGGGTCATTACAAAGACAAAAGGCAGTGATGGGTGACAGCCCTGATACAACAGAGAATAATATCACAAATCATGTAGGACAATTCAAAAGCATCCAAAGATGTGCCATAATACATAAAAAAGGACCACATCACTAGCTATGGGATGTGTGACCACTGGGAGTAGCTAGTAGTAAATAGTAAGTCCTAGTCAGTAGATAGGTCCTTGTGCCCAGGGGACATACCCTCATGCGGACCCAAACTGGCTGGCAGTAAAGGGCAGGAGATGAGTCCTTGTGCCCAGGGGCCATACCTGTTGATAAGAGGTTGAGAAAGACGTCTTCTCAATTGGATGAAGCTAGAAAACTAAAGATTGAAACAGCAGAGACAAATGGTTCTTCTGTGCTTTAAATGCTTTAAATGATGCCAAGTGAGCACAAAAATGAGGATGAGGTGGAGGATCAACAATGATGGGGCCCTCTGACCACCTGCACCCCCTATAGTTTTGCCCCTTATTGGACACCAGTGAATGAAAATGGCCAGATAAGCTATTAAAGGCCCTGGTGTGCCTGGTATGCCTTTCCCCCAATGGAGCTAGTCTGTAAAATCAAGCCTGTAGCCATACAGTCTCCTTCTACAAACCTTTGATTGCATTATTCTATGGACCTCACTGAATTCCATTGTGGTACTGCTATAGGATGATTTGGTTGCAAGTCTGTAAAAAGTCTGTGTGTAACTTGGCCTTGAAGCAACAGACCATGTTAAGATACAAAGCAGAGTTGAGAGCCGGAGTGTATACAATTTGCCCACTTTGAAACATTTACCAAGCCCCTTCTTGCATGAATATCTGTGAACAAAACAGTTGGCATAGATTTCCATAGAGGCACAGCCTTTGATCACCCGTCACAATGCCAAGTGTCAAATTGAGTGATTTAATTCACTATGCCACCACTGGACATTTGGAGCACAGGAAATGTTAATAGTGAGGACTTGCACTTGAAAGTTTGATGGACACCTAAACTAAACTAACTGTAAAGTTTTGTGTAGGATGGCACAAGCTATGTGGTTGTTTTATGGGTTTTCAATGGCCTAGTCCAGTGAAAGATGATGTTATGCTTCCAATGTGGGAATGGCTGTGCTGTGGTTCTAAACCTTTTTATGCCAAGCACTCCCAAGCGACAAGAAATTCCTGCAAGTTCCTGCAAGAAGAGGTTTAATTATAAATGTTACCAAAATAAGTAGGTAATGGGCCTCATAGAGCTGTCAAAGCAAGAAGGAGCAACGAGTTTTACTTTTAAAATATAACTGACCCATCAGCCCTCCCACCCTCCATTGGTTCACCTTGTGAACAATGCTGCATACTCGTGGTTGAGAGACAATGCCTTGGTTCACAAAGCAAGGTCTGAAAAAGCACAGTTTGGTGTGAAAGCACTTGAACCTTGATCCCAACCCTCTAAAACAGTGGTCCCCAACCCTGTCCTCAAGGCCCACCAACATGTCCTGTTTTTTGGATCTCCAAATAGCCAGCTCTATTGCTCTGCAGCTGCATTAATTACTCCACCTGTGCATCTTTGTGGAGATCTGCAAAACCTGGCCTGTTGGTGGGCCTTGAGGACAGGGTTGGGGACCACTGCTCTAAAACACCTATCATATGGAATACATATTGCAAACCAAGTCCTTTTGTCCATCTTTCACGACTGACCTCACAAAAACAGACATGCTCACATTTCTCATAAAAAGCCTTCCTAGAAGAGTGAATGTTATTAGAGACTCCAGAATAATGCCTTGGAATTTGGAATTTAGATGTTAAAAAAAATTGACATTTAAAAAAAAAAAACTTGTGTATGTTTGATAGTGTATTTTCAATGTATGCCGTATCAAAATGTAATACTTTCAATAGCTGTACTGCCTGTTTTCCCTGAAGTGGGGTAATGAACAAGTCATTACTTTTTTTTTTTCCTTTTCTAAACCAGTTGGGTTTGTAATTCCCCACAGACATGACTTCAGACCTCAGAGGGCAACAGCTGCCATTTGTCTTCGGCACTGCAGTTGTCAGACAGACTGACCAAGAACTAATAGGATACATTTTGTACAGCCTCACTATACACATGGTAACAGAATCCTAATGATCATCATCTGTTCTGAGCTTGTAGCTAGTCGCTTTAAAGCAAGGTTTATTACCCCTTTTTGAAACCAAACTCTAGTATTGATTGCGAGAAGGACTTGATTTGGTCACATGAAAGGACGGTCCCCTTAGAGTACACTTTCTGATGACCCTCTATGTCACACATTTGGTTATACTTTACTGCATTAACATGGACGCTTAGTTATATACCTAGCTCTATAGAACAGTTTGAATGAAATACACCAATGTTGCTGGGTGTGCACTGCTGACGTAAGCTGCAAATTTTAGAAATAAAATATGTATTGCATCTAATGTATTTGGTGCAAGCTGTGTGAATCCATACCTTCCAACTGTGTAAGGTAACAATGAGGGTACAACACTTTATTTTGCATCAGCTTTTTCTTTCTAATAGCATTTTTTAAAATAATAGATGTAATTCCCTGCATGGGTCTTGTAATCACACAAAATAAATAAGTAATCCCATTCTCACAGCTACCTATCCTGGCAAAAAAGGAAGAATAGCTGCAGGCCTATGGCTCATGTCCATAATCGGGTTAATCGACCATATTTTGGAGTGAACAAACATACAGCTCATATGCAAGTGGCAACTTGTATTTGGATGTAGATGATTTGTTAGCGAATTGTTCGTTCTCTGTCGCAAGAGCGATCGTAATTTAGATTGCTCGCCCTGTGCAAATTGAAGGGATTTATAGTACTAGTTGTGGTCAATTTTTGTTTCCACATACCGATGGTGATGCGAAGAATGAGACATTTTATTTCATTGATCACTTAATCACAGCAGGTACTTCCATGAATCCGTTATCACCTGATTGCTTTCTATTTAGTTATTTTCATTTGCAAATCCTTCTGTGTAAAGGACCCATATGCAGGGATGTAGCCATGTGTAAAAGAAATATCAATTATAGGGTTTCATCGCTGACAGATTGCATTAATGGCAGTAGTAATGGTTTTGGAGATTTAAAAACCTAAAGGTCGTTTCCCCCACTGAACGTCAACCAATTTTATTTATTTTTTGGGGGGTGAAATTGGAGGTTTAGGTGCACTTTTATGCTGTCTGACTAAACTGAGATATGTTGCCTTACTGGCTGTGTTGTGGTATTTAAGTAGGCAGTTTATCTAAAAGATCAACCCAAGAGACAAGGATCATAGAGAGAGAAGGGACTGCACTCCAGAAGTCAGTTGTAAAGATATCACAGGCTCAACTGAGCAAAACACTGTAATCTCCATGTATAACCTCCTACCTCTGTTGGTGGATATGCTGCAGGTCTCCCTTTTTTCAAGGAAGCAATGTTTTTTTTGCATTGTAAAGTACTCCACTGCATGGCTAGCCAGTAAAATCCTTAAAGGACAAGTATGTATGATCACAAAATATGATCTTTTGTTGCCGGACGATTTTTAGAAATGAACGTGCCCCAGAAGTGAAATATAATGACTTGTAAGTGGGAACTATCTTTTTTTTTATGAAAGATCTCTCCAGATGAATATCATCAGATCATGTTGAAATTCCTCATCTTTGTATGCCATCAACCTTGACTGAGATTTACTCCTTGCAAAATAAAGACTTTATTTTGTCTGTGGTTGTGTGTCTGGAATTTTAGGCGAGGTTGCTGTAACAGACAACCTCTTTCTCCAAAAGTACTGATAGTTGTGAGGTATCGCAGTGACTATTTTAAAATTGTTTTTGTACAGCACTGCTCGGCGTAACTTGTGCGTCATGTCTTGAATTCAGGGTTTCTGCATTACACTTGTGATTCACTATAGGGCTTTAACCCTTTTAGTGCCAGCTACGTGACTCTCACGTAGCTGCCTCTCCAACCGTTAAGTGCCAGCTACGTGAGAGTCACGTAGCTGACTTTAGAGCCCCATAAAAAAAAATTAAAAAAGATACAGGCTTACCTGACCCTTCATTTGAAAGTGCCAGCGATTCTGTACAAGATTTTCGCCCCCGGGCTTCTGATCTTCAGGAGGGGGCCCGGAATAGCCCCCCCTCCCCGCCGGCGCCGACATCTGAAAAAAAAAAAAGTAAATGTCATTTACTCACCTCGCAGCGCGATGGCTCTCCCCGGGTCTTCTCTTCACCAGGGGGGGCTCCGATTCCCCCCCCCCCCCGGGCTTTCCACGCTTTGGGTGAGGGCCCAGAAACAGGCCCTCACAATCCTCCTCGGCCGGCGCTGGCCCCGCCCCCTTGATGACGCCATCCCGCTCATCGGGTTTCCGGCACCCGGGCTCCGTTCTGTCAGTTGTCGGTAGCGATCAGAGCAGGGAGGGTGGCAGCCAGGGAGGCTCTGATCTCCCTCCCTCCCTGCTCTGATCACTACCGACAACTGTCACCTGCAGCGGCGTGGGACACTGGATGGGAGGTAAGTATAAGTGAAAGAAGAATAATAAAGAATTTTGTGTCTGTCTTTTTTTTTTTTTTACTTAACCCTTTGTGAACTGGTAAGGGGTCCATGAGACCCCTTATACCAGTTCACAAGGCTCTGGGTATAGCAGGTCACCTGCGGCAAGCGGGTGACTTGCCATAACCCCCAGCCCCCCATTACCTGCCTCCCCAACGGCCGGGGGGGGGGCAGAAGGGCCCCGGGCCACGTGGCTATGTGGGCTAGTAGCCTGCAGGGCCGGGGGCCACCAACGCTGGCCCCTGCACCCTGTTCTACAAGCCCCCATAGCTGGTCCGGGTCGGTAATGCTGGGTAAGGGGGACCCTACGTCATTTTTTTGGGGTGGATTTTAAGGGTTTTTAACCCTTAAAATTCCCCCCAAAAAATGAGGTCCCCCTCCCTGGGAGGGGGGACCCTACGTCATTTTTTTTTTTTTTAAGTTAACCCCTTACAACTATGCAATCATATTGCATAGTTGTATTCTATCTGAAATCTCCTAAACTGCTATTTCAGTTTGGGGAGTTTCCTGGGCAGGAAATGGTGTCTACCAATACATATGTGGTACCGTTGTAACTGGGAGAAATAGGGCTTTCACACGCAATAATATTTTATTAACAAACTTACATTTTTTATTAGAAAAAAACACTACAAATTGTAAAAAATCGTTTTTTTTTATTTTTTTGCACATATTTCACCCAAAAGTATTGAGAATACACTAAAAAAGGCCAAACAAGACATTTCATGTTGAAGTCCAGACTCTGCTGAAAAAAACAATATATAATTGTCCTGGAAAATCCCTGGAAATCCCTTCAAAAATCCAGGTTGAACACGTGTAGCGCAAAAATGTGAAAAGTAGTCCGGCAACAGAGTGTGACAAAAAATCTCGGTAGGCTGGCACTCAAAGGGTTAAACTTGAATTAAATGCAACCTGCATTAGATTTCTAGTGTTTCTAGTGTTTCTTGCACTTTTGATCTGGGGCTTCGTTAACACTTGTTGTATATATCCAATTGAGCACACATTTTATTTTTTCAGAAAGTGTACATCTTTGTAAATAGGTAGTGTTAATGGTTAGACAAGTATTTATTACAGAACTGTTTCCTGTTGTAAATTTTCTTATTATAATAATGGCTGCCTTGGGTTTTTATGCACTTTAAGCAAATACCTAAAATAAATGAATTCCTTCTATCCATTTTTGCAAATCTAAAAGGACAGAGTAAATGTTTTCAGAAGCTGCTGATCCCTATTATGTTATGGCTGAGTACTTGTATCAAGAGATACCAGCCTCTGGTTTCAGTATGATCTGCCACTTTGGAGCAGATTAAATTACCCACTAGAAGTGTTAAGATATTAGATAAAGAAGGGGGTAAAACAGCTTGTATTTGACAGAGCAGCTGAGATAATGGCTGGTAAATATGGCTGTGTGTGTTGTTCACCAAAGCGTCTTTGGAGTGGTGCTGAGAGAGTGGTGACATTGAAGGCAAACACTGTTGAAATGTCCATGATCGTTCTGTTTTAAGTACTTGCATATTACTATAACAACACTCACCTCTCTGGCCCATTGACCTCGTCGGTCCATGTACATTTTGTTGGCTACATGAGGAACACCTTCTTCTTAACTATTGTATCTTAGTGAAGGTGAGCAGATGATTATGAAGGCCTTTTATAAACCAAAAGCACAAGACTACAAATTCATTCTGCAGGTCTTCAATATTAGTGACACAGCCCTACTCAAAAACTGCCTTTATCCATATTATACTAAAAGTTTTGATCGAATAAGACTGATTCACTACACAAGATTGCCTGTGTGAATTTTTCAGTTGTTTGCGCGATTTAGAAGAGCACCCAGTATTTCTTTTTACATGTGTGCAAACACCAGTTGAATTTTATCAGCTGCAATTGCCAGTAAAAAAATAAATGAAAACATGTTTATCGTTTTTACATTGCTGAGTCCTGTGACTACGCACTGCAAGGCAGTGCAAGAGTTAAAAGCCTTCTAATTTAATCTATTTTTTTTCAATAAATAAAAAATATATATCTGAAACAAATTATTATATATTTATAAACTTAAATCCGTTGCTGAGCAAAATATAGCGCTTCTGATCAATAGATAAGTTCTTTACTACACTTACTATTTTTAATTATAACCGCTAGTACTTGATGAGGACCTCCTCCCTACTGTACCATCTTGAAAAAAAAGCAAAACACTGTATTAAAGACTAATAAAACCAACTTGCGTGTGCCATTTTTTTTTTTACTCTCTCTGTAACTCTAATGCCTTCATTTTGTTTTGTGAGGGTCTAGTGCTCGGGGGAGGTGAGTATTTTGTTGTCTTAAAGTTTACTTTAGGTTGTATCATTGCTAGATTTTGCCACTATAAATATAAATATATAAATGTATATGTGGAGCAGCAAAATCCAATGACCAACAACAAGGGTCGACTTCAGCACCATGTAACAAAACTTGCATTAACTCGTGTGGAAAATATTTGAGTGGCAGATGATTCAGAGAATCACCTGAATATTTGAGAGCTGGGATTTTTTTTTTTTTTTTGTCAAAAAGACATGCTGTCAGGGAAAACGTGAGTCATATGATCCATCTACCAATCCAGCACCTATGATCACGCAGCTCACTTTCCCTAATTGCCATTCATTTTCCCACCTGGTGGACTACAAGGCCCAGCAAGGCTACGGACACACAGATTCCTGGCTAAGGCGAAAAAATTGCTCAAGTTAAACGTTGGTTTTAATGCAATAAGCGCAATTTCTACTAGAAATAAAGGAGAATTGCACTGATATGTGAGGCAATTTTGACTGTGGGACTGGGTTTTTATATAAGTTGGACTCATGTTTGTGGCAAGATGGCCACTGCCATGCAGTGATGCAGCATAGAATCTGCCTGCTCTTCCTTAACATCTGCATGGAATTAAGCTTTAGGGGTGCAGTTGTTGGGGATTTAGGGATGCAATTTACTGAACTTGCTTTTTTTTTTTTTACTTTTGGTTTAAGGAGCTGAAACTTCACTACTCCTTATTCGATTTAAATGTGGATGCCCTCAAATGAAAGCTGAAAGTCTGGACTTTATATCCATAGCCATTATATAGCTATAAATGTAACTGTCCAAATATTTATGGACCTAACTGTATTTTTACCCTGTGCCTCTTGGGATCTAATCAGATTTGTACCTTTTTTGTCTGACAGTTTTGTGAATGTATATATTGAAGTAACCATATCAAGGTACCAATCCTAGCTATTTTGATTAACTGGACATCTCATAAAGTGTACCATTTTAATAAGACATTACTGCAATAAAACCGCATGAAAATAACAACATCTGTTTTCCATAGACTCTTTTTGGTATGGTAATTCCATAGGACACATTCTGTTTCTTCTGCTTGTCTAGTCTGAAAGCGGCTATGGTGGACCTTGTGATCATTGTCTTATTGGAGTAACTGATAGAAAATCCGCCTTTGAAACTTGTGATTTGGCAGTTTTTATAGTTGAGATGTATTTTTACAAGGATAAGTTATTTTAAATCTTTGAAAAAAGCAGCAGCCTATATAGAATTCAGACAAATAGAATGAAATTGAATTCCTTTATTTTTTGTTAAAAATGTCTTTTTTTTTTACACTGTATCCCCCCAATACCCTGACATATTGTAAACACTATTGCTAACTTACTAAATTAAATTAGTAACAAAGAATAACATGTAAATGTACATACTCTGTCACCTTTCTTTTCAAAACACGTTTTAATTTTACAGGAATGGCAAAACTCAATTCAGAAGAATGCTGGGCTTGCTTTCATTGAATTGGTGAATGAAGGAAGGTAAATAAACATTGTTTTACGTTTATTCTCAATTGTGTGTGTGATTAAGATTTGATGCTTACATTGCTCCATCATTCTTAAAACTTAAAGTGGACCAGTACTGAAATCTTTTATCACAGATAGGGCAGCAGACTCTTGTTCCAATTTGGGTGCATCTACCCTCTGCTGTGGGCTAATTGTTACATTTTTTATTATTTTTGAGTAGGCTGGTGGCATGAACCTCGCTGCCTCCAGCATCAGTGGGCCGCACATAGAAGCTAGACCAAATAGGAGGAAATGACCAGCCAGCTGTGTCTCTGGAACACTGTGACATTGATTGTAAAATACCACCCCTGGGTGAAAACTCGTGAGACTGATGGGGGAGGGGATATAAATAGGAACCTAAATATTCAGAGGTAAATCAATCCGTATGTGCATTGCTAGCATGTAGGGATTGTTACATATGAATGCAGGGATGTGGTGAATGGGCGTACAAGTAGAGTTTGTAAAGACCGTTGTCCTGATTGTCAGAAAATATTTATTATTCTTTTACAAATGAAAAAATTCTGAACCTATACATTGTGGCCTGTGACCAGGTTCCAAATCATTTAAAAGGCCTGTGCTCATCAAAAGGTTTAAGAGAGAGAGAGATGGGATGGGACAGAGCTGGGATAATAGAGAGATGGGATGGGACAGAGCTGGGAGAAGAGAGATGGGATGGGACATAGCTGGGAGAATAGAGAGATGGGATGGGACAGAGCTGGGATAATAGAGAGATGGGATGGGACAGAGCTGGGAGAAGAGAGATGGGATGGGACATAGCTGGGAGAATAGAGAGATGGGATGGGACAGAGCTGGGAGAATAGAGAGATGGGATGGGACAGAGCTGGGAGAATAGAGAGATGGGATGGGACAGAGCTGGGATAATAAAGAGATGGGATGGGACAGAGCTGGGAAAAGAGAGATGGGATGGGACAGAGCTGGGAGAATAGAGAGATGGGATGGGACAGAGCTGGGATAATAGAGAGATGGGATGGGACAGAGCTGGGATAATAGAGAGATGGGATGGGACAGAGCTGGGAAAAGAGAGATGGGATGGGACAGAGCTGGGAGAAGAGAGATGGGATGGGACAGAGCTGGGAGAAGAGAGATGGGATGGGACAGAGCTGGGAGAAGAGAGATGGGATGGGACAGAGCTGGGAGAAGAGAGATGGGATGGGACAGAGCTGGGAGAAGAGAGATGGGATGGGACAGAGCTGGGAGAATAGAGAGATGGGATGGGACAGAGCTGGGAAAAGAGAGATGGGATGGGACAGAGCTGGGATAATAGAGAGATGGGATGGGACAGAGCTGGGAAAAGAGAGATGGGATGGGACAGAGCTGGGAGAAGAGAGATGGGATGGGACAGAGCTGGGAGAATAGAGATGGGATGGGACAGAGCTGGGAGAATAGAGAGATGGGATGGGACAGAGCTGGGAGAAGAGAGATGGGATGGGACAGAGCTGGGAGAATAGAGAGATGGGATGGGACAGAGCTGGGAAAAGAGAGATGGGATGGGACAGAGCTGGGATAATAGAGAGATGGGATGGGACAGAGCTGGGAAAAGAGAGATGGGATGGGACAGAGCTGGGAGAAGAGAGATGGGATGGGACAGAGCTGGGAGAAGAGAGATGGGATGGGACAGAGCTGGGAGAAGAGAGATGGGATGGGACAGAGCTGGGAGAATAGAGAGATGGGATGGGACAGAGCTGGGAGAATAGAGAGATGGGATGGGACAGAGCTGGGATAATAGAGAGATGGGATGGGACAGAGCTGTGATAATAGAGAGATAGGATGGGACAGAGCTGGGATAATAGAGAGATGGGATGGGACAGAGCTGGGAGAATAGAGAGATGGGATGGGACAGAGCTGGGAATAGAGAGATGGGATGGGGCAGAGCTGGGATAATAGAGAGATGGGACAGAGTTGGGAATAGAGATATGGGATGGGACAGAGCTGGGAATAGAGAGATGGGATGGGAATCATGGGACAAAGCTGGGAACAGAGATGGGATGGGACAGAGCTAAGAAAAGAGAGTTGAAGCAGGGAAAGGTGGGTTATTCTAAGCATACAGCACGTCCTGCTCCAGAATAGTAATAACATGTGGGTAATCCTCCGCCTCAGGCGCCGTACACTGCAGACATGTAGAAAACAAGCTCCTCCCGGCCCTACATATACCGAAGGACCTCCCACAAATCCCCAGATTTCTCTGCAGCGCTGAACTGCGAAGACATGAAGTTTCACGCTCTCGCAGGCGAGCGGGCCTTACAGCCCAAGGTCCTGCGGGACTATTTCCACCCATCCTCTTCAGAAGAATATGCCTCCCAGCCTGGGCTGCGCGGGTCGGGTGAAGGTAGGCAGCACCTAGTGTGCTGAACGGAGCCATGCTCCACCGCAATCCCCCTCCATAGGGTAGGCGGTCAGGCCGATGGTGAGCCTCTAGTGGATGCCCCTCCCGCAATCTTCTCCCTCGCTTCCTCCCGTAACTCGGGGGGGAAAAGAAGGGGGGGGGGATGTGTGGCAGCCCTAGTGTTAACTTTCACGTTTAGACCTTGGTTTTTAATTTATTGGGGTCAGTGTCGCACTTTGCTATACAGTGCGAGCCGTTTGTCTTCATTAACAAACTGCCTAGTCGGCAGCATCATTCCAGCGTGTCATCATCTTATGCATACGCCTTATATCCAACTGTTCTACGTTTTTTCCGTTGGTTAGAGCTTTGCGCTGTTTGGGGGAGGCGGAGACTCGGCATGACGCGCTCCGCGTCACAGCCTGGCCTGGCCCACCCCTCGAGGTTCGCTTGGCGCCATTTTGACTATCTTCGTGCGTGGTGCGGTTCGCCTCCTCCCTTGGTCATGTAAGTGCTCTCCGGGGCGGCATGGTTCTATGTCTGTCAGGCTGCGCATGGCACTGACTCCACCCCTCTTGTCCCATTATGTTTTTCAGATGCCAGGACTTCGGTGGCTTCCCCCGGCCTAACATATATTACAGCGGGTCCACTTTACAAATTCTCCCACATTACTAGCGGGTCTTGGGGCATCCAGGGTTGCCTGTTGCATAAATCCCTGCGGTCATACTGCTTGATAATCACCATATGGAGGCATTTCAGAATTATGTAACCGGGGTCCCTCCGGGATATGACCGGCTGTGTGCAGTGTGTGGTCAGCCCCAGGCTGAGGCTGACAGGGCACGGGTCTGTGGACAGTGTGCAGAACAGGAAGGTTTGCCAACGGAGGCACCTCCCTTCCTTACTCCCGTCTCCCCGGACCCAAATATCACTCATGACGACTCCCACTCGCGCGGGGATGACCTGCAATCCGTGCCGCGCGTGTTGCCTATGGCGGAGCAGGTGCTTTCTGGATTGGCGGAGCGTATGGGCCCTGGTAAAAAGCGGTCCCTGAACCTCCTGGCTCCCCGGTTCCTGACGATACCGATGACTCTGCTGATATGCAGGACCTTGACCCTTCTGAGGAAGGTGAGTGATTCTCAGATTCGGGCTCCTCGAACGGGATGCCCGCGGGCTGTGATGATTCTGAGCCCGGTTCTTGGGTTCTGTATGACACAGATGAAATTCTTAAGATTTTTGAGGTTTTGTCAATCCCCCCCCCCCCTCCGGGGAGATCCCCAAGCCTAAGAAGGAGAGTTTCCATACAACGCCGCCGCGCTTGGAGTTCCTAGAACAGGAACATTTCCAGAATCTTTTATCCCAAGAATGGGAATCGCCTTGTAAGCTTAAAGGGGTCCCAGGGGTCTGGAAATGGAAGTAACCTTTCCCTCCTGATGTGGTTAATTTATGGTCAGCACCCCTGGTGGTGGACGCACCGGTTATAGGGGTCACAAACCCCCCTTTCATGACAGCTCCTTTTTACCGTACCCTTCGGGATGCTGAGGACCGGCGCATTGACAGACTGGCTTCCCACGCCTTCTCGTGTGCTGGGACGGCTCTGCGCCAGGTTTGTGCCGCGGCCATCACTGCGGTGGCCGCCAGGACTCTTGTCAGAAAAATACTAGATCACCGCCCTGAGGACCTCCCTTGGGGGGTGTTTAATGCGCTATCAGACTGTGATGCATTTGTGAAGTTTATGCTATCGGCACTGGACGACACCATTAAGATGTGTGCTAGAACCTCTGCCCTTGTGGTAGCTATTCGCCGCCTGGTCTGGCTGCGACAGTGGGGTGCTGACGAGGCTACAAAAAAGGCTCTCACTTGCCTTCCCTTCAGAGGACAGCGGTTATTTGGGCCCCGTATGGACCTTTTTGGTAAAAAGGGTAAAGCACCCTTGCGCAGAAGGCCGCTCAGGCCTCCACGAGGCAGGGCCACCCCTCCACCTCCCTACGTTAGTGTCAAACGCGAACCTGAGGTGTGCTTCCAACTGTTCGGTGTGGATTTTCACCATGGGGTGGGCAGGCAGCGCCCTGGGCCCTCTGGCAGGACTAAGTCCAAATCTGCCAAGACCTCCCAAGCATGAAGGGGCGCGCGAGGGTACTGCTGCAGCAGCTGTCTCCCATCTAGGAATATACCTTCTCGTTCTGGTGGTTCCAGGATGTAATTCCCCTGGACACAGGATGGCTTTTGCTGGGCGGTCCCTCTGAGTGATTGTCAGGGTGCTTCTAGCCCCTGCTTTTCCTTCAGGAATTGGCGCAGGCCAGACTGGGCCTACAGAGTTTGGGCTTACTTACAGGTTGCCCTTAACAGTATGGGGCTATGGCCTCTATATTAACCTTCCTCCTTCCCTCAACAGTATGAGGCAGTCTGGGCCACGCTGGCCTATGGCAGGCTTGTCAATTCTACTCTCACAGGTAGTCCCTATATGACACCTCTGTCTTGGGACACGGGCCCCCTGTGCAAGGGGGGCTTCCGGCCTCCTGTGAAGTACTAGATCTTCTTAGTTCCCCTTGTGTCTGCTGGACACCAAGACCATTTCTAGACGGTGTTGCAGGACCAACCCTGCGGATTGAGGCATTATTTGGGGCCTCTCTTTCGTTCCCAGGCTACTCGCCATGGCACGAATGGGGGTGATGTCTCTGACATGCCTGGGGGGGGGGGGGGGCGTCTGCGTTAGGACCTACCGGGTCGTCTTCCTTACTCCCCAGTCTCTGCATCAGGCCGAGTGGATTGGTCGGCCAGCGGTGTCCCCTGGGAGTTACTGGATGGTTGCTCAGTCACCTCAATCCCTCATGGTCCCTTATCCGCTATCCCCCATTCCTGGGATTCGGTTCAGGCTTGAGCCTTCTTCTCTGGCAATAAGGGGACTCCTGTTACGGGGGCTCTGCCCCCCTTTACTGGCGCCTTACCTTCACCAGGCGGGATGGCAGCTGGTGGGCCCGTTGGTGGCACATCAAGATGATGTCACTTATATACCGAGCCCTTGGGCTCTTCGGCACAGTAGGTTATTGAGCTTACATGGGGTTCCAGCACCCTGGTGCTTGGTCTGTGCTCATGCCCCCTTGGTAAGGTGGTTCCTCTTGAGCTGCTCATATTTAAGGGCCCCGTCGGGGGGCACCCCCTTCCTTACTTGCATCTTCCAGTGAATGGTCACCTTGGGTACCAAGTCTCGCAGGTTGGCGGGGGAGGGGAATTCTTCCACAATCTCCGTGGTTCCTAGGTAGGGCCCCCTAGAGGGTCCATCTTACCTGCTGGTTTTGTTGAAATGGTGTGCCTTCCGTTGACTCTATATGGCTATACTTCTCCTCTTTTGGGATCGGTCGGTCTATTGGGGGACTCCTGGTCTGTTGGATGACAATGGCCTGTTTTATTACTGGTCTAGAGATTGAGGCAGGATGTTCCCTCTGGAGGGTCCCTGATCCTGCCTTGGGCGGGGGTCTACGTCCCCTGCTTCTCAGCGGTATTCGCTCCAATGGATGCTCTTTAGCGGCAGGTTATGCTATCCTGGTGTCGCCCGGGGAGCCTACTAGCGTGGCTCTGTTGGGTCTCCCTCATAACACAGGGGCTCTGCCCTTGTTTTTACTGTCCCAGAATATTCTGACTCTGGTCATGGGGGCTGAGTATTTTAGGCATAGACTTGTTATTTTATATGCCTTCTCTTCATCACCCTATTTGTGGGGTTCTGCGCACGGTTGGCCTGATAGAGAGTCCCGTGAGGTGGATGGCCTGGGTGGCCTTGTGACCTGTGGTTCGCAGATGCCTCTGCTGAAGTCTGCTGACCTGTTCGCTCTCTCAGGAGTGCGGTTCTGCCCTTGTCAGGCCCCTTCCTTTGTCCCAATATAAGGTCTCCTGTCTGGGGATTGACAGCTGATTCATTCACCCCTTGGTGACGGGCCTTATCTTCTGGGTGACTTAGTATGAGGGGGGCTGGGAGCAAGCTTCCCCTTCCTCCATCTATGGGGGTTTTGAGGTAACCCATATTGATTAGCATGGGCCTTGGTCTCTTCCCTGTTAGACGTTCTCGGTTCCCAGGGCCTTTAAAGTCATTACAGCGTAAGTTTGGGGTTGGCTCCCCATCTGGGGACTCTGAAGGTGCAGGTTATGTCCTAGCTTTTCCTGCAGGAGTCTGGTTCTGTCGCCCTCGTGGGGAATTCTTTTGGGGATTGCTTAGCTGCATCTCCCAAGTAGTCCATGGTCCCTGTGGGGATCAATTTTCATTGTTTACCCTGCGGATTTTTCCTGGGGACTTTTGCTGGATGCTGTCTGAGCTGCCTTGTAGTCCAGGTCGCTTCTCTGGGGGCTCCTGACTCCGTCAGACATGTGCCTGAGACGGTGGATCTGGTTACTTAACCTTGGCTCGATGTGTGTGTGTGTATATAGATATATATATATAGATAGATAGATAGATAGATAGATAGATAGATAGATAGATAGATATGGCTACAGGCACCCCATGCCGTGGGGGTGTTCCTTCTTACGCCGGTCCTAGTGGTCTGTAGGATCATAGTATTAGTAAGAATAATGTCCATAGTAAGACTAAAGGACTAAAACAAAGATGAGGGGCTACATTCCCTCTACAGGTGTTGCAATTTTTACCCATGAGGGCTTTCATGGCCCTTAGGGGGACTGATGCTCTTGGAGTCTACGGGCGCCTCTTTATGTATGCGCCTGATATCTCCTTCCAGCGCCATTGCGCCCTTTGGATTAATTTTTCTTGGATATCTCCTGATCCTGAGTGAAGCCTTGGCTTCGTGTTAGTTAGGGGTCAGTATTCCCGCCTTGGTCGGGTGACCTGTTCTGTTTCCCTTAGGGGGTGTTACAAGTTTTGCCAGGAGGCTTCCTTGCCTGTGGGCTGGTTGGGTCATTACACTGACCTATATTCCTCTTTACGGGAAAGAATCTCCCCTTTTTCAGTTTATTCCGTTATATTGGTGCTTGGGTACCACTGGCCCTTCAGCACCAGGGTTTTTTTCTGTTGATTAAGTTGCTAGACTTATGGCTTGTCTCTCTTCATACCTCCAAGGTCTTATGAGATTGACGTTAGAGCCTCTGCTCATGTCATGCCTGTTGCAAGTTTTGCAGGTGACAGCGCCTTTACTGTCCGCTGTGCCTTGTTTTTTCCTGGGGATCCCACCCTGCTTATGGACACTGCTATTGGATGTCCCACATGTTATTACTATTCTGGAGCAGGACGTGCTGTATTCTTAGAATAATACAACTCTGTGAAGTACTCACCTGTAGAGTTGATATTATATGCATACAGCACGTCCTGCTCCACCCCACCCTGGTTCACTTGTTCTGGATCCCCTGTATGGTGATTGTTATCAATAGATATTATTACCAGTTTTTCTGGGTGGTTTGTTCCTCCCGGCTTCTCTTCTCACTGCTTTTCAATGCTGGGGATTTGTGGGAGGTCCTTCGGTATATGTAGGGCCGGGAGGAGCTTGTTTTCTACATGTCTGCAGTGCAGACTGAGGCGGAGGATTACCTGAGGCGGAGGATTACCCACATGTTATTACTATTCTGGAGCAGGACGTGCTGTATGCATATAATATCAACTCTACAGGTGAGTACTTCACAGAGTTGTATTTTTACAGGTGCCCGGGGGGGTTCACACAGTGGGGACATCCCGATTCAGGATGCCCCAGGGAAAAGCTGACTGTCGATAAAAGGTTCAGTCATCTGCAACTATCCCAGGAGGCTGAGCGACCCACACTCATAAATGTCCTGCTTCATGCACTGTTTTATATCCGCTGGGCAGCTGCAAACAGAACTATGCAGGGCCAAACTAATGCATAGTCCTGCTTGTTGCTGCCCGGAGGATATTAAGCAGTGCACTGCAGAACTTAATTGAGCGCCGCTCAGCCTCCTGCGATCGAAGCAGACAGCTGAGCCGGCCGCTCCTCCATGCATCGCTCACCTGCTGTCTTTCCTCTCGGACGGACGGCCCCGCCCGCTGCCTTCCATCCTGGCTGACGGCCCCGCCCACTGCCTCCATCATGGTCTCGGACCCCGCCCACTGCCTTCCCCTCCACCTGGCCGCCGGCCCCACCCGCTGCCTTTTTTCTCGTCTCCGGCTTGCGCGCTGCCTTCCCTCCCGGCCGCCCCGGAATCCTAGCGGCCCCGCAGGTAACAGTGCCGTGCACCCCGCGTATAAGACGACCCCCCCACTTGAATGCAGGTTTTTCAGGGGCAGAAAGTCGCCTTATACACCGGCAAATACGGTATATATTATATATATATATATATATATATATATATATATATATATATATATATATAATTTTTTTTTAATTGGAACGGAGCTTTTATTGTATTAAATGGCTTTTTTTGGTGTAGGTCTGAACTCTTTAATTCAAGATATTAAAGCATACACCCACATGAGCCAATCTTTACTCACATGCCTTAGTATTGAGCTTAACCTCTTGGCTTGAAAGACAAATGTGTAAGCCTTTGTTTCATACTAGCTTCAGGAGGCTGATTACTAAGACATTTTCTATCAACCTTGATCCCAGAGGTCACCCGCCAGTAACAAGGGTGTTCAGTTACACTGCCTGACTCTGTACTGTTGTTGTTTCCTATTAAAGGGGGTGTAGAGCCTTGACCTTATTTGTAGACTTGACTGCTTTGGATTTGGCTACTGATGAATGTTTCATGTGCATAGATAACCTTCATTAAAAAGCAGTGCGCCAAGGTACACACAGTCTACATAAAGAAAATTGAATGAATAAAAGTGTGTAAGCATTTGTATCTGTAATATGCAGTGCTTTAAGAAAGTATTCATACTTGTTTAACTTTTCCACATTTTTAAACGTTACAGCTATAATCTTAAACATATTTTATTACGATTTTATGTGATAAAGCACCACAAAATAGCAAGCATTTGTGAAGTGTAAAGAAAATGATGCATTCTTTTTCATATGT
Source organism: Gastrophryne carolinensis (assembly GCA_027917425.1). Taxonomy (NCBI): domain Eukaryota; kingdom Metazoa; phylum Chordata; class Amphibia; order Anura; family Microhylidae; genus Gastrophryne; species Gastrophryne carolinensis. The sequence goes on from CM051234.1 coordinate 159,941,519, forward strand.
TTCAAAAATGAAAAACTTCACAGTTCACATGTACTCAGCCCCCTGTTCTCTGATACCCCTAAATTAAATCCAGTTCCAATTGCCTTCAGATGTCACCCAATTAATCCACCTGTATGCAATGTATTCTCAGTAGAACTACAGCTGTTTACTGAAAGCCTTAGAGGTTTGAGTATATTCGTGAACAACCAGCACCATGAAATACAACAAACACACCAGACAATTTAAGCAAAGAGTTGTGGTCACCCTGGAATAGCTGCAAATATCTACAGCTTAGGTGGGAGTATCTGTCGTGTACGCTGGGAATCTGACCTTTTAGAAGAGAAGCAAGAAGAAAACCATTTTTGAAAGCAAACAATTATTCCCTTGTGTCGTCTGCCTCAAGCAATGTAGGGGACACTGCAAGCTTGTAGAAGGTGCTCTGGTCAGATGAGACCAAAGTTTAACTTTATGGCTTGAATTCCAAACGCTGTGGGAGGAGGAACGCTAACACTGTAAGTCACTCTTAACACACTATCCACACTGTGAAACATGGTGGTGTGGCAGCATCATGCTGTGAGAATACTTTTTTTTCACCAGGGGCTGGGTAGCTGTTTATAGTTAAGTGGAAGATAGACAGAGCTTAAATATATGGTAATCCTGGAGGAAAACCTGTTAGAGTTTGCAAGAGACTTTAGACTGGGACTTGGGTTCACCTTCAAACGTACAGCCAGTGCTACAATTGAAATGGATTAAATCGAAGCATGTGTTGGAATGGTCCATTCAAAAGTCCAGATGTAAATCTGATTCGGAACCTGTAGCATGACTTGAAAGTAGCTGTTCACAAATGCTTTCCATCCAGTGTTAACTGGACTAAGCTTTTTTTTTTTTTTTTTTTTTTTTGTGTAATCAAGTTTTATTAGCATTTTCACATTTTGACAGAGACAGGGTGGAATCAAAAACAAGAAAGAAAACAAAACATAGTACAATATTTAGGTAAGCATCAAAGTAGCTCGAGGGGAGTGTCTGAGTTACCATACATAAACCTTCCAAACTGCAAGAGAACACCAAGGCTAATCTGTGGGGCCTCTTCCAGCTTAGATAAATGTAGAGTGTCAACTGTGGTTATTATCTGCTAGTATTTACAAAAATCCTTCTTATCAGATGTTAATCTCTTCCAATGGGTAAACTCACTAATGGCCCACCAAATGAAAAGACGACTTGATGTAGAGGAAGGGGTAGAAAAGTGATACTATATTTAGAATTTCAACAGTAAAAGGAAAAGGTAGAAAGTTAGGGGAAACGGGGAGGGGGATGGGAGGGATGTCAAGAGCCGGCCTTCTATATGCAGCTAACGGGGCTTTTTAATTTGGTTCCTAAGAACTTAGTCGGTCTTGAGAATCTTTAAAAGGCAACCAAGCAGCCCAAAAAAGGAAGCTGTCATTTTTTTGAGCAGTTAGTTCTTCCATCCTTCTAATAGACTCAAGCTCCAGGAGCCTGCTCTCCTGGTAGATAGTGCCTTAAAAGACCCTTTTTAATTGTGGCCAGAGAGCCCGTAATCATTGAAAGAAGTACTATCTGGGGACAATTAGGAGTTTCTTTGATTAGCAACTTTTTTGTGTACCACCTGGTACAGAAGGTTTGTATAGCGAGGCAAGCCCACCACCTCCGACTCTGCGCCTTCAAATTTAGCTCTACCAGGCACCTGTACCATCTAACCAGCAGCTTATAGTTCCTTTCCTGTCTCCTACAAGCCATGGAAAGCTCCTGAGTTATATAGAATAGACTTAGACCATTCTGATTCGTCAATGGAAGTACCTAAATTCACTTCCCCTTTTCACATGAAACTCTGTGGATTTTCTGGGTTGGCATCCCACAGGAGTTGATATATGAGTGAGAGTATGTGGGTGGGGGAGTTTAAGACTATCTTATCCAGTGTGGACAGTCAGTTGCTTAAATCAGGTGAGGAAAGCCAACAGCTGCCCACACCAAAATAGAGCCGGTTCTCGCCTTCTGACCTAGAAGATGTGACTGGGAGGGTGCTCTTGTGTTAATGTGTGTTGGTTCCCATTCCTGGGTAAAGGCAGGGTTGTCAATGAGGGGTGTAAGGGGCCTTGGCCTGTGTGAGATTGGAAGTCTTTTCAGTGTCGAGTCCTACACTTCAAGCAATGGGTTAACTAAGATCTCTCTTGGATCTATCTGTGGGTTCTATCTACTGTAAAAATAGCACATTCAGAGGGGATAAGTACTGTTCTAAAAGACTCAGAGCTTGCTTCCTTTATATTGAAACACATCCACTAACTTTGTCAAGGCTTCAGCAGTGTGATACAGTCGCATGTCAGGCATCTCCTACCTTTGGTATCTTAAAGAAATTCCATGGTGGGTGCAGAGGGACGGTCTGAAAGATGTATAAGAATATGGGAAGTATATCCATCTTCAAAGCCTTAACACGCCCAAACCAAGAGAAAATGGTCCTATTAAACCCTTCCAGGTCTGCTTTGCTTTTCCTAAAGAGAGGGATTCTGACGCCCAGATAGGTTATATGAATCTCATGCCATTTAAATTTGTTTAAATTTATAAAAGGGTCTGATGGGGTAAAGGTACATTCAAACCCTCTGTTTTAGTATAATTTACCTTAATTTACTGAGACATCCGAACCTCTCAAACTCTTGAATTATTGATCGGAGTAACCTAATTGTTGAGGTGATATAATAGAAGGTTGTCAGTTGTTCCCGCCCCTGCTGACAGTATTTTATATTTGAGTTATTCTTTATAGCAGTGGCTAGGTGTTCCATAACTATAACGTTTAGGAGGGGTGACAATGGGCACCCCAACGGGTGCCATTATAGATTTTGAACCTGTCCAAAGAGATCCTGTTTGCTCTTATTCTAGCCAGGGGTGGGGGTTGTATAGGGTCATCACTTTGCCTATGAAATGCGTCCCCAGGCCCAACTACATTAGGCTCTGTGTAAGAAAGTGCCAGCCAACCCTTCTCAGTGTCGATAGATAAGAGAGAGGCCAGTATTCCATGTGATTGTGAATAATGGATAAGATCAGTTATTTTTATTGCATTATCACTTGCTTCAAAACCCAACACAAAGCCCACCTGATCTCTATTAATCTGTTTGCTAGGATTTTGGCATATATTTTGGCATCCGCATTGATGAGCGAGATTGGATGATGGCTGGCCGTCATTGTTTTGTCTTCGCCTGTTTTGGTATAACTGTGATAAGGCCTCCAGTGATTCTTTAGGGAAAGGGCAGTTTTTGGAGATACTATTAAACCTCTTTTCTCAAAACGTCCTCCGGGCAGCATACTTATGAGACCTCTTCTCTCCGCCCCTAAAATAGAACCCGACTACCAGAATTAGAAATTTTAGCCCCTCCTCCTAGTCTACAGTTGTTTTCGTGTTCCTGCCAGATCACTAGCTCCTGAACTGAAATGTTTAGGTAAGTATCCAGTGCTATGGGTTTGTGGCAGGCCATCATCTCATTCACCGGCTCCGAAGGCAGAACACCAGGGATCTGAGGTACCCCCCGGGAACTGGCCAGATTCCCATTCTTTTGATCTTGTCTAATTTTGACAAGGGGTGTAAGCAGTGTTACCTTTTTACTAAGGATGGATTCTTGGAGAAGGCTGGGATGGCCGGGTCCCCCCCCCCTTTTTTTTCCTTCCTTCCTCCCTGCAGCTGCATGAGTTGGGCTATTCCTGCCCCACCCACTTCTCTTTCTCTCTCTCTCTCTCCTCCCTTCCTCCCTGAAAGGATCTGGGCATTCCTTTGATGATAGCTTCAGAGCAACGGTAGAAAGGGGTGGGAGGAGAGCCTAAATCTAATCTGGGGTCTAAGGCAGAAAAGAAGAGTTGAAGGTGCCCAATGTGTGAAGTCAAGCTGTCAGATTCATATAAAAAGCCCCTCTGTCAGTCCTGTACCGTGAAGGTAGTGAATAAGGAACTGGTGTCCAGTATGGAGGATATGACGCAAGTTCCTCCTTTGAGAACCTTAAGACCTCACAGGTTTCAATTAGTCTTAGTAAAATGTTGGGGCATCCCAATGGCACTCCCTTTTTGTGTACAGCAGAAGACTCTGATCTTTCAGAGATTACTGCTTCTAAAGAAAAGGATGTTTCTGCTTCTGAAGAGGAGGATCAGGTGTCAGTAACTGAAGTTTCCACTCCAGGAAAATACACATGATTTATCTTTCTATGGGCATTGAGGAGAAAGTTATTGGTCCAAAATCTAGTCATGATGGGTTTTACCCGGACTTCGTTCCAGAAGTTCCATTGTCCTTTCCTCTCCATAGTTCAGTTAAGGATGCTATTCTGAATGATCCAATTAGGATGGTATTTAGTGCCCTAAGTTAGATGCACCTTTTGCGAAAAGTTTGCGAGGGTGTAGGTTTTGCCTTTGAGGATTTCTGTATCCTTAAATATTCTTTGGATAAAAAGATGGATTCCTTTTTAAAAAGAGCTTAGAAGGTGGAATCCTGTTCCTTTAAGCTGATTCTGTCTCCCACTTGTGTGGCATTGTGTGTATTAACTCCAGCAGTCATGTTTAGAGAAGCAAACTAGCTCAGAAGAGATCCTTAAAGCTTTACCTATACTTTTTTCAGCAGCCTTGGTTCTTTTGGGTGCAACGGCTCAGATGGCTGAGTTGGTCAGATTTTTGGCTCAAAGAATGGCGCTGACTAATTCCGTATGCGGGACTCTTTGGTTGAGGACCTGGTCTGATGACATTGGCTCTAAACTATGCCTATGTGCCATGCCTTTTAACGGACAATTCCTCTTTGGGCCAGAGTTAGAGAAGGTTCTAGATAGATCGGCTGATAAGAACTAATGTTTTCCTACCCGCATCAAGGGTCCTAGGAATAAGAAATTGCTTATAAATCTTCTTTTAGGTGTCCAACTCTAGTAACAGGGGCAAGTTTAGGGGTTCAACCCTGTTTGGCACCCTTTAATCTAGACCAAAAGACAATGATGCCAGCCTCCTCATAGGGGCTTAGCTAAGGTCCTTTCACATTTAGTGGGAATCCCTACTAGATTACTAGTATATCCCTTCTATTTCGGTCGGAGGTCATGACATATTTAGGGTTTGAGATCAATATCATCCTTCAGAATATTGTCTTACCTTCCCGGAAGATAAAGACCCTACTGGAAACAATCTGGTCCTTTTGCTCCAGTCAGACAGCTTCGGTGTGTCAGGCAATAAAGGTAAAAAAATCACTGAAATGGTGGTTGTTCAAGGACAGATTTGTCTGTCCTGGAGGGACCTCAAAGACTGAATCATAACAGACGCCTCTTCTTGGGGATTGGGGGGGGGGCCATTGCGAGGCCTTGACCGCTCAAGGAAAACAGTCCGAAGCACTGAGTCGGTCTTCCTCAAATTTGGGGGAATTAACCCTTTAAGTGCCAGCCTATCTGGAGATTTTGTCACCCTTTGTTGCCAGACTATTTTGCACTCCACATGTTCAACTGTGATTTTTGAAAGGTTTTCCCAGGGAAATTATATATTGTTTTTTCAGCCTCTGGGCTTTAACATGAAATGTCTAGTTTGTTATTTTTTAGGTGCATTCTTTTTAGGTGCATATTTTTGGGTAAAATATGTGCAAAAAATAAAAAAGAATCTATTTTTTACAAATTTGTATCTTTAATGTAAGTTTGTCAATAAAATCTTATTGCGTGTGAAATCCCAATTTCTCCCGATTACAGCGGTACCACATATGTATTGGTAGACACCCTTTCCTGCCCAGGAGACACCCCAAACTGAAACAGTGCTTTAGTAGATTTTCAGATAAAATACAACTATGCTAGGGGCTATGCGCACTTTGCAGTTTTGCAAGAAAAACAAACCTTTACATTTGAGATACCCCCCACAAACTATATATTCCCTGGAAATACACGCATCAAGCTTTCTAGGCGTATCAGGCTTGTTGATATCGGTGCAGTTTTCAGGAAGTAATCCCTCAATAAATTCTTCAGTTGCATAGGGTTTCCCTAAAAAAAAGAATAGAAAAGCAGAAGCAAAGCCACATTTTCCTAAAAAAAACTTTATGCAAACAAGAAAAAACTAGTTAAATCCGAAAAAGCAACATCCCCCGAACAGAACAATACCCAACATGCATAGGTACTGTCAAGGAAAGAGTTGCCAAACACCCCAAAGTAAAGCATGCACGTAACGGTAATTTTACTTGAAAATTTTACCTCTGCAAAGTGCGCACCTTGCGCTTTTTCTACCAAAACAACAATTTGCCTTTGGAATACCCCCCACAAACCATATGTTCCCCGAAAGTACACGTTAAGCTTTCTAGGCATGCCTAGCTTATTGTAGTGGGCTCATCTTTCTGGAAGTAATCCCTTGAAGAATTCTTTGGTTGCACAGGGTTTCCCTAAAAAATTTATAAAACGGCAGAATAAAAAGTACCTCTTCCTAAAATATCCATATGCAAACAAGAAAAAAGCAAAATCTGAAAGCGTAAGGTCCCCCAAGCAGAACAATATCCAATATGCATAAGTACCTTTTAACTGCCTCTGTCCCTCGCCGATCCATTGACAGATGCCAGTGATCGTCGGCCAGAGGAGGGGGGGAGGCAGGCGATCAGAGCATCTCCTGCCTCTCTCCTCCACTGATCTCCTGGGATCTGACAGCTGAGCCGCCTAGAGCAGGGATGACACTCGCATGGTGACGTCATCTGCCAGTTACTCGGCAAGATGTCGGCGGCGGTCGTGAAGGAAGGGGGGAGGGGCCTATTGGCCACCCTCCGGAAGACTCAGAAGCCAGGGGGGGTAATCGGAGGCCCCCCCGGAGAAGAGCGATTGGGCACCGAGGTGAGTAAATGTGTTTTTGTTTTTTTTTTTTTTGTTTTTATTTACATTTTTTACCGACTGAAGCGGGGGATGCCTTTTTTGTGCACCTCTCCTGCAGCCGGGGGGGGCCTGGCTGGGGGATCGAAGCCCCCCCCCCCTCCCGGATGAAGAGGAGACCCGACTGGTTCAATAGAGGGGTCAGTTTTGCCCTCTAGCAGGGGGGAAACCAGGGACATTAAATTTGCGTACCTGCCGTTTAAGGACAGGAGAGGCAGCTACGTAATTTTTACGTAGCTGGTGCTACAAGGGTTAAAGTGGACCAACACCCAGGATTTGCACTATCCTGGGTTTTGGTCCACTTCCGCGGGGCACCCCGATCGGGGGTGCCCTGCTGCATGAACCCCCCCCCCCCCGCGATCGCCCTAAATAACTCACCTCAACCCGCTCCTACGCGAGCACTCGTCCAATCAGCGCTCAGAGCCGCTGTGGTATGTACGGACAAGCGACGGACAACCACAGCGGCTCTGAGCGTGCTGGAGAAGGAAGCGCGCCGGCCATTCACAAACTGCTAGAAGGAAACACGAGTTGCGGCCCACACATGCGCCGTTGGGACAGGGATAAGGTAAGGTTTCTGGGCGTCCTGGAGGGTTTCACCCCGCGGGGCATCCCGATTTCGGATGCCGCGCGGGGAGGGATCTGATCGGCCCGGGAATCTGCTGTCATTATCGACCATTCAAGCGATGTTTGAATCAAGTAGCGAACTTCCTGAGTGTCTCTATTATTGGAGTTAGAATGGGCACTTAATAGGGAAGTATTCAATCAGATATGTATTGGAAGTGGGACTCCGGAAGTAATTATTTATTCTCTAAATCCTTCTGATCTGGCCCTGCGAGTAGACGCACTGCCTCACGATTGGCCATTTGACCTATGCGTTTCCTTCAGTTCAAATGCTTCCTCAAGTATTGAACTAACTAGCCAGTCATCCAGCCACAGTTCTGCTTCTAGCTCTAGCTCCCAAGTTGCCACCTGATCTTCAGCCAAGGCTTTTGTTAGGCATTATCGTTTATACTTGCTCACCGTGCAGGATCAGGCCATTGGCAGGAGTGTGCTTCGGGCTGCATTTCCCACCCAGTAAAGGTAGATCTCGGCTATCTCTCATAAGCATGCTGCATGGAGGATGTTTTGATAAAACTTAAGTTACTTACCTGGTAACTTCTTTTTTAAACATCTCTTGATGTTTTCCCTCTCTTGAGATATCATTGAATGTATTTCATGTTTATTTACCAGTACTGTTTGGTCTGTCTCTTTTGTTTTTCAGATCTCTACAACAACTGGAGACTAGGAGGAGGGGCTAAAGCTTTATCCAATTCTTGTGGTCAGGTGTTCACCTTAGGGGCAGAGACACAAGGTCTCATAAGTGTGCTGCCCGTTCGGATATTTTTTAATAAAGGATTCAGGCACCCCCCAAATGTCTTAAAAAAAAATGTAGGAGAAATCCCACCAGGGCCTGGGCTTTTCCCAGAGGGGGTGTTAATGGCTGCAATTTCTAATTCTGTGATTGGTTTATCAAGTGCTGCCGCAGAGTCTATGGGGATGGGCCGTGAGGCTGTGCCCTGAATGTAGTCTGCCACTTCCTCAGATAAAGGAAAGCCTGTTGAGTAGTCTAGGGATCCTCGATTATTGTAGAGGCTACTATAATATTCCCTAAAGACTTCTGCAATTTGAACCGGGGTTGTGAAACCATTGTCCTTGCTTATCGCTAATGTGGGAGGTGGTTTCCCTGTCTTTTTTGTGGTTGCCCCCCATTTTGTATCTTTGCTGGCCGATACTGCTGTAGGAATCTGTTATTGAAAGTTAGGCAGTGAGGAGCTCTTAGGAATTGCTTCCTCACTCTCGCATGATGAAGCCACGCCCCAAACTAAAGCTATTTTGCATAGAATGGTCAAAAATGTCAGCCTCTAGATGTGCAAATCTGGTAGAGACATACTTTACCCCAAAAGACTTGCATCTGTAACTGCAGCTAAAGTGTATTGATTAATGGGGGCAGAATACATATGCATGCCACCCTTTTTTGAGGGTTTTTTTTGGTACTTCACAAATATTCTGTGGTGTTCAATAACCTAAAATCTCAATGAAATACATTTAACGTAGTGGCTGTGATGTTTTGAGTGTGGATAGGTTCAAGTGGTATTAATACTTTTTCAAGGTGCTGTATAGAATATTAATTAAGCCCTCTGCACAAAGTATTTCTTTAAAAAACAGCACACATTGACATTAGCCTTAGTAGGTTTATGACCAGCGTGATTGCGGGACAATCGCTGGTGTTGACAGGGGGAAGGCCGTTAGCGCTAGAGCTCTATACTCACATTTAGGTAATGGTCAGTACCGTGCCTTCTGGACGCATCTGGCAAGGTCAAATCTCTGATCGCTTTGCAAACGCCAAAGGCATATGTGATAGCGCCCATAGATTACAATGGGCAGTGTTTCACAGGTCGAACACGGTGCACTTACCCAAAAGTGTAAGCTCCCTTCAATACAGCTGGTGTGAGTCCAGCCTTATGCATAGTAAATATTTCTGCTTAAGTTTATTTCAAATAAAAGCCCGGCCACCCACCCCAGTACCTTTTACATAAACAATTTTTTGGTTGTTGTAGATTTAACACCAGACCATAAATTCCAGTTGGGACCTGCCTGCTGCCACTGGACACTGCTTATGCCTGCCTTCAACCCAGAGGTGGATTTTTCTTTAAAAAGAAAAAAACTGGTTTTCATTTTCAGTGCTAGCCACCCACTCCCCTACTGGTCACCGGCAGCTGCTGGGAGACTGCATGCCCAGGCTATGACTGAGTGCCTTGCCAGCCCTTCAATGCAAACATTTGAATATGATCTTTACATTTTTCATGATTTTATATCTCTTCTCCCCAAATCAAAACATTATGTACCTTGTGCCTTTTTTTTTCTAGTAAAAATAACTAAGCAATTTGTACACTTGACCTAATTTCTGACCCAGACCCTTAAAGTCATTTTTTGAGGCTACATTTAACAAGGTTACAATGTACAGCTGGTTTACAAGGTCAGCTATTGCTGCCCCCATATACAATGTTTTCAATGTGTTTTTCTATTTTATAAATAGGTTGCTGAGTCAAACCATGAAAGATCACCTGGTGAGGGTAGCAAATGAAGCAGAATTTATCTTGAGCAGACAGCGGGCTGAGGAAATACATAGGCATGCAGAATTTGAGGTAAGTTTAACCTCCGCCAAATGCTTTAACCTCTGGCTTAAATATGTAATTGGTGTAACAAGGGCTGTCCTTACCTTGCATACATTAAACTGTGTGTAGCAGTATCCCCTAAAGATAAACCCCTCTTCACATCTGCTTTACATTTTGCCCTTGGTTGTGCTTTAAAGGGTCCTTCACTCTGAATAAGAGTTTATCTTATATGTATTCTTAGTATACAGTACGTCCTGCTCCAGATAAGAATCATTACACATGGGTATTACTCCGCCAGATGGCGCTGGACTGCAGAGACAGCGAAATTGGCTCCTCCCGGCCCCTCAAATACCCGGGACCTCCCACAAATACCCAGAATTTCTCTGCAGTCTGGACTGCGAAGGACAAGAAGATGGCTCTCTCTTCTCGCAGGTGAGCGGGGCTATTAGCCTGCGGGCCTGTAGGATCATTCCTACCCATTCCATTATTAATGTGCCTCCCAGCCTTGGCTGCGCTGGTCCGGGTGAAGGTAGGCAGCACCGCTGTCAGGTGCTTACTAGCGCTGCTCCACCGCAATCCCGCACCAAAAGGTAGGCGGTATAGGCATATGGTGAGCCGCTTGGAGGCGGTGTTGCCTCAGGCGCTGGTGCGCCGTTATTGGCTGCTTGTCACGTGTGCTGCTTCGCGCTCTTCACGGGGCCGGGACCCGCAGTTGGCGTGTTTCGCGTCACTGTCTCCGCGGCCCGCCCCTCGAGGTATACCCGGCGCCATTTTCTCTGGTTTTTATTACCCTATGTCATTATACATGTCACTTACGGGGTTCTCTTCGCTTATGTCTTTCAGATGGGCCGACCTCTATTGGTTTCTCCCGGCCCTACTCCCTCTATTTAGTTATTAAACTTGTGAGGCCTAGTGTGTAAATTACTCCCACTTCCCTAGCGGGCTATTGGGGCATCCCGGGTTGCTTTTATAGCGTGAATCCCTATCGGCCTATTGTGCCACTATAATCACCATATGGAGGCGTCTCAGGATAATGTGCTTGGGGTTCCTTCGGGACAAGCCTGGCTGTGTGTAGCTTTTGGGGTGTCCCCTACTAGTGCTGACAATGTGCGGGTCTGTGTACCTTGTGCCCAACAGGTGCTTGCGCTGCAGCCTGGTTTACCAGTAGCTGGGCCTGCACCTCGTATGGCTTCACCTACTCTCCCAAGCTTAAATTTGACTCCCATTGAGTTGCATACCAGTGGGGATTCTCAGCCTGATGTGTCTTCCAGACTGGCTAGTGTTGAGAAGTTGCTTGCTAATACCTTGGCGCGTAAGGCCTCTGCTAAAAAGCGGCACTTAACACCTGATGTCACTCTTTTCCCTATGGAGGCTGATGAGCTTTTGGAACTGTCTGGCTATACCCCTTTGGAAGAAGGGGAGTTATTCTCTGACTCAGAGTCATCTAAAGAGAGGCCCAGGGGTCATGATGATTCTGGCTCTGACCCCTGGGCCCCAGATGATACTGATAGGCTGTTGGCTCAGATTTTTGAGGTACTGTCTATCTCTCCCCCCGGTTGCGGCCCCCAGGCAACAGGGGGAATTGTTTCATACTGCTAAGCCACGTTTAGAGTTTCCTGAGCAAGCCCATTTTAATAATCTCATGCTTAAGGAATGGGAGCGCCCCAGCAGGCTTCCCAGTGTACCTAAGAGTTGGGATAAGAGGTATCCCTTTCCTGCTGAAGCGTTGGTCATCCCCTCCTGAGGTGGATGCCCCGGTCCTAGGGTTATCTAACACCTCTGTCATGCATTCCCCTGACTCTACTACGCTGCGGGATGGTGAGGACAGACGGATTAATCAGCTGGCGTCCCATGCCTTTGCATGTGTGGGGACGACGCTGCGCCCGGTCTGTGCCTCTGCCATTATGGCTGTGGCTATTAAGACCCTGCTTAGAAGTATCCTAGATGGTGCCCCTGACGATGTGTCTAGTGAGGAGTTTAATGCACTCTCTCGTTGTAAGGTTTTTGTGACTTATGTCCTCTCTGCCTTGGATGATACCATTAGGATGTGTGGCAGAACCTCTCGACCTACGCCGCTCGGTTTGGCTGCGCCAGTGGGCTGCTGACAACGCTGCCAAGAAAGCTCTCACTGGTTTTCCCTTCAAAGGACTACGCCTGTTTGGGGACCGCCTGGACCTGTTTGCTAAGGGAGGCAGGTTACCCCAGCACAGGCGGCAGTCTCGGCCCTTTCGGGGACAGGGCTCCTTTTCTTCCCCCTACCGTGGTGCGAGACAGGGGAGGGGGGTCTCCCTTACCGGGGCCCGAGGAGATTTCTGGGGTAGGGGCAGAGGACGTGGACGCCCTGGCTCCTCCTGGGGCTCCAAGCTTAAATCTTTTCCCAAGCCCCCTCAGGCATGAAGGGGCGCCCTCACCCATCCGGGTGGGGGGACAGCTTCAGCACTTTGCTCACGTCTGGAGGCTTCATGTCTCAGACCGGTGGATTCAGGAGGTAGTGTCAGCTCAGGCTCTAGTTCTGGCGGTGCAAAGCCTTCTGGAGCTGGGGGTCATCTGTCAGGTCCCCTTAAGAGAAAGGGGCAAGGGCTTCAATTCCAACCTTTTCATCGTGCCCAAAAGAGACGGGTCAGTCAGGCCCATCCTGGACTTGAAGATCCTCAACAAATTTGTCAGGTGCAGGCGCTTTCGCATGGAAACTCTGCGCTCTGCCATCAGTTCCCTGCGTTCAGGGGACTTCATGACCCCTGTGGACATCAAAGATGCTTACCTTCATATTCCTGTGTTTCCAGGTCACCAAAGGTTCCTCAGGTTCGCTCTGGAGGATCAGCACTACCAATTTGTGGAATTGCCCTTCGGTCTCACTTCAGCTCCCAGAGTGTTCACCAAGGTGCTGCCAGGAGTGATGTCTCTGCTCAGGTCTCAGGGCATCCGCGGGCTGCCCTACCTGGACGACATTCTCATCACTTCCCAGTCCCTCCAACAGCAGGAGCTGGATACTCAGCTGGTAGTGTCCACTCTGGAGTCATTTTGCTGGGTGATCAACCATCCCAAGTCTTCCCTGTCTCCCTCCTTGGTGACACCCTTCCTGGGAATGAATCAGAATACAGTTCAGGCAAGGATTTTTCTTCTGCTATTTTGCCCTCATCCCTCCATCAGGAAGGGAATGCAGCTGGTGGGCCTGATGGTGTCGTGCTTCGAGGCGGTCCCTTATGCCCAGTTCCACATGAGGCCTCTGCAACTCCACCTCTTGTCACTTTGGGACAAGGATCCTGCGTCCCTGGACCAGGTCCTTGTGCTTTCCCCCCTAGTCAGGCAGTCCCTCTCGTGGTGGACATTCTGGAGCTGCGGGCGATCCGGTTGGTTTTGACTCATCACCTTCGGGGCCTGCCTGTTCAGGTACGCTCGGACAACCAGACGGCGATTGCCTACATCAATCATCCGTGAGGGACCCGGAGCAAGGGGGCCCTCCACGACGTGTCTCTGATCCTGGCCTGGGCGGAGGACAATGTTCCCTGCATATCAGCTGTGTACATCCCGGGGGTTAAGAATCTGCAGGCAGACTCTCTGAGCAGGGGGACCTCTCGCCTGGGAAAATGGTCCCTCTGCAACAGGGTGTTTCAATCTCTGTGTCACCGTTGGGGCCAACCAGATGTGGATCTGTTTGCGTCCCGTCACAATCACAAGCTCCCCGCCTTTGTCTCCCTGTCCCAGGATCCTCTGGCCTTGGCCACGGATGCTCCATTAATGTCATGGCAGGACTTTCAGCTCCTGTATGTCTTTCCTCCATTCCCCCTGTTGGGCAGGGTTCTGAGCAAGATAGCTCAGGAGGGGGTGCCAGCAATACTGGTGGCCCCCCAGGTGGCCAAGGAGAGTGTGGTTTGCAGACGTGGTGCAGCTGGCAGTAGATCAGTATGCTCTGCCGAGGGTGCCAGACCAGCTCACACAGGGTCACTTACACCATCCCAATTTACAAACTCTGGCTTTGACGGCCTGGCTGTTGAAACCTCCATCTTGATGGAGAAGGGGCTGTCTGTCTCTGTTGTTGATACCATGACAAAGGCTAGGAAGAAGTCTTCTTCTTCCATTTACTACAGGGTTTGGCGTGCCTACATTGACTGGTGTGAGTCTAAGTCTCTTCCCTGTCGTGTGTTCTCTATTCCCAGGATCCTGGAGTTCCTGCAGCATGGGTTGGAGCTGGGGCTCCAACTCAGTACTCTGAAGGGTCATGTCTCGGCCCTGGCTGATTTCTTCCAGAGGTCCTTTGCCCAGCATTCTCTGATCAGGAATTTTTTCCAGGAGGTTACTCATGTGCGTCCCCCAAGTAAGCCTATGTTGCCTGTTTGGGATTTAAACTTGGTCTTGTCTGCCTTGCAGGGTGCTCCCTTTGAGGCTGCCCTGGCCATTCTTACTCTCCAGGTTGTCTTTTTGGTGGCTATCACCTCTGTTAGGCGTGTGTCTGAATTGGTGGCACTTTCCATCCAGCCCCCCTACTTTGAGAGACACCAGGACAGGGTGGTGTTTCGCTTCAAGCCAGATTTTCTGCCTAAGGTTGTGTCTGCTTTTCATTTGAATCAGGACATTGTTCTTCCGTCATTGTGCCCTAATCCTAGTAATGCTAAGGAGAGGGTCTTGCATTCTTTGGATGTGGTTAGGTGTCTGAAGTTCTATCTGTTGGCTACTGCTCCATTCAGAAAAAACTGATGCTCTTTTTGTGGTCCCTTCTGGTCCTAGGAAGGGTCTGGCTCCTGCTAAATCTACTATCGGCAAATGGATCCGTCAGGCTGTGATTCAGGGCTACTCTGCTAAGGGGAAGAATCCTCCCTTCCGCCTTACTGCTCATTCTACTCATGCTATTGGTGCCTCTTGAGCTTTTCAGCACCAGGCTTCTGTTGCACAAGTTTGCAAGGCCGCTACTTGGTCTTCTGTTCATACCTTTTCCAAGTTTTACAAGGTTGATTTTAGGGCCTCAGCTGATGCTGCTTTTGGCCGCAAGGTTCTGCAGGCGGCAGTGGTCTGATCTGTCTGTTGTTACCTTTGGGGATCCCACCCTACTTTTTGGACACTGCTATTGGATGTCCCATGTGTAATTATTCTTATCTGGAGCAGGACGTACTGTATACTAAGAATAATACAATTCTGTGATTACTCACCTGTAGAATTGGTATTATGAGTTTACAGTATGTCCTGCTCCACCCCACCCTTGGTTTTGCATTATCCTGGATCCCCTGTATGGTGATTGTTATCATTGTTATAGTTACTAGTTGGTTCTGTTTTAATTCTCCCGGCTTCTCGTTAACTGCTTTTCAATGCTGGGGATTTGTGGGAGGTCCTGGGTATTTGAGGGGCCGGGAGGAGCCAGTTTCGCTGTCTCTGCAGTCCAATGCCATCTGGCGGAGTAATACCCATGATTCTTGTCTGGAGCAGGACGTACTGTATACTCATAATATCAATTCTATAGGTGAATTGTATTTTCCCCACCCTGTACATACAGATTGCTCACATTGAAAATGATCCTACCTGCATCTACTGCATGTTATGAGCCTTTAAACATCCAAGATGGTGGCTCATGGAACATCAGGCAGCCTGCAAACAGGAAGTGCCTTCTGACTGTGCTGCTCTGCATTCTGGGATTGCTGTCCTTTTCCTGACCCCCAGCTCTGCTCTGTCTGAGCAAAGCACAGCTATAACCCGCCCCCTGTACTTTATCCCACTCTCCTCTCCTCAGTAAGTGTGATGCTTCTGAGTCAAGATGGCGGCGCCCATATCCTAAAGTCCTGAACAGAGTTGCAGCCCAGTGGGGGAAAGAATAATAAGTACGTCACTAAAAACTTAAAATATATTAACTTTAGATGCTGGGGAATCGTTTTTTAAGGGTTTGGACGTTTCAATAAATCGTGGTGAAGGTCCGGTTTAAGTAAAGGGTGCAGTTACTGGGTAATGAGGGTGAAGTTTTATGCTGCATAAGCTATTGCTGCAAAGATAGTGGTACTTCACTTCCATCTTACTTCATTTTTTCACTTACGTCATTTTTAAATTTCAGTCCAGACCATGACAATAATAAGGCATTAAGGATCTCATCTGAAGCCAGTTAAATACTCCTCCATTTCATGCAGCCTACTGTAGATGCTATATTAGCTCTACAAAATGCTCCCCTTTATTCCAATTTTTCATAACCATGTTCCAAATGTAGTCTTACAACAAGCCTGTCCCTTGGTGCTTCTGATGTGATGAAGCCTTGCAAGTGCAACCACTGTGCGACACATTTGGGGTTATAGGGAGAAATGGAATGGAGAGAAGGGGCAAAGGAGACCAGCTACATTTACTGCATTCTGCAGGAAATAAAGGAAAGGCACATGGGAAAGGCTTCAGGCAAACTTGCTTCCTTATTTTTGTAATTGCCTGTAATATCCCCTTAAACTTCATGGCCTTCAGCGTATTTCGAATTCTTCTTTCCACTGCCACTTTGTCCCACAGTATAATTTAGTGACCAATTATAGGATTATTGTTTATTATTGGCTTTATAGGGTTGACTGCTGTGGCACCTTTAACGCTATACATCAAGCTATAACAATATAAATATGTTCCCAGTGATCTCAAGTGAAAATGGTGCTGTGAATTGCTCATGACCAAATAGCAGATTGAGTGAAGTAAGATTCTGGTAAAGGTCACAAGAGTTGTCCTGATAATGGTGGATATTTCCATATGGTCTCTAGGCAGGATACCTAGCCTCTCCCATTTAGGGTGCTGTCAGCAGATTGTCAGCAACGGTTCAGATGCTGTTTTGATCCCTCACAAATACAAGCTATCGGGCACCACATGTGCCTGCAACTGCTTGTCCATTTCAGGCAGCCCCAGGTTTTAAAAGAACCTGAAAACCCTAAGTAAACAAAAAGGGTGCATTCCTTTTGACCCCCCCACAATGAGCCCCCTAAATTCCTTGGGCGCCTGACCAACGCTTGCCGCTTCGCCCCCTACATCAGTCACAATGCCTGCACACACCCAACTCCGTTCACTTCGGTGGAGGGGGCAAAACCCTCCATTGCAGTAAATTCACTGTGACCAACAAGATGGCTGGCCGTGAGTGAAAAGCCAGGAGGTTTCTTATCACTGGACTGTCTAGAAGCTGCTGCTAGGGGCATGGTTAGTATTGTGTTTTTTCCTACTGTTTCTTTAACAGAAGTTCCTTCAGTCAGAACATCATACCCAAGTCTGCAGGTCTGATACTACCTATAGCTGCCTAAATATGACAAAGACAGCTGTGACCACCAATCAGAAATAGAGGTTTTGACCGCTATTCATATGTCTCTAAAATATATTCTTTATGCCAGTTCTGCATTGAACTTTTTAGCCTTTGGAATCCAACCTAAAGTGACGACACATCTAATAGTAGCACATTACAAACATTGAACGTACTCTACTCAAGTACATTTCTACCTCCTTTTGATTGGTTACCTTGTTTTTTTAGAGCTATGTGTTTTAGGGCATTAGCAGTGTCTGTTTCTTAAAGGGCCAGTCCAGCCAGACTGTTTGTTTTTTTTAAATCCTGTCTGGCTAGACTGGACCTTTATGATCAGATGGACAGACTTCCACTTATGGGCATACATCCACTTATTATTGAACCACACATATATGTTCAATGGTGGAATATTTGTCTTGAATGGATGGCAGTGACATTTCTAAAATTACACTTCTGTAATTCTTGATATAGAACAGTAATGTGATTGCTTGACTGTAAAACCAGCTTTACACTTTATTACCAGTTAGGACCATTATTAGCAACTGTGGAATTGAGTGATGGTATTTATTCATCCTTCTAGTATGTACAGTTTAGAGCACAGAAAGTTCCAAAATTGTTTAATAAAGGTGCTTTTTATGCCTTGATATTGATTAATGTTCTATTTGTTAGGACAGTTTCAGTGTATCTAGCCACATGGGTAAAGGTTTAGTGGCCTTAAGGGTACTTTAAACAGTATTAGGTCAGAGGTTAGCCAAAGCCAGGTCAAATACATGATGTGATAGCGGCACATATGAGAGTTTGAGGAAATGTCATACTGGAACCAAGTGTGTGACTAGCTTTTTGGTTATTGATCAGTGTTGGGAGATGGATTGCAAATGCTTTCATTGTGTCAGTCAGGAAAAATCGTAATAAAGGAAGCCAAAATGATTAAAGAGCATCATGCATGTGTTATATATACATTATAATAGGCAGTGTCATTGCCATTTTTGCAACCTAGCTAGTACATGACATTAGCTGTCATGTGACAGAGCCTTGTAGGATGGTGAGAAGCATGCTTCCCCCTTAAAGTGGAAGTTTGGTCCTTTGGCCCTGTGTGGACCCCCCCCCCCCCCCCCCCCCAGATCGCCGAGTGCAACTCGCCTCTTCCCGGTCCTATGACTCATGCGCAGCCACACGTTCAGTCGGCCAAGCCAGTGGCTCCGAGCGCGCTTGTGGCCACATCCCTTGCTTCTTACTAACAGGGAGCATGCCTGCTAGAGCATGCCTGCTAGTGCCAAACTATATCATGAAAAAGTAATATACGTTAACACATTGAAGGTCAGAGTTTTAAAAGTTGGGAGGGTAGTACCAGTAGGCAGCTTTTCAAGGTTCCCTTTTCTGAGAATTTCTTGGTGTCAGGGACATTTTTAGAGCAAGACCAATATTCAGTCCCGCCTTCTCTATGTGAGGGGGTGAGTTTGTGCTTGGGGACTTGTGTTATGTTCCCCTTCTTTTCCCCCTTCCCTGTGTCTCCTGTCACCTCTCCACTCCCCTGGGTCCCGCCGGATGACTCCTGCCGCTGCCTGCCCTCCTCTCTTCTCCCCGTCGGGTGTTCGCCGGGAGGGGGTAGTGGGGGGGGGGGGTTTGGTCTACCCCGCTTGCTGTTCGCCGCCGCGGGTGTACTTCGCTCCGCGGCGGGCGGCTCTATATTGCTTCACTTGCTGCGGCCTGTCATGGCGCTGGCATGGTCACGTGGGCGCGCTTTTCGCTCTTTGGGGGGCGGCGCCGGGGGATGATGCGTACCGCGTCATACCCCCGCGGCCCGGCCCTCGAGGTTCTCTTCTCGGCGCCATTTTGCTGCTGCTGCGGCACGTGTCTGGTCTCGGGGGGCCATTTCCCACGTGTGCTGCGGTGTGATCTGTCGGCTGCTCTGCCTTCCTGCTAGGCCGGTTGTGCGGTGATCGGAGGGGGATATCTGTGTGGGCTGCACGCGCTGTACCCTTTGGTCCGTAAGTACCCCATGGTTTTTTTTTCTTATTGGGGCATGTACTGTGGGATGCTTATGTGTTCTTTGCTTATGTCAGGCGGGATAACTGTGTGTTGTGGTTTCTCCCGGTCCTGCTCTTTTCCCACCCCACCTCTCATTTCCTGGCTCCTTTTGGGGGCATCTCGGGTGGCTTTTATTAGCCCTTACCCTATACTGGCCTATTGTGCCTGTGTTAATCACCATATGGAGGCTTCTGGGGATAGCGTGCTCGGGGGTCCTTCGGGACAATCCTGGCTGTGTCATGTGCGGGGCATCCCCTTTAAGTGGCGGTGGCGCAGTCTGTGTGCTGTGCGCCCAAAGTATTATTGCGGACCAGGCTGGGATGAGCTCTTCTCTTCCCAGTTCTGCACTCCCCCAGGCATCTCCTACTCCCCCGCGCCTGCTTTTAGCCCCCAGTGAGGGGGATACTAGCAGGGGGCCCCAATCTGATCTAGGACTTCACGTGGCCAGCATTGAGAGGCAGCTGGCACGACCTGTGATGGGCAAGGTCTCGGGTAAGAATCGGCATCTTGACACCATGCCTTCCCTCTTTGCCGAGGAGGATGTGGCCTTCATATGTTTGGCGGCCGTGACTCCCTGTAGGAGGGGGAGCTTCTCATTGATTCTGACTCATCTGGGGACCATCAGGAAGTGTACGACAGTGACCCGGGGCCCGCCTCTGATGAGGATACTGGGCTCCCTGTTGACACTGATAGACTGTTGTTGGACATTTTTGAGACTTTGCACATTGCCCCCCCTAAGGTGGCGAAGAGGAAGCAGGGTGAGCTCACCCTGACAAGCAACGCTAGGAATTCCCGGAGCAGGGCCATTTCTCCAATATGGTGCTCAAGGAGTGGGAACGTCCTAACTGATTGCCCATGGTGCCCCTTTTTCTGCTGACCTGGTCAAGCGCTGGTCGTGTCCCCCTGAGGTGGACGCTCCTGTTCTAGGGCTGTCTAACACTTCGGTCATGCTATCCCCTGACACTACTACACTGCGTGATGGTGCGGACCACCGTATGGATCAGCTGGCCTGTCATGCTTTCACCTTTGTGGGGGCAGGCCTGCGTCCTTTTTGTGCCGTGGCCATTACGGCCATTGTCCTTCAGAAGAAGATCAAGCGGATGGCGCCATGGCTGTTAGGAGGGAGGATTATAGGTCCCCTCTGCTTTGCTCTGATTTTGTTGCATTTGTGCTGCCATGAATGATGCCGTCCGACTGGGCTGTAAGGCTTCGGCCCTCTTGGTGGCCGAACAGATGCACCGATCTGTTTGGTTGCACCAGTGGGCAGCTGACACTGCAGCTAAGAAGTCCCTCACTGGGCTTCCCTTCGCGGGGCTTCGTTTCTTTGGTGAGCGTCTGGATGTCCTGACCAAGGATGGTAGGTTACCTCAGCGTAGGAAGCAGCCTCAACCCTTTCGGGGGCCCTCCGCTTCCTTCCCCTCCTTTCGTGCTCCCAGAGGAGGTCGTGGCTTCCTCTTCTCGGGCAGCCGCAGAGATTCTTGGGGCCGTGGCAGATCCCGTGGTCGTCCCGGTCTCTCATGGGGTTCCAAGCCCAAACCCCCTCCCAAGGCCCCTCAGGCATGAGGAGGCGCCCTCACCCTTCCGGGTGGGGGCGGCTTCGGCTCTTTGCTCACGTCTGGAGGCTTCGCGTCTGACTGGTGGATTCAGGAGGTGGTGTCCTCCGATTACAAGATAGTTTGCAGCCTGGCCGCCCCCAAGATTTCTCAGATCCTGGATGTCTCCAAACTCTGTCAGCTCAGGGTTTGTGCCTAGCAGTTCAACACCTGTTGGAGTCAGGAGTTGTCTGCCAGGTACCTTACCAGGAACAGGGTCAGGGGTACTACTCCAATCTCTTCACAGTGCCCAAAAAGGACAGTTCTCTGAGGCCCATCCTGGATTTGAAGGGTCTCAACAGGGTTGTCCGATTCAGGCACTTTCGCATGGAGACGCTACGCTCTGCTGTCAGTACCCTCCGGCCGGGCGACTTCATGACCACTGTGGACATCAAGGATGCCTATCTTCACGTGCCAATCTTCCCAGGTCATCAGAGATTTCTGAGGTTCGCTCGGGGGGATCAGCACTACCAGTTTGTGGCCTTACCGTTCGGTATCACCTCGGCGCCTCGGGTGTTCACCAAGGTGCTGGAGGGCGTAATGGCACTTCTGAGGAACCGGGGGATTCGCATCCTCCCTTATCTGGACGACATTCTAATTGCTGCTCAGTCTCTTCATCAGGCCGAGAAGGATACTCAGGTGGTGACTTCCACTCTTGAGTCCTTCGGCTGGGTGATCAACTATCCCAAGTCTTCACTGTCTCTGTCTTTGGTGAGGTCCTTTCTGGGCATGACTCTGGATACGTCTCAGGTCAAGGTATTTCTCCCTCAGCAGAAGGTGGTGGGCCTTCAATTGCAGGCACGGGCCCTGCTCTTGTGTCCTCATCCCTCCATTCGGCAGGGGATGCGGTTAGTGGGCTTGATGGTGTCCTGATTCGAGGCAGTTCCCTTTGCTCAGTTTCACATGAGGCCTCTTCAGTTGCCTCTCTTGTCAGTTTGGGATCGGGACCCTGTGCCCCTGGATCAGGAGTTTGCTCTGTACCCTCTGGCTATTCAGTCCATCTCGTGGTGGCTGGACTCGAGGAATCTTCTAGTGGGCCGACCTATTCTAAGCATACAGTACGTCCTGCTCCATATATAATACTTACACGTGGGTAATCCTCCGCCAGATGGCGCTGTGCACTGCAGACATGCAAAAACAGGCTCCTCCCAGCCCTTCATATACCGAGGGACCTCCCACAAATCCCCAGATTTCTCTGCAGTGCTGACTGCGAAGACATGAAGTATCACTCTCTCGCAGGTGAGCGGGGCTATTACAGCC
The DNA here is from genome assembly GCA_027917425.1 of Gastrophryne carolinensis. Lineage (NCBI taxonomy): Eukaryota > Metazoa > Chordata > Amphibia > Anura > Microhylidae > Gastrophryne > Gastrophryne carolinensis. The sequence goes on from CM051234.1 coordinate 159,963,618, forward strand.
CCCGGCCCTGTGGGACTATTTCCACCCGTCCTCCTTGTGATGTGCCTCCCAGCCTGGGCTGCGCTGGTCGGGTGAAGGTAGGCAGCACCATGTGTGCTTACGGAGCCATGCTCCACCGCAGTCCCCCACCATAGGGTAGGCGGTTAGGCTGATGGTGAGCCTCTAGTGGATGCCCCTCCCGCATTATTGCCCCGTATAGCGGTGGACCCTGCGTAAAGGGTCGCCATCCTCCCTCGTTTCCCCCAGTAGTTAGGGGGAAAAGAAAGGGGGGGGGGGGTATGTGTGTGGCGGTCCCAGTGTACTCTAATGTCACGCTCGAATGTCAATGGCCATTGTATTGCCCTTGATTTTCAACTGGGTGTCAGAGCCGCGCTTCTTGCCCCTTATTACTGTTTGGTTGCCGCCGTACGTGTGTCCTTTCTTTTACTGAATAGTGTGCTGCGCGGGCGGCGGCTTCGTATAGACGCTGCGGCGTCTTCTTTTTGCAAAGGCTTATATTTAGTGATTTTATCCTTTGCGTGTTTGACTACTACCTCAGAGCTTCGCGTTCTTCGGGGTGGGCGGGGACTTGGCTTGGCACGCTCCGCGTCACGGCCAAAGATTGGGCCCGCCCTTCGAGGTTCGCTGGGCGCCATTTTGATGATCTTCGCATGCGCGCGCATGGTGGCGGTCCCCCTCCTCCTTGGTCTGTAAGTGCCCTCGCGGGCGATTCTTTACTAAATATTTTACCAGCTGCGCATGGCCATGACACCTCTTATTCCCTTTATGTCCTTCAGACGTCAAGTCTGCGGTGGCTTCTCCCGGATAGAGATATATATATATATATATATATATATATATATATATATATATATATAAAAAATATTTAGCGGGCTTACCTACTATTCTCCCACATTAATCAGCGGGTCTTTGGGGCATCCAGGGTTGCCTATTGCGTAAATCCCTGTTAGCATTGTGCTTTGATAATCACCATATGGAGGCATCTCAGAGTTATGTGATGCTGACAGAGCACGGGTCTGCGGACCCTGTGCTGAACAAGTACTGGCCCTGCAATCAGGATTGCCAGTGGCTGCACCTCGGTTTAATACACCTGTTTCCCCGTGCTTAAATCTCACGCCTGATGAGTCGCACTCGAGCGGGGATGACCAGCAAGTCGTGCTGCGCATTCTGCCTACGGCTGATCAGGTTATCTCGAGGTTGGCAGAGCGCTTGGGCTCTGGGAAGAAGCGGTCCCTGACGCCCCCGGGTTCTCTCTTTCCTACTGAAACTGAGGAGTTCGCTGCTCCGCAGGGCTTTGCTCCTTCTGATGAAGTTGAGCTCTTCTCCGACTCAGGTTCCTCTGATGAGATGCTGTGGAGTCGTGATGATTCTGGCCCTGGTTCCTGGGGCCTGTGTGACACTGATGAATTACTGTTAAAGATCTTGAGGTCTTGTCTATCTCTCCTCCTGGTGAGGCTCCCAAGCCTAGAAGGGAGAGTTTTCACACAGTGACACCGCGCTTGGAATTTCTGGAGCAGGATCATTTCCAGGCTCTAATATCCAAAGAATGGGAATCCCCTTGTAAACTTCCAGGGGTTCCAGGGGACTTGATTGGAAATACCCTTTTCCCCCTGATGTGGTTAACTGTTGGTCAGCACCTCCCGTGGTGGATGCACCGATCATAGGGGTTGTTAACCCCCCCTTCATGGCAGCTCCTACTTATTGTACCCTTCGGGATGCTGAGGACCGGCGCATTGATAGACTGGCTTCCCACGCCTTTTCTTGTGCAGGGACGGCGCTGCGCCTGGTCTGTGCTGCGGCCATCACTGCGGTGGCCGCTAGAACCCTCATCAGAAAGATGCTTGATAATCGGCCTGAGGATCTCCCCTGGGAGGTCTTTAATGCACTCTCCAATTGTGATGTATTTGTGAGGTTTATCCTCTTAGCGCTGGATGACACTATTAAGATGTGTGCAAGATCTTCTGCCCTTGTGGTAGCTATACACCGCCTGGTCTGGCTGCGACAGTGGGGTGCTGACGATGTTACAAAAAAGGCTCTCACTGGCCTTCCCTTTAGAGGGCGACGACTATTTGGGGCCCGTTTTGGACCTTTTTTTGGTAAAAAGGGCAAAACACCCCTACGCAGAAGACCGTCTCGGCCTCCTCGGGGCAGGGACACCCCTCCCCCTCCCTATGTTAGTGTTAAACATGAACCAGGGGTGTGCTTCCAGCTATTCGGCGTAGACTCCCGCCCCAGGGTTGGCAGACAATGTCCTGGTCCCTCCGGCAAACCTTCCGAAACCCCCCAAGCATGACGGGACTCCCTCGCCCATCTGGGTGAGGGGACGGCCGCAGCACCTTGCTCCTATCAGGAGGCGTCATGCCTCGTTCTGGTGGATCCAGGAGGTAGTTTCCTCCGGATGCAGGATAGAGTTTGCTGGGCGGTCCCTTTCTGAGATTGTCAGGGTGCTTCGGGCCCCTGTCTCTCTTCAGATGCTGGTGCAGGCCTTGCACGGCCTGCAGGGTCTGGGGTCACTTGCAGGTTGCCCTTAACAGGCAGAGGCAGGGGCCTCTCCACCATCCTTTCCACATTCCCCCAAAAGGTTGAGGCAGTCTGGCCCATTCTGGCCTTCCATAGGTTTGGCATTTCTACATTCACAGGCAGTTTTCTGCATGGAATCTCTGAGTTGGGCCACCAGCGCCATGCGCCCAGTGGGCCTCTTGCCGTCTGCGGAGACCTAAGATGCTTTTTTTAATACCCCTGTGTCTTCTGGACACCGAGGCTCTTACAGGTTAGTGTTGGAGGGCCAACACTGCTGATTGTGGCCTTGTTATCTGGCCTCTCTTCTGCTCCCAGAGTGTTCACCAAGGCACTGACGGGGGTGATGCCTCTGATGAGACCAAGGGGCGTCCGTGCGAGGACCTACCTGGTCGTCCTTCCTTACTTCCCAATCTCTACGCCAGGCCGAGTTGGTTACTCGGCCGGTGCTGTTTTTTGGGAGTCATTTGGATGGGTCACCTCAATTCGTCATTGTCCCCTTATTTGGTATCTCCATTCCTAGGGTTGTATTTGGATTCGGTTCCTGCGAGAACCTTCTTCCTTGGCAATAAGTGGACAATCTGGTTACATGGGCTCTGTCCCTCATTGCTGTCCCCCTACTTTCACCAGGCAGGATTGCAGCTGGTGGGCCCATTGGTGGCTGCTCAGAGGATGTCCCTTATACTCAGTGCCCTTGGGCTCTTCTGCAGCTTATATTGTTAATACTGGACAGGGTTCCAGCACCCCTGGAGCTGGGTCTGTGTATCTTCCCCCTTGGTACGGTGGTTCCTCGTGAGACGGTTGAACTCAAGGAACCTGTCAGGGGGCACCCCCTTTCTTGCATTTTCCTGTAGATGGATACCAAATCTATCAGGTTGACGGGGGGGGGGGGGGGTTCTTTTAAAATCCCCTGTGGTTCCAGGGGAGGTGGGGCCTTTAGGGGTCCATACACCTTTCTATTTTCTGATGCGGTGAGCCTTCAGTTTGGCTCTATCTCGCTGGACTACTCCTTTTCAGGACTGGTCTATTTGGGGGCTCTTGGTCTGTCTGACGACAATGGCCTGTATTATTTATCCGTGTGGGACTCGGAGCAGGATGATCCTCCAGGAAAGGATCCTGATCTGGGTGGAGGACAGCGTTCCCTGCATATCTGTGGTATTCGCTCCGGTGGATGTCCTTCTGCGACAGGATGTGTTGATCTTTGTGTCTCTATGGGTTCCATCTAGTGTGGATCTGTTGGGGCCCCGTCACTTTCATAGGTTCTCGGCCCTTGTTCCCTGTCCCAGATTATTCTGACTGTGGTCAGGAGGCTTAGTAACGTTATGGCTGGACATTATGTTCTGTATGTCTTATCTTTATTCACCCTGCTAGGCGGGGTTCTGAGCTAAGTTTGCTCTGGAAGGGGGGACCAGTAATACTGGTGGCCCCTGGGTGGCCCAGTGGAGTGTGGTGTGCAGATGTGGTACTGTGGACAGCGGACCTGTACGTTCTGTCAGGAGTGCTGATCTGCTCACTCAGGCCCCCTTTTTATTTCACCCCAATCTACAGGCTCTGGCCTAGATGGCCTTACGGCTGATTCATCCACCTTGATGGAGTCAGGCGTATTTTCTGGGTGACTGTGACTATTGGAAGTCTAGGAGCTAGCTTCTTCCGTCTATTTTAGGGTATGGCGTACCCATATTGATTGGTGTGAGTCTAGGTCCCTCCCCTGTCGGGCGCTCTCTGTTCCCAGGGTTCTACAGTTATTACAGCATGGGTTGGAGTGGGCTCTCCAACTCTGTACTCTGAAGGTTCAGGTTCTGCCCTATCCGCCTTCCTGTAGAAGTCTTTTGCTCTCTTTTTCCTTGGTTAAGCATTCTTCGGGGATTGCTCATTTGCATCCCCCCCGTAATTCTATGGTCCCGGTTGGGATTGAATTTTATTCTGTTTGCCTTGCGGGGTGTTCCCTTTGGACCTATTCCGGATACTGTCTGATTGTTCTTACTCTCAAGTTGTCCTTCTGGGGCTGTTGCTTCAGTGAGACGTGTGCCTGAGCGGGCAGCTCTGTTTAGCTAGCCCTCGTTCATTGATATATACACCATGATGTGGTGGTGTTCCGCTTTACGCCGAACCTTATGCCTGAGGTGGTGTCTTATGCTCATGTATTCAAGACATTTGTCTTTCTTCTGGGCCTTATTCCTAGTAACGCTGAGGAAAGGGGGTCTACATTCCCTCAACAGGTGTTGGAAGTTTTTCCTGGATTGTCTCTTGTCCCTTAGGGGGACTGATGCCCCTTGGGGTTAGCGAGCGTCTCCATCTGTATGTGCCTGATCTCGTCTGCTTCCAGGGGTTATGCGCCTTTTGGCCTGGTCTTTCCTTGAATGGATTGTCCCTTCTGGTCCTAGGAAATGTTTCAGCTTCTAGCTGATCCTTGTTAGTATGCTGGTCCGTATCCCCGCCTGTCACGCGGGAGACCAGGGTTCAATTCCCCGATGGGGAGAGCTCTAAGTTTTGCAAAGGCTACTGTTAGCATTTGGGCTGGTCAGGCCGTTACTCAGGCCTATTCTTTTAAGGGGAAGAATCTTCTTCTATTTCTGATTCTACTTGTGCTTTGGTATCTTTGGGCCTTTCAGCACCAGGTTTCTGTTGAACAAGTTCGCTACTTGTTTTCTATTCATACCTTTTCAAAGGTTTTTATGAGGTTGACGTTAGAGCTCTTTCTCATGTCGCTCTTGGTAACAAGGTTGCAGGTGGCAGTGCTTTTAACTGTCTGCTGTGCCTTTTTTGTTGGGGATCCCACCCTACTTTATGGACACTGCTATTGGATGTCCCACGTGTAAGTATTATATATGGAGCAGGACGTACTGTATGCTTAGAATAATACAATTCTGTGAAATACTCACCTGTAGAATTGGTATTATACGCATACAGTACGTCCTGCTCCACCCCACCCTGGTTTTACATTATTCTGGATCTCCTGTGTGGTGATTGTTATCATTGTTATTATTACCAGTTTTGGTGGTTGGTTTCTCCCGGCTTCTTTTTCTCACTGCTTTTCAATGCTGGGGATTTGTGGGAGATCCCTCGGTATATGAAGGGCCGGGAGGAGCCTGTTTTTGCATGTGTGCAGTGCACAGCGGAGGATTACCCACGTGTAAGTATTATATATGGAGCAGGACGTACTGTATGCGTATAATACCAATTCTACAGGTGAGTATTTCACAGAATTGTATTTTCTGCCGCCGTGCTGGGAGATTGTCACCGCAGATGCCAGTCTGACCGGTTGGGGGGGGGGAGTTTGGAAGTCTTTGAAGTTTCAGGGTCAGTGGGGCCCCCAGGCAGCCCATGCACCCATCAACATTCTAGAACTGCGGGCGATCAGGTTGGTTCTCTCCCAGTTGACCCCACACCTTCGGGGTCGGGCTGTTCAGATTGGCTTGGACAACCAGACGGCGGTTGCCATCAGGGAGGGACTCGAAGCAAGCGAGCCCTCAAGGAAGTGTCCCTGATACTGTCTTGGGCGGAAGAGAATGTCCCTTGCATCTCGGCGGTTTACATTGCGGGGGTGGAGAACCTGGAGGCAGACTCCCTGAGCAGGGGGATATCTCGGCTGGGGGAATGGTCCCTCAGCAACGAGGTATTCCACTCCCTGTGTCTCCGCTGGGGTCAGCTGGATGTGGACCTGTTTGCGTCCCGCCACAATCACAAGCTTCCAAGATTTGTCTCCCTGTCACAGGATCCTCTGGCCTTCACCACGGATGCGCTAGCGATTCCTTGGACGGAGTTTCGGCTCCTCTATGTGTTCCCTCTCTTTCCTCTGCTGGGCAGGGTGCTGCGCAAGATAGCCCAGGAGGGGGTACCAGCCATTCTGGTGGCCCCCTGTTGGCCAAGGAGGGTGTGGTTCACAGACATCGTGCAGTTGGCAGCAGACCGGTACGTCTTGCCCAAGGATCCAGATCTTCTCACTAAGGGACAGCTGCGCCATCCCAATTTACAAATGCTGGCTTTAACGGCTTGGCTGCTGAAACCTCCATCTTGATGGACAAGGGGTTGCCGGGCCTCTGTTGTTAATACTATGATTAGGGCTCGGAAGAAGTCCTCGTCTTTCATCTACTACAGGGTCTGGCATGCTTACATTGCCTGGTGTGAGTCCAAGTCTCTTCCTTGTCTGGTGTTTTCTATCCCCAGGATTCTAGGAATTTTTGCAACATGGTTTGGATTCGGGCCTTCAACTTAGTACCCTCAAGGGACAGGTGTCGGCTCTGGCTATATTTTTCCAAAGATCTTTTGCCAATCACCGGCTGGTTAAGACTTTTTTCCAAGGAGTTACTCATGTTTGTCCGCCACGTAAACCTATGCTACCGGTTTGGGATTTAAATCTGGTGTTGTCTGCTCTGCAGGGTCCCCCCTTTGAGCCTATCTGTGGGGCTGCGTTGCCCATTCTGACACTTAAAGTGGACCGAAACCCAGGATTTTGATTATCCTGGGTTTTGGTCCACTTCGGTGGGGCACCCCGATCGGGGGTGCCCCGCTGTCTGAAACCCCCCCCCCCCGAAAGCCCAGAAACACTCACCTCACCCCGCTCCCACATGACTGCGCCAGCCAATCACAGCGCTCAGAGCCACTGTGGTATGCGCGTCCAAGGCCGCTTGGACGCGCATAGCAGCTCAGCGGCTCTGAGCGCTGGAGGCCGCGTCTCGCGCTTCCCTCTAACAGGGAGCGCGCCTGCGCCGGCCATTCACAAACGGCCAGCGCGGCATGTGCTGATGGAACGGGGCGGAGGTAAGATTTGTGGGCCTCCTGGGGGCTCGATTTCGGATGCCCCACTGGGAGGGATCTGATCGGTCCGGTAATCTTATAGATTCCCGGGCCGATCCCCCCTGGGTTTCAAGCCACTTTAAGGTGGCCTTTTTGGTGGCTATTATTTTGGTCAGGCGAGTTTCTGAGCTGGCGGCGCTTTCCATGAAACCTCCTTATTTTGAGCGGCATCAGGATAAGGTGGTATTTCGGCTCAAGCCGGATTTCTTATCTTAAGGTTAAGTCTGTGTAGCGATAACCCTTATCGCCGGAGGGCTTCACCGCCCGAGACGTCCTTTTCCCAATCGTAAGAGGTGCTGCTGGAATTCCAGAGTCGTCCGTGAGGAAACAGGAACAGCCCTTACAAGGGCTAGTGAATTGTAATATAGCGTTTCCCCCAATAAGACAGAACTTCAGTATTGAGGGTGAAGGTGAAGTGTTCTTTATTAGTGCCACACTGTGCCTTATATGCAAGGCTCCATGCAAGGGGACCTCCCCCGTGGACCTGATGGAGGACTGCATGACAAATACACGGACCAATAGCAGCAGGGCACACAATCCCTCAACTCTGCCGGTGACGCAATCAGCAACACAATAGACGTCTGTAACACACTCAATCAGAACAATGCCAGTCCCAGAATGCAGAGCAGCACAGTCAGGAGGCACTTCCTGTTTGCAGGCTGCCTGATAAGATGGCGGCTTCCATAAGCCACCATCTTGGATGTTTAAAGGCTCATAACATGCAGTAGATGCAGGTAGGATGATTTTTAATGTGGCCAATCTGTATGTACAGGGTGTGGGAAACATATAAGATAGACTCTTGTTCAGAGTGAAGGTCCGCTTTAAGAAAAGGAAAGTAATGAACCTGTGTAAAGTCCAAAGGGCAGAGAGTCTGTCACAGTCTGCTTTTCATCTTAATCAGGACATTGTCTTAAGTAGTTGTGGGGGTGTTGGAATAGTTTTATTGCAACAACTACATCCTGTCTGCTTGTTATGCTATTGATAAAGTTAGTTTAGAAGACAATCCAGGAAGTCTTAGGCAGACCATGTGCCTGTAGGCATAGTGTGTTTAGCCTGCTAACAGAAAGGAGTGGTTTCTTTTGTCCCATGTTGAGATATGTTGCTGATGTATCTTAACATTTATGTTCCTGGTTGATTATTGAATAAACAGCCATTGTTCCTGCACACAAGAAGTGTCTTGTTATCTGCTGCTAACACTGCTGCAGTCTTGTAGTCTAAGCCCTAGCAAAGGATGACCCTAGAAACGTATTGAGCAGTCTGGCTGCATTTCATCTACTCAAACTTGTATTCTTTTATCTTTTTAGGTCCACATAATGTACAGTGGGATTTAGTGCATCACTGCATTTTTATAAGACAGAAATTGTTTAGCCATTACTGTATTTTTTTCGCACTATAAGACGCACCCATTAGTTACCCAAACGTGTGTGGGGGAATATCAGTGCGTTTTTATTAGGCGAATTGAAAAAAAAAAAATAGTAAACTCGCATATCTATTGCTCCTGTGCTGCTGCCCTGGCCACTACAGCCATGGGAGGCCATTAGATGGAGGAGTGGCAGACGGGCGGGCAGGGTAACTGATCCATACATGATGTCCACGATCCACGCTTTCCTTGCCGCTGCTTCTTCTCCAGCAGTAAGCACACAGAGCAAACACCCGGCTCTTTGCAGCTGGTGGACATGGCTGACACTCCGCGCATCACACGCCCACCCGCTGCACATAGCCAGATGTGTTTGCTCGCTTCACCAGAGACTAAGCAGCGGGGATAGCTAGGATTGGAGACATCAGGCAGGGTTTAGTTACCTTGCCCACCCACCTGCCACTCCTTCATCTTCTAGCCTCCCATGGCCTGGCCAGCAGCATGAGAATGGGAGGGGGTATGCCACACTGCCTGTGGGAAATGGGATGGGGAATGCCACACTGCCTATAGGGAATAGTAAGGAGGGAATGCCACACTGCCTATGGGAAATGGTAGGGGAGAAATGCCACACTGCCTATGGGGAATGGGAGGGGGGAAATGATTCACCGCCTATGGGGAATGGGAGGGGGGAATGTCACTCTGCCTACAAGTCGGAGTTTATGCACCTTGCCTATTTGGTTCTTGGGGAGGGGGGTGTTTGAGCACAACATTCGGTTTAGATATTTTTTTTTCTTATTTTACTCCTCAAGCCCTAGGTGCGTCATATTTGGTAAAAGATACGGTACTTGATGGTTCCTGAGTATTGATTCGATAAGTATTCTACGCTACTATACTATTTTCTGTAATTCAGTTCGTACCATTGTATGATGAATGTCCGAATCATACAATGGTAGTAGTTCTGGTAGTTTGGTAGTTAATTTTCTGTCTCAATAAAATTATGATTCAGTATAGACTATGTCCATCTGTTAAAAAAGGTGCAGAACATAAAAAGTTCTCTGCATGATTTCTTTGCAATAATTAAATGTAACATTTGCAAGGTGCGTGAAATTTGCCCTTTTTTCCGTGCAGTTAAATTTTGTCATGCGTAAAATTCAAGGATTCTTCTCGATGTTAATCTTGTTTCGTTCTGCTTTATATTCTGTTCTTGCAGTATGGTAAATACAGGCTGGGCTCTTTTCATGCTGATGTATGAACCTTAGGTTACTTTGTTTTTTTCATGAGTTAGGCTTTCTATTGAGAAACAATAAATCAAAAATAAAACATCCACTAACCTTTTGAAGCCTATATAAATGCACTTTTGAAGGAAAGGAATATCGGAGGACACCAAACTATTCCATTTACATATACCTTCCTTGCAGAGTGTATGTGCTCTGAATGCGTAAGTGTTTGTCTAAGCTTGTGGATCCCTGTAAAATTAAAACAGCTGGAACACATTATGCACCTAGATGTCCCCAAAATTGAACCAAATGTTTCAGGTTCATTGAAAAAATGCATCTGGGGATAAAGTATAGTAGGGAAAAAGTAGTGAAGTAGTTTTTGTTTTTAAAATATACATCAATGCAAATAAGATAATTGAAAGGCAAATATTAGTCAGCTTTAAACACTAGGGACTTTTCACGTCTTTTATCGTTTCTTTTAAAGTGCTCAAAAGCCCACTGAACTTGTAAATAAAGGTAGCCTAAGCACCTGCTGATATGGCCATTTGCCTAATTCTGGTCTGCAATAGATGAGTACTTAGTAAACATGTTATGCTACTTGTCCAGATGCCCCTTACACATCACATACAATCATGAAACTAGAAGAAAGGAATAGACCCATACCAACAGTGGCATAACTAAATGTGACAGGGCCCTGGTGCGAACTGCCTGGTGGGCATTTTAACCAAATTGTATACAACTAGACAACTAAAGACTGAAGCAGCAGATACAAATGATGCCTTTTTTCTGTACACTATGCCATGAGAGCACAAATCTAAAGAGGTGGAGGAACAACAATTAAGGGCTTCCTGACTTACGTTTGCAGCCTCTGCACCCCCTATAGTTACGGCCTGCATAGCAAATTTGTGGTGTAATCCATGGGTATTTGTCCCTTCTTTATTCAGCGTAAAAACCAATGGCAGCAGCCCTTCATCAGGTAGGACAGTGTGCAAAAACATATTGAAAAAGCCTGCCTGGGTTAGGCCACTCCCACTTTAGTTTCAGGACAAATCATCAGTTTTTAACACAAAAAAATTGACATTTTATTGTTCTGCAACACTGTTTAATATTAAGGCGTGACAAATCAATCCAAATCAAAATATCAACAAACAGTGGTTCAAAATATTTACATGTTGGAGTGATGCAGAAAAAATGGCATTAAATCTCCTTCATCCCATGTGTATATCTGGCTATACATCCTAGTCCAGGGAGGAAATGAGGGCTCATGTGTGCAATTTGCTGGCAGTTGCCCCTAACAAAATATGGCTGTGGTCCGTGGCTGGATATATCCTGTCTAGAGAGAAGTATGTGTTGGAGCCAATAAGAGGAAGCTGGGTAGTGATGTTAGCATCCTCAACCAAAGACCTTCTTCTGTCTGCCTGTTATTGCTGTAGATGAAGGGCTCTTTGTTGTATAGCCTGGGACAGCTGTATATGTTATATGGCAGTACGGTGGTGAAGTTCCTTCTGTCGAGGCTGGCCCTGTAGAAATAAAACACATTGCATCTAGCTCTGTTGGGCACCTATAACCTGCCACTTCAATTTGGCCATTTGTCGGTGCTATTCATGCAAATGTTCAGTATTTTTTTTTTTTATCTAAAGCCGTGTTCCCCAACCCTCTCTTAAGGGTCATGTTTTGTGGATCTCCACATAGCTGTCGTTGTATCTCTGTCTGACTGCTAAATACTTCACCTGCGTATCTGTGTGGAGATGGTGGCTCTTGAGGAGAGGGTTGGGAAACACTGATCTAATGGGTTAGGTTCTTATTGTACTATCATGTTCACCTACCTTGGTCTGTCCTATAATCTCTAAACCTCAAGGTCATTTCAGAAGGTAAATAACATTATTCGTGTTACATCTTACATCACTATCCAACTTCATCATATTAGCTCTGACTCTAACACATGATTCTAGCCACAGCCCTGGCCATCTTTGTTAGGGGCAACTGGCAGCAAATTCTTACAAGCCCTTGTTTCCTTGCTGGACTATGCTGGACTATGATTTAATTTAATTTCTTTAATTTCTTCTGCCGGGCACCCATATAGCTGCTGGTAAGCTGAGCACTGTAAGTGTCCCTTAAGGCTGTACCATGGATTATGATTAACCCCCATTTAGCAGGGGGTTTAACTTTCAGACTTTAGGTCCACTATAATTTGCTATAATACATAAAATACAGATTCTAATAGCAATGCCCTTGAAGGTCACGTAAGCAAGCTTACTTGGGGCCTTATTTATCAAGGGCTAGCGCCAGGTAGTGTCTGACTAGCGCCAGGTAGCGCCAGCTATCGGCGGCTACCGACTCCAGAACGCCAGGCGGCGGACACAATCACGCCTTTATCACGCTAAATGAGGCTAGCGCCGGCGAGAGCGTCAGCTAGCGCGGGATTCATCATGTAGCCGACTGCAACGAACAGCGCCGCTACTAATCCCATCACAGCGCCAGGTATGACCTGTCGCTCCCTGGCGCTCTCCAATGCATTTCAATGGAGCAATCTTTAATTATTCATAATTAATTGATTTTAAGTTTTTTTTTTTTAACTGTCAAAAATTCTGTGACCACTACGGCAATGTTAGATATTTTTTTAACCCTTTAACCGCCAGCCTACCTTGAGATTTTGTCACCCTTTGTTGCCAGACCATTTTGCACTATTTTGCGCTCCCCTTGTTCAACTGTGATTTTTGAAGGGATTTCCAGGGATTTCCCAGAAAAGTGATATATTGTTTTTTTCAGCAGAGTCTAAGCTTTAACATGAAATGTCTTGTTTGTCATTTTTTAGGTGTATTCTCAATATTTTTGGATGAAATATGTGCAAAAAAAACCCCAAAAAACAATTTTTTACAATTTGTAGTGTTTTTTGTAATAAAAAATGTAAGTTTGTCAATAAAATCTTATTGCACGTGAAACCCCAATTTCTCCCGGTTACAGTGATACCACATATGTATAGGTAGACACCCTTTCCTGCCCAGGAGACTCCCCCAAACTGAAACAACTCTTTAGGAGATTTTCAGATAAAATACAACTATGCTACGTGCTAAGCGCACCTTGCAGTTTTTCAAGAAAAACAACCCTTTACATTTGAAATACCCCCAACAAACTATAGATTCTCTGGAAGTACACACCTCAGGCTTTCTAGGCGTACCAGGCTTGTTGACATGGGTGCAGTTTTCTGGAAGTAATCCCTCAATATATTCTTTGGTTGCACAGGGTTTCTCTAAAAAAGTATAAAAAAGCAGAATCAAAACCATATTTTCCTAAAAAAACCTATATGCAAACAAGAAAAAAACTGAAAATCTGAAAAAGCAACATGCCCCGAACAGAACAATACCCAGCATGCATAGCTACTGTCAAGGGAAGAGTTGCCAAACACACCAAAGTAAAGCATGTGCGTAACGGTAATTTTACTTCAAAATTTCAGCTCTGCATACAAAGTGCGCACCTTGTGCTTTTTCTACCAAAACAACCCTTTACATTTAGAATATCCCCCATAAACCATATATTCCCTGAAAGTACACATTTTAAGCTTTCTAAGCGTACCCAGCTTGTTGTCGTGGGCTCATCTTTCTGGAAGTAATCCCTTGAAGAATTCTTAGGTTGCACAGGGTTTCACAAAAAAAATTATAAAAAAGCAGAATAAAAAACACCTTTTCCTAAAATATCAATATGCAAATAAGAAAAAACAAGCTAAATCTGAAAGCGCAAGGTCCCCCGAGCAGAACAATACCCAACATGCATAGGTACTATTAACCCTTTTAATTGCCAGACTACACATTTTTCCCCATTTTGCGGCATGTTTAACCGTGATTTTTGTCGGAATTTCTTGGAAAATATATATATATTTTTTTGCAGCAGAATTTAGGCTTTAACATTAAATGTCTTGTTTGTAATTTTTCTACTGTTTTTTAAATATTTTTGCGTAAAAAAAACAAAAAAATAAATAAAATAATATTTTTTAAACAATTGTCTCCTTTATTTTAAATAAAACATTTTTAGTAATAAAAACCATATTGCATGTGATAGCCCCATTTCTCCCGATTACAACGGTACCACATATGTATCAATAGCCCCTCATTCTTGCCCAGGAGACCCCCCAAACTGAAAAGAGCATTTTATAACATTTACAAATAAAATACTACTATCCACACTATAAACATAAGGGGTTCATTTAAAATGACATAGGGACCCCCTCCCGGGGGGGGGGGACCCCAATTTTTTTTGAGAATTTTTGGCTAAGCCTAACCCCAAAAATTAAAAAAAATAGTGGGCCCCCCCTGGGAGGGGGTCCCTATGTCATTTTCTTTTTAATTTTAATTCTTTAAAATTTTATTTTTTTTTAATTTTTTCTTTTTAATCCCAGGGGGTGGGGGACCCCATTTTTGGGGGGAATTCTAAGGGTTAGGGTTAGCCTAACCCTAACCCGTAAAGTGGACCAACACCCAGGATTTTCACTATCCTGGGTTTTGATCCACTTCCGCGGGGGGTGCCCCGCTGCGTAAAACCCCCGAGAAAGGTATAAAAAACTCACCTCAGCCCGAACCTACGGCGCATGCGCGAGCGCTGGTCCAATCAGAGCGCTCAGAGCCGCTGTGGTATGCACGGACAAGGGACTGACAACCACAGCGGCTCTGAGCGCGCTGGCAGCCGCATCTCGCGCTTCCCTCTAACAGGGAGCGTGCCCGCATCGGCGATTCACAAACGACCGGAACGTGTGCGCGCCCTGATAGAGAGAAGCGCGATATGCGGCCCGCGCATGCACCGTTGGAACAGGGATAAGGTAAGGCGATTGGGGCGTCCTGGGGGGTTTCACACAGTGGGGCATCCCGATTTTGGATGTCCCGCAGGGAGGGATCTGATCCGGGCCGATCAGCCTGGGTGTTGGTCCACTTAAAAAAAAAAAAGTAGGGGGGGGGACCCCATTTTTGGGGGGAATTTTAAGGGTTAGGGTTAGGCTAACCCTAACCGTTAAACATTTTTTTAAAAATCACGTAGGGACCCTCATTTTTTTGGGGAATTTTAAGGGTTAGGGTTAGCCTAACCCTAACCCTTAAAATTAAAAAAAAAAATTACATAGGGTCCCCCCTCACAGGGTGGGGGACCTCATTTTTTTTTTGAATTTTAAGGGTTAGGGTTAGGCTAACCCTAACCCTTAAAATTAAAAAAAAAAATGACGTAGGGTCCCCCCTACCCGTCATAACCAGCCCGGGACCAGCTATGGGGGCTTGTAGGCACAGAGTGGGGGGGCCAGCTTTTGTGGCCCCCCCACCCTGCAGCCTACGAGCCCACATAGCCTATGTGGGCCCGGGCTCTTCTGCCCCCCCCCCCGGGCTTTGGGGAGGCAGGTAATTGGGGGTGCAGGGGTTAATGGCAAGTCACCCGCTAGGGCAGGTGACTTGCCAGACCCCAGCCTTGTGAACTGGTACAGGGGTCTCATGGACCCCTTACCAGTTCACAAAGGGTTAACAGAAAAAAAAAACACGGACACAAAATTTTTATTTATTAAAAAAAAAAAAATTTACTCTCTACTCACCTTCGATCGTCAGCTCCTGTGTCCCTCGCTGATCTGCTGTCAGATGCCGGTGATCCAGAGAAGGAGGAGGCAGGAGATCAGAGGATCTCCTGTCACCTCTTTCCAGGGCACCGATCACCGGCATCTGACAGCTAACAGAGCTGTAGCCGGTGATCGGGACTGGGAATGACGCCCTTTGGGGGCGGGGCTTAGCGGGGACGACGGCCCGGACTGACGTCATTAGCCCAATGGGGCGGGGCTTAGCGTCAAGATGGCGGCCGCCATCGGAACAGGAGAGGGGAGAGAGCCTTCCAGGCTCTCTCCTGAAGATCGGAATGACCTGGGGGGGGATCGGAGGCCCCCCAGGTGAAGAGGAGGGTCGGCGGGAGCCAGCGCACACAGAGGTAAGTAAATGTCATTTTTTATTTTTTTTTATTTTACAGGAAAAGCCGGAGGCAGCTGAAATGGGGGGGGGGGCACCCTATTCCGGGCCCTCCCCTGCAGCCAGAGGAGGTCCGGTGAACGATCGGAGACCACCATTTTGAAGAGGAGACCCGGCTGAATCAAACGAGGGGTCAGGTAAGTGACTTTTTTAAAAACTTTTTTTACTATTAGTGGGGAAAGTCAGGCACGTAAAATTTACGTGGCTGGCAGTTAACTGCAGGAGAGGCAGCCACATAAATTTTACGTGGCTGGCGTTTAAAGGGTTAAAGGTAAAAAAAAAAAAAAAAAAAATTGTGCAGAATTGATATTACAGGTCTGATATTAATGTATTCATATTACAAAATGTTTAGAAAAACTTGTTTAATTTTTAAAACAAAAAATATGGTTGTTTGGGGGTTAAAAACTACTTTTAAGCCATCACCGCCAGCGCTCTGGGGTTTAAACAAGCATTTCACAGCGCGAGAATTTTTTGAGCGTGATTTGTTAATGAATATTCTGGGAGCCATTCGCTCTGGCCATTCGCTGTCAGGCGCACCCATACAGCGCGGAACCTGTCAAACAGCGACTCCTAACCCCGTATTCAACATTACCGCACACCGACTGAGTCGCTGTCAACAAGCGAACAACGGCCAAGCACAGCGAATACTAGCAGGCGCTGTGAAAATCACGCTACTGGCGCTCATCTGTCGCTACCTGGCGCTATTAATGAATCGGCCTCTTGATCACCACTTGCTAGATTGGGAGATTGAAATGCCCAGTAATTTATCATGCTGTTCCTGATATTTAGGTAAGAAGAAACTACTGTTCTTGCTCATGCTCTTGTTAACCTGATATTTGATACAGTTTCTGACATCTGCCGCTTACTTGCGTAGAAAATAGAGCATGCTGTGTTTTGCTAGATCACTTTAACACACATACTGATTTTATTAGTGGAAAATACATTTTAATAACCTTTTTAGCTGACAGTTTTGTTATTTACAAGTTGTTGGCAAATTCTACTGAAAACAACTGGAAGCCTTTTTACATGTTTTAATGTAAATGCAAAAGGTTAGGAGGGAAGTGGTCCTTAAGGAAATGAAGAACTAAATACTCCACTAAAATACTGTGCCGAACTGTCTGACAGGTGAACTCTTGAAAGATGGTCCTCCTTTAGCAAAGAGTAGCTGCCTCTCTTACTGTTAAGTGCCAGCTACATGAGACTCACATAGCTGACTTTAAACCCCCCACAGAAATTACTGTTAACTCTTTGTGAACTGGTAAGGTATCCTTGAGACCCCTATACCAGTTCACAAGGCTTTGAGGCTGGCAACTCACCTGCGGCTAGCGGGTGACTTGACAGTAACCCTGCCTAAATTAGGGGCAAGGCAATTACCTGCCGCCCCAAAGCCTGGGGGGACAGAAGAGCCGGGTCCATTTAGGCTTTGCAGGCTTGTACCCGGCAGAGCGAGGGTCACCAAGGCTGGCCCTTGCACTCTGTTCTTTAAGCCCCCGTAGCTGGTCCCCTGGATGGTTATGCTGGGTAGGGGGGCTCCACGTAATTTTTTGTGGATTTTTAACCCTTTAAAATTCACAGAATAAATGCCTATTTTCTGGGGGTTTAACCCTTTATGGTGTGGATAGTAGTTGTATTTTATTTGTAATGTTATAAAGTGCTCTTTTCAGTTTTGGGGGTCTCCTGGGCAAGAATGGGGCGGTACCGTTGTAATCAGGAAAAATGGTGATTTCACACGCAATAAGGTTTGATTGACAAACTTTTTTTTGTTTTTATTGCAAAAAAACACTACAAATGGTAGAAAAATATTTTTTGGGGTACATACTTCACTCCAAAATTGAAAATACACTTATTTCATATTGAAAAAAAAAATAAATAAATACACACACATTTCATGTTAAAGCCCAGACTCTGCTTAAAAAAACAGTATATAATTTTCCTGAGAAATACCTGGAAATCTTTTTAAAAATCACAGTTAAATATGTGTAGCGCAAGCAGTGAAAAATGGTCTGGCAACAAAGGGTGACAAAATCTCTAGGTATGCTGGAAGTTAAAGGATTATAACGCTCTAGTGCTTCCTTTGCTTCTACACTAGAAAAATAATTTTATTGAATTAGAAGCATCTGGTGATACCCATGGTGTGGGTATTTCATCAGAACCCCGATAGTATTCTAGCACTTATATGTATGCGGTATGAATGTGTCATGTGCCAGATTAATTGTCAATTTAATTTTAAAATTAAGCTATTACCAGTCCAAATATATCTTGACAAATTGTGAAGCTTGTATTAACCAAATTCCAAAATTGTGTTTTGTATGCATTTGATTCCCTGAAAAGCTGCTAGGTTAATGGAAAATATTTGGTTATAAATAGGTAATAGATTTACAGTCTACACTATCAATGAATTACATTAATCCCAGAAATTATCACAATTGTGTATAACCAGGAAATTGTAAAGTATGCTGGCCTGCATGGTTCCCCTTGGGAGGAAAGCCCAGATGTTATGTAAATTACAAATGAACTTCATGGCATTTTATGGAGACAGGATTGTAGAAAATATCTCATCTTCCTAAAATGCATAAGGAATTAGAGCCTCAATTTCATACAAGTGGTTTTAGCATGTTCTGTTAGACAAAGAAATCTGTAATATTTGACATACTGCTTGTTTAACATAAGCACATTATATGTTTTAGACTTTCTATGGTTGCACTTTTTGTACTTGACAACTTTTTGTCACTTGTAATAAAGCAATTATTGGGCCACCCCATTTTAAGGAGCCAGTATCTATATTTTGTTATAACCTTATGTATACATTTTGTATTTAGGTTTCCCCAGGTGTCTCTTAATAATATGTATTTTTCTTCCAATCCATTCCAGACCCTCCTTACACTTGGGATTACCTCCTTGCAGATTGGATGTGACTGCAACACAAAAAAGGCGTGGCCCCTCCCGGCCCCATAAGTAGCAGCTGCCTCCTAACCTAGATCGGTTTCTTTCTTGCAGTTGCAAGTGGCTGTGAAGGTTGTTCAGGAATTCGCTCTCAAGGATTGGCAGCAAGCAGGGGAATGCACCCTGTCGGCTTCCTGCGTAGCCTTATTTCCACGGATCTCCTGGACCCATTTTGCCTCCCACAGCGTCTGGCTGTTTTGGGGTTCGTGAGGTAAGATGGAAGCGCCGGGTTCTTGAGGCGCTTACAGAGCTCTTGCGCTCCTGGCTGCAGGCTTCTTGGAAAGCCGCAGGTTTTTCTGGTGTACCTGCTGAGGAACATGTTAATTTGTAGTCAACCCTTCCTCCTTCCTATGCAGGTTAGGATCTTTTTTATTTAGAACATTTTTTTTCTTTTTTGAGTCTGGTATTATCGTCTCTCCAGGGGGCTCCCCTTGAACCTATGTTTGACGCTCCTTTGAGCATTTTTACGCTTAAGGTGATGTTTTTGGTGGCAATCACCTCGGTGCGGCGTGTTTCTGAGTTAGCCACCTTATGTATGAAGTCTCCTTATTTTGAGTTACACAGAGACAAGGTTTTTATTCCTAGTATGTCACACACCCCGCTTCCAACATCCATGACACTTGGGATACCGGCCTGTAGAGGGCGATCTTGCAGAGATGACATGGAAAAAAGGAGCCCCGCCTGGTCCATAAGTACCTGGGACCTCCCACCAATCCCCGGTCTTTTCGTCTCTGCAGATCGGCGAAGCAAGTCAGAAGGTGACTCTCTCCTCCTTGCAGGTAGCCGGGGTTACTCCCGGCCTTTCTCTAGTTCTGCCTGAACCTCATTTTTTACGGTTATGCTTAAGATATGCCTCCCAGCCTTGGCTGAAGGGCTCGGGCTAGGGTAGATACACCCCTGGGTGTATATGGGAGCTTCTCCCCCGTGAGACCTCAAATAAGGGGTAGGTGGAATCCGGGTTGGTGTCCCCCGGCATGGGATGCCCCGTCCCTTTAAATCTCCATGTGCCTATTGGGTGCTTATTGTTTTCCCCCCTTTTGGCCCTCCTGGACCCTGCTGGGGGAAGGGGGGGGGGATATTTATTTAGGGAGTATCTTTTGGCCTATGCATTTTGTTTTTTTTTTTTTAAAAAAAAAAAAAAGGAAAAGATAAGAAAGTGACATACCTGTTTTGGGTTTTTTAAATTTCCCTCTCATTTTTTCGTTCGGCCCCGTTCTATGATGTCATGCTATTGTCTTTGACTGACCCATCCTCTGCTCTCTGAGCAATGCTAGGTGGTGGGCGGGGCTTCGAGTCGGCGTCGCATTTCTGCTTCCTCTTCCTGTTTGACATGTGGTTTGCTGGTTCCTGTTCTGGTGCTGGCCTTCACTGGTCCTGGCTGCTGCGTTGGTGCCGCTGCTGGGCTTTTCTTATATCGATTGGTCGCAGGGCTGTCGCTGGTCCATTGTGGTCACTGTGAGTACCCTTTAGTTATACTAAAGGGAAATCTTTTTTATTTACTGTTATTTCTTTCTAGCATATGCATAAGGCTCATTGTGTTTTCTCTATCTTCCAGGGGTAAACTCTCTTAATAGGGGTTTCTCCTGGTCCTTGTTTAAAATCCTCCCACCTAGGGACTATTAAGGGGCATCCCGGGTAGCTTAGGCTTTAAAAATCCCATATACTTGGCGACTATAAAAAAATGTTTTAATAAACACCATATGGAGGCATCTCAGGATACTGGCTTTTCAGTACCTGCGGGACAGACTCGGCAGTGTTTGCAATGTGGGGCATCCCTTGTTGGGGATAACGCATTTTTTTTTTTGTGTATCTTGTGTTCAATTGGTTATAATGCAGCAGTAAGGGGCCCAAGCCTCAGGGTAGGTGGCTCCTGCCTCTTCCCCCCACATCGCCTTGTCTTGTTCATACCCCCAGTGATAGTCATGGGTAGAGAGTCGCTTTCTGATGTATGTACCTGATTGGCTCACATTGAAAAAATAAATGTCTAGCTCTGTGGCCAAGAGGGCCTCAGCTAAAAGAAAACATTTAGCTCTGGCCGTTGAGGCAAATGAGCTTGATTGTAGCGAGCATTTTTGATTGTTCTCCGTTTGAAGAAGGAGAATTCTATGAAGAATCTGATGTTTCAGATGTTCAGCAATTGTGGGTATTGATGCTGAACAAGGTGAAGGGGAGAATTTTGCCACCCCTAAAGCTCTTGCTCAATTATATGAGGTCTTGGCTATCAATTTTCCAGAAGCAGTCCCTCCTCAGAAAGGGGAGTTCTTTGGAGCCTCCAAGCCTCGTTTTGAATTTCCTAATCAGAAACATTTTGAAGATATCATTCTTAAGGAATGGGAAAAGCCTGCGCGGCTTCCTGGCATTCCTTTGAGCTGGGATATAAAAAAAATAAAATAAAAAAAATCCCTTTCCTGCAGACACTGTAAGCGTTGGTCATCCCCCCTGTGGTGGATTCACCTGTGCTCAGTTTGTCCAATTCCTCTGTTTTGCATTCTCCGGAATCTACTTCCCTTAAAGGATGGGGAGGACAAACGTATTGATCAAATGGCTTGCCATGCGTTTGCTAGCGTTGGCTCTGCCTTGCGGCCTGTGGGTGCC
This sequence comes from Gastrophryne carolinensis, assembly GCA_027917425.1. Lineage (NCBI taxonomy): Eukaryota > Metazoa > Chordata > Amphibia > Anura > Microhylidae > Gastrophryne > Gastrophryne carolinensis. The sequence continues at coordinate 159,985,028 of CM051234.1, forward strand.
TCGGCCCTTATGGAAGTCGCTATTAGATCTGTTATTAGAGACCTATTGAATACCTTAGGGATTGATCCAGCCTCTGATGAGTTTTCCGCTCTCAAGCGATGTGATTTATTTGTGTCTTTTGTACTTTCTGCTGTAGATGACTCCATGGTCTTGTGTAGCAGAACTTCTGCTTTTCGGCGGTCTATTTGGCTACGCCAGTGGGCGGCTGATACGGTGTCAAAGAAGTCGCTTACAGCGCTTCCCTTTGGTGGATTACGCCTCTTTAGTGAGAAGTTGGATCCTGTCATTAAAGGAGGCAAATTGCCTCAGCGTAAGAAGCAACGTCGTTCCTTGTGTGGATCGGCTTCCTTTAAACCTTTCGTGGTTCCAGAACGGGCAGAGGATCGGCCCTTTTCAGCCCCAAGGGGACTGCATGGAACAGAGGAAGAGGACGTGGCCGTCCAGGTCAGAGTTGGGGATCTAAGCCCAAGTCCACTTCCAAACCTGCCCAGCAACGAGGAGGCGCCCTCACCCGTACGGGTGGGGGGGCGGCTGCGATTCTTTTTTCCAGGCTTGGGTCAGGCTTACAAGCTGGAATTCGAGGTTCGGCCTCCTCCCAGATTTTTCAGGTCTCTGATGCCCGCAGATCCGGTGATCGCACAGGGGCTCCGGGCAGCTGTGGCGAACTTTTTAAACATGGATGTTATCCGCCAGGTTCCTCCAGCAGAAAGAGGTCTGGGGTTTTACTCCAACCTATTTACGGTTCCCAAAAAAGGACAGCTCTGTTCGGCCTATTCTAGATCTGAGACGACTCAATCAGTTTATGCGTTTCCGAAGGTTCCGCATGGAGTCGTTGCATTCAACGATCGACGCTCTCCGCCAGGGGGACTTTATGACGTCCATAGACATCAAGGATGCTTATCTGCACATTCCTATTTTTGCCGCTCACCAAAGGTTTCTCAGATTCACAGTAGAAGACCACCATTTTCAGTTTGCGGCTCTTCCATTCGGTCTCACTCTATCCCCAAGACTGTTTACCAGGGTCCTGGCAGGAGTAATGGCTATTCTCAGGGTCCAGGGCATTCGCATCATGCCATTGCTGGACGACTTGCTCATCACAGCGTCATCTTTCAATCAGATGGAACTGGACACCAGAACAGTGGTGACTACACTAGAGAGGTTTGGTTGGGTGATAAACCATGCCAAATCCTCTCTTTGTCCCGTAAGGGAGATGCCCTTTCTGGGCTTGATTCTGGATACCCTTTAGGCCAGGGTATTTCTTCCTCAGTCCAAGATTGTTCTGATTCAGGATTTAATTCATCTGTTCCTGTCCAATCCTCATCAGCCTATCCGCTTGGGGATGAGATTAGTGGGGTTGATGGTGGCCACGCTCGAAGCAGTTCCTTTTGGTCAGTTCCACATGAGGACGCTTCAGCTCTTTCTCCTGGCGAAGTGGGACAAGCACCCATTGTCTTTGAATTGGGCTTGTCTGTTGTCTCCCCTCGTCCTGCAGTCCCTCCAGTGGTGGCTGATTTCGAGCAATCTCAGGGACGGCAAATCATTTCTGACCCCTTGTTGGGAGTTGGTCACCGCAGATGCCAGCCTTACAGGCTGGAGGGGGCATCTGGAGGAGACACCGGTTTCAGGGGTTGTGGGGGCCTCTGGAGGCCCATTCCCCAATCAATTTTTTTGGAACTTCGGGCCATTCATCTTGTGCTGCTCCGTCACCGAACAGCAGTTGCATACATCAATCACCAGGGAGGGACTCGCAGTTGGGGTGCCCTCCGGGAAGCATCTCTGATCCTTCAGTGGGCAGAGATCAATGTTCCCTGCATAGCGGCAGTTTACATTCCAGGGATAGAGAAGGTGGAGGCAGACTCCCTGAGCAGAGCATGCGCTCGCCAGGGAGAGTGGTCTCTCAACCCCGAGGTCTTTCAGTTCCTTTGTCACAAGTGGGGGTCACCGCGGTTGGACCTGTTTGCGTCTCGCCACAACCACAAGCTTCCAGCCTTTGTGTCTCTATCCCAGGATCCTCTGGCAGTGGATGCCATGTCTCTTGCCTGGAAAGGATCTGGGGTTCCTGTATCCTTTTCCCCCATTCTCCATGATAAGCAAGGTGGTGCGCAAGTTGGTTCTGGAAGGGGCACCAGCAATTATGGTGGCTCCAAAGTGGCCAAGACGCCTGTGGTTCGCAGAGGTCACAAGGCTGGCAGAGGATTTGTTGCCTCTGCCTCTTCTTCCAGATCTCTTAAACTCGGGGTTAACTTTGTTACCCCAATTTGCGTGGCTGCTGAAATCTCCATCTTAAAGGAGGAAGGCCTTTCTGATGCTGTCATTCTGACTCTTGTTAGAGCTAGAAAGAAGTCTTTCTCTGTGGTTTATTACAGGACTTGGATGTCCTACATTGACTGGTGTGAGTCTAGGTCCCTGCCTTGCAGGGTATTTTCTATCCCTAGGATTTTGGAGTTTCTGCAACAGGGTCTGGATTTGGGCTTCCATATTAGTACTTTGAAAGGGCAGGTTTCTGCTTTGGCTTGACCTTTACAGAAGGTTCTTCTTCATATTCTCACTCAGAAAGTTGCCTTTTTGGTTGCTATTACCTCTGTCCGTTGGATTTCTCAATTGGCGGCCCTCTCAATACAGGCTCCTTACTATGAGAGGCATCAGGATAAGGTGGTTTTCCGTTTTAAACCAGATTTTCTTCCTAAAGTGGTGTCTGCCTTCCACTTAAATCAGGATATAGTTCTTCCTTCATTGTGCCCTAATCCTAGTAATAACAAGGAAAGGGTTTTACATTCTTTGGATGTTCGTTGTGTTGTGCCTTCTGAGCCTAGAAAGGGTTTGGAACCCGCCAAATCTTCCATTAGTAATGGATTCGTCAGGCCATTGTTGGGGCCTATTCTGCTAAGGGGAAGGTTCCCCCTTTTCGTGTTACTACTCATTCTGCTCGTGCTGTTGGTGCGTCCTGGGCTTTTCAGCACCAGGCTTCTGTTGAACAAGTTTGCAAGGCTGCTACTTGGTTTTCGGTTCACACTTTTTCTAAGTTTTACAAGGTTGATGTGCGGGCCTCAGCGGTTGCTGCTTTTGGTCGCAAGGTTCTGCACGCTGCAGTAATTTAAGTTATGCCTTATTTTCCTTGTGGGATCCCCGCCCATTATAGACACTGCTATTGGATGGAAGTGTGTGTTGGAAGCGGGGTGTGTGACCTACTAGGAATAATACCATTTTGTGAGTACTCGCCTGTAAAATGGGTATTACGAGTATGTCACACACCCCGCTTCCCCCGACCTTTTTTGTTCTGGGATCCTTTATATGGTGTTTCTTATTATTTTTCACTATATAATTTGCTCTTCCTGGTTCTTCACTGCTTTTTTAAAAGACTGAGGATAGTGGGAGGTCCCGGATATTTATGGACCAGGAGGGGCTCCTTTTTCCCCTGTCATCTCTGCAAGATCGCCCTCTACAGGCCGGTATCCCAAGTGTCATGAATGTTGGAAGCGGGGTGTGTGACATACTCGTAATACCTATTTTACAGGTGAGTACTCCCAAAATGGTATTTTCTGATACTCAGCAATTTGTGGGTATTGACGCTGAACTAGCAGAAGGGGAAGTTTTTGACTCCCCTAAAGCTCTTGCTCAATTGTATGAGGTATTGGCAATCGCTCCTCCTGAAGCAGTCCCTCCTCAGAAAGGGGAGTTCTTTGGAGCCTCCAAGCCTCGTTTAGAATTTCCTAATCAAAGCATTTTGAGGACATCATTCTTAGGAATGGGAGAAGCCCCTGTGCGGCTTCCTGGCGTTCCTTTAGGCTGGGAAAAGAAATATCCCTTTCCAGCAGACACTGTTAAGCGTTGGTCATCCCCCCCTGAAGTGGATGCTCCTGTGCTCAGTTTGTCCATTTCCTCTATTTTACATTCCCCGGAATCTACTACTCTTAAGGATGGGGAAGACAAACGTATTGATAAAATGGCTTGTCACGCTTTTGCTAGCGTTGGCTCGGCCTTGCGGCCTGTGTGTGCTTCGGCACTTATGGCAATTGCTATTAGGTCTGTTGTTAGAGACCTATTGAATACCTCAGGGCTTGATCCAGCCTCTGATGAGTTTGTCGCTCTCAAGCGTTGTGAATTGCTTGTCTTTTGTACTTTCTGCTTTGGATGATTCCTTGGCCATGTGCAGCAGAACTTCCACCTTGCTAGTTGCTATTCGGCGGTCTATATGGTTGTGCCAGTGGGCGGCTGATACTGTGGCTAAGAAGTCACTTACCGCACTTCCCTTTGGGGGATTGCGCCTTTTTGGTGAAAAGTTGGATTCTGTCATTAAAGGAGGCAAATTGCCTCAGCGTAAGAGGCAGCGTCATTCCTTTCGGGGATTGGCCTCCTTTAACCCTTCCTTTCGTGGTTCCAGATCTGATAGAGGATCGGCCTTTTCAGCCCCAAGGGGGACTGCATGGAACAGAGGTAGAGGACGTAGGCGTCTAGGTCAGAGTTGGGGGTCCAAGTCTAAGTCTACTTCCAAGCCTGCCCAGCAATGAGGAGGTGCCCCCACCCTTATGGGTGGGGGGGCGGCTGCGGTTTTTCTTCCAGGCTTGGGTCAAGGAGGTATCAGACAGATGGATTCTGGAAGTTGTGTCCTCCGGTTACAAGCTGGAATTCGAGTTCAGGCCTCCTCCCAGATTTTTCAGGTCCCGGATGCCCGCGGATCTGTTGATCGCGCAAGGGCTCTGGGCTTCGGTGGCGAACCTCTTAAACATGGACGTCATCCGTCTGGTTTCTCCAGCGGAAAAGGGTCTGGGCTTTTATTCCAACCTTTTTACGGTACCCAAAAAGGACGGCTCTGTTTGGCCTATTCTAGATCTAAGACGACTCAATCTATTTATCCGTTTCAGAAAGTTCCGCATGGAATCATTGTGTTCAACGGTCGACTCTCTCCGTCAGGGAGACGTTATGAAGTCTATAGACATCAAGGATGCTTATCTGCACATTCCCATCAGTTCCGCTCAACAGAGATTTCTCAGGTTCACAGTAGAAGACCAGCATTTTCAGTTTGTGGCCCTTCCATTCGGTCTTACTTCGTCCCCAAGAGTGTTTACCAAGGTGCTGGCAGGAGTAATGGCTATTCTCAGGGTCTAAGGCATTCGCATTGTGCCATTACTGGACGACCTTCTCATCACAGCCCCGTCCTTCAATCAGGCGGAATTGGACACCAGAATGGTGGTGGCGACACTAGAGAGATTCGGTTGGGTGATAAACCATGCCAAATCTTCTCTTTGCCCCGTCAGGGAGATTCCCTTTCTGGGTCTGATACTGGATACCCTTCAGGCCAGGGTATTCCTTCCTCAGTCCAAGGTTGTTCTGATTCAGGATTTAATTCGTCTGTTCCTGCCCAATCCTTGTCAGCCTATCTGCCTGGGGATGAGGCTAGTGGGGCTGATGGTGGCCACATTCGAAGCGGGCAAGGTGGGACAAGCGACCGCTGTCTTTGAATCAGGTTTGTCTCCCCGTGTTCTGCAGTCCCTTCACTGGTGGCTGACTTCGAGCAATCTCAGAAGCGGCAAGTCATTTCTGACCCCCTGTTGGGAATTGGTCACCACAGATGCCAGCCTCATGGGTTGGGGGGGCATCTGGAGGGAACATCAGTTCCAGGGTTTGTGGGGTCCGCAGGAGGCTCACTCTCCAATCAATTTATTGGAGCTTCAGGCCATTCGTTTAGTCCTACTTCGATTAACTAATTTCTTGCGGGGTCTGCCGGTTCAGATTCGGTCAGACAACCGAACAGCGATTGCATACATCAATCACCAAGGAGGGACCCGCAGTTGGGGTGATCTCCGGGAAGTGTCTCTGATCCTCCATTGGGCAGAGAACAATGTTCCCAGCATATCGGCAGTTTACATTCCGGGGATAGAGAATGTGGAAGCAGACTCCCTGAGCAAAGCATGCGCTCGACAGGGAGAGTGGTCTCTCAATCCCAGGGTCTTTCAGTTTCTTTGTCACAAGTGGGGGTCTTCACGGTTGGACCTGTTTGCTTTTCGTCACAACCACAAACTTCCAGTGTTTGTGTCTCTATCCCAGGATCCTCTGGCAGTGGATGCCATGTCTCTGGCCTGGAAGGATCTGGGGTTCCTGTATCTGTTTCCTCCATTCTCCATGATAAGCAGGGTGGTGCGCAAGCTAGTTCCGGAAGGGGCGCCAGCAATTCTGGTGGCTCCAAGATGGCCAAGACGTCTGTGGTTCGCAGACATCACAAGGCTGGCAGAGGATCAGTTGCATCTGCCTCTTCTTCCAGATCTCATCACCCAGGGTTAACTCTGTTACCCCAATTTACCAACGCTGGCTTTGACGGCATGGCTGCTGAAATCTCCATCTTAAAAGAGGAAGGTCTTTCTGACGTGGTCATTCAGACTCTTGTTAGAGCTAGGAAGAAGTCTTCCTCTGTTGTTTACTACAGGACTTGGAGGTCCTATATTGATTGGTGTGAGTCTAGGGTCTTGCCCTGTAGGGTATTTTCTATCCCTAGGATTTTGGAGTTTTTGCAACATGGTCTGGATTTGGGTTACCAGATTAGTACTTTGAAGGGGCAGGTTTCTGCTTTGGCTATTTTCTTTCAAAGATCTTTTGCTCTTCATCCTTTGGTTAAGACCTTTTCCAGGGGGTCACGCATGTGCTGCCTCCTAGAAAGCCCTTGCTTCCAGTTTGGGATCTTAACTTGGTGCTTTCTGCCATGCAGGCTGCTCCTTTTGAGCCATTGCAGGATGTTTCTCTTCATATTCTTACTCAGAAGGTTGCTTTTTTGGTTGCTATTACCTCTGTCCGTCGGGTTTCTGAATTGGCGGCCCTGTCAATCCAGGCCCCTTATTTTGAAAGGCATCAGGATAAGGTGGTTTTCCATTTTAAACCGCATTTCCTTCCTAAGGTGGTGTCTGCTTTCCACCTTAATCAGGATATAGTTCTTCCTTCACTTTGCCCTAATCCTAGTAATAACAAGGAAAGGGTTTTGCATTCTTTGGATGTGGTTCGTTGTGTTAAGTATTATTTGGTGACTACTTCTGCTTTCCGTAAGACGGATGCTTTTTTTGTTGTGCCCTCTGGGCCTAGGAAGGGTTTTGCGCCCGCCAAGTCTTCCATTAGTAAATGGATACGTCAGGCCATTGTTGGGGCCTATTCTGCAAAGGGGAAGGTTCCCCCTTTTTGGGTTACTGCTCATTCTACTCGTGCTGTTGGGGCTTCTTTTCAGCACCAGGCTTCTGTTGAGCAGGTTTGTAAGGCTGCTACTTGGTCTTCGGTACATACTTTTTCTAAGTTTTACAAGGTTGATGTGCGGGCCTCAGCGGATGCTGCTTTTGGCCGCAGAGTTCTGCAAGCTGCAGTAATTTATGTAATGCCTTATTTTTCTTCTTGGGTCCCCACCCATTATTGACACTGCTTTTGGACGTCCCAAGTGTCATGGATGTTGGAAGCGGGGGTGTGTGACATACTAGGAATAATACCATTTTGTGAGTACTCACCTGTAAAATGGGTATTACGAGTATATTACACACCCCGCTTCCCCCACCCTTTTTTGTTCTGGAGTCCTTTATATGGTGTTTCTTATATTATATAATTTGCTCTTTCTGGTTTCTCACTGCTTTTTTAAAAGACTGAGGATTGGTGGGAGGTCCCAGGTACTTATGGACCAGGAGGGGCTCCTTTTTTCCATGTCATCTCTGCAAGATCGCCCTCTACAAGCCGATATCCCAAGTGTCATGGATGTTGGAAGCGGGGTGTGTGACATACTCGTAATACCCATTTTACCGGTGAGTACTCACAAAATGGTATTTTTCGCTTTAAGCCTGATTTCTTACCTAAGGTCGTTTCTTCTTTTCACCTTAATCAGGGTAATTCTACCTTCTTTATGCCCAGTTCCGGCTAATGCTAAGGAAAGGGCGCTTCATTCTTTAGATGTAGTCGGAGCCATAAGATATTATTTGGCAGCTACAGATTCCTTCCGCAAGAAGATTTTTCTTTTTGTTGAAGGGCCGAGAAAGGGGCTTCTGCCAGCTAAAGCCACTGTCAGTAAGTGGATTAGGCAGGCAGTAGAAAGAGCCTACTCGGCCAAGGGGAAGGAACCCCCTTTTTGGGTCACGGCCCATTCCACTAGGGCCATTGGTGCTTCCTGGGCTTTTCAGCATCAGGCTTCGGTGGAACAGGTTTGCAAAGCTGCCACCTGGTTTTCCGTTCATAAGGTGGATGTTAGAGCCTCAGTGGACGCTGTTGTTGGTCGAAAGATTCTTCAGGCGGTAGTGAAATGAACTACCTGCTGTTCTGCGCTGGGGATCCCGCCCATAGATGGCACTGCTTTTGGAGATCCCATGTGTAAGGAGGGTCTGGAATGGATTGGAAGAAAAAACGCAATTCTGTGAGTACTCACCTGTACTCACCAAATTGTTTTTTCTGGGAATCCATTCCAGACCCTCCGGCCCACCCTTTTTGTGTCCTGATCTATCTTTTGATGCTTTTTTGATGGTGTTTAGTCCATTCATTATTTTCATTTTTGCATTAGAAAAAAATAAAAAAATAAAAAATAAAAAGTGAAGTTATATTTTGAGAGAATTCAGGCGGAGTTCAGTGTGAAGTAACACGGACTCCTATTTAGGGCCTCCCGGCCTGCCTCTGATTTATGTTTTACTGCTTTTTAAGTACTGATCTAGGATAGGACGCCTTTTTTGTCTTGCAGTCACATCCAATCGGCAAAGAGGTAATCCCAAGTGTAAGGAGGGTCTGGAATGGATTCCCAAAAAAAACTATTCTACAGGTGAGTACTCACAGAATTGCGTTTTTATTGTGATCACCTTGTGTATCGAACAATAAATTATTACTAGATTATAAATTATATTATAATAATCTTTATTGTCCAGTTGGTTGTGCATCCTTACTACTTTGTAGTGTCCAGTTTGTTTCTTGTAGTCAGATTGAGAAGTGGCAACCAACCACTAACATTTTTAGCAGTGCAACATTTATTTGAGCAAAACTAAGCTACCACTTTATTCATTCAGTCATTTGGTTAAATATGTACAGTGAGACTGAAAGTGATAAGAAAAATATGAGAACATTTCTAAAAGGCCAGACATCAATATCAAGGCCATGAACACAGGCAGTTACTGCAGACTTGTAGGCAAGCATAAATGATGACTATCATGGACGCATACAGTAAAGGTAATGAAAATATAATTATACCAAAGCAGTAGCTGGCACTTGAAAACAAGTCTAGTGAAGGTTAACTGTTGTTAATTTGTGCCATCAAAACAGACAGGAGTGAGTTATTAAAAAGATAAATATACATTTTCTCTCTGTCAGAGTTCATATCCAGAGCCAACCTTAATAAAAGATCAGCCTGTAAAGGATCTGTCCACTTCTGTGGCATTTTCCTAAGACTATGAGGCTGGGCAGCAATAGCATTAACCAGCAGATACGCTTGCCTTACTGTTGCTCAACAATCTTCCTCCCGTAGCCTCAGTTTGTGGAGACAGTAGCTGCTGTCCCGAAGTCTGGCTGGCGGGTAGGCGTGGCCATGGTTTGGCCGGCACCTATTGAAACATTGGGGATCTCTGTACATGTCAGTTCCACGTTAAGCTTAATTATACTCCACCACACCCAAATAGGAGGCTCCAGATGCAGCAGGATTTGCTGCAACTTCCATTTCCCTAGACCAGTCACAGACACTGGACAAGGGGGGGGGGGGGTGTTATATCCTGGTTGGGGGTGTAGGGCTGTTTTAACTTTCTAGCTAAAATACTTAAATCCTTTGTGCAGACTCTGATGGTTGTTGTCTCATGTAACCTTTCCACAGATCTGTAATTTTACTACACTACAGTGATCCAGAGCAAGAGGGATTTGACCCATACATATGCAGATGTAGTGGGATCTTCACATGTGTTTTACTTTCCTTTTTGTTAAAATGTAAACCAGATATATGTTAGAATGTATACATACCTGCAAGCAAATAGCCTTCTGTGTTTTTCTTTTGCCTGCAGACAGGGTAGAAGTATCTAAAATCCCAATTAAACAAAAATGAAAAAAAGCTGGAATAACTTTGTTTTTTGTGTGTATAAAATGTCCTTAGTGGCTTTAGTGAAAAGACAGAATACGTAAATAGTATAAGATAGTATGATAAAATGAATGGCGGAAGGCTGGCGTTCTCTTGGGTGAGAATGTGCAGCATGTGGTTGCTAGGTCTTTTCTGCAGTCGAGTAAATGGTAATTTTGTTTAACATATATTCTTGTCTTTGTCTTACGTGCTGGCCCTCGATAAGTCATTGTGTATCTGGTCATCTGCACCTGTTACCTGTGCCTATAGCATCCCATGGACTGTCGTTAATTTGTGCCATCAAAACAGAAAGGAGTGAGTTATTAAAAAGATAAACATAAATTTATGTTTGCTCTCTGTCAGAGTTCATATACAGAGCCAACCTTGATAGAAGATCAGAATGATTTAGACAAGTTTGCTTTAGAGATTCATAACATATGCTAGCCGGATGGAATTGAGTTATCTCTGCTCTAGAGAGTAAGTTATTGTAGCAGGAGCTGACAGAGATGAAGATAACTGAGGGAAATTCAATTACCTTTTAGTGTTTTCTTCCTAATAGGATTCTTAATGTGAAAAAGATCCCTAGATGATGCACCTCTATTGCTTAGCGAGCTTTAAAAAATAGAGGTTTTCCTGCAGGGCCTTTTTGTTTCATCTCAAATTTCATTTTTTGTGTGTCACAAGACAAGACACAAGTAATGGTTTCCAGGTATGATGGTGTGTGCTTCTGATCACAGACTAGGAAATGGTTGCCTCCTCGTTCGTGTGAACATTACTCCATTTGTTTCAAAATCTGGGCATAAAATTAAAAATACACCAGAAGTCTCGATTTATATATCTGGTAATAAATATAAAAACGAATACATTAAATTTTTATAGCCTTTTTTTTTTATTTTCAGTCACTATCATCAGTCACTATAATCTGAATTCATAATTGCTATAATAAAAGTATACCTAACAATATAATTGTCACCAAAACAATGTGTCACTACTCTGCCCCCTGAAACCTTGTCACATGCCTATCATTTCTTTATTCTAAGTATACAGCACTTCTGTTCCAGAATAATCCTTACTCATGGGTAATACATCCTCAAGATGGCGCTGGACTGCAGAGACAGAAAAGTGTCTCCTCCCGGCCCCATATATACCAGGGACCTCCCACAAATTCCCCAGTTCTTCTCTCCAGTCTGGGCTGCGATGACTAGAAGATGGCTCTTTCTATTTGCAGGTGAACGGGGCTTACTAGCCTGCGGCCCTGTAGGACTATTCCCACCCGTTCCTTTTCACTGCCTCCCAGCTTAGGCTGCGCTTGTCGGTGATGGTAGGCACCACCGCTGTCAGGTGCTAAGGAGCGCTGCTCCTACCACAGTCCCCCACCAAAGGGTAGGTGGTACAGGCCCGTGGTGAGCCTTATGGGATGTCCCTCCCGCGGTCTTTTGCCCTTCGCCCCCTGTCCCCTCAGTTAGGCTCCTCTTAGACCGACCGCTGCTTCCCCTTCGCTCTCCCTGGGTAGATCTTAGGGGGGGGGGGAGGGGGTGTATATATTAACTATGCACTTTGCCTTGGTTGCACTGGTTTTTATTATCGCAGCCGCTGCCGCACGCTTGTACTTCGCTCCGCGGACGGCGGCGACGGCGCCTCAGGCGCTGCTGTGCCGTCATTGGCTGGCCTTGTGCCAACCAAATTGACAAAAGTCATAAGAAAGGGGCACAACTCCACAAATACCATAAAATGTATATTTTATTAAATGTTACACTATAGCAAAAATAAAAACACACATGCAACACAAAGACTGTTAAAATCAATGAATCCGCTATTCCTGTGATGCTAAAATACTTAGCAATCCATAATATAGAAGACCACAAGGTATCAAAAAGTACAAATAGAAATCAGTATAAAATAGCTCCACAAATTGCCAAAAAAAAAAAAAAAAATATATATATATATATATATATATATATATATATATATATATATATATATATATTATTTTTTTTTTTTTTTGGCAATTTGTGGAGCTATTTTATACTGATTTCTATTTGTACTTTTTGATACCTTGTGGTCTTCTATATTATGGATTGCTATGAAAAAGTACAAATAGAAATCAGTATAAAATAGCTCCACAAATTGCCAAAAAAAAAAAAAAAATAAATATATATATATATATATATATATATATATATATATATATATATAATTTTTTTTTTCTATATATTTCTAATTACTCAAGTGAGTGTTCAATTACTCAACTTAGTGCAAAAAATACAAGTATAAAAAGGTAATCACTACAAATAATTCATCAAGACTATAAACCTGTGCAATCAATCAAATCTAAAGTGCAAATGCTAGATAAGAAGGCTATATTCACCAAGTAAAGCAGACAGGCTGTGGTTGCCTACATCAATCATCAGGGAGGGACCCGGAGCAGGAGGGCCCTCAGGGAAGTGTCTATGATTCTGTCCTGGGTGGAGGACAATGTTCCCTGCATCTCGGTTGTGTACATTCAGGGGGTGGAGAATCTGGAGGCAGACTCCCTGAGCAGGGGGACCTCTCGTCTGGGAGAATGGTCCCTCAGCAGCAGGGTGTTTCGTTCCCTGTGCCACTGCTGGGGTCAGCCGGATGTGAATCTGTTTGCGTCCCGTCACAATCACAAGCTTCCAGTCTTTGTCTCTCTGTCCCAGGATCCTCTGGCGTTTTCAGCTCCTGTATGTGTCTCCCCCGTTTCCCCTGCTGGGCAGGGTGCTGCGCAAGATAGCTCAGGAAGGGGTGCCAGCCATACTGGTGGCCCCCTGTTGGCCAAGAAGAGTGTGGTTCGCAGACATCGTGCAGCTGGCAGATCAGTACGCCCTGCCCTTGGTTCCAGATCTGCTCACTCAGGGGCACCTACGCCACCCCTATTTACAAACGCTGGCTTTGACGGCCTGGCTGCTGAAACCTCCATCTTGATGGAAAAGGGACTGCCTGCCTCGGTTGTTAATACCATGATCAGGGCTAGGAAAAGGTCCTCTTCTTTCATCTAATATAGGGTTTGGCGTACTTACATTGACTGGTTGCGAGTCTAAGTCGCTTCCCTGTCGTGTGTTTTCTATTCCTAGGATTCTGGAGTTTCTGCAACATGGTTTGGATCCGGGTCTTCAGCTCAGTACTCTGAAAGGTCATGTTTCTGCCTTGGCCATTTTCTTCCAAAGATCTTTTGCTCCGCATCCCTTGGTCAAGACCCTCTTCCAGGGGGTTACTCACGTGCGTCCCCCACGTAAGCCTATGTTACCAGTCTGGGACTTGAACTTGGTCTTATCTGCCCTGCAGGGGTCTCCCTTCGAGCGCTTTCAGGGGGCCCCTTTGTCCATTCTTACGCTTAAGGTAGACTTTTTGGTGGCTATCACTACTGTTAAGAAAATATTCCAGGTACAGCCGCACTCTTACCCTTGTGTCAGGCGGGTGCACGGTTCGCGGAGACACCGCAAATACCAGTATGTTTGTAAAGAACCAGCACTCCAGATAGATTCTTGCAGAAAGTTGTATTGCTATAACATGAGTCAAGTACAGCAGTGGTGGCGAGTCGACGTTTCGGGGTGCACTGGGGCCCCCTTCATCAGGACCCACCGCGTGTACAAAAAGATGAACAGATTGCCATCACCAATTCCCATATATAGTATAACAGTCCAATCAAATTGAAATCGCAGTGCATTTTCGCGCCTGACGTCATAATGACGTCAGGGGCGCTGACAGGTCATGCCCTTATCATGTCATTAACGTGTCTCAATGGAGCAATAATAAAAAAAGCGGTTTACAACCAAATAGACTCACCTCCGCTTCCCAGACTGGCAGAGGCCGTGTGCGCGCCGGGCACCGCCGTCCCGGTCGGCGGGGAGGTTGCCAGGCAACCTCTCACACCGTCCCCCAATTGGGGGAGGTCGGGACTGACGTCACCTGCCCCGGGATTCTCACCCGGTGACAGGTGACGCGGCGCCCAGGTGCCGCGTGATTGGCTCCCGGGCGTCGCTAGACAGGCACACCATCCCCGGCCTTCTGACAGGCCGGGGACGGCTCGCCTGTCACGTCCCAACCCCAGGGCGGCAGGCGGCCGGCGCGCCCACCCCTCCGGTCTGGCAGCTAGTCAGTTGGCCAGTAGTAGAAGTTGCAAGAGGGTAGACTGTCCCCGTTACAAGCCGGGGACGGGGGCTGCGCTGATCAATATGGGGCCCATATGCAGGACTGCTATGGGGCCCATGGGCAGAGGAACGGGCAATAGGCGGGGGATCAAGTGGCACAATTTACATGTGTGTCATTGTATATGTGTATATATATATAAGGGAAGTCCCCATGTATGGGGGGAGTCCCATGAGCAAGATTACTATGGGGCCCATGAGCAGGGGAGCGGGCAGTGGGCGGGGAGTAAAGTGACACCAAACATATATGTGTTAGTTACATATGAGGGGAGTAGCACACACGCACCCAGGTGCAGATTGGAAAATATATATGAACCAAATGATAATCGTTGGGCCCATTGTCAGGGGGGACATTATGAAATTCCTGGACGGTGTTTCCTAATTCATTACATACACTAGGGGTGGCACTGGGCGTCCCCGCGCCCCCTGTTGGTAAGGCCGGGCGGACATGCAGGGGCAAGTGGGGGGGGGGGGGGAAGGGGGGAAGGAGGAGGGGGGAGGAGGAGGAGGGGGAAAGGAGAGGGGAAGGTACCAAGGGGGGCAAGGGAAAAAAAGAGGGGGAAAAAAGGGGAAAAAAACGTCCATATTATCTGATATCCAAAAAGCTACTAAAGCCAAACGATGTATTTAGTCCCCGTGGATGTACGGTGTCCAATTTGTGGATCCAGAAAGTCTCTCTCTGCAATAATCTACGGTTCCTGTCGCCTCCCCTTGGGGGTCTGGGGACTTGCTCAATGACCATGCCCCTAAGTTCATGGGTTTGATGTCCTAATTTGTGGAAGTGTACAGCGACCGGCTTGTCCAAGTCCCTTGGCTCCCCGTTCTTGGCCTTTTCCTGGTGGACCCTGATGTCGCTCTTGTGCTTCTGGAAACGTTTCTTGAACGGGCCTATGGTTTTCCCTACATACAATAAGCCGCAGGGGCATTTCAATATGTACACACAGAAGTCTGTGTTGCAGTTATGGTATCCCCTGAGTTTGAACTGGGCCCCTGTGTGTGGGTGTGAAAACTGTGATCCTGTGATCAAAGAGTTACATATGTTGCAGTTAAAGCACTTATAGCAACCCGTCCTCATTGACAATGCCCTCCGTTGTGGCATGTATTTTTCTATAGGATCTGCCCTGATCAATAGGTCCTTCAGGTTCCGATTTCTATTGTAGACCCTGAGTGGGGGTCGTTTAACCACGGGTGCCAGGCTGTTGTCTGCAAGTAGGATGTCCTGATGTCTCTTTGTGATCCGCTCGATGTATGGAGATGTATGACAGTATGTCTGGGTGAACGGTATCCGTTCCTCTTTAGCTCTCCTGGGGCTCTCATCATTATAGATGCTGTATGCCTTCTCTCTAGCAATATTCAAAATCTCCTCCGGGTAACCTCTCTCCCGGAATTTCTTGTACATGGTCTCCATCTGGGTCTCAATAGTAGTGGTATCCGAGTGGATACATAGTACTCGTAAAAATTGATTCCCGATCACACCGGTAATCTACGGTCTGCCCAAAGTACACAAGGGACTGGACCCTTTGAAATTCCGCCCGATTGTGGCTGGCACAGATTCAGTGACCCAACCCCTAGCCCAATGGATTGACTCTCTTTTACAGCCATATGTAACAACACTACCCTCATATCTTAAAGATACAGGTGACTTTCTACAGAAACTTAGTAAGGTCACCACGACAGGGGCATCCCTCATGGTGACCATGGACATATCATCTTTGTACACTAACATCCCCAATATGGAGGGCATTCAAGCAGTGGGACACTTTCTTATGAAAAAACCCACAGGTGTTCCCACTGAATATATTACCAAGGGACTTGAGATTGTACTGATGAACAATTTTTTTTAAGTTTGAATCTGCATACTACCAGCAGATCACCGGAACTGCGATGGGGAGCGCAGTGGCTCCGGCCTTCGCAAATTTGTTCATGGGATGGCTGGAAGAGGTTAATATCTACCCCACACCCCAATACAAGGAGTATGTGATTTTCTGGGGAAGATACATAGATGATATCATCATGCTGTGGCGGGGAGATGAGGAGACGGCACTCATATTCATAAAGAAGCTGAACTCCATATTCCCTAGTATTAAATTTAATCCAGAGATCTCGAGGGACCATGTTACTTTCCTGGATGTGGCACTGGATAAAGACCAGGAGGGTCACATTGCAACGGGACTGTTCACTAAACCTACAGACAGGAATGCACTACTTAGATATGAAAGTGCACATCCCAAGCATCTCATTGATAATCTCCCCATCTCCCAATTTTTACGAGTACTACGTATCCACTCGGATACCACTACTATTGAGACCCAGATGGAGACCATGTACAAGAAATTCCGGGAGAGAGGTTACCCGGAGGAGATTTTGAATATTGCTAGAGAGAAGGCATACAGCATCTATAATGATGAGAGCCCCAGGAGAGCTAAAGAGGAACGGATACCGTTCACCCAGACATACTGTCATACATCTCCATACATCGAGCGGATCACAAAGAGACATCAGGACATCCTACTTGCAGACAACAGCATGGCACCCGTGGTTAAACGACCCCCACTCAGGGTCTACAATAGAAATCGGAACCTGAAGGACCTATTGATCAGGGCAGATCCTATAGAAAAATACATGCCACAACGGAGGGCATTGTCAACGAGGACGGGTTGCTATAAGTGCTTTAACTGCAACATATGTAACTCTTTGATCACAGGATCACAGTTTTCACACCCACACACAGGGGCCCAGTTCAAACTCAGGGGATACTATAACTGCAACACAGACTTCTGTGTGTACATATTGAAATGCCCCTGCGGCTTATTGTATGTAGGGAAAACCATAGGCCCGTTCAAGAAACGTTTCCAGAAGCACAAGAGCGACATCAGGGTCCACCAGGAAAAGGCCAAGAACGGGGAGCCAAGGGACTTGGACAAGCCGGTCGCTGTACACTTCCACAAATTAGGACATCAAACCCATGAACTTAGGGGCATGGTCATTGAGCAAGTCCCCAGACCCCCAAGGGGAGGCGACAGGAACCGTAGATTATTGCAGAGAGAGACTTTCTGGATCCACAAATTGGACACCGTACATCCACGGGGACTAAATACATCGTTTGGCTTTAGTAGCTTTTTGGATATCGGATAATATGGACGTTTTTTTCCCCTTTTTTTCCCCCTCTTTTTTTCCCTTGCCCCCCTTGGCACCTTCCCCTCTCCTTTCCCCCTCCTCCTCCCCCCTCCTCCTCCCCCCTCCTCCTTCCCCCCTTCCCCCCCCCCCCCACTTGCCCCTGCATGTCCGCCCGGCCTTACCAACAGGGGGCGCGGGGACGCCCAGTGCCACCCCTAGTGTATGTAATGAATTAGGAAACACCGTCCAGGAATTTCATAATGTCCCCCCTGACAATGGGCCCAACGATTATCATTTGGTTCATATATATTTTCCAATCTGCACCTGGGTGCGTGTGTGCTACTCCCCTCATATGTAACTAACACATATATGTTTGGTGTCACTTTACTCCCCGCCCACTGCCCGCTCCCCTGCTCATGGGCCCCATAGTAATCTTGCTCATGGGACTCCCCCCATACATGGGGACTTCCCTTATATATATATATATACACATATACAATGACACACATGTAAATTGTGCCACTTGATCCCCCGCCTATTGCCCGTTCCTCTGCCCATGGGCCCCATAGCAGTCCTGCATATGGGCCCCATATTTATCAGCGCAGCCCCCGTCCCCGGCTTGTCACGGGGACAGTCTACCCTCTCGCAACTTCTACTACTGGCCAACTGACTAGCTGCCAGACCGGAGGGGTGGGCGCGCCGGCCGCCTGCCGCCCTGGGGTTGGGACGTGACAGGCGAGCCGTCCCCGGCCTGTCAGAAGGCCGGGGATGGTGTGCCTGTCTAGCGACGCCCGGGAGCCAATCACGCGGCACCTGGGCGCCGCGTCACCTGTCACCGGGTGAGAATCCCGGGGCAGGTGACGTCAGTCCCGACCTCCCCCAATTGGGGGACGGTGTGAGAGGTTGCCTGGCAACCTCCCCGCCGACCGGGACGGCGGTGCCCGGCGCGCACACGGCCTCTGCCAGTCTGGGAAGCGGAGGTGAGTCTATTTGGTTGTAAACCGCTTTTTTTATTATTGCTCCATTGAGACACGTTAATGACATGATAAGGGCATGACCTGTCAGCGCCCCTGACGTCATTATGACGTCAGGCGCGAAAATGCACTGCGATTTCAATTTGATTGGACTGTTATACTATATATGGGAATTGGTGATGGCAATCTGTTCATCTTTTTGTACACGCGGTGGGTCCTGATGAAGGGGGCCCCAGTGCACCCCGAAACGTCGACTCGCCACCACTGCTGTACTTGACTCATGTTATAGCAATACAACTTTCTGCAAGAATCTATCTGGAGTGCTGGTTCTTTACAGACATATCACTACTGTTAGGCGTGTTTCTAAGTTGGCAGAGCTTTCCATCAAGCCCCCTTACTTTGAGAGAGACCAGGACAAGGTGGTGTTTCGTTTTAAGCCAGATTTTCTGCCTAAGGTTGTTTCTGCTTTTCATCTCAATCAGGACATTGTTTTGCCTTATCTGTGTCCTAATCCTAGTAACTCTAAGGAGAGGGTTTTACACTCTTTGGATATGGTCAGGACTCTGAAGTTCTATTTGGTGGCTACTGAATCCTTCAGGAAGACTTTTTGTGCTCCTGCCTGGATCCAAGAAGGGTCTGGCTCAAGCTAAGTCCACTGTCAGCAAGTGGATCCATCAGGCTGTGATACAGGCCTACTCTGCTAAGGAGAAGAAAAAGCCTCCCTTCCGCCTTACTGCTCATTCTACTCATGCTAGTGGTGCCTCTTGGGCTTTTTAGCACCAAGCTTCTGTTGAACAAGTTTTTTTCCAAGTTTTTCAAGGTTGATGTTAAGGCCTCAACTGATGCTGTCTTTGGTCGCAAAGTTCTGCAGGCGGCAGTAGTTTAAACTGTCTGCTGTTGCTTTTGGGGATCCTATCCTACCTTATGGACACTGCTATTGGTTGTCCCATGAGTAAGGATTATTCTGGAACAGGACGTGCTGTATACTTAGAATAATACAATTCTGTGATTGCTCGCCTGTAGAATTGGTATTATACGTATACAGCACGTCCTGTTCCACCGCCCTTGTTATCATTATTTTTAGTTACCTCTTTATTGTGATTGTTCTTATGTTCAATATTGATAATGGTTATAGTTCTCCCGGCTTCATTTTAACTGCTTTTCAATACTGGGGAATTTGTGGGAGGTCCCTGGTATATATGGGGCCGTGAGGAGCCACTTTTCTGTCTCTGCAGTCCAGCGCCATATTGAGGATTTATTACCCATGAGTAAGGATTATTCTGGAACAGGACGTGCTGTATATGTATAATACCAATTCTACAGGTGAGTAATCACAGAATTGTATTTTTTTTAAATCATGGTCTGGCATTTTAGCATGGCATTTTTGTAGAAAAAAAATATGCTCTTTGTAACAAGTACCTAATTTATAAAGGTCACATGCAGACCAGCCTGTAACAGTCACACTAAACTCTCCTTGAGACACATTTTCACTATGTATAGAAAGGAAAATATAAGTGTATTAAAGTGTATTAAAGGAAAATATTATGGCTGTATTAAACTTGCAAGTGTATTCAACCCCCACGTGACCCAGTTATCCTTTTAAATAAGCAGTAAATCAATCAAGCGCATACCTCCCCCCAGTCTGTTTGTCTCTGTCCCTCGAAGCCGGGAGCACTGGATGCCACAGCTCAGAGGAAAGGCTGTGATACACCTTGCTGTTGCTCCTAGCAACAATAGCAAGCATTCTATCCAGCTCCTCTCCACATGCACAGTATGGAGCTGTGTCTGAGGTGCAGAAATGCCGTCTGGACAAGTATAAGATATGGCTCCTAGAAACACTAAAGTCAATCAACGTATACTGCTTCTCTCTCCTGTGTGAGGCATCAACAGAGAATGCCTGTAGAATACAGCCTGATGCCCTCCAGGCAGGTTGTTATTGCTAGGTGACTGGCGGGTTGCCCTGCCCACTGTCACTAGCAGATATGACCCGCCGATGTTCCTCCTCTATTGTGTGCTCTGTGTCATCTCAAGATTGCACATCTGCTGAAGAAGTGGGAACGCACGCATCTCAGTGCTCCCCTTATTGTAAAGTAGCTGGCGGGGCGTTCTTCTACACAGAGGGAGTGGATTCTCCCAGGGGTATGGCATCTGGGCCAATTTATAAATGGTAATATTTAAAATGTACATTTATTGCTCTAGTATTGAAGTATATTGTAGCAAACTATCATTAATTACAAATTATCTAACTAAACTATCTGTCTCTTTCATGTGATAAAGCTCCTTTAAACACAGTGCATGTTGACGTTTCAAGTAAATTTAAAGAACATCGAAGCAATAGAGGTAGTCAACAAGGAATTGTGCTGTAGTAGCACAACAAATAATTGCTGTAGTAGCACAAGTTGGGTACACATTTCCATCCTGCAACCTGCTGCTGATCATCCTCGTTTCAGGTGCCTGCTGTCTGTTTCTACAGTGGTTTTCTCTGCACTTGTGGTGCTGGCTGCCGCTTGTAACTTTAGTTCAATATCTTTTTATTCAGTTTACATCGTATAAGGGAAACAGTACAGAAACAGTACAGAACATTAATACAAAAGGACAGAAGATCTATACATGTCGCCTTCTACGTCCACATGTGCATACAGTGCAATGATATATCAGAAGCAATGGGCACATCCGTTCCACCCCCCCCCCCCCCCAGCAACCCAACCAACCCCCACAAATATGATCCAGCTCACACTCCGATTAATCTGCTATATGATGTTTCGGTCGTGGGTCCAACGCCCCAGGTCTCTCAGTCTCCTCTATCCCAGACCTGCCGACCAAAAGGAGACAGAGACGGACCGCTCACACCAAGACCCAACACACGTTTCCACTCCCAGGGGAGGCGGGGATCCAGAGGGCAGAGGGAGGGAGCCGGAAGACGCAGAACCGCAAGGACGGAAGGAACAAGAAGGGGAAAGGGGGGAGGAGGAAGGAAGGAGGGGGAAGGAGGAAGAATGAGGGACAGGGTTGCGGAAGCATTGGAAAAATTGGGGATGAGTAGTTCCCAAGGCACGGGCAGGAGTAGGGACACGCACCGAAGCATACACAGGAACAGAAGTACTACCGCTTGCAGAGGCGTGCCGACGCATGACCACCTATAATATCTCCTGCGCTAGATGGGTAGTCCAGCCAACCGACCCACGTCATCCTATAGCTCTCCCAGGAGCCTTCAGAGTCTGAAATCAACTCCTCCATATGACGAATGACCTCCACCTCCCGGACCCATTCAACAAGAGATGGCGAGGCTGTAGATTTCCATCGTCTCGGGATGACTGCTCTCACTGCTGTCAGGAAATGCCGCAGTACCCCCTTTTTGCCACGGGGGAGAGAGCCAGGAAGCAAGGACAGCAGGACCACCTGAGGGGAGTTCTGCACCGACTCCCCTGAGATGTCGTTGTATATAGCCAAAACCTTCTCCCAGAGGGCCCTGATTGATGGACAGCCCCACCAAATATGGACCATGTTACCCCGCCTCTCTAGGCATCTCCAACATCTATCAGAGCATGCAGGGTCAAACTTGTTCAAATCAGCTGGGCACCTGTAACACCGGGAAAGGACCTTAAAGTTCCTTTCCTGAGCTATGCTCGGGACCGCTAGTTTATGGGTAAACAAATATATTTTAGTAAGCTCCTCTTCTGAAATGGACATCCCCAACTCCTCCTCCCATCTCTGTATAAATCCTGGCGGGGAATCATGCATAGCAGCCAGCAAGGTTCGATACAGAACAGCGATAGTGTGAGTATCGGGGGGCGCTTGTGTGAGGACATGTTCCAAATGCGTCAGTGGCCGTCTACCCCGCTCCACCAGATTGAGTTGCCACAAAAGCATTCAATTGCCTATGGAGAAACCATGAGACATATTGTTCCGGGGCCCTTTCCCTTAGCTCATCCAGTGTGGGAAAACCGTCTCGTGCCAAAATGCGTCCCATAGTTACATTAGATGAGGCCTCCCAAACTAAGAAGCTCCTAACCCATACGGCAGGTGTAAAAGAGTAGTTGTCGAAGAGAGGAGTCAGAGTCCCCGTTCTATTGATTATGGAGCTCCGTCTAGACATTTCATCCCAGACCAGTAGGAACTGTCCTGCCAGAAACGGAAGAGATTCCCTCGTTTGCCTGGGAAGTATGCCCCCCCCCCCCCCCCAGGGTAGCAAAATCAAATTCACAGGAGAGATGGCCTTTTCCATCTTTACCCACTGCTTCCCTCCCTCTAGGGCCCAATCCAGTATACGGAGCGCCATAACCGCTGTATGATATGTCTGAAGGTCCGGAAGGCCGGCTCCACCATCAGATTTGAGCCTTGTCAATGTGCTAAACCTTATACGGGGCTTCCCTGTCCCCCATACAAATCTCAGAAACGCCGTCTTCAGTTTCTCAAAGAAACTACTAGGCAAGTGAATGGGTACCGTTTGGAAGGTATACACAAATTTGGGAAGGATGTCCATCTTCAGCACATTGATCCTTCCAAACCAAGTGAAGAATCGCCTATCATACGCAGTCAGGTCATTTACCGTCTTTAGAAGTAAAGGGGAGTAATTTAGTTCATATAGCCGCGAAAGGTCCGAGGGGATCTGTACCCTGAGATATTTTGAGTGGGGTTGCCCCTTAAAAGCAAAATTCAATTTTAGCTGCTCTACGGTCTGCCTGGGGAGAGATATGTTAAGGGCCTCCGACTTGGCATAGTTGATTTTGAAGTTACTGACCTGACCAAAGGTCTGAAACTCCTTAAGAGCCGCTGGAAATGAAGTTAATGGAGAAGTTAGTGTAAAAGTAAGTCATCAGCATATAAAGATGCTTTATACTCCCGTTCCCCTACCGTTAGCCCCCTAATATCCGGATTCTGTCTAATGGCCACAGCGAGATGCTCCATAGTGATTACATACAGCAACGGGGACAAAGGGCAACCTTGCCGAGTGCCATTGCTGATCCCAAGGGAAGAGGAAAGAAGGCCGTTCACCCTCACCCTTGCCGTAGGCTCAGAGTACAAAGCCAAGATCCTGGACAGGAGTATCGGGTCAACACCAATCTGCCGAAGGGACGCCTTAAGAAACAACCAGTCCGCCCTATCAAATGCCTTCTCCGCGTCACACGAGAGAAGGCATGCCTGAGTCCCCTCAGCCTTGGAGTACGCTATGATGTCAAAGAGTTTATTTGTGTTGTCCCGAGCCTCCCGCCCAGGCATGAATCCAACCTGATCCAAGTCTATCAGGCCCAAGCCTGGAAGACAAAATCTTGGAATATAACTTGATATCAATGTTGATTAGGGAGATCGGCCTATAGCTGCTGCACACCGAAGGATCCTTTCCAGGCTTGGGAAGGACCGATATAATTGCCTCCAACGACTGTTTAGGGAACCCACACTCAGGCCCAACGGAATTAAAGACCCTAGTCAGAAATGGCACTAGCTCGGCTCCAAGCTGATTGTAGAATTTAGAGGTAAAGCCATCAGCCCCAGGGCTTTTACCCTGTGGCATCTCCCTGATTGCCTTGGCCACCTCTTGCGAGAAGGGTACCTCCAGAGCCGCTGCCTCCTCCTCCAACATCACTGGAAGGGGCGTGCTATTTACATAGGTCACAACGGCTTCCGGTGGCTCTGCGTCAACCAAGGAGTAGCTGTTTTGCCCCAAATTATACAGCGAGTGGTAATAGTCCCTGAAACTATCCACTATCTGGGAGGGTGTGACGGCAGTCTGACCCTGTGGCCCCCGAATGCTCGGGATGTAAGTGGCTGTGGTCCTTGGATGTAACGCCCTAGCTAGCAGGGGCCCACACTTGTCAGAATGCTGGTAGTATGTTACCTTCTGCCTTTCTCTGAATCTCATATATACCTGATTGTATAACCCCCGGAGTTTATCCCTTGCCTTCATCAGGTCCACAAGTATAGTCCCAGATGGATCTCTTTTATGATCCAATTCCAAGGTCTAAATTTGCTGTAAAGTCTGGGATATCTGAGAGGCTCGTTCCCTCTTTAATCTAGCCCCATGTTTGATAAATTCACCTCTAACCACGCATTTCAGCACTTCCCACTGATATGGGAGAGGTGTAGAATCCTGCTTGTGGTTTTTGAGAAACTCCGAGATGACCTTCCTTAGCCCGGACAGGCACGTGGCATCCCCGAGCAAATTATTAAGTCTCCAGCTCCAGCTTTTAGGGTACAGTCCAGGCAATACCACTGACAGAAAAACTGGAGCGTGGTCTGACCACAAAATCTGACCAATCCATGCCAGCGGAGCCCACTCCATAGCATGGTGGTGAAGAAAGAGGTAGTCAATTCTGCTGTATGAACTCCTGGCGGCCGAGTAGAACGAAAAGTCCTTGTCTCGCCCATGGAGTACCCGCCAGGAATCCACCAGCTGCAGATCAAAGAGCATTTTTTTTAGTCGATTCCTCTTGCTCAGAGACACCGCTGACCCGCCAGAGGAGGTGTCCAACTCCGGATTTATGGGAATATTGAAGTCGCCCCCCACAACAAGTGTACCCTCTAAAAATTCAGCTAGCGTCCTCAACACCCCTGTGCAAAAGCTAATTTGGTCGGTGTTAGGAGCATAGATGTTAGCTATAGTGTATATCCTAGAGAACAGTTCAATCTTAAGAAATATGAACCGCCCATTCGGGTCAACTTTAGTGTCTCTTACTTTATGGGGAAGAGATTTATGAATGGCTATTGAGACCCCAGTCGCCTTTATGCTGGGGTTGGGGGCATGGTACCACAAGGGGTAATATCGATTCCTCATTGCTGGTATATATCCTGCTTTAAAGTGAGTCTCCTGAAAGAGTAAAATGGCTACTTTCTGCTTATGCATGTTATATAGCACCTGCATTCGTTTCTCCGGGATATTCAACCCCTTCACATTAAAGGAGCTGATTGTCAGTTCCTCCATTATCCACCCGCCCCCACCCACCGCACAGAATAGTTTGAGTAAGGGTACCAAGTGGACAAGGCAGAACCGGGAGAGGAAGGGGGCGGAAGGGCAGGGTATACAAGAACTTGAAACGGAAGGGGAAAAAGGCAAGGGAGAAGGGGGGTGCAATGGGCAATAGAAGAAGGGAGACTGGGGGGTGGGGACACAAAAGGTGAAGGGAAGGAAAGAAACTAATGAAGGAAAGAAACCTGCGAGGGGAAAAGAGGAAAGGAAGTTTTCCCCTCAACAAAACACAAGTAAATGCAAGTGTTGCCCCCCACCCAGTGTTCGCGCCAGCCGCGCCACCCCCAAGGCCTCACAAACCCTTCCACTTATGCTACTGCTATATAGCAGGCGATGATATGCAGACCGACCGTTTTCCACGCGGCCAGCACGGAGCCCAAGAAGGCCAACGCCCAGGGCAGGCCGACCCACAATGCATGCCAGCCTACCCCGTGGACGCCTACCCCCCCAGACACCCCGCACTGGCCCAGCGACCATCGTCCTGAAGGCGTCCAATCCATAAGGCGGGGTGCACAGGAAGCCAGGCAGGGGCGGTCACCAAGACAACAACCAGGGGTGGCTACTAAAACAACATCTTGGGACAGGCAATAAATAAAAATACATAGGGACGGGCTCCTCAACGCTGTACAGTCCACCAGGCCGAAAGGGGGGGGCAAACCGTTGACCAGCCGCCAAATCGCCATCAAGCAGGGTCAGACAGCACGACGCCGCCCGCCACCCCTGATCCTTTTTCTCTGGGGCTGCGGCTCTCCAGGTCGCGGACGTGGGACAGGCCCCCCAATGTCCCCCAACGAAGGCGACAACCAATCCTCAAGGTGAATGCTTCATCACTCGACGCTTCAGAAGGGTATGCCTAGCCAGATCAGGGAGCAGGGTTACCTGCGATCCATTGCACATGATGGGGCCCTTCTCCCATGCTTTTTTCGTTATAGCTTCTTTAACTCTAAAGAAATGCACCCGACCCACCACGTCTCGCGGTGTTGCAGGATCCGCGGAACGCGGGCCGGGCGCCCTGTGCACTCTATCAATCTCAATACATTCCTCTGGAGGCTTGTCCAGAACGTTGTTAAAAATCTTGGTAACAGTGTCCCTAAGGTTGCTGTGTTCAGGTACCTCCGGAAGTCCGCGAATCCGAATATTATTTCTGCGACTTCTGCTCTCTAGATCGTCTAGGTGCATCAGGGTTCTGGTGGTTTGCTGTTTAGAGTCCGATAGAGCTTGCTGCGTTGCCATCTGCGCCCTCTCTAGTGCTGCCAAACGCTGTTTCGTTAGTAGACTGCTGCTGCTCAATGGTGTTCACCCTCTGGGATACCTCAGAAACTGACCTCCTCGAGCTCTCTTCTCAACAGGTACTCCATCCGGTTAGTGTAATTCTCAAAATCCCTCCGAGACGGGAGAAACTTCAGAAGTATGTCAAGATTGTACTGCTGAGATCTGCGGTCGGCAGGGTCAGGAAAATCAACAGCTGCTTGAGACCGGATAGGTGATCGTAGCGGCGTCTGAATGATAGGGCCAACAGAGAATGCCGGACTCGCTGCGCCATCCGAGCGCTCCGTTTCATCTGATACGTTGGGCCCGAATACAATGGGGCTGGGGGATAACAAATTTGCCATGTGCAGCCTCCCTGCAGCCCAGTGATTGGCCACCCCGCCACAGTTACTGGAAATGGGGCTATTGGAGGGTATCATTTCTAGGCACCGCTCTTCCGTGCCAAGGTCGCCCCCCGGGGTGCTTCTATCGTGAGGCGGGGGGTGCACCTCGGCCACCGTCATTACTGGGGACCCCCGACTGGACACTTGTTTGAAATATTCAAGCTCCCCCCTGCTGATGCGGTGGGCCTACACGTTCCGGGCAGTCACTCCACTCAGCTATACCAGGGAAGGAGGTCAGAATATGTGCCGCCTCTGTGGCCTCACTGGGGGGTCGACCCTGCTGCTGCTGCCCATGCCCCTGAGCTCCCCACTTGCCTTTTATACATTGCTGCACCTGTAGTATACTGTTCGTGGGTTCCACCGGGTAGTCCTCGGAGCTCCCATCACCCAGTCCGACTCCCGCCACTCTCCGGTCTTCAGAGCAGGCTGACGGGAGGCTGCACCGCCCCTCTCTCTCTGCCTCCGCCTGTTCGGCAGCCCGACAGCTCGGGGCCCGGCTCCGCCGCTCGCTCACTCCGGCCCCCGGGGTTAGTTCACTGGCGCCGCCGCCATCAGCAGATGCGGCTTGCGCACGCTGCCCCGCCGCCACCTCCTTCCTCTTCCTCCCGGCTTAGTCGTCGGATGGCACCGCCGGTCTCTCCGGCTCTGGTGCCTCTTCTAAAGACCCTTGCCAGCTGCAGGATGGGGAAGCAGCCCCCGGAGGGATCGCTCCAGAACCATGTGGGGCACTCCGATCTCCTCCAGCCCGGCAGCCACCCAGCGGTCCCGCCTTCTCCGCCATCTTGGCCTTCTCCTCAGTAGCCACCGCCTGCTCATTTGCCGCAAAAAACTTGCTGATCTTCCCAGCTATTTTCATTGTGCCACACACCCCGCTTCCCCTTTAATTCTTACGATCGGGTTACTCCACCAGCAGGTGGCGACGTTGCAGAGAGAAGTCTAGAAAACGAGCCCCTTCCGGCCTATATATACCTGGGACCTCCCACTTAACACCAGTGTTTTCTCTCTGCATGAGGCGACAAGACAGAAGAAAGAAGTCTCCTGCTTGCAGGTAGCCGGGGTCAAACCCGGTATCCCCTTTTGGTCTATTTCTGCCCAGTCTTTTGTTTTATGCCTAGTTAAACGGAAGCCTGTGTCCGGGCCCACCCTTCACTTCCTCTGTCTTATCAGAGACAGGTGTGCTGGAGCCGGTGGGGGAAGAGGACGCGTCCAGTGCGGCTTTAGCTGTAAAGGTAAACGGTCCCCACCATCGCGCACGTGGGGCCGTCCTTGTGCTTTGTATTTGCCTGCCATGCCTAGCGTTTTCCTGAGGACACTTTGCTCTTTGTGTATGGGTTTAAATGTCTGTATATAGGTATGTATGTGTATAATATATATATATATATATATATATATATATATATATATATATATAATTTATGCATGTATATACTTTTATTATTATTGATGCACTCTCTGGCTTTTGTTAGCCTTAAATAGCATGTGTCATGTATATTTCTTATTCATGATGTCTAAGCTGTTCATATATGTTTTGCCTTGTTTGGTTATGTATGAATGTGGTGCATACTGGTTGGGGGACTGACTGTGGTCTCTTTTCCCCCACAGATTCTGGGATCCCCTCACTGCAGTGGCTCTCCCGGTCTGTTATACCTGGCTAGTCTTAGTCTCTAAATTGGGATTTTTCTAGGTTTAAAAAAAAAAAAAAAATCCTCCCACTTACGGGACTTTAATTACAAAGGGGCATCCCGGGTTGCTTATTACGTAAAACCCTGGGTTGTGGCGAATACCATAATTTCACCATATGGAGGCTTCCGACGTTACCGGAAATGGCTCTTCAGGGCTATCCAGGCTGTGTGAGGGTTGTGGGGCTCCACTCCCAGGCGATGTCATATTATGCGTTACATGTGCAAGGCAGAACATTGCGCGCCAGTCCGTTGCTCCGGCTTCTGGCTCCTCGCAACTTCCGTCATTCCCTACCGCCCTCCCTTATTCCGGACCCCGTGTGACATTGTCAAAAATGGGGATTCGCATTCCGAGGTGCATGCGTGGTTGGCCAACCTCGAGAAGATAATTTCCGCTACTGTGGCTCAGAAGGCTACGGCAAAGCGGAAGCACCTTTCTCCGGCAGTGCCTGCTTTGGAGGGTGAAGTACCTGAATTTTT
Source organism: Gastrophryne carolinensis (assembly GCA_027917425.1). NCBI lineage: Eukaryota > Metazoa > Chordata > Amphibia > Anura > Microhylidae > Gastrophryne > Gastrophryne carolinensis. The sequence goes on from CM051234.1 coordinate 160,014,099, forward strand.
GGATTGGTCCGATTGTCCCCCTGATGAGGAGGGGGAATTCCTTGAGGAGTCGGATGAGCCTGCAGACCAGCTATTGTTTGACACTGCTGGTGATCAGGCTGTGGGGGTGTCCCTTGACACTCCTTCCATTTTAGCTCAAATGTTTAAAGTTTTGGCCTTGGATCCGCCTGCGGTGGTCCCTCTGCCAAAGGGTAAGTTGTTTGACGTGCCCCTGCCGCGTTTGGTGTTTCCCAGGCAACAGCACTTTGAGAGGGTTATCCTTAAGGAATGGGAACAACCCACGCGCCTAGCTGGAACTCCTCCTAATTGGGATAAGCGTTATCCTTTTCCGGAGGACTTGGTGAAGCTTTGGTCAGTTCCCCCCGACTTCGATACCCCTGTGTTAGGGCTGACTGGCTCGGCTGCGTTGCACTCTTCTGACACCACTACCATTAAAGATGGTGAGGATCGTCGGATTGATCAATTGGCTCGCCATGGTTTTATCAGTGCCGGGTCGACACTACGACCAGTTTGTGCTTCGGCGCTTCTTCTGTTGGCAGTTAGGTCCATTATTAAGGATCTGTACGCAGGTCTTGATCCCGCTTGTGATGTGTTTAGTTCTCTCAAGCAGTGTGAGTCGTTTGCTTCCTTTGTCCTGACCGCTCAGGACGATGCTCTTGCGACGAATAGCAGGACAGCGGCACTGCTGGTTGCTATTCGTCTGTCTATATGGTTGCGCCAGTGGACGGCGGACCTTAACTCTAAGAGGGTGCTTACAGCGCTACCTTTCTTAGGTTTGCGCCTTTTTGGCGAGAAATTGGATGCAGTTACTAAGGATGGTAAGTTGCCTCAACTCGAGGCCTCGTCGCTTCTTTCGGGGTGTGAGTTCATTTAGTCTCTCCTTTCGAGGAGCCAGAGTGGGCAGAGGGGCTTCCTTTCCCGTTATCGGGGGTGTAGGTTGGTCCCGGGGAAGGGGTCGTGGCCGTCCCGGTCAGCCCTGGGGCGCCAAGCCCAAACCTACTGGTAAGCCCGCTCAGCAATGAGGGGCTGCCCTCACCCGTGCGGGTGGGGGGACGATTGCGACACTTCTCCCTGGTTCGGGACCGGGAGATTCCGGACACGTAGATCCGGGAGGTGGTGTCGTCTGGTTACAATCCGGAGTTCGAGTCTCGCCCTCCTTCACGATTTTTCCTGGAAATGGCGGTCATCCGGCCGGTGCCGCGCTTAGGGGTGGGCCTCGGTTTTTACTCCAATCTCTTCACAGTCCCCAAGAAGGACGGGTCGGCTCGCCCCGTCCTGGATCTGAAGTTTTTCAACCTTCCCAAGTCCTCCCTTGCTCCGGCCAGGGTGGTGTCCTTTCTGGGAATGCGGTCGGATTCCGGTCAACACAGGGTGTTTCTCACTCAGTCCAAAATTTGTCTGATTCAGGAGTTTGCTTGGGTCCGTCTTTCCAATCCTCGGCCGTCTGTTCTGGAATGGAGAGCCTTTCGTCTGGTTCTTGCTCTTTTGTCCCAACATGGTCTGGGCCTTCTGGTTCAGCTTCGCTCGGACAATCAAACAGCGGTTGCTTACATCAATCATCAGGGTGGGACTCGCAGTCTGGGTGCCCTCAGAGTGGTGTCCCTGATCCTGACCTGGGCGAAGGCACATGTTCCTTGTCTCTCGGCAGTCTGCAGTCCGCTCCGGTGGGGGACACCGGAGGTGGTCCTGTTTGCCTTTCGTCACAATTGCAGGCTCCCGATCTTTGTGTCGCTCTCCCAGGATCCTCTGGCTCTGGCGGCGGACGCCATATCCCTGAGCTGGGGGGACCCGGGGTTTCTGTACCTGTTTCCACCGATACCCATGCTAGGCAGGGTGGTATGGAAGCTGGTTCTGGAAAGGGTGTCTGCCATTCTCGTGGCCCCAAGATGGCCAAGACGAGTATGGTGCGCAGACATGGTTTGGCTGACAGTGAATCAGCTCATTCTGCCTCTTCGGCCCGATCTGCTCTCTCAGGGTCGGTTGTATTACCCCAATTTACCAATGCTGGTTTTGACGGCTTGGCTGCTGAGACCTCCATCTTGAAGAAGGAGGGTCTTTCTGACTCGGTTATTAAAACTCTGATCGGTGCCCGAAAGAGGTCTTCTTCTATCACCTACTATAGGACTTGGAAAGCCTATATCGCTTGGTGTGAGGTTAGATTTTTGCCTTGTAGGGTCTTTTCGGTCTCCAGGATTCTGGAGTTTTTACAATCAGGGCTGGACTCTGGTCTTCAGCTGAGTACTCTGAAAGGGCAGGTTTCTGCCTTATCTATCTTTTTTCAGAAGCGTTTTGCACTTCATCCTTTAGTTAAAACTTTTTTCCAGGGGGGTTACGCATGTGCGGCCTCCCAGGAAACCATTACTCCCTGTTTGGGACTTGAATTTGGTTCTTTCTGCTCTTCAGGCTCCTCCCTTTGAGCCTTTGCAAGATATTGCTTTGTCTACCCTGACTCAGAAGATTGTCTTCTTGGTAGCGATCACTTCGGTTCGGCGTGTCTCGGAGTTGGCGGCCTTGTCTATTCAGGCGCCATACTTTGAGAGGCATCAGGATAAAGTGGTCTTTTAGTTCAAACCGGACTTTCTTCCTAAGGTTGTTTCTGCTTTTCATTTGAATCAGGATATTGTTCTTCCCTCCTTGTGGCCTAAGCCTAAGAATGACAAGGAGAGGGTTTTGCATTGTTTGGATGTAGTACGGTGTGTTAAGTACTATTTGATTATTACTTCTCCTTTTCGTAAAACTGATGCCTTTTTTGTTGTGCCCTGTGGGCCTAGGAAGGGTTTGGCGCCGGCCAAATCTTCCATTAGCAAATGGATACGTCAGGTCATTATTGCGGCCTATTCTGCTAAGGGGAAAGTTCCCCCTTTTCGTATCACTGCTCATTCTACTCGCGCCGTTGGAGCGTCTTGGGCTTTTCAGCACCAAGCTTCTGTTGAACAAGTTTGTAAGGCTGCTACTTGGTCTTCTGTTCATACTTTTTCTAAGTTTTACAAGGTTGATGTGCGGGCCTCAGCGGATGCTGTGTTTGGCCGCAAAGTTCTGCAGACTGCAGTTATTTAAGTTATGCTTCATTTTGCCTTCGGATACCCATCCCTTGTGGACACTGCTTTTGGATGTCCCAATCGTAAGAATTAAAGGGGAAGCGGGGTGTTTGGCACACTGAGAATAATACCATTTTGTGAGTACTCACCTGAAAAATGGATATTGTCAGTTTGCCACACACCCCGCTTCACCCGCCCTTTTTTGGTATCCTGGATCCTTTATATGGTGAAGCTTTTCTTTATTTTGAGGTTACCATTGGATTTCCTGGTACCTTGTCTTTCTGCTTTTTAAATCACTGCTTTTCCCCGCCTGCTTGCCTCCAGAGGTCGTCCGGCTCTTCCTACGCTTGGACATCCTGTTAGGTAGGGATTTTAATGCGGGTATGTTGTAAATCGAAAGGAAAAGTGCAGAGCTCCAACTTCTGCGTCCTCACGCTGCCATAGCCAGGCCACGCCCCCTGCCGCTTGTAACTTTATCACATTTGCTAAGCATGCAAATCAAGGGGCTGAGCATGTCCATAGGGTCCCAAAGGAATACAGGATTAGTGGCTACACGGGACCTCTTTAACATTTTTGGACATTTTGCATTTTGAATCTTAGAAGGCAATAGAATGGGCCATAAACTGAAATAGGAATGGATTTTATTTGGATGTTACTGCCCCTTTTATTGGGGATTGCTTTTTTTTGGGTGTGTAAGTGAATTTGCTACCAGCCATGGAGGGGTAGCATTTTGTGAAAATACAGATGCAGATGTTGAATACAGATACAGTTGCTGCTGATGACCTGAACATCGGAGTGACATGGTCTAATTTTCGGGGTTTGAATAAAAGAGGGAGAAATAAAAGGCAAATAGATGTTAATAGTTAAGCTCCCCTTGAAGTCACAGTCTAGTCAAAGTGACTATATTTCTGTTTTGTTTTTTAATCAAAGAAAAGTCTAAAAAATTGATACAGCTAAATTGAACCATAGAAATGTAAGCGATGATTTAATATGGTTCTTGCTTTTGTTAAGCATATTACCTACAGACTATTTTGCTTTTTAGTATTTTAGCGGTTTTTCTACCCTGTATATTTTATTTCATTTTTGACCTGAATTTTATGTTTGAAGAATAAAACAATCCTGAGGAATGTAAAACTTCTGGCTGCTGGAGTTCATGACAAAGCTTTAATTGGGAGGTGAAGATGGCAAAGATCTGAAGTCCATTAAAACAAGAAGAAATAGTGAAGATGGGGTGATAAGTGAGCTGCCTCTGGTAACCTTGATGGCTATTATCGAGAGAATGATACTATATCTATTTCATTGCCTTATACTTTATTTTTGCCTCACAAAGAAAAATCAATACTTGCAGGCACCGACTGGCATGTAAGAACGGAGTATACCTGACATACATTGTCAGTGGCTAACTTTTGTTTGCTTTTGCAGCATAAAGCAATATTTTTAGCGCTTATTTAAGTTTTTGTAGGATTTCCCTAGGTAGACTTTGAAAACCAGAGGTCAGTTGTCCAAATATTCTAGGTAGTCAATGTCTTAATTCTGCTGAAGTGTTTTTACACTAGCAGATTGTCAAGATTGGCTTCATGGTTATAAAGGGCATTTGAATAGCAGCTCTATGTTAATGTACTCTAAAGTATATATGTATGATTAGTATCCCCTTGCTATATTGTGATAAAATCATAAATGGAAATAGACAAAAGTAGCATCAGATTTATGTATAGATACATTTCTCGATACAGCTCTGTTTGCCAAGGTTTATCTTATTCACAGATATACTAAACTATGCCAGTTTAGCTCCCCAGGCCGTTTACATCTACAAGCCCTGAAATAGAGCAATTCTCACCTTTTGCAAGTAGGACCCCATCCACTAGGGTTAGGAAAATCTTTGATTATGTATGAATACATTATGTATTCTAAACAAATTTCTGTATTCAATTTCTGACCTGAGCTGGGAAGGGCTTGTCCCGGTGTAGCTTTGTGTCAGGTGTATGCTCTGCTGTGGTCAGAGACCGCTGTGGTCCATTGTGGCTTGCTGAGAGAACCAAGGGAAGGGGTGACTGTTAGATCCCTTCTGGTGTGGTCGGAGGAATAACATTTAAAGGAGGGCAAATTTTGGAGCCCTGCCACAACGTCTGCCTGGCACTGTAGAAAATGGAGACGCATGGGATAGGCTTGCTGTGTTATTTCCAATATTGCATTATTATTACTTTTATTATGACTATTATTGTAACACCACCAGCTATCTGGTGTTGCTACAGCAAAAAAAAAATTCTGCCACCTATATTCTAAACAATGGATTGATCAAAAGGCCCAATCATATCTTCAAATTGTCTTGTGTGTTCCATGGTGCCTAAGTTCAGACCCTGCTGTGTCCTGCCATATTTGAGGACCCGGGAGCTGATACATTTCACATAGGCCCACTGTCACACAGCAATGGGGCTGCTTGAGATGCATCATGGGAACATGTAGGTCTCACAGGGTGCAACAGGGCATGCTGCCAGAAGCGCATGCTTGCAGGGGAAGGCCAGCAGCGGCCCTAAAATCTTTTAGATTCTATGTCCGGCAAAGTTGTGTTATGTTCCACTTTAATTGGAGGACCATCCCAAATCTGGATGCCCCAGGGGGTGATTGTTAAAAGGGTCACTTTTCTCCTGTTCCATGTGTTATTGGCAGCAGCGATTTGTTTTTCACCATCAAGGCAGCATCTAACTGGACTGGGAATACATATACTTTTGTACACCTGAGAAGCAAAAGTGCATGTAACAATGTGCCTCCTACAGCAAAAGTGCTTTAATGTGTTATGTCGGTTTATTAACAGTGGTATCTTGCTGATGCTTTCAGTTTTTTTGCTTTGTGTTCAGTAGATTTTGTGTTCAAATACCTTGAATACACCCACTATCATGTTTGATCTTCTCCTTGTAACTGAAGTGGTGCTTCAACAGCATGGTAGTATAAATGACACTGAACAAGGGGCCTGCAAATGTATATTCAGTTTAACTGCCTTCTGAATAATTCACAACTAATTTATCTGGAACTGCTGCTTTAATGCCTTCAGATCATTAAATCAGTTCGGGGAAAATACATTATCCTTCCCTGAGTAGTGAAAACGCTGCTGTCCATTCTGAGCCGCCTGTGAGATTTCCAGCCCTGTAAGTCTGAAAATGTCATTGTTCTAAAAGGAAGATTTTTTTTTTTTTTTTTATTAAATATTCCTTTTCTGTCAAGTTTATGGAGAATCGCATCCCAGTTCCTGCCTACTTATGGATACCTGATGTCAAATTGTTAAGTCGGTCTGATGCAACTTTTCTGAGCTGCCCCATAGTTTTGGAGGATGTCTCCATCCTCAAAGTCAGGGGTGTCAAACGCAAATACACTTTGGGTCAAAATTCAAAACTTTGACAAAGTCGCTGGGCAACTTTGATGATACTTTTTGTAAAATTGCCACATGTGCAAGATCTCATCCATTCAGTGTTTTATGCTGTGCATATGAATGAACTGTATAAAATGCTTTACACACAAGACAGCATTCCTTTGGTAATATGGGATTGCTGGAAAATTAGGCCCCCAGGCCCTCCCCCAGTGCTGAGGCAGGACAGGGTGGTTAACAAAATAAAAACTGTTTTCCATAATCCAGCGCTGTCCATTCACCCATTGGCATAGAGATCTTGATGAAACAAGAACTTTGGGATTGCTGAAAAATTAGGTCTTATGGTTATCCACAGGGATTTAACACAGTGGGGCATCCTAGAATAGGACACTGAATTGCTCGGCTATGGAGTCAAAATAACAGAAACGGATGTGGCCCACTTTAATAGGTAGAGCAAAGGTGGACCCCACCACAGGCCCAGTAATTAATATGCCAAGTGCAGATGGACCCCCACACCAGTCCCAGATATTAAGCAGAGTGCAGACAGACCTACCTCAGACTCATGTATCAAAGTAGAATTTCAGTCTTTTGACAGGTTCCTCCCAGCCCCCTCTCCCCAGTGCTAAGGTATGACAGGGGGGTTAACAAAGTACTCCTGGTTGCCATATTCCAACACTGTCCATTTTCAATCTTGCTGAGACAACACAGAGCGACATGACCCACTAGTGTGCCTTCTGTCTCATTAACTTGAATGTAGGTGAGTAAGCGTGTGCAGATCGGAGAATGCCACCTAATGCAGTCTCCCAGGCAAGTCGTTTAGTGGCATGGTATCCCTCTTCAAAGCAAATCCAGCTCAGGCTTCAGCTATGGGGGCTGGTAAACCAGGGCACAGAGGCTGTCCACCGGCCCTAAATGCTACCAGCTGACATAGCCCTCACTGGCTGTGGGCTCTTCTGCTCCCCCCTTGGCTTTTGGGATGCAGATAATGGGGCGAGGGGTAATGTCAAGACACCCTCCTGTCCAATGAACTGGTATAGTGGTCTCAATGACTCTTTCCCAGTTCACAAAGTTCAATGTAAAAATAAAAAAAACAGAGGAAAAAGTAATTTAATTTTTTTGTCTTGCCTCCGATTCTGAAGTCCTCTGCCGATCACTGCTGCTATCCAACAGCTGGAAGTGATCGCCGGAAACCGGCTTCCTGTGATCGCTCCCAGCTTCTGATTATTCGCTCCCACTGACAGGGGCTGCAACGGCTGACAAGCTGTCAGAAGGCCCCGTGGTGAAGACCCCCGGGCCCAGGATCAGAGGCAAGAGGTGACCCCTAGCGCTGGATACCGGATGAAGGTGAGCGTTTTTTCTCTAGGGGGACAAAATACCTGTCTGGTAGAATCTAGGTGGCTCACACTTAGCAGTCGGAAAGGCACCACCGTAGATTCTACGTGACTGGTATTTACAGGTTTAAGTTGTTTCTATCACCCCAGGAATTGGGAGATTCTTTTGTTGTGCAAAGAATGTATATGTTTAAGAGTCTAGCAACTTCCATGCCGGGCAAGGCTTGAGGCATGATTGCTGCAGTCCCTGCTAAACCATCCCAATTAACCTGAGAGCCTTTCCAATATTCTGTTTTGCAAGCTTGCTAGAAAAATATAGGATAGACTAGCCTCATGTAGCCTGTCTGAATTACCCTGCCACCTGGAGTTTAAGGGGATGTGTAAGTGGTTCATCCTAGTGGGGTCCTTGCTACAGCACCAGGTACTTGGCCTATCCAAGCTTTTCAGGCTTATGGACCAGGCCCTTCTGTGGCATCAATGGCTACCAAGGCAATATATATGTGGCTAGATTAACTGTGCCAGATTGTGTACAGAAAATATACAGTCTTGGATATGAGCGCCCATGGAGCATGTGGTAGATGCTGTTCTCTCTGGAGTCAGCTTAGAGCCAGGTGAGAATTCTCACCTGGCACCTACCTGGGGTTGGAAAGGACTGTATCCAAAGTCTTGGTGCTTCTGGTAGTAATACCCCATATACTCTTAATGGCTCCAGTGATTTGTTTACTAAAAATGTTTTATCCCCCTTTACATTGTGGAAAAGATTTGGCCTTTTCCAACCATTATTTTCTTTATTACATGGCACGGCCCGCTTCGGTATTCATAACAGTTGGGTTATTCTGCCACAAGGTGGCGCAGTGGTACTGCAGAAAGCTGTGGCATCTCCCGGCTCCCTATAAAAACGGGATTAACCATAGAGTTCCCAGTGTTTCCTCTGCAGTGATACTGCGAAGTTAGAAGATGGCGCTCTCTCTCTTGAGCAGGTGAGCGGGGCAACCAAGCCTGCGGCCCTGCATGTCTATTTCCATCCATTCCGGACCCTCACTGCCTCCCAGCCTCGGCTCACAGATCGGGTGAAGGTAGAAGAGCACTAGGGTCAAGTGCTCCTGGAGTGCAGCTCCAAGCCGCAGACCCTGTAACACAAAGGGTAGTCGGCCATAGGCTTTATGGTGAGCCTAATAGGGATGCAGAGTTTCTGTCCTCGGCTTCTGAGGGGGTCTACTCCCCCCCCCCTCCCTGGCCATGGCTGCTCACCGCTGCCTTCTCGTCTCTCTCTCTCTCCCCCCCTCTGACTTCGTGGGGGGTGGTAGCGGTGAGTGGTGATATCTGTGGTGTTTTGACGTTTTTTGTGTATTTTGTGGTGTTTTTTAACTGCCGCGCTGCTTTGTACTGCGTTCTGCGGCTGTGGGCGCTATAACCTGAGGTGATTTTGGTTTGTCATGGCGCCGGCCGGGTCACGTGAGCACGTTTTTTCGCGCTCTTTGGGAAGGGGGGGGCGGGGCCGGGTGATAACGTGTATCGCATCGTTCCCCCCGCAGCCCGCCCCTCGAGGTACCTCTGCCGCCGCCATTTTGGACAAGCTGGCCGTCTGGATTTTTCCCTTCCTGGCTGCAGCGCTGCTTCCGACGGTGGGTCGCCTTATCCAGCGGTCTGTGCCTGTGTGACCCCGCGGTGTCTTTGGTCCGTGAGTCCCCCTTGGGGTTTTTTTATTGAATTGGGGTGTATTTGCTGCGGGATGCTCATGTGTGTTCTCACTTATGTCTTTCAGGCGGGATACCATTGGGTTGTGGTTTCTCCCGGCTCCACTCCTTCCTCCCCCCTCATTCCCCCTTTATTGACTTCTGGGAGCATCCCGTGGGAGGGCATCCCGGGTGGCTTCTGTCTTAAGCCTGTACCCACCATATGGAGGCTTCTGGGGATAGCATGCTTGGGGGCCCTTCGGTGCAAGCCCGGCTGTGTTCCATGTGTGGGGTATCCCCTGTGAGTAACAGTATCACAGTGTGCGTGCTGTGCGCTAAAAGTGTCCTTGCCTTTCAAGCTGGTTTGCCTGCTTCGCTTCCCAGCTCTGCGCCTCCCTCGGCTTCACCTACTCCCCCGCTCCTGCAATTGGGCGCCAGTGAGGGGAATGTTGGCAGGTAGTCACATTCTGATTTGGCTCTGCGGGTGGCTAACATTGAAAAGCAGCTTGCCAGGACTGTTCCTAGGAAGGCCTGGATCCCAGGCCCGCTCCCCTTACTGAGATGTATGTGGGGAGCTCTCCCAAGATTTTGACTCCTGGGAACCAGCAGGAGGGTTGCGATAGTGACCCTGGGTCTGCGTCCGGAGATGAGTCTTGGTATCCTGAGGATACTGATAATCTGCTGTCAAATATTTTCGAAATTTTGCACATTGCTGTCCCTGAGGTAGCTAAGAGAAAGCAGGGGGAGCTTTTTCGCCCTGGTAAACAGCGTCTAGAGTTCCCTGAGCAGGAACATTTTACCGACTTGGTGCTTAAAGAATGGGAACGTCCTAACAAGATGCCTGCTGTGCCCAAAGGTTTGGATAAAAGGTATCCCTCTCCTGCTGATCTTAAGAGGTGGTCATTTGCCCCTTAAGTGGACGCTCCTGTGCTAGGCTTGTCCAATACTTCCAGATTATATTGGAAAAACCCGCGCTTAAACCTTATCAATAAAAGATTTCAAAAAGTTAGGTACAATGCTCAACGTGTGTAGACCTATTATCCCTCTAGGTTGCATAAACATATGAAAATAAATAAACACAGAGCAAACTTATAACAATCGTGGTTAAAGTCCAAGGCAATAGATCATCCACTGTCTGTTCTCTAACAGTGTAATGTCAAAAGGCTTCCATCTAAGTCCAAAGTGGGTATCCCAAAATGCATGCACTGGTACTGTGCTGTTGGTTGTCCAATACTTCGGTCATACCTTCCCCTGACACTACCACTCTGAGGGACGGTGAGGACCGGCGCATGGATCAATTGCCATGCTTGCCATGCTTTTACCTGTGTGGGGGCTGGCTTGCACCCGGTATGTGCTGCCACCATTACTGCTATTGCCCTTAAGAAGCTGCTCAAGTGTCTCATTGATGGCGCAACAGCTGGTAGTGTGGGGAAGGAATATAGGACTCTCTTACTTTGCTCTGATTTTGTGGCATTTATATTTTCTGCTATAGATGATGCTGTGCGGCTGTGTGGTAGGACCTCTGCGCTCTTGGTGGCTATGCACCGCTCTGTCTGGTTGTGCCAGTGGGCAGCTGATGCTGCGGCTAAGAATGATCTCAATGGCCTCCCCTTCATGGGGCTGCAGCTATTTGGGGAGCGTCTTGATGTTCTAGCCAAGGATGGAAGGCTGCCTCAGCGTAGGAGGCAGTCTTGGCCCTTTCGGGGGTCCTCTGCCCCCCTCCCTTCCTTCCGCATTCCCAGAGGGGGCCGGGGCTCCCTCCTGTCCAGTGGTTGCAGAGATTCCTGGGGCCGTGGCAGAACCCTTGGCCGTCCCGGTCTCCTGGAATCCTAAGCCCAAACCCTCTCCTCTCACCTCCATCCGGGCGGGGGGGGGGGGGGGGGGGGGAACGGCTTCGGCTCTTTGCTCACGTCTGGAGGCTTCATGTTTCAGACCGGTGGATTCAGGAGGTAGTGTCCTCCGGTTACAAGATAGAGTTTGCAGCCTGGCCCCTCCCAAGATTCATCCGATCCCGGATGTCTTTAACCCTTCTAGTGCCAGCTACGTGAGTCTCACGTAGCTGCCTCTCCAACCGTTAAGTGCCAGCTACGTGAGACTAATGTAGCTGAATTTAGAGCCCCATAAAAAAAAGTAAAAAAGATATAGACTTACCTGACCCCTCGTTTGAAAGTGCCAGCGATTCCCTACAATAAGCATCAACTTGATTTTCGCCTCCGGGCCTCTGATCTTCAGGAGGGGGCCCGGAATAGCCCCCCCCCCCCCTTCCTGCGATCTGAAAGAAAAAAAAAATGACACAAACTCACCTCGCAGCCCGATTGCCCTCTCCGGGTCTTCTCTTCACCAGGGGGGGCTCCCATCCCCCCTGGACTTACCACTCTTAGGGTGAGGACCCAGCAACGGGCCCTCACTGTCCTCTTCCTCCGGCGCTGGCCCCGCCCACTTGTGGGAGGAGCTGGATGACGTCATCCAGCTCCTCTATACTGGCACCCGGGCTCCGACTGTCACTTGTCGGTAGCGATCGGAGCAGGGAGGGTGGCAGGCAGGGAGGCTCTGATCTCCCTGCCTGCCACCCTCCCTGCTCCGATCACTACCGACAACTGTCATCTACAGCGGCACGGAACACTGGATGGGAGGTAAGTATAAGTAAAAAAAAGAATAAAATATTTTGGGGGGACCCTATGTCATTTTTTTTTTTTTAAGTTAACTCCTTACAACTATGCAATCATATTGCATAGTTGTATCCTATCTGAAATCTCCTAAACTGCTGTTTCAGTTTGGGGGAGTTTCCTGGGCAGGAAAGGGTGTATACCAATACATGTGTGGTACTGTTGTAACCGGGAGAAATAGGGCTTTCACACGCAATAATATTTTATTAACAAACTTACATTTTTTTATCACAAAAAAACACTACAAATTGTAAAAAATAGATTTTTTTTATTTTTTTGCATATATTTCACCCAAAAGTATTGAGAATACACTAAAAAAAAGGCCAAACAAGACATTTCATGTTGAAGCCCAGACTCTGCTGAAAAATAAAATATATAATTTTCTTGGAAAATCCCTGGAAATCCCTTCAAAAATCAAGGTTGAACATATGTAGCGCAAAAACGTGAAAAGTAGTCTGGCAACAGAGTGTGACAAAAAATCTAGGTAGGCTGGCACTTAAAGGGTTAAACCCCCTGTCTGCTCAAGGGTTGCTTCTGGAGGTTCATTGTCCGGAGTCATTTGTTTGGTGCCTCATCAAGAAAGGGGTCAGGGGTACTATTCCAATCTTTTCACGGTTCCCAAAAAGGACGTCTCTCGCATGGAGATGCTGCGCTCTGCTGTCAGTACCCTTCGCACGGGCAACTTCATCACCACTGTGGACATCAAGGATGCTTGTCTTCATGTGCCTATATTCCCAGGTCATCAGAGATTTCTAAGGTTCGAGCTGCAGGATCAGCATTACCAGTTTGTGGCTCTACCCTTCGGTATCACCTCGGCACCTCAGGTGTTCACCAAGGTGCTGGTGGGAGTGATGGCTTTGCTAAGGAACCAGGGCATCCGCATCATTCCTTACCTGGACGACATCCTGATTGTGGCAGAGTCTTTTCCTCAGGCCAAGCTGGACAACCACTCTGGAGTCTTTCGGCTGGGTGATCAACTATCCCAAGTCTTCTCTGCCTCTGTCCTTGGTGAGGTCCTTTCTGCACATGACTCTGGATACCTCTCAGGTCAAGGTGTTCCTTCCTCAGCAGAAGGTGAAGGGTCTTCAGCTGCAGGCTCGGGCTCTGCTGTCGTGTCCTCATCCCTCCATCCGTCAGGGGATGCAGTTGGTGGGCCTGATGGTGTCCTGCGTCGAGGCGGTCCCCTTTGCTCAGTTTCACATGAGACCTCTTTAGTTGCACCTCTTGTCAGTTCGGGATCAGGACCCTGTGTCCCTGGATCAGGAATTTGTTTGGTCTCCCCTGGCCAGACAGTCTCCCTTGTGGTTGCTGGACTCAAGGAACCCTCTGGGGGGCAGGTCCTTCCTGCCCCTGTGTTGGGAACCGGTCACCACAGATGCCAGTCTGACCGGCTTGGGAGGCTTCTGGAAGTCCCTGAGGTTCCAGGGTCGGTGGGGCCCGCAAGAGGCCCATGCTTCCATCAACGTCCTGGAACTGAGAGCGATCAGGTTGGTTCTTTCTCGCCTATCCACTCACCTCCTGGGTCGGGCTGTTCAGATTCGCTCAGACAACCAGATGTCGGTTGCCTACATCAACCATCAGGGAGGGACTCGGAGCAAGCGAGCCTTCAAGGAAGTGTCCCTGATTCTGTCTTGGGAGGAACAGCATGTTCCCTGCATCTCAGCAGTCTACATCCCAGGGGTGGAGAACCAGGTGGCGGACTCCCTGAGCAGGGGGACTTCTCGTCTGGGGGAGTGGTCTCTCAACAACCTGGTGTTTCTCTCCCTCTGTCACCACTGGGGTCAGCCGGATGTGGACCTGTTTGCGTCCTGTCATAATCACAAACTTCCCACATTTGTCTCTCTGTCTCAGGATCCTCTGGCCTTCGCCACGGATGCCCTGGCAATACCTTGGACGGAGTTTCAGCTTCTCTGTGTTCCCTCCGTTTCCTCTCCTGGGCAGGGTCATGCGCAAGATAGCCCAGGAGTGGGTACCAGCCATCCTGGTGGCCCCTTGTTGGCCAAGAAGAGTTTGGTTCGCAGACGTCGTGCAGTTGGCAGTAGACAGGCACGTCTTGCCCAATGATCCAGATCTTCTCACTCAGGGGCAGCTACGCCATCCTAATTTACAAACTCTGGCTTTAAAGGCTTGGCTGCTGAAACCTCCATATTGATGGAAAAGGGGTTGCCTGCCTCTGTTGTTGATATCATGATTCGGGCTAGGAAGAAGTCCTCGTCCTTTATCTATTACAGGGTCTGGCATGCTTACATTGCCTGGGGTGAGTCCAAGTCTCTTCCCTGTTGGGTGTTTTCTATTCCCAGGATTCTGGAATTCTTACAACATGGTTTGGATCTGTGCTTTCAACTTAGTACCCTAAAAGGCCATGTTTCAGCTCTGGCAATTTTTTTCCAAAGATCTTTTGCCAATCACCGGTTGGTTAAAACCTTTTTCCAGGGTGTTTCTCAGGTTGTGTCTGCCTTTCATTTCAATCAGGACATTGTCTTGCCTTCATTGTGTCCTAATCCTGCTAATTCCAAGGAGCTGACTCTGCATTCTCTGGATGTGGTCAGGGCTCTGAAGTTTTATTTGGTCGCTACTGAGACTTTCAGGAAGTCTGATGCTCTTTTTGTTCTCGCTTCTGCACCTAGAAAGGGTTTGCCTCCGGCTAAATCCACTATCGGCAAGTGGATCCGTCAGGCGGTGGTTCAGACCTATTCTGCTAAGGGAAAGGAACCTCCCTTTAGGATTCCTGCTCATTCCACTCGTGCTATTGGTGCCTCTTGGGCTTTTCAGCACCAAGCTTCTGTTGAACAAGTTTGCAAGGCCACTACTTGGTCTTCTGTTCATACTTTTTCAAAGTTTTACAAGGTTGATGTTAAGGCCTCAGCTGATGCTGCTTTTGGCCGCAAGGTGCTTCAGGCGGTAGTGACTTGAACTACTGGCCTACTATGGACACTGCTTTTGGGTGTCCCAACTGTTATGAATACCGAAGCGTGCCTAGCCATGCAATAAAGAAAAAAGCAATTCTGTGAGTACTCACCTGTAGAATTGTTTTTATTCTTGCATGGCATGGCCCGCTTCACCCCACCCTTGTTATTGTTATTCTTGGTTGCCTCTTAATGGTAATTGTTCCAAGTTAATTGGGTTTTTTTTTACCTTTTTCACATTTTTTACTTTATTCCCTCTTGGCTTCTTGTCTCACTGCTTGTCTACGCTGGGAACTCTATGGTTAATCCCATTTTTATAGGGAGCCGGGAGATGCCACAGCTTTCTGCAGTACCACTGCGCCACCTTGTGGCGGAATAACCCAACTGTTATGAATACCGAAGCGGGCCGTGCCATGCAAGAATAAAAACAATTCTACAGGTGAGTACTCACAGAATTGCTTTTTTATGGTCGTAGAGGCATTCAAAGGTTTGCAATGGCCCAGCCATGCAGATGTTTGCCTCTGAACACTTCTTCCTGTCAATATGGTTCATTTAAGTTCTCCCGGCCACTAGGACATGATAAACATGTCTTAGTGCCACTTAATATGATTTTTGAATTTAATGTGGTTAAATAAACTGCTTTCAATCTAGCCTTTATGCCCCAAATGCCACAGATTGAAGGTGCCTGAAATATGATAATCTGCAGACTTGTTCAAGACAAACTATGTACAATAACAAGGTATTTTATAATGACATAGCCTGTAAATTTTCCATGCTGTGTAATGTTAGGAGTTAAAATACATCTGGGGAAAAAAGAACATCTTTATTCAGAAAAAAACACATGGACCAACTGGGTCTATCACAGGCTAGACCATGCTTAGCACAGTTTACAGAATAGCCATTAACAAAACAGGCTACTGATTTATATGGCAAATTATTATTATTTGTAAAGCATATCTACTGTGATAGAAATGCATCACACAATACAGTAGTGATGAGGGCCCAGACCTTGTAAGCTTCTAGTCTAAAGAATAAGTGACAATTAGAGGTTGGGTCAGAAGCAGTCTAGGCCAAGTGTGGCACAGCCAGGAAGAAAGTAGAGAAAATGGGGGACATTATTGAAACCTTTAACAACGGCTATAATGTGGTTACTGCCACAGCTCCTTCCAAGTGTAGTTTCTATGTTCCACATACATTAACACATTGGTTTTTTTATTACTGTATTAACCAATAGAGTGGTTTCCGCATCCTTTTTATGTGCCTTTAAAATGCTCTCTTGCCACAATAGCCTGTAGGGCAGCTGTTCTATTTTGGCTCCTTTCAGATGGCCATTTAAATTATATGGGGCAGTGGCAAAATACCATAAGCCACTAGCACCTCCCACTGATCCAGACCACCAATAAAACCCGGAGGCTCATGCCAGGTTGACAACCCTCTCTATTAGTGATAGGTTAGAATCACTTTCAACTTACTTCAGTGCAATGCACACAGTGTGCTTACATCATTAATCCTTGTCCCTTTCCATCACAGAGGACAGCACAGGAGGTGAAACTTGAATTTATAATTACTCAATATAGCTTAGTTTTTAAAAAGTAAGAAAAATCGAACATTGCCACGTGTTGCCCAACATTTGTGAGTGTGCCTGGACAATGACTTTAAACCCTTTCTGTCGGCTATTTACATTCTTGTGTGCATCTTATCGTTATTTTTTCCAAAGCAGACAAAATGGTTAAATACCATTTTTGAGAACAAATTAAATTGTAGTTTTTGTTTGTGTTTATATAGACTCCTGAGCCTAATTTCAGTTTTTATATTTATAAGGTCAAATGCAGCTTCAATGTTTTACAAAGAGACAGAGATTGATAATCAGTAAAGAATGGACCACTAATGTGATTTATATTTATAGATTTTATGTCAAGTACGAAAAGTTGCTGTTCAAATTGTAAAGACTGATCCATTAGACCATTAGGAAGCACTTGAAAGCCTTTACTACTCCCTTGCTTGAATGTTTTAGAAAGCTCCTTTTTCTACTGTTTGGATGTTTATGTGCTCTATGAATGCAAATATACACCATATGGACATGCACATGGGGAAACTCCTCTTAAATATTGAATTTGGATGTATAAAATTCAGAACCTAACCTTATAGTCTTCCTTTGCAAACATTTGTGAAGGAATGGATTGTTAAGAGCTGACTGAAATTGAACACAGTACTGGAATAAGTCAGGAAAAAATGTCTTCCCTCCCTAGTATTTCATGATTATCTCTAAGTGGTTTTACTGAAAAGTGGAAACCCAGAAATTTGACTATCCTGGGTTTTGTTCCTTGCCCCCGGGATACCCCGATCGGTGCCCCGCTGTGTGAAACCCTCCAGGTCGCCGAAACAAGCTTGCCTCTTCTCGGTCCTACGACACATGCATGGCCGCTCGTCCAATAAGCGCTCTCTGATCCACTGACGTCCCTTCATCTAAGGCGAGCAGCTCTGAGCGCGCTGATGGCCGCATCCCCCACTACCCTCTAACAGGGAGCATGCCTGCGCCGGCCATTCACAGATGCCTGGTGCTGGCACGTGCCCTACTAGAGGGATGCGGCTCGCTCATGCGCCTTGGACCAGAAAAGAAGGTAAGTGTGTGGGCACCCGGGGGGGTTTCACACAGCAGGGCATCCCAATTTTAGATGCCCCAGGGGGAGGGAAACTATAACATTCCGGGCCGATGGCTGTGGGTTTTGGTCCACTTTAAGAAACCACAGCATTCACAAAGCCTTAACCCACAAAAAGTTAGAGCATTTTCGAAACGCTTCTGAAATTGGAATTAGCACAAAAACTCTGCTGCGGGAGCTTGAACCGGACCTTCTTACAAGAAACTGTGATCATATGCATCCTTCCCCATGGCAGTTCAGATTGCTGCACAAATGTATTTACTTTCTTGTAACTTCTGCCTTGGTCAAAATTACCTCCCGAAATGGACCTGCCAGTAGCCCTCTATGAGGCATTTCTGCTGTGCTTTCTGACACTGTGCATTTTGGGTTGTGCCTGTTAAATCCAAACAGCAGCAGGGCTGGGAAGCTAGAAAAGGAGGCCTCAGAGGTGCTTCAGGATCGCCGCTACTAGGAGAAAATTGAGGTGGTATTAGCTGACAATGATTCCGTATCATGCGGATAGGAAAACTGAGGTTTTGTTTTTTTTGGTTGTGGACAGATTTAAAGAGGAACTTTGGAGGCCCTGGGGTCCAGAGCCTTTCAAACTCCAGTCCTTGGGGCATCCCGAATTATGATGCCCCGCTGTGTGAAACCCCCAGAACACTCACCCTCTCCCAGAGCCCTCGCTGTATCTGTAAGCTCCTAGCTGTGTGCGCGCCCGACCTTCCTGAATGGGCGGCACGGTCACACCATGGCTGCCAGATGGGCGGGGGATACAGCTGACGGCGCCTCTCGGCTGCTTAGTCGCCGAGTGACAGCGAGCGTGCTGTTTGGCTGAGTGAGCTGCTCAATCAATCAGCACTCTCGTCCAAGTCTGCACCGTCAGAGCAGACGGAAGGTGAGTGAAACGGGGCGATCTGGGGGGTACACACAGTGGGGCATCCTAGATGGGGATGCTGCTGCAGAGAGAAACAAGACACAGGAAAGTCAAATTCATGTGTGGTGTTCCTCTTTAATGGAATTGGTTTCCGTGACTGATCATCTGTAAAGTTTGATGAAGGAGATCCTTTTCCCCAGAGGATGCCCTAGGCTCCTTATTACCATTAAAGGAAAAACATAATGCTTAAAGTTGGCCTTCACTCTGAATAAGAGTCTATCTTGTATGTTTCCCACACCCTGTACATACAGATTGCCCACATTAAAAATCATCCTACCTGCATCTACTCCATGTTATGAGCCTTTAAACATCCAAGATGGCGGCTCATGGAACATCAGGCAACCTGCAAATAGGAAGTGCCTTCTGACTGTGCTGCTCTGCATTCTGGGATTGCTGTCCTTTCCTGACCCCAGCTCTGCTCTGTCTATGCAAAGCACAGCTATAACCTGCCCCCCTGTACTTTATCCCACTCTCCTCTCCTCAGTGTGTGATGCTCTATGATCTCGGATGTCCCGCGGGGAGGGAGGTGATCGGCCCGGGAATCTTATAGATTCCCGGGCCGATCACCCGTGGGTGTTGATCCACTTTAAAATCGCTCTTGTCTTGTTAATAATGGCCCCCCTGGAATGCGGCCAGTTGCTGTTCCTAACAGTTCAGTAGCAATTAGCCACTGACCGCCATGTGGCCACTGATGAAACCAGTACTGAACGAGGTAGGTGTTTTGGGCTTGGGTTCTCATGCATGCCGGGGGCTATGCGTAGGGGGCATTACCAATCAGGATGCCCTCACGCGCAGACATGAGCAGCAATTCTACACCACCCTGCAAGTTGTGGGACTGCTTTTATTGTGTATACTATACTGTAGGCTCTTTTTTTTTTAGACTCTTAAAAGCTGTACATTGTATTGATTTGAAAATGTTTTGATAAACTTTTTTTTTTTTTTTTTTTTTTTTTTTTAGTCACTTTGTGCCCAGTATTCAGCAGACAAGCGAGAAGAAGAAAAGATGTGTGACCATTTAATACGTGCTGCCAAGTACAGAGATCATGTGACTGCAACTCAACTTGTACAGAAAATTATCAATATTCTTAGAGATAAACATGGAGCTTGGGGAAGCTCATCAGTGAGGTAAGGACAAAATGACCTTTAAATTTGCTTCCCTTAATGAGGTTAAAACACACACACACACACACACACACACACACACACACACACACACACACTTGTCACACCATCGTCACACCATCACTAAAACTAGGGGACATACTGAAATGGGTTAGGCTGAGCCAATGCCCATTTTACAAAATGGGTGCTCTTCCACCTCGATTAACCCCCTACAAGCCTTGTAAATCTTACCTTAAACAAGACATTCAGCATAATTTAATGAAAAGCCCAAACCCTTAAAAAACTATTCCCCAGCATCTAAACTGAATATATTTTAAGTTACTATCGCTTACTTATTATTCTTTCCCCCGCTGGTCTTCAATTATGTTTACTGGCGCTGCCATCTTGCCTCAGAAACACCACATGTTGAGGAGAGAGGTGAAAAGTATAGGTGGGCGGGATTATAGCTGTGCTTTGCACAGACAGAGCAAAGCTGGGGTCAAGAAAATGACAGCAATCCCAGAATACATAGTGGCATATTCAAAAGACACTTCCTGTATCTTACGGTTTCAGATCTGCTTAACTGGTAGCACACTCTTATAATTAATGAACTCATTTTATACTTTATTAGTCCGCTTTAAAATGTGTAGCAATATGATTGTACGCCTGAATAAAACGATTGATACACACTTCTGAAATTGTGAAACATATGGAAATATAGTTTGATATTTGGTAACTTGGACCTAGATGTCATAGGTTGGTGGTTGAAGGGGAGGCAGTGAGAGGCTCAGGGGGAATGTAAGGGGGCAGTCCATTGTACAAGATATCGACACCATTCGGCAAGCGGGAGGGAGAGAGATGAAGGGAGAGTAAACTAGGGCAGGAACCAGATGTTCAAAGCTAGAAAAATGAATGTGAAACCCAACAGTTGGCTGGTAAATATCTTTTACAGAGGAGTTTGGTTTTGCCCAGACAATGTTTTGGTCTTGGTTTTGCCAGGACAATTGTCTTAACAACCTTAAGCATTCTATTCATATAATGATTAATACAGCGGCTGAGAAAGCACTAATAAACTAAACTATATAGATGTTATATTTTATCTGACAAAGCAGACTTCATTTTGGCTGAATGCAACAGGTCGCTCTCTCAAAACCCTGAAAAAGTGATGGAACAAATCCTTAAACTGGACCTTCACCCTAAATAAGAGTCTATGTCATATGTTTCTCCCACCCTGTACATACAGATTGTCCACATTAAAAATCATTCTACCTGCACCTGTTGCATTTTCTGAGACTTTAAACATCCAAGATGGCGGCCCATGGAGGTGAAGGCTGCCTGCAAACAGGAAGTGCCTTCTGACTGTGCCGCTCTGCATTCTGGGATTGCTGACCTTTTCCTGACCCCAGCTCTGCTCTGTTTGTGCCATGCACAGCTATAACCCTGCACCCCTGCACTTTTGAGCCCTCTCCTCTTCTCAGTATGTGATGCTAGTGAGCCAAGATGGCTGCGCCCATATCCTAGAGTCCTTAACAGAGTTGCAGGCCAGTGAAAGAAAGAAAGAGAATAAAATGTAAGTGCCTAAAAAGGTTAAATCTATTAATTTTAGATGCTGGGGAATAGTTTTTTAAAGGTTTGGGCTTTTCATTAAATTATGCTGAAGGTCCGGTTTGTGGTGGTTCGTTTAAGTAAGTGTACCTAAACTCTTGGACATGCAAAAAAAAGTTGAGAAGGTTACTCTAGCCATTAAGTCTCATCAACATGCAAAAACCCCAGGCCCAGATGGTTTTGAGGGCACTTTTAAGGCTTGGTGCTTGGAGAGATTGAGTGAGGGAGACTGATGAAATGACTGTTTGATTAAATGTTGTTGGAATACTCTGAGAGGGGCAGGTTGTATCTCTATGGTGTTCTAAAACACTAAAGATATAGAGATAGCTATAGCTTATATTGGAGCCCATCTCGAGACTACAACATATGCTTTCCTGGGAAAGAGATCTGGGGGAGGATTGGATATATGGATATCTGCTATATAAATGTTCTATAAACACATCTTTTATTCAAGTGAAGCTATTGAAATGGTTCATAGTGTGTACTAGAACTGCCAAAGCTTTCAAGGGCTCATTGTCCTTGTGCTTCAGGTCATGTGGGAACAAGGTGACCGTTTCACATATGGTGAATGTGTCCAATAGTCAAAAATCTTTGAGAAGGGGGGGCGTGGCCGGCGATGAGTGAGTGAGGACGCACATCCCTGGAGCTCCCTCCGGCCGACTTATAAATTAGCGATTTCTGGGGTTCTTCCCCACCCAGACCTACTGCAGAGCATTATGGCAAAGGGCAAGAAGGGGGCTAAACCCAAAACACCCCCGCAGCGCAAGAAAATCAGCTCCTACCTGGCCCCTGACCGCATGAGGGGCGGAGGTGCGGGGCTCTCCAAGATGGCGGCGATGGAGGATGGCGGGGTCGCGACCCCTAACATGCGTGGGGATCCCCCCGCACGGGAAACAGAAGCTTCGGTGCCGGGTGCTGCGGGCGACGTGGAGAGGTCGATCCTCGGAGGCGCAGACGGGAGGAGAGGAGGAGAGGCGGCTGGGAGACGCGAGCCCCCGCAGCCGGCGGGGTGCGCGGGCGACCTGACACCGACGGGTGAGGAGGCGGCCGGAAGACGCGAGTCCCCGCAGCCAGCGAGGAACACGGGCAGCCAGACACAGACGGGAGAGGAGGCGGCGGTGAGACGCGGGCCCCCGCAGCCGGCGGGGAGCGCGAACATCATGACACCGGCGGCGGCTGCGAGCGGAGATGACTGCCGCATTAACACATGCTCCACAGACAGGAGCAGTGGCCTGGAGCCTACGTGCCTCCCGGAGATCGGTACTCCCCTGAGGTCTGGTGAGTGGGGAATACTTGGGGACACGCAGAGCTGTGCAGACAAGGGAGACCCAAGCCCACCATTAACCCTTGCACCACCTGCGAGCACAGAGAAGGGGGGGTGGAAGAGCCCAGCCATTGCAGATCACATGGTAGACCCCTTACAATGGAGGGGTACACCCACGAGACTCCCCAATGCCCAACCGCAGCAGCCGCCCGGGAGGGGACCCAATATGCCGGCAGGTCACACGGGACAGTGGGAGACAGACATGCGACCGCACGTGGTGGCCCCATCCCCCTATCGTGGGAGAAGTCCCGGCAGGATGTGGGAAGACACATCCCCCAACCCAATCATGATCAGGGCGGTGCCCCCCGGACCCAGGATTTCCCCTCCGAGCCCAGAGTCCCTTGCGATGGATGGGCCGCCGCAGAGCCCCCAGAATGACTGGTTCACCCCAGGTGCCCGAGAAGAGGCGCAGGGATCCCCCTCGTGGCTCTCACGCAGCAACTCAACTGGGGCCACATGGTGCAGGAGCGGGGAGGGCGGGCGACTGGAAGCGGCGCCTCCTGCGTCTCCCTGTACTTCTGGAGTACCGCCCAAAAAGTGGCCGAGCCCCGCGGGTGAGGCCAGAAGAAAGCTTAGTACCTGCGGCCAGCCTGGGCCCCGTGCGGAGGGGAGGGACACACGCCCTTGCAACACACCTGCGATGGAAGGTGGCCGGCGGGCTATTGATGCGGAGCTTCCCCAGCCTACACCGCCCTCTCACGACCCGATTCTGGCAGATATTAGGGCAGAACTCAAAGCCCTTCCGACCAAGGCGGACCTTGAATCCTTTATTGCAAGAGTAGAGAGCTCATTTAAGAAAGATATATCTGACCTGCAAAACTCCGTCGAGGGCCTGAGCTCTTCAGTTGCCGATCTAGAACATTCTCACCTTGCTTCCATACAAAGAATTGAAGCCTTGGAAAAGAATTTATCGCTCCAACAAACCATCACTCAAGCTACGGTCCTTCACCTGGACGACCTTGAAAATAGGAGCAGACGCAACAATATCAGGGTGAGAGGCCTGCCAGAGGCGACCGGTCAAGATCAGCTACTACCCACAGTCGTGGGCATCTTCAACGGAATTCTCAGCCGCCCGCCTAACACAGAAATTGTGATAGACCGCCTCCACAGGGCCCTGGGGCCTAGACCAACAGATCCCAACCGCCCACGAGACGTGATTTGCCGCCTGCACTATTATTCGGTTAAGGAGGAGGTCCTCAGACGCGCCTGGGACAGAGAGAGAATCATATTTGATGGGGCACCAATCCAGGTGTTCCCGGACATCTCTAGAAGAACACTCCAGATGCGCAGGTGCTTGAAGCCGCTTCTTCTTAGGATCCAGGAGTGCGGAGCCACATATCGATGGGGGTATCCCTTTCACCTGCTCGTTCGAAAGAACCAGAGGGTCTTCACCTTAAGATCCCGCACCGACCTCCCAGACCTATTTGCCTTTCTGGACTCCCCCCCAATGGAAGTTCGGGACTGGTTGGACCCTTCCCCTCTGCCCCCCCAGGCCTCCCTTGGCGGCGATCGCTCTCGGAGGCCGCGCACAAGGAGAGCTCCGTCTACTACGCGTTCAAGACGGCCTAGAGGTCCTCCCGAGGGGCCGGCCCCGCTGCCGAACGAACCCTGAAGGGAATGCCCACCACGAGCTCTGATACGGGACTGTCCGGAGCCCCGGATATCCTTTGCCTTGCATTTGCGCTTTCATGTCTGATACACTAGTTGCCATTGTTTCATTGTCTAATGTACATTGGATTAGTTATACTTATGTTTGTTGAATTTCATCCACGGGGCGCTCCCCGTGCGTTCTCCTGCGTGGCTTGGCGGTCCGGGCTCTGCCACTCCGGGCGGGCTTCGTGGCGGCCGGGTCGCGCGGGGGGCGTCGGGGAATACACCCCCTTATTTTGTTTATCCTAGGTCTTACGGGGGGATGTTGCCGAAGGGCAACTCCTCGGGGTCCGGGAAAGGGACTCCGGGGAACCCAGTTTATATCACAAGGATCGGTCGGAGCGACTCTACGTGTCTCTCGGACCCGTCGCGTTCCCACATTAGGCTGTTACCCTCCTCCCCGCGCCATAGCGGAGCGGGGTGGGGGTGACTCTCTTGGGAAACAGTAATTGGTTTCCCAACCGGGCGGAGGCGTTCTAAGGTTGCTCCCGTCCCGGTTTAGTTAGTTGGTTAGTTTTTTCTTCTTTATCTTCCGTTTTCTATTTCCCCCCCTTTTTTTTTCTTCCTCCCCTTTCCGGTCCTCGCTGTTTTAAACGTTCCCCTTTCTTCTTCCCTTCCTTTTTCTTTCTCTTTTTTCTCTCCTTCCCCACGTCTTGTCGCTCCCCCTGTAGTCCTTCTGTACCCCCCCGCCCCCCCCTATTTCAACCTACCCTACCCCCTCCCTGTTTCTCCCCTCGAGGCAGGCGGGCTGGTCCGGGCTCCCCTGGTGAAACGAAGGAGGGGGGTGCGGTGGCAGCACGATGTCCCGGGTAAAGCTCACCTCCCTCAATGTAAAGGGACTCAATTCCCCCTTGAAGAGAACGCTGGTCCTTAGGGAACTGAGGCGCCTACGAGCCCAGGTCGCCTTCCTGCAGGAGACCCACCTCAAAGTGGGGAGAACTCACAATGTCTCCAACCGCTACTATAAGACCCAATATCACTCCCTTTCTCCTGACTCTAAATCGAGGGGCGTAACCATCCTGCTAGATGGATCCCTGCCGTGGACACATTTGGCGACGCTTCAGGACCCCGAGGGTAGATTCCTATTTGTACGGGGTACCCTCTTTTCCCTGAGGGTGACGCTGGCAACATGCTACTGCCCCAATTCCAACCAAGCTAAATTCATACGCTCTGCCCTGAACAAGCTGGACGGGTTTGCGGAGGGGGTTCTCCTGCTGGGGGGCGACTTCAATACAGTGCTGGATCCGTCCTGGGACACCTCCCGCGGCTCCTCGCACACCCCCTCTTCCTCCCTGAGGGAACTCAGAACAATACTTTACAAACACCAGTTGATGGATGCGTGGCGGATCTTTAATCCCCGAGGGAGGGACTATACGTTCTTCTCCGCTCCACATAACTCCTACTCGCGCATCGACTGGTTCTTGATCCCCCACAGGTTCCTACACCTAATCACCAACATAGAAATTGGGCAGATAACTATTTCAGATCACGCCCCTGTCTCCCTGACCATCGCCATTCCCGACACGACCCCCTTGAGAGGTCAATGGAGGTTAAACAGCTCTCTTTTGCAGGACCCAGTAGTAAAAGCAGATATCCATAAGGTGATCACAGATTACTTCGCTTCTAACGACACAGGAGAGGTCTCGCGGATGTCCCTGTGGGAGGCCCACAAGTGCGTAGTCCGAGGCGTACTGATTAAACATGGTGCACGTCTCAAGAGGGAAAGGAACAAACAAATTGAGCTCCTATCCCGAGAGATCTTTGAAACCGAGACCTTGCACAAGAAGACACTAGACGCAGCGCTAGGTGCCAAATTGACGCGCCTCCGGGAATCTCTCAGGGACATCTGCCTCACTGAAGCCAAGAGTATGGCGGCTAAGTGTCGACGTTTTTTCTATGAATACAGCAACAAATGCGGCAAGGCACTAGCCAGGGCTTTGAAAGCACAGCGAGCGAGAAATTTCATCTCACACATCCGGGATAGAGGAGGTAGAGACCTATATTTGACAAAGGACATAGCGAGGGCATTTAGGGAGTTCTATGAAAACTTATACAACCTACCATCGAATCACCATGCCCCCGAGACGACCAATATAGAGCAATACATCCGAGAGTCTGGACTCCCTCGACTGGGAAGTGTAGTGGTGGAGGCTCTGGAGGGAGACATAGAGCTAGGGGAATTCATGGGAGCCATAAAGAACACCAAGCCAGGCAGAGCCCCGGGTCCTGACGGATTCGGTTTGGATTACTATAAGGAGTTCGCTGGAGTATTAGGCCCACACTTTATCACATCATTCGGCTCCTTGAAGGACGGGAACCCACCTCCTAGAGATACCCTGAAAGCAAACATTACCGTCATCCCCAAACCAGGGAAAGACCCGGCGCAATGCGGAAGCTACAGGCCCATCTCCCTGTTGAACTGCGATATCAAGCTGTTCAACAAGATAATTGCTGACAGGTTAGCGCCATATATCCCATCCCTCATTCACTGGGATCAGGTCGGCTTCGTTCCCTCGAGAGAGGGACGAGACAACACCACTAGGGTGATCAATCTGATTCACCAGGCCCGTACGGGGGGTCCAGCGGCTATGCTTCTCTCGACGGACGCCGAGAAGGCCTTTGACAGGGTGAGCTGGGCCTTTATCTCCGCAACCCTTCGTCGGATTGGTCTAGGAGAGAACATGACCCGTTGGATCATGGCTTCCTATTCATGCCCCTCGGCGTCCGTCGTGGTAAACGGGATGGCCTCTGAACCATTCCAGCTGGCGAACGGGACTCGTCAGGGGTGCCCCCTTTCCCCCCTGATATTCATTTTGACACTTGAGCCCTTCCTACGAAATGTAAGGAAAAACAACGACATTGCAGGCATCAAAGTAGGTAGGGGGGAACACAAGGTTGCGGCTTATGCCGACGATCTAATATTCTTTATTTCCAGACCTGAGACATCCCTCCCCATCCTTCTAGCAGAACTCAAGGCCTTCCAAACAGTTTCCAATTACAAGATTAATTACCAAAAGTCCTCGGCCCTTAACATTAGCATACCCCAGGGGAGATTGAAACAGATTGCGGAAAATTTCCCCTTTAAGTGGGAAAAAGAAGCTGTAACATATCTGGGGACCCAGATTACGGCTACGCCACAAAAACTGTATAGCATGAACTTTCCGCCGCTGTTGAAGAAAGTAGAGGAGGACCTGCAGAGCTGGAACAGGAACGCCTTTTCCTGGTTTGGTAGATCTAATATCATTAAGATGAACATCCTGCCTAGGGTTCTCTACCTTTTCCAGGCCCTCCCCATCACGATCCCACATACGTTTTTCAAACGCCTGACAGGGATTTGCTCCAGGTTCGTCTGGGCGGGTAGACGTCACCGTTTGGCGGCCCCCCTCTTGGCTCTTCCCAAGGAGAGGGGAGGAATAGGCCTCCCAGATTGGAGGGCGTACCATGCGGCGGCCCACTTATCAAGGGTCATTGACTGGTGCAGACACTCCTCTCTAAAACAATGGACAGGTATAGAGCAGGAGGCCTCGGTGATTCCCCTGCCGGGGCTCCCTTGGCTCCCACTTGACCGGGCTCCCGCCCTGAACAAACATCCCACAATAGGCCCAACCCGAAAAATTGTGAGCAGCTACTTCCCAAGGCTGGACATCTCCCCCTCGGCCTCACCTTTGATCCCCGTGTTGGGACATCCAGACTTCCCAGCAAGTTTAACAGATGGCACCTTTCGCGCATGGATAAAAAAGGACTGCTTTAGGGTTCTCCATCTACGGGAGGGGCGAGATTGGGTAGGAGGGGAGACCTTGGCGGCAAGACATTCACTCACCCCCCTGAATACCTGGCAGACCATGCAGATCTCACACTATCAGGCCTCCCTAACCGAAGCCATGGTAGGCATAGGCCCCATTGCCCCTTTCGAACGGTCCTGTTTGGGTAGCGGACACTTCAGAGGAGCCTTGTCCTATGCATATTCTCTGCTACTGGCCCCCCCAGACTCCTACAAACCCCAGTATGTTCAAGCGTGGGAGAGAGAGCTAAACAGGTCTTTCACGAGGGAGCAGGTGCAGGCCATGTTACAGGTAGCACACAAATCATCTATGTCGTGCAGATATCAAGAGGCTTCTTATAAAGTCCTCTCACGCTGGTACCTGGTGCCATCCAAGTTGGCAAGAATATTTCCCTCCTCCTCCCCCTTGTGTTGGCGATGTTCAGGGGCCAGGGGTACGATGTTGCACATCTTTTGGGAATGTGGGGCATTGGCCGGGTTCTGGAGCAACGTCAGGAAAATTACCCTGACTCTGACTGATATAGATCTGGGTGAGGACCCGGCGGGATACCTATTGGGCCTGGCCCCTACTTCCCTCAGGAGGAGGACTAAGTCTCTTCTGGCTTCTTTATTGAATGCAGCCAGGACTTGTATTCCGTCCTGCTGGAAATCCACGACACCCCCCACGACAGCCATGTGGCTCTCCAGGGTTGCCGATATTAGCAGGATGGAGGAGATGACGGCCTCGCTGAGAGGGAAGATGGACGAGTATAGAAATCGCTGGCGGATATGGGAACAATTCACCTTTTCGGTAGAATATTCGAAATTTTTACAGGAGTAAAGATGTGTGGGGTCTTCGACCCCCCCTCCTCCCCCTCATCCCTTCCCTTTCCCCCCCCAGCCCCACCCCCCGCTGTCTTCGTGTTGTCTTGTCTCCCCCCCCCTATATGTACCGGTCAGATTACCTGTAACTGACCCCTCTCTCAGTTGATACATGACTCTCTAATGGATAAAAAAGAAACTAAAACCTTGGAGACGTGGTGTTTGGATTGCACGCTTTATTACATCTTAATGAATAGTAAGAGAGATGCTTTTGTGTGGACACCCTCCATGCCCTCGTCAGAGGGGCTCGCCGGCAGCCGAGGCCACCATTCATTTTTCTTTCTCACAGTCCATTATTACGACCTCGGCCTGCTTCCGACATATGCCGGGTTGTTCATACTGCCGCATCGGCTTCATAGTTGTTTGTTAACTGCTTGACATACTTGTGTCCATTTATATTATTAACTGTTGTTTGACTATGCTGATCGTGCTATGTAACATGCCATGCTTCTTCAATAAAAAAACTACAATAAAAAAAAAAAAAAAAAATCTTTGAGAAGATCATAAATCTCATTCAAAGATATCGGATATAATTATTCACAATCATCCAAAATATTTTCTGAAAAACAATAAACCATTAAACCTTGGCATTGCCAAGGACCATTTAAAACCTCTCACCCTAATCTTGCGTCAGTCATCCTCATTTTTTGGAAACCAAAATATTTGTTTTGAGATTATTTGCAACAGGGTGAACTGTATCATTGCTAATGAGAAACAAGCAAGTATAGTTAATGACAAATAAACAAAGTTCGAAACAATGTTGGAACCATGGGTGAAGCATTAGTAATTCCTGAATGCTGGGCCCAGTATTTTTATCCCCTCCAGTCTTATACTCTCATTGTTATTTCTTTTCATTTATTATGGTGGTCTTTTTTTATTCAAAATCATTCTGAGGTGGTACTTAACCATTTATGAATCCTAATTATTTGAGTACAATAGCAAGTTCTAGTTGAATAATTTCCTAAAGCCCCTGTCTGGTAGAGAGAAACTAACATTCTAATGTTGAGACACTGTAATTTTAATAATGTTTTGTAATGTAAGGAAATTTGATTTATATGTTTCACATGATGTATCTTGTCCTATAATACTACATAGATTCTAAATTATTCAGTAAATAGTATTTTGAAAACTAAAATATTGAAACTACCTGCCTGCATTGTGGCTGGAAATGGCAAAACCTTTTGTTACAGTATGGTAATTCCTCATTGGAATATGGGTGTAGCTGGCAGAAATGTTGTCATTACTTGTTTTTGTGCACAGTGCTTTTTAAATGCGTCATTTTATATGGCATTATTTATAACCTACATAAATGCATATTGTATGATCAGATGTGCAGTCACTCAATTTAAATGGGTTAATAGGTTTTAATGGTATGAACTGCAGTGTTCTGTATTTATCTTGTTTTACAAATGATGGCATAATGAGGAGTATCTGAATGCAATTCACCTAAGTGAATTCTGAGCAGTGCTAATACTAGCTGATGTTTGGTCTTTGTGATATGTGCAGTCAGGCTGTGTAGTCCTGAAAGTGTTTGTGTAATGGTGAGTTAGAATCTGAGATTCTGACTTTTTAATCTGTACACTTTTGTTCTGTAAAACAAGGAAACCTTATAAATCTTCTTTTTTTTTTTTTGCAAATTGACCTTTGGATGCACACTCGACATTGCACGTGTTAATATAATTTTGTTTCATGTCCTTTAGAAAATTAAATCGCCCAAGGATTTTGGTTTAATATCATTTATACGGTTTTCTTTCCTCCCTGTCCTTTGGAATTCATATTGCTTGCTTGTTGCCAGGACGCATTGCCTTAATACTTTCCCATTAATGTCATTTATTTTGGTACAGTATTGATGGCTTTCCTAATGCTGTCCGATCATTGGGCTGCGATGCTGGCAGCAGGCCCAGGAATGGCGGTGGTTTTAATATATCACAATCAGACCCATGCCATTACATCAATATTTTTAGTCAATTATGGAGAAGGTCAGGTGCTGCATTTCGGTGGAGACGCTCCAGCATGTGGTATTTTGAGAAAACATCTGGTGCAGCAAGATGCTAGTTGGGATGGATGAATAAAAAATGTAAAATAAACACCAAATTTAAAATAGCTCAACAGAATCTGTATTGTGCAAAGCCACATTTTTTCATGCTTTGGTTATTGCACTTAATTCTGTTATAGGATTCCCAAGTTCCATTTTAATAAAAATGAAAATATTATTTTCTGTGAAGCAGATGGGATTAGTTGTTCCCTCGTAGCAAGCATCTAATATCTTCTGACACCTGACCTGTCTGAATGCAATTTGTGTCTTAATATCAGGCTTACACAAGCTGCTGCCCCAGGAGTAGACATATTTTTTTTTCTTAGAATCTTTTCAGGTTTTGTTTAATCGTCACTAAGGAAGGAAGCATTCCTTTCGTGTGATATTTGTGTGCATTTGCCTTTTCTTGTTGTTACATTTTTTTTTTTTCATTAAAGAAAATGTAGTTGCTCTCCCTTTTAACACTACACGTTTAAAATAAGTTAATACTTATAAAAAAAAAACTGTAGAATAAGCAAAAAAAAAAATGTGGGTCCCTGAAAATGAACGAAGTGGGGGCCAGCTAGTGCACCTAACAGGGATTGTGTTATTTGGGTCAGGAGACAAATAATCTTTCATGTAGATGACACCTGGTAAAGTGGCTGAATGTAAGAAGGATGAGACGAGATGATGAAGAACCAGTGGATGAAAGTCTCGGAGGACAGGCTTCCCTTTTCTCATTGCGTCCTTCATTGCATTCTAATAGGCTGACTAATGTACCATAGAAATTCACTCCAGGCCTTTCGGATAGTCAAGGGAAAAAACAGTGGCACTTCTTTTCCTCAGAATAAAATTCATAAATGAAATTGCAGACATAAATTTCTGTAGGCGTAGCAATACGGGTTTTAGGCATTTTTATATCAAGCTGCTAGGATGTTTCAGCTTAGCTACACAAAAGAAAGGCGAGTTGCAAGTGCTTTTAAGTCGTTGTTTTTGATTGCTTTGGTATATGTTCTAATGGATGCCCTGAAGCAAGAAGCTTGCTTTTTTTTTCTTTCCTTCCTGTGAAACATTCATCTTTTTTTCCCCCCTCTTTTCCTCCCTCTTTTCTCCCCTAGCTTGTCAGGAGCCCTGCCGGTAGAATCTTTGTGATGCTCTGTTTAATTTTTCTTCAGTAAATCAAATCTTCTTCCTTTCAGAAAAGATGAATGCTAGACGGAGCTGGTGTTATAAAAGAAAGAAAGGAGACCACAAAAAATCAATGCCGGCAAAATTGAAACAGTATGCCTCGGTATTGATTGGCCTTGTGAAATCGAAACTAACAGCTTTGTAACTGTTCCAGTGGACAGTTAGCTGACCTGTAATGGACAAACTATCAATATTAGCATTACTATTTTATCTTGTAGTATGTCATTTTGGAACAGAGCGTCCCACCCCAAGGAGCAAAGCCCCGAGGTTGATATTCTGATGCAATATATAGAAGCCATTTCTTTGACTGCCTTTTTCCACTTCCTTCTAGTCATTTGTAGATAAGGATAACACTTGTCAGACCCAGATAACATTAGGCTCATTTAGAAATTGGATGTTACTCCCACATTCCAATTTAATCCTTGAAGACCTAACAATTTTTTTTTCAAGACTAAACTTGATTAGAGCCCTCTCTTAAGGTTACCCCTGTGATTATGACTGTTGACCTCAATTTCAGCCCGTGTAGTTCAGCAGTACACATGAATGTTCAAGCTCTATTGTTTGCAGTCCCTTACATCAGGGAAGGAGTTAAACAGCCTGCTTTCTGCTTTTCGTTTATTACTTTTGTGATGAGATTTCACTTAGCATTTTTATAATGAATGAAAACGGGTACCTTGTAGAATTGCAATCCCATTAGCCTGCAGTGCAGTGAAATGTGAAATGCAATCAAGGCAAATGTATGCAGGCAAAAAAAAGCTTCTCCCCAGCCCCCTCAGTGCTTTCCTTTTACTGTTTCCCCACCCTGCAGTTATTGCACTTGACATCAGTGTAAAGTAACATTCATTGCTCTCTCTGGAGCTGTGACTATGTTTGGAATTTTTTTTTATTGCCAGCATCAGCCCATGTAATAATATTGTGAAATGGCTTAATAAAACTAACAATTCTCCCAGTCGTACCACTGCTGAACCCCCTACACACCACAGAATGACAACCTATTTATAAGGCAGCATAGAGTGAGAAGTAAGACACAAAGTTATGAACTGGTTAATGCAACCAGAACGATAAAATACCTGGATTTGTTTTGCTAGCAAAACAACTTGTGTATGGGCATACCGGTCTATATATGTAATGTAAAACAGTACCTTTGAATTATCCCTAAACATTTTATTTTGCTGTTGTTGGGTTATTACCAATATCCTAAAACATGGAATATCCTGTACGCAATAGAATGGGATATATCCACATGTGTTTAACAACCTGTAAACACCAAGGGTATCTCTGTGTAAAAAAGAGCTGGATTGTCTTCACAAAGATAATGTTTGCACATTCCTGCATTGGAAAATAGTCATACCAACATCCTTACAAGAAAGCATGCTTAGATACGCCCCAATTTAATTGGAAGTTTGGGAAATGTGCCAGTGGAAGCTGCAAATTGAAGGTAAGCTGGCACTCTTGTCTACCGGTCCAACACAACAATTCCAGACAGGGCCGTAAGCCACACAGCAAGAGTCCGCCAGCCACATGTAGCTCCCGAGTCAAAGGTTGAGGACCAGTGCTGTAGAAGGTGGATGCAGGAGACCATGCAGTGATTTATTAAAGAACAAATGTAAGAGCTGAGAAACTTATATAAGGGTTGGCTATTTGCTGAACTGCTAAACTGGCAGGCACAATTAAAAAAAAAAAAAAAAAAAAAAGGTGCAGCTGGAATTTCACTTGCATAGACTTGGTCTCCTAGAGAGTACCAAAGAGATTTTTTAGAAATGTTTATAGCTCTTAAAAGGTAAGTGCACTTTTCATGGTATTTTTATTCTTTTAAGTGCCAGCTACATAGAATTTACATAGTTGTCTCTCTGACGGCTTAGTGCCTGCTACGTAGATTCTACATACCTGGCATTTCCCCCAGATGGCGGTCAAAAATTTAAAAAGCTCACCTCCATCCTGGATCCAGCGCTGAGGTTCTCCTCTTTCCTCAGGGGGCATCCAAATCCACCCCACCCCCTGAGTTTTCAGTGGGGCAGAGAACAGACCTCCATCTTATGAGCAGTGGCATAAGCAGTTTGAGATGGCTTAACCCCATGCAGGTGTTGTGGAATGGCATAAAGATTATTCACTATAAGTATTACATGAGGGAAGCCATTTTGCCACATATCTGATAGTCCTGCTTACGCATGAGAATTAAGGGGGGTGCTGTGCTAGCAGCAATTCACACCAAACTGAGATAGATATATGCCCCATAAACAAGGCAAGGTTGCCTGTCATTTTTCACACATGTAAAAGCTGATTAAACGGTTAATGTAGCTGTTTAGGGAAGCAGTTAAAATCTATCTCCATGGTGGCGGCTGCGACTGCAAAAGCATTAAGTCAGGGGATACAATGTATTTAGAAGATGGTAGCAGCTAGCAAAGCAAAGATAAGTAGTTACAGCTGAAGGCTTTCTACTTCTGGCTAATAATAAGAGATGGTTGCACAGAGCTATGAGGCAATTTTGACTGAGGGACTGTTTTTCAGAATCCCCTCCTTCATATGTGTGGCAACATGGTCACTGCCATGCATGTTTAAGAGTGCAGAATCTGCCTGCTATTCCAAACATCTGCATGGTGCTAATCCCTCTCAATAAGCTTATGTCACGGATTGCCAGAGAGGGGCTTTAGGGGAGCAGTTTACTAAGAAAAATGTTTGACTGGAGATCCCCTTTAAAGTAGACTAATCATCATGATTTTCACAGTCCTTGTGATTGGTAAGTTTTTTTCTTTAATGCATGGCACTGCCCGCTTCTGTATTCATAACTGATGGGTTATTCCACCACAAGCACTGCAGAAAGCTGTGGCAGCTCCTGGCTCCCTATAAAAACGGGATTAACCAACAAGTTCCCAGTGTGGGCTCTGCAGTGACACTGCGAAGTTAGAAGATGGCACTCTCTCTTGCGCAGGTGAGCGGGGCAACCAAGCCTGCGGCCCTGCAAGTCTATTTCCATCCGTTTCTGGACCCTAACTGCCTCCCAGCCTTAGCTGACAGATCGGGTGAAGGTAGAAGAGCACTAGGGTCAAGTGATCCTGGAGCGCAGCTCCAAGCCGCAGACCTTGTGCCACAAAGGGTAGCCGGCCATAGGCTTTATGGTGAGCCTTCTTGGGATGCGGAATTCCTGCCCTAGCTTCTAAGGGGGTGAGTTGTTGGGGACTGTCTCCCCTTATTTTCCTTTTGGGGTCCCTTTTGGAGGGTGTATGTGCTGCGGGATGCTCATGCGTCTTTTTTCTTATGACTTTCAGGCGGGATACCATTGGGTTGTGGCATATCCCGGCTCCATTCCTTCCCTCCCTTCATTCCCCCCTTCACTAATTTCTGGGGGCATCCTGTGGGAGGGCATCCCGGGTGGCCTTTGTATAGCCTTTACCCACCGCTGGCCTATTGCGCCTGTGTTAATCACCATATGGAGGCTGCTGGGGATAGCGTGCTTGGGGGCCTTTCAGGGCAAGCCCAGCTGTGATCAATGTGTGGGGTGTCCCCTGTGAGTAACTGTGTCACGGTGTGCGTTCCGTGCGCTGAGAAGGTAATTGCGCTACAAGCTGGTTTGCCTGCTTCGCTTTCCAGCTCAGCACATCCCTATGCTTCACCTACCCCCCTGCTCCTGCGACTGGGCCCCAGTGAGAGGGACGTCAGCAGGGAGTTACACTCTGATTTGACTCTGCTGGTGGCCAAGTCTGTTCCCAGGAAGGCCTCTGGCAAGAAGCGGCACCTGACTTCAACTCCCTCTCGCTCTACTGAGGAGTATGGGGAATTGGATGTCACTGCTGGACGTTATTCCCTGGAGGAAGGAGAATTGCCTCCGGATTCTGACTCTTCGGGAGACCAGCAGGAGTTGTTACAGTGACGCTGTGTCTGGGAATTCATGGTACCCTGAGGACACTGGTAATTTACTGTCTCATATTTTTGAAATCCTACACATTTCCCCTCCTGTGAAGGCTAAAAGGAAACAGGGTGAGCTGTTTCGTCCTGTTAAACTGCGTCTGGAGTTTCCTGAGCAAGGTCATTTCAACTCTATGATACTTAAAGCATGGGAACGTCCTAACAAGCTACCTGCTGTGTCCAAAAGTTTGGATAAGAGGTATCCCTTTTC
The DNA here is from genome assembly GCA_027917425.1 of Gastrophryne carolinensis. Lineage (NCBI taxonomy): Eukaryota > Metazoa > Chordata > Amphibia > Anura > Microhylidae > Gastrophryne > Gastrophryne carolinensis. The sequence continues at coordinate 160,050,291 of CM051234.1, forward strand.
TGCTGATCTTGTTAGGAGGTGGTCATTTCCCCCTGAAGTTGATGCTCCCGTGCTGGGCTTGTCCAACACTTCGGTCATGCCTTCCCCGGACACTACCACTCTGAGGGATGGTGAGAACAGGCACATGGACCAGTTGGCCTGTCATGCTTTTACCTGTGTGGGGGCTGGATTGCGCCCGACCTGTGCCGCGGCTCTTACGACTATTGCTCTTAAGTCTCTGCTGAAGCGCCTCATGGATGGCACTTCAGCTCGTGGAGAGGGAGAGGAGTTTAGGACTCTTGGTTTGCTCTGATTTTGTGGCCTTTATTCTTGCCGCTATGGATGATGCTGTGCGGCTAAGTGCCAGGACCTCCGCGCTCTTGGTGGCTATGTGACAATCTGTCTGGTTGCGCCAATGGGCTGCTGATGCTGCTGCTAAGAAAGCTCTCACTGGTCTCCCCTCCGCGGGGTTGCGGCTTTTTGGAGAGCATCTAGATGTTCTTGCTAAGGATAGCAAGCTGCCTCAGCGTAGGAGGCAGTCTCAGCCATTTCGTGGGTCCTCTGCCCCCCTCCCTTCCTTTCGTGTTCCCAGAGGAGGCCGGGGCTCTCTCCTCCATAGTGGCCGTAGAGATGCTTGGGGCCGTGGTAGACCCCGTGGTCGTCCCGGTCTCTCCTGGAACTCGAAAACCAATCCCTCCCCTAAGCCCCCTCCGGCATGAAGGGGCGCCCTAACCCTTTGGGGTGGGGGGACGGCTTCGTTTTTTTCGCTCTCGTCTGGAGGCTTCACGTCTCAGACCGGTGGATACAGGAGATAGTGTCCTCCGGCTACAAGATAGAGTTTACAGCCTGCCCTCCCCCCCCCCCCCCCCCCAAGATTCGTCAGATCCAGGATGTCTTTAAACCCCCTGTATGCTCAAGGGTTGCGTCTGGCGGGTCAATGCCTGTTAGAGTCAGGAGTCATTTGTCCAGTGCCCCCTCAAGAACAAAGTCAGGGGTACTATTCCAATCTTTTCACAGTCCCCAAAAAGGACGGCTCTCTAAGGCCCATTCTGGATCTAAAGAGCCTCAACAAATTTGTCAGATTCAAGCATTTTCGCATGGAGATGCTACGCTCTGCTGTCAGTACCCTTCGCCAGGGCGACTTCATGACCACTGTGAACTTCAAAGATGCTTATCTCCAGGTGCCTATCTTCCTAGGTCATCAGAGATTTCTAAGGTTCTCGCTAGAGGATCAGCATTACCAATTTGTGGCTCTACCCTCGGGTGTTCACCAAGGTACTGGCAGGAGTGATGGCTCTGTTCAGGAACAAGGGCATCCGCATCATTCCTCACCTGGACGACATCCTGATTGTGGCCCAATCCTTTCCTCAGGCCGAGCAGGACACTCAGATGGTGATCTTCACTCTACAGTCCTTCGGCTGGATGATCAACTATCCCAAGTCTTCTCTGTCCCCGTCCTTGGTGAGGTCCTTTCTGGGCTTGACTCTGGATACCTTTCAGGTCAGGGTATTCCTTCCTCAGCAGAAGGTGGAGGGTCTTCATAAGCAGGCTCGGGCTCTGCTATCGTGTCCTCATCCCTCCATCCCTCAGGGAATGCAGTTAGTGGGCCTGATGGTGTCCTGCTTCAAGGCAGTCCCCTTTGCCCAGTTTCACATGAGACATCTCCAGTTGCACCTCTTGTCAGTTTGGGATGGGGACCCTGTGTCATTGGATCAGGAATTTGCTCGGTCTCCTCTGGCCAGGCAGTCCCTCTCGTGTTGGCTGAACTCAAGGAACCTTCTGGGGGGCAGGACCTTCCTGTTCCCGTGCTGGGAGACTGTCACCACAGATGCCAGTCTGACAGGTTGGGGAGGTTTCTGGCAGTCCCTGAGGTTCCAGGGTCGGTGGGGCCCTCAGGAGGCCCATGCTTCCATCAACGTACTGGAACTGAGGGCAATCAGGTTGGTTCTTTCTCTCCTGACCACCCACCTTCAGGGTCGGGCTGTTCAGATACGCTCAGACAACCAGACGGCGGTTGCCTACATCAATCATCAGGGAGGTACTCGGAGCAAGCGAGCATTCAAAGAAGTGTCCCAGATTTTGTCTTGGCCGGAGCGGCATGTTCCCTGCATCTCAGCGGTATACATTCCGGGGGGGGAGAACCAGGAGGCGGACTCCCTGAGCAGGGGGATGTCTCATCTGGGGGAATGATCCCTCAACAACCGGGTGTTTCTCTCCCTTTGTCACCGCTGGGGTCAGCCGGATGTGGACCTGTTTGCGCCCCGTCACAATCACAAACTTCCCAGATTTGTGTCTGTCTCAGGATCCTCTGGCCTTCGCCACGGATGCCCTGGCAATTCCTTGGACTGAGTTTCGGCTTCTATATGTGTTCCCTCTCCTGGGCAGGGTCATACGCAAGATTGTCCAGGAACGAGTACCGGCCATCCTGGTGGCCCCTTGTTGACCAAGAAGGGTTTGGTTCGCATACATCGTGCAGTTGGCAGTAGACGGGTACGTCTTACCCAAGGATCCAGATCTCCTCAATCGGGCGGCTACGCCACCCCAATTTACAAACGCTGGCTTTAACTGCTTGGCTGCTGAAACCTCCATCTTGAGGGAAAAAGGATTACCGGCTTCTGTGGTCGATACCATGATTAGGGCTAGAAAGAAGTCCTCGTCTTTCATTTATTACAGGGTCTGGCATGCTTACATTGCCTGGTGTGAGTCCAAGTCTCTTCCCTGTCGGGTGTTTTCTATTCCCAGGATTCTGGAATTCTTGCAACATGGTTTGGACTTGGGCCTTCAACTTCGTACTCTCAAGGGCCATGTTTCAGCTCTGGCAATTTTTTTCCAAAGATCCTTTGCCAATCACAGGCTGGTAAAAACTTTTTTCCAGGGAGTTTCTCATGTGTGTCCGCCACGTAAGCCTTTGCTACCAGTCTGAGATCTGAATCTGGTGTTGTCTGCTATGCAGGGGCCTCCCTTTGAACTTATTCGTGAGGCAGCCTTGCCCATTTTGACTCTTAAAGTAGCCTTTTTAGTGGCTATCACTTCTGTAAGGCGAGTTTCTGAGCTAGCGGCGCTTTCTATCAAGCCTCCTTATTTTGAGCGGCATCAAGATAAGGTGGTGTTCCGGCTTAAGCCAGATTTCTTGCCCAAGGTTGTGGTTGCTTTTCACCTTAATCAGGACATTGTCTTGCCTTCCTTGTGTCCTAATCCCGCTAATTCCAAGGAGCGGAATCTGCATTCTTTGGACGTGGTCAGGGCTCTGAAATTCTATTTAGTTGCTACTGAGACCTTCAGGTCGTCTGATGCTCTGTTTGTTCTCACTTCTGGGCTAGGAAGGGTTTGCCTCCCGCTAAATCCACTATCAGCAAGTGGATCCGTCAGGCGGTGGTTCAAGCCTATTCTGCTAACGGGAAGGAACCTCCCTTTAGGATTACTGCTCATTCCACTCGTGCTATTGGTGCCTCTTGGGCTTTTCAGCACCAAGCTTCTGTTGAACAAGTTTGCAAGGCCGCTACTTGGTCTTCTGTTCATACTTTTTCAAAGTTTTACAAGGTTGATGTTAAGGCCTCAGCTGATGCTGCTTTTGGCCGCAAGGTGCTTTAGGCGGTAGTGGTTTGATCTACTGGCCTTTATTCATTTGGGATCCCACCCTACTTTTGGACACTGCTTTTGGATGTCCCAACTGTTATGAATGCCGAAGCGGGCCGTGCCATGCATTAAAGAAAAAAGCAATTCTGTGAGTACTACCTGTAGAATTGTTTTTGTTCTTGCATGGCACAGCCCGCATCGCCCCATCCTGTTATAGTTGTTCTTGGTTGCCTCTTTATGGTGATTGTTCCAAGTTAATTGGGTTTTTTTTTTTACCTTTTTCACATTTTCTTACTTTATTCTCTCGCTTCTTGTCTCACTGCTTGTCCATGCTGGGAACTCTATGGTTAATCCCGTTTTTATAGGGAGCCGGGAGATGCCACAAGAACACAAGAACAAAAACAATTCTACAGGTGAGTACTCACAGAATTGCTTTTTCGGGGGCATCCTAATTTGGAAACCCCCTAGATCATCCTCAGAACTCACCTTTCCACTATTCCTATGGTGCATGCATGGGCTCTTGTCCAATCTGTGCTGTAGTGCATATTAATTACATTTATACAGCTTTTTTTCATACACATAACCCAGCATAGAAAATAGGGAAGCAGCTACTTCCCCTGTCTCCTTGTGGACTGTGGGGCACTCCCACCCCCTCGACTATCTGAAGGGCTTGGGGCCAGAGTGGCGCTAGATGCGCGGGATGTGGCTTCGTGCAGTGTGACACCTCACTCACAAAGCTACTGGGGTATCCAAAATCGGGGTGGCTCTGCAGTCTGCTAGGGTATATAAGGGTCTACTAAGACAGAAACATAATGGTTTTCTATCCTTTTATCTCCCGCTGCTTCCTCCTGGTCTGACAATCAGAAAAATCCTGGTTTCAAAATAGGGGTGCCCCTGTGATACCCTTGCCCCATGTAAGTAACCGCTAGAAGCATGCCCAATTTTTTGGACTGGAATAGAGGGGATGGAATGGAGGCATTGCTCTGTAACAATCCTTCCTTAGCCGTGAATGAAGCTTGTCATGCTTCTGGCTGTGACTAATATAGAGGGTGGAGCCATGATTGTCTTAAACCCCCAGGGCAGTGCAGAACTCGCCTGCTTCCTGGTGCTCTCAGCGATGTAAACATCCGGTGGCCGCATCCCCCCCTTCCGTGAGAGTGCCTATGTTGTTAGGGATATGGCCACAGCGCTCCCGAATGCCAAAGCTCTGCATGTAAATGATGGAAGAGAGCCCGCACATGCACCATGAGACTGGGAAGATGTGAGTTTTTCTGGGCAGTCTGTGGGGCATCAAAATCTTGTTTTTTGTTCTACTTTAAATATAGGTCTTAATATTTATTTGCAAACTGCTAACAAACTATAATATGCATAGGCTTTATTTTCTAGCTTTCCACATTTTTTTTTTATTTCCTTAAATGCCCACAGTCCTTTGGAAATGTTTTGGGAGATCAAGTTAGCCTGTTATTCACATTGTCGTTTCATTTGTTTTACTTTCTGTCAAGAAGTGAGGAGCTAATCTATTTTTAATGTGATTATGTAGTTTGCCAGTAGTAATGTGCTACAGTTTCTTTTAAAAGGCTGGTGGTTTCCCCATGTTAAAGGGTTTTGTCCTGTGCTTGTAGTTTCCAGGGAATTCACAGACACAGATTATCTTTAGTGTAAATTCTCATGTTGTTAACCCTTGGAGGCTTCGATTATACCCCAGCTATTCCCACCAGCGAGCACATCCCTTCCATCAATCCTTTACACTAAGCAGAGAAGCCACACTACTTTGTTGCCAGAGGAAAATTAATGTGTTTTGTACCAGACAGGATTTAAAAGAATTTAGTTAGAAAATCATTTATGATAACATTTACCTTTTGGAATATAAACATCACAGTTGTTGAGATTAAAAAGAATACCAACAAGATGTCAAGTGTGCAACCAGCTGTGGAATATATAACTGAAAAAAGCGTTCCATATGGTAGCTCCCTCTTCACAGATATTCATCAAAACATCCTCACTTTGAGTCCTGTTTAAAATCGGGATGGAGGAATAGCATAAACATTGTTAATGGTTCCTAACTTTTTCTCAGTAACTTTCATTTTGTCGGAGTGATCCATTTGCACTGTATTTTGTAAGGGTTGCTTGCTCCAGGTCATAGATTTTCTTGGATAATTGCTAGGGCAGAAAATCTGCATCACCAGCAGATCATCCTACTTACAACCTTTTTAGATGGTTTACTTGTGAAAGGGAAAGGTAGCATGTTTCAGGTTTTTGGTGATTTGAAATAAAAACCTTAATCAATGTCAAGTTGTTGAGCCATGTATTGATTTTCTGTTGGGCCAGAAGGAGTTATTTTATTGCGTTATTATGTAGGAGGGGTCGCTTCAGATAATATTGACAACATTCCTTTGTAATGCCTCTCTGCTCATCAAGAATGTTGTAAGACTGTATTTAAGGCCTCAGACACAGAATAGCTAATATTGTAAAGTAGTCTTGACAAACTAAGAAATCATTTGACATAGTGTTTAGGCTTTTAGGACATTTTATGCACTACTGACTTGAATTCAACAGGTGGTGAGCTACTTGTGAAGCTGACCCTTGGTTTGCCACATAAACTGCATGATCATCCAGGAATAACGAATGTAATCAAGGCAGATTTTAACATTTGTATTATTTTGTTTTTGTATATTCTTTATTTAGAACATATTGAATAGCATTACAGAAATGACAAACAAATAATACATGGTAAAACAGTAAACACATAATTGATGGTACAATAGTAAAAGCTTTTTCCATATTTAAAAGTCAGATGAGTCTTGGGATATATAATATCACAGAGGCAAGATCCAGCTTAAAGCAGAGCAATTCCTGGGATTTTGAATATCCAGAGTGTTGTTCTGTGGCCCGAATCGGGATGCCCTGCTGTGTGACCCCCCCCCCCCCCCCCAAAAAGCCCTGTAAAACTTACTTCTTCCCAGCCCAACAGCGCATCAACAGGCTCTCGTCCAAGCTGAGTCATTTGGCAAACTGCTCTGATAGACCTTGTGGAGCAAGAGCGACCACATCTCCAGCGGCACATTCTTCAGAACCATCTGAATGGCTGGGTGCGGGAGCTTGCGCGCGGCCCAATGGTGCAGGGGATGCGGCTGTTCTTGCGTCCCATAATCAACCAGAGCTGTTTGCCGAATTACTTATGTACGGCAAACTGCTCTGATTGGACGAGAGACCGCACATGCACCGTTGGACTGGGGAAGGGTAAGCATTCACTGGCAATGGGGTGTTTCACACACAGCCTGTGGCAATCCAAAAGATTGCAGTGCCAGCCGTCCTGGGTTTCATTCTTCTTAAACCGTAGATGGATTGTGTGAGGACTGCAATTATCTTGTACATTCTGAACAACATAACTCGAAGTGTAGCAAAGGAGAGAAGGAAAAAGATATTGCAGAAGAATAGGGGGAAGGACAAGGAAAGAAAAAAAGGGGGCTGAATGATAAGGAATCATTTGCCACATAGAGAACTAATCAAAGTTTTTGGTCATGATAGAGTTTTATTTATACCATAGAGCATGTGGGGTGGTGATTAAAGGAGCACCATTGAAAATATTTGCATTAAAAAAGATAAATAATTAAATAGCCACACAATAGCTTTTAACATGTGTATAAATAATGTGGCAATAGTAAAGAAAGAAAAAGTATGTCTTTACATTTTAAAATGGCTTTCCATTTGCTGAATGGGGGGGGATCTGCTGGGTTTTATTCGGTGAGGTGATAGTAGCATTTAGCCCACTGGTCTCCTAGCAACAGCTGCAGTGAAATGCGCTCCAGCTTTATTCCTAGTATGTCACACCCCCCACTTCCCGATATTCATGACACTTGGGAACCCGGCCTGTAGAGGATGATCTTGCAGAGATGACATGGAAAAAAGGAGCCCCTCCTGGTCCATAAGTACTGGGTTCCTCCCACTATTCCAAGTCTTTTCGTCTCTGCAGTCGGCGAAGCATTCAGAAGATGACTCTCCTTCAAGCTGCAGGTAGCCGGGTTTGCCCCGGCCCTTTTTTTCTCTATTTCTGTCTGAAACTCTTTAAACCTGTTTGGTTATATTGTATGCCTCCCAGCCCTGGCTGTGTGATTCAGGCAAAGGTAGATACATACACCTTCTGGTGTATACAGGAGTATTACTACTCCGTGAGACCTAAATGTGGGTAGGCGGCTTCCGGGTTGGTGTTCCCGGCATGGGATGCCCCTGTCCCTTTATAATCCCCTTGTGCCTTATGGGTGCTTTTCTATCCCCTCCCCTTAGTTCTCCTTTAACCCCGCTGGGTAAAAAGGAGGGGGGAAGGGGGGGCATTATCTGGGCTTATTTGTCACCATGCACACAAAAAAAAAGAAAAAAAAAAAAGAGATATATAAAATAAGTCTTTATTTACTTATTTTTATTATGTATGTTTTACTATACTATTTAATAGGAAATGTTTTATTTGGATTTTCCTATCTGTCTAGGCAGCATTTTTTGCTTACCTATTAAAGCTCTTTGTTTTCTGGCTGTGTTCAGATTTGAATTTTCCCTCCATTTTTGGCCATGTGATCCTGGAAGTGGGCGGGGCTTAGGCATGCTTTTATTCAGAGAGCACCTGTATGCTCTGTTTGACTTCCTGTTTCTTGCTTCCCTGTGGCCTTACCTCATGATGTGAGCTTATTGCATGGGCTGTGAGTACCCTTCAGCTTGGCTGAAGGGAGTTTTTTTCTGTCATTTATTTATATTGTGTGCATTTGGTGACTGTTCTTTTGTTTTCTCTGTAGGTAGAAACCCCTTATTTGAAAAGGGGTTTCTCCTGGTCCTTATATAAAAAAAAAAGCCCTTAAGCCTTATTTGGGGGTCCATTTGTGTCTCAATCCTCCCACTTGGGGCTATTTAAAGGGGCATCCTGGGTAGCAATTGCGTAAATCCCATATATACTTGGCGACTATAATCAATTATAGTATAATACTAAACACCATATGGAGGCATCCCAGGATAACGGACATGCAATTCCCTCTGTACAGACTCGGCAATGTTTTGGATGTGGGGCATCCCTTGTTGGGGATAACGCAATTATTTGCGTCCCTTGTGCACAATTAACTATTATGCATCAAACTGAGGCCCAGGCTTCAGGGCCTGCGGCTAATGCCTCATGTCCTACTCCGCCATGTTTTGTCGGTACCCCCAATGATATTGTCATGGGTGGTGAGTCGCATGCTGATTTATGTGCCAGATTGGCTCATCTTGAAAGAGTAATGTCTACCTCTGTGCCTAAGCAGGCTTCAGCTAAAAGAAAGCACTTGATTCATGCCACTCCGGCAAGGGAGTCAGACAATTGTGAATTGCTTGATTGGTCTGATCCTTCTCAGTTAGAAGAAGGAGAATTATTATGAGGAATCGGATGTTTCTGATGAACAGCAATTTGTTGGTACTGAGATTGAGCAGGGTGAAGCAAGTGTTGTGGATACCCCAAAAGCTCTTGCTCAGTTATTTGAGGTTTTAGTTATTACTCCTCCTGAAGTAGTCCCTCCTCAAAAAGGGGAATTCTTTGGAGTCTCTAAACCTCATTTAGAATTTCCAAATCAAAAGCATTTTGATGAAATTATTCTTAAAGAATGGGAGAAGCCTGCGCGGCTTCCTGGCATTCCCTTGGGCTGGGACAAGAAATATCCCTTCCCAGCTGATACTGTTAAGCGTTGGTCATCACCCCCTGTGCCCACCGCTCTGGGCATGTGTACACTCACTGCACGGATGGGTTAAATGCGGAGGACAAATACCTATGTGTGCGCAAGCATACAATGGCCATCTATGCATTAATATTTAATTAATTTATAGAGAGACTGGATTTTTAAAAGAACTCTGCTCATGGGTGGATGCCCCTGTGCTTAATTTATCCAATTCTTCTGTGTTGCATTCTCCTGACTCCACTACACTTAAAGATGGAGAGGATAAGCGTATTGATCAAATGGCGTGCCACGCTTTTTCCAGTGTGGGCTCGGCCTTGCTGCCTGTTGGTGCTTCGGCACTCATGACAGTGGCTATTAGGTCTGTTGTGAGAGACCTAATGAATTTCTCAGGGCTTGATCCGGCCTCTGATGAGTACGCCGCTCTTAAGCGATGTGAGATGTTTGCATCTTTTGTACTTTCTGCCTTAGATGATACTCTGCTCATGTGCGGCAGAACCTCTGCCTTGTTAGTCGCCATCCGGCGGTCAATATGGTTGCGGCAGTGGGCAGCTGATATTGTAGCTAAGAAATCGCTTAAAGCGCTCCCTTTTGTGGGATTGCGCCTCCTTTAGTGACAGAATTGGATTCTGTCACTAAAGGAGGTAAATTACCTCAGTGTAAGAAACAACGTTGTTCCTTTCGTGGAATAGAGGAAAGGGACGTGGCCATCCAAGTCAGAATTGGGGGTCCAAAACCAAATCTGCCACTAAGCCTGCTCTACAATGTGGGGACGCCCTCACTTTTACGGGTGGGGGGACGGCTGCAGTTCTTCTTCCAGGTCTGGGTTCAGGAGGTAACAGACAATTGGGTTCTGGAAGTAGTCTCTTCCAATTACTAACTGGAATTTGAGTCCCGGACTCCTCCCGTCAGATCCGGCAATTGCGCACGGACTGCGGGCAGCAGTAGCAAATCTGTTAAACATGGCTGTTATCGGCCTAGTGCCTCCAGTGGAAAGGGGTTTGGGGTTTTACTCCAACCTATTCACGGTACCCTAAATGGACAGCTCTGTTCGGCCTATCCTAGACCTAAGGAGACTCAATCAATTTATCAGTTTCGGAAAATTCCGCATGGAGTCTCTGCGATCAACGATCGATGCTCTCTGTCAGGGGAACTTCATGACATCCATAGACATCAAGGATGCTTATTTGCACATTCTTATTTTCTGGGTCACCAGAGATTTCTCAGGTTCTCGATAGAAGACCAGCATTATCAATTTGTGGCCCTGCCATTCGGCCTTACCTCGGCCCCAAGAGTCTTTACCAAGATGCTGGCAGGAGTGATGGCTATATTCAGGGTTCAGGGCATCCGCATTGTGCCTTTTCTGGACGATCTTCTTATCGCGGCCTCCTCCCTCGAACAATCAGAGTTGGACACCAGGATGGTGGTCTCTACGCTAGAGCGGTTCGGATGTGTAATAAGTTACCCCAAATCCTCTCTCTGTCCGTCCAGGGAAATTCCCTTCCTGGGCCTGATTCTGGATACATTTCAGGCCAAGGTTTTTCTTCCTCAGTCCAAAATGGTTCTGATTCAGGACTTGATTCGTCTATTCTTGTCCAACCCTCGTCAGTCTATCCGTCTAGGGATGAGACTAGTGGGATTGATGGTAGCTGTATTCGAGGCAATCCCGTTTGCCCAGTTTCACATAAGGACGCTTCGGCTCTTCCTCTTGGCAAAGTGGGACAGGTGCCCACTATCATTGAATCAGACTTGTCTCCCCACGTTTTGCAGTCCCTTCAGTGGTGGTGAATATCGCACAACCTCCAGAAGGGCATGTCATTTCTGACTCCGCGTTGGGAACTGGTTAGCACGGATGCCAGCCTGGTGGGCTGGGGGGGCTTCTGGAAGAAGCATCAGTTCCAAGGATTGTGGGGGCCTCAGGAGGCTCATTCTCCAATCAATGTATTAGAGCTTCGGGCCATACGTCTTGTTCTACTTCGACTGACCCATTTCTTACAGGGTCTGCCAGTTCAGATTCGGTCAGACAACCGAACAGCTGTTGCCTACATCAATCACCAGGGAGGGACTCGCAGTTGGGGTGCCCTCCGGGAAGTGTCTCTGATCCTTCAGTGGGCAGAGATCAATGTTCCCTGCATATCAGCAGTTTACATTCCGGGGATAGAGAATGTGGAGGCAGACTCCCTGAGCAGGGGATGTTCTCGCCAGGGAGAATGGGCTCTCAATCCAAGGGTCTTTCAGTTCCTCTGTCACAAGTGGGAGACTCCACGGTTGGACCTGTTTGCTTCTCGTCACAATCACAAGCTGCCAGCTTTTGTGTCTCTATCCCAGGATCCTCTGGCAGTGGCAGCGGATGCCATGTCTCTAGCCTGGAAGGATCTGGGGTTCCTACATCTGTTTCCCCCATTCTCCATGATCAGCAAGGTGGTGCGCAAGCTAGCACTGGAGGAGGTGCCAGCAATTCTGGTGGCGCCAAGGTGGCCAAGACGTCTGTGGTACGCAGACGTTGTAAGGCTGGCAGTGGATCGTGTCCATCTGCCTCTTCTTCCAGATCTCATCACTCAGGGTCAACTTTGTTACCCCAATTTACAAACGCTGGCTTTGACAGCATGGCTGCTGAAGTCTCCATCTTGAAAGAAGAAGGTCTTCCTGATGTGGTTATTTAGACTATTATTAGAGCTAGGAAGAAGTCTTCCTCTGTCATTTATTACAGGACTTGGAGGTCCTATATTGATTGGTGTGAATCCAGGGCTTTGCCCTGTAGAGTATTTTCTATTCCTAGAATTCTGGAATATCTGCAGTGAGGTCTGGATTTGGGATTACAGATTAGTACTTTGAAATGGCAAGTCTCTGCCTTGGCAATTTTCTTTCAAAGATCGTTTGCTCTTTATCCTTTGGTTAAGACCTTTTTCCAAGGAGTCGCGCATGTGCGGCCTCCCAGAAAGCCTTTACTTCCTGTTTGGGATCTTAATTTGGTGCTTTCGGCTATGCAAGCTGCTCCCTTTGAGCCATTGCAGGATATTCCTCTTCCTATTCTTACTCAGAAGGTTGCCTTTTTGGTTGCTATTACTTCTGTCCACCGAGTTTCTGAACTGCCGGCTTTGTCTATTCAAGCCCCTTATTTTGAGAGGCATCAAGATAAGGTTGTTTTCCGTTTTAAACCGGATTTCCTTCCTAAGGTGGTGTCTGCTTTCCACCTAAATCAGGATATAGTTCTTCCTTCCTTGTGTCCTAAACCTAGTAACGACAAGGAAAGGGTCTTACATTCTTTGGATGTAGTTCGTTGTGTTAAGTATTATTTAGTTACTACCTCGGCCTTCCGCAAGACGGATGCCTTTTTTGTTGTGCCTTCTGGGCCCAAGGGTTTTGCTCCTGCCAAATCTTCCCTTAGTAAGTGGATACGTCAGGCTATTATTGGGGCCTATATGGCGAAGGGGAAGGTTTTCCCTTTTCGTGTCACCTCTCATTCTACTCGTGCTATCGGAGCCTCTTGGGCTTTTCAGCACCAAGCTTCTGTTGAACAAGTCTGCAAGGCTGCGACTTGGTCTTCTGTGCATATTTTTTCCAAGTTTTACAAGGTTGATGTGCGGGCCTCAGCGGATGCTGTTTTTGGCCGCAAAGTTCTGCAAGCTGCAGTAAATTAAGTTATGCATTATTCCTTTGTCACACCCCCCACTTCCCCTGCCCTTTTTTGTTCGAGGGATCCTTTATATGGTGATTGTTGTTATTATTTCAAATAATTTTTCAATTATTGAATATAATTGGCTCTTTTTGCTCTAAGGGATCCTTTATTTGGTATTATTATTTCAAATAATATTACAGTTATTGAATATAATTGGCTCTTTTTGTTCTAAGGGAGCCTCTATTTGGTATTAATTTTCTCATATAATTTTACAATTATTGAATATAATTGGCTCTTCCTGGTTCTTCACTGCTGTTTAAAAAGACTGAGGAATAGTGGGAGGAACCCAGTACTTATGGACCAGGAGGGGCTCCTTTTTTCCATGTCATCTCTGCAAGATCGCCCTCTACAGGCCGGGTTCCCAAGTGTCATGAATATCGGGAAGTGGGGGGGTGTGACATACTCGTAATAACCATTTTATAGGTGAGTATCTCACAAAACGGTATTTTTCTGTGTGTGTAGTGTGCTTCTGTGATGAGACCCCCAGGTGATTCCATAACTATATAAGATCTCTACAAAATAAATTAAACGGACTGAAAAAATGTTCTTTAAATAACTGCAGGTATTTTTAAAGGTATACGATCAGAACAAAATCTGAGTGGCCAACCCTGCCGCTGGCCTTCCCCCTAAGGCATCCCAAATGGGAATGCCCAACTTTGTGAAACGCCACCCCGATCGCCACAATACCCACATTCTTCCTGGCTCCCATGGTGAAGTAAATGGCTGCATCCGCATTCTCCGCAACTCTGGGCTGAGGCACGCTCACACGTATATCCATATTCACCCAGATTGTTTGTTTTTTAAAATACCAATCTACAATATTTACGGACATGACAACTATTCATTAAAATCTGTGTTCTGCTCCTTTATTCACAATGGTGCTCCTTTTAATAGTGCTTTTTTGGTCATCGGAGGAATATCTTCAGACATCAGACCCCTTGCTGTGTGTATAAATCTATAAAGCTTTCAGTGGGCAACCTTGTAATTGCAACAAATAGCTACATGCCCCTATTGGTGTATGGTAAGTTGCACATGTGCGCAGCCTTTGCAAGGACCCTAAGCAGATGAAATTCCAAGGTTAGAAGGTCGTTATGTCTTATTTGCGAAGCCTACCAAAAGCAGTAGAGTTTTTTTAGGGTCCCTGGGGATCAGGTTTAGGTTGTCCTTACCATATTTATAAATGCGTATGCGTTGCTACCCATATTGGGGTATTCAACAAATATTTAATTATGTTTGGGTCTATGGCTGCAAGCCAATCACTCTCTGAAGCACTATTTTTATGACTATGATGATCTTGAAATGAGAAATGCTCATGTGTACAAATACAGTGGTGTTCAAAAATATCAATTTGCAGGAATAAGGGCCACACCCCCAAATGCGTTACGCTTATGATATGCTTTATCTTCAAATTTTGACCTGAGTCTTCCTGTTATCTCTGTATTGATGATTTTATTGCTGTTTGGATTAAACTTTTTATAAATTTTCTGAATCATTAAAGCCAGGATTTTTGTTTTCTTCAAAAATATCAACCCAACGTCCTTAATCAAATGAATCCCTGTTTATTTCTACATTTCCACAGATATTTCTGGGTAATAATGTACCTGTAGGTGTAGTAGATTAATAAAAAAAGAAAATTTTAACCCCATTTTAAAAAATAATTCGGATGTACAGCATTCAATTTTTGGTTCTATTAAATTATTTCTCCTGTAGAAAAAAATCCCAATTTATAATGCCCCACTCTTTTTTTTGGTTCCATGGGATATGTGCAGGCTCTCCTCCAATCAGCTTCTCAATCTCCATTCAGCTTTACTGAGCCACTATGAAAAGTTGGATGTGGGCTATGAATGCGCCTTGGGTTCGCTGACGAGGTGAGTATAAACGGTGATCTGAGGGGTTTCACAAATAACAGGAAAACCCAGGGAAATGGAATCGGGCAACTGAAGTCTTTTAGAATCCAGGGCCGGGCAATACCAAATTGATGGCTATCCACAAGCTTCATCTTGAGATATTTAGAGCTTTAGCTGAATGAGACCTTCACCCCCCAATACTTAGTCATCAATGTGTGTTTGGGATTTGAGACAATGTGTTGAGACCATGCGTAACTGCTACTAATCTTTGCTTTTATAAGCAGAACATAAAGTAAGTAGTGACCAACCTGACCAGTTGTATCACACAAAGAATTTTCCTCCCATTAGAAGGCCACATTTTTATTTCATACATTTGTATTTTCCTAAAAATAATGCATTTAGTACTCATTTAATGCAATATTTGTGCACCACACTGTTTCATTTTTTCCTCCCAATTCACAAATGGAAACTTAATTTATTATTATCCTTTTGAAAATTGTGAACAACTTCTGTTGTTCAATGGTGGGAAGAATCTTTTTGCTCAGTATTAATGAAGGGCAAGGGAGAAACGGTCTGCCTTATAAGTAGCAGTTACTTTGAATGCACTTTTTTGTACTGTCAATTTCATTAACAATGTGCAAAATAATCAACATTTTTTGTGTTTTGTTCTTTGTGATGGTATAAAGACAGGTATTGAATACGTGAATTGATATATAGTATAAATAGTTTGTTTTAAACCGCAATGTGAGGATACTGCTGGGAGGGGATCAACTGTATATAAAGGGATATAAAACACTTTTTTTTTTTTTTACATTCTCTTTTTACATTCAATTGTTTTTCAGGAGTGCAATATCTGGGCAGTATCGATCGTCGGGGTCCAGTAGTTAGTCAAGGGCTATCTCCCCTGACTAACCCTTTAGCACAATGTCATCCTCCTCCATTTGATAGATTGTTACAATCTCAGCCAGTGTAATTACACACTGGCCAAGTGGGTCATTTATTTCTGCACCTTCACCATTTACCAAAAATCTCCTTTATCTTTAGAAGCCAGCTATTCTCCTTGCAGTAAAAGTAAGGTAATGGTAACATAAAACATAGCTGTTTACAAAAGTGAGCTCAAAATCAGAACTTGTACTCTTTTACACACAAGGTGACTTGTAACTGTATTTCTGTTCTGTGAAAATAACTATTAAGCGGTTTGTTATTTGGGCCTTTGTGTATTTTTTATGTCGACTTCTGAAATCATGGATACTTGGTCATACACAAGTCAAAGGTACATACACAGGTCATATGGAAGTATGTCATTAAATGTCACCTGGTAAAGCCAACAACATGTCTTGCATGTGTTTTAGGGGTGTGAATTGGCAAGAATCTGGCGATACGATATGTATGACGATAAGATATAACCCGATATATCCCGATTCTGTCTCAAAGATGACATATTGTGATTTTTTTTTTTAATGAATATAGCTTTGGAAACCCTATAGATTCCTGAGCCAGTCTCTGTGGGTGTTGGTCCACTTTAAAACCTGCTTGACGTGCTGCTCTTTGTCCATAGATTAAACACAAGCTTCAATTAAGTCCAAACACTAAATGTAGAGGTTATCAGCAGCAGTTGCTAATAACAGCGCTGAAATCTGGCACTCAAGTGGTAAGGGGCACGTGTGCATTGACAAAAAATGCATGAAATGTACTGTGACAGTAGTACCATATATTAATTTAACATTGACTCAAAACAATATATGGTACTACTAATTATCATGCTGTTACCAGGTCTCCGCTGCAAAATAAATTCAAACACAGGATTGGAGCAACGAGGCACCCCCACCTCCAAAGTGGCTAGTTGCACTGCAACCAGAACCTTGCAGTCTCCTGTAGAGGAGAGGGGCAGATGCGACGTCACCCGGCTGGGCATATCAGCCTGGCAACGAGTGACTCGCGCCCCAGGCGTCCTCTGATAGGTATCTGGATGTCGCAAAGCTTCCACTCTAGCCTAGACGGGGCTGTCGGTGCTCTGTCTGGGCAGAAGTGTCATCCTGCCGCCACCAGTCCCTGGTCACACTACAGCCCACCGCCACGCTACACTGCAGGAGCGTGAAAGAAGGGAAACGACTGTTCACAACAGTTTGACAAAGATCGATTCGGCCATATATTGTAAGTGTGCCATACACTCCACTTCGATCTTCATGACATGTGGGTAATCTCCAGTAGAGGGCGAACTTCTGAAGAGATGAATATGCAAAAAAGAAAGCCCCTCCCGGTCCATATATACCTGGGACCTCCCACCAAATTCCCAGTTCCTTCTCTGCAGGGAAGGCGACAAGACAGAAGATGAAGACTTCTTTACTTACAGGTAAGCCGGGTCCGCGCCCGGCTGTCTATTGCCCCTATTACTGCCAGGACCCTTTCTAAATTGCCCCTATTTGAGCCTCCCAGCTTAGGCTGCGGGTCCTGGTGAAGGTAGGCAGCACCCTATGTGTGCGGAAGGAGCACTGCTCAATCGTGAGACCTCACTATGGGGTAGGCGGTTATCCAGGTTTTTGGCGATCCTGGTGTGGGATGCCCCGTCCCTCTATGCTTATGGCCGGATTCTGGCAGGGTTCCCCCCCTTCTGGGTCCCTTACTCCCCTCCGTGGGAGCGGGGTTGCCTGGCCTGGCCATTATTTCGTTTTTCGTTCTCCCATGCCCCTGTGTGTGTGTGGGTGTGTGATTTCACCGTGTGTGTGTGTGACTGACAGTGAGTGTTTTACTGTTGGGCCATGTCAGGTGCTGTGATTAGCCTGGGGGAGCTTCTCCCCCTCAGGCTGTGTTCGGGGAGGGGGCGGGGCCGGGCTCTTATATATATGTAGGATTGCACTTATGTTGCCTGTTTTGTGTGTTACAGATTGTATTGTATCTGTGCATATTAAGGGGTTCCTCCTGGTCCTGGGGTCCCTAGTGTAAATTTGTTCACCTCAAATCCTCCCACCGGGACTTTTAAGGGGCATCCCGGGTTGCTTAGGCGTAAATTCCCTGCGGTCTTGCCACTGACCACAAAAATTCACCATATGGAGGTTCCGCAGGATACTGGGCTCGGGCTCCCTCTGGGACAATCCGGGCCATGTGTGGGGTGTGGGGTATCCCTTACGGGGGAGAATGTGCTGATCTGTATACCATGCGCACAAAAGGCCATAACGCGGCAGTCTGGTACCCAGCCTTCTAGGTCGGCTCCTCCCGCTTCATCGCATTCTCCTCCCCACCTTATCCGTACCCCAAGTGACATTGGTGCCAGCCGGGAGTCGCTCTCTGATGTTTGGGCTAGGTTGGCCAGCATCGAGAAAATTATTGCTAGCACGGTGCGCAAGAAGTCCCAGGCTAAAAAGAGACATTTGTTGTCAGCCCAGCCCTTGTGGGATGTTGACGACGATTCTGCTGATTTGTCAGATTATTCCCAGTTAGAGGAGGGGGAATTGTATGAGGAAACAGAGGCTCACTATGTTCAGTCTGGTGATAACGATGTCGGGCAGGCACTGGGGGATGCCGTAGATACGGCCACTGTTTAGTCACATTTATTGGAGGTGTGATATTGAACCGCCTGAGGCGCCCCCTCTAAAGAAGGGGGAATTTTTTGGGGCCTGCAAGCCCCGTCTGGAATTCCCTACCCAGGGTCACTTTGATGCGCTGATCCTTAGAGAATGGGAGAGGCCCAGTCGGCTTCCTGGGGTTCCTCAGGGATGGAATAAGAAGTATCCTTTTCTGGTGAAGGCGGTTAAGCGCTGGTCTTCTCCTCCCGAGGTCGACGCGCCAGTTTGACCAACTCTTCTGTGCTGAACACCCCTGACGCCACTTCCCTTAAGGATGGCGAGGATAAACGCCTTGATCAGATGGCGTGCTGCGCATTTGCCAACGTGGGCTCGGCCCTGCGGCCTGTTAGTGCATCTGCCCTGGTGTCGCTTGCTACCAGGTCTCTTATCAGGGACTGGCTGAATAACGCTGGCGCTGAATTCGCTATCCTTAAGAGATGCGAATTGTTCATGGATTTTGTCATGGCTGCAATGGAGGATTCTATTGTCGTGTGTAGTAGGACTTCAGCCTTACTGGTGGCTATGCGCAGATCGGTCTGGCTCCGCCAGTCGACAGCGGACGTTGGGGCCAAGAAGTCGCTCACAGCTCTTCCCTTCTTGGGATCGCGGCTGTTTGGAGATAAATTGGATGCTGTTGCTAAAGGAGGTAAGTTGCCTCAGCAGAGGAAACGGCGCCGCCCCTTTTGGGGGCTGGCTCGTTCACTCCTTCCTTTCGAGGGGCTAGAGCAGCTAGGGGTTTGGTTCTCTCGGGTGTCAGGGGCTCGTCCTGGAACAGAGGCAGAGGTCGGGCACGTCCCGCTGCTGCCTGGGGTCTCAAGCCTGCCGTTAAACCGGCTCAGCAATAAAGGGGCGCCCTCACCCGCAAGGGTGGGGGGACGGCTGCGGCTCTAATTCCAGGTCTGGGCCCGGGAGGTCACAGACAATTGGATCTTGGAAGTGGTCTCCTCCGGGTACAAACTGGAGTTCGAGTACTGGCCGCCCCCAAGATTCTTAAGGTCTCGGGTGCCCTCGGACCCTCAGGCTGCACAGGGGCTCCTGTTAGGTGCCTCTGTCGGAAAGAGGCAGGGGTTACTACTCCAACCTTTTCACGGTTCACAAAAAGGAGGGTTCGTGAGACCCATTCTAGATCTCAAGGTTCTCAACAGGTTTATCAGAGCCAAAAAGTTCCGCATGGAGACTCTGCGCTCGGCTATCAATTCCCTTCGCCAAGGGGATTTTATGACGTCCATAGACATCAAGGATGCGTATCTGCATGTTCCGATTTTTCAGGCACATCAGAGATTCCTCCGGTTTGTGGTGGAGGATCAATATTATCAGTTTGTAGCTCTTCCCTTCGGTCTGACCTCGGCGCCGAGGGTCTTCACCAAGGTCTTGGCGGGAATAATGGCTCTGCTCAGAGCGCAGGGCATTCGCATTGTGCCTTATCTGGACGACCTGTTGATCTCAGCGTCTTCCCTCTGTCAGGCGGAGCTGGACACCCACCAGGTGGTGTCGACCCTGGAGAGGTTCGGGTGGGTGATCAACCGCACCAAGTCTCTCTCCCCATCTCGTGTGATTTCATTTCTGGGCATGAATCTGGATACCATTCGGGCCAGAGTGTTTCTGCCCCAGACCAAGGTGCAGGGGATTCAGGGTCTGATCTGCCTTCTTCTGGCCAATCCTTGTCCCTCTATCCGACAGGGGATGAAACGGTGGGCTTGATGGTGTCCTACTTCGAGGCGGTACCGTTTGCACAGTTTCACATGAGATCTCTTCAACTTCACCTATTGACGCATTCGGTGGTGGCTGGAATCGAGCAATCTGTTGAAGGCCAGATCCTTTCTGGTCCCTTGTTGGAAGACGGTTACCACGGATGCCAGCCTGTCGGGCTGGGGAAGTTATTGGAAAAGTCATCAGTTCAGCGGGGTGTGGGGTCCTCAGGAGGCTCACACCCTCATCAATGTCTTGGAGCTCAGAGCCATCCGGCTGGTTCTGGCTCGGCTGACCTCACATTTACGGGGTCTGCCGGTTCAGGTACGTTCGGACAACCGAACGGCGGTAGCTTACATCAATCACCAGGGAGGGACTCGCAGCAGGAGTGCCCTCAGGGAAGTCTCTCTGATCCTGCACTGGGCGGAGAGTAATGTTCCTTGCATTTCGGCAGTCTACATTCCGGGAGTGGAGAACACGGAGGTGGATTCCCTGAGCAGGGGATCCTCTCGCCAAGGAGAGTGGTCTCTCAACCCCGAGGTTTTTCTGGATCTTTGCCGCAAGTGGGTGGATCTCTTTGCCTCGAGGCACAATCACAAACTTCCGGCCTTTGTGTCTTTCTCTCAGGATCCTCGGTCTCTGGCAGTGGATGCCTTGTCACTGGCTTAGAAGGAGTTGGGTTTTCTGTACCTGTTTCCACCCGTCTCCATGCTGGGCAAGGTAGTTCGCAAACTGGTTCTAGAAGGGGCACCAGCGATTCTGGTGGCTCCAAGGTGGCCAAGAAGGGTTTGGTACGCAGACGTTGTATGGATGGCCGTAGATCAGTACCGGCTTCCCTTGTTGCAGGATCTGCTATCTCAGGGTCATCTACTTTACCCCAATTTGAAACGCTGGCTTTGACGGCTTGGCTGCTGAAACCTTCATCTTGAAAGAGGAAGTTTGTCTGAGGCTGTTGTTCAGACTTTGATTAGGGCATTTACTATAGGACTTGGAGGGCCTATATTGATTGGTGTGAGGCTAGGGCCTTGCCTTGCAGGGTGTTTTCGATACCCAGGATTTTGGAGTTTCTTCAGCATAATCTGGATCTTGGGTTCCAGCTTAGTACCTTGAAAGGACAGGTTTCTGCTCTGTCGGTTTTCTTCCAGAGGTCTTTTGCTTTACACCCGCTGGTTAAGACCTTTTTCCAAGAGGTCGCGCATGTGCGGCCCCCTCGGAAGGCTGTAGTTCCTGTTTGGGATTTGAATTTGGTTCTTTTGGCTCTGCAGGGTCCTCCTTTTGAGCCGCTACAGGATATTGCTCTTTCGGTTGTCACTCAGAAGGTTGCTTTCTTGGTGGCTATTACTTCTGTTCGGCGTGTCTCTGAATTGGCGGCTCTGTCGATTCAGGCCCCTTACTTTGAGAGACACGATAAGGTGGTTTTTCGTTTTAAGCCGGATTTCCTTCCTAAGGTGGTGTCTGCTTTCCACCTCAATCAGGATATTGTTCTCCCTTCCTTGTGTCCTAAGCCTAGCAATGACAAGGAGAGGGTTTTGCACAATTTGGATGTGGTTCGCTGTGTTAAGTACTATTTAGTGACTATACTACTTACTTTCCGCAAGACGGATGCCTTTTTCGTGGTGCCCTGCGGGCCCAGGAAAGGTTTGGCACCTGCTAAGTCTACGATTAGCAAATGGATTTGTCAGGCCATTGTTGGGGCCTATTCTGCTAAGGGGAGGACTCCTCCTTTTAGGTTCACTGCGCACTCTACTCGTGCGGTTGGTGCGTCCTGGGCTTTTCAGCACCAGGCTTCTGTTGAACAAGTTTGTAAGGCTGCTACTTGGTCTTCCGTTCATACTTTTTCCAAGTTTTACAAGGTTGATGTGCGGGCTTCAGCGGATGCTGTTTTTGGCCGCAAGGTTCTGCAAGCTGCAGTGGTTTGAGTTGGTACACTCTTTACTGTTTCTGGTTCCCACCCATGACGGACACTGCTATTGGATGTCCCACATGTCATGAAGATCGAAGTGGAGTGTATGGCACACTCATAATACCTGTTTTAAAGGTGAGTACTCACAAAACGGTATTTTTCAATCGATCCAATATCGCCTAATGAAAAAATCACAATATTTAGCCGAATCAATTTTTTCTGACACCCCTAATGCATTTCCTCCTTTGCACATTACCAGGCAAATGTTGTTTAGTCAGACTAGACATGTGAATGTCACTGCATGGTTGGTGTATTCAGCCATATTGGCAAATACTAGAACTTGGTTGGACTTGTTTTTATCTTAAGGAAGGTCTTTTCACACCTGTGTATTTGTGTTGCTGTTACAGGACAGTTTTTGTCTGCACCAAATGGGCAGAGAAATTCGTGCTTTGGGATGCATTGAACCAAAGTTAGTGATGTGCATTTGTTACATCACTTCCATAGCAAAATACTACATATAAATAATTACTAGGTACTTGAATAAATAGTGGTAATTATATAATTGATCTCTAGTTCCTGGCTATGAACATGACCACATATTAGTTGGTTGTAATGGTAGCCATTGCATAATTAGTGTAGCGCATTCTAGTGTAGGGGACTATAACGTTTTAAATATTAACCCTTGTTTTAGTATATTTCATTTGAAAATATAGCTTCATTTAGTTTAACTTCTGGCAAATAAAAATGTTGCTTTTTCCACAAGGAAAAAATTAGGTTTACATCAAGTGGAAAAGTGTTGTGTGGACAGAACGGAACAGAACAGTTCAGAAGCCAGTCCACATGTGTTACAATAAAAATGGCTTTAAATAGAACAGCAGTAATGAGGCAGCAATTGGCTTACCGGATGCCTGCCCCATAACCCTCTTTCTGCAGAGTTGGACAGAAGTCGTATCAAGGCTACAAAGTTTCCTACTTTCAATTTCATTTATTCACGAGCACCACCAAAAAGTGGTCTAACAGCCACTTGCTTGGTGCTCTCAGCATGGGTGAGCATGGCAAGCCACAGTGGTCCCATATCTGACTCTGACCACCACGGAGAATGCTCATGACTCCCTTTCCAGTACGGCTATGGCCCAGAAATCGAAGTGAAGAAAACAGCTCCTCTTAAAGCAAGCAAAGTATTTACATATAATCGGAGATTGAGAGATGCTGTTCCCAGTGAGAGGAACAAAGTGTGAATCTGGAAAGTGACTTCTGTTATAGAAACTGCTGTAACCCTGCTGAACATGCTTTAGCTTTTTTATGTGATTCAGCAGGCAAATAAACAAAATGGTACCTGGTATGTCCAGCGATGCATGCGCGAGCCGCGGCTGCATTCCCGCTATCCCTCTAGCAGGACGGGTGCCTTAGACGCCGGCTTAGATGGCGTGACGTCAGTGGCTCAGAGCGTGCTGATTGGACGAGCGAATACGCCGTAGGACCGGTAAGTGGGTTGTAACTCAAATGTTTTTTTATATTGAATAACCTGGTCTGTGCAGTCATGAAGTAACTTTAAATGTCATTGTGATGTGGACCAACTTGTAAACAGCTTTGTTGCTATACACAGCTGGGGCCTTTGAGTAGTTAACATTTGTAAGTTACTTGGTAAGAACTTGGTCCTTTAAAAGGACATGCTACACTGGTAGAGTTTCCTATCAAATCTCAGCTATAAAGGCATGATGCACCCAGGCCTACCATGCTTCTCACGGAAATCATCGTGCTGCAACGTCACCGGAAGTCGTGTGCCTCACTTTTGGCTTCTGGCTAAGCTCATGGTAACCTTGCCAATCTAGGGGGTTTCACACAGCCGGGCACCCTCGATCGGGGTGCCCTGGGGAAAAGGACCAAAACCCAGCATAGTCAAAATCCACTTTATAAGGGACCAAAACCCAGGATTTTGACTATCCCGGGATTTGGTCTTTGCCCCCGGGGCATCCCAATCCGCTATGTC
Organism: Gastrophryne carolinensis; assembly: GCA_027917425.1. Taxonomy (NCBI): domain Eukaryota; kingdom Metazoa; phylum Chordata; class Amphibia; order Anura; family Microhylidae; genus Gastrophryne; species Gastrophryne carolinensis. Next base: position 160,074,204 of record CM051234.1, read on the forward strand.
AAACCCCCCAGGTGGCCCAGTCCAATTCGCCTTTCCCCAGTCCTACGGCGCATGTGCCAATGTGTCCAATCGTCGTGCTCGGATTTGCTCACATCACGCTGGCGTCTGCATCCCCGATAACTTCTAATAGGAAGCATGTCCACACTGGCCATTTACAAATGCCTGGTGCGGGCCCATGCCCTGCTAAAGGTATTGTGCATGAGCAGTTAAATCTGGGGAGAAGGTGAGTTTACTGAGTGACCTGGGGGGTTTGGCACAGTGGGGCATCCCAAATCTGGCTGCCCCGGGGGATGGGAATCTTATAGATTCCAGGGCCATTGGCTCTTTAAAGCAGACTCACATCAGTGCCGGTGTGGGTGTTGGTACCATGGATATAAGACAGTATGGGGGCCATCCAAAATGCTGGAGCCCCCCCCCCCCCCCGCACATAAATCACCAGAACGCTTGTAAAGCTTATCTTAACCACGAGCCTCAGCTGGGAATCCAGAGCCATAAGGCACTCTTGTAGGCAGGACATTCTGATTGGCGGAACTCGCTACCCACGTGAGCACCACGCAGCAAATCATTGCACTGGATTCATTGTGGAGGCTCGTGGTTAAGATAAGCTTTACAGCGTTGTGGGGGGGGGGGGCTTCAACATTCTGGATGCCCCCCCCCCTTGCAAGGGCTGGCACGGGTTGGTCCACTTTAACTTTGCATGTTACCTGATTTACACTACAATGACTAGTTGCCAAACACCCCACATTTCTAAAAAGGTTTCTTTATGTACAACACTAATAAATGAGGTTGAGGCTCTAACAAAATATATCTAAAGACATAACAATGTTTATTATCTGTATTTGTTCCAAATACTAAGCTGGATTTCTTTTTAATTTGAACTAGGGTTTTTTAATTTTTTCCTTTTGAATTAACAGTTTTTACTTATTTGTTTTTAACCAAAAGATCAAACTAATGATCCATTTGATTCTATTTATAAGCAGTATATACTGCTCTTTCCCTGTTGGCACGTCTTATGTGCATGCACAACAGCTTTCTTTACCGTTCATGTTTAAAGTAGTCTATAATCTATTAATCAAGAAAACTTCTTAAAATAATCTTTTTCTGGTGATTACTCTTCGTTTTAAATAATGCCTAGGTCCATCTATCTGATTGCTCCAATGCAGCAGGTTCTGGTGAATGTACTTCTTTATTTATTGTCGGTTTTAGCATGTGATAAAATTTGTGAAGCAATAATTAGTATATCATTTTCAACGTTCCATTGAACTTTTGTCGTAAAAACGTAAGAGGATTTTAATTGCCAGTAATCAGGGTTGCGTGTTAAAGACTGCAGATAATTAGGAGTACATTTGCATTTTTCTCTGTACAAATTTTCTTTGCCTTGGCAATATTTTAATTCTTTTGTTTTTCTCCAGAGGCTTGTACTATCCTGCCTACCAAAATATTTTCTCTGCCGCATCTGCAGATTACCCCTGAAGTCTCAATTATAGTAGTTGCATTTTTACATGAAAATTCTTAATGTGTTAGTTGATCAGTTTTGTCTCTCTTTAAAATGTTTACTTATAAGAATAATTTGGACAGCAAATTGAAAAATGCCATTTCTGTTAGGTTGTATTTGTTTGGTATATGACAGTGATCACCCAACGAAACCATGTTAAAATGGACTTAAAACCAGATAACCCCCTGCCCCCCTCCATCCGCTGCATGCAACTTTACCAGTTATATCTGGAAGGCGGGTGATGAATATGCGCTCTTGGAGAGACGCAATTTATTCAGTCAGCATTTACTGCTGGGCATTAATATGCACGTCAATGAATGCTGATTAGAGAAAATCCTGTGTATGAGCCAAATCAATTACCCCCTGATTGGGATGTAGACCAAAGCCCAGGATGGTAAAACAAATACTGGGTTTTGGTTTGTGGTAAAGAGCAAATCTACTTACAGAGAGAGGGAAATCTTCTGCCTGAGAGCCCCATAAGCAGCTTAGTGCAAGTAAGCACAATGATGCACCTTGTAGATCCGGACAAGCAATTGTTTTCTGTAGTGCGGAGGAGAATACTAAGGCTACCTCACCTTGGCCTGCTTTATTGACATTTGGGCAATGAAGAGGCTTAGGAAAGCACTGAGTTTGCAGAGTAACAACGAAGAAGCCTTGAATCAGGACCCAGAGACTCGCATCAACCAACCTAGTTTGGCAAAGGGGGGGCAGCGGCTCTTTAAATGTGTATGAAGCCTTTTCTACCAAAAACTTTAGTCACAACTGAACAAAAAAGTTGTTTATTAATCATTTGTGTAATTCCAGATCTCCTATAGATGCATTTGGGCTTTGTAAAAATGCTCTAGGTAATATCTAATTTAAGTGTGCATCAAAGTTATCGCAACATAATAATGCACTTTTTGTGTCATTTTAACCATACAGATTTGGCACTGAATTAGTGCCATCCTACTAGAAGCCATTTGGTGCAGTACAAATGCCCATACCTATACTATCCATATAGTGCCGATTTTTCATCTTACAGCTTGTTGTCTGCATTTAAAAATGTTTGGTCTTGCGGCTTTATTAACCATTTATAAAGCAAAAAAGTAGTTAAGTTGCCTATAGCAACCAATTGGGTCTTTTATGTGTTTCGTTCACAAACAATGCCAGTGAACATGGAATAAGTGAGCAAACAACCCATTTACTGGCCAATAGGTGTTTGTGCTGCATTATTTGTGGAATTGGGGGGGGGGGGGGGGGCTTATGTGTGTGCAAGCATACAATGGTAATATATGCACATAAACATAAATGCATCCATTCAGGATTACATATCTTATAAATTAGAGAGTGGGAGCAATACATACCTTTGCCTGGGAATCAACTATCAAATGGCAACATTTGAAAGTATCCCTTTATTCTTCATCTTCCTTTACATACTGTTTTTTAGCTTTTAGCCATTTTCTGCTTTCCAAGTATTTATATATCCGCCATCTCTATCTTCTGAAGAATAAGATTAGTTTGAGGGTTCCTTGTTTTCTTGCTGTTTGTTATTTGTATAATAAAGTCATATAATATGAAATATACAGCCACACAGAATACATTTAACTTTTAGGAGCCGATATATCACACCGAGCGTAAGTCTGGTCTTTACCAATGCCGATTCACCTTTGCACTGCATAATACAAGCAGACAATTTCAGATATCTGTGCATATGGATAGACAAGGATGGGAGCATTCGGGGGAATGAAAGGCAGAAATCATTTTCGAGCAGTCTCTGCACTTCACCCAGAACATTATAAATGATGTTTCCCCGTAAGAAAGTGACTAGCTTTGCAATGATGTATGAAATAATATGCATTTTGCATGTCCTGTTTGGAATGATAAAGGTCATATAGTATCATTTACATAATCTTCCAGCAAGAAAATGAAGTGTTTGCGGCATTTCCTGCAGATCATATACATTATCTGAGGCCTGAACTGTTCATTATTCATGAAAGTTAATTTTACAGTGGGTGTGAGTGATCTGATATGCCGGCATTTTTTGATCATTCTGTAAAATAATATGTAGCAAAGGCTGCACAAATAGCAGGCAAAGGACTAAAAAGTGATACATTTGCATGGCGTTCTGTGTGCCCGATTGGATCTTGATTGATGGCAATCATTTGTCTTTGTCAGAAAAGGAGAAAAATGCAGGCATTGAAATAAGAGTGCTATGAAAGTTTAGGCAGTGCCAGAAAATGCTGCCCCCTCTACATTTTAGCATGCTCTCGTTGATTATTAAATAACAATTCTAAATCCTTATTCTAGAGAGTATACATTTCTACTTCTGTTGGTCTGTGCTGTATAAAGGATATAGGTATAAATTATTTTATAAAGCAACTTGTTCCCATATAGGAATGGAATTAAATTGATGGCTCTAATCATCTTAGCTTAGTTAACAGTACATAGGTAGTCGGAGGTAAACAATCTTATTAAAGTGGGTTATACTATAAAGGATGAACTCTAATTTTCACCGCCATTTCTTTATGTATTTAAATGAAAATTCCTTAGGACTTACTGACACTTTTCTGTTCTGTGCAATTTTACAGTTTTTACATGATGTGTACATCCAATTTCAGACTGAAGCACATTGCAGCCACCAGAGAATCATTTTTTGGGCCCACCTACAAGCTAAACACTATTTAATTGTTGCATAATATAAGATTTGATGCTTAGTAACTAATTAATAAATGTACCGGTTGAAAGCACTTTAGGCATACGCAAAGTGTTAGCTTTGATTCTCTTATACACCCGACCTGCCTGGAGCAACTGTCAATCAAGTCCATGTGCCCCACCCATCTGCCAGCATCAGAGGGTGATTGGAACAATCAGGTGTGTGTATTTTTAATTTCCTTTTTTGTCTAGGCAAAAAAACGTATACACACCTTTTGTCGTCCTCTTGCTTGCATATGTATTCAAGATTGGGAGGGAGGAGATAGCTAGGCTTGAATGGCAGCTCTGAGAGCATCGGAAGGGCGTGGTCTAGACTAGCTCCTCAAGCTAGTATTGGTTTCCTACATTGGCAGGGTGGCGCTAGGGGGCAAGTATATTTCTTCATTCAGGGTGCCAAGCTGGGAGGAGGAAAAACGCTGGAGGAACATTTGGCAAGGTAATGATCCTTTTTTTTCTCTTTTAACCTTTTTCTGTAGCGACCAGTAAAACAAACTTCTTGTATTTCTTTTTTTTTTGTTTGGAAAGACTCCTGCTTATCAGCTAGTGGTACCTGTTACAAAGGTAGACATAATTAAAGCAGAAATCCAGCCTTATAACACAGCCACCCACTCACTGCCAAATCCAGCAGTATACCTGATTTGATTATCACAAAGAGGACTTTGTTCCTGTGGCTGCTGTGGGACTTTGCCTAGTCTGTCAAGAATTACTTTTTCTGCACTGATTGACTGAACAGGCATTTAGTCCTGGTCAGCCTGATAAAAATGACTGGCCAGCAATATTATAATTATTATTATTTGTATAGCATCGATTTCTTCTCTGGCACTGTACAACGTATAATTACAGACAAGGTAAAACAAACAGTGCAAACTAGATGCTACAAATATCCCCATTAATCTTTATTTTGCCATGTTCAGTTTGCGCTTTTTATAGCAATGGTAGTTTAGTGGCACCAGTACATGGTATAATGTACCAGTATAATGTTCCATATTCATTAGACTGGGGCATCTAGCTCTGCTAGATGGTTTCATTATATTGGAAGGTCCATAAAAGCCCTACCAAGGCTCTGACTATTATTTCCTATGAGAAAAAATCCACACTCAAGGTATATGCAGATTGCATTAAATATTTGCTAAATTCTTAAGCAAGATAAAGATCCAGAACAATTCCTGGCGCTTCGGTGAGGGACTGGTTCAGTGAGGTTTTTTTCCATCAAAGAGATGGAAGACATGACCCTTTCATTACATGATAGAGATGAGCAGTTCAGGACCACGTGGCTTCCTTGGCTGATTGTCAGGAATCGGCTGAGTTTCGAGAACTAGCTAACCTGTCGGACTCTAAGCGGGGGTATGGCACAAACCAAGGTGATGGCACAGGGAGAGACTGGGTATGGCAGAAGAGGTCGAACCCCCACTGTAGATGGTAAGGGTGGGCTACAGGAAGGGGGTCCCCACCCCAGCATGTTCCATTCCCCCCAATGTTCAGGTTGATCCGAGGACCATAATGTTGAGTATCATATAGGAAAGAAAGCAGGGTGGCAGACAGGGATAGCTCAGAAGTGGGCGGACAGGTGGAGTAGCCGTCAAGCACTCACTCTCCCTCAGCATTAGACGAATTTCAAACTGGAATGCTTAATGGCCTTGGGCGGCAGCCCAGGCAGCAGTGTGATGTTGTGCTGGTATTGTTTGAAATGTGAAATGATGATCTGACCTTGATTATGTACCCTGTTTGATTACGTACCCTGTCTGCTGTATGTGGAAATGATTCTTGACTTCGGAGAACCTTATTCGCCCTATCCTGTCCCTGAATTTTTTATATATTGGAAACTTAAATAAAGAATATTAAAAAAAATCCTGCCACTTCGGCAGGCTTCTGCGACTCCTTTCTGACCGGTCACCAAACTTTTTATTAATCAAGCTCTTTCAGAGCCCCTAATAACGTCAGTGTAAGAGACAAGGTTTCCCACTTTGCCTTGCTATTTAATATAGCAGTGGACCCTTTCCTAAGAACAGTGGATGCTCTTCCGGGTTTCAGGGGCATCAGATTGGAGTCGACCACCCTAAAAATTTCTGTATTTGTGTCATTTTGTACATTTCTCACCTCAAGGAATTGGTTTTCCTGATTCTGGAACTAATCAACCAATTTAGCTCTCAGGCTTTTCTATCAATAGAAATGAAACGGAAGCTTTTATCTGCGGAAAGTCCATATGACCGAGGTGGGCAGGACCCTTGGGATTCCATTGGTGTAAAACCTCTCTGAAGTATCAGGGGTGTACTTTGGTCCACTTCCCCGGGGCACCTCGATTGGGGTGCCCTCTATGTTAAACCCCCAGATCTCCCGATAAAACTCACCTCACCCCGCTCCTACGGCGCATGCGTGGCCGCTCGTCCAATCAGCACGCTCGGAGCTATACGCGTCAAAGCGGCGTCAAAGCTCAGCAGCTCCGTGCACACTGGCGGTCGCATCTCGCGCTTCCCGCTAACCTTACCTGAATACTGGTCCAATGGCGCATGCGCGGGCTGTGGCCTTATCTCGCGCTTCTCTCTAGCAGGGCGCACCGGCCATTCACAAGTGAAAATGAATTGAATTTGGAATTACATTGTGTCCTCTGCTGGACATTCTTGTTTAATGCGTAGCCCTGAGAGTGGTACATGAGAAGTGGCTAGCCAAGCCTAATGCTGAACTAAAATATCTGCATGGAGGAATTTGAATGACATTGTGTCCTCTGCTGGACTTTCATATTTAATGTGTAGCCCTGAGAGTGGCACATGAGAAGTGGCTAGCCGAGCTTAATGCTGACCTAAAATATCTGCATGGAGGAATTTGAATTACACTGGCGCCCAACGCTGACGAGTATATGTTACCAACTTTGGCCATCCAAGTCTACAGTGCAATAGTGTGTGTGTTTATGTGGATCGGTATTTGGACATGTGTGCAAGTGGGTGCCCCCCCCCCTTTTTAAATTACAAGTTGTGTGTTTTTAAATAATTTTTGAATATCATTTTTCCTTGTCTACATTATGGGTTGTGTGCAATGTGTAAAATAAAGTTGTTTTCACTATGGCAGATTGTTGTCAGTGAGAGTCCTTAGCACCGGCCCCACATATAACCATTAGTGTTTTTATTTTTGTATTTTTGGGAAGGTTAGCGGGCGTCCTGAGGGGTTTTACACAGCGGGGCATCCCGTTTTTGGATGCCCCGCGGGGAGGGATTGGATTGGCATGGGAATCTTATAGATTCCCGGGCCGATCCAGCTGGGTGTTCGGCCACTTTAAAGCTATTATATACGGGAATCCCGACACAACAAGGTAGCTCTCTCTATTCTTCAACAACTTAGATTGAATGGCGGAATTAACCTCTCCAATCTAGAAACCTACAATCATAGTTCAAAGTTTAATCCCACATACCAACTTCCTCTATCTCATATCTCAATTTTGGCGCACAGTAATACAGTTCTTCCTAAGATATTTAATTAATTACATACCCTTTACCCCTGGGTGGGCTCTGTTTGGTATAATCAGACAAGAAAGGAAATACTTTTCAAGAGGGGGAAGAAGATTGAGCCTTATAGTTTCAGAAGTAGCATGCAAATGTATAGTAGAACAATGATAGACTCCCGACCCCCCTCCCTGCCCTGTTCCTAGAAAAAATAAAATTCCTCTTTAGAATGGAATGGCTAGAGGCAATGCTCCAAAGAGAACAGAGGGTTGAAAGATTATTTGAGGTTTGGGAAAGCTTTGCCTGCACTCTCCCTTTGGACTCTGGATGTGCTTTTGGCCACACAGGTGGCTGGCATTGGGTGAGGCTCTTGGGCAGCGGGCGTGGCAGACAGACGGGGGGGGGGGATCCTCAAAGATGAGTTCGTATATATAGTTCTGTTTATTCCATTTAAAATCTTCTTGAAAGAGATTAAGAACTACATGGTGCTAACTTTCAGTAAATTAAAAAAAGTGAACAGCTAAAGTAAGAGCTGATCTTGGTACAAGCCCTTATTATCTTCTAAGCTATTTTCTTTCTTCACCGATGTCAATATAAAGTCTGAAATATTGATTTTCATATAATTTTGACATGCAAGAAGTACAATTGTACTTGTACTTTACTCAGTAATAAATATTCAAATACTATAGGTTAAAAACAATACTATAGGTTGCTAGGATCACTTCATGTCCATACAAGTAGTCTTTTTCTAGTGAAGGCAGAGTGTAGGCGGGGGGGAAAGGTGTACATACCTGGCTGCTATGGATCAAGCATGTGTATTCATAACCCCAAGGTGTGTTAGGCCAGATACTCACCTGTCCTCACACTGCTTTGATCCAATGTAGTCCCAAGTCCTGCAGTAGCGCAATCAACTCTGCTAGCTGATACTTTCTCCCAGGACCAATTGCAAGAAAGAGGAAACCTTCACTCAGCCACAGTCTGCTTACTGCAGCTGCCGCTGGTCATGAAGAAGCAGGTTCCCTTATCGATTGGATGCAGCAGAGATGTATTATCAGCAGACCAAATCTCAAAAGTGATCTGCTCTACCCAAAACTATATGGGATGAGGGTGGGTAAATTTATTTCGAAGAAAAAATTGGTTTCTTTAAACAAGCTAATTTCAAATTCCAGAAATTCTGACGTTTTTAAGAGAGTGACTATGGCAAATGGTTCTCCTTGGAGGCTAATCTGCTTTAAATGTGTAAATTAGTTTCAGGTGATTTGCCGAATGTCCTAGAGAAATTAAGGTTCGTCTGAGTCAAATTGTCTGACTCAGACAAAAAAAAGAGTCTGATAAAAAAAAAATGCTCACCTCCATCCTAGTTTCAGTGTGGGGAAATGTTCTCACTCCCAATCTGCTTCCCTGTCGCTTGGGTCCAGTGGTGGGCGGTTGGCGGTCAACACGGACAATGGGGCCAGTTTCCCCCTGCCACCCTTGCTGCTGTTTGTATTGTGCTCATCACTGACCACTGCCTGTGGTTGGACCAGAGTGACAGGGGAGCCGGCATGCAGAGAAGTTTGGAACACTTGTAACAGACATATAACAAACCTCTGCTAGGAGGGTTCTGGAAAACTCTTGTGGGTGGGCGGGGCCAGCCATGAGAGAGAGGCTGGTGAGGTAATTCCAGCAGGTTATAAAAGACACAGCACAGCTCTGAGGGAGCAGAGTCCGTGAGGTGAGTCAAAGGGAGCACTTCTGTGTCTGTATGTGTATCTGAGCCCACATAAATTATAGGGCCACAGTGAAGTTTTTGGTTGAAGTTAACACTCTCCTTATTTACCTCACTGCTGAACTGTGTGAGGGGTGTAAAGATTTATTTGTGTGTTATTCACTGTGTGAAGCCTCCCGCGGAGCGCAAAGAAAGGGACTCAGCGCGGTTGGAGGACGCCCTTGGTAATTTTATTTAGGAGAGTTTTTGAGGCCATGACCACTTGAAGAAAGAAATATCTGGAAAATATTTAAAGAAACGGCATCATTTTATTCAGCAATAACAGGACGTTTTCCACCAAGATCGTTTGGTCTAAGGATAAGTGAACTTTTCTCAGTTCTCCTCACTATTTACAGCATAGTTACAAATTTAGAGCATCATCTATCTGAAGTTTATTATATAGAGTTAATCTTACATTTTAAATAGATTGCGTATGTATTGATAGATTGTTTGAATTACACAGAGCATACAGTGTGTCTTAAAGTTATCCAAATAGCCATATATGATAAAGTGACCTAGACACAAGTTTATCCTTTGTTTGAGATATTCTTTCCCCCCCCCCCCCCATATTCTTCAAGTAGAAATTATACTAGATTCTTCTACAGTCATTTATTGCCTTAATCCAGTGGCTATATACACCAACTACTGTGTTCAATGCTCTGCCTAATATTCAACCGTTAAATTCTAAATTGGTTCTTATTTATCTGGTGTGGTGTGTTTTATTCCATTATACAGACTACCCCACACTACACACTGACCACACAGAGGATCGTGGGGGGGAGTATGGAATTTTCCCTGGAACTCACTGGCACAAATCGGTTTGCTCATCTCTAATTGACAGTTGGTAAGCTGGAATGGAGCCCTCAGCGGTGCCACTCAAGCCCACTCCAATACAAAGCACACAGCAGGCTTGCATCACTTATATTTACCCAATGTAGCTTTGTTTTTAAAAACAGTGGGAATACGTTTAAGGTGTTCCTGGACAATTTTAAGGTGCCTAAATCTTGCCTGCTCTAGGTGTGCATTCCTACTGATAAACAAAAGGAGCACCTGGTGCTGCCATAGTACCGGTGTTCTTAACAATGTACCCCCCCCCCCTGATTCTATTAAATCTATGGGCAACCATTAAGCGTTTACACCTGAGAATTTGTCTTCAGATGGAGCCAAACATATGAATAATTTACCGTCTTTGAACACTCAGAGCAAACTAAACGATTGATGGTGGTGAAGGTTAACACATTTTAGCAGGTTTCATTAGCTTTTCATTGTCATATGTTTGTGTCGAGTTGAAATAAGCCTTGCAGGAGATCCCAGTCTTGGGAACTAATTACTTGTACCGATTGCCATTCTGATGAATAGACCCTCATTGTATCATTCCCCATAGACCCAGAGCAGTGTGTGATTCACAACTGCAGGCTGGCTGATATTTGATAGTAATTTTAACAGATAAACATAAGAAGGCAGAATGATGAAGTGCCCAGGCAGTCTATTCAGACTATCATAGTAGCACACATAGCCAGCTGGGCTCTGCTTTTTCTAATCACTAATGGGAACATTTCCTTTATTAATTGAGCTTCACATAAAGCTTTTCCCTTTTGTATAGATAACTGGGTACATATTTCCCTATATTTGTATTCTCATAAGCTTTTTGAGCAGGTCTTAAAGAAAAAAGTGTTATTCAATATGATTCCATAGGTAGCAGCAATATGGTCTTACAGATTAGATGTCAATATGAAAAATACATTAACGTAGATGCATGTAGAAGGAACTTCTACTATTTCACATGTCTTTGCTTACTGTTAAAGAGGACCAATCACCAGCCTAGGCTATAAGTCTATAGAGTCTATAAGACTCTAGGGTTGGTTGTTCTCTTTCTTTGTGGGGCATTCCGATTTTGGTATGCCCCAATGTTTGAACCCCCTATGATCACTGCATAACAAACCTTTACATCAATCAATGGTGCATGCACAGGCCACAGCCACTTCTCATTTACTTCAAGATGTGCGTTACTGTGCCAGCTATTCAGAAAACCCAGGCGCATGCGCTGCGGACCATGGGGGTGTGGCCAACAGCACACTCTTCAGTCAGCTCAATGGAATGTGTACCAACGATTGGCCGGCGACCCATAAAGGGGTTGTAGGAACAAAGGAAAAGTGAGTTATTCTTAGTATACAGTACGTCCTGCTCCAGATATAGTACTTACTATCGGGTATTACTCCGCCAGATGTCGCTGGACTGCAGAGACTTCGAAAATAGGATCCTCCCGGCCCCTCAAATACCCAGATTTTCTCTGCAGTCTGAACTGCGAAGGACGAGAAATGGCTCTCTCTACTTGCAGGTGAGCGGGGCTTTTAGCCTGCGGCCCTGTAGGACTATTCCCACCCGTTCCATTATTAATGTGCCTCCCAGCCTTGGCTGCGCTGGTCGGGTGATGGTAGGCAGCACCGCTGTTAGGTGCTTAGGAGCGCTGCTCCACCGCAATCCCCCACCAAAGGGTAGGCGGTTCAGGCTTATGGTGAGCCTCTATGGGATGCCCCTCCCACACTATTGCCCCTGCCTATCGTGGGCCCTATGTTAAATGGCCTCTGTCCTCCCACATTCTCCTTGTAGCCTTCGGGGGAAAGAGGGGTGTGTGTGTGTGTATGCAATGTATTTACGTGTATTGGCCTTGTGCTTTATTTCATTCTGTTTTGTGTCAGCCTCTGCACTGACTTGCTTTACTATGTCTGTACTTAAAATTGCCGCCGTGCGCCTTTTGTCACTATGTTCCGCACTCGGCGGCGGCGGCGTTACCTCAGGCGCCGTCATTGGCTGCTTGTCACGTGTTGGCTTCGCGCTCTTCGGGGGGGCGGGGCCCGTCTCTGGCGCGTTCCGCGTCATTGCTGGTGCCGGCCCGCACCTCGAGGTATACCCACGCCATTTTGTCTGCTTGGTCGGCTTATGCGTGACGGACCTCTACCTACCGCGGTCCGTAAGTGCCCTCGCGGGCGGATTTATTACACCTCTATTAGTTGGTTAACTTGTGAGGCCTAGTGTAATTACTCCCACTTCCCTAGCGGGTTATTGGGGCATCCAGGGTTGCTGTATAGCGTTAATCCCTATTGGCCTATAGTGCAGCTATAATCACCATATGGAGGCATCTCAGGATAATGTGACCGGGGTTCCTTCGGGACAAGCCCGGCTGTGTGTGGGGAGTCTCATGTTGACGCTGACAAGGCGCGGGTCTGCGTACCATGTGCTGAGCAGGTGCTTGCGCTGCAATCTGGCCTTCCAGTGGCTGGGCCTGCACCTCGTTTCACTTCACCTACCCCCCCAAGCTTAAATCTCACTCCTACTGAGTTGCATACAAGTGGGGATTCTCAGCCTGATATATCTTCTAGACTGGCTACTGTTGAGAAGTTAATTGCTAATACCTTGGCGCGTAAGGCCCCTGCAAAAAAGCGGCACTTAACGCCTATGGAAACTGATGAGTTTTGGAATCTTTGTGGCTATACCCCTTCGGACGAAGGGGAGCTATTCTCTGACTCGGGGTCATCTGATGAGAGGCCCAGGGGTCATGACGATTCTGGCTCTGACCCCTGGGCCCTGGATGATACTGACAGATTGCTGACCCAGATTTTTGAGGTTCTGCCCATTTCTCCCTCTGTTGTGGCTCCCAGGCAAAGGGGGGAACTTTTCCATACCGCTAAGTCACGTTTGGAATTTCCTGAGCAAGCACATTTTAATAACCTTGTGCTCAAGGAATGGGAATGCCCCAGTAGACTTCCCGGTGTACCTAGAGTTGGGATAGGAAGTATCCCTTTCCTGCTGATGTGGTAAAGTGTTGGTCATCCCCTCCCGAGGTGGCTGACCAAGTCCTAGGGCTATCTAACACCTCTGTCATGCACTCCCCTGACTCTACTACCCTGCGGGATGCTGAGGATCGGCGCATTGACCAGCTGGCGTCCCATGCCTTTACATGTGTGGGGACGGCACTGCGCCCGGTCTGTGCCTCGGCCATTACCGCTGTGGCCATTAGGACCCTGATCAGAAGTATACTTGATAGTGCCCCTGATGATTTGCCTTGTGAGGTGTTTAATGCACTCTCCAGTTGTGATGTTTTTGTAAATTTTGTAAATTTTGTCCTCTCTGCCTTGGATGACACCATTAGAATGTGTGCCAGGACATCTGCCCTTGTGGTGGCTATACGCTGCTCGGTTTGGTTATGCCAGTGGGCTGCTGACAACGCTGCCAAGAAGGCCCTCACTGTTTTTCCCTTCAAAGGACTACGCCTGTTTGGGGACCGCCTGGACCTTTTTGCTAAAGGAGGCAGGTTACCCCAGTGCTCCTTCTCCTCCCCCTACCGTGGTGCTAGTCAAGGGAGGGGGGTTTCCTTTCCTGGGGCCCAGGGAGATTTCTGGGGTAGGGGCAGAGGACGTGGACGCCCTGGTTCCTCCTGGGGCCTCAAAGCTAAATCCTCTCCCATGCCCCCTCAGGCATGATGGGGCGCCCTCACCCATCCGGGTGGGGGGACAGCTTCAGCACTTCGCTCGTGGATTCAAGAGGTAGTGTCCTCCGGTTCAGGCAAGGATTTTCCTTCCTCAACAGAAGGTGGACAGTCTGATTGCACAGGTCCAGTTCCTGCTATCTTGTCATCATCCCTCCATCAGGCAGGGGATGCAGCTGGTAGGCCTGATGGTGGCGTGCTTCGAGGCGGTCCCTTATGCAGTTGCCTACATCAATCAGGGAGGGACCCGGAGCAAGAGGGCCCTCCAGGAAGTGTCTCTGATCCTGACCTGGGCAGAGACCAATGTTCCCTGAATATCAGCTGTGTACATCACGGGGGTGGAAAATCACCTGGCAGACTCTCTGAGCAGGGGGATCTCTCGCCGGGGAGAATGGTCCCTATGCAACAGGGGTGTTCCAATCTCTGTGTCACCGTTGGGGCCAACCAGATGTGGATCTGTTTGCGTCCCGTCACAATCACAAGCTACCGGCCTTTGTCTCCCTGTCCCAGGATCCTCTGGCCTTGACCACGGATGCTCTAGCAATGTCATGGCAGGATTTTCAGTTTCTGTATGTCTTCCGTCCATTCCCCCTGCGCAAGATTGCTCTGGAGGGGGTGCCAGCAATTCTGGTGGCCCCCAGGTGGCCAAGAAGAGTGTGGTTCGCAGATGTGGTGCAGCTGGCAGTACATCAGTACACTCTGCCCATGGTGCCAGACCTGCTCACTCAGGGCTCACTTCGCCATCCCAATTTACAAACTCTGGCTTTGACGGCCTGGCTGCTGAAACCTCCATCTTGATGGAGAAGGGGCTGTCTTCCTTGGTTGTTGATACCTTGATAAAGGCTAGGAAGAAGTCTTCTTCTTCTATTTATTACAGGGTTTGGCGTGCCTACATTGACTGGTGTGAGTCTAAGTCTCTTCCCTGTCCTGTGTTCTCTATTCCCAGGATTCTGGAGTTCCTACAGCATGGGTTGGAGATGGGGCTCCAACTTAGTACTCTAAAAGGTCAGGTTTCTGCCTTGGCTGTTTATTTCAGGAAGTCCTTTGTTCAGCATTCTCTGATGAGGACTTTTTTTTTCCAGGGGGTTACTCATGTGCGTCCCCCACGTAAGCTTATGGTGCCTGTTTGGGATTTGAACTTGGTTTTGTCAGCCTTGCAGGGTGCTCCTTTTGAACCTGTGCAGGATGCTTACTCTCAAGGTTGTCTTTCTGGTGGCTATCACTTCTGTTAGGCGTGTGTCTGAGTTGGCGGCGCTTTCCATTCAGCCACCCTATTATGAGAGACACCAGGACAAGGTGGTGTTTCGCTTCAAGCCAGATTTTCTGCCTAAGGTAGTGTCTGCCTTTCATTTGAATCAGGACATTGTTCTCCCTTCATTGTGCCCTAATCCTAGTAATGCTAAGGAGAGGGTCCTGCATTCTTTGGATGTGGTTAGGTGTCTGGCTACTGCACCTTTCAGAAAGACTGATGCTTTTTGTGGTCCCTTCTGGTCCTAGGAAGGGTTTGGCTCCTGCCAAGTCTACTATCAGCAAATGGATCTGTCAGGCTGTGATTCAGGCCTATTCTGCTAAGGGGAAGAATCCTCCCTTCCGCCTTACTCCTCATTCTACTCTATTGGTGCTTCTTGGGCCTTTCAGCACCAGGCTTCTGTTGAACAAGTTTGCAAGGCCGCTACTTGGTCTTCTGTTCATACCTTTTCAAAGTTTTACAAGGTTGATGTTAGGGCCTCAGCTGATGCTGCTTTTGGCCGAAAGGTTCTGCAGGCGGCAGTGGTTTAAACTGTCTGCTGTTAACTTTGGGGATCCCACCCTACTTTATGGACACTGCTATTGGATGTCCCGATAGTAAGTACTATATCTGGAGCAGGACGTACTGTATACTAAGAATAATACAATTCTGTGATAACTCACCTGTAGAATTGGTATTATGAGTATACAGTACGTCCTGCTCCAACCCACCCTTGGTTTTGCATTATCTTGGATCCACTGTATGGTGATTGTTATCATTGTTATAGTTACTAGTTTGGGTTGTTTTAATTCTCCCGGCTTCTCGTTAACTGCTTTTCAATGCTGGGGATTTGTGGGAGGTCCCTGGGTATTTGAGAGGCCGGGAGGAGGCTATTTTCGATGTCTTTGCAGTCCAGCGCCATCTGGCGGAGTAATACCCGATAGTAAGTACTATATCTGGAGCAGGACGTACTGTATACAGATAATACCAATTCTACAGGTGAGTAATCACAGAATTGTATTTTCACAGGCAAACTAGGGGGATGCACACAGCGGGGCATGCTCCAGGCAGGAGGAACAAAACAAAAATAGTTTTGTTGCTCTTAAGCAGGCCTATAATTTCGTCCACATAATGCAGCAAAATAAGTTTCATAAGGTAAAAAAAAGTATATGTATCCACCGGGCAACACCACTTTACACTTAGGATATAGTGTCACCTACCAGGTAGAAGGCTGGACAATAGATACAGTCTCTCCCCTCAGGATATAGTCCCTTATAAGTGGCAGGCCCACTCATGTTTTATCTAGTGCTCCAAAAAAATATATGGCAAACTGGCAGTTTTTTTGTGCTTTTCTGCAGAAAACAAATATCACTCTTCTTGGCTTGTGGTACAGTAGCATTAGTTATCCACTTCTTTAGTGTAACAGTCCTCTCCAAAGTTAATTAATTTTGGGCACTGAAAGAAAGCGACAGGTGACAATTCAGCAGTGTTTATCAGGGAGTGCAAAGTGCTGGTGAATAAAAGGTGCCACCCCTGACAGCCAGCATGGAGCAAGCAGAAAGCAGCTATTTTAACCTTTTTCTTGGAATGTCCCTTTAAGTCACAAATGCTCAGCCTGTGACACCTGCTATGGGGAAGGTGGGAGGGTTGAATTGAAATGGTGTGAAAAAGTAAATATAGGCTCTGTCAGGATGAGAGATTGCATGGAGAGTGATATAGGAGAGGCCCATTGGCAATAGAGGAGGCAGCAGTGATTTGCACCAATGTGGTGACATCACTCCACTCCACAACACCACTCTTGGGTGAAATCTCTGGCACCATAACAAGATAAGATTTTTTTCCATATTTTATTGTATGTTTTAGATTGGTATGTATTTAGATGGGCATTGGGAATAGAAGATTTGGGACTGATGGGGGGGTTGGCTATAAATATGGGACCCATATATTGGGAGAGGTGAGGTAATCCGCATGTGTATTGGTAGCATCTGGGGATTGTTGCATTTGAATGTGGTTATGGGGTGGAGTGGTGGAAGGACCTACGAGTCACAAAATGGCATTTGTGGAGACTGTTTTCTGATTGATGTAGAAAATCTTTGTTATGGTACTTAAAATAAAAAATGTGAAATTCTGAACCTATTCATTGTGGCCCGCGACCAGTTTTCTAATCGCTTATGGCCTGTGCTTTTCAAAAGGTTGAGCACCTCTGCTTTAAGTTATTTGATCAGAATTGGTATTCCAATAAATATGCGTTTTGTTCTATATAAGGAACCCTGTTGCTTATATAATAAGATAAAGCTCATTGTTACCATTTTACTACAGAAAATGTATTCCTAATTATTGGCCATTATGAAGGAGCCAGAGCTGGAGTCTGAGTTGGGGCCTGGTAAAATTGAGGAGTCTAAGTCGGGCTTTCGCTTACTGACTCCACAGTCCTGCTTTTAGGATTTGAACTTTGACAGGGCCAGCCTTTGGTGGGCAGATGGAGTGAAAAGTTCTCTCCACTGAGTTTTGGATGCAGCAAAACCTTCTTTCTCCCCTTTCCGCATTTCCTATTTTTCCTATTATTATCTTTAAGGTATTCTGAACAGCATTTTAGCTTTAGAAGATGGAAAAAAGTCTTCCCTGAAAAAAGGAATAGTGGAACGGTGCTGGTTTTGTCTAAGCTCTTCCAGAAGTGAATCTGCAACCTTGGTGTAATTTTCAAGAAAAAGATTTTACACTGAGTATATTACAATACCCATATTATTACAATAACGATTACTTTTCTGCAACATTGTTACACCAGCACACATTATGTGTCTTCTGTTTCTATAAGATTTCATGGGACCTTGTTGGTTTGGAATTATATTGTGTTTTTTGTATATACAATAGTAGACAGAAGAGATTAGTTGCCTGATATTGCCATAGAGAACTTAACATTGGGTAATACCTGTGTCTACAGTCTTGATCAAATCCTTTGACGATCAAGACATGCGTCTTCCCTACATTGTTCTCCTGTTCTTCGTTTTGTGATTTTTTACTTTTTTAATAAGCTTTTTACTGGTAGAAACCTACAAAATAAAGCCTGGATAAGCCATACTAGTACACACACTTTAACACTACACCATTCTGTTTCAAGGATTTAGTAACACAGAGCTGGTCTGTGTCTTTAAGATGTACAGACAGTCTAAAATGGTCTTTGAATTCTTGTATTGTTTTAAAGTCTTCCCGATCTCTTTAAATACAGTGTGTACCGCTTTATGTAAGAAGAATTTTATAGCCAACTATTCTCTGTAATCCAGTGGAAGGTTTAGATGCCATATTTTACCATGTTAGAATATGTTTTGTACATAGAAAATGGGATGGGGTTTCCCAGCATGAGTCTATAGTTTATGCCTAGTAGAGTATGGAGGTAGGCCGTAGTCTAAATGATCATATATACCTAGATGCTTTTGATTTCAGGTCTGAAGCACTGGCAGACAATCTGCTTGTCATGAGTATCCGTATATGTATTAGAGCAAGAATAGAAGGCATCTATTTCTTTACTGAAATAATACGATTGTGCTTTAATTACACTTAACCCCATTTTTATTTTCAAGACTGTAATAACCTAATGAAATCTGCTTACAACTCCTGACTCACCAGGGTTATTTCAGAGCCAGGTGAGAATTCCTACTGCTTTTGTTAGCAGAGAAAACTGCCATTGACTTTCATTGTCTACGTTGGGGCCGATTCAGAGCCAGGTGAAAATTTACATCTGGTAGACAATGAAAGTCCATGGCAGTTATATAAAAAACATTGGTGGCATTTAGCTTGCTTTCTGAGAAGTACTTTCTGTATCACTGCGTGCCCAGGACCACTGTCTGCTGCAATCATCTTTTTGTGCACAAATAGTTTACTTCTCCTTTTAACACTTTGTTAGTATTGTATCAAATAATATAAAAAGGCTGTCATGGTTTTTAAATACTATTTGCAACTAAGTCCTAGCCAGCTTAAAGTGAAGCAGAGGCAAAAGACAAATGTTTTCTTACCCAGATTATTATATTTGTGATTCCTTTTAATCAGTAGGGGCACTGTAAGCACAGCTCCCTGGTGTCATGGTTAGAAAAACAGACACAATGGAACATAAAATGATTCTTCTGTTTCAAGACATTAAAAGGAAAGCACAGCATCTGTGATTTTTGTATCCTACAGGCTAAAGTTTATGAATATTTTAGGACATGGTTTTAATTAAATTCCTGCACATTAAAACTGAACAATATTTTATTATGATAGCAAACACACAAGCAAGATTTTCATTAAAGTTAACACTTTCGAGGCAAATGACACTCGGAATGATTTACTGACCTTGTGAGGCAAAGGCACAAATTAGGAAGAAAAATGATGAAAGGGGACAGACTTTGATTAATATAGGTAATGCTATCCCATATTTATAATGGCCTTTTCCTTATTCGGTTTTATAAATGCAGTCTCTAGGAGAGATGCCCTGCTGGGGCTGAAATGAGCCTGAAATCAGAACGCATGCCGCTGGTGTGCAAGGAAGTTGATCACATTGTCAGCAGTTCATTTTACATTGATGTATTTAGCGTTCATTTCACCTTCCTACCAAGAAGAGAAATTCCTCAGACAAAAAAGTAATATTGTTTCTCTCAAGGACATAACCTAAACAGAAAATATTAGGACAGGTTAAAGGGGTATGTTTAAGCATTGAGAAAGATCGCCTCATATGTTTCTTGTAATGTACTTTTCAGAGCACTTTCTCTTGAATGTGCCTTTATTTATAACATAGAAACATTATATGATCAAAAATGTATAAGAAGAAGTGTGTTGAAGGTGCACAAATGCCCAGATATCTGATTCAGCACAGCATTGCATGTGTTCTTTATACTGCAGAGGCACATGCACATTCCTTTAATTGGTGCAAGGAAAGTTGCATGCACTGGAGCCAAACAGGTGGAGGAAAAATGGCTGGTCTTGGACGTCTCTCCCTTTTGTAATGCTTCCTAATGAAGACCCCTAATGAAGACTTTAAAGTTGACCTAACCCTTGATAACTCTGCTCTGTAGTCCAAAGGGCCAGGCTGCAGCTTATGGGACCTCCTTTCACCGCTGCTCTGTTGGCTTGAGACTGAAACCTAGTCCTTTTGAGTTTAAGGAGGTTTAGGTCACTGTTAACCCCACAAAAATGGGACTAAAGCAGGAGCGAGCTGTAATTCCTCCCAGGTGCAGGTCTAACTGTGGCCCACCAATAGGTCTCCTAGTTCTGCTCTAGTCTTTGTTGGGGGGGGGGGGGGGGAGATTAATATTTTTCCTTGGTCTTGAGTGAGTGTTTTATGTGGTTACTGTTTTTCCAGTTCATTTTTGGATTTACAAGGTAGGAGGGCAGCATCACGCTTCCAGGTCCCCGAATCTACTTCCCCTGAAAGACAGTAGAGATCCGATGCTGGACCTTGGTTTGACCTGGGTGTGGGGCAGTGGTTGTTCCGATGGCAAGGACTTGCTACTGGCCCCGTTCCTTGGGATCCATGTTAATGCAGTGACAGTTAGGGTTGCTGGATTAAGGAGCTTCAGTTCCCCTTATTTTGGGGCACTAGGCTTGAGGGGGCTAGCTGCTTGTTAGCTGCTTTGGAGAACCCACGACCCAGTGTGCATCTGTGGTATGCAGCTTCTGAGGTTGATGGTGGCCTCCTTTGAGGCCACTTCTGTGTGCCCAGATCCACGACAGGATCCTGCGTTTTGGGTCTCCATTAGGCTTGGAGAGAACCTTTACTCTCTCATTGGAGGGTTGGTCCTCACTGAACTGGTAGGTCCTTCCTCATGGTTTAGTAGACTGTGAACTAGTAGATGGTTCAGGGGCGTTGAGCAGCAGGTATGACCTGCCTGCCCATCAATTTTCTTGAGCTCAAGACGGTATTTCTGTGTCTATCCCATTGGTCTAGCGATCTGCGGAGCCTCCCGATCAGGATCCTGCTGTTGCACCAGGAGCAAGAGAGCATTCTGGAAAGCGGGCAGAATCATCATGTGGGCAGAACAACATGTCCCATGCATTTCTGTTGTGCACATCCCAGGGGCAGACATCATCCAGACAGGTTTCCTCAGCAGGGAGACTGGGCGTCCAGGCGCAACAGGAACCCTCTAGCCTTTGCGATCGATGTCTGGCTGGTATATGCCTTTCTGCCACACTCTGTTCCTCCACGGCTGATCAAGAAGATAGTCCTGGAGGACATGTCAACCATTTTGTTTGCACCTTACTGGGCAAGGCGGATGTGGTTAGACTGGCAGACGATACGTCATTCCATCTAACAGTCAGGCTGAATCTGTTGCTGCATGGATGTGGTAGGCCTACTTTGCCTGCTGCGAGTCACGCAAGCATCCTCCCCAGTGCTTCTCAGTCCCTTGCTTCTTGGACTTTTTACAGAATGGTCTAGATGAGGGGTTGCAAATGAGCACCCTCAAGGGTCAGGTGGCTGCCTTATCTATTCTCTTTCTTTTACAATAATTTTTATTGTTTACAGAGAAGCAGTAGAAGTCATATACAAGGATAGAATAAAAGCATTCTGTAGACTTCGTCAGTAACGGCATGTACATGTAAAATGACAAAACCAGCATGCACAAAAAATTCACTTTACATATTCTAAAAGGAAGAAAAATATAAAATATAAAATTTCTATTCAGCATAATGTTTCGTATATACTGTGGTTATCATAAGAGACAGTTATTATCATTTTGTCAGTGACGAGGCATAGCCTCTACCTATATATAAGCAGTTACATGAAAGCCAAACAGTAAGGACAAAAAGAGGGGGTGAGGGTAAGGAGAACCCCCTGGCTCAGGACAAGAGAAAAGAAAAAAGGGTCGAGGGATGTTGTATTAAGGAAAAAAAGGGGGGGGGGGAAGGATAAAAGGGAGTGGGGAGGGAGGGGGGGGGAAGGGGAGGGGGCCAACCAGCAGCTCCCGTCCACAGCATGGTATCTATTCTCTTTCAACATCCTTTTGCAGAGATCTCCTTGGTACGCACCTTTATGCAGAGGGCGGCTCATATTTGCGCTCCCTGTAAGGTGCCTGCCTCATCTTGGGACCTCAATTTGGTCCATTTGGGACTTGCAGAGGCTTCCCTCCTGTTTCGGTTATCTCTAAAAGTGGTGTTGCCACCTGGTGGCCATCATTTTACAAACAAGGTTGTCCTACATCTGTGGGAGGACTTTTTTCCCCAAGATGGTCTCAGCTTTTCATTTGAATGAGGACATTGTCCTTCCTTTCTTTTATCCGAAACTTGTGCATTCAAAGGATCGAAGCTTACACTCCCTCGACGTAGTGCGTGCCCTAAAGTATTATTTAGCAGCCACATCATCTGTGCGTAGAATAGAGGTCTTGTTTGTGCTACCTTCTGGACCCAAGAAAGGGCTGCCGGCCGCCAAGCTCACTATCAGTTGCTGGATCAGGTTCGCTGTATCCCAGGCCTACTCTTCAAGGGGTAAGGACCACCCTTTTTATTTGTCAGCCCACTCTACTAGAGCTCTGGGTGCTTCCTGGGCCTTCCGGCACCAGACTTCTTTTGAACCAGGTGTGCAAGACTGGCACTTGGTCATTGGTGCACACCTTTATGTCTGTTTTATAAGGTGGATGTCTGTGCATTGGAGGTCATGTTTTTTGTTCAGGCTTACACTGTGGGTTTATTCCCTGCCATTTTGGACTGCTTTGTAGGTCCCATTCGTGATTGACTGGTGTCCCTGTATGCACAACCTGACAGAGGTTTTTTTTTTCCTTCAAACTCTGAGCCAACAATATCTTCCAAGCCATCATCTAATTTTACACAGGGATGAGGTGCTCCTAAATTCTACTTCAAAAAAGAGATCCCGATACTATCTCGCTCCAAGGAGAAAAATGTATATAAGATGGGCACGCTGATTGGCTTCAAGTCTCGGGGACAAGGGCCAAAACACAAAGTAGTCCCAGGTTTTGGTCCACTTTAAGGCTAAAGTACGAACGCACTGCAATGATGTGGCTGTGTCCAAATCTTACCTTCAGAATAAAGATCCATTGGTTGGTCATTCAGAATCCACCGTCAAACTACCTGATATCCATACCCATTTAAGATGGATGTATGGGCATCAGCAGTCCATGCTGTTCATTTTGCTGTTGCACAAGTTTAAAAATGATTTTTGCTATTGTTGCAGCCTCTTGTGAGTTTCTGTCAATGTTTAGGGACTGGGAGCGGTACAATAGTAATGTTTACGTCCCAGACAGAAAATGTTTTAGTGTACTTGCTGTTAAAATGCGTTTCTCTTAATATTGACTTAGGGCCACTGCTCTGACCCTGTGTATGCATATGCATCTGCTTTTCTGGCTCCTTGCCAGGTGTATGCTCCTCTTGGAGTCATACAATCAGTCATACAATCAGGCATATTTAAAAGCTGAGAAGAATGTTCTCTTTCAGTTTGCTTTACCATAACCATAAATAGTACACAAATAGTTTTTACATTAGGTTTTCTAGTCTGTAATTTTCAAGTTTTCATTTATGTTTAGTTTACTGTAACAATATACTATGAGGGCCATGCTACTGTTTTGCTAAGTGTATTGTTTAAAGTCCAGTTTACCTATATCCACCCTGTCCTGCCACCAGCCCCTGATGAGGCAGGCCGGGAGGGGGGGGGGGGTTAAAACAAATCTCCTCTCAGTGCTGATCACTGGTGATTTCAGTGCTGGGTGCAGCCATTTTGGTCTAACTGCAGAGAGTGGCTTACAGACTCTAGACCGATGGTTGCTTTTATTGATAACAAAGAATCTTTGCTACATGATGATGAAAAACCTTTGCTTAAATTTTGCAGTCCATTACCTTTACCTTTTTTTTTCAAGCAAGCATCACAATTAAAGGGTATTTATTAGGATAGTGTTCTCCAATAAAAAAACAAATCCTTTGCAATGATATAGTCTAGAGCTTTGGCTATAGTGCAATTACACTGTAAAATCAAATGCAGAGCTAAAGAAATGTAGTAATAACTAAAAAGAAGAATGAGACATGACTTTGGTCAAATCATATGGCGCAAACACTTTTAGAAAGGTAAATCTAAAATTCATCTAACAGTTATACTGTATTCAGTAGTTATTCAATAAACTCTGAAATTATTGAATGCTGACAGTTTTACCAACTAAAAAGAAAAAAGCTAAGCAAACAAGAAAAGCCTTCTACCAAAATTCATAGCTACCATGCTGTTTTGTAATGTTTAACATGTGTGCTCCCTGTGTTTTGTTGTAGTCGTCCCCGGGAATTCTGGCGCCTTGACTACTGGGAAGATGACTTGAGGCGCCGTCGACGATTTGTGCGCAACCCCCTTGGTTCAACACATCCTGAAGCGACACTCAAAACGGCCATAGATCATGGTTTGTATCATTCAGATAAATTATTTTTTTTAAACCGAATCTTCAGCATCATTTAATGAAAAGCCCAAACCCTTAGAAAACTATTCACCAGCATCTAAATTAATATTTTGACTCTGATACGGGCACCACCATCTTGCCTCAGAAACATCACATATACTGAGGAGTGAAAAGTACAGGGGGCTGGGTTATAGCTGTGTTTTGCACAGACAGAGCAGAGCCGTTCGAGCCTGAAAATATGCCGTTCGAGCCTTAAAAGTTGTGGTTTTAAGGGAGAACTGAGAGTTTCACACAGTGGAGCATGAAACAAAATCCGGGAAAATTCCACTTTAAAGAGACCATCTAGGCAGGAGAAAAAATGAGAAGGGACTGACTGACTTGCCAGGCTGCAAGCTCAGTCCAACAGAATCCTGCAGAGAATAAGCCTGTGGGCTGGGATATAAGTGACCTGTTTTTTTTTTTCTCCTGCCTGGACAGGAACTTTGTGTAATGTGGACAGCCTTCCCTCTTTTTTTAAGAAGGTTCTAGTGAAGTGTGGAGTATACCATTTGCTATTTTAGTTGTCTCTCTATATTTTTGTTGATGTATTTACCCTAAAATGAAAGTGTTCCTGGCACTGCAATCTCACAAGCAATCACATTTTATCTGCTAACAGATAGTGTGGATGTTTGCCTATTTTATTACCTCTATGGCATAACCAGTAGACAAAGAGTATGTAGGTAGACTAGAGTAGCTATTGGCTGCCCTCAGTGGGTAAGCAGTACCTGATTGTCAAAAATATTCTAGTAACGTTGAAGGGACCAATGATGTATGCACTGGTTTTTAGTGATGGTGGTATAATTGGAGTGTGGTTGTCAGAAAGCCTTGGGAGTATAGTAAGTGCAACGCCATATCATCTTTTCTACAATACCTGAATGGGTAGTGGAATTGGCCATATGTGGTAAGTAACCAATGTACCTGTAAAGTGGGGCAGAACCCGAGAACTGCAGGCTGGATCCCACCTTGCTGGCTGCGCCATTGTAGTTGCAACTCCAACAGCTCTGAGGCTTTTAGTCAGCTCTTGACCCCCCCCCCCCCTTTGGTGCATAACATTGGAGAATTCACAGCTGTTGGCGTGCACACTCGCACCCTCTGCAGCCAGTTATTAAGTAAGCAAACTCTCTCCTGAAAGTAGGGGTGTGCACCAAGGCGGGCCAGGTAGTGTGCTTGACACACTTGTGGTAAAGAGACCATGATAGCTCAGACCCCTGCGGTGGAAATGAGCCTGCATGTTGTCAAATAAGTAATGTTTTTTTTTACTAGTCTGGATAGGAACCTTAAAGTGGACCAAAACCCGCGGTCCGACAGTCCTGGAGTCTATAAGATCCAGAATCGGGATGCCCCGCCTTGTGAAAGCCCCCGGGTCGCCCAGAGACTCTCCTTATTTCTTGGTCCATTGGCTCATGTGCGTGCAGCGGGTGCATCCTCGCAATCCTTTTAGCAGGCATTTGTGAATTGCCGCCGCAGGCACGCTCCCTGTTAGTGCTCGGATCCGCTCACCTTAGACAAAGCCTTAGACGAAGGCCTAAACTAAGGGGCGAGCAGATCCAAGAGCGCTGTTTGGAAGAGGGGCCGCACATGCGCTGCAGGACCAGGGAGAAGAGAGTTCGTTCGGGCAACCTGGGGGGTTTTACACAGCGTGGCACCCCCAATTGGAGTGCTCTGGGGGCAAGGACCAAAACCCAGAAATTGTCAAAATCCTGTGTTGTGGTCCACTTTAAGCTTGTAATTTGCCAGCCAGAGCATTAAGATTATGATCAAGTAATGATTAACGGGACAGTCCAGTCTAAATAAGCCATTATGGCAGGAGTGTCAAACTCTTTTTCAAGGAGGGCCACGTCTGCGTTCTTTTCTCTTGTGTTTGTTGATAACTGTCCCTTTGAAGGCAAACATGGCCATTGAAATGTATGGTTACAGGCACCAAATTATTTTTCTCCGGACAGATGCAGACACTGAATTGTCACAGAATAATTTTTTTCCCAAGACAGCCACAGAATTATTTTTTTCCAAAACAGCCACAAAATTATTTTGCCCAGGAAAGATGCATACGCTGCATCATTTTGCCCAGGACAGCCCTACAATAATTTTTTCCAAGCCTACCTGGCAATAACCCCTGTAGCAGAAATCGAGTGGATTATGTGGGCAACTCATGTTTGCTATGAGCTGCTTGTACATATACACAGAACTGTTGCAGACACTACTTCCTTTTATTCCACTCCAGGACGTCCGCATTCATTAACGATTGGGATAACATTCGACTGAAGGCCGTGGACTGCAAGACAAAGGTGTGGTTCCTCCTGGCCTATATATATTTCAGGCTGTGCCTCCACAATTCAGTTTCATTCTTGCAGTTGAACTGGACTGCAAAAGTGTACCTGGATTTATTTTCCTTTAAATCATTTATTTCTTTTTCTTTTTTTATAGGATTTTTACTTTGGATCTGGGGGCATTTAATCCTGTCTGTTTTCCAGGCCCCTATATCCCACTGATCTAATGTACCCATTATGCCTCCTCAGCTTTGTTGTTTATGAAGATCAGGGTGGTAGGGGTAAGCGCCAGGGTCTTAGGACACTACTGGGTCTTGGTTTTTATAAGCGGACTCTCAAGGACTGAAGTCTCGCCTGGAGCGACAACTAGCTGCAGGTTTGTGACCTGTGAACCTGCAGGGGGATCCATGGGGATATTGTTTGATTGCCTTTATTCACACAATACAGAAAATAATGCTTTTTTTGTATTTGCGCCTCTTGTGGCACTTTAAAGTTTTGAATTTCGCCCCTTGGCGCTGGGGAGAAAAAGCTTCTTGGTGAAGGAGGAAGATGCTTCCTTCCGGCACTTGAACGCAATCTCGCCACTGCTGCGGCCTTGGTAACAACATGGCTGCCTCTGGCTCCATAGTAGTGAGTGGTCTTTCCCTTAGGGCAGGTTAATTATATATATATATATATATATTATTTATACAATGTGACTTTTGACTAGTTCCCTTATATACTTGGCCTTAGGCCCTCAGGGTTATTTGGATTGTAATTTTCACCATGATGGAGGTATTTGGGGGCAACCGGTTTAGTACATTAGTGCAGTGGTCCCCAACCCCCGGGCCGCGGACCACTACCGGTCCGTGGCTCAAATGGTACCGGGCCCTGAGGCAGGATCCCCCCCATGTCCTGCGGTCCTGCCCCTTTAAGAGTGCCCCCGCTGTGGAGTGGTGTGCCCGGGGCCAGGGTAATATCGCGCTGTGCGGCGGCATCAGCAGAACTGGAGGAGGTGCTTTGTAGAGGCTGAGGGAGGCCCAATCACGGCTGGGCCAATGATGGAGGAGTGGGCGGGGCACAATTGCGGTGTGCCCGGGCTCTGCCGAAGACAGGGAAGATGAGGTAAAAATAAAAAAGCTTCAGAGCTACCACCAGCCATCAGAGACTTTTGTTTAATCATCTCTGGCTGGTCGGGAGCTGATTGATCTCTACCTGCTCCCCCCTCCCCTGACTGTCAGTTCCACAAGACTGCACAAGAGAGGGGGCTTGCCGAGTGAGGCTGCTCTCGTGTCCTTGCTCTTCTCTCTCTCCCTTTCTTCAGTTCTCACTTCCTTCTCTCCCTCCTTCCTTCCCTCCCTGTTTCTCTTACTCCATTCCTCCTCTCCTCTTTCCATCCTGTCTTCTTCCCGTCTCTTTACTCTCTCTTTTTTATTTATTTATTTCTCACTCCCCCTCTCCCCCTTTTTTCCTTTCTTCTTCCCTTTCTCCCTTTCTTCTTCCCTTTCTCTTTTCTTTCACTCATTATTGCTATACATTCTTTCTCTCTTTTTTTCATTACCTCCCCCACTTCTGTTTTCCCTCTCTTCCTTGCTTTACTCACTTCCTTCTTTTTATTTTCCCTTCTCTCTATTTCTCACTTTTTTTTCTCTCCTTTTCTTTCTTTACTCTTCTTCCCAACCTCCTAACTTTCTCCTTTTTTTCTCTTACTTTCTTTTTCTCTGTTCCCCACCCTATGTTCCCTCTCTTTTTTTCTTCCTCCATTTTCTCCTTGCACCGCCCTCAACCACACCCCAGCCCCCCCCCCCCCCCCCCCCCCCCCAGTCAGCCCCCCTCCCCCAGTGCCCCACCGGGCCGCGGTAAAATTACCAAATCCTGAACCGGTCCACGGTGAAAAAAAGGTTGGGGACCACTGCATTAGTGGACAGGATTAGTGGACCCATGTCTGGTATGCAGACAACCTGCTCTAGCTAACCATCAGAGCGACTCTGGAAGAAGATAGCCCTATTTGTGCTGAGGCACCAATGTATACTCCATACATTTAGAAGCTGTTGTTCTGTGATTCGGCCTCACTCGGATAATCTGGGATATGTTGGCTAGCTTGATATTGCATATAGAAAGCCAGTTAGTGCCTTAGGTCTCAGGTCCTTGAAGGCATGAGTGAAACGGAAACATTTAGCTTCTAGGGTATCTTCGGAGTCTGAGGAGGTTATTATGCTGCTATAGATTCTCATAAAGAATTATTGGAGGGTGAACACTCATCCAGTAAGGAAGAGAGTTCTTTGGATTCAAGATCTTCAGTACAGTGGAGGCTCTATATTTAGAGAAGCAGATGGAAGGTCTGATAATTTTCTATGTTAAAAATGTTGGTTATCTTGACTTCCAGGTTTCCAAGGAAAGAGGAAGGGGATCTGTTCAAACCAGAAGAACAGAGGCAATTGTTTCCTGAGCAAAATCATTTTTACAGTCTTATCCAAAATGAATTGCAGGAGCTGGGTAGACTTTCTCCCATTCCTAGAGTGTTAGATACTAAGTAACTTTTTTCCCTAGATTTGATTAATTTATGGTCTCACCCTCCTGTGGTAGACGGTCCAGTATCAGGTCTCTCTAAGACTACTGTTATGCCATCCTCTGATAGCGTCTGCCCAATGGATCCAGCGGATAAGCACATAGATCAGGTGGCACGTCATGCTTTTTCTACTGAAGGATCGACTTCGCAACTTCCATAGCATATTTGGCAAACAGAAAGTTGTTAAAGCAACTGCATTCTAAGAGACGGTCTAGGCGTTGTTCACCAGTTGATGAAGACCTATATGGACATCAACAGGTATGTCATTTCTGCAATGGATGATTTGGTTAGGTTAAGTGCCAGAGGTTTAATTATGTTAGTAGCTTTAAGGCACTCATTATGGCTAAAGCAATGGTCAGCTGGTGCTGCCTCCAATAAGAATCTGAAGGGACTCCCTTTTCAGGGGGGATATTTGTTTGGGGATCAGTATGATAATATGGTAAAGGAGACAACTGGAGTTAAGTCTACTAGACTACCACAAATAAGGTCTTTTCCTTTTTCTCCAATCCCCAGCCCTTTTGTGGGGGTAAACAAAAGTCTCAAAATAGGGCAAGATCTTTCTGGCAAAATAAGGCCCCCTCAGGCATGAGGGGACAGGTAGGGGACTGCTTCTACATTTTGCTTCCCTTTGGAGGCTCCATGTAAGAGATCTTTCCTCAGGTTACAAGATAAAATTGAGGACCACTACTCCTCGAAGGTTCTTTTGGTGAGGGGTATCGCAAAATCCAGTGAAAGCAGAAGCATTGAGGTCCGCCGTAGCCCATCTATTGAAGATTGGAGTGTTTTGTCATGTTCCCCTTTTAGAGAGGGGTCAGGGGTTTTACTCCAATTTGTTCATAATTCCAAAGGACGGCGGTTCTGTGCGCTCAATATTAGATCTCAAGGACCTCAACAGGTTCGTCAATCTGAAGAAATTTTGCATGGAATCTTTAAGATCCACAGTGATGTCGCTTCAGCTGGAAGAATTTATGACCACATTGGATTCAAAGGGATACATACCCCGATTTTTTTTTTTTTTTTTTTCCAGGTCATCAAAAATATTTGCGCTTTGCAATAGATGGCCTACATCTTCAATTTGTGGCTCTGCCCTTCGGCCTGTCTTCGCCCCAAGGGTGTTTTACCAAGGTTTTGGCAGGTCTTGTGGCCTTTCTAAGAAACCAAGGGGGATACCTATAATTCCTTACTTAGATGATCTACTGATCAGGGCCCCATCTTTTCAGGCGGCCCAGAAGGTTACACACACTGTCTTATCAACAATGGATAGCTGGCTAGTCCAAAAATGAATAAAAAAAAACACCTAGTTTGAACTGGCCAGGTCTTCTCTTCACTCTGGGGGTACCCTATTAGCCCTCCGGGGCCCTTCTGACTTCAGGAGGGGGCAAAAAATACCCCCCCCCCCGCTTCGGCAGCCGCTGCTGCGAAGTGTAACAAAAAAATGACATTTAATCATCTCCTTGCCTGATCCCTCAGGCCCGGTCTCTTCTTCACCGGATTCTTCTGAGGTGAGGAGGGGGCTCAAAACATACCCCCTCCGCCATTCACGCCGCTAGCCCCTTATGGGTGGGCAGATGACGTCATTCGTGATGTCATCCCTCTCCGGACTATCAGAAGTCGGAGCTGATCACTGGAGGCAGGTTGGAGGGTAGGGGGCTATGGTCTTCTGCCTCCCCACCCTCCCACCAGTGATCAGCCCCAGCTGTCAGCGGATCGTGGGGGGACAGGATCACCGTGAGACACAGGATCGGAGGCGAGTGTCAAAAAAACAATAATGAAAGTATATTTTTCTCTGTGTCTTCTTTTTTTACATTTAATCCTTTGTGAACTAGTAAGGGGTCCATGAGACCCCTACACCAGTTCACAAGGCTGGGGGCTGGCAAGTCATCTGCGTCTAGCTAGCAGCTATAAAAGGCTTCCAGCAGCAGCAGGAGAGCAGAAGCCAGAGTGATCAGCATGGGACACGGTGCTCTGGGATGAATGGAAGGTAAGTATTAAGAAAAGACTAATAATAAAATACTTTTTTCTGTGTCCCTGCCTTTCCAAAGCCCGGGGAGGAGCAGAAGGGCCCAGGCCATTTGGTTGTGTGGGCTTGTAGCCAGCAGGGCAGGAGGACACCAAAGCTGGCCCCTGCGCCCTGTTTCTACAAGCCCTGCATAGTTGGTCCCGGGCTAGTTATGCTGAGTAGGGGGAACCCCACGTCATTTTTTGTGGATTTTTAAAAACTTAAAACTCCCCAAAAAATGGTGTCCACCCCCCCAGGAAGGGGGACCCTGCGCCATTGTTTGGTTTAACCCTTTCTAGTGTGGATAGTAGTTGTATTTTATTTGTAAATGTTATAAAGTGCTCTTTTCAGTTTGGGGGGTCCATGGGCAAGAATGGGGGGCTACCGATACATTTGTGGTACCGTTGTAATCAGGAGAAATGGAGCGTTCACATGCAATATGGTTTTCTCTAATAAAGTAAATGTTTTATTTAAAATTAAAGGAAAACAATTTCTAAAAAATATTATTTTATTTATTTTTGTTTAATTCAAAAATATTTTTAAAAACTTAGAAAAATTACAAACAAGACCTTTCATGTTAAAGCCTACACAATAATTCCTGCAAAAATCACAGTTAAACATAGCGCCGAATTGTGAAAATGACCTCTCAACAGGGGGTGACAAAATTTCAAGTAGGCTGGCAATTAAAAGGGTTAAAAGTACCTATGCATGTTGGGTATTGTTCTGCTCGGGGCACCTTGTGCTTTCAGATTTCGCTTGTTTTTTCTTGTTTGCATATTGATTTTTTTTGGAAAATGTGTTTTTTAGTCTGCTTTTTTGCATTTTTTTTTAAAGAAACCCTGTGCAACCTAAGAATTCTTTGAGAGATTTCTTCTAAAACCATAAACCCACTACAACAAGCTGTGTATGCTTAGAAAGCTTAACATGTGTTAACGTGTTCTTTCAGGGAATATATGGTTGGGGGGGGGGGTATTCCAAATGTAAATGGTCATTTTGGTAGAAAAAGTGCAAGGTGCGCAGTTTGTCTGCAGAGCTGAAATTTTCAAGTAAAATTACCGTTACATGCATGCTTTACTTTGGGGTTTTTGACAACTCTTCCCTTGAAAGTAGTTATGCATGTTAGGTATTGTTCTGCTTAGGGGACCTTCCTTTGTGGGGGGTATTTCAAATATAAAGAGTTGTTTTTCTTGAAAAACTGCAAGGTGCACATAGCATAATTGTATTTTATCTGAAAATCTCCTAAAGCGCTGTTTCAGTTTGGAGGAGTCTCCTGGGCAAGAAAGGATGTCTACCAATACACATTTGGTACCGCTGTAACCTGGCGAAATTGGAATTTCACACGCAATAATATTTTGACAAACTTTTTTTTATTAAAAAAAAACAGTACAAATTGTAAAAAAATTGATTTTCTTCATTTTTTTAAACATTTCACCCCAAAATATTGAGAATACACTTAAAAACTTAACAAACAAGACATTTCATGTTAAAGCCCAGACTCTGCTAAAAAGTAACAATATATAATTTCCCTGGGAATCCCTTCATAAATCACAGTTGAACATGTGGAGCACAAAATTGAAAAAAATGGTCTGGCAACAAAGGGTGACAAAACCTCCAGGTAGACTGGCACTTAAAGGTTAAGCATTATATCTTTCCTGGGAATGTCATTATACACAACTCAGGCCAAGATATTTCCTCCTGAACAGAAGAGACTTTCGCTTCAGGCCATGGTACATGATCTCTATTCCTGCCCTCAGCCGACGATTAATCAAGGAATGCATCTATTGGGCCTGATGGTTTCTTGCTTTGAGGCAGTGCCTGTTGCACAATTTCACACAAGACCCCTGAGATGAAATTGCTCTCGATCTGGGATCGAAAACCCAGAAACTCTGGCTCACCCTTTTTACATGACATTTGCAACAAAGCTGTCCCTAACCTGGTGGCTGAATCCTCATCCTCTTCAAGTGGGCAAGTCTTTTCTTCCGGTACAATGGAAGATTATCACCACGGATACCAGTGTAACAGGTTGGGGGGGTGTCATGGGTCACAAACAATCCAGGGACAGTGGGATTAGGGGGAGGGCAGTCTTCCCATAAATTTCCTGGAAGTGAGAGCGATTCTTTTGTCTCTCAAACATTGGACACCCTATCTGAGGGGTCATATCATCAGGATTCTAACAGACAATCTGATGGCTGTGGAATATATTAACTACCAGGGGGCACCAGAAGCAAGAAAGCTTTCGAAAGGTGAGCAGGATCTTACTGGGCCAAGAATGTTCTGTGCATCTCGGCGATCCACATACCAGGGAGTGGACAACTTGCAGGCCGATCATCTGAGCAGAACGTTCTTGCATCAGGGAGAATCGTCCCTCAGTCCCCTGGTGGTTACCAGAGGGTAGATCACTTTGCGTCCCGCAACAATCAGAAGGTGGTAAAGTTTGTATCCCGGTCCAGGGATCCTCTAGTAATAGCGACAGATGCACTGACTCTTCCTTGGTCAGCATTCAAGCTTCTCTGAGTTCCCTTCGATTCCACTCCTGGGTCGTGTACTAAAATAGATAGCCCGCACGGGAATTCCAACCATTCTGGTGGCTCCTCGGTGGCCAAGGAGAAGTTGGTTGTCAGACCTAGTAGGATGCTGAAAGGCGACCCTTGGAGGTTGCTCAGTGATCCAGATCCTCTCACACAGGGCCCCTTGTGGCACCCCAATTTACGATTTCTGGCTTTGACGGCCTGGTTATTCAAACCTTCATCCTGGCAGAGAAAGATTTATCTGCCCAGGGTCATACGGACAATGATTCAGGTCTGAATGCAGACTTCATCAAAGATTTACTGCAGTCTGACGAGTGTTTATCGCTTTGTGTGAATCTAGAGGTTTTGCTTGTTGAATGTTTTCTATCTCCAGAATTCTGGAATTTTGCAGAAAGGTCTTGATGAGGGTCTTCAACTGAGCGCTGTAAAAAGACAGATGTGCTTATTCTATTTTCTTTCAGAAACCTATTGATGAAAATAAACTTATTAGGATGTTTTTGCAGGGGGTCACTTATGTGTGTCCTCCCTGTAAGCCGCTTCTGCCTGTCTGGGACTTGAACCTAGTTTTGTCAGCCCTTCAGGGTCCTCCCTTTGAACCACTGGCAGAAACGTCACTAAGCTTAATGACACTTAAAATCATCTTTCTAGTGGCAATTACTTCAGTACGGCAAAGTACTGAATTGGCAGCTTTAGTTAAACCTCCTTAGTTAGAGTTGCATAAGGACAAGGCTGTTTTCCATTTTAAGCAGGACTAACTTCCTAAGTTGGTTCCCCTTTTCATATTAATGAAGAGGTGGTTTTGCCCTCCTTATGTCCTGCTTCGGTTAACCATAGGGAGAGGGTCCTTCATTCTCTAGAATCCTCCTTTTCGAGTTGCAGCTCATTCTACACAGGCTATTGGAACTTCCTGGTCTTTTCAGCACCAGGCCTTCGTGGAACAAGTGTGCACAGCTGCTACTTGGTCCGCAGTTCATACATTTACATTACCAAATATTATAAGGTATGCCAGAGTCTCGGCGGATACCATTTTTGGTAGAAAAGTATTACAGACAGTAGTAAGCTAGAGGTTTGGTTTTGGAATAGCTTACTCTTTATCAGAAGAATATCCATTCCTCACATGTCTAGTTGCCGATCGGGGTGCCCCGTGGAAGTGTTGGTCCACTTTAATGTGTGTACTTTCAGGGAATATATGGTTTGTGAGGGGGGCATTCCAAATGTAAAGTGTTGTTTTGGTTGAAAAATCACAAGGTGCGCACTTTGTGCAGAGCTGAAATTTTCAAATAAAATTGCCTTTAACACATGCTTTACTTTGGGGTGTTTGGCAACTCTTCTCTTGACAGTACCTATGCATGTTGGGTATTGTTCTGTTCGGAGGACCTTGCTTTTTCAGATTTAATTTGTTTTTTCTTGTTTGCATATTGTTTTTTTTTAGGAAAAAAGGTTGCTTTGATTCTGCTTTTTATTTCTTTTTTAAAGAAACTCTGTGCAACCAAAAAATTACTTGAGGGATTACTTCCAGAAACCTGCGCCCACGTCAACTAGCCTGGTACGCCTAGAAAGCTTGAGGTGCATACTTCCAGAGAATATATAGTTTGTGGGGGGGTATTTCAAATGTAAAGGGTTATTTTTCTTGAAAAACTGCAATGTCCACATAGCTCATAGAATAGTTGGAGTTAATCTGAAAATCTCTTAAAGTGCTGTTTCAGTTTGGGGGAGTCTCCTGGGTGGGAAAGGGTGTCTAACAATACATATGTGGTACCATTGTAACCAGGAGAAATGGGGATTTCACACTCAATAAGATTTTGACAAACTTTATTTTTTTATTACAAAATAACACTACACATTGTAAATAAGGAAAAGGGAATAAACGTGTATAGCAAAATGTGTTCCTGCAATCCTTCTCTGTAAGAAATACTTTTTTTCTTGAAAAATTTCAGGTTGGTTTTTGGCTATGACTGCAGGTTGGTAGCCAGCAATAACTCAATAACTGAGTGCTTATAGATTGGACTAGACTGTTCTGATCAGACGTTTGCACCCATTCTACAAATACTGTGTGAGCATATATAGAATATATTTAAATACATTTCCTGCATAGTGAAACTTTTAAATATTTTAAAATATTTTGTCTTTTTGGGTCTATTCTAAGTGAACTGAATGTCACAAATAGAATATCTACAGGTAATGATATACACTAGTCACTCACTTTTGACAAGGGCCTCTCTGCATTGCAGGATGAATTTTATATCTTCTTTATTGTCAGCACATATTCTGTGATATATAGGTGGACTGTAGAAAGTTATATACCTGTGGGCTTTTCCATGGACATTAAATCTTCCTGCTAAAAATCTATATCAAGCTATGTGAAGTTCGGTTTGGAAAGTAAAATATTACCAAGAGGCTTCTGTGTTGTTTTTCATTATTTGTAAGAGACAGTTTTCCATGCATGGCAGCATCTTGAGAAATAAATATAAAATGTGTGCTTTCAATCACACAGTATTGCATAAAAACTTTATGTGCTGTAGACGCAGGAAAAATTTATTTGGCTCTGCTACCCTAAAGCATGAACATTTGACACATCTGTGTCTGCTTCTGGTGTTTGCTTTGCAAGGTATGCATTGAAGTTCTATTTCCATTAGCACATTTTTATTTTTATCTGCAGTATTATCATGTTAACCTCTTGGGCGCCATGCTGTCCATATTGACATCATCAGGTTTCTAAAAGGGCAGTGTCCTGCAACCTATAATCACTCCGTTGATGAAACCTGTCCCTTGCAT
This sequence comes from Gastrophryne carolinensis, assembly GCA_027917425.1. Classification (NCBI taxonomy): domain Eukaryota; kingdom Metazoa; phylum Chordata; class Amphibia; order Anura; family Microhylidae; genus Gastrophryne; species Gastrophryne carolinensis. The sequence continues at coordinate 160,110,797 of CM051234.1, forward strand.
AAAGTCAAAAAGAATTTACGAAGGGTGGATGATCTAGAGTAGACCATGGATGCACAACATGCGGCTCGGGAGCCACATGCGGCCCCCAGTACCCCCTTGCAGAGTTGGAGAGAAGATCTTGCCTTGCCTGCAGGGCAAGCTGCTGGTCATTTGAGGGCAGTGCATCTTTAATTCCCAAAGCAGAAAGTGGGACACCTATGATTGTCTCTGTAGATGAGGGTGACACACATATGCTACAGGTCTGCTGTTTGTGCTGGGTGACCATGTAGATTCTTCATAGTTCAGCTCTGCCCTCCTCACCTCTGCTTACCTCTTTGGTCCTTATATCTGCAAACTACACCTGTTTACTTTTTTTTTTTGAAATTCTTTATTTATGAATTTTGCAGGTTTATAACATACATACATTCAATAGGGTCAACAATACAGGAAACATAAAAGGAATAGGGGAGCTCAAGTAGATCACTATCATAACAGAGGTGACGGATCGCAGTTGAGTAATGATATCCGACAACAGTACATAATGCCGTATGATGCGAATACCAGTTACGGGAGATCACGAGGCGGGGGAACACAACGTGACAAAAGCCGCCTAGCGACCATCCGTCCACTCCACCCCGTCCCTTCTCCGCTTCAGTAGATGCATTTAGTCACGGGGCTTTCAGATGAGAATGGTTTCAATTCCCTCGTATCGAGTAGGATCCCAAGCCCTCCCCAGGATACAGGGACTAGACGTACAAGGGGGGACCGAGGGGGGGTGCAATGGCGGAGGGTAAAAAGGGGGGGTAGGGGGAAGGGAGAGAAAGAGGGGAGGGAGACGATACAAGAGGCATGAGGGAGGGGTAGGTGTAGATATAGGTATGGCGTGTGGGACAGGGCTCCAGGCCGAGCGCCGCCCAGTAGCTGTCTAATTCAGGCCCATCGCAGGAGGGGGCAAGATATATCTCGCTTGAATTGAGCATGACCGCGGGTGGCACCACAGCTGACATAGCATCCAATCAATCACGTAAACAAATTACGGAACTCCGCTGATTCTTCAAAAATCAGCCAGGGTAGCCAGGTAACTTTGTATTGCTCATCCCTGTCATGAAGAGCTAAAGTTAAATCCTCCATTTCCTTAACGAGGACAACCTCCTTCACCCAATCCCTAACGGAGGGAGCTTTCTTCTGCTTCCAGAATCTGGGTATAGCCTGTTTGGCAGCAATGTTTTCTTATATTTCCCTATCGGGAACTTCGTGGAGTGAAGCAGGACCCGCGCCGGGTCTCCCAGCAATTGTGCCCCTGTCAGCTGTGCCACAATGCCCAGAACCGCCCCCCAATACTCCTGGATTCTGGGGCACCGCCAGAACAAATGGAATAGAGTCCCACGCTCCCCTCCGCATCTCCAGCAGCTCGTATCCGCCGAGTCATACATCTTGCCTAGCTTGTCAGGAGTGTAGTACCATCGAGTCAACAATTTATAATTTACTTCCTGGATTCTCGTGGCTACCGAGGATTTATGTATCAAGGTGGCTATCTTGGCTCTCTCCTTCTCACCCAAGGGCCGACCCAAGTCCTGCTCCCACTCCCCCCAATAAGCAGGCGGGGACTCTACTTCCCGGATGAGCAGCGAGTACAACAAGGAAATCAGATGGGGCTGTGGCTGCCCTGTCAAACATAGCGTCTCAAAATCGGTATGCTTTTTGAAATTCTCCCTGCGATAGCCCATCCTGGACAGAACCGACTGAAACCGCAATAGTGTCCAGGGATCCAAGTTCCCTTTCTCAAATTTGGCCCTCAGCTCACCCAACGCGGCCCAGCCCCCTTCCGATAACAAGTCACGTCCCCTTAGCTGGGCTACCTTCCCCCACTCCCTGAGATCTCTTCTGGTACAATCAGGCATGAGTTGCGGATTATCCAATAAAGCCACCATGGGGGAGGGCCATGGGGAGATATCCGAACGTTCCCTGGAACTCCATAGGACATCCAGAGTGGGCGCTACAGTGGGGTGGGATCTCAGAGCTGGCACCCGATTCTCTCTGTTCCAAACAACAGCATCCAGGGGGGCAGGGGCCAGGGAGTGCTCTAGCTGTACCCATCTCTTCGTCTCCCTGCACGTGTGCCACTCACATACCCTTTGTAAATGGGAAGCCACCCAATACGACTGGACATCCGGCATAGCCATACCACCTAAGTGTTTGGGCTTGAACAACACCTGGCGGCGGAGCCTTGCCCTCTTCTTCTGCCACACAAATCCCATCAGAACTTTCTCCAGGTCCCTGAAGAAGCGGGTAGGTATCTTGATCGGGAGCGCCTGGAACAGGAACAGTAGTTTTGGCAGGATCGACATTTTAATTATATTCACCCTACACATCCATGAAAAGGTAGGGGAATCCCATTTTTCCAAATCGGCCTTTATTCTCCGAAATAGGGGCAGGAAGTTTAAGGCGAAGATGTTCGTCAGGCGATTCGGCAACCGCGTACCAAGGTACGCTATTGAATCCTTGGCCCACTTAAAAGAAAATGCCTGTTGAACAGTCCCGGCCACCTCAACAGGGAGGGAGATGTTTAACGCCTCTGACTTCTCGAAGTTAATTTTAAAAAAGGATAGCCTCCTGAAGGCTTCAAACTCCTTCATTAACACAGGGACAGAGACCGTGGGATTTGTGATGAAGAACAAGAGGTCATCCGCGTAAGCGGCAACCTTATGAATACTGCCACCCACACTCAAACCCCTCACGTCCACATTCTTCCTTATTTTACATAGAAAAGGCTCCAAAGTCAAGGCGAACAACAGAGGCGACAGTGGGCAGCCTTGTCGGGTTCCGTTGCTGATCGGCAACGGGGCGGAGAGATGACCATTCACCTTGACTCTCGCGCGAGGTACCGTGTACAGGGCCTCAATGCATTTCCTGATGTTTTCCCCTAAGCCTATATGTCTAAGGGTTCCCTGCATAAAAGGCCTACCCACCCTATCAAAGGCCTTTTCCGCATCTGTGGACAACACCATCATTGGCACCCCCGCGGACTGCGCGGAGTATGTGACGCTAAGCGCCCGCACCACATTATCCCTGGCCTCCCTTCCCAACACAAAACCCGTTTGGTCCAAATGGACCACCTGGGCCACCACCGGGGCCAATCTATTGGCCAAGATCTTTGCGTACAGCTTCAGGTCAGTGTTGAGAAGGGAGATAGGGCGGTAGCTCCTGCACGACAGAGGGTCCTTCCCCGCTTTGTGCAAGACTGAGATGTGGGCCTCAAGGTCCCCACCTGAGAAGGCACCCGCCACATCCGGGTCTGTAATGGTATTCCAGGCCCCAACCATATGAGGGCCCAGGATAGAAATGAATGCTTTATAGTAGTGGACCGAATAACCGTCAGGCCCTGGGGCCTTCCCTGTCGGGGTCTGTTTAAGCGCCTCTAGCAACTCCTCCATCCCAATCGGGTCCTCCAAGGAGGCCGAAACTTCATCCGCCACCGAAGGCATGCCTGATTCCTTAATATAGTCCTCAATTCTATCCAGATGCAACCGCGTCGGGGCCCCTCTACTGAGATTGTACAAGCCTGAGTAGTATGCCCTGAATGCATCTGCTATCCCCTCCGTGGTATGCCGTGTTTGCTGTTCACTATCGAGAATTGCCGAGATGAAATTCTGGGATTGTTGTTGCCTGAGGGCCCTAGCTAGCAGAGCGCTGCTCTTATTACCATACTCATAGTAGGTGCGTCTGCATCTCCTAATAACATGTTTTGCTTTCTGACGTAAAAGGGCGTTAAGTGCCTCCCTAGTCTGGGTCAGCTCCCCAAGCACCCGTGCCGCCTCAGATTGCTTGTGGGATAGTTCCAGGCCCCGTACCTTATCTGTAAGCTTCACTATTTGGGCCAGTCTTTCTCTCTTGAGCCTCGCACCGTGGCTGATTAGGATGCCCCTGATCACACTCTTGTGCGCCTCCCATAATGTGAGTAACGAGACCTCCCCATTATTATTGGTTCTGAAGTAGGACTCTAGGCCCTCCTTCACAGCCTGAGCCACCACCGCATCCTTAAGGAGAGACTCATTCAATCTCCAAGTGGAGGAGGGGGGTGGCCTGTCCACGAGCTCGAGGTCAAGAAACACCGGGGCGTGATCTGAAAAGGAGGTGGGGTATATCCCGTCTCCCGTGACCAGGCTCAACAGGCTATGTGTCACCCATATGTAGTCTAGTCTAGAATATGTCCCAAGTACATGTGAGTAAAAAGAGTAATCTTTCGTCCCGGGGTTCCTGACCCGCCAGGCATCCACCAGCTGCATCCCATGCAATGCCTTCTTCAGAGAACGCAAGGCCAGGTGCGAGAGCGCTGACTTCCCTGCCGAGGAGTCCAGTAGTGGTTCCAGAGTCAGGTTAAAGTCACCCCCTAGAATGATCTCCCCCTCCCTGAATTTCTCAATCTTATCCAGAGTGTGCTTCAGGAATGGTATCTGCCCCTGATTGGGAGCGTATACAGAGGCTAAAGTATACATTTTCTGATTAATCAGTCCCTTAGCCAGCACCACCCGTCCCGACTCTCCAGACCTCCCTCAGCAAGAAGGGGACGTCCCTGGAGATCAGGATTGCTACCCCTTTTTTCTTAGCATCCGCAGCACAGCTGGTGAAAGCCTGGGGGAACAATTTACTACAGTCTGGGCACGGACTCTCGCCTGAAATGTGTCTCTTGTAGGAAAATGATTTGCGCTTTACATCTCTTTAACTCCTGCCCCAGGATGGTTCTCTTCTCCGGGGTGTTAAGGCCCTTCACATTCAGGGTAACTACCTTTACAGGGGCCATACCTGCAGAAAAGAGATAAGGGAGGGTGAGGAGAACCAGAGATCGTCAGGCAGCGGTACCCCCCGCTGCACGACCGGTCCCACACGCCAAGGGGGAGAAGAGAGTTATGACCAGAGGGGGAAACAGCAAAAGGAGGGAAACAGAAGGAGAGGAAATGGGTATCAGGGATATGGGGGAAAGACAAGAGAACTTAAGAGATGGACAAACAATTGCCGTGGTAGGGGCAGGGACTAGCTAGTAGTCCAACAGAAAACCGGTGCCTTTTAAAGACGCACTAAGTGGGGGAGAAACTCCAAACCATGGGCTGATAAGCCCAGTGCACGGTCTATTCCCGACAGGAGAAGGCCTAGGCCTTCTCCAGTGGGGTGCACCAAATGGGGGGGAAGCGGAAGACCAAGCCTAAGCAAACATCGGGTAGGGAGTCGCACCAGTATTGTAGCTACTCAGCGAGGCAAGTCGTGACCCTATGGCGCTATCGCCCTGTCAAACAAGATGCAGACAGTCCGAAGCAGTGGGACACCACGCACAGCAGCACAACACAATCGTATTTCAAGAGGGGGGGGCTTCCCCGCGGGGCGAGACAAGAACCCAAGCAGACCGATCCGGTCCGCCAGGATGCAGGGGAGACCTCAATCAACAAAAGATGGAACAGCAAATTCTGAACACGACAGTGTGGCATCAAACCAGTATTGTAGCTGCTCAGCGAGGCGCGCCACCGCCCCAAGGCACCAACACCCCGCCAGACTGCGCGCGGATAGCCCACCGCAGCCCGGCCCCACGCACAGCAGCACAACACAACTGTGTATCAAGGAAGGGCTTCCATGAGGGGCAAGACAAGAATCCAAACAGATTGATCCGGCCCGCCAGGAAGCAGCATAGACATCAAACATCTAGAGGTAGAACAGTTAACTCTGTATATGGCAATACGGCGTCAAGCCAGTATTGTAGCTACTCAGCGAGGTATGTCACGGCCCCAAGGCATCATCGTCCTGCCAGACAAAGTGCAGGCAGGTCGAGGTGGAATGACACCACGCACAGCAGCACAACACAAGCGCGTTGCTAGAAAGGGTCTCCATGAGGGGCGGGACATGGATCCAAACAGATCGATCCGGCCCGCCATGGAGCAGCATAGGCATCAAACATCAACAGATAAAACATTCAAGTTCTGAACATAACAATATGGCGTCAAACCAGTGCTGTAGCTACTTAGCGAGGCACATTGTGGCCTTAAGGCGCTATCGCTCTGTCAGATAAAACTTAGACAGGCCGAAGTGGGATGACACCGCGCACAGCAGCCCAGCACTCCCGTTTTTCAAGCAGAGGCTCTCATGAAGGGCCGGACAAGGATCCAATCCGATCGAGCCGGCCCGTCAGGAAGTAGCGTAGACATTAATCATCAACAGTTAGAACAGTAAGTTCTGAGCATGGCAGTATGGCGTCAAACCAGTATTGTAGCTGCTCAGTGAGGCGCGTCACGCCACTAAGATGCTATGGCCTGTCAGGCAAAATGCAGACAGTCCAAAGTGAGATGACACCACGCACAGCAGCACAACTCGACCGATTTTCAGAAAAGAGTTTCCATGGAGGGCAAGACAGAGGTCTAAGCAGAACCATCCGGCCCGCCAGGGAGTAACCCAGGCACCAATCAAAAGATAGAACGGAAAAAAAATTCTTAATATGACAGTATGGAAGCTTATCTTCTGCGGCCTCTCACGCCTCCTCTGTTGCCCCTGGGACCACCTTCTGGGCGCTGTGGCAGCCGGCCATTATACACAGCCAGGTCGGGGACTGTCCAGTCCGGGACATCCACACTCTCCACCTCCAAAAAATGGAATAGGTCCGGTAGTTGGCCGGGCCCCTTGAGGACAAACAGATCTCCTCCCCTGCGCACCAGCAGTTGAAAAGGGTGACCCCATCTGTAGGAAGCACCCCGACTCTGGACAGCCTCCAGTAAAGGTTTCAGAAGCTTTCTCATCTGCAGAGTTCTCCGCGAGAGGTCTTGCAAAATGATCACCTGTGCGCCCCTGAATGCAACCGGACCCCTGTCCCATGCGCGGCGCAGGATCTCCTCTTTTATCTTGAAAAAATGGATGCGACAAATAATATCCCGAGGGCGATTCGGGTCTTGCGGCCTAGGACCCTGCGCCCGATGAACCCGGTCCATCTCTATGCGATTGGAGTCGGGGAGATTCAGAAGCTCATTGAAAATAGTAGTAACTGTTTCCAGCAGATCTCGGGACTCCACTGACTCAGGTACTCCCCAAAGGCGCAGATTATTTCTGCGGCTCCTGTTCTCCGCGTCGTCATGCGCCAAGAAGATATCCGACAGGAGACGTTTGTTGCGGTCCTGTTGCTGTTCTAGATCCGCCACCCGCTGCTCCAGGGCTCTGTGCGAGGCCTCCACCCCATCCATCCTTTCCGTGACCTCCACGACCGAACCCTGTAATGCGGCTAGCTCTCTCTTGATGGTGCCCTCCATCCTGGACACGTATCCGTCAGCGATATTGACCTTCACCACCTCAGCGATGGACTGGGAGAGCTGAGTAAGCGGCAGTGGGGGAAGAGGGCCTCGTGAAGGAGGTGTCTCCAGGCAGCCAGATAATGGTGGTGGTGGGCTAAAAGCTGCGACCTCATAAAGCCTCTCCTCCCGGGTGGCTGAGCCCATTTGTAGCGGACCAGCAATCTTCCCACGTCCCGCGGGGGGGCCCCCGGATGTCATCGGCGGCATTTCATCCCACAGGTGGTTTGCGGCGGGATCACTCTCTAGGGGCAGTGGAGATCCAGCATGGGGGGCTTGAGGGGATCCCGCAAGTGTTTGCCACGGCGACTGTGGGCTCAAGGGGGGGGCGGCGAACCCAATAGGTAGCCGGGTGTAGGCTGCAGACTACCAGCATGTGGGGAGGTGGGCACCCGTGTCTGTGGGGTTGGGATGTCCCGCGAGGGGCCTCTTGGTGGGGAGTCTGGGCTAAACTGGCCCGGTGATGTGGCCGCCGAGCTGGGCTCAGTGGCCCTCAGAGCAGGGCTCCTGGTACCGTTGGGCGAGGCGGCACCTCCCCCTCCCTCAGGAGAGCAGTCCCCTTCATGGGGGGTGGCGTCAGGCTGGGTAAGCTGGCCCCTAGGGCAAGGATGGGGGGGGGGGGAATTGGGGCGGGTGACCAACCTTGCGCCCGCCGGTTGTTCCGTCTGGCCAGTCCGCTCCGGCATGTACTTCGGCTGACACTGTCAGCATGCGGCCTCCAACGCTGTGGCGCTCCGGGTCACACTGCGGACGCTGCGCCCCTGCTCCTTCCTCCCGCAGATCTGAGATAGCCCCAGCCGGGGCTGGAACACTGGGGGTGGCGGTCCCCTGCCGCATCTCGATCTCGCGCCCACGTGCGCGCTCCTCTCCCGCCATCGCCGCCATCTTCTCTGCCGCCGTCCCGCGAGTCCCGGAGCCTCCGGGCTGGAACAGGGCTGGAATGGTGCCCAGTCTACCTCGTCCGCTCGGTCCCCGCTGCTTCTCCTTCTTGGGCATATGGACTACAGGTGGGTCTCGGCTCTCTTGCCTCCGTTATTCAGGTAGTTGGTGCGGAGCTCCGTCTCCAGGCGACTCTACCCGGCCATGTCAAGCCACGCCCCCCGGCTGGAATTCCACCTGTTTACTTTTGCCGCCTTTGATTCTGCTCTCTCTACCTCACCTCTTCCCACCTTGTCCCATCTTACCTCACTTTACCTAACCTCATCTCTGCCTACCTCTACCTACCTGAGCTTACCTCTTATATCAGCTCTGTCCACCTTGCTCAATGTACCTTTCCCTGCGTTATTCCACTCCTTCCCACCTCACCTCTTCCTGTTTTACCCACCTTTATGTACATCTTCTCTCCTCACCTCTGGTCATCTCACTTATTCCACTTCTACCATGTCGTCCACCTATTCTGCCCCCCCCATCCCCCCTCCATCAATCATCCGCCAGCTGTCCTTCAGAGCTTCGCGGGACATGATCGCCGAGGGACAGCGGAGAATCGGAGGTGAGTAAATAAAAAAAAAAAAGTCATTTTTCTTATTGCATGGCACGGCCTGCTTCACTATTCATAACAGTTGGGTTATTCCGCCACAAGGTGGCGTAGTGTACTGCAGAAGTGTTTTGGCATCTCCCGGCCCCCTATAAAAATGGGATTTACCATAGAGTTCCCAGGGTTTCCTCTGCAGTGAATCTGCGAATATAGAAGATGGCACTCGATATTGCGCAGGTGAGCGAGGCAACCAAGCCTGCGGCTCTGCAAGTCTGTTTCCACCCGTTTCTGGACCCTCTCTGCCTCCCAGCCTTGGCTGACAGATCGGGTGGGGGTAGAAGAGCACTAGGGTCAAGTGCTCCAGGAGCGCTGCTCCAAGCCGCAGACCCTGTTCCACAAAGGGTAGCCGGCCATAGGCTTTATGGTGAGCTTACTAGGGATGCGGAGTTCCTGTCCTGGCTTCTGAGGGGGTAAGTGTTTTGGGGGCCCGGATCCGGCCCGAATACCCACCGCTGTCTTTCGTCTCTCTCCCCCCCCCCCCCCCCACTGACTTTTGTTCGGGGGAGCGGGTGGGTGCCGAGGAGCACTGCTCATACCGCAGTCCCTTATGGTGAGCCTTTTGTGATGCCCCCCCTGCACTATGGGTTTGCCAGGCTCCCTTTGCCGTTTAGCCTTATCCCCCTAGGTGTCCCCCTCCACCCTCCCTCCTCACATTTTTCATACGGGCCGCTGCTGTTGCTCCCTAGCCTCGTTCTCCGGGGAGATCTCCGGGGGGGGGGGGGGGGTGATCAGTGATTTCTGTACTTTATTGGATATTGTGCTTCACCTTGTACGGCGCCGCCGCGCGTTTGTACAGCGCTCCATGGACGGCGGCATTACTTCAGAGGCTGCGGTGCCACTATTGGCTGGCCGGATCACGTGGGGCGCAGTTTGCGCTCTTCGGGGGGGGGGGGGGGCAATTTCCCCTCTCCTGGGCTGTGTTCGCTGTTGGCTCCCTGCGGTCCGTGAGTACCCCTGCAGGGTGGTCTTTCTGGTTATTTTCTCAAGTGTATTTACTTATGGGGATGCTTTTTATGTCTTTCAGGCGGGTTAAAACTTCAGCAACTGTGGTTTCTCCCGGCCCTCTCCCCTCGCTATCTCCCACTTCCCTAACGGGTCCTTGGGGCGTCCCGGGTAGCTCTTTTAGCGTTAACCCTTACTGGCCTGTTGTGCCACTCAAATCACCATATGGAGGCTTCTGGAGATAATGTGCTTGGGGTTCCTTTGGGACAAGCCCGGCTTTGTGTTGCGTGTGGGGTATCCCCTATAAGTGATGATGTCAGGGTGTGTGTACCCTGCGCCCAGCAGGTACTTGCACTGCAGTCTGGGTTGTCTGTTACTGGGCCTGGTGCTGCGCCCCCTCTGGCTTCGCCTACCCTCCAACGTTTACATCTGACCCCCAGCAAGGGGCATACTAGCGGGGAGTCTCAACCTGATTTGGCTGCACGGGGGGCCAGCATTGAGAAACATATTGCTGGGTTTGCCCCGCGTAAGGCTTCTGCTAAGAAGCTGCATTTATCTCCCGCTGTTTCCCTCTTCCCTGTTGAGGCTGAGGAATTTTTTGACATTTCTGGTTATTGTCCCCTTGAGGAGGGGGAATTATTCTCTGATTCAGAATCATCTGAGGAACAGCCTAAGATTTATGGTGGTACCGGGTCTCCCTTTGGAGTAGACCCATTGTCCTCAGATGACACACTGACAGGCTTTTGTCTCACATTTTTGAAGTGTTTTGTATATTCTAAGTATGCAGCACGTCCTGCTCCAGATAATGATTCATAACAGATGGGATTACCTCCGCCAGAGGGCGCTTGACTGCAGAGATGGCAAAAAGAGGCCCCTCCCGGGCCATATATACCTGGGACCTCCCACAAATTCCCCAGTTTCTTCTCTGCAGTCAGCTGCGAAGGTCAGAAGATGGCTTCTCTTATCGCAGGTGAGCGGGGCTTAACAGCCCGCGCCCCGGAAGGACTATTCCCACCCGTTCCACCTTTTACTTATGCCTCCCAGCTTTGGCTGCGCTGGTCGGTGATGGTAGGCAGCACCTATCACAGGTGCTATCCTTTGCGAAGCCTGGCTCCGACCACAGTCCCCCACCAAAAGGTAGGCGGTGCAGGTTATGGTGAACCTGAATTGGGATGCCCCGTCCGCTTTTCCCCTTCCCTGCCCTGGTCATCGGTGGGTCTTTTATTGACATCCACTCTCCCCCCTCTCTCGTTATCCCGTTCGGGGGGGGGGGGTTGAGCATGTGCACTTATTGTTTTTTGTTTGTGTTGTTGCACTTCATTAATGCTCGGGGGTACCAGGGCTCCACGCTCTGTCTTTACCTTGTTCATTTGAATTTGCCGCCACTGACACGCGCGCCTTCTGGCGTCCGCGGTCAGCGGCGGCATCATCATCAATAATCCCTGTGCGCCCATTGGCTGTTACGCCTGGCCTATCCCTGCGCTTCTCGGAGGGGGCGTGGCTTGCTCTGTTGGCGCATTCCGCGTCGGACCCTCCTGTGGCCCGCCCCTTGAGGTTCCTCCAGCGCCATTTTGGTCCTCTCCTGGTGTGATTGCTGCCTTCCTACCGCGGTCCGTGAGTGCCCCTGCGGGCTTGACTTTTATTCATTTGTTTTTGTGTGTGCTTATGGGGTGTCTCTATTATGTCTTTCAGGCGGGATAACTGTATTAAGAGGTTTCTCCCGGTCCTGTCCCCTCTATTAGTTTTAATAACTTTATTAGAGGCCTACACTGTTTAAATCCTCCCACTTCCCTGGCCGACATTTGGGGCATCCCGGGTTGCTTATACGGCGCAATTCCTATTGGCCGGTTGTGCCACCTTAATCACCATATGGAGGCTTCACAGGATACTGTGCTCGGGGTCCCCTCGAGACAAGCCCGGCTGTGTGTAGTGTGTGGGGCATCCCCTGTGAGCGATGATGTGCGGGTCCGTGTACCCTGCGCCCAGCAGGCGCTTGCGCTGCATTCTGGGCTATCTGTGACTGGGCCTGCGCCCACTATGCCCTCACCCACTCCCCCTCACTTGATTATGACTCCCAGTGAACTAAATACTAGTGGGGAGTCTCAGCCTGACGTGTCTTCCAGGTTGGCTAACATTGAGAGGCTGATTGCTAGCTCTGCGGCCCGTAAGGCCCCGGCTAAAAGGAGGCATGTGACGCCGAGTGCGTCTGCCTTTCCCGTGGAGAATGAGAATTTCCTTGATTGGTCTGATTATACCCCACTTGAAGAGGGTGAATTATTCTCGGATTCAGAGTTATCTGATGATCAGCATTTCAGTGGTGCTGATTATGGCTCTGATCACTGGGATGCTGATGACACCAATAACTCAGATTTTTTATGTGCTTTCTATCTCCCATCCTGCTGTGGCTCCCAAGCGAAACTACGTCTGGAATTTCCAGAACAGGCCCATTTCAATAATCTTGTTCTCAAAGAATGGGAGCGTCCCGGCCGGCTTCCCGGAATCCCTAAAGGCTGGGATAAAAGGTACCCTTTTCCCAGTGATGTGGTTAAATTTTGGTCTACCCCCCCAGAAGTGGATGCTCCAGTATTGGGGTTGTCCAACACATCTGTGGTCCATTCCCCTGATTCCACTACCCTCAAGGATAGTGAGGACTGGCGCATTGACCAGCTGGCCTCCCATGCCTTTGCTTGTGTGGGGTCTGCCTTACGTCCTGTCTGTGCTTCTGCTATTACTGCTGTTGCTGTTTGGACTCTCCTCAAGGGTCTGTTGGAAGGCGCTAGTGCCGAGTTCAGGGCCTTATCTCAGTGTGAAATGTTCATTGCATATGTCCTTTCTGCCTTGGATGACACCATTAGGATGTGTAGTAGAACTTCTGCCTTGGTGGTTGCTATACGCCGCTCTGTTTGGCTGCGTCAGTGGGCAGCTGATAACGCTGCTAAGAAGGCCCTCCCCTTTAAGGGTCTGCGCCTATTTGGTGATCGCTTGGACCTGTTTGCCAAAGAGGGTAAGTTGCCTTAGCGTAAGAAGCAGCTGCGGCCCTTTCGGGGTTCGGGTGCCTTTGTCCCCTCCTACCGTGGATCCAGGCCTGGGAGAGGGGTTTCCTTTGCAAGTCCTAGGGGGGGCTTCTGGGGCAGGGGCAGAGGTTGTGCCCACTCCGGATCTTCCTGGGGGTCCAAGCCCAAATCTGTCGCCAAGCCTCCTCAGCCATGAAGGGGCGCCCTCACCCATCCGGGTGGGGGGACGGCTGTGGCTCTTCGCTCCTGTCTGGGGACAGCAGGTCTCAGACAGGTGGATTCTGGAGGTTGTGTCCTACGGCTACAAGCTAGAGTTCGCTGCCTGGTCGCCTCCAAGATTCCTCAGGTCTTGGATTCCTCCAGAACCCCTGGCAGCTCAGGGTCTGTTTCTGGCTGTACAAAACCTTTTGGACATGGGGGTCATCTGTCAGGTCCCTCCAGGGGAGAGAGTTCGGGGTTTTTATTCCAATCTCTTCACAGTACCCAAAAGGGATGGTTCCATCAGACCCATCCTGGACTTAAAGCTCCTCAACAAGTTCATCAGGACCAGACACTTTCATATGGAGACCCTGCGCTCCGCGATCAGCTCTTTGCGCCCGGGGGACCTCATGACCTCCGTAGACATCAAGGATGCTTACCTTCATGTACCAGTCTTCCCAGGGCAACAGAGATTCCTCCGGTTCGCATTGGAGGACCAACACTACCAATTTGTAGCACTGCACTTCGGTCTCGCCTCGGCCCCCAGAGTCTTCACCAAGGTGCTGGCAGATGTTATGGCTCTCCTCAGAGCTCGGGGCATTCGTATTCTTCCTTATCTGGACGACCTCCTCATCACTTCTCATTCTTTCCAGCAGGCAGAAGTGGATACCCAGCAGGTGGTGACTGCTCTGGAAACATTTGGATGGGTGATCAATCACCCCAAATTCTCCCTGTCTCCGTCTCTGGTGACCTCCTTCCTGGGCATGAATCTGGATCAGGCCAGGATTTTTCTTCCTGAGCAGAAGGTGGATTCTCTTCAAGCTCTGGTTCATTTCCTTCTGTCTTGCCCTCGCCCTTCCATCCGGCAAGGGATGCAGCTTGTGGGACAAATGGTGTCCTGCTTCGAGGCAGTTATGCTCAGTTCCACATGAGACCTCTTCAACTCCATCTCCTATCAGTCTGGGACAAGAGTCCCCTGTCTCCGGATCAGGCCTTTGTTCTGTCTCCTTTGGCCCGGCGGTCCCTCTTGTGGTGGCTGGACTCCAGGAACCTTTTGGGGGGCAGATCTTTTCTGGCCCCCTGTTGGGAGACACTCACCATGGATGCCAGTCTGTCGGGTTGGGGGCGGCTTCTGGAGAACCCTTCAATTCCAGGGGCTGTGGGGTCCTCAGGAGGCCCATGCCCCCATCAACGTCCTGGAACTGAGGGCGGTTCGTTGGGTACTGGCCCAGTTGACTCCTCACCTTTAGGGCCGGCCGGTCCAAGTTTGCTCAGACAACCAGACGGCGGTTGCCTACATCAATCATCAGGGAGTGCCCTCAAGGAGGTGTCCATGATTCTGTCCTGGGCGGAGGACAATGTTCCTTGCATCTCAGCAGTGTACATTCCGGGAGTGGAGAATCTGGAGGCGGACTCTCTGAGCAGGGAGACCTCTCGCCTGGGGGAATGGTGTCCTTATGTCACCGTTGGGGGGGTACCGGAGGTGGATCTGTTTGTGTCCCGCCACAATTACAAGCTCCCAGTCTTTGTTTCTCTGTCCCAGGATCCCCTGGCCCTTGCGGTGGATGCTCTGGCTCTATCCTGGCAGGGGTTCCGTCTCCTGTATCTTTTTCCTCTTTTTCCCCTGCTGGGCAGGGTTCTGCGCAAGCTGGCTCAGGAAAGGGTACCAGCAATTCTGGTGGCCCCCCCCGGTGGCCAAGACAGGTGTGGTTCGCGGATATCGTTCAGCTGGCGGTAGATCAGTACGCTCTGCCCCTGGTCCCGGACCTTCTCACTCAAGGGCGGCTATGCCATCCCAATTTACAAACGATGGCTTTGACGGCCTGGCTGCTGAAACCTCCTCCATCTTAAGGGATGAGGGGCTTTCTGAGTCTGTGGTTAACACTCTAATCGGGGCTAGGAAGAAATCCTCTACTACCATCTACTGTAGGATCTGGCAGCCTACATTGACTGGTGTGAGTCTAGGGTCCTTCCATATCGGGTGTTTTCCATTCCTAGGATTCTGGAGTTCCTTCAGCATGGTTTGGATCTGGGACTTCAGCTCAGCACGCTCAAGGGTCACGTTTCTGCCTTGGCTGTTTTCTTCCAGAGATCTTTCGCTCAACATCCTCTGGTCAAGACTTTCTTCCAGGGGGTTGCTCATGTGCGTCCCGCTCGCAAGCCTCTGTTGCCAGTTTGGGACTTGAATTTGGTTTTGTCTGCCCTTCTGGGCCCTCCATTTGAGCCTGTGCATGAGGCTGCTCTGTCTCTTCCTACTCTTAAGGTTGCCTTTTTGGTGGCTATCACCTCGGTCAGGCGTGTTTCGGAGTTGGCGGCCCTTTCTATTCAGGCCCCCTACTTTGAGAGACACCAGGACAAGGTGGTTTTTAGATTTAAACCTGATTTCTTGCCTAAGGTGGTCTCTGCCTTCCATCTCAATCAGGACATTGTGCTTCCTTCCTTGTGCCCTAATCCTGGTAATTCCAAGGAGAGGGCCTTAAATTCCCTGGATGTGGTCAGGAATTTGAAGTGCTACTTGGTGGCTACTGCACCTTTTAGAAAGACTGATGCCTTGTTTGTGGTTCCTTCGTGCCCAAAGAAGGGCCTGGCACCTGCTAAGTCTACTGTCAGAAAATGGATTCGTCAGGCTATTTTAAGGCCTATTCTGCTAGGGGTAAAGGATCCTCCTTTCCGTGTCACTGCTCATTCTTCCCGTGCTGTTGGGGCCTCCTGGGCCTTCCAGCACCAGGCTTCTGTTGAACAAGTTTGTAAGGCTGCTACTTTGCCTTCTGTTCATACCTTTTCCAAGTTTTACAAGGTTGATGTTCGGGCCTCAGTGGATGCTGTTTTTGGCCGCAAAGTTCTGCAGGTGGCAGTGGTTTGAACTGCGCGTTGTTGCTTTTGGGATCCCACCCTAGTTACGGACACTGCTATTGGATGTCTCATCTGTTATGAATCATTATCTGGAGCAGGACTTGATGTATACTTAGAATAATGCAATTCTGTGATTTACTCACCTTGTAGAATTGGTATTATAAGTATGCAGCACGTCCTGCTCCACCCCACCCTGTTTGCATTATCTTGGATCCTCTGTGATTGTTATCCTTGTTAACGTTGTTAATTTCATTGGCTTCTCCTGGTTCTCCTTACTGCTTTTCTATACTGGGGAATTTGTGGGAGGTCCCAGGTATATATGGACTGGGAGGGGCCTCTTTTTGCCATCTCTGCAGTCAAGCACCCTCTGGCGGAGGTAATCCCATCTGTTATAAAACATTATGTGGAGCAGGACGTACTGCATACTTATAATACCAATTATACAAGGAGGGTAATCACAGAATTGTATTTTCCCCTCCTGCAGTGGCTCCGCAGCAGCAGGGTGAGCTTTTTCATACGGTTAAACCACGCTTGGAGTTCCCGGAGCAGACTCACTTTAATAATCTGGTGCTCAAAGAATGGGAGTGGCCTAGCAAGCTCCCTGGGGTGCCCAAGAGTTGGGACAAGAGGTATCCCTTTCCTGCTGAGGTGATTAAGCATTGGTCATGTCCTCCCGAGGTGGATGCGCCCGTTCTAGGCCTGTCAAATACATCTGTCATGCATTCTCCTGATACTACTGAGGGAGGTGAGGCTGGCGCATGGACCAGCTGGCTTGTCATGCTTTTGCCTGTGTGGGGACCGCGCTGCGCCCGGTTTGTGCCTCTGCCATTACAGCTATTGC
Source organism: Gastrophryne carolinensis (assembly GCA_027917425.1). NCBI lineage: Eukaryota > Metazoa > Chordata > Amphibia > Anura > Microhylidae > Gastrophryne > Gastrophryne carolinensis. The sequence goes on from CM051234.1 coordinate 160,127,477, forward strand.
TATTAAAGGGCTGCTTAAGAGTCTCTTAGATGGGGCATCTGATGACGTGAGAAGAGTATAGATCTCTTCTACTTTGCTATGAATTTGTTGCATATGTTCTGTCTGCCATGGATGATACCATTAAAATGTGTGGGAGGACATATGCCCTTTTGGTGGCTATACGCCGCTCTGTTTGACTGCGTCAGTGGGTAGCTGATAATGCTGCTAAGAAGGCTCCCACTGGTTATTTGGTGGCTACTGAATCCTTCAGGAAGACTGATGCTCTTTTTGTTCTCCCTTCTGGGCCTAAGAAGGGTTTGGCTCCGGCTAAATCCACTATCAGCAAGTGGATCCGTCAGGCTGTGGTTCAAGCCTTTTCTGCTAAGGGGAAGGAACCTCCCTTCCGCCTTACTGTTCATTCTACTCGTGCTAGTGGTGCCTCTTGGGCTTTTCAGCACCAAGCTTCTGTTGAACAAGTTTGCAAAGCCGCTACTTGGTCTTCTGTTCATACCTTTTCCAAGTTTTACAAGGTTGATGTTAGGGCCCCAGTTGATGCTGCTTTTGGTCGCAAAGTTCTGCAGGCGGCAGTGGTCTAATCTGCCCGGTTACTTTTGGGGATTCCACTTTTGGGGACACTGCTATTGGATGTCCCATGTGTAAGGAATATTCTGGAACAGGACGTGCTGTATACTTTGAAAAATACAATTCTGTGATTACTCGCCTGTAGAATTGGTATTGTAATTATTGGTATTGGTATTGTATTGTAAGTATACAGCATGTCCTGTTCCATCCCACGCTTATCTTTTTTCTAGTTACCTCTGTATGGTGTTCAAATGTTCTTTTTGGATTTTTTGTTATTATTGTTTCTCCCGGCTTCTTGTGTAACTGCTTGTCAATATATGGGGCCGGGAGGAGCCACAAGTTGTTTTCTGCAGTCCAGCGCCATCTTGTGGATGTAATACCCATGTGTAAGGAATATTCTGGAACAGGACGTGCTGTATACTTACAATTCCAATTCTACAGGTGAGTAATCACAGAATTGTATTTTTGCTGTTTACAGTGTGTTTTTGGTATTTTATAGCTGCCGCGATGATTTGTACTGCGCTCCGCGGCGGGTGGTGCTATAACCTATGGCGTTTTGCTAAGTCATTGCACCGGCGGGGTCACATGGGCGGCGTTTTCGCGCTCTTCGGGGGGGCGGGGCCGGGGGATGGCGCGTATTGCGTCGTCCCCCCGCGGACCACCCCTCGAGGTACCTCTGCCGGCCCATTTTGGATTAGCTGCGCGTCTGGATTTCTCCCTTTCTGGCTGCAGCGCGGTATCCTCCAGTGTGTCGCTTCATCTAGCGGTCGGTGACTTGGCGTCCTTGGTCCGTGACTCCCCCTTGGGGGGTTTTTATTGGTCTCGTGGGGCATGTGTTGCTGGATGCTCATGTGTCGTTTTTTACTTATTTTAGGTGGGATACCAGTGGGTTGTGGTTTCTCCCGGCTCTACTCCTTCCTCCCCCTCACCCCCCCTTTACTGATTTCTGGGGGTATCCCGTTGGAGGGCATCCTGGGTGGCTTTTTGTATTGGCCTTTACCTAGTGCTGGCCTATTGTGCCTGTGTTAATCACCATATGGAGGCTTCTGGGGATAACATGCTTGGGGGTCCTTCAGGGCAATCCCAGCTGAGTACCATATGTGGGGTATCCCCTGTGAGTGACAGTGTCAGGGTGTGCGTGCCGTGCGCCCAAAGTCTCCTTGCGCTCCAGTCTGGGCTGCCCGCTTCGCTCCCCAGCTCTGCGCCCCCCCTTGGCATAGACTACCCCCCGCGCCTGCATTTAGCCCCCAGTGAGGGGGATACTAGCAGGGGGTCACAGTCTAATCTGGCACTTCGTGTGGCCAGCATTGAAAGGCAGCTTGCTAGGCCTGTTCCACGTAAGGCCTCTAGCAAGAAGCGGCACCTGGCTCCCACACCTGCCTGGGTTACTGAGGAGCATGAGGAAATTGATCTTTTTGATGACCGTCTCAACAAGTTTGTCAGGTTCAAGCATTTTGGCATGGAGACTTTACGCTCGGCGGTCAGTACCCTGCGCCTGAGCGACTTCATGACCTCAGTGGACATCAAGGATGCCTACCTTCACGTGCCAATTTTTCCAGGTCATCAGAGATTTCTCAGGTTCGCTCTAGAGGATCAGCATTACCAGTTTGTGGCCTTACCGTTCGGTATCGCCTCGGCCCCTCGGGTGTTCACCAAGGTGCTGGCGGGTGTGATGGCTCTGCTGTGTAATCGGGGCATTCGCATCCTTCCTTACCTGGACGACATTCTGATTGTGTCTCAATCTCATCATCAGGCCGAGAAGGATACTCAGGTGGTGACCTCCACTCTCGAGTCCTTCGGCTGGGTGATCAACTATCCCAAGTCTTCACTGTCTCTGTCTTCGGTGATGTCCTTTCTGGGCATGACTCTGGATACCTCTCAGGTCAAGGTCTTCCTGCCTCGGCAGAAGGTGGAGGGTCTGCAGAAGCATGCACGGACTCTGCTCTCGTGTCCCCATCCCTCCATCTGGCAGGGGATGCAGTTAGTGGGTCTGATGGTATCCTGCTTCGAGGTTGTCCCCTTTGCTCAACTAAGCAATATGTGAAACAAACTAGCAAGATTAAAAGGAAGAAGAAACCATTATGGTTTACTAGGGAAGTCAGCACTATCATAAAAGATAAGAAGTCTGCCTATAAGAAGTATAAAGTAAGTGGAAGTGTAGCTGACTGAGAGGCGTATAAAATTAAACAGATGGAAGCAAAACTGATTATAAGGACTGCTAAAGGGCAAAAAGAGGAAGAAATTGCCAAATCTATGAAGAGGGGAGATAAAACCCTTTTCCGATTATATTGGTGACAGAAAGAAGAAAAACAATGCATTCTCAAAAATTAGAAATAGGGAAAATATATATTGACGGAGATAAGGCTGTGGCTGACCATCTGAATAGCTACTTTTGTTCGGTATTTTCAGATAGTAGCAGGCATGGCCATAGCACAGCATCCAGCTGGGAGGGCATAGCTCCGGAGTTTCTGGAGGCTGATGTCTTAGCCGAGCTGGCACATCTAAAGGTAAGTAAGGCAATGGGTCCAGATGGAATCCACCCCAGAGTTCTAAGGGAACTTGTGATAGCAGCCCCTCTGAATGATTTACTTAACCATTCCCTTTCAACTGGTGAGGTTCCAGATGATTGGAGAATGGCCAATGTCATGCCAATCCATAAAAAGGGGAGCAGAGAAGAAGCCAGTAATTACAGGCCAGTTAGTTTAACATCTATAGTGGTCAAATTAATGGAAACACTCTTAAAAAAACAGATAATTTCCCATCTAAAAATTAATGACCTATTGGACCCAAAACAGCACGGCTTTCCTGAGGGCAGATCATGTCAGACCAATCTTATTGATTTCTTTGACAATGTCACTAAAGTGTTAGATGAAGGTGGTGCTGTGGATATATCTGTATATATCTGCATTTTAGCAAAGCCTTTGACACTGTACCACATAAGGAGCTCATAGATAAGTTATTGAAGGTAGGACTGGATAGTTCAGTGGATTTCCAGTTGGCTGAGGGATCGGTATCAGAGTGTTATTGTAAATGGTGTGCAATCTGAACAAAGGCGAGTTACAAGTGGTGTGCCACAAGGCTGTGTCCTGGGCCCCATTCTTTTTAATATATTTGTAAATGACATAGGAGAAGGCTTGGTAGGAAAAGTTTACCTGTTTGCTGATGATACAAAGATTAGTAATAGGGTGGATATTCCTGGATGTGTCTGCAACATGAAAAAGGATTTAGCTTTACTGGATAGATGGTCAAAACTGTGGAAACTAGAGTTTAATGTCTCTAAATGTAAAATCATGCACTTGAGTAGAAGGAATCCCTGCTCTGAGTACCGTATGGGCAGTACTGTGTTAGCCAGGACCTCGGAGGAGGAAGATTTAGGGGTACTGATTACTGATAGCTGCAAGATGAGTGGACAGTGTAGCCAGGCAGTGGGAAAAGCAAGCAGGATGCTCGGCTGCATAGCTCGAGGCATCACCAGTAGGAAGAGGGAGGTTGTGATGCCCCTGTATAGAGCCCTGGTAAGGCCACAGCTAGAATACTGTGTGCAGTTCTGGAGACCTTACCTGCAAAAAGACATTATTCAAATAGAACGTGTCCAAAGGCGGGCAACAACAATGGTGGAAGGACTTAAACTTAAAACTTATCAGAAGAGACTTAAAGAACTTAATTTGTACAGTCTGGAGGAAAGAAGGGAGAAGGGGGACATGATTGAGACCTTTAAATATGTGAAAGGATTGAATAAGGTTCAGGAGGGAAGTGTTTTTAAGAAGAAGCTTAATGATAGAACAAGGGGGCACAACCTGAAGCTAGTCGGGGGGGGGGGGGGGGGGGGGGAGATCAGGAGCAATGTTAGAAAATATTATTTTACAGAAAGAGTAGTAGAGGCTTGGAACAAACTTCCAGCAGAGGTAGTTGAAAAATCAACAGTCACTGAATTTAAACATGCCTGGGATAAGCACACATCTATCCTAAGATATAGAGAACATACAGTATACACATAAGGGCAGACTAGATGGACCGTATGGTCTCCTTCTGCCATCAACCTTCTATATTTCTATGAGGCCTCTTCAGTTGCACCTCTTGTCAGTTTGGGATCGGGACCCTGTGTCCCTGGATCAGGAGTTTGCTCTGTCCCCCCTGGCCAGACAGTCCCTCTCGTGGTGGCTGGACTCAAGGAACTTTCTAGTGGGCAGGACCTTTCTGCCTCCGTGTTGGGAGATTGTCACCACAGATGCCAGACAGACTGGTTGGGGGGGCTTTGAAAGTCTCTGAAGTTCCAGGGTTGGTGGGGCCCCCAGGAGGCCCATGCTCCCATCAATGTCCTGGAATTGAGGGCGATCAGGTTGGTTCTGTCTCTGCTGACCACACACCTTCGGGGTCGGGCTGTTCAGATCCGCTCGGACAACCAGATGGTGGTTGCATACATCAATCATCAGGGAGGGACTCGGAGCAAGTGAGCCCTCAAGGAAGTGTCCTTGATACTGTCTTGGGCGGAAGAGAATTCCGGGGGTGGAGAACCTGGAGGCAGACTCCCTGAGCAGGGGGATATCTCGGCTGGGGGAATGGTCCCTCAGCAACATGGTTTTTCACTCTCTGTGTCTCCGCTGGGGTCAGCCGGTGTCTCCGCTGGGGTCAGCTGGGGTCAGCCGGATGTGGATCTGTTTGCGTCTCGTCACAATCACAAGCTTCCCAGGTTTGTCTCCCTATCTCAGGACCCTCTGGCCGTCGCCACGGATTCGCTAGCAATGCCTTGGACGGAGTTTTAGCTCCTCTGTGTTCCCTCCGTTCCCTCTGCTGGGCAGGGTGCTGCGCAAGATAGCCCAGGAGGGGGTACCAGCCATTCTGGTGGCCCCCCTGTTGGCCAAAGAGGGTGTGGTTTGCAGACGTCGTGCAGTTGGCAGTAGATCAGTATGCCTTGCCCAAGGATCCAGATCTGCTCACTCAGGGACAGCTGTGCCATCCCAATTTACAAACGCTGGCTTTAACGGCTTGGCTGCTGAAACCTTCATCTTGATGGATAAGGGTTTGCCAGCCTCTGTTGTTGATACCATGATTAAGGCTAGGAAGAAATCCTCATCTTTTATCTGCTACAGGATCTGGCATGCTTACATTGCCTGGTGTGAGTCCAAGTCCTTTCCTTGTCGGGTGTTCTCCATCCCCAGGATTCTTGAATTTTTGCAACATGGTTTGGATCCGGGCCTTCAACTCAGTACCCTCAAGGGACAGGTGTCAGCCTTGGCAATTTTTTTGCAAAGATCCTTTGCCAATCACAGGTTGGTTAAGACTTTTTTCCAGGGAGTTACTCACGTGCGACCGCCACGTAAGCCTATGCTACCAGTTTGGGACCTGAATCTGGTGTTGTCTGCTCTGCAGGGTCCTCCCTTTGAGCCTATACGTGGGGCTGCTTTGCCCATTCTCACTCTTAAGGTGGCCTTTTTAGTGGCCATTACTTCTGTCAGGCGAGTTTCTGAGCTGGCGGCGCTTTCCATCAAACCTCCTTATTTTGAGAGGCATCAGGATAAGGTGGTGTTTCGGCTTAACCCTTTCACTGCCAGCCTACCTGCAGCTTTTGTCGCCCTCTTTTGTCAGACCATGTTTCACTATTTTGCGCTACACATGTTTAACTGTGATTCTTGAAAGGATTTCCAGGGATTTCCCAGGAAAATGATATATTGAGTCTGGGCTTCAACATGAAATCTCTTGTTTGGCCTTTTTTTAGTGTACTTTTGGGTGAAATATGTGCAAAAAAAATAAAAAAAATCTATTTTTTGCAATTTGTAGTGTTGTAGAAACCCTAATTTCTCCCAGTCACAGCGGTACCACATATGTATTGATAGACGCCCTTTCCTGCCCAGGAGACTCCCCCAAACTGAAACAGAGCTTTAGGAGATTTTCAGATAAAATACAACTGCGCTATGCACACCTTGCAGTTTTTCCAGAAAAACAAACCATTTACATTTTAAATGCCCCCCCACAAACTATATATTCTCTGGAAGTACACACCTCAAGCTTTCTAGGCGTACCAAGCTTGCTTATGTGGGCTTAGTTTTCTGGAAGTAATCCCTCAATGTATTCTTTGGTTGCACAAAGTTTCCCTAAAAAAAGAATAAAAAGGAAGAATCAAGCCACATTTTCCTAAAAAAAAAAAAAAAAAAAAAAAAAAAAAAAACTATATTCTCAGTGTGTCACACACCCCGCTTCCCCTTTAATTCTGATGATAGGGTTATCCTCCAGCAGGAGGCGACGTTGCAGAGAGAAGTCTTGAAAAGCGAGCCCCTTCCGACCTATATATACCTGGGACGGATGTCGGTTATCAGGCGGGGACATGTTTTCAAACATATAAAGTATTGTATCCCTATGATGTTATGGCCAATTTGGAAGTAATTCCTCTACGATTGGTTGCACTGATTTATTACTGTGCTGGTGCACTTGTGAGCCCGTTGGGAGTATAGAGGACTGCATATTGATTTATATTTGTGTGTATATATATATATATATATATATATATATATATATATATATATATATTCACTTATATGTTTGTGATTGCCAGTATAATTTTAGTGACTGTTTGTGTGTCTGTGTGTCTTTATACGCTTGCTGCATACCTCTTGTACTTTCTGGAGGCTAATTGTGGTCTCTTTCTTACAGATCCGGGGATTCCCGTGCTGCGGTGGGTCTCCCGGTCTGATATACCTGGCTAGTCTTATTGTTTAAAAATCCTCCCACTTCCGTGACTTTAATTATAAAAGGGGCATCCCGGGTTGCTTAATGTGTAAATCCCTGGGTTATTGCGAATGCCATAAATTCACCATATGGAGGCTTCCGACATTACCGGAAACGGCTCTTCGGGGCTATCCAGGCTGTGTGGGGGTTGTGGGGCTCCGCTCCCAGGCGATGATGTCATAATATGTATTCCATGTGCACAGCGGAATATTGCGCGCCAGTCCGGCACTCCGGCTTCTGGCTCCTCGCAACCTCCGTCATCTCCTACACCCCCCCCCACCTATTCCGGACCCCGTGTGACGTTGTCAAAGGTGGGGATTCGCAGTCCGAGGTGTGTGCACGGTTGGCCAGCCTCGAGAAAATGTTCTCCGCCGCGGTGGCTCAGAAGGCTACAGCTAAGCGGAAGCACCTCTCTCCGGCATCGCCTGTTCCGGAGGATGAGGTGTTGGAAGTGTTGGATTGGTCCGATTGTCCCCCGGCTGAGGAGGGGGAGCTCCTAGAGGAGTCGGACGAGCCTGCAGACCAGCAATTGTTTGGTACCACTGGCGATCAGGCTGCGGGGGTGTTCCTTGACACTCCTTCCATTTTGGCTCAGATGTTTGAGATTTTTGCTTTGGATCCACCTGAGGCGGCCCCCCCGCCAAAGGGTGAGTTGTTTGATGTGCCCAAGCCGCGTTTGGTGTTTCCCAGACAACAACACTTTGTGAGGGTTGTCCTTAAGGAATGGGAACAACCCACGCGCCTTGTTGGGATGAGGTGAGTTTTTTGGGGGTTTTGGGGGGGGGTCCCTCACCGCGGGACATCCCGATCTCGGATGTCCCGCGGGGAGGGAGGTGATCGGCCCGGGAATCTTATAGATTCCCGGGCCGATCACAGGAGGGTGATGGTCCACTTTAAGTTCTATTTGCTTACTACTTCTCCTTTTCGTTAGACTGATGCCTTTTTTGTTGTGCCCTGTGAGCCTAGGAAGGGTTTGGCTCCGGCTAAGTCTTCCATTAGCAAATGGATTCGTCAGGCGGTTGTTGGGGCCTATTCGGCCAAGGGGAAGGTTCCCCCTTTTCGTATCACTGCTCATTCTACTCGTGCTGTCGGAGCGTCTTGCGCTTTTCAGCACCAAGCTTCTGTTGAACAAGTTTGTAAGGCTGCTACTTGGTCTTCTGTACTTTTTCTAAGTTTTACAAGGTTGATGTGCGGGCTTCAGCGGATGCTGTGTTTGGCCGCAAGGTTCTGCAGACTGCTGTCGTTTAAGTTATGCTTCATTTTGCTGTCGGATACCCACCCCTTGTGGACACTGCTTTTGGATGTCCCGATCATCAGAATTAAAGGGGAAGCGGGGTGTGTGACACACTGAGAATAATACCATTTTGTGAGTACTCACCTGTAAAATGGATATTGTCAGTGTGTCACACACCCCGCTTCACCCGACCTTTTTTGGTATCCTGGATCCTCTATATGGTGAAGCTTTCTTTTTATTTTATTTTGAGGTTACCGTTGGATTTCCTGGTACCTTGTCTTACTGCTGTTTGAATTCACTGGGTGTCAAGTGGGAGGTCCCAGGTATATATAGGCCGGAAGGGGCTCGTTTTTCAAGACTTCTCTCTGCAACGTCGCCTCCTGCTGGAGGATAACCCTATCGTCAGAATTAAAGGGGAAGCGGGGTGTGTGACACACTGACAATATCCATTTTACAGGTGAGTACTCACAAAATGGTATTATGCAAACAAGAAAAAACAAGTAAAATCTCAAAAAGCAACATGCCCCGAACAGAACGATACCCAACATGCATAGGTACTGTCAAGGGAAGAGTTGGCAAACACCACAAAGTAAAGCGTGCGCATAACGGTAATTTTACTTGAAAATTTCAGCTCTGCAGACAAAATGCGCACCTTGCAATTTTTCAACCAAAACAACCCTTTAGAACAGATAGTCACAGTAATGAACAGAAATGTAGGCTGGAGACTCCACAACTTTCACTAACTAATAAAGCCGCGCTTCAAATATATCTAGTATTAAACCAGCATGTTAAAACATTTATTAATATTCAAACGCAGGAGTCCATAGACCGTGTCAGATCAGTCCGATTAAGAATAATCAAAAGAGGGCTATATGTAAACATACAGCATGACTCCGCGGAATGGGGGTAGTGATTGGATTTTTAAATCCCTATTCTCCACAGTCCAAACAGGATAAACTTCACCAATTGTGCTCTTAAATCACTGTGTATCCCAATACCAGATTTTTAAATACACGTACCAGAAATACTCTTTCAATATAGCATAATCATTCCACAAACTTAATTGCTTCCTATGATGATGATAAAGGTATTAATTTCCTCCTTCAGAACTCCGTTAATTGTTTTAAGGGTCATTGAATGAAAGGTAGGAAGAAATCAAAAGAACACATAGCGTGATACTGCTTTTTAAGATTATAATGGTTGCAACTTTATTGCGCTTACCAGAAAGCGAGATTAAAATGCGCACTTATCCACATCCAAATAGAATCTTCAAAGTATAGGAAGAAAGCGTTACCCTCCAAAGTCTCCTCTTTAAAAACTTGCAAATAATAGTATTTTTATAATATTCATTTGGTCCAGTTATTAGAAACTATTGGTACCACATATGTATCGGTAGCTCTCCCATTCTTGCCCAGGAGACCCCTCAAACTGAAAATAGCACTTTATAACATTTACAACTAAAATACTACTACTATCCACACTATAAACATAAGGGGTTAATTAAAAAAAAAAATCCCCAAAAAATTTAAATGGGGTCCCCTTACCCAGCATTACCAGCCCGGTACCAGCTATGGGGGCTTGTAGGAACAGAGTGGAGGGGCCAGCTTTTGTGGCCCCCCACCCTGCAGCCTACAAGCCCACATAGCCTATGTGGGCTCGGGCTCTTCTGCCCCCCCCCCGGGCTTTGGAGAGGCAGGTATTGGGGGTGCGGGGGTTAACGACAAGTCACCTGCTAGTGGCAGGTGACTTGCCAGCCCCCAGCTTTGTGAACTGGTATAAGGGGTCTCATGGACCCCTTACCAGTTCACAAGGGGTTAAGTGTAAAAAAAACACAGAAAAACAAGCAGAAAAAATATATATATATATATATATATATATATATATATATATTTTTGTTTTTAACTTTTTAATACTTACCTCCCCATCCATCCCTGTGTCCCACGCTGATCAATCTGGCTTCTGCTCTCCTGCTGCAGCTGTAAGCCATTTTTAGCTGCTGGGCGACAGAACATAAGGGGTTAATTTGAAAAAAAGACATAGGGTCCCCCCTCCCAGGGGGGGGACCCCATTTTTGGGGGGAATTTTAAGGGTTAAAAACCCTTAAAAATCCCCCCCCCCCCAAAAAAATGGGGCCCCCCTTACCCAGCATTACCAGCCCGGGACCAGCTATGGGGGCTTGTAGGAACATAGTGGGGGGGGCAGCTTTTGTGGGGCAGCCTACAAGCCCACATAGCCTGTGTGGACCCGGGCTCTTCTGCCCCCCCCTGGGCTTTGGGGAGGCAGGTAATGGGGGTGCCGGGGGTTAATGGCAAGTCACCCGAGTGACTTGCCATCCCCCAGCCTTGTGAACTGGTATAAGGGGTCTCATGGACCCCTTACCAGTTCACAAGGGGTTAAATTTTAAATATAAAGACAGACACATAAGAAAAAAAATGATCTTTATTTTTTTTTTTTTACTTTACTCACCTCCGATCCTGTGTCCCCCAGCGATCTGCGATGACAGTCTGCTCGGGTGTTTGGAAAAGAGAGCCTGGGGAGGGGGGGCGATCTCAGCCCTCTCCTCCTCCCCATCTTCTCTCCTCCCGGCACCCGAGCAGACTGATTCTCTGTGTCGGGTGCCGGCATTAAGAGGGCTGCTGGTGACATCACAATAGCAGACCCGTTCCAGGAAGTGGGGGGGGGGGCAATTTCTGCCCTCTCCTCGCCACGGAAGAGGATGTGAAGAGGACACCTGTCGGGAGACAGCGCGGCCTCAGGTAAGCAAATGTTATTTTTGATTTTTTTTTTTTTTACAGTTAGCAGCTGCTGCTGCTGAAGCGGGGGTTGGCCTATTCCAGGGGCTCCTCTGGAGCCATCCGACCCCCCACGGGGGATCAGATGGCATCAAATTAAAGAGGAGACCCGGCCGGGGTCAGGTGAGTATTTTTTATTTTTTTTAACTAGCAGGGGGGAAAGTCAGGCATGTAGATTCTACGTGCTTGGCACTTAAGTGGAGTAGAAGCGAGCATGTAGAATCTACGTGCTTGGCACTGAAAGGGTTAAGCCGGGTTTCTGGCCTAAGGTTGTGTCTGCTTTTCATCTCAATCAGGACATTGTTCTGCCTTACTTGTGTCCTAACCCTGCTAATTCCAGGGAGCGGACCCTTCACTGTTTGGATGTTGTCAGGGCTCTGAAGTTTTATTTGGTTGCTACTGAGTCTTTCAGGAAATCTGACGCTCTTTTTGTTCTTCCTGCTGGACCTAGGAAGGGTTTGCCTCCTGTTAAATCCACTGTCAGCAAGTGGATCTGTCAGGCAGTGGAACAGCCCTATTCTGCTAAAGGGAAGGAACTCCTTTTAGGATTACTGCTCATTCTACTTGTGCTATTGGTGCGTCTTGGTCCTTTCAGCACCACTTCAGTTTGTAAGGCAGCAACTTGGTCTTCTGTTACATACTTTTTCCAAGTTTTACAAGGTTGATATTAAGGCCTCAGCAGATGCTGCTTTTGGCCGCAAGGTACTTCAGGAGGTAGTGACTTGAACTGCCGCCCGTTACTCATTGGGGATCCCACCCTACTTTTGGACACTGCTTTTGGATGTCCCAACTGTTATGAATACTGAAGCAGGCCGTGCCATGCAATAAGAAAAAGACAATTCTGTGAGTACTCACCTATAGAATTGTTTTTGTTCTTGCATGTCACGGCCTGCTTCACCCCACCCTTGTTATCGTTATTCTTGGTTGCCTCTTTATGGTGATTGTTCCAAGTTAATTGGGGTTTTTACCTTTTTAAATTTTTTACCTTTATTCTCTCCCGGCTTCTTGTCTCACTGCTTGTCTACGCTGGGAACTCTATGGTTAATCCCGTTTTTATAGGGGGCCGGGAGATGCCACAACTCTTCTGCAGTACCACTGCGCCACCTTGTGGCGGAATAACCCAACTGTTATGAATACTGAAGCAGGCCGTGCCATGCAAGAACAAAAACAATTCTACAGGTGAGTACTCACAGAATTGTCTTTTTACTTGGTGTCTTTATTTACATTTAACCCGTTGTGAACTGGTAAGGGATCCAGGAGACCCCTACCAGTTCATAAGGTTCGGGGGCTGTAAAGTCACCTGAGGCTAGATATGACTTTCCATTAACCTCCGACCCCCAAATTACCTGGGCTGGTTAAGCTGGGTAGGGGAACCCTATGTAATTTCTTTTCTGGATTGTAAGGGTTTTTAAGAACCCTTGAGAATATTAATACAATAAAAAAATCAAGACAAGACTTTTCATGTTAAAGCCCACACTCTGCTGAATAAAAAAATATATAATTTTCTTGCAAAATCCCTTCAAAAATCGCAGTTGAACATGTGTAGCGCAAAATAGTGAAAAATGGTCTGGCAAAAGAGGGTGACAAAAACTCTAGGTAGGCTGGCACTTAAGTCTCTCCTGCTATGTTTGAATTTTCCATGTTCTGTGAATATTGCTGTTCAGGATTGTGAAGTTCACGACATTTTCCTACCTTTGTGTCAGGGTTGTAGAACATAGATCTCCTCAAAGGTGTAAGTAGTTGATACACTCGTAGGTAGTACAACTCGCATGTGTTCCTGCATGACTTCTGATCCTCAAGAGACCATGTCTGATAGACTGTGCATGGACTAGATTACAAAAACAACAAGATTGATAGCAGGATAGTGCAGGATAAACCTACAGCTGACCAGTGCAATACAACATGCACATTTGTTTGGCTAAATGAGCTTATATTGTCATTGGTATTTTCAGCTGAATGTCCCTCCTAAACAATGTCTGGGATACACAGACTTTGTAAATGGGTCCTATGAGGGTAGTGTATTCAGTGGCAAATAATTTCCTAGAAAAGTCTACCTTTTCATAGCTGGTAGCATAGACAAGTATAATAATAATAATATGAGCAAGGAAAGGAAAGTATGAAAATAACTAGAGATGAGCGAACTTCTTGAAAGTTCGATTCGGGCGATTCGCCGAATTTCACCAAGAAATTCGGGTTCACCCGAATCGAACTTTCACGAATCGCTCATCTGAAAAAAAAAAAAATGCCGGCATGGTGGGAGCGGGCAGGCCGGCTACGCCTGTCAGCGGGCGGCCCCCGGCCCGCTGACAGCGTAGCCGGCCTGCCCACTCCCACCATGCCGGCATTTTTTTTTAAGCAAAAATGCCGGCATGGTGGGAGCGCAGCCGGCCTGCCCGCTCCCACCATGCCGGCATTTTTTTTTTTAAGCAAAAATGCCAGCATGGTGGGAGCGGGCAGGCCGGCTACGCTGTCAGCGGGCGGCCTCCACGCTCCGGCGCCGCTCTCAGCTGTCATCAGAGGACGCGTCATCAGAGGGCGCCTGAGAGCGGCGCCGGCCTCCACGCTCCGACCATGCAGGTAAGTGTTTGCTTTTTAAACAAATGCCGGCATGGTGGGAGTGGGCAGGCCGGCTGCGCTGTCAGCGTAGCCGGCCTGCCCGCTCCCACCATGCCGGCATTTTTTTTTTTTTTTATTTCAGGGAAAATTCGATCGGCACGGACCCAAAAAAATTCGGGTTCGTGCCGAAACGAATTTTCCCTGAAATTCGGAGCGAATTCCGGTTCGTCCGAACCGGTTCGCTCATCCCTAAAAATAACCTTCCCACTATCATTGGGTTCCTCTGCTGCCAACACATGTGATTTTCCACATGTCAGCATCTGTAACAGCACCAAATACACTGATGGTTCTTTATAAATAAACAATAATAATAATGGCTCCTAAATGAAGTAAATATGCATGGAACCCACCCGTAGAAATGCAGTTCACTATTAACCTATGGATATTGTGGATAGGGATTATAATCAATTCAACATATGACTGTCTGTAACTTCATTTAGGAGATCTGTACTCTGTTTGCTCATCAGAGATAGGATGTTCATAACAGAAACTCCATGGACCTTAGTAGGATCCAAATTCTATTAAAATTAAAGAAAAAATACAGCGTTAAATTACTTATGTTATATACAAGGTTTAGTACAAATTACAAAGGAGAACTGCTCAACGTGCTGTGACCCAAATATTCCAATAGGTCCAGGCTTGAATGTACAGTAGTATAGCACAGAGCAAGATTGTATTGGGCTGTTTAGACGCCCTTAGACCATAAAAAAGTGTCCAAAAACGGGATTCAACGTTGTCCCAAAACTGCATGCATTATCACAGGGTGCTAGAGTCACTTCACTTCAAGCAACAAAACGTGTGCCCTCCACCTTCTGTAGTGCACTTTTACCAAAAGCAAGGTATGAATATCAACATCAATTTACACCCATTCGGGTCTCACATCTGTGGAACTCATCAATCTCCTGTAGATCGGCGTAAATATATATAGCAGATGCCTTGGGCTCAGCTCAGATGTAGATCCATCATATGAATAAAATCAAAAAAGGGGGGAGGAAAAAAAACAAATAGGATCTAGCGTAATAACGTTTAATAAAAGTAGGTTTATAAAAAGGTGCCAAATGCACTCACAATTAAAAAATGTACATGAGCAATTGATAGCAAGAGCGGCTCTCACCCAACCTTTCTGTCACCTAGGCCGATGGTGGATGGAAGGGAGAGGGTTCTGCTATGCCCATAGATAAATCCGAGTCCTGGTGAGATGTGTGGTGCCGCCGCTGCCGCCGTCAATTGATCCTATTTCTGTTTTTTTTCCAGTCCATTCCAGGCCGTCCTTATTCAATACGATTGGGTAACTCCTGCCCGAAGGGGCGTGACTGCAAGACAAAAACGTGGCTCTGCCTCCCGGACTATATCGTTCTCGCTGACTTCCTAGATTCCAGTTTCATTCTTTCAGTTGGGATGACTGCATGGCTCTCTAGACTCCTCTTCCATTTACTTTTTTTGTTTCTCAGATTATACCTTTGAAGCGGGGGCAAGACCCTGTCTGTCTTCCTAGGTCCCTTATGCTGCTCTGATCTGGATTGTCCCATTATGCCTCCTCAGTTTTCGGCTTCACGAAGTTCCGGAAAACTGTATCCGGATCAGGATGGTAAGGTAAGCGCAGGGCCCAGTGTGCGCTTTGTAGTGCTTTGGCACTTTGGCTGAAGGCTTTCAATGAAAAGTATAAGCAGCCACAGGTTTTTGTCTGGTGAGCCTGATTGGGGGTGACCAAGGGAATGATTTTCCCTTTCTTATTGTTTTTTATTGCTCTTTCCCATGTGTTTCTTTGTTCTCTGGTTGAAAAATTCAAAATTTGCGCACCTTTTTAGGGGGCGGGGCTAAAGCTGCAACAAGGAAATAGTTTGTCGCCACGGAAGGATTTTCGGCTTGGCGAAGTTCCGAGTACCGGGTGCAGAGCGCTCTTTCCGTCCGCCTCTGTGGAAAGATTTTCGGCTTAGCGTAGCAGCTAGCTCCGCTGAGATCTCCGGTTCTTTTCAGCGGTACTGCGCGTTTTCTCTAGCCGGGGATGCTGGAAGATATTCGGCTTAGCGAAGTCACCAGCTCCGCTGAAGTGCCGGTTCCCCTCCGCGACGGGGCACGGTTTTCTCGCCGACCAAGCTTAAACATTTTCGGCTAGGCAAAGTGCCTAGCATCGCCAGAGATCTCAATTCCCCTTTGGCTGTACATAATTTCTGGGGTAGTTGGCCAGCAAAAGGGCTGCTCTAAACCGCTGCACGGCCACCCTCAAGTGGACCTAAACCTTTTGGTAGGTTATTTTTTTTATTTATTATTGATTGGGAAAGGGCAAGGTAATATATAATTTATATTGTAATATATAATTATATGGTGGTCTACCCCCCAAGACTTGCAGTAGTTTTGTGACTGTCGAGAACCTATATATATATATACTTGGTCTCAGATCCCCAGGGTCATAGACTAGTATTATTAAATTCACCATGGCGGAGGCATCGGGGGTAGTCATCTGGTCTTTATCAGATTTACCCCATATCCAGTTGCATGCAGTGGCACTGGATGAGGATAGCACGATGCGCAGGGATTATGCAATGGTTGTAGTGGATAGGGAGACAGTTGCCTCCTCCCTGAAGGGGCTCTGACTCCTATCGCCGGTGCTTTCTGAGAAACCCCTTGGCAGTTTTCATGCAGACCGTGATGTGAATCGTACCGGTTACTAAGAAGGTTTTTTGAAAAAAAAAAGAGAGAGAAGAAAGCCTCCTGAGTATATTGAAGGGGATATTGTGGCTGCCATAGGCTCCTTCGGGGTCTGTAAACTGTCGGCAGCCCTCAAGTGGTCCTAAACCTATAGAGTCATCATGAAGTATTGGCTACTAAAAGGGTTTTAAAGAAAATAATTTTTCCTCCAATTTGAAGAGGATATTGTGGCTGCCATAGTCTCCTTCTGAGTCTTTAAACTCTGTTGGCAGCCCTCAAGTGGTCCTAAACCTATAGAGTGTCATAATGGGGTATTGGCTACTAAAAATATTTTAAAAGAAAATATTTTTTCCTCTGAGTGGAAGAGGATATTGTCTGCCATAGTCTCCCAGGAAGTTATCTGTTGGAGAGTCCTCTACACATTGGGTGTCCGGTTAAGGAGAAGTTGGATGGATGGTTGATTGCCTCCATTTCTGGAGGATTTTGCGGAGCATATGCATTATTATAATCTGATCAATGGGGAATGGCGGAAGTCAGGTTGTCTTGCGGCCATGCCTAAAGTACTAGATACTATGTATCTCTTTCCTCCAGATCAGATTGAATTATGGTCTTACCCTCCTGTGGTGGACTCTCTGGTGCCAGGTCTCTTTAAGATTTTCATTTTGCCATCCTCTGATAGGGCTTCTCCAAAGTATCCAGCGGATAAATGAATGGATTAGGTGGCATGTCATGATTATCTTTTATGGGGTCGGCCTTGGGCCGGCCGGTGTTACATTCATAGAATTTTGGGAGCATCTGCTCTCTGACTCTTGGGTCATTCATGGAAGCCATGCTCCCAGTTGTTCAAGATCAAGTTTGACTCCCAACAGGTAGAGTTCCTGGCTATGGAGGATTTGATGTGGTTAAGTGCCAGAGGCCTAGCTCTGGTGGGCGCCTTAAGGCGTGCTTTATGGCTTAAGCAATGGCCAGCTGACATAGCCTCTAAAAGGAATATGACAGGGCTCCTTTTTAAGGGGGGCATCTGTTGGGAAGGCTTGGTTGACATGGTAAAGCATGCTACTAGTGGTAAATGATCTAATCTGCTACAAAAGCCGAAGTCTAATACTGCTTCCGCAGGGCCTCTAATACTCCGGGGTTCCGGCTAGAGGTTCTGCCTTTTTGTCTTATTCCAAAAAGTAAAAAAAAAAAAAAAAAAAAAATCCCAAAGTTCCAAATTAAGGCAACAGGTGTCTGGCAGAACAAAGCCAGATCCCCTTCGAAGCCGGCTCAGGCATGAAGGGATGCCCCCGCCCTTGAGGTGTGGGAGGGGAGGGGGACGTCTGCATTTGGCACATATTTGCAGGAAGCTTTGAGATCTGCCGTATCTCACCTTTTTAGAGATTGGAGTTTTGATAACCACAGTGTATATATAAGGATGCATATCTACGTTGCTGTGGTGGCTTACATCTTCAGTTTGTGGCGTTACCCTTCGGTCTATCATCAGCACCAGGGTGTTTACCAAGGTGTTGGCAGGTCTCATGTAATTCTCTAAGAAGTCAGGGATACATATAATCCCTTACTGAGACTATTGGTTGATATGGACCCCATCATGTCAGGGGACCCAAAAGGATATAGTGACTATCCAGTCGAATTCTTAAGTCAGACATCATTTCATAGCTTGAAGAGTTATTCTTTTCTGGGACTGCCATTAGACACGTCTCAGGCAAAAGTGTTTTTCCAACACAGAAGTGACTCTTACTTCAGGCCAGGGTACAGGGTCTCTTGTCTTGTCCTCACTCGACGATTCATCAGGGAATATGTCTGTTGGGCCTGATGGTATCTTGCTTTGAGTCAGTATCTTTTGCACTGTTTCACACAAGACCCCTGCAGATGGAATTGCTCACAATCTGGGATCGGGACCCACACACTCTGGATCACTCTTTTTACATGACACAGTCAGCAAGGCGCTCTCTAGCCTGGTCCTCAGCCTCTTCAGATTGGCAAATTCTTTCTTCCAGTACAGTGGAAGATCATCACTACGGATGCCAGTCTATATGGTTGGGTGAGTGTCATGGAGTCAGAAACGTTTCAGTGACAATGGAGTCTGAAGGAGAGCAGACTCTCCATAAATATCCTGGAACTGAGAGTGATTCTATTGTATTTCAGACATTGGACATACCATCTGAAGGGGCATCCCGTCCGGATTCAAACAGACAATCGGACGGTGGTGGTATATATCAGCCTCCATGAGGGCACCAGAAGCAGCAAAGTCCTGATGGAGTGAGCTGGGTTTTTACTTTGGGCCGAGAAACTGGTTCCATGTATTTTGGTGGTACACATACCAGGAGTGGACAGCTTGCAGGCCGTTCATCTCAGCAGAACGGTCCTGCTTCAGAGGGAATGGTCTTTTAGCCAGAGGATTTTTTAATCCCTATGCATGTGCTGGGCAATCCCAGACGTAGTTCTTGCATCAGGGCACAGTCGGAAGATCCGAAGTTTGTCCCCGTCCAGGGATCCTCTAACAATAGCAACAGATGCCCTGACTCTTTAGTGGCCAGCATTCAAGCTTCTTTATTCATTTCCCTCCGATTTCACTCCTGGGTCGTGTACTAAAAAAGTTTAGCTCACAAGGAAGTCCCAACCATTCTGGTGACTCCTCTGTGGCCAAAAAGAAGCTGGTTCTCAGACATAGTAAGGATGTCATAGGGCAACTTTTGGACGATCCAGATCTTCTCACACAAGGGCCTCTAAGGCATCCCAATTCACAGTTCTGGCTTGGACTGCCTGGCTATTGAATCCTTTATCTTGGCAGAAAGGGTTTTTTCTGCCAGAGTTATCCAGACTATGATTCAGGCCAAGAAGAAATCTTTACCAAATGATCTATTATTGAGTGTTGCAAGCAATTATCGGTGAATCCAGGGGTTCGCCTGTAGTACTGTTCTGTTTTACAGAATATATCGTTTTTTTGCAGAGGCCTTGATGAAGGTTTTCAATTGAGGACAAATATCTGCTATCTATCTTCTTTCAGAAACCCATAGCTGAGAATGTTTTTATCAGAACTTGTTTTACAAGGAGTCGCTCAGTTGTGGCCTCCTCATAATCCACTTCTGCTGGCTTTTGGACCTGAACTTGTTTTTCAGGGTCCTCCTTTTTGAACCATGGTAGATGCGTCATTAAGTCTAAGGGTGCTTATGGTTATCCCTTAGTGGCAATAACCTCTGCAGGCGTTTTTCTGAATTAGCAGCTTATTAGTAAGCCTTGTTATTTGAATGTTTTAGGATTTTCTTCCTAAAGGTATCTTTTCATTTAATGAAGAGATGGTTTTTGCCTTCGTTATGTCCTGCTCCAGTGTCTAATAAGGAAGGGATGTTCTTCACTGTTGGATGTAGTGAGGGCACTAAGGTATTATCTCACTACTACATAATCTTTCCATAGTTTGGACTTCTTATGTCATACCTGAGGGTCCACGGAAAGGTCTTACACCAGCTAAGTCTGCCATCAGTCGATGGATTAGACAGACAGTGGTAAGAGTCTATTCTGCCAAGGAGAAGGGGCCCCTTGTTTTGGGTCACAGCTCTTTCCACTAGGGCCATTGGTGCTTCCTGGGCTTTTCAGCATCAGGCCTCAGTGGAACAGGTTTGTAAAGCTGCCACCTGGTCTTCGGTTCATACATTTACCAAATTTTACAAGGTAAGTGTTAGGGCCTCAGCTGACGCTGTATTTGGTTGAAAAGTTCTTTAGGAGGTAGTGAAAGGAACTACCTGCTGTTCCGCGTTGGGGATCCCGCCCATATTTGGCACTGCTTTTGGATGTCCCAATCGTATTGAATAAGGACAGCCTGGAATGGATTGGAAGAAAAAACACAATTCTGTGATACTCACCTGTAGAATTGGTTTTTCTGTTAATCCATTCCAGGCCGTCCGACCCGCCTCTTTTGGGGGAATATAGGAAGTTACGTTCTATCCTTGATACCCTTTTTATGGTGGTCTTCTTTTTTATAATAATATTTTGCATTGAAAAGAATGCTAGGTTGATATATCCATGTCTTGGATGCCTAGTCTTGTGGATATATAAAAAAAAAAAAAAGAAATGGTACATTTTTATAATCAGAGAGGGGAGTCTTTTATGTTGTCTCCAGCCTTTTTGTCTGCAAAGATCACAGAATTTTTTTTTTCCTCCCCCCTTTTTTGATTTTATTCATATGATGGATCTACATCTGAGCTGAGCCCAAGGCATCTGCTCTATATATTCACACCGATCTACAGGAGATTGATGAGTTCCACAGATGTGAGACCCGAATGGGTGTAAATTGATGTTGATATTCATACCTTGCTTTTGGTAAGAGTGCACTACAGAAGGTGAAGGGCACACGTTTTGTTGCTTGAAGTGACTCTAGTCATCACCCTGTGCTAATGCATACAGTTTTGGGACAACGTTGAATCCAGTTTTTGGACACTTTTTTATGGTGTAAGGGCGTCTAAACAGTCCAATACAATCTTGCTCTGTGCTATACTACTGTACATAGGATCCAAATTCTAACCAGCTGAAATTGAGATTTTAATCACTGCATTTCTGTCCAGACAATATCTGGTTTGGTCGCTGTAGACAGGAAGGTAAATGACTGTCCAGGCAGGAGTTATGCTCTCCTTTTTTTCCCCTGCAGTGCTTGCATCCTACTTCTTGCGACGTCCATGGTTCAACACCACCCCCGGCGCATAGGCCCCCGCCAACAGCCTCTCCATTTATTTCAATATTTACTTCAATGTAGGGGGCAAGCCTTGGCCTGGCCAAGACCTCTGCTTGAGTGAATTTTTAAAATATATTGCTAAGAATCCATTATGCCCTAGACACCATTGGTCCCATATAGGTGGTACTCTATCTTGGCACCCAGTGATTTATATTTTCCAAACCAAAGTAGGATGGCAACCCTGTGGAAGTCAAATAATGTCATTTGTTTCTCCTGCCCGGACAGAATCCATATGTTGTAGCCACAACGGCATTCTGAGAAACTTTTTTGTTGAAGGGTGGTAACTGTTATTTTATACATTTTGATTAATATCTGCATCTATTTGTCATAGATATGTAATGTAGTGCAGGGTTCCCCGAAGCCCACCCCTCAAGGTCCACCAACAGGTCATTTATCTCCACTAACTATGCTGCTGCACTAATAACTTCACCTGGTGAGACTTGAGGAGAGGGTTTGGGGGCCCCTGATGTAGGGCATTTATCTTATTTCCCTATACATTTATTGGAAGCCTGGTTGGTTTTAAACCTTTGGTTTGGAGCTGTGTAGTTGCATTTTCCTCTCTACAATTCTGAAAAGCTTCTGTGAAAGGCAACCTTCCCCAAATGCTTTTTACAGCTATATCTCCTCTCTCTCCCCCCTTTGTGATATAAAGATCAGCGGACTCTACTTCCTGTTAGTCTTCTGGGGTAGAATGGTCTTGTTTGCCGACATATTATTATATTTCAGAACAGAGCTTCGAGTACACTGTGGCAGCTTGCTATAAACACCTAAACAATTAAAATAAATAGTTTGCAATTGTGCAGTTATCCTTGTGTCCTAGTAAAGTGTCTTGATTAAAAAGAAGCTAAACCCTTCCTAGTGACTGTGCTCTGGCCTTCCCTGAGCTCCAATTTAGGAGATGCTTATTTTCATTGAGTGAAATGACTGTATGACTGGGTGATAGGAAGCAGCTGCACACTGAAGTAATGCACCCACTTTTGGAGAAGGTGAAGCTGCCACACAGTTGTTGAGTATCTCTGGCGTAAGGAGGTCAGTTAGTTTAGTTTAGTATCCCCTTGAACCAGGATCCTCCCTGGGACAGAGTTGCAAAAGAGGGTTTAGCTTTATGTTAATATCGCAGATAAGTCAATAGCATGTATGGTGAAAAGTGCAGAATGTGTGCTATTTAAATGCAAAAATAAAATAGGAAATTGACACGCATCAGTTAGTACAAGGATGGCCAGCCAAAGACTTGTTGGCTAAGATGTATCTGTAGTGTAGGCAGAATCAATACTAGTTTAGCAGCTTTTATTTGCTGTTGCTAGCAATATGCGTCTCTAGCTGTCAAATATCTTTTCCGTGAAACTAAAGAATGAAAGATGAGCACAAGCATAATCTGGTATCCTTTTGCTATCTTGATTGGAAAAAAAAATCTCTTTATGTCAATATGAAACATACCCATCTTTCCACTGGCTTTTGCAATATTGGAGAATGGTTATACCTATACAAGCTTCTTATTGTGTACATTTTTACATGTACAGCCAGTGCTTAGTGGTATCATAGTTAACCCTTCTATACTAGATTAAATCTGTGTAACCAACTGCACTGTGTGCCTATAGTATAACTTGCTGGAAGAGCATCAATCAATTTATTAGGACCCACTTTAAAGTGGACCAAAAGCGGTCCTGGAGTCTATAAGACTCCAGGGCCGTCTGATTCCCCCCCCCCCCCCCTTCCAAGGGCATCTAGATTTGGGATGCTGTCCAATAAACCCTGCTTACCTCCTAAAAAGCAATCTGGCATAGCATGAGCTGAGGAGGTGCCACCCCCTTCCTACCACTCGAAATTTCTTATTTGGCAAGTTTTCTTAATTTTCTAATGAACTGGCACCATTTTGAATAATAGGACGGGATGGCACCTGCTCAACTCATTCTATGCCAGATTGCTTTTTAGGAAGAAAGCAGGGTTTATTGGAGAGCATACATTGTGTTTTGTCACGGGATAGAGGCAGAGGGGCATCTATCAAAACCCTGGCAAATATATTTTTTAAGGGTGTGGGGTCAGAGACTCTGGCTCTGGGCAAGATGTAGCTGTGTTGAGCATTGAAATATTTTTAACATAAGTGATCTTATTTGATTATGATCATTAGACTGTAGCATCTCCTTGTCTAGAAATGTTCAGTTTAAATGTTGCCACTTTTGCTGTACTATCTATTTTATTCTTAGTCAGGGTTACATTGGTGGCAAGCCTGTGCTTACCACTGTCACTTTAAGACTTGTGCCGACACAGAAGTCAGGGCAATACTTTGGCAGGATTGATGGGATCTAAAGCAGGCTCTAATGCGAAGGTGGCAGTGTAAATACCTGAAGACGGATGTTCCCTGTTCTGCCGATCAATACCAGCCCCAAGACTATAGTTCTGGCTATCTGCTAGTTAAAAACAAATTTGTTAATTCTGACAATTTAATTGCCCTTTTCAAGTTCACATTAGCTTTCTTCAGAGAAAGACGCGAGTCATTTTTCACAGTAGAGCCCTTCCCTAGAGTTATAAAAGTCACTGTCTGGAAATTTTTGTTCTTAGAGATTTGTGTTAATTGAAACAAACTGTTTTGTATGCAAAGTCCCCTGGATGCCACAAAGAAGACAATACACACAGTAGCAATTTTGCTCCCTTATCTCACACTTCCCAATGATTTTTTCTTACTGTAGAAACAAATATTAATATATAGTAAAAACTGTAGAGCAGAAATTTAATTTAAGATTTTATGCTGCTTAATGCTTTGAACCCTCACTTTCCTTTTGTTTAGGACGACTGTCAATTATTTGTGTGTAGCTCTAAATGCACTTGACAGCTCTGACCTCTACTTCACTTTAATGAACTTCTACTTGCATTATCTTTTGTTTCCACTTACATCATCCACCATCCCTCTCAGTAAAGCGGTAAATTGCAATCTATGTAAATTAAATGTATGTACAGTGGATATAAAAGGTGTAGACACCCCTGTTAAAATGGCAGGTTTTGAAATATAAAAAAGATCAGGCCAAGAACAGTAATTTCTGCATTTGTTGCAGAATGCAAATTTATAATCTGTACAATTTAATTTGAAAACAAAGCATCGGCATGGCACATCATTTAGACTTGCTAATATTTTGCTACTCTTCCTTGCAAAAAAGCATTTCAAATCTGTCACATTGCAAAGGCAGCTTCAATATGCAGTGTTCTTCAGGTCAACCCATACATTTTTAATTTGATTCATGTCTGGGCTTTTTCTGGACCATTACAAAACTTTGATCCTCATCTCGCTTGGCCATTTTTGATGAATGATCTTTATGAGTGGCTGCCTTCAGGAGCCCTGAGAGCAACACAGTGGAAATGGGCTTAGAGGTACTTTACCTTTTAATTTTGAATGCCCCAACCGGGCATTACATCACCAGGGTATACAATCTTTAGACTGGACTTCCCTTTTCATCTTGGCCAGAGCTTCATTTTGTCTAAAATCAGCCCTGATGTCAGGGGTTGTTAAAGGGCCACTCCAGCGCCAGTGTAAAATATTAAAATATACCTTCCCTGCCCCCTCCTATTGTCTCTAAAGCACGCAATAGAGTATGTAATAGAGGAAATAAAAAAAGATCCTCTACTCATCCGGAATCCAGCGGTGTACTTTGTGTTGCCGCAGCGATCGCCCACCGCCATTCTCTTGAAGTCCTGGTCGGTTGCTGGACGATGGTGCTCTCTGCATCACGCTCGCTTTACCCCGCCAGCCGGGATTTCAAGAAAGTCGGTGGGCGATTGCTGCGGCACCACAACTTTATTGATGCATTCTGGCTGAAGGTGAGTATCTTTTTTTGTTTCCTCTATTACACGTGCTTTAGTGCGAATAGGAGGGGGCAGGTTAGGTGTATTTTAATATTTTACACCAGAGTGGCCCGTTAATATATGCCATGGGAGGCCTATCTTTCTGTCATTGTCTAAGCAAACAAATGCTTTTGTTGACTTTATTACTGTTTGTGTAACATGGCTATTGGTGTCAAATCGTTACTGGGTGCTCTAATCAAGATATTGACACCTTGCAGTTTAATGCCTCTAATAAAAAGTGCCCATATTGTCTCTTTGGTCCCCAGGGCAGCATTTCATGCATTTTACATTTGTTTTTTATTCACATGACCTCTACTGGAGCCAAAGTAAATGTTTATTGAGATACAAACAAAATAAAGCAGGCATAGAGGGTCTTTATTGAAAGGTCTTGTAATGTGGTTAGAGCAGGGGTTCCTAAACTTTTTGTCATCAAGTACAACTTTCCAGTTTCATATTATCCCAAGTACCACCTGGGTGGTAAATGAGGGCTGTCTGTCACCTCAAACCTGTTTTTAAAATGCACAAAACAGCCATTTAAAGTGAATAAAAATAGTTTGAATCTCCATTGGAGCAGTTTTGTACTTGTCCTTAGATCAAGCAGAGTACGAGGCAGGACACTGAAGAGAATGCTGTGGGAAGGCTTTTCTTGCCCAATGTTTGTCTTCAATAATGTTCATTACACTTTTTTTTATCATCTTAAACATTGATGCTTAGCCAACCACAGAACTGTGGAAAGATTCTTTGCTCCTCTTTATACAACTCTCACTATCCTAATTCTCAACATTGTATAGCAATATTAGCAATACATGTCTTGTGTTTATAATAATATATAATATATTCTGGTCAATATATTTTTTAAATATATGCTGGTATTGTATAGCATTCTGGTCAATATATTTTTTAAATATATGCTGGTACTGATATTTTTTGAGAAACATCACTTCTGTAATGAGGAAGGTGGAATCCACTCACCAATAAAATACACTTTTAAAGGCATTTTCTCTAGTAGTAGGTAGGGAAGTCTAGTACGGTTTCTTATCATGTTTCCCTTCATCTCCATGGACTGTTGTAACAAAAATCACTGGTAACCAGTTGGCCGACATCCCAGGAATTGTATTCCTTCCAAAGTCTCGTAAACATCACTGCTGCTTTCAGCACTGTGGATAGTGGTTTTCTCCTTCACAGCTTTGAGACACTGCCCCCTTACCTCATAGATGAATTTATTAGCAGGTGATCCAGCCCATCAAAATCCTCCCTCCTTACAGTTCTGCCTGCATAGGACCTCTGCACTTTTCACTTCAACATCTCATAAACAAATTGTTATTTGGCTCCAAGTTCTTACAGTAGCAGTTTGATTTTTAAGTCTCATATTTTGTTTTACTGTGCTTTATTCTAGGTAGGGGAAACTATATTTAAAGCAGATCTATATGCTAATAGAAGAAAAAAACTCTAACCACACTGAACCTTATTTGCCTGTTAAAAAAAAAAGTCCTCAACCAGTCCTAGGGCAGAAGCTGTGTTCTGAAATTTTGGCTGCTGCAGATGTTAAATCATATACCAGGCTGTTAGTGGTACATAGGAAACCCCTTTATTCTAAGTATACAGCACGTCCTGTTCCAGGAGATATTCCTTACTCTTGGGTTACACATCCAGTAGATGGCGCTGGACTGCAGAGACAGAAAAGTGGCTCCTCCCGGCCCTATATATACCAGGGACCTCCCACAAAATCCCCAGTTCTTCTCTGCAGTCTGGGCTGCGATGACTAGAAGTCTCTCTCTACTGGCAGGTGAGCGGGGCTATTAGCCTGCGGCCCTGTAGGACTATTCCCACCCGTTTCCTTTTACTGCCTCCCAGCTTAGGCTGCACTGGTTTGGGTGAAGGTAGGCAGCACCGCTGTCAGGTGCTAAGGAGCGCTGCTCCAACCGCAGGCTCCCACCAAAGGGTAGGCAGTATAGGCCCATGGTGAGCCTTAAGGGATGCCCCTCCCACGTCTTCTGCCCCTCGCCCCCTGTCCCCGCAGTTGGCTCCCTTTTGGCTGGCCATCGCTTCCCCTTCGCTCTCCCTGGTAGATCTCGGGGGGGTGCATGTCTTTATGGTTGTGTTTTGATCCCTTTTGAATTGATTGCACTGGTCTCTTTGCCGCCGGACGCTTGTACTACGCTCCGCGGTCGGCGGCGACATCGCCTCAGGTGCTGCTGCGCCATCATTGGCTGGCCTTGTCAGGTGGGCGCGTTTTCGCGCTCTTCAGGGGGGGCGGGCCTTGCGGCTGACGCGTTCTGCTTCACTATCTCCATTCTAGTTCTCTGCTGCGTGTGTCTGGCGTCTCCCTATCGCGGTCCGTAAGTGCCCCTGCGGGCTGATTTATTTTGTATTTCTCTGTATTGCATATTGCTTATGGGATCTTTTTGCTTATGTCTCGCAGGCGGGTCAAACTTTGTGGTTTCTACCCGGTCCTATCCCCTCTATTTAGTGTTAACTCTTATTGGAGGGCTATTATATTCCCTTACTCCCACTTCCCTAGCGGGTTATTGGGGCATCCCGGGTTGCTATTAGCGTCAATCCCTATTGGCCTGTTGTGCCGTGATAATCACCATATGGAGGCTTCTCAGGATAATGTGCTCGGGGTTCCTTCGGGACAAGCCCGGCTGTGTGTGGCGTGTGGGGTATCCCCTGTCAGTGACGACGTCAGGGTTTATGTACCCTGTGCCCAGCAGACGCTTGCACTGCAGTCTGGGTTACCTGCGGCTGGGCCTAGTGCTGCGCCCCCTCTGGCTTCGCCTACCCCCCCCCCCCCACGCTTACATCTGACTCCCAGTGAGGTGCATACCAGTGGGGAGTCTCAACCTGATTTGGCTGCCCGGGTAGCCAGCATTGAAAGGAATATTGCCGGGTCTGGTCCGCGTAAGGCTCCTGCTAAGCGGCGGCATCTAGCACCCGGTGTTACTCTCTTTCCTGTGGAAGCTGAGGAGTTTTTTGATATTACTAGATATATACCCCCTGGAAGAAGGGGAATTATTTTCTGATTCAGAATCATCTGAGGATCAGCCTAGGGGTTATGCTGAGTCTGGGTCTGACCCATGGGCTTCAGATGATACTGACAGACTTTTGGCTCACATTTTTGAAGTGTTCTGTATCTCTCCTCCTGCCGTGGCCCTGCGGCAGCAGGGGGAGCGGTTTCACACTGTTAAGCCACGTTTGGAGTTTCCTGAACAAACTCACTTTAATAATCTGGTGCTCAAAGAGTGGGAACGGCCTAGCCGGCTTCCCGAGTTACCAAGGAGTTGGGATAAGAGGTATCCCTTCCCTGCTGAGATGGTTAAACGTTGGTCATGTCCTCCCGAGGGGGATGCACCAGTTCTGGGGTTGTCTAACACATCCGTCATGCATTCCCCTGACTCTACTACACTGAGGGATGGGGAGGACAGGCGTATTGATCAGCCGGCTTGCCATGCCTTTGCTTGTGTGGGGACCGCGCTCCGTCTGGTCTGTGCCTCTGCCATTACGGCTGTTGCTATTAAAAGCCTGCTCAGGGGTTTCTTAGACGGGGCTCCTGATGATGCAGGTAGTGAAGAGTATAGAGCTCTTCTGCGTTGTGAGGAATTTGTTGCATATGTTCTCTCTGCCCTGGATGATACTATTAGAATGTGTGGCAGGGCATCTGCCTTGTTGGTGGCGATACGCCGCTCGATCTGGCTGCGCCAGTGGGCAGCTAAGAAGGCTCTCACTGGGTTTCCCTCCAAGGGGCTGCGCCTCTTTGGGGAACGTTTGGACTTGTTTGCTAAGGGAGGCAAGTTGCCTCCACGTAGAAGGCATCCCTGGTCCTTTTGGGGTTCAGGTGCCTTTTCTCCTTCCTGGGCTCCAGAATTGGACGGGGAGCTTCCTTTGCTGGGGCCCGTGGAGATTTTTGGGGCAGAGGACTTGGCCGCCCTGGCTCCTCCTGGGGTCCCAAGCCTAAGTCCTCTCCCAAGCCCCCTCAGGCATGAAGGGGCGCCCTCACCCATTAGGGTGGGGGGACGGCTTCGGCTCTTGGCTCATGTCTGTAGGCGTCATGTCCCAGACCGGTGGATTCAGAAAGTAGTATCCTCCGGTTACAAGATAGTTTGCAGCCTGGCCACTCCCAAGATTCATCAAATCTTGTTTAGCTCAAAACCCCCTGTCAGCTCAGGGTCTGTCCCTGGCTGTCCTAGGCCTTCTGGAACTAGGTGTCATCTGCCGGTTGCCCTTGAGGGAAAGGGGCAAAGGCTATTATTCCAATCCTTTCATTGTTCCCAAAAAAGATGGGTCCATCAGACCCATCCTGGATTTGAAGCTCCTCAACAAATTTTGTCAGATTCAGACACTTTCGCATGGAGACTCTGCGCTCAGCAGTGACTTTCCTACGCCCAGGGGACTTCATGACCTCTGTAAACATCAAGGATGCTTACCTTCACGTACCTATCTTTCCAGGTCATCAGAGATTCCTCAGGTTCACGCTGGAGGATCAGCACTACCAATTTGTGGCCTTGCCCTTCGGTCTCACCTCGGCTCCCAGGGTATTCACCAAGGTGCTGGCAGGAGTGATGGCTCTGCTGAGATCTCAGGGCATTCGCATTCTTCCCTACTTGGACGACATGCTTATCGCTTCTCAGTCCTTCCATCAGGCAGAGCTGGACACTCAGCGGGTGGTGTTCACACTGGAGTCATTCGGCTGGGTGATCAACCACCCCAAATCTTCCCTGTCTCCTTTCATGGTGAAGTCCTTTCTGGGCATGATTCTGGATTCATCTCAGGTCAAGATCTTTCTTCCTCAGCAGAAGGTGGAGAGTCTTCAAGAGAAAGCTCAGTTCCTTCTGTCTTGTCCTCATCCATCCATCAGGCAGGGAATGCAGCTAGTGGGCCTGATGGTGTCCTGCTTCGAGGCGGTTCCATATGCTCAGTTCCACATGAGGCCTCTTCAGCTTCACCTCTTGTCAGTATGGGATCGGGACCCTGTGTCCTTGGATCAGGTGTTTGTCCTGTCCCCTCTGGTCAGGCGGTCTTTATCGTGGTGGCTGGACTCAAGGAACCTGCTCTGGGGCAGATCCTTTCTGGCCCCCTGCTGGGAGACTGTCGCCACGGATGCCAGTCTGACAGGTTGGGGGGATTTTGGAAGTCCCTGAAATTCCAGGGTCAGTGGGGCCCTCAGGAGGCCCATGCCCCTATCAACATTCTGGAATTGAGGGCAAACATGTTGGGTCTCACCCCTGCGGGGTCGGGCTGTTCAGGTCCGCTCGGACAACCAGACGGCGGTTGCCTACATCAATCATCAGGGAGGGACCCGGAGCAAGAGGGCCCTCAAGGAAGTGTCCCTGATACTGTTCTGGGCCGAGGAGAATGTTCCCTGCATCTCAGCTGTGTACATCCCGGGGGTGGAGAATCTGGAGGCAGAGGTCTGGAGAATGGTCCCTCAGCAGCAGGGTGTTTCGCTCCCTGTGCCACCGCTGGGGTCAGCCGGATGTGGATCTGTTTGCGTCCCGTCACAATCAAAAGCTTCCAGTCTTTGTCTCTCTGTCCCAGGATCCTCTGCCCTTGGCCGTGGATGCCCTGGCAATGTCTTGGAAGGGGTTTCAGCTTCTGTATGTGTTTCCCCCTTTCCCCTGCTGGGCAGGGTACTGCGCAAGATAGCTCAGGAAAGGGTGCCAGCCATACTGGTGGCCCCCTGTTGGCCAAGAAGAGTTTGGTTCGCAGACATCATGCAGCTGGCAATAGATCATTACGCCCTGCCCTTGGTTCCAGATCTGCTCGCTCAGGGACACCTACGCCACCCCAATTTACAAACGCTGGCTTTGATGGCCTGGCTGTTGAAACCTCCATCTTGATGGAAAAAGGGCTGCCTGCCTCGGTTGTAAATACCATGATCAGGGCTAGAAAAAGGTCCTCTTCTTCCATCTACTACAGGGTTTGGCGTACTTACATTGACTTCAGCTCAGTACTCTGAAAGGTCATGTTTCTGCCTTGGCTTTTTTTTTCCACAGATCCTTTGCTCAGCATTCCCTGGTCAAGACCTTCTTCCAGGGGGTCACTCACGTGCGTCCGCCACGTAAGCCTATGTTACCAGTCTGGGACTTGAACTTGGTCTTATCTGCCCTGCAGGGGTCTCCCTTCGAGCCCTTGCAAGGGCCCCTTTGTCCATTCTTACGCTTAAAGTGGTCTTTTTGGTGGCCATCACTTCTGTGAGGCGTGTTTCTGAGTTGGCGGCGCTTTCCATCAAGCCTCCTTACTTTGAGAGACACCAGGACAAGGTGGTGTTTCGTTTTAAGCCAGATTTTTGCCTAAGGTTGTTTCTGCCCTTCATCTCAATCAGGACATTGTTTTGCCTTCTCTGTGTCCTAATCCTAGTAACCCTAAGGAGAAGGTTTTACACTCTATGGATGTGGTCAGGACCCTGAAGTTCTATTTGGTCGCTACTGAATCCTTCAGGAAGACTGACGCTCTCTTTGTGCTCCCGTCTGGACCTAAGAAGGGTCTGGCTCCGGCTAAGTCCACTATCAGCAAGTGGATCCGTCAGGCTGTGATACAGGCCTACTCTGCTAAGGGGAAGGAGCCTCCCTTCCGCCTTACTGCTCATTCTACTCGTGCTATTGGTGCATCTTGGGCTTTTCAGCACCAAGCTTCTGTTGAACACGTTTGCAAGGCCGCCACTTGGTCTTCTGTTCATACTTTTTCAAAGTTCTACAAGGTTGATGTTAAGGCCTCAGCTGATGCTGCTTTTGGCCGCAAAGTTCTGCAGGCGGCAGTGGTTTAAACTTTCTGCTGTTACTTTTGGGGATCCCACCCTACCTTACGGACACTGCTATTGGATGTCCCAAGAGTAAGGAATATCTTCTGGAACAGAACGTGCTGTATACTTAGAATAATACAATTCTGTGATTACTCACCTGTAGAATTGGTATTATATGTATACAGCATGTCCTGTTCCACCCCACCCTTGTTTTCATTATTCTTAGTTACCTCTTTATGGTGATTGTTTAATTTTTTATAATGGTTATAGTTCTCCCGGTTTCATTTAACTGCTTTTCAATACTGGGGATTTTGTGGGAGGTCCCGGGTATATATGGGGCCGGGAGGAGCCACTTTTCTGTCTCTGCAGTTCAGCGCCATCTACTGGATGTATAACCCAAGAGTAAGGAATATCTTCTGGAACAGGACGTGCTGTATACATATAATACCAATTCTACAGGTGAGTAATCACAGAATTATATTTTTACAGGCAAATCTGCACGGGTCAGACTTTTAAAAATGGTATACTCACCTTTGATTTTTAGCATCATTTTCTTCCTGGCTCAGTAATTAATGACCTTTAAGGATATATACAATCATCCTACAAGATTAGGGTTTTGGTTTCAGTGTCTACTTTCCAACTTCTGGTTCCCATGAACGGCTTATCATTTCTGAGGCCCCATGCACATTTGTGTCTGAGGGGTGCAGTGCAGAGTTGGGGGCTCAGCAGCTGAACTCCTATATCTTTGTTGTGCCCCTTTATGGTGGCTAGTGTGAGCTGGGTGATAGTTACGAGCCCCACTTGCAGTCCTGTTGCGCTGTGAAAGGTCAGTAATTTTATGCATCATGGTTGCAGTGAAACAGAGCGATGAAATGCATTGGTGTGACCAGACCCAAAAAGTAATGTAACCCAGGATGTTGGTGATGTTTTGGCCTTACAACACCCCCCCCCCCCCCCCCCCACATTATCCCAGTGACTAAGACACTGAGCATCACCCGCCGCATGTCTCTATGTAGCCCTCTTCTTCTACTCAGGCAAGACGGGGTTTATAAGAAAACGCGTTACTTGCCCAGGATCCAATGCCATGCCCCCCGCATCTCTGATCCTGGGCACAGCCATTTTGGAGAAAAAATGCATAGAATGGTAGATCTGATCACCCAATTCCGTGCAGGGTCTTTCAATCAAGTACAACTATCAACCAGGTCTACGGCTGCCATTCAGAATCCCCCCACCCCAACCCTCCTGCTGCAATCAGGTAAGGATTGTGGTGATCAGGCAAGTTCATTTTTTTATTTTAACACCAAAATGAAACACTGTAATCACCACACAGCCTCAAAAAATACCACCCAAGAAGATCAATACGTTATTTCCCTGCCATTTATGTTTGTGGACAGTCCTTTCTATCTGTGTCTCAGACCTAAAAAATAATAAGCAGACCAAAACCTTCAATTATACCCCCCCCCCACCTATTTTATGTATGACCTAGGACAGTGTTCCCCAATCCTCTTCTTGAGAGCAGCGCATGTTTTGTGGATCTCCACATAGCTACCTTCATACCTCTGTTGCTTCAAGACGTGGCCTGTTGATGGCTCTCTAGGAGGGGGTTGGGGAACACTGTTCTAAGGGAATCTTGATTTGGGGCACAGGGATGTGCCATGCTGGAGGGACCTGGGTACTGGAGGGGGATGCAGGAGAGTGCTATGGTGGGGGGCCAGCCTGTGTACTGGAGTGTGGTGCAGGTAAGTTCCATACTGGGGGGGCTGTCTGGGTACTGGAGTGAGGTGCAAGGGATTGCCATGGGGGGGCCTGCTTGGGTATTGGAGGGGTGTACAGGCGAGTGCCAGGGGGGCCCTGCCTGGGTACTTGAGGGGGCTGCAGGGGAGTGCCATAGAGGGGAGGACCTGTCTGGGTATCTTGGGCACAGGGTTTGCCATGATGGTGGGGGCTGCCTGAGTACTGAAGTGGAGTGCAGTAAAGTGCCATGGTGGGGGGGCTGCCTGAGTATTGAAGTTGAGTGCAGTTAAGTGCCATGATGCGGGGTCTGCCCAGGTACTGGAGGGGGTGCAGGGGAGTGCCATGGGGGGCCTGCCATCGCGGGACTTCTTTCCCAGCACTGGCTCGTAATGAAGGTGAGCATTACGAGCCATCTGGGAGGTTATTTGTGAGGGGGGCTCCAGCATTCTGGTTGCCACCCCCCCCCCCCCCGAGCTTGTTGTGATGAACACACGGCAGGACCCATTAAAGGAAAAATGGATGTTGGTCCTGTTTAACAAGTTCCCACATTGAGAACAAGAATAAACAAAAGGAAATAGGGCGAATACTCCTTAATGGATGCCGAATTCCCGCAGCAGAGCCCATGCGTTCCGTGGTATTTAGCACTACTGCCTCAGGAGGTATCATTCCGGCGCAACCTGGTCGTGTGGTTTATAGAGAATTGATGTTCTTTCCACTTCTGTATTATGCTCCCAACAGTGTTAACTAGGACCTTAGGTAGTTTTGAAAGTCATCTCTAACCAATGCCGTTAGCATGTTTGGCAACAATAAGATTTCTAAGCTCTTGAGAGAGCTTACTGGTTTAATTTATCAGGAGATGTTTCTTGTGTGGCACCATGTTAGAGACATCATTTTATAGGCCTTTAGTTGAACCAGCTGATTTTCATTTGGATTGAGTGGCAGATATTTGTTTTCTAAATACTGATAGATTTCAGCTGTTGTGACTTTCCATGTCTTTTTGGATTTCTCTTTCAATACTTTTTCTCTGTCTTTTCTCATTATTACACATAATTTATGGACATTTTATGGTTTGATTTCTTTGAATGTGTGGATTGGATGGGTTGGATGTGGCAGACATCTGGTGAGAATTTAGTATCAATAGCCCCCTTAGAAATATATTTCCTTAGAAAATTGGTGACATGTTCAATTACAGTATATATCTTTGAAACTTCAACTGTAATTTTATACTAATTGAGGAAATAATGGTGTTGCTGAGAGTTGCAAACTGAAATTTTTAAGCGCCTAGCCAATATGTGGGAGGGG
Organism: Gastrophryne carolinensis; assembly: GCA_027917425.1. Taxonomy (NCBI): domain Eukaryota; kingdom Metazoa; phylum Chordata; class Amphibia; order Anura; family Microhylidae; genus Gastrophryne; species Gastrophryne carolinensis. Next base: position 160,162,387 of record CM051234.1, read on the forward strand.
CATAAGAGTCAGTTTGAAACTTTATTGAACAGAACATTGAGCGTGTCCTCCTGTTTGTGGAAATGACCGTTATCACCACTTGCATACTGAGAGGGACAGAAGCCATGAAATTGGAGATCTTGGTTTATTACTCCAGCATGGAATATCCATACTTTTCAGCTTTGTGTGTCCCAGCACTTGGGAGATCGATTAACTGGAATTACAATAAGAGGTGTGTGGAGGCGAAACTACACAGACACGTCCTCTGTTTGGGAGAATGGTGTGTAATGATCCATCCTGTGCTGCATATGAAGTTGGATGTCACATCCAAAGCCTTGAGTGGCAAATCGTATTAATACAAACCATCAGACGTATTTGCACGGCACTGGGCAAAAGTCAGACATCCACAGGGTACAAATGTTCCATGGACCTCACACCACAGCTTTCGAACACTGTCATGACGCTCAGCAAGACCGCAGTGGATAAATAGTGAACATCTATCCTCTTTGTCAATGTGTCCCGCTGTGGTCTTGGATGCAATATTAGCAGGAGGCTGGTTTGGAGACCAAGTAGGCAAGGTAAAAGTGGAACAGCCATATCTTTAATGTATCAACAGTCGTGTTCAACAGGACAACTGCAAGCTTCATGTAGCTCATGCTACTGTGAGCAGCTTGCTACAAGCCTGTCAAAATCTGCTACCATGGCCTTCAGCTGCTCTGGACTAGTCTACCATTGAGCACATCTTTAATGTAATTGGGCAGTTTGCAAAGAAAGCTGGCAGTCTTGATGATTTGCATGCCCAAGTGTATTTAATGTGGCCTAACATTCCTCAAGCAGCCATTATTACCCTCACTGAATGCATGTCAGGGCATGTAAGTGCATGTATTTACTGTATGCATATGGCAAATACAGTCATGGCCTTAAATGTTGGCACCCCTGAAATTTTTCAAGAAAATGAAGTATTTCTCACAGAAAAGGATTGCAGGAACATATGTTTTGCTATACAAAGTGTATTGGAACTAAGCCAAAAAAGGGAGTTAAAAATGCAAATTGGACATAATGTCACACCAAACTCCAAAAATGGGCTGGACAAAATTATTGGCACCCTTAACTTATGTTGTTGCACACCCTTTGGAAAAAATAACTGAAATCAGTTGTTTCCTCTAACCATCAATAAGCTTCTTAAATTTCTCAGCAGGAATGTTGGACCACTCTTCCTTTGCAAACTGCTCCAGGTCTCTATTATTGGAAGGGCACCTTTTCCCAAGTAATTTAAGATCTCTCCACAGGTGGTCAATGAGATTTAGATCTGGTCTCATTGCTGGCAACTTCAGAATTCTCCAGGCACTTGGTTACCATCCATTTCTGGGTGTTTTCTGACATATGTTTGGGGGTCATTGTCCTGCTGGAAGACCCAAGATCTCGGATGCAAATCCAGCTTTCTGACACTGGGCTGTACAGTGCAACCCAAAATCCGTTGGTAATCCTCAGATTTCATGATGCCTTGCACACATTCAAGGCCCCCAGTGCCAGAGGCAGCTTAACAACCCCAAAACATAATTGAACCTCCACCACATTCCACTGCAGGTACTGTGTTCTTTTTGTTCTTTATCAAAAAGCTCTATCTTGGTCTCATCTGTCCACAAGACGTTTTCCCAGAAGGATTTTAGCTTACTCAAGTGCATTTTGGCTAAATGTAGTCTTGCTTTTTTATGTCTCTGTCAGCAGTGGGGACTTTCTGGGTCTCCTGCCATAGCGTTTCATTTCATTCAAATGTCGACGAATAGTTTGCGTGACACTGATGCTCCCTGAACCTGCGGGACAGCTTGAATATCTTTGGAACTTGTTTGGGGCATCTTATCCACTGTCCAGACTATCCTGTGTTGACACCTTTCATCAATTTTTCTCTTCCATCCATGCCCAGGGAGATTAGCTACAATGCCACGGGTTGCAAGCTTCTTGAGAATGCACAGTGCACTGTGGACTAAGGCAAATCTAGATCTCTGGAGATGGACTTGTAACCTTGAGATTGTTGATATTTTCCCACAATTTTGGTCCTCAAGTCCTCAGACAGTTCTCTTCTCCTCTTTCTGTTGTCCATGCTTATTGTGGCACACACAGACAGTGAACATCTCTTCTTTTTATCTGCTTTCAAGTGTTTTTATATTGCCCGCACCTGTTACTTGTCCCAGGTAAGGTTAATGGAGCATCACATGCTAGAAACTTTTTTTTTTTTTTTTATCCACAATTTTGAAAGGGTGCCAAGAATTTTGCCCAGTCTGTTTTTGGAGTTCGGTGTGACATCATGTCAAATTTGCGTTTTTTCCTCCTTTTTCTGGTTTAGTTCCATTACACATAAAGTTAATAAACATGTGTATAGCAAAACATGTGTTACTGCAATCCTTTTCTGTGAGAAATACTTCATTCTCTTGAAGGGTGCCAACATTTACGGCTATGACTGTATATATGTATGTATCTATAAATATGGCTGTATTTGTTGTTCATGCTGCCATTGGCACCTCATTTTTGTTGAGACAATCTGCTGTCTGTGAGCCCCTGACTACCCCTTCAGTGTGCACACGGACTGCCCGCATAAGCCCCTAACTTTATTGTGCAATGTACAAGCACCTGCTTGTACAAAATAATTGGTCTTCCCTCAGTCTGAAGAAATCCACCTTTATTGCCCCAAAATTAAAATTGCTGGTTTGAAATTAAATGGGGATGTGGGGTGCTTGACTGTTAACAGTGTTCTGCAGACATTTTTAGGCCATTTCTTCCATCAAATCATGATTGTTTATACTCATTTTGCCTATGAGATATACGTAATAAAAAAATGCATCCCAGTGGAGACATCTGCCTGGACCGTCAGTGTTTCGATACTGCTGTAGCTCACAATAAATTCACATATGCTAATATTATATAACATTCGATTTTTTATTTTTTTTACTTGACATGATCTATACTCTGCATGATGTAAAGAATATATTTGTTCCTGCGAGACTGTGGTTATGTAATGGAAACAGTGCTTTCATTCTTTTAGATTTCAGCACCTGTAGTTTTCTGTGTGAGGTTACTATATAGGAATATTTTGATGGGATTTTTTTTTTATTTATCTGTGAGGTCAAAAATGCCTCTTACCGGTAATACTTTATGCAACAAGGGTAATGTGTGATAATGTGGTGTGACAGCCTCTCCAAGGTTCATAAATCTTTCTAGGGGAACCTGACACTCTAACTCTTTACATTGATGATTCTTTAACACTTGCTTATACAGTATTCTTAAAAACTACTGCAAACCTAAAAAGTCCATAACAGTAAGTCAGATTCCAACTGTCAAGTCCCTAAAATCGACATAAAACTAGGTTTCCTGTCACAGCTGCCCTGCAAATGTTTACGTGAATGTCCTACAAAGTCACTGCATCCCACAATGCATACCTGTGCCTAGGGGAATAGTGGTGCCAAGAGATTTGTAGCTCTGCAGTGCAATTGAGCCTCATCAGGTGGATTAAGAAATGGCAGTTCTCTCAAGATGTAGTAGTGAGTAAAGTATCATTTTTGTTCCATTTAGGGTCAAAATTTTATCATATTGTATGTCTGATAAAATTACCACAAAGTATTTTCCTGTCATTTTGCTTTGAGCCTGTTATACTTTAGTAAACCTTTGAATAAAATTAAGATGGATTTTAATCCGGCGGGGTGAGGATTCACAAGCACTGTTTTTGGACTAACATGTTTATGCTTATATTGAGGCCACCGTGCAGGTGAGTGTTCACTGCTTGATAAAGGGGGAGCCCCACCGAAACACGTCGCATTTGTGGGGTACGGGAAATGGGACCCATGTAACTACTTCATTTACTGATTTTATCTAACAATAGTAAAAGCTAAGTTTTCCAAGTATACAGCACGTCCTGTTTCACTAATATTCTTTACGCTTGGGATATCCCGCCACAAGGTGGCGCAGTGAACTGCAGAAAGAATTGTGGCACCTCCCGGCCCTATAAAAGTACAGGAACCTCCCACAAATTCCCAGTTTCCTTCTGCAGTCTGGACTGCGAAGATAGAAGGCTCTCTATATTACGCCGGCGAGCAGGGCTTATCTGCCCACCCATTCTGTACCCACTGCCTCCCAGCCTCGGCTGCCTGGTTCGGGTGAAGGTAGGACAGCGCCAGGGTCAGGTGCTGGAGGAGCGCTGCTCCAACCGCAATCCCTGTACCTAGAAGGGTAGGCGGTTCAGGCTTATGGTGAGCCTTGTGGCATGCCCCTGCCCCCCTTATTGTGGGCCTTCCCCTGCCCCCCTTATTGTGGGCCTTCCCCTGCCCCCCTCCATTGCCCCCCTCCTCCCTAGCTAAGCATGCCTTGGGTGTGCCTACCGTTGCTCTTCCCCGCCTCGCTCTCTCCCTGGGGAGCTCTCCGGGGGGGGGGGGGGGGATAGGCGGTGTTTCACATAGAATTTTATCTGCCTTTTACTTGTATTGTCTGTGCTCGCCGCCGCGCCATTTTGTACGGCGCTCCGTGGCTGGCGGCTACATTCTCCTCATGTTTTTACTGCACTGTCATTGGCACTGGGGGGTCACGTGGAGCACGATCCGCACTCTTCGGGGGGGGGCGGGTCCCGCGGATGACCCTTTTATGCATCATACCTCCGCGGCCCACCCATCAAGGTCCTTGCGGGCGCCATTTTGGTTGGAGTTTGTCTTCTCCTGACCTGCGGTACTGCGGCGCGCTGCTGGCCTGCCTGGATGTGTGATCGGCTTCTTGGTCCGTGAGTCCCCTTCGGGGTTGTATTGTGCTCTTGTCACCACATTTTGGGAATGTTATGTGTGGTTTTCTTATGTCTTTCAGGCGGGATAAACGTGACTGTGGTTTCTCCCGGCCCTCTTCCCTTCCTTCTCCCACCTTCCCTAGCGGGGTTTTGGGGCATCCCGGTTGGCTCTTGTTAGCCTTAACCCTATACTGGCTAGTGTGCCCACTCTAATCACCATATGGAGGCTTCCAGGGATAATGTGCTTGGGGTTCCTTCGGGACAAGCCCAGCTGTGTGCCGCGTGTGGGGTATGTGTGCCCTGCGCCCAGAAGGTTCTTGCGCTGCAGTCTGGGTTGCCTGCTACGCTGCCCAGCTCTGCGCCCCCTTCTGCATAACCTACCTCCCGCGCCTGCATTTGACCCCTAGTGAGGGACATGCTAATGGGGATTCACATCATTACTTGGCCTTGCGGGTGGCCAGCCTGGAAAGGCATATGGCTGGGCCGGGCCCTCGTAAGGCTTCTGGCAAAAAGCGGCATTTAACTACCGCTGTTTCCCTTTTTCCTGAGGAGGATGAGGGACAGTTTTTTTTCCCTGGCCTGTACCCCCTAGAGGAGCAGCAAGAGGTTTATGGTGGTACTGTGTCTCCTTTTGGAGAAGACCCATGGTCTCCTGAGGATACTGACAGTCTGTTGGCTCACATTTTTGAAGTACTGTGTATTACACCTCCTGTCCTGGCTAAAATGCAGCAGGGTGAGCTTTTTCACACTGTTAAACAACGCTTGGAGTTCGCTGAGCAGGTCCACTTCAATATTTTGGTGCTCAAGGAGTGGGAACGTCCTAGCAGATTGCCCGCAGTGCGTAAGAGTTGGGACAGAAGGTATCCATTTCCTGTTGATGTGGTTAAACGCTGGTCGTGTCCCCCCGAGGTGGATGCTCCCGTGCTTGGGTTGTCCAATACCTCAGTCATGCATTCCCCTGACACTTCTACTCTGAGGGATGGTGAGGACTGGGGTGTTGATCAGCTGGCCTGTCACGCATTTGCTTGTGCAGGGACTGCGCTGCGCCCTGTGTGCGCTTCTGCCATCACGGCTCTTGCTATTAAAGGGCTACTCAAGTGCATTCTGGAAAATGCCTTGGATGCCAATAGGGGGGAGGAGTATAGATCCCTCCTGCTTTGCTATGAATTTGTGGCATTTATTCTTTCTGCTATGGATAATGCGGTCAGGATGTGTGGTAAGACGTCTGCCCTTTTGGTGGCTATACGCCGCTCTGTTTGGCTGCGTCAGTGGGCGGCTGATAATGCTTCTAAGAAGGCTCTCACTGGCTTCCCCTTTACTGGGCTACGGCTCTTTGGGGAGTGTCTGGATCTGTTTGCCAAGGATGGTAGGCCTCAACGCAGCCGCGGCCCTTTCGGGGGGCTGGTTCTTCCCTCCCCTCCTTCCATGCTCCCAGGTCCGGTCGAGGTGCACCATTTGCGGGGGCACGTAGAGACCCTTGGGGCCGGGGTAGAGGCCGTGGTCGCCCCTGTCTCTCATGGGGTCCCAAGTCCAAATCTTCCCCCAAGCCCCCTCAGGCATGAGGAGGCGCCCTCACCCATCCGGGTGGGGGGACGGTTGCGGCTCTTTGCTCACGTTTGGAGACTACATGTCTCAGACAGGTGTATTCAGGAGGTGGTGTCCTCCGGTTACAAGATAGAGTTTGCAGCCTGGCCGCACCCAAGATTCATCAGATCCCGGATGGTTCAAAATCCCTTGTCAGCTCAGGGCTTGCGGTCCAAAGCCTTTTGGATTTGGGGGTCATTTGCCTGGTGCCCTTCCAGGAAAGGGGCAGAGGTTTCTATTCCAATCTGTTCACTGTTCCCAAAAAGGATGGGTCCCTGAGGCCCATCCTGGATTTGAAGCGCCTCAACAAATTTGCCAGGTTCAAGCATTTTCACATGGAGACGGCGGTCAGTACCTTGCGCCCGGGTGATTTCATGACTTCTGTGGACATCAAAGATGCTTACCTTCATGTTCCAATCTTTCCAGGTCATCAGAGATTTCTCAGGTTCGCTCTGGAGGATCGGCACTACCAATTTATGGCCCTACCGTTCGGTTTTACGTCGGCTCCTTGGGTCTTCACCAAGGTGCTGGCAGGGGTGATGGCTCTGTTGAGATCTCAAGGCATTCACATCCTTCCTTATCTAGACGACATTCTGATTGCGTCTCAGTCCTTCCATCAAGCCGAGCTGGATACCCAGATGATGGTCTCCACACTCGAGTCCTTCGGTTGGGTGATCAACTATCCCAAGTCTTCTCTGTCTCCGTCCTTGGTGAGGTTCTTTCTGGGTATGACTCTGGATGCCTCAGCAGAAGGTGGAGAGCCTGCAGATGCTGGCACGGTCTCTACTTTCTTGCCCTCACCCCTCCATTCGGCAGGGGATGCAGCTGGTGGGCCTGATGGTGTTATGCTTCGAGGCGGTTCCCTATGCTCAGTTTCACATGAGAACTCTTCAGTTGCACCTCTTGTCAGTTTGGGATCGGGACCCTGTGTCCCTGGATCAGATATTTGTTCTGTCCCCTCTGGTCAGTCAGTCCCTCTCGTGGTGGCTGGACTCGAGGAATCTCCTTGAGTCCAGCCCCCGTGCTGGGAGACTGTCAACACAGATGCCAGTCTGACAGGTTGGGGGGTTTTTGGAAGTCTCTGAAGTTCCAGGGTCAGTGGGGCCCCTCAGGAGGCCCATGCTCCCATCAACATTCTGGAACTGCGGGTGATAAGGTTGGTTCTTTTCCAGTTGACTCCGCACCTTCGGGGTTGGGCTGTTCAGATCCGCTCGGACAACTCAGGGAGGGACTCGGAGCAAGCCAGCCCTCAAGGAAGTGTCTCTGATACTGTCCTGGGCGGAGGAGAATGTTCCCTGCATATCGGCAGTTTACATCCTGGGAGTGAAGAACCTGGAGGCAGACTCTCTGAGCAGGGGGATGTCTCGGCTGGGGGAGTGGTCCCTCAGCAACAGGGTGTTTCACTCTCTGTGCCACCGCTGGGGTCTGCCGGATGTGGACCTGTTTGCTTCACGTCACAATCACAAACTTCCATTCTTTGTCTCTCTGATGCGCTGGCAATGCCTTGGAAGGGGTTTCGGTTCCTCTGTGTTCCCTCCGTTTCCTCTGCTGGGCAGAGTGCTGCGCAAGTTAGCCCAGGTAGGGGTGCCAGCCATTCTGGTGGCCCCCTGTTTGCCAAGAAGGGTATGGTTCGCAGACATCGTGCAGCTGGCAGTAGATCAGTATGTCCTGCCCAAGGATCCAGACCTGCTCACTCAGGGGCAGCTGTGCCATCCCAATTTACAAACGCTGGCTTTGACGGCTTGGCTGCTGAAATCTCCATCTTGATGGGAAAGGGGTTGCCTGCCTCTGTTGTTGATACCATGATTAGGGCTAGGAAGAAGTCATCGTCCTTTATCTACTACAGGGTCTGGCATGCTTACATTGCCTGGTGTGAGTCCAGATCTCTTCCCTGTCCGGTGTTTTCTATTCCAAGGATTCTGGAGTTCTTGCAACATGGTTTGGATTTGGGCCTTCAGCTTAGTACCCTCAAGGGTCACGTTTCAGCTCTGGCAATGTTTTTCCAAAAATCTTTTGCCAGTCACCGTTTGGTTAAGACTTTTTTTCCAGGGGGTTTCTCACGTGCGTCCGCCACGTAAGCCTATGTTTCCAGTTTGGGATTTGATTCTGGTGTTATCCGCTTTGCAGGTTCGCCTCTCCGTGAGGCCGCTTTGCCCATTTTGACTATTAAGGTAGCCTTTTTGGCGGCTATCACTTCTGTCAGGCGTGTTTCTGAGTTGGAGGCGCTTTCCATCAAACCTTCTTATTTTGAGCGACACCAGGACTTGGTTGTGTCTGCTTTTCATCTCAATCAGGACATTGTTTTGCCTTCCTTGTGTCCTAATCCTGCTAATTCCAAGGAGAGGACTCTGCATTCTTTAGATGTGGTCAGGGTCCTGAAGTTTTACTTGGTCGCTACTGAATCTTTCAGGAAGACTGATGCTCTTTTTGTTCTTCCTTCTGGACCTAGGAAGGGTTTGCCTCCGGCTAAGTCCACTATCAGCAAGTGGATCCGTCAGGCAGTGGTGCAAGCCTATTCTGCTAAGGGGAAGGAGCCTCCCTTCCGCCTTACTGCTCATTCCACTCGTGCTATTGGTGCCTCCTGGGCCTTTCAGCACCAGGCTTCTGTTGAACAAGTTTGTAAGGCCGCAACTTGGTCTTCTGTTCATACTTTACAAGGTTGATGTTAGGGCCTCAGCTGATGCTGCTTTTGGCCGCAAAGTTCTGCAGGCGGCAGTGGTTTAAACTGCCCGCTGTTGTTCTTGGGGATCCCACCCTACTTTACGGACACTGCTTTTGGACGTCCCAAGCGTAAAGAATATTAGTGAAACAGGACGTGCTGTATACTTGGAAAAATACAATTCTGTGAGTACTCACCTGTAGAATTGATTTTGTAGTATACAGCACGTCCTGTTTCACCCCTCCTTTGTTATAATTTTCTTGGGTTACCTCTGTATGGTGATTTGTTCAAATTTTTGGTTGGGGTTCCTTCATTTTTGTTCTCCCGGCTTCTTGTCTAGCTACTTTGTAACACTGGGAATTTGTGGGAGGTTCCTGTCCTTTTATATGGCCGGGAGGTGCCACAAGTCTTTCTGCAGTCCACTGCGCCACCTTGTGGCGGGATATCCCAAGCATAAAGAATATTAGTGAAACAGGACGTGCTGTATTCTACAAGATCAATTCTACAGGTAAGTACTCACAGAATTGTATTTTTAACGTATATTTGCTGGATTTTCTCAGGTTTTGCAAAATATGTGTTTGGGGATCCCAGCGCCCTTCCGTGCACCAACCTAACCCTGCTCTAAATTTGGTCAAGCATTGGAGATGTGTAGAACTACAACTTCTTTGGATTTATCTCCTTGCTGCACGCCTGCTCCTGCTTTAACCCTTTAAGTGCCAAGCACGTAACACCTACGGGCTCGCTTGTCCGGGCATTAAGTGCCGAACCCGTAGGTGTTACGTGCTTGACTATTCTAAGTGTGCCATACACTCCACTTCGATCTTAATGACATGTGGGTAATCTCCAGTAGAGGGCGAACTTCTGCAGAGATGAATATGCAAAAAAGAAAGCCCCTCCCGGTCCATATATACCTGGGACCTCCCACCAATTTTCCAGTTCCTTCTCTGCAGGGAAGGCGACAAGACAGAAGATGAAGACTTCTTTACTTACAGGTAAGCCGGGCCCGCGTCCGGCCGTCTATTGTCCCTATTACTGCCAGGACCCTTTCTAAATTGCCCCTATTTGAGCCTCTCAGCTTAGGCTGCGGGTCCTGGTGAAGGTAGGCAGCACCCTATGGGTGCGGAAGGAGCACTGCTCCACCGTGAGACCTCACTATGGGGTAGGCGGTTATCCAGGTTTTTGGTGATCCTGGTGTGGGATGCCCCGTCCCTCTATGCTTATGGCCGGATTCTGGCAGGGTTCCCCCCCTTCTGGGTCCCTTACTCCCCTCCGGGGGGGGGGGGGGGTTGCCTGGCCTGGCCGTTAATTCGTTTTTCGTTCTCCCATGCCCCTGTGTGTGTGGGTGTGTGATTTCACTGTGCGTGTGTGTGTGTGTGTGTGTGCGTGTGTGCGTGTGTGTGTGTGTGTGACTGACAGTGTGTGTTTTACTTCTGGGCCATGTCTGGTGCTGTGATAGCCTGGGGGAGCTTCTCCCCCTCAGGCTGTGTTCAGGGAGGGGACGGGCTCTCGGCGCGGCCGCCGTAGCCCCGCCCCCTTCTTTGGCTCGATTCTGTGGCTCGTTTCTAGGGGATCAGCGTTGCTGGGAGGGGGGCGTGGCCTGGCGAGCGTGTGTCCTGCATGAGCCACTCCTTCTTCCTGCATGAGCCACTTCTCGGGGGCCATTTTGATGCTGGTTCTGAGCTGCGCTCCGAGTGGTAAAGGCTGGATGGCCACTTCCTTAGCTTATGTGGGGGCCCCTCTCTAGCGGGGGGCCCCCACTGATTGCGGGCATGTGTGTGTGTGTTTATTCTTAGTATACAGTACGTCCTGCTCCAGATATAGTACTTACACTTGGGTTATCCTCCGCCAGATGGCGCTGCACTGCAGAGACATGCAAAACAGGCTCCTCCCGGCCCCTCAAATACCCGGGGACCTCCCACAAATCCCCAGATTTCTCTGCAGTGCCGACTGCGAAGACATGAAGTATCACTCTCTCGCAGGTGAGCGGGGCTATTAAAGCCTGCGGCCCTGTTGGACTATTCCCACCCGTCCTCCTCGTGATGTGCCTCCCAGCCTGGGCTGCGCTAGTCGGGTGAAGGTAGGCAGCACCATGCGTGCTTATGGAGCCATGCTCCACCGCAGTCCCCCACCAAAGGGTAGGCGGTTTAGGCTGATTGTGAGCCTCTAGGGGATGCCCCTCCCACATTATTGCCCATGCCCCGTGTAGCGGTGGGCCCTGTACAAAGGGTCGCCATCCTCCCTCGTTCCCCCCCCCCCCGGGGGGAAAGAAAGGGGGGGGGTGTGCCTGTAGTGTCTGTGTATGATTGCACGTATATGGCACTTTGTCTGTCTTTGGACTTTATATATATATATATATAGTGTCAGCCGCCGCGCCTTTTTGTATTTTACTCGTATAACTGCCGCCGCCGCGCTCGTTTTCTCCTTCTTTGGATGTTCCGCGCCGGGCGGCGGCGTTACCTCAGACACCTCTGTGTCCTCATTGGCCGATGTTGGACTTTGGGGCCTGGTCTGGTGCGCTCCGCGTCATGGCTCGCTCTGACCTGCCCTTCGAGGTACATGGCGCCATTTTGTCTGTTCGCGTGGGACGTTCCTGCTTACCGTGGTCCGTAAGTTCCCTCTCGGGCGGCTTATGCTCATTGTAGTGTTTCGGTTCTGACACCATTCCTTTCTTTTTGTGTCTTTCAGACTGGTGAACACCATTGGCTTCTCCCGGCCCGGTGTATTTGATAGCGGGCCTTGTAAAATTCTCCCACTAAAATCCCTAGCGGGCCTTTGGGGCATCCAGGGTTGCTTATAGCGTCAATCCCTGCTGGCATATTGAGCCTAAATATTCACCATATGGAGGCCTCTCAGAATTATGTGACCGGGGTCGCCCTGGGACAAGACCGGCTGTGTATAGTGTGTGGACAACCCCATGCTGATGCTGACAGGGCACGGGTCTGCGTACCCTGTGCCGAGCAAGCACTGGCTCTGCAATCAGGCCTGCCAGTGGCTGCACCTCGTTTCAATTCGCCTATCTCCCCATGCTTAAATCTCACTCCTGCTGAGTCGCATACAAGTGGGGATTTGCAGCCGGTTGTGTCTTCTAGACTGCCTACGGCTGAACAGATTATTGCAAGGTTGTCAGAGCACAAGGGCCCCGGTAAGAAGCGGCACTTGACGCCTCATGTTACTGTTTTCCCTATGGGAACTGAGGAGTTTACTACTCGGTGTGGTTATACCCCTTCTGAGGAAGGAGAGCTCTTCTCTGATTCAGGCTCATCTGATGGGCCAGGGAGTCATGACGATTCTGGCCATGAATACTGGGCCCAGAGTGACACTGACTATCTGTTGATTAAGGTATTTGAGGTTCTGGCTATCTCTCTCCCTGGTGAGGCTCCCAAGCAGAGAGGGTAGCGTTTCCATACAGCAACAGCACGTTTGGAATTCCTGGAGCAGGCACATTTCCATACTCTTGTGCTCAAGGAATGGGAGTGCCCCAGTAAACTGCCAGGGGTCCCAGGGGACTGGGATAGGAAGTAGCCTTTCCCCCCTGAGGTGGTTAATTGTTGGTCATCCCCCCCCGTGGTGGATGCCCCGATCATAGGGGTTCCTAACCCCCCCTTTATTGCAGCCCCTGCTTATACTACCCTTCGGGATGCTGAGGACCGGCGCATTGATCTGCTGGCCTCCCACGCCTTTACATGTGCAGGGACGGCGCTGCGCCTGGTCTGTGCCGCGGCTCTGTTCAGGTGCTGGCGCAGGCCATGCAAGGCCTGCGGGGTCTGGGGGTCACTTGCAGATTGCCCTTAACAGGCAGAGGCAGGGGCCGCTACCCCTACCTTTCCACAGTCCCCCAAAAGGATGGGTCAGTCTGGCCCATTCCGGATTCACAGGTTCTCGGCAGTTCTCCAATTACAAGCAGTTTCTGCATGGAAACTCTGAGATGGGCCATCAGCGCCTTGTGCCCAGGGGGCTTCTTGCAGTCTGTGGAGCTCTAAGATGCTTATGTTCACATCCCTGTGTCTTCAGGACAAGGCTCTTCAGGTTCGTGTTGGAAGTCCAACACTGCTAATTGTGGCCTTGCTATCTGGCCTCTCTTCAGCTCCCAGAGTGCTCACCAAGGTGCTGACGAGGGTGATGTCTCTGAGACCAAGGGGCATCCGCGCGATGACCTACCTGGACGTCCTTTTTCACTTCCCAGTCTCTACTTCAGGCTAAATTGGATACTCGGCTGGCGTCCATTGGGAGTCATTTGGATAGGTGATCATTCATCCTCATTGTCCCCTTAATTGGTGTCTCCAAAGTGGACAATCTGGTTGCATGGGCTCAGTCCCTCTTTGCTGTCCCAGTCCCTCACCAGGCAGGGATGCAGCTGGTGGGCCCCTTGGTGGCTTGCTCAGAAGAGGTCCCTTATGCTCAGTTCCCCTGGGACCCTTCTGCAACTTCTATTGTTAGTACAGGACAGGGATCCAGCATCCCTGGAGCAGGTTCTGTGTGCCTTCCCACCTGGTAAGGAGGTCCCTCTTGGAGTGGATGAACTCAAGGAACCTGTCTGGGGGCAGTTCCCTTCTTGCCCCTTCCTGGAGATGGTCACCATGGATGCTAATCTATCAGGTTGAAGGGGGGATTTTCTTCTGAAACTCCCTGCGGTTCTGGGGAAGGTGGGGCCCTTAGATGGTCCATACACCTATCGATGTTTGAAACAGTGAGCGTTTCGGTTGGTTCTATCTTGCTTGACTACTCCTCCTCTGGGCCTGCCTGTCCGGGGGCGCTCGGTCTGTCTGACGACCGTGGCCTACATTAATCATTTGGGAGGGGCCTGGAGCAGGAGGGCCCTCCAGGAAGTGTCTATGATCCTAATCTGGGGAGAGACAATGTTCCCTGCATATCAGTGTTATTCGCTCCGGTGGGGGGCCATCTGCGACAGGATGTGCTAATCCCTGTGTCACTATGGGGTCCAACCAGTTGTGGATCTGTTTGTGTCCCGTCACTGTCACAAGCTCTCGGCCCTTGTTTCCCTGTCCCAGGATCCTCTGGCCGTGGTCCGGATGCCTTAGTAACGTCATGGCTGGACGTTCTGTTCTGTATGTCTTTTCTCCATTCCCGCTGCTAGGCAGGGTTCTGCGCAAGATTGCTCTGGAAAGGGGACCAGTGATTCTGGTGGCCCCCGGTGTGCCCTAGTAGAGTGTGGTTTGCAGATGTGGTACCGAGGGCAGTAGTTCTGTACGTTCTGCCAGGAGTGCCAGCTCTGCTCACTCAGGGCCCCTTTACGTCACCCCAATCTACAGACTCTGGCCTAGACGGCCTGACTGCTGAAACATCCATCTTGATGGAGACAGGCTTATCTGTCTCGGTGATTGAGACTATGGGAAGACTAGGAGCAAGCTTCTTCTTCTCCCATCTGTTATAGGGTATGGCATACCCATATTGATTGGTGTGAGTCTAGGTCTCTTCCCTGTTGGGTGTTCTCGGTTCCCAGGGTTCTAGAGTTATTACAGCATGAATTGGAGTTGATTCTCCAACTCAGTACTCTGATGGGTCAGGTTCTGCCCTGGCCGCCTTACTTAAGAAGTCTTTTGTTCAGTTTTCCTTGGTTAAGACTTCTTTCGGGGGTATTCAGGTGCGTCCACCATGTAATCCTATGGTCCCTGTTGGGATTTGTATTTGATTCTGTCTGCCTTGCTGGGTTTTTCCCTTTGGTCCTATTCAGGATGCTGTCCGGCTGTTCTTACTCTCAAGGTTGCCCTTCTGGTGGCTGTTACTTTGGTCAGACGTGTGTCTGGCGGGCGACTCTGTCTATCTAGCCCCCATTCTTTGAGATACACCAGGATGGGTGGTGTTCTGCCTGAAGCCGGATTTTCTACCTAAGGTGGTGTCTTATGTTCATTGTTTCAAGATATTGTTCTTCCTTCCTGCCTTATTCCTAGCAACCCTGAGGAAAGGGTTCTGCATTCCTTGAACAGGTGTTGGAAGTTTTTTCCTTGGTAGTCACTGTGTCCTTAGGAGAACTGATGTTCCTTTGGGCCTACGGCCACTCCATCCTGAATGTGCCCGATCTCGTCTGCTTTTGGGAGTTAGGCGGTTTTGGCCCTGGTCATTACTTGGATGGGATCCCTTCTGGTCCTAGGAAAGGGTTTTTGGCTTCTGCCAAGTCTACTGTTAGCGATTGGATTCGTCAGGCTGTTACTCAGGCCTATTCCACCAAGGGGAAGAATCTTTCCTTTTCACTTTACTTCTTACTCTACTTGTGCTTTGGTGTCTCTTGGGCTTTTCAGCACCAGGCTTCTGTTGAACTGGTTTGCTAGGCCGCTACTTGGCCTTCTGTTCATACCTTTGCAAAGTTTTACAAGGTTATGTTGGGGCCTCAGCTCATGCTGTCTTGGCCGCATGGTCATGCAGGTGCCAGTGGTTTTAAACTGTCTGCTGTTGTCTTTTTTGTTGGGGATCCCACCCTACTTTATGGACACTGCTATTGGATGTCCCAAGTGTAAGTACTATATCTGTAGCAGGACATACTGTATACTAAGAATAATACAATTCTGTGAAATACTCACCTATAGAATTGATATTATTTGTATACAGTACGTCCTGCTCCACCCCACCCTGTTTTTTGCATTTTTCTGGATCCCCTGTATGGTGATTGTTACCATTGCTATAGTTACCAGTTTTCGGTGGTTAATTTATCCCAGCTTCTTGTTCACTGCTTTTCAATGCTGGGGATTTGTGGGAGGTCCCCGGGTATTTGAGGGGCCGGGAGGAGCCTGTTTTGCATGTCTCTGCAGTGCAGCGCCATCTGGCGGAGGATAACCCAAGTGTAAGTACTATATCTGGAGCAGGACGTACTGTATACAAATAATATCAATTCTACAGGTGAGTATTTCACAGATTTGTATTTTTTGTGTTGGTTACGCATGTCTGGCTGGGATATATATATATATATATAAATATATAAGGCAATAACACATACCTAATTGTATATGTATATAAATATGTATATATATATATATATATATATATATATATATATATATATATATACATATTTATATACATATACAATTAGGTATGTGTTATTGCCTTATATATTTAGAATTGCACTTATGTTGCCTGTTTTGTGTGTTACAGATTGCATTGTATATGTGCATATTAAGGGGTTCCACCTGGTCCTGGGGTCCCTAGTGTAATTGACCTCAAATCTTTTAAGGGGCATCCCGGGTTGCTTAGGCGTAAATTCCCTGCAGTCTTGCGACTGACCACAAAAATTCACCATATGGAGGCTTCGCAGGATACTGGGCTCGGGCTCCCTCTGGGACAATCCGGGCCATGTGTGGGGTATCCCTTACGGGGGAGAATGTGCTGATCTGTATACCATGCGCACAAAAGGCCATAACGCGGCAGTCTGGTACCCAGCCTTCTGGGTCGGCTCCTCCCGCTTCATCGCCTTCCCCTCCCCACCTTATCCGTACCCCAAGTGACATTGGTGCCAGCGGGGAGTCGCTCTCTGATGTTTGGGCTAGGTTGGCCAGCATCAAGAAAATTATTGCTAGCACGGTGGGCAAGAAGGCCCAGGCTAAAAAGAGACATTTGTCGTCAGCCCAGCCCTTGTGGGATGTTGACGACGATTCCGTTGATTTGTCAGATTATTCCCCATTAGAGGAGGGGGGATTGTATCAGGAAACAGAGGCTGACTATGTTCAGGGGATGCCGATGTCGGGCAGGTGCTGGGGGATGCCGTAGATACGGCCACATTTATTGGAGGTGTTGGATATTGAACCGCCTGAGGGGCCCCCTCTCAAGAAGGGGGAATTTTTTGGGGCCTGCAAGCCCCGTCTGGAATTCCCTACCCACGTTGATGCTCTGATCCTTAGAGAATGGGAGAGGCCCAGTCGACTTCCTGGTGTTCCTCAGGGATGGGATAAGAACTATCCTTTTCCGGTGGAGGCTGTTAAGCTCTGGTTTTCTCCTCCCGAGGTCGACGCGCCAGTTTTAGGTTTGACCAACTCTCCTGTGCTGAACACCCCTGACGCCACTTGCCTTAAGGATGGCGAGGACAAGCGCCTTGATCAGATGGCATGCCACGCATTTGCCAGCGTGAGCTCGGCCCTGCGGCCTGTTAGTGCATCTGCCCTGGTGTCGCTTGCTACCAGGTCTCTTATCAGGGACTGGCTGAATAACGCTCAGTTTGATCCAGCTTGCGCTGAGTTCACTATCCTTAAAGTGAACCAACACCCAGGATTTTGACTATCCTGGGTTTTGGTCCACTTTGGTGGGGCACCCTGATCGGGGGTGCCCCGCTGTGTGAAACCCCCCAGAAAGCCCCAAAAACTCACCTCTCCCCGCTCCCACGTGACCGCTGCTGCCAATCCCCGCCGGCAGAAAAGCGGGAGGCAGCGATGGACAAGAGAGCGCGCCCGCCGCCGCCTCCCGTGCGTCACTCTTACTCTTACCATTCATAAACGGCCGGCGCGGGTGCGCGTCCTGCTAGAGGGACGCGCGGGAGGCGGCGGCGGGCGCCGCTGGATCGAGGAGCAGGTAGGGATTTAGGGGTTTCTGGGGGGTTTCACACAGCGGGGCACCCCCGATCGGGGTGCCCCGCAGTCAGGGAGCTGATCGGTCTGGGAATCTTATAGATTCCCGAGCCGATCATGGGAGGGTGTTGGTCCACTTTAAGAGATGCGAATTGTTCATGGATTTTGTCATGGCTGCGATGGAAGATTCTATTGTCGTGTGTAGTAGGACTAAAACCTTACTGGTGGCTATGCGCAGATTGGTCTGGCTCCGCCAGTGGACAGCGGGTGTTGGGGCCAAGAAGTCGCTCACAGCTCTTCTCGGGTTTGCGGCTGTTTGGAGATAAATTGGACGCTGTTGCTAAAGAAGGTAAGTTACCTCAGAGGAGGAAACAGCGCCGCCCCTTTCGGGGGGCTGGCTCGTTCACTCCTTCCTTTCGAGGGGCCAGAACGGCTAGGGGTTTGGCCTTCTCAGGTGTCAGGGGCTCGTCCTGGAACAGGGGCAGAGGTCGGGCATGTCCCGCGGCTGCCTGGGGTTCCAAGCCCAAGCCTGCGTTAAACCGGCTCAGCAATGAAGGGGCGCCCTCACCCGCCAGGGTGGGGGGGGCGGCTGCGGCTCTTCTTCCAGGTCTGGGCCCGGGAGGTCACAGACAATTGGATCTTGGAAGTGGTCTCCTCCGGGTACAAACTGGAGTTAGAGTTCTGGCCGCCCCCAAGATTCTTAAGGTCTCGGGTGCCCTCAGACCCTCAGGCTGCACAGGGGCTCCTGCTAGCAGTCAAAAACCTTGTGGACATGGGGGTTATATGCCTGGTGCCTCAGTCGGAGAGAGGGGGGGGTTTCTACTCCAACCGGTTCCCAAAAAGGAGGGTTCGGTGAGACCCATTCTAGATCTCAAGGTTCTCAACAGATTTCTCAGAGCCAAAAAGTTCCGCATGGGGACTCTGCGCACGGCTATCAATTCCCTTCACCAAGGGGATTTTATGACATCCATAGACATCAAGGATGCGTATCTGCATGTCCCGATTTTTCAGGCACATCAGAGATTCCTCCGATTTTGCGGTGGAGGATCAACATTATCGGTTTGTAGCTCTTCCCTTCGGTCTGACCTCGGCACCGAGGGTCTTCACCAAGGTTTTAGCGGGCATAATGGCTCTGCTCAGATCTCAGGGCATTCGCATTGTCGTCCAGATACGGCACATGTTGATATCAGCTTCTTCCCTTCATCAGGCGGAGCTGGACACCCACCAGGTGGTGTCGACCCTGGAGAGGTTCGGCTGGGTGATCAACCGCACCAAGTCTTCTCTCTCTCCGTCTCGGGTGATTTCATTTCTGGGCATGAATCTGGATACCAGTCCGGACAGAGTGTTTCTGCCCCAGACCAAGGTGCAGGGGATTCAGGGCCTGATCTGTCTTCTTCTGGCCAGTCCTTCTCCCTCTATCCGACAGGGTATGAAACTGGTGGGTTTGATGGTATCCTCCTTCGAGGCGGTGCCGTTTGCACAGTTTCACATGAGATCTCTTCAGCTTCACCTATTGACGTATTGGGACAGGTGCCCACAGTCATTGGATCAACCTTTCAGGGTGTCTCCCAGGGTTCGGCAGTCCTTTCGGTGGTGGCTGGACTCGAGCAATCTGGTGAAGGGCAGATCCTTTCTGGTCCCTTGTTGGGAGACGGTTACCACGGATGCCAGCTTGTCGGGCTGGGTAGGTTATTGGAAGAGTCATCAGTTCAGCGGGGTGTGGGGTCCCCAGGAGGCTCACACCCCCATCAATGTATTGGAGCTCAGAGCCATTCGACTCGGTTCTGGCTCGGATGACACCGCATTTACGGGGTCTTCCGGTTCAGGTTCATTCGGACATTCGGCCGAACGGCAGTGGCTTACATAAATCACCAAGGAGGGACTCGCAGCAAGAGTGCCCTCAGGGAAGTCTCTCTGATCTTGCACTGAGCGGAGAGCAATGTTCCTTGCCTTTTGGCAGTCCACATTCCGGGAGTGGAGAACACGGAGGCGGATGCCCTGAGCAGGGCATCTTCTTGCCACGGAGAGTGGTCTCTCAACCCCGAGGTTTTTCTGGATCTTTGCCGCAAGTGGGGGGACTCCGGAGGTGGATCTCTTTGCCTCAAGGCACAATCACAAACTTCCGGCCATTGTGTCTCTTTCTCAGGATCCCCTGTCTCTGACAGTGGATGCCTTGTCACTGGCTTGGAAGGACCTGGTTTTTCTGTACCTGTTTCCACCTGTCTCCATGCTGGGCAAGGTAGTTCGCAAACTGGTTCTAGAAGGGGCACCAGCGATTCTGGTGGCTCCAAGGTGGCCAAGAAGGGTTTGGTACGCAGACGTGGTAAGGATGGCCGTGGACCAGTACCGGCTTCCCTTGCTGCCGGACCTGCTATCTCAGGGTCATCTACTTTACCCCGATTTACAAACGCTGGCTTTGACGGCTTGGCTGCTGAAACCTTCATCTTGAAAGAGGAAGGTTTGTCTGAGGCTGTTGTTCAGACCCTAGGGCTAGGAAGCGGTCCTCTTCTGGCATTTACTATAGGACTTGGAGGTCATATATTGATTGGTGTGAGGCTAGGGCCTTGCCTTGCAGGGTTTTTTCTATACCCAGGATTTTCGAGTTTCTTCAGCATAATCTGGATCTTGGTTTTCAGCTTAGTACTTTGAAAGGACAGGTTTCTGCTCTGTCGGTTTTCTTCCAGAGGTCTTTTGCTTTACACCCGCTGGTTAAGACTTTTTTCCAAGAGGTCGCGCATGTGCGGCCCCCTTGGAAGGCTGTAGTTCCTGTTTGGGATTTGAATTTGGTTCTTTCGGCTCTGCAGGGTCCTCCTTTTGAGCCGTTACAGGGTATTGCTCTTTCGGTTTTCACTCAGAAGGTTGCTTTCTTGGTGGCTATTACCTCTGTTTGGCGTGTCTCTGAGTTGGCGGCCCTGACGATTCAGGCCCCTTACTTTGAGAGACACCAGGATAAGGTGGTTTTTCGGTTTAAGCCGGATTTCCTGCCTAAGGTGGTGTCTGCTTTCCACCTCAATCAGGACATTGTTCTCCCTTCCTTGTGTCCTAAGCCTAATGACAAGGAGAGGGTTCTGCACAATTTGGATGTTGTTCGCTGTGTGAAGTACGATAACTTCTTTCTCCCGCAAGACGGACGCTTTTTTCGTGGTGCCCTGCGGGCCCAGGAAAGGTTTGGCGCCTGCTAAGTCTACAATTAGCAAATGGATTCGTCAGGCCATTGTTGGGGCCTATTCTGCAAAGGGGAGGACTCCCCCTTTTAGGGTCACTGCGCACTCTACTCCTGCTGTTGGTGCATCCTGGGCTTTTCAGCACCAGGCTTCTGTTGAACAGGTTTGTAAGGCTGCTACTTGGTCTTCCGTTCATACTTTTTCCAAGTTTTACAAGGTTGATGTGCGGGCTTTAGCGGATGCTGTTTTTGGCCGCAAGGTTCTGCAAGCTGCAGTGGTTTGAGTTGGTACATTCTTTACTGTTTCTGGTTCCCACCCATGACGGACACTGCTATTGGATGTCCCAGATGTCATGAAGACCGAAGTGGAGTGTATGGCACACTTAGAATAATACCGTTTTGTGAGTACTCGCCTTTAACCCTTTTGGTGCCAAGCACGTAACACCTACGTGCTGGCTTGGCTGGGCCTTAAGTGCCAAGCCCGTAGGTGTTACGTGCTTGACTTTCCTCGCTTCTAGTTTAAAAAATAAAAATCAAAAATACTCACCTGACCCCTTGTTGGATCCGGCCGGGTCTCCTCTTTAATTTGGTGCCATCCGATCCCCCGTGGGGGGTCGGATGGCTCCAGGAGAGCCCCCGGAATAGGCCGCCCCCCCCCCCCGCTTCTGCAGCAGCAGCTGCTAACTGTAAAAAAAAAAAAAAAATAAAAATGACATTCACTTACCTGTGTGTGCGCTGGCTCCCGCTGTCCCTCCTCTTCACCTGGGGGGCCTCCGATCCCCCCCCAGGACTTACCGTTCTTCAGGAGAGAGCCTGGGAGGCTCTCTCCTCTCTTCTTCAAGATGGCGGCCGCCATCTTGCCTCTAAGCCCCGCCCCCTTGGGGGCGGGGCTTATGACGTCATCCCGGTCCCGATCACCGGCTTCAGCTTTCTCAGCTTCTCAGATGCCGGTGATCGGTGCCCTGGAAGGAGGTGACAGGAGATCCTCTGATCTCCTGCCTTCTCCTTCTCTGGATGCCGATCACCGGCATCTGTCAGCTGAGCGGCGAGGGACAAGAGCTTGCAATCGAAGGTAAGTACAGTAAAAAAAAATTTTTTTTTTTTCTAATAAAATACTTTTTATTATTGTGTGGTGTTTTTTTTTCACATTAACCCTTTGTGAGCTGGTAAGGGGTCCATGAGACCCCTTATACCAGTTCACAAGGCTGGGGGGGTGGCAAGTCACCTGCCCTAGCGGGTGGCTTGCCATTAACCCCCGCACCCCCATTACCTGCCTCCCCAAAGGCCAGGGGGGGGCAGAAGAGCCCGGGCCCACATAGGCTATGTGGGCTCGTAGGCTGCAGGGTGGGGGGGCCACCAAAGCTGGCCCCCCCACTCTGTGCCTACAAGCCCCCATAGCTGGTCCCGGGCTGGTTACTTTGGGTAAGGGGGACCCCACGTCATTTTTTTTTTTGGATTTTTAAGGGTTTTTAACCCTTAAAAATCCAAAAAAAAATGGGGTCTCCCTCCCCGGGAAGGGGGACCCTATGTCATTTTTTTTTTTGAATTAACCATTTGTCATCCAGCAGCTATAAAAGGCTTCTGGGCAGGAAAGGGTGTCTACCTATACATATGTGGTATCGCTGTAACCGGGAGAAATTGGGGTTTCTCACGCAATAAGATTTTATTGACAAACTTACATTTTTTATTACAAAAAACTCGACAAATTGTAAAAAAATATATTTTTTTTAATTTTTTTCACACATTTCACCCAAAAATGTTGAGAATACACCTAAAAAATACAAACAAGACATTTCATGTTAAAGCCCAGACTCTGTTGAAAAAAACAATATATAATTTTCCTGGGAAATCCCTGGAAATCCTTTCAAAAATGACAGTTGAACATGTGTAGCGCAAAACAGTCAAACTCAGTCTGGCAACAGGGAGTGGCAAATGCTGCAGGTAGGCTGGCAGCGAAAGGGTTAAAACGGGTATTATGAGTGTGCCATACACTCCACTTCACCCCACCCCTTTTTTTCAGGTATTCTGGGGCTTTTATATGGTGAACCATTGGTTTTGATTGTTAAGGTTATAATTGGTTCTTCCTGGTCCCTTTACTGCTTTTATACACTGGGGAATTGGTGGGAGGTCCCAGGTATATATGAACCGGGAGGGGCTTTCTTTTTTGCATATTCATCTCTGCAGAAGTTCGCCCTCTACTGGAGATTACCCAGATGTCATGAAGACCAAAGTGGAGTGTATGGTACACTCATAATACCCGTTTTAAAGGGGAGTACTCACAAAACGGTATTTTCACATGCAATATGGTTTTCTCTAATAAAGTAAATGTTTTATTTAAAATAAAGGAGACAATTTTCTAAAAAATAATTTTTAATTTTTTTTGTTCTTTTTACGCAAAAATATTTAAAAAAAACAGAAAAATTACAAACAAGTCATTTCATGTTAAAGCCTAAACTCTGCTGCAAAAAATATATCTATCATTTTCCTGGAAAATCCTCCAAAAATCATGGTTAAACATGGTGCAAAAGGGTGAAAAATTGCCTGTCAACAGAGAGTGAAAAAATTTCAAGTAGGCGGGCAATTAAAAGTGTTAATAGTATTAATTAGTATTAGTATTGTTCTGCTCAGGGGATCTTGCGCTTTCAGATGTATCTTTTTTCTTGTTTGCATATTGATTTTTTTAAGAAAATGTGTTTTTTATTCTGCTTTTTTATAATTTTTTTGAGGGAAACCCCATGCAACCTAAGAATTCTTCAAGGGATTACTTCTAAAATGATGAGCCCACTACAACAAGCCGGGTACACTTAAGCTTAACATGTGGTCTTTCAGGGAATAAATGGTTTGTGGGGGGTATTCCAAATGTAAAGGGTTGTTTTGGTAGAAAAAGTACAAGGTGCGCACTTTGTCTGCAGAGATGAAAATTTCAAGTAAAATTACCCTTTACGCACATGCTTTACTTTGGGGTGTTTGACAACTCTTCCCTTGACAGTAGTTATGCATGTTTGGTATTCTGTTCAGGGGACATTGCTCTTTCAGATTGGGCTTGTTTTTTCTTATTTGCATATTTTCTTTTTTAGGAAAATATGAGTTTGATTCTGCTTTTTTATTCTTTTTTAGTGAAACGCTGTGCTACCAAAGAATTCATTGAAGAATTACTTCCAGAAAACTGCACCCATGTTAACAAGCCTGGTACACCTAGAAAACTTGATGTGTGTACTTCCAGAGAATATATAGTTTGTGGGGGGTATTTCAAATGTAAAGGGTTGTTTTTCTTGAAAAACTGCAAGGTGCGCATAGCGCTTAGCATATTTGTATTTTATCTGAAAATCTCGTAAAGTGCTTTTTCAGTTTGGGAGAGTCTCCTGGGAAGGAAAGGGTGTCTACCAGTACATATGTGGTACCGCTGTAACCAGGAGAAATTAGGATTTCACACGCAATAAGATTTTATTGACAAACTTTTTATTACAAAAAACACTACAAATTGTAAAAAAATAGATTTTTTTTTTGCACATATTTCACCCCAAAATATTGAGAATACACCTAAAAAATGACAAACAAGACATTTCATGTTAAAGTCCAGATTCTGCTGAAAAGAAAAATATATAACTTCCCTGGGAAATCCCTGGGAATCCCTTCAAAAATCACAGTTGAACATGTGGAGCGCAAAATAGTGCAAAAGGGTCTGGCAACAGAGAATGAAGAATGCTCCAGGTAGGCTGGCACTTAAAGGGTTAAAGGCCAGCAACCATCTGGTATTGTATGGTTTAATCCTTCTACTTTTTGATACTTGCTTTTACTGCAGACAACACTGACGTTAGAACCCTCTTTGTGCTTGAGATTGATAGACAATTTAACTTGGATCCTTCAGTTGCTAAATCTGATTTACATGCATTGCGTCATAATAAATTGGATGCTACGTTCAGGAAAATCACAGATGAAGAGAAAAATGATGATGATGATAATTTAAGTGGGACTTTACAGAAGCTGTCACTTAAGGACTTAAAAATATGGTGGGAATGTGACTCACTGGAAAAATAATGACTCAAACGACCCCACTGGGTCTACATTTGAAAAAAGTGCCCACTGCAAATTTTCCTGTGACTTTTAAACAGGAATGGTATGATATCCTATCTGAAGCCTCTTTAAATCTAATGAAGCTGATCATGAAACAGGAGACTAAAGAGGTGTAAGAAATAACAGACATTGGAATAAACTAGCTCAGACCTCTTGGAAATTTGGGATGCAACATTTATGGATGACTTTACTAAACAAAATGACCATAAAATTTGAAAAGGAGCTCCTTGATTAAAAAACAAAAACAAAAAAAACATACATTCCAAAGAGATGTGAGAGACTATGAATTAAATCAAATGTATACCTGGCCCTAGAATAAACAGGAGAATAGAGGCAGGGGTGGACAATGTTCAAAATCAATCCTGAAGTCCAGGAATAAAAGTGTGAGCTTTTCACTTCCTAACACATAATATACTACAACTGATTTGGATTGTGATGCCACACCTAATAGATCTCAGGGTGATATTTCAAGGCTGGTTTTTCGACGGGATCACAAAAAGAAAAGGAAACTTCTCAAAATACAGGAGAGGTGGGAGGATGCACGGGCGTGCCCACAAATTACCAGTTAAGGAGCAGACTACCTCCTCAACAATAGTGAACCTCTCCTCCTTTTGTTATAACTAAGGACCAGGAGAATCTACTACCCCGGGGACTTTCCTTTTCTCCAACCTATAATATGGACCCTTTTGCTATTATCCTCGACATAAACAAATTTGCAAGACTCCTAACCCTCAGAAACATTATTCAAGGATGGATCAGTCCTGCGTGGAGGAGGAGAAAAATACTTCTTCCCTTATACAAGACCTGATTACCTCAGATTGGCTACCCCACACATTGGAAGATTCCATGATCATGCTTCAAATGTCAGAATTAGCAGGTATTGAGGGTAATATTCCCTCCCCTGAAACACCCATTTTTACCCATTGATATTGAGATCCTCCGCTCTGGGCGCTTTTCAGGAGTCCATAGAAGCTCAGATGGTGCAGTTGGTGAAGACAACGGTTTTCAATCGATCAATCTCTCTTTAAAAGAGCAGACTGCTTTAAAAGAGCTTCAGACCAAAAAACAATTGGTAATCTTCGCAGCAGGCAGGGAGGAACTTCTCCTTCTGGACAAGGCCATGTATGATAAGGAGGGTATACGCCAACTGAGTGATAATACCTATGTTCCCCTGCATGTTGGAGGAAGGAGTGGACGTGGATGTAATCACACAGAAATTATCTGAAAAGATGCAGTTTAAATCGCCCACCACTCCCATTTTCCATCTACCCAAAATACACAAAGATGGGATGCCCCCCAGGTCGATCGATTGTCTCAGATATAGGTGGCCTTAATGAGTTTCTTGGACAGTGGGTCGACTCCCAACTCCAGCCTGTTAAGAAACAATTGCCAGGGTATATTAGGGATTCTGGTCATGTACTGTCAGCCCTTCAAAATCTCAGGGGGGTTCCTGTGGGAGAGTTTCTGTGGACTTGCAGGAACTGCTCCACTGCTACATTGTTTGATGAAGAGTGTAAAATCCGTGGCTATACACAGGACCATCTTGATCATGCAGAGAGAATTGCACAATCAAAACATTGTGGGGTAATACTGCAGAATGCCAAAACAGAAATTGAATTGGATGTAAGAAAAGAGGACAGTAGACCTACCCTAGTACTTGCCTATTCAGAAGAATTTGATAAGATTAAGCAGATTATCAACAATCTTCCTATTCTAAGCAACAATCCTGATTTTGCATGAGTACTACAGGATGGCGTGCAGGTTGTGGCACCTCGGGCACACCTACCATGGCAAGGAACTGCTGGCTGCAGTCAGCACTTCCATGCCACACCCTGGCTTGGCTTGCCCCGCATTTCTGATGTGTCGGCTGCTTAACTGATATTCAGGGCTATAGGGGGCATGTTGATTGGGTGCAAAGGCTCGGGGCTGCCTCCTGAAAAATATTCATGGGCATCCAGCTATGGGCCTTGGCTGCAATGCTCTGTTCATGGTGGTAAGGCCACATCTGCCACCCTCACTAGAATTTAGTTCAGTAGCCTAATTACATTTCTAATGGATTGCTTACCTGTCCAGCATTTCGGTTTTCTCATCTTGGTATCTTTGTTTACCTTATTTTTGTGTTCTGGAGACCCCTAATCCATAGTCCTTCAGTTCTGGGGGGGGGGGGGGGGGGATTTTTTGCTCCACCCATCCAAGCATCCAGCAGATTAGATAGCATGGACCCCAGTGGTCTTTAAAGAGAAATGTATGGCCCTTTGTCTTTATTCAATTCACATGTATGGAAATAAACAACAAAACGGTGGAGAGAGGCCATAATCTGTGGACTTGAGAAATTGAGAATGTGTATGAAGGGAGATTGAGAGGTTGTTCCAAGTAGTAATGGCTAAACCTAGGCGTTTAGGCTGCAGTGTACTGCGTTGGCACACAATGGTGTTTATCACCACTATACTTACAAGAATTAATGCTATGGTGCTGAATGATACCTGTAGTATACTTTAAACGTTCAGATATTTCAAAGATTATTTTCAAGCTTTAGTTAAGCCGGACATTTTTATGGATCAATTTTCTGTTGACCATAAACAGTTGTGCCATAACCCAACAGCGTGTGACAATTAACATGTAATTAGAGAATAAATACCAAAAATAATTAGTTTGTTTGGATGTTATTTAATCACACCCAGACAAGGCAAGGGGTATAAGAAATAAAACATGACTTAATTGGAGAAAAAAAAAAAATGTTCAAGAAAAAGAGGAATCCACCAAATGCTGGTGAATGGTTTGTCCTGCACGGCTTTGGGTGCCAGCACAGATGTCCATGAATCTCTGGAGCACAAGCAGGGGCTGTCTCGAAATATGCTTCCACCCTCTCTACTAAGTCAAAGTTATGCAGGCTGATGCACGCCATTATAATTTGCACAACCTTCTCTGGCTTGTGTTGAAGGGCGCCCCCTGTGTGGTCCAGACAGCGAAATCTGGCCTTCAACAGCCCAAAGGCATGCTCAACTACAGCCCATGTGCGGCGGTGGGCCCCATTATAAGCCTCCTGGCCAGGTGTCTGGGACCTTAAGAGGGGTGTCAGGAACCAGGGCAGCAAGGGATAATCTGAATCACCTAAAAGATAAATGAAGATGGAAATGTATTTAATAACAGGTAACAAAACAGCCTAGACAAAATTGTATCACAAAAGACTAGAGCATTTGTAACTGCAACAGGGAGAAGGGGACATTCAAAGAGGGACATGAGCACATTCGAAGTGATGGAGGGCAATGAGACCAATTGGCTGACGCAATAAACAATAAAAATAAATAATAAAAACAACAATAAAACCAATTACAAAAAGGGGACACATAACAGAAATTAAAAACACATTTTAAAAGTAACATAAACAATAAACAGGCAGATCCACTCCAGCAATAAACTCGAACCCACAAGCCAACCTCCAGTCAGCTTGCTGCTCTCAAACGGGTGTATAAACTCCTCAAGATAAATTGGAGGAGCCAGCGAAGCCGGCCTAAACAATGAAAATTAAAAGATCCAGCCCCACGACACATTGAACTTTAAGAGAGTGGCAATCTAGCGGTTGCCAAAAAGAAGACGCAAATAAAAAAGGGTCACTATACTAGCAACACAAATGAACAGCAAAAATAAAGTAAAACAAGGGCCAAATGGGACACCTGGAAGCTGTTTGGGGGAAGGGGAAGCTAGGCTAGCCTAGGAGAGTGGGCTACAAGGAGGAGCTATGTGGACCTAAACAGACTGAGACACAGGAAAGCTGTTTGGGGGAGGGGAAGCTAGGGTAGCGGGCAAGGAGGAGGAGCTATGTGGACTCAAACATACAGAAACATATACTCCTGAGCAGCTTGGGGAACCAGAGACACATGCATACTATCGATGGCGCCCATAACATATGGCATATTTGCAATGTAAAAAAAAAAAACAACCTCACTGCGTTCTAGGCTGCCATGCTGTCAAGGAATGAGATGTATTTCTCCTGAAGGACAGCCATGCTATCGAGAATTATAGTCAGGGCGCGGATTGGCGGAGGTTAGAACATGCCAACTGACAGAGCTTTTAGCCTCGCGAAGGAGCCATTCTCTAAAAATTGAAGACAACCAATCAATTTGGTCATACCTCCAATTGCATGCCCCTTTCTTGTGGCGGGGGCCAACCATGGCTGCATCTCTGAGTAAAGCTTCTCAAGAGAAAGGCAGTTCAGTTGGGTCAATTTGAACAGACTTACAGGTATGTCTAATCTCTGGAAGGTACATGGTTAACAGCCCACACTGTTGCAGATGCTCATACTTTTCACAGAGCTCGTCAAGGGACTCCATTGTAGGTGCAGAGATGTAGGCTGTATTTTCACTAGCAACAAAAGACTGCTCAAGTTTTCCCGCTAGCAAAAAAGATGGCATGCGTTTGAACCGGAAACCTGCAGCTTTTATAGATCTGAAAACCCACAAAATCTACCCAAGCGTTAATAAGTGATTGTGTGCAGGAGACTTGCCTATCGTGGCAACTGCATGGTTTCACTTTTGTTTTATTTTTTTAAACGTTCCCCCGCCATTGTCAACTCATGCTGTCCATCATCTTGTACAATGGTCGGCCACCCCAATTCTTCCTAGGGCCATTCAGTGCCTCCTCTACAGACCTTAGCAGCACCTAATCTCCCTCTCTCCCTTTGTGATCTCCTGATGAAAATGTACACAGCCTATTTCATGGTCACTTGTCGCAGATGAAAATGCCCTTTTTTTGTGCAATTTAATAAAAAAAAAAAAACGTTTAACCTTCCTGGTGCAGACCCTCTCATCCATTCACTTGAATGTGGGGACAGACGTGCACAGAGCTGCTCAGTGTAGAAGGTGCTAGATACTTGTGCCCTGCGCCGGAAGGAGGTAAGACGTCCATGAGGGTTGGGGGTGCCCGGAGCACTGTCGGCAGCGTGGGTCTAGAAGTCCAATGTTGCCTAGTAGCAGAGGAGAGCGGGAGGAGCACAGCAGGGCGTTGAGAATACATGTCTGAAGACTGATTATTATGGAGCATCACTGCTTCTTGGGCCATGCCCTCATGCTTCAGAAGAGAAGTCATAAGGTGATATTGTGACCATTTTTACTTCAATTTAAAAATGAAATACAGTTTACGACATTGCCAAATGTAGCCCTACACAATGGCCTAACAATTGGCTTTGCCTGAAATATGACTTTAAAGATTCTTAGCGAACAAATCAGGCATGAAACACTATTATATGTTCACATTATATGTGAAAGGAAATGGCTGTGCTTTCACTGATGGAGTTAGAGGGTAGGTAAGATGGCTTAGAGTTGCTATGGCATGTAGAGGTCTGCCTTAAAGTGGTCCAACACCCATTTGTTAGAACCCTCCCCCCCCCCCCATGTGCTCTGCTTTTCCAGCCACCAATGAGAATAAGTGAACTTGGGTGGCCAATCGCTTTGTGAGATTTCGCATGGTGATTGTGGTGGAGGTAAGTGAAACAGTGGTTTTTGGTGGTGCCTGGGTGCTTCTTCGTGCTCAATACATTGGCGTCCAACACCCATTTTTAAAAAATGGGTGTTGGACTGCTTTAATGCAGAACAAACGCTGTCTGAAACCCCCCAGAATCACTGAGATGATCTCGCCTCTGCCTGGCCCGGTCCTACAGCGCATGTGCGGGCTGTCATCCAATCAGAGCCGATTGCAGTGGATATTAAATGTTCAGCATATGGCTCTTGTTTTTGGCACTCGGAGTAAGAGCAGCAGCATCCCTGCACTGCGTGCACTCCCGTCCCTAGTCTATCTGAATGTATGGGCTTGAGAGCGTACACACATCCCAGGGGATGTGGCCACCGTTGTTTATATTGGCAAGGTATCCCAGAAGCAGGTGAATGTTGTGGCATCCCTTGGGGGGGGAGTCTAGGGCCATGCCACAAGGGTTTTGCTCTGCTATAATCCTGCTTACACCCCGATTTGCTTAGTAGGGATTCTGCAATCATTGTGACCTCCTCAGAAAGTGGATGTGTAACCCCTCAGCACCTGACAGCTGCCCATAGAAAAAAAATGGGCAGCAGGGAATTTGAATGGTGATTAATTGGCTTTAGTAGAAAGGAGAAATATAGCTGTATCCCCAATCGAAGAAGGTTTTTATCCCTTCGCTTGTATAACTCGTATATTTTTTGTTTTCATGTATATGTTCCTATATTTTATACACTACTTGCTGCATGATTTAAATTCTCCCAGGGCTCATTGCGGCTGCCTTCACAAACTCCAGATATGCTGCTATAGGGTCAATGTTAGAGCCCCATGCAGCTCTAGAGATTTGCAGTATTTAAGCAGATTTCAGTGTGAGAAAATGACTCCTCCAGTCATGACGAGGAAACGTTGACATCTTCTTGAAATGATGATTAAACCTACAAAGTCTAGACTTGGTTTATAAATGTGTAGATATTTTACGGCCAGTTCTAAACACAATCATTATCCTTTAATTTGTGCTCAGGGTAGCTGTGCTCTAATTACTGGAAGAAATAAAAGAAGGTCCTGTGGCAGAGCGCTATTAGGCCACTGAGATTTGTGAAAGACCCCAGCCCATGTGGTGTGTATTAGAGCAATGTTGGTAATTTCACTGCTGCTAACTTCAAATCCTCCAGGGGGAGTTAATTACAGGAAAACCATTCCAAATATCAATAAGCTGCATATTTTTCATGACAAGGGCTTTCTCGGCTCAGGTTGAACAACTGCAGAATGTTGCACATATGCTACCTTAACAAACTGGAATGGTGTTTCATTTCTCGAAGTATTAAGGGCTCGCCTCCTCCTCCTCCCTGCATGGCAGACTTGTAGCTTGGGGGAGTTTTATTTATGTATGTGTTCTTTCTAAGGGGGGGGGGACTTTTACCTAGCACCTTTTGATTGAAAGTTGGCAATACAGGCCACAGGGTTGTACAGACTTCTCCTTTGTGTTATGTTAATAGTGTCTTCTGTAACAACTATCAGCTGGGGGGGGGGGGGGGCTGTGCTGTGCTGTATGCTCATTCTGTAATGTAATGTCTAAAAGAGTTGACTTTCACGGTGATGTGGCATTCAATAAATAACTGTAAGGCATTCTGTCTGTTTTGCTGATATTTTAGAGCAGTCTGTTTTTTTGCTGGATCTATTTTGTGCGATTCTATTAAACCGGTGTTTCTTACAAAACTGGGTATTATAAAGTATTATGGTAATAGCATGAAGATAAAAACAAAGATTATTTTCATGGCTTGGTCTGCTC
Source organism: Gastrophryne carolinensis (assembly GCA_027917425.1). NCBI lineage: Eukaryota > Metazoa > Chordata > Amphibia > Anura > Microhylidae > Gastrophryne > Gastrophryne carolinensis. Next base: position 160,194,373 of record CM051234.1, read on the forward strand.
ACTAAGAGCAATAGGTAAAGTCTGTGATTCTTGGTCTGTTTGTGCCAACTAAATACTTTCTGTTTTAAATAAGTAAAACGTTGTACTCCTAAATAGGGGTCTATATTCTAAGTATGTCACACACCCCGCTTCAGATAGTCATTACACTTGGGTTATACCGACCTGTAGAGGGCGATCTTGCAGAGATGTCATGAAAAAAAGGGAGCCCCTCCCGGTCCATAAATACCTGGGACCTCCCACTCATTCTCCAGTCTTTCATCTCTGCAGACGGCGAGCAAGTCAGAAGATGGATGTCTCCTCGTTGCAGGTAGCCGGGTTAACCCCCAGCCTGCTTGTAAGTTTATTTCTGCCTGGACCCCCTTCTTATTATTACACCTTGCCTCCCCGCCTAGGCTGCTGGTCCGGGCAAGGGTAGACGGCACCTAATGGTGCTTAGGAGCTACGCTCCACCGTGAGACCCCATACTAAGGGGTAGGCGGTTTGCTGGGTTGGTGATCCCGGTTAGGGATGCCCCGTCCCTTGCCCTTCCAGCGTGGTTTCCCCCCCTCCCGGATTGCCCTTGCTCCTTAGAGGGGGGGGGCCTTTCTCCCTTAGTGTAGTCATTTTTTATTCGGTCAGTACTGTGTTGTGTGTGTGTGTGTGTGTGTGTGCGTGTTCACGTGGGTGCACTTCATGGTGTTTCTCAGACGGCGCCGGCTGTGCCGATGGCGCGGGCCGTTGTCACAGCTTCGGTGGGGGAGCTTCTTCCCCTCAGGTGCGGTTGGTAGGGGGGCGGGGTCGGGCGCTCGGCGCGATCGCCTACGGCCCGCCCCCCGTGCTCCTGCCGCCCCTGCGGAGCCGTCGCCTCTGGCCGGGAGCGGCCTATTGTCAGGGGGGAGGGGCGCGAACCGCGCCGGCCCGCCCTTCTTCTCCCTCTGCCTTCCGTGTCTCCCACCCCTGGCTGGACGGACGCCATCTTCCTCCGTGAGTGGCCCTTGGGGCCTCATTACTTCTTATCAAGCATATTCATACATTTATTATATATTATATAGTTATTTATTTATGTAGATTCCTTATGTCATTGCTAGTGTATGTCTTAGTGTGCTTGGGCATGATTGAGGTGCTGAATAGCCCTGTATTCTGTCTTCCAGGTGGACCCTTGCTGGATCCTAAAGGGGTCCTCCCGGTCCTAGGGTCCCTGGTTTTAATTTTAGAACTCCCCATAAATCCTCCCACTCGGGACACAGAAGGGGCATCCTGGGTCGCTTATATTGCGTAATTCCCTCGGGTATTGCGTCTACCTATAAAATCACCATATGGAGGCTTCCCAGGATACCGGGCTCGGGCTCCCCTCGGGGCAACCCTGGCAGTGTTTGGGGTGTGGGGCATCCCTTACAGGGGATGATGTATTCCTTTGCATACCATGTGCACAGCAGACTATTACGCGGCAGTCCGGATCCCATGCGTCGGGTTCTGCGCCGCCGGTCCCTTCTCCTACCCCTCCCCGACTGATTACTACCCCGGGTGATGTTGTCACGAGTGGGGAGTCGCAATCTGAGGTGTGTGCCAGATTGTCCAATTTTGGAAAATTTATTTTCTAGTGCTGTGGCCAGAAAGGCCCTGGCTAAGAGAAAGCACTTGTCCCCAACCACGCAGGCTTCTGACCTTGAGGAGTTTGATTCACTGGACTGGTCCGATTACCCCCCGCTAGAGGAAGGGGAGCTTTTTGAGGAGTCAGATGGTTCTGACGATCAGCAGTATGTGGGCGCTGATGCCGAGCGGGGTCAGGGGGATTCTTTGGATACCCCTAAGGTCCTAGCTAATATGTTTGAGGTTTGGGCAATCTCTCCTCCTGAAGCAACCCTTCCACAGAAGGGGTAGTTCTTTGAAGAGGCTAAGCCGCGCTTAGAATTCCCTAATCAAAGGCATTTTGACGGCATTATTCTTAAGGAATGGGAGAGGCCTACTCGGCTTCTGGGTGTCCCTCCGGGTTGGGATAAGAGATATCCCTTTTCGGTGGATGCTGTGAAGCGCTGGTCGTCCCCTCCCGAGGTGAACGCCCCTGTTTTGGGGTTGTCTAGCACCTCTGTCTTGCATTCTCCTGACTGTTCTACTCTCAAGGACGGTGAGGACAAACGCATTGACCAGATGGCTTGTCATGGCTTTGCCAGTGTCGGGTCGGCCTTGCGGCCTGTCTGTGCTTCAGCGCTTTTAATAGTGGCTTCTAGGTCGGTTGTCAGGGACCTATTGTCTACCTCCAGGCTTGACACGGCTAGTGATGACTTCACCGCCCTTAAGCGGTGCGAATTGTTTTTGTCATTTGTGCTAGCCGCCCTGGATGATACCATGGTGATGTGTAGTAGAACTTCGGCCTTGCTGGTGGCTATTCGGCGATCGGTTTGGTTGCGCCAGTGGGCGGCTGATTTTGTGTCCAAAAAGTCGCTTACGGCCCTTCCCTTTCTGGGCTTGCGGCTCTTTGGAGAAAAATTGGACTCGGTCGCAAAAGGAGGTAGGTTACCACAGCGAAAGAAGCAACTTCGTCCCTTTGGGGGTGTGACTTCCTTTACCCCGTCCTTTCGTGGGGTCAGACCTGGCCGGGGATCGGCTGTCTTCTCCTCCAGAGGTGATTCCTGGAACAGGGGAAGAGGACGTGCCCGTCCAGGTCACAGCTGGGGCTCTAAGCCCAAAGCCGCTGCTAAGCCGGCTCCGCAATGAGGGGGCGCCCTCACCCTCGCGGGTGGGGGGGGACGGCTGCAAAACTTCTCTCCGGTCTGGGACCAGGAGGTCTCGGACAGATGGATTCGGGAAGTGGTGTCTTCCGGTTACAAACTGGAGTTCGAGATCCGGCCTCCTCCCAGATTCTTCAGGTCTCGTGTGCCCTTGGATCCTCTGGCCGCGCAGGGGCTCCGGGCAGCAGTAAAAGATCTCCTGGACATGGCTGTCATCTGCCCGGTGCCTCCCTTGGACCGGGGCCTGGGATACTATTCCAATCTGTTCGCGGTGCCCAAAAAGGATGGCTCCATTCGTCCCATCCTGGATCTGAGGTTTCTCAACAGGTTTATCCGTCCCAGGAAGTTCCGCATGGAAACCCTGCGCTCAGCCATAAATTCGCTTCGTCAGGAGGACTTCATGATGTCCATAGACATCAAGGATGCTTATCTGCATGTTCCAATCTTCCCGACACATCAAATTTCTCAGGTTCGTGGTGGAAGATAGGCATTTTCAGTTTGTGGCTCTTCCGTTCGGCCTTATCTCGGCTCCAAGGGTTTTCACCAAGGTGCTGGCAGGGGTGATGGCCCTTCTCAGAGCCCAGGGTATCCGCATCGTGCCTTATCTGGACGATCTTCTCATTATGGCATCCTCTCTCCACCAGGCAGAGCTAGATACCAGGACTGTGGTGGCCACTCTGGAGAGATTCGGCTGGGTGATCAACTATCCCAAGTCCTTCCTCTCTCCGTCCAGGGTGGTGTCGTTCCTGGGAATGTCTCTGGATACTTCTCAGTCCAGGGTGTTCCTCCCCCGGAATTAAGGAATTGACTCAGCTTCTTCTATCCATTTCTCGTCCGTCCATCCGGCTGGGGATGAGACTGGTGGGATTGATGGTGGCTTCGTTCGAGGCATTTCCCTTCGCCCAGTTTCACACAAGGACGCTCCAGCTCCATCTGTTGGCGGCCTGGGACAGGTCTCCGCTGTCATTGGATCAGTCCTTTCTGATGTCCCCCCGGGTTCGGCTTTCCCTTCGGTGGTGGCTGGAACCAAGCAATCTCATGAGGGGCAGATCCTTTCTGACCCCTCGTTGGGAGACGGTCACCACGGATTCCAGCCTGTCAGGTTGGGGGGGGTTTGGAAGGATCTTCAGTTTCAGGGACTGTGGGGGCCTCAGGAGGCTCACGATCCCATCAATGTTTTGAAGCTGAGAGCCATCAGGTTGGTTCTGGGTCGCTTGACTCATCCGTTACAGGGTCTGCCAGTTCAAGTTCGGTCGGACAATCGGACGGCGGTCGCCTACATCAATCACCAGGGAGGGACTCGCAGCAGGCGTGCCCTCAGGGAAGTGTCCTTGATCCTGGCCTGGGCAGAGAGCAATGTCCCATGCATCTCGGCGGTGTACATTCCGGGAGTGGAGAACGCGGAGGCAGGTGCTCATCTCGCCGGGGGGGAATGGTCTCTCAGCCCCATGGTGTTTCGGTCACTTTGCCACCGGTGGGGGACTCCGGAGGTGGACCTCTTCGCCTCTCGTCACAATCACAAGCTTCCGCCATTTGTGTCTCTCTCGCGGGATCCACTGGCTCTTGCAGTGGATGCCATGTCTCTGAACTGGAGGGATCTGGGGTTTCTGTAACTGTTCCCTCCGTTTCCCATGGTGGGCAAAGTGGTGCGCAAGCTGGCTCTAGAGGGTGCGCCAGGTTGGATCAGTTAGATCTGCCCCTTCTGCCGGATCTGCTCACTCAGGGTCTACTGCTCTACCCCAATTTACCAACGCTGGCTTTGACGGTGTGGCTGCTGAAACCTCCATCTTGATGGAGGAAGGTCTGATGCTGTTATTCAGACTCTGGTTAGGGCTAGAAAGAAGTCTTCCTCTGCCATCTACTATAGGATTTGGAGGTCCTATATTGATTGGTGTGAGGTCCGGGCCTTGCCTTGCAGGGTGTTTTCTATCGCTAGGGTTTTGGAATTTCTGCAACATGGTCTGGACCTGGGGTTGCAGCTTAGTACGTTGAAAGGGCACGTTTCTGCCCTGGCGGTTTTCTTTCAAAGGTCTTTTGCTCTTCATCCTCTGGTTAAGACCTTTTTCCAGGGGGTTACGCATGTGCGGCCTCCTAGGAAGCCTTTGCTCCCAGTTTGGGATTTGAATTTGGTTCTTTCTGTCTTTCAGGGTCCTCCTTTTGAACCTTTGCAGGATATTGCTCTTTCTACGCTTACTCAGAAGGTTGCATTTTTGGTTGCCATCACTTCCATTCGGCGTGTATCAGAGTTGGCGGCTTTGTCCATTAAGGCCACGTACTTTGAGAAGCATCAGGACAAGGTTGTTTTCCGCTTCAAGCCAGATTTCCTTCCTAAGGTGGTTTCTGCCTTTCATCGTAATCAGGACATTGTTCTACCCTCCTTGTGTCCTAAGCCCAGCAATGACAAGGAGAGGGTCTTGCATTCACTGGATGTGGTTCACTGTGTGAAGTACTATTTGGTGGCTACTTCTTCCTTAGGTAGGACGGATGCCCTTTTTGTGGTGCCCTCTGGGCCTAGGAAAGGTTTGGCTCCCGCCAAGTCTTCCATTAGTAAATGGATTTGCCAGGCCATTGTTGGGGCCTATTCTGCCAAGGGGAAGGTTCCCCCTTTTCGTGTTACTGCTCATTCTACTCGTGCCGTTGGGGCGTCCTGGGCCTTCCAGCATCAGGCCTCTGTTGAGCAAGTTTGTAAGGCTGCTACTTGGTCTTCCGTTCACACTTTTTCCAAGTTTTACAAGGTTGATGTGCGGGCCTCAGCGGATGCTGTTTTTGGCCGCAAAGTTCTGCAAGCTGCAGTGGTTTAAGTTTGTGCATTATTGCCTTGTTTTGGATCCCCGCTGGGATGTCGCACACCCCGCTTCACAACGCCCTTTGGTATTCATCCTTTCTATGGTGAACCTTTTTTACTGTTACTGGTTATTTTGGCTCTTCCTGGTCCCTTTTCTGCTGTCTTAATACTGGGGAATGAGTGGGAGGTCCCAGATATTTATGGACCGGGAGGGGCTCCCTTTTTTTCATGACATCTCTACAAGATCGCCCTCTACAGGTCGGTATAACCCAAGTGTAATGACTATCTGAAGCGGGGTGTGTGACATACTTAGAATACCCATTTTTCAGGTGAGTATTCACAAAATGGTATTTTTAGCCTCTGTGTTAAGCCTACAGTGGCTTGCTTCTCCGTTACTTTGTTTTTAATATAGATATTAGCAGCTGGGCTGATGCTGGTGCTCATTCTTGTATAGGAGTGTGTGAAATAGTCCACACAGGCAGTGACAGACTGGGGACAAGAATTAGCTGTGGATTATACCGGCCTGGTATGACAAGCCTGCAGCATCCCCACTGAGCCCTAATCCAAATGTCCTCCAAAATGAGGGGTTTCTTGGCTTGGAGGGTGAAGTGGGTCCAAGTACAGGGGTGTTGTGTTGAGACGAGGGATGCTGGAATTAATTGGAAGTGTAAGATGCTGCAGCCCACCTGGCTCCTTTTTAAAACCATTTGGAATTTTACTTATAACAGTCGGTCATCCTCCTGTAGTCGTATTGGCCTTGCCTCTATAATATGTACAAAATAAGTGGGCGTTGTTGCGTTCTGACTTGTACCAGTAACGGACTTGACATGTTTTCTGACCAATATTAATGGGCTTACTTCAATCAGCTTCTCTCCTTTAACTTGGCACACCAAGCAGCTCTTATATAAATCAATGTGAATTTAGCATTCAACTCTACATGTCATCCAAGCATTTAAAAAAAAAAAAACACATTTTCTAAAAAAAAAAAAAAAAATAATAATAAAATAAATATATATATATATATATATATATATATATATAAAATGTGTGTGTGTGTCAATCAGGTAAGAGAGTTAGAAAAATAAAATTTGAATCGTTTTTTGCCTCCAATTATCATGAGACCTGGGAAACTGAATTCCATGTTCCCTGGCATCATTTATTGTACTGTATTTACCCTCAAATATGAGTTGTCCAGGAGGGTTGGATAGGTTTGGCCTAAATTTATAGAGAATATGGTGGCTTTAGGGCCGGCATACTTTGGCCAAGATATATTTTTTTAGGTTTGCCTGATTTTTTTTTTCCGTATGTATTAAAGTCCCTGTCCAGACACGCACTAACTTTTTTCTTCTACAAGTAAAGCCACTTGTTTCCATTTCTGTGCGTGATTTGGGAAGGGAGTGTCATGCTGCATCTTTAAATCATGTTGGTGCTCTGCTGTGGTCAGAGCCAGCTGCTAGACCACTTTTTTGCGTAGTTCTAAAGAAATGTATTGGGTAATGTTTGGACTTCTACGTGCACAGCAGGAAATGAAGAGGCACATGGAAGAGAAATCAGGCGAGCTGCTTGCTGCCTTATTGATCAATGTTTCCTGGACTGTCTTTTCCTGGTATGGGGACAGCCATATTGGATCTCATGCTCAGCATGAGTGGTAAGGAAGGGAGTATTTTTATTTCAGTAACTTGGTAAGGAAAAGGAGTGTAATATTTTTATTCACCATAGTAGTATTTTATGATAGATTTGTTTTAAGTGGCTAGTGATTATTACACAATTGTAACATCTGTGTGGAGGAAAATTATTATTGGGGGCAATGCTAGTTAGTTGGTAAAAAAAACTGCACTTTGGATGCATCTTGCAGTTGCAACCTGCATCTCAGTTATCTGTTTATAGTGGATGTCCAGCCATTAAACTGCATCTAACAGGGAACTGTACAACAATCCGATGAGGTGAAGTTTGGATATGCATTTGACCCTCTAAAAAATACTGCACATACCTAAATGCATAGATTATACTTTATATCTGCTTTTCCTGATTTCAGATAACCCTCCCCCTGGGAGGTGTTGCTCTACTAGCGATGCGGGGCTGCTCAATGCAAGCTGGGGGGTAGTTTCTCCCCCAGCTTGCATTGCTATACATAATAGAGTGCCTCCAAATAAACTGGCAACGGGCTGCACAAAGGCCAGAAATGGCCTCCTAGGCACAGCTTTTAGGCCGCTAGATTTTTTTCAGATGCTCTATGTGTACAGGGATTTCCATCCATCCTCCCTTGTTCAAATTGTGGAAAAACACTAAGCCATAAGACGATTGTTTAATAAAAATCTAACCTAACAATCAATTTCAGGTGTCAGGATGGGTTTTATTAAAAGGAATAGTCACATGATTTCATGGACAACCTTTTTTTGGCCAATCTTTATTAGATGAATGTACTCATCTGAACTGTGATACTGAGCTCAGTTTTCCTTTGATGGAGTGATGCTTCAGACAAAGTGTCATTTTGAATGGTGCATTCATTTTCTTATACTATATGACGAGCCAGTTTTTAGCATATTTTTTTTTTATTTGATGCTTTTTTCATTCCATTTCAAATTTTTTACCTAGAATTTTTTTTTGTATACAGCTGATGTGAGCTTTCAGTGGTATTAGTATGCAAACAAGAGAATATATGCTGCAGTGGGCCTCTTATGTGTACTTCCTTAATTAAAATGGATTCTTTAAATGCAAACCTAGTCTGGCCCTAAGGGGGACCTACACTCAGAATAACTTAAAAGTGAATTGCTTGAAAGTTTAGTGTTCTCTTCTTGCTAATACTGTGCTACCATACAGAACATGTAATAACCCTGGCAAAACCAAAACCCATCAAGGTCTCTGCAATTGCACAAAATGTAGCATAGTCCTTTATAGACTAGACACAAAATCCATTAGAGGGCAATAGCTTTTTCCTAGTAATGATATATGTCCAGTGCAGTTGTCAGATATGGTCCTAAGCACCTATATGTCTCTGATGCCGCCTAAGAGAAAGGTGTTGGGACCACATGTAGTTACCGAAAGTTGCTCCCTTTTCCACAATTAGAATTTATTGTGTTGCTACATCAATGTTTCAGATCCTTACAGGGGCCTCTTCGTTGGGGTGCAAGATTCAGTCTGTCTGAAGCTTTTATCCTGATTAAGGGTCCTGTGAGGCACTGAAATGGTGATGTAACATGATGCACAAAATGATATACTGGAGACATATGCCAGAGGACATCTTATGGATTTTTGATAATGAATAATGTTGCCATCGCTTATGCCAGTGCAGTGTTGAAAAAAAGCCTATTTCAAGCTGCATGCAGTAATTTTATGTACAATGACTGGGTTTATATAATTACATGCAGACTAGTACAGTCCATTCTGAGTGTGGATTATACATGGTCTACAATTGCTTTATTGTGGATGAAAGTGTTAGTGTATCAACACACAAGAAAAGTGTTGTTTCCTTGTCTGCTTTACTGTTGCATGTGTTCATCCAATTCTCAAAATGTGATGTTTCTTACCTGTAGATCCAGAAGAAGATGCCCTTGTGAAAGGGAAACAGTCCATCAAAAGCCATGTTGTTGGAGGGCAGAATCTAGAGAGCGATAGCCCCATGGAAGGAGATGATGACACTTTGTCATCACTGGAGGAGAAGGACCTTGAAAATCTGACAGGTAAACTGAAGCCTCATGCTGCTGATATACAGTCCCCTTACACACTACTTGTCTATGTCTGCTACATGCTGAGTTTTAAGCATTGCCCAGATAAATGTTGTTCTTGCAACCATCTCACTTGACACTTACACTTTGACTTTTCTCGTCACCTTGACCATTTCTGCAGTTCTTGAAGTCTGCTGTTCAACAACACTGGTTTTGTTTTGAAGGGTGCTCCCCACTTTTACTAATAGCGTTTAATAACATATTGATCGTTTCCCTTCCTTTTTTGTTAACTAAAAGCTGCTGTCCACTTTACCCTTAGGCAGTGTGGAGCAGAAGGAAGGTCATGAGCAAGCAGAGAGCAGGGCCACTAATTTAGGGTATGTTCATTTCACAATGCCCTAGGCAGTCACACTCTGTGCCTCTGCTGTTCGAAGGATGCGGTGCACGTTGTAATTGCATCCTGTGTATTCCAAGCTGTCTGCCATTACCATTTAAATATAGTCAACAATTATTTGACCTAAAATGAACGGAAACATGAAATGGAGAGCTGACCAAAACGTATTGCACAATTCAAGCTAAATCTGTTTTGAAATAAAAAAAGAAAAAAACTGCACTCCCCATGTGAGTTATACCCCATACAAGCATGCATATGCAATAGGCATCTATTGCTTCCTGAATTATTCCAATAAAATATTGTGCTAAAAGTTTATTTTTGTCATACTACATTGCATTGCTATTTTTTTGCAAATACTGGATGCCATATTGCACTGCCAGTAATAATGATAATGTGCTCCTATGACCAAATTTGTGCTCCGCTTTTAACTTATCCGTGCAAATGTGCAACGCACCACAAACCACACACTAGTGAACACACCAGTAAAATGCACCAGTCAACAAACTAAGGGGCAGTGAGTGCAACGATGCGCCTGGAGTGGTGGGCTGCCCTAGTTACCGTGCCCAGGGAGAAGTTGGGGGGTTAGGCATCTTGCTCAAGAGCGCTTCAGTCATGTCCCATGGCCAGGAATTGATCCTGCAGCCCTCTGGTCACAAGGCAGCTGCCACCGAATATTTATACCTGATTTAATATTTGACAATGGGTTCCTCTCACCAGGGCTTGCCTGGGTGCGCTCCATTATTTCAGCTCTGAGTGCACCCCAGTGTTAATCACTTATTTCTGCTAACTAGTAGCACTTGCAACAAATATTTATAATTTTTCTGGCAGCTACGTACCTAGGAGCACATACACTTAGCAGGGCAAAAATGTACTTTCAAAAATATGCCAAAGTGCGTCTGCTTACAGAGTTTTCAATTCCTATTATATCCTATGAGCATTGAGAGTCCTGCCCCAGGTTTAGTAAATGTCAGTTTTGCATGCACTGAGAGTCACAAAGATGTTTTTTTCCTATGACAGGGTGAGCTCATATACGCTCATGGCTCACCCTGTCCTAGTGCTAGATAAATTAGGCCCAAAGTATAATTTATGTACAATAATAATAATAGATCATATTTTAAAATGGTATGATACTATATATTGTAGTATTATATATGTAGTGCCTTTAGTTAAATATTATAAAATGCTATCTGTGTCATCACACTTTGGTTTTGATTCTTAGTCTTTTTACTCAACACACAAAAAAATGCAAAAAAATTACATGTACCTTTTTTAGAGGTCAAGTATAGAATTGTGCCGGGAGGTAAAGGTAATTTTTTTTAAATGTGAAAATAACAGCACCCTATAAGCATAGTATGTATAGGCCACATAATGCTGTCATTTCCAAGTGGAAATAAATATTTATCCTCGCCTCACTGGAGAACCATGTAGATCACTTGTAGCAATACCTATTGCAGGACTTTTTGTGAATAGATTTTTTTTTTTTTTGAATAATAAGGCTCACCCAAAAACTGGTTGCAAATCTTACCCAAACAACACGAAAATAATTTGCCTAATTATTAGCATGACCCCCAAAATGTAAAGGGTATATAAGGAAATAAAATAGCCAGTAAAGGCCTACAAGGATGCCTATAGAACTTTCTAATGCCCATAGCAGGTAATAAGGGAGATTGTCGCAATTAAAGAAAGGACAAATATACTACAAATGCACTGACATTTTAAAAAGATATTTATGAAATGCCTAGGGTTAGGCGTTAAGGCTAAATACAAGTAAAATAAAACTTATAACATCTGCACACAGAGATGTTATAATGTATATATTATATAAGTAGTGAGACCACTAGAATTATTAAAAAATATTAGGATTTTTCAATATCCATAGCAGAGGGTGAGGGAGATTTTATTTTGGAGACAAAAAGATAGTTGCCTGGAAAGACTTCATTTACACCCAGGCTATTATGATTGTGCTAGGACTGGAATTACAACTGCTGCATTAAAAAATGGCTGCATGCTGGATTTTTGATGTGCACAGTGCGATGGCGATTACAGTTTGAGGTCAGTTTGGTGTGAACAAGGGCTTACACTACAAAAGATCTGACCTGAAAGGTAATAATGCAATGCTTATAATCAGGGGGTTAGTAAAAATGGTGCATAACTGGGATGGGATTGTAGAAGAGGGGCAGCCATGGCCTAGTGGTCAAGGAAGCGATCTTGTGACCGGATGCTGCATGGATGGGTTAAATGCGGAGGACACAGCACATTATTATTAAGAGGTATGCACCCCCTGCTTTGGCTAAATTTGTCCTAATTATCTGAAGAAAACAATTCTGTATATAAATTGCTATATGCCTTTTGTGATATGTTATGCACAATCTATCCCTGTATCCTGCTTTAATTAGTACATGTGCTTGGTTAGGGAGGAGGGCTACACGCTGAGCAGCATCCAAAAGCTGAGGCTGGATTTTCTTAATGTGGACCCGTCGTCCACTTGAGCAGTCTACAATGATGCTAAAACAGAGGTGATAGGAGTTTAATTACATAATCCTGACAATGGTGATGGGATTAAGAGGTAATCCTCCATAATAAAGTAATGTGGTTTGGAAATGAAGTGTAAATTGGAGCAGGCTGCAGTAATTGAATGTCGGGAAGAGATTGGGAAAATGTTATGTTTTGGCCTGTGCCTGGGATTCTGATGCTGGGGGTGGCAGGGGGATGCAGGGCTGCTCATCCCCTTCATTTGTGAGGACGAGCTCTGGGAAATCAGCAGCTATCTGCTGCCCATCTGCACACACAATGTAGCCGTGAAGTGGGAATAGAGGGCAGGGGCTGCTCTAATCTCAGGCTCATTGTCCACATGGCACACATGAAGATTGATAGCAGATTAAAGACATTCAGCCGTCTAACAATCGATGGCAATGACAATTTGTCTGAAATTTTTTGGCAGTAATTTACCAAAATCATTACCTGGCCCGTGCTGCTCATCCCCCAGCACTTTATTAATCGGGAATTTCCATGTCACTCAGCCTCTGCCCGGCCCCCACAATAAAGGGGGGTCACTGTCTAAGTCATCTCCCCGAACTAGGCCCTGCTGGGTCCAAAGAGGAATTCCAATAGGGTGGGCCTCAGGCTAAAAGGCAGGATATCATAGTGAGGCCCCACAACGACACTTATACATACTTTCACTCTGAGAGAACTATAGAAACAGAACGCATGAAAACAAGGATAGAGGGAATGTGAAAGAGCAATGGAGACAATGTGAAAGAGAAAGATGAGACAAAAGAGAAAACTGGAAAAAGAGGCAGAGGGAACATGGAAAAGAGAGAGAGAAGGGAATGTGAAAAAGGAAAACAGGGTGGAGGGAATGTGAAAGGAACAAAGACTGTGGGTTTAGGGGACAAAATAGGGAGAAATGTGAAATAAAGAAGTGGAATGGAGACAATGTTTAAAATAAAGGTGAGGGATGTGGAAAAGAGGTGTAGGAAGGAGGGAATATAACAAAAAGGAAAAGAGCGTGGAATGTGGAAAAGAGGGAGAAAATGGGAATTCGGGAGAAATAGACAGGAAATAAAGAAAAAGTAGAGTGTGTGGAAAAGGGGACATGTCATTTAGAAAAAGAGGAAGACAGAGTAAATGTGGAAAAGAGAAGCAGAGGTTGTGGAAAAGAAGGATGGGGTGTGGAAAAGCGAGAAATGTGGATATGATATGGAAAAGGGAAAATACAGGAAGAGATGTGGGAAAGAGAAAGAAGGAGGAGATGTGGAAAGAGCGAAAGAGGGATGGGATGTGGAAAAGAGAGAAACAGGGATGGGATGTGGAAAAGAGAGAAACAGGGATGGGATGTGGAAAAGAGAGAAACAGGGATGGGATGTGGAAAAGAGAGAAACAGGGATGGGATGTGGAAAAGAGAGAAACAGGGATGGGATGTGGAAAAGAGAGAAACAGGGATGGGATGTGGAAAAGAGAGAGGGATGGGATGTGGGAAAGAGAAAGAGGGATGGGATGTGGAAAAGAGAGAAAGAGGGATGGGATGTGGGAAAGAGAAAGAGGGATGGGATGTGGAAAAGAGAGAAACAGGGATGGGATGTGGAAAAGAGAGAAACAGGGATGGGATGTGGAAAAGAGAGAAAGAGGGATGGGATGTGGGAAAGAGAAAGAGGGATGGGATGTGGAAAAGACAGAAAGATGGATGGGATGTGGGAAAGAGAAAGAGGGATGGGATGTGGAAAAGAGAGAAACAGGGATGGGATGTGGAAAAGACAGAAAGATGGATGGGATGTGGGAAAGAGGGATGGGATGTGGGAAAGAGGGATGGGATGTGGGAAAGAGAGGGATGGGATGTGGGAAAGAGAGGGATGGGATGTGGAAAAGAGAGAAACAGGGATGGGATGTGGAAAAGACAGAAAGATGGATGGGATGTGGGAAAGAGGGATGGGATGTGGGAAAGAGAAAGAGGGATGGGATGTGGGAAAGAGGGATGGGATGTGGGAAAGAGAAAGAGGGATGGGATGTGGAAAAGAGAGAAAGAGGGATGGGTGTGGAAAAGAGATAAAGAGGGATGGGTTGTGGATAAGAGAAGGAGTGGGTGTGAAAAAGTTTGAAAGTCAGGATGGGAATGTGGAAAAGCGAGAAAGAGGTATGGGGATGTGGGAAAGAGAACGAATGATGGCATGTGGAAAAGAGAAGAATAAGATGTAAAAAAGAGAGAAAGGGAAATGGGATGTGGAAAAGAGAAGGAGAGGTTGTGAGAAAGGGAGTATAGCATTTGAAAGGGAGAAAGAGGGCTGGGATGTGAAAAGGGAAGGAGAAACAAAAGCAGGGTGGAATAGGAAGGAAACAAGAATGATGCAGAGATTAAAACGTGTATTCTCCAGCAGTGCCATGCTAAGAGCTGTCTCCTAACGGTTGGCTGCATGTTGCCTTTTTGCCTCCCCTTACAGAGGGTTTGAGATGGTGCAATGGCACAGATCACACACCCCAATGGCCAGCCATGTGTGAAGGGCTGCTGAGCTGACACTGGCAGGATGCTGCTACTACCCCTCCTTATCCTCTATGGCAATGAGGTTGTCCTAATGGGATTAGTCTAATGTGGAGGCGGCCAGGCAGAAGCAGCCCCTCTGGCTGAGGAACGGATGATGATGTTCAGCCATCATACTCCTCACACAGTCCCTGACATCACCCTGCCTGGCCACAACTGACAGGCTCGCCGTGTGTAAAAAGATAGTGGAGCGCTGTTACCTATAGCAACTAGATTTTTTTTTGTAATGATTTGACAAATGTAACCTGTCGGTTGTCTATAATTTGCTCAGGGTTAGAGAATGCTCCTGGCGGGATGCGGTTGCCAAGCAGAGCAGCTTGGGGATGCAGTTGTCATGGGCAACGGCTTCCCTCACAACGTGCGACAAAGAACAGGTTGCTATGTGTAACTGCTCTTACTAGGAAAGTAACATCAAAACGGTTTCCGATTAATCAATGTTCCCCAGAAGTAAACTGGAGTCTCAGGTGCTGGGGGCACACCCACACACAGAAGTACACAATGGCCGCTGATGTTCTGGGGCTCTGTGCCGGGAAGGGATGGAGTGGGTTCTGCTTCGGGGCTCTCACACAATTGTCTCTCAGCAGGTCCGGTCAGCCTGAGCACACCCGCTCAATTAATAGGCCCCTCCGCCGTGCTGAAGGGCACCCTGTCTGTCACCTCCTTCGAGCTCTACTTCGAGGTGGATGAGGATGATCCCAGCTTTAAGAAGATCGATCCGAAGGTAAGAGCCGAGGCCTGTCTCTTCCGGTCCTGCGATAAATCACTCCCCAACGGCCTAACCAGGCTGCAAACACATCGCACAGCAAGCGCTTCCCTGTTATGCAACCTCCTAACCATTCTACTGTTGCCCACCCCTAGGAAATGTGCTCCTTCAATTCAACCCGATCAATCTGGCCATGCCTTAAAAAAGTGTCTAAATAATAATATACTAAATAGAAATCGGCTGTAAAAATATACCAAAATATACACAAAGAGAGAAAGATGTGTGTTCCTATATTATATATTACATACTATATATATTGTATACGCACGTGCATATTTGGTGTGTGCACACGCACACAGTTTTATGATCCCATCCACGCAAAATAAATCTGTAAATCCTTTAGGATTGTTGAATCAGGAATCTGCCCATGCATTAACTTGTTTTCAATTTATGTCACTATCTCTAAATATAAGTCTGTAAATAATAGTCTGCAAGTCTGCGACTTACTCGATTTACTGGAATCACTATAAAACCTACATCTACTCACATGGTTTTTGTTTCTATTATTATATATAATATGAAAGTATTTATTGCAGGTACACTCTTACAGGTATTTATTTAGTACATGGATGTATATAAATTAGTAAGAATAGTATAAACCGGAGTAGATCTGTTTTAATATATAATATATATATTAGCCTTACTAATAATCTTCCTCTTTATATCATATTTTACTCGTATTCTTTGCTTCTTTGGAACTCATTTTATCTTTACTTTTACGTCATATTGTGCTGGTATTATCTTCTCCTCTATATATCTCATTTTATTTCTTAACTTTTGTGTCCTATTTCTCTCTTACTCTCTTATATCATAGTATATCTCATTATCTCTTGCATTCCCCTTTATATTTTACAAGCCCAAATACCTGCCCATACTGAATGTGTGTGTAATATATATATATACACCGTTTCTTTGTGTCTATATATAAGCTACATATAACCAGGATGATATTTTGTAATCCCTTATGGCTGCCCATACCGAATGAATACCGGTGTATTTACCGAATGTAAATACACACACACCTACTGTGTCTACATATAAACCAGGATGATCTGCCATATAATATATTTATTCTAAATATAATAACATATTAAAAAAAAATAAAAAAGTCACATGGCAGATCAATCTGGTTTATATAGAGAGACCTAAAAACGGTGGGATCATAAAAAATATAATATCATATAATCACAATTAAATGAGACTATGTCTCCAGTATAGAGTATAGGCCTGTAGTGCAGTGCTGGATGATGGCACAGTTGGCATGGCCTCGGGCCCCCCATTCATAAATCCTCGCTTCACTGCCTGCTTCTCTACAATCCATCCCCACGTCATTACTCGCTACACCGGCCACCTTTTGTTTTTAATCGTCACATATAGTAGATGATTCTGACAATGAATACTGTTTTTTTAAACAGTTATAAAATATCAGCCATTTAATTTAAATACAACGCTTACGCACATACAACACTATGCTGGTATTGACCCCTTACGTATTTCGATACAATGTGGGTTTCAAAATCAATCTCTAATATTATTTATATTATATTATATATTTATATATATTATTATATATATATAAACATGTATTTAAAATTGATGATACTTGGGTAATGAGGAGTGCATTTTATTTATGTAATCTAATGTGGTCCAAGCTGTGTGGGTCGGGTGCCCAGAGTGACAAGCCTGGAGGGGCAGATAGCATCAGGGTGATAAGATCGCGGTTTATCTTCACACTTGACTTGTTTGTCCAGCCAATCAGTGGCTACAGGCTTGTCATTAGCGCTACAGTAGTCACGGGCCAATTCCTCCTCTCAAAGCCTGTAAACTGTCCGCACAACATGGGCTCAACGGCCTGGAGACTGCAGGCAGAGCTTCGTGTATGCATTATATATGCATACACGATATATCTATATCCATGTATTTATAGGGGTGTGTGTGTATATGTGTGTGTGTGTGTATATATATATATATATATATATATATATATATATATATATATATATATATATTTTTTTTTTTTTTTATTTAAGAGACCTTTATAATGTGTATGTATATATATATATATATATACATACACACACACACACACACACACACACACACACACACACACACACATACACTATATACGGATTATATGTAGCATAATATAACGGTTTGCATGCTCCAGTGTAACTATTACTTGTTTAAAATGCCTTGTAAGTTGTTTTCATCCTAAGTAATACTCGGAGAGGTAGTAACATTTCTAGCTTTTACATAAATCGCAGATCTTCCGTAGAACTTGCTGAAATTACCAGTAGACTTGCAGTTAAATAATAACGAACGATAAAATAGTTGATTCCTAATAATAACGCTAAAGCTAAAATGTATAAAAAGAAAAATACCTTTTTTATAGCTATAGGAATGGTACATGGTGAGGACTCTGGGTGCCCAAATGGGCGATGGCTGACAGCAGCAGACAGAGGGAGTGAAGTTTCTCAGGGTGTTTTATTGGTCTTCAGTGTGTCAGCTGCAGGGCACAGGCTGACCTTGGCACTAGTATACATTTAACTTCGGTAAACTTTGCAAGGAGAAACCTTTGTACTTATAAGTTTTTTAAATAAATTTTTTGTTCACTTTGTG
The DNA here is from genome assembly GCA_027917425.1 of Gastrophryne carolinensis. NCBI lineage: Eukaryota > Metazoa > Chordata > Amphibia > Anura > Microhylidae > Gastrophryne > Gastrophryne carolinensis. Next base: position 160,212,342 of record CM051234.1, read on the forward strand.
ACAAACATTCAGGCAAAAGAAAGAGAAGGAAGAAAATTTGCTACATTTCATGGGCAAAAATGTACCTTGAATTTGAGTCCGATTGCTCGTGGTGTGAGTGGATTCACATTGTGTGGAAGCAGAGGGGTCCCCCCTCGCCTCCTGTGCAAAGCCAAAGTCCCTCCGTGCGTTGTGGCTGGGCCCGAGGGAGGGGTTCCAGGGGCCAGCTTGGTCCGCTTCTCTGTGCAGGGGAGACAAAGGGAGCCCCCGGCCCTGCAGATCGATGCCTAGTCCATCATTCTCAGTAATACTGCCAGGATTCACAGGCAAGAATACTTTACACACATGGTACATAGGCTCTTCAGTGGATCCTGGGAAACTGAGCAACTTTGGAAGTGATTTCGTTTCACCTAATAAAGCAATGCTTCTTTACATTCAGTACAGGTAGAAGGGAAGTTCATCAGTCTTAACGGCAAAATGTTAGTATCTTCCTTTTTCTGCTTCTGCTTGACTAAATGTAAAGAAATAGCAAGTTACAAGGGCTTAGCTCTGAGGAGAGGGAAGTATATATCCACATCCACATTAGAGCAGGACGAGCTCTGCCATGCACATAGTCTGGAATCTATGGGGCTCTGCCATCCTGTATGTATGTAGTTTCCCCGGATCACTGAGAAGTGAATGTGCCCTGAAATGAAGGGAATGGTGCCTGTGCCACACATGGTCAGAGATTATTGCTAGAGGCTCTCTCTGGGTTAGGAAGTGCATTCAGTAAAATGTCGGGGGTCCCCGGCTGCGGTGCAGTCCATGAAGGCCGCACACATCGTCCTGTAAACGTGTCCAGGCGCGGAGCGGCAATCGCCCGCCCCCGCGAAGCCTCTCATAACTTGTCCAGGCTTTTGGGGTTGGTGAGGATCTCCCGGGCCAGCCTCCAGGTCTGCTTTGCGGCGCTTTCCAGGGCCGAGTGTGGCTTCCCCTGAAAGAGGTCAAGGTTGGGCAGGAAGTAGTGCGGGCAGCGGCGACACTGCAGGCAGGAGATGAGCTGCAGCAGGATGCCGTTAAGGCGGTCGCCCAGGCAGGCCTCGTCCCAGTCAGTCTCCCGGGGGTGCTTTTCGCACTCGTAGAGCAGCAGGGTCTTCATGTGATAGTTATTGAGCGGCTGTCCGGGCAGCTCGAGGTGGCGGTCGCGCAGGGTCTTGAGCACTGACAGACACTTGTTGCGGCAGCCGCCCAGCAGCAGCCGGTTTTCGGCCTCGGCGAACTGCAGCACCCAGGCGTCGCTCTCGGCAGAACTCTGCTTGCCGGTCAGGGAGTAGCACTCCTTGGAGAGCAGGTTGAAGCCTTCGGCCTTGACCTCGGCCACCCGGTTGGGCCCGGGCCAGGGGATGTGCGGTAGGGGCCACTGGGCCGCGCTGCGGGGCCAGATGCCGGTGCACTTAAAGGCTGGCGTGATCTGCACCACGTAGCGCTCTCGGATCCGCAGGCGCACCTCGCTGGTGTCGGCGATCATCTTGACCACGTCGCGATAGCTGCACTTGTCCACGGCCTGGGCCACCAGCGTCTGGAAGCGGGAGCGGATCTTGCGGGCGGACAGGTAGCCCGAGGCGGTGATGAACTCTACCCAGAGGGACATACTGCGCTTGCGGCCATCGCTCAGCTTGAGCACGGCGCAGCCGGGCAGCGAGCCGTCGTCCACGAAGTTGAAGACCCCCATCTGGTTGAGGTAGAGCACCACCTCGAACTCTGTGGGCGACACCACCTCCAGGCCCTCGTAGCGGGCGTCGATCTCGGTGAGGGAGCTGATGAATCGCGGCTCCTGCACCTCCACCTCCTTCAGCACGTCGCTCACCACCTTGCACACCTCGCGGATGGTCTTGGCGATGGCCGCCTTGCGCGCCTGGCACCGCTCCGAGTAGTACTTGTTCAGCTGGTACACCAGCTTGGCCTGAGCCGCGATCATGTTGGGGCACACGTCCGGGCTGTACACCGGCGCCTCGCAGTACGGTGACGGATCCAACGCTTGGCCTGCTCGGGGCGGCTCTGCTAGGGAGGCCCGGGAAAAGTGCTGGCAAAGTGTCACACGAGTCAGTGATCAGGAGGAGCAGCGCATCCCCTTTCCTTCTCCCCCTTCTTCCTCCTCCTCTGCTGGGCCTCTGTCCGCCTGGCTGCCTCTGCCTGTGTCTCAGGGCGATGGCGGGGCTAGCTTACTTTTATGAATGGTCCCTGGGCCCGGGCGCGGGAGGGGCGGGGCTCGCTCTACCTTTCACATAGCACCGAGCTGTCAGCCCAGCGGCCAATCAGAGGCCGAGCTGCCCTCCACTACAGCCGCTGCACCCAGCCCGGGAGAGCCTAAGCCGCTCGCGGCCCGCCAACACCGGGGACCCCGATGGAGGAAGCACAAGCTGCCCGCCCTTATGCAGCCTCTGTGACCAGGGAACAGCAAGGACTGTGTATCATCCATGGGCCGATTTCACTTTACTGATCATCAATCTATAGATCGGATATTGTTTCTGAATAATCTATCCTCTATTCAGCGACATGTATAATAATATTTCTAAACATCTATCCTCTATCCAGCACATACAGAATATTATTTCCGAATGTCTGTCTTTCTTCTATACAGCTACATATATTATTTCTGTATATATATATATATATATATATATATATATATATATATATATATATATATATATATATATATATATATAATTTATTTCTGACTACGTATAGGATATTCTCTTCCATCAGGCTTTAGTCTGATTTTATATATATGTAATTTAAATATAAAGATGTTGGAGGGTAGATGAAGGGAGATACATTTTGATATAGATATTGCTGGTGGTTAGAAAAGCGGGAGCGAAGGATAGACTGAGAGGTTGGCTGGATGGATAGAGCAAGGAGAAGGGCAGATAAAAAGGAGGTGGATACAGAAAGAGAGAAGGGGTAAATGGATGGGAAGGTAAATAGGACTCCTGTAGTAGAACAAGTAAATAACTGTCTGACTTTTCCTCCCTGGCACTGCCCTCAGCACCCCATGACAACGCTGCCATTATTTTACCGCATAATTTTAACACATAATCGCGTCTACGGATACTTCTAGAAAACCTTTTTTTTATTTTGGTATCTATTTGTTGTGATTGTTGTTTAGAGCGAGGTTTTAGGTGATTCCCCTGCAGGCACAATAACTGGACTTTTTCACTCATGGCTTCATCGGAGAATTGTGTCTCTCCCTGTGTATCTATATGTATCTATATGTATTTATATCATCACACACTGGAGTTCGTGCTACTGTTTGTCCCATGTTTGGCTATTCCCTGAAACTTTTGCGGCAACCTAAAACGAGGTGTACTGATGGAGTACCGTTATATTTCCTAAAGGAAAGTTAGTATACAATACTAGGCAGCGGTACATGCTTTCACGCTGGAGCTTTTATGAAATATGAGGGCTTTTCCTTACATCTTAGCTGTGGGTGGCAGGGGTGATGAGGCGCCGGCACTGTGTACAGTATATATTGAATGTAGGCGAATAGCGGGCGGAAGGTCTAGGTGTGCGCCCATCTCTGTCGCCTAGCAACCAGAGGTTTTGCAATGGCTGGTCGGGGTAGGCTGGAGGTGCCCGGGCCATGCGTCACTCTGATTTCTCTGTGTGATGTGATGATGGAGGGGGTGTTAGTAAAGTGTAGCAGTGTGTAAAAGCACCAGACTTGCCGCCAGAGCTCCCAGCTAAGGATTCATGTATTTGCCCTATTTGTTCCCCAAAGGAGCTGACAATCTAATGCGGATAGGCTTCTCTCCTGCCAATCTGTCTTCAGGTGAATAGGGACAAGATGCTCTGCTCTCTCTGGGGCACCTGTTTTCAGACATTTTCAGGTGTTTCTTCTCCAGCTGTTGCTGCTGATGGTGTGCGGGTTCAGCGCCCTGACTCTTTCTCCGCTCTGCGGCTCCCCGGGGAGGAACCTGGTCCTTCAAAGCCAGCTTCTGGCAAAGGGGAAAGAAATCCTTATGCAGCTCTCACAGCCGGCAATTACTAATCTGCACACACTGCTTCTTCTTTATGGAAGATGAATTTTCAAACTTTGCTTCCCGTCTTCCACATTCCTGCACTAGAGCTGGTACCTTCACCATGCATGCTCTCCATAGGATCCACATCTGTGCCACCTCCACCAGCTAGATGCTTTTGACTTTGCTATTATGTTGTTTAATATATTACCAGTTTAATATTCTGTTTGTAAAATGTGTGGATCTATAAATACAGATGGATAATTACATGTATTATTTAGAATATTATTATATTTTTTATTATTATTTATATATATATCTCAGAACATTAGATGTAACTTATAGAATATATATTTATTTATTTACATATTATGTTTTAGAAAAGAGATATATATATATATATATATATACACATGTGTATATATATATATATATATATATATATATATATATATATATATATTTAATATAAATAATTAGCGTTACATACTATTTTTAGAAATATATATATATATATATATATATATATTTACACATTCTATATATAAATATATAGATCTAAAATGCAGTAATACTATATAATAGCTAGACTATTGAGTTAGCATATATAATTTAACTTTGTATTTCCTTCTTGCATCCATGGCTAACACGTTGCAACAATTGATCTTGGATAGTTTGTGTGAATATTTATGCATTTTACATGAAAGCACACGTTTTTGTGTGAGTGTGTGTGTACATTATTATCCTCACTCACGCATAAGCCACCCAAATCCTTTTTTTAATAGCCATTTTCTTTTTTAAATCTCAATTTTCCTAATTTAGCTTGTTTTACCTTTTGCAGAAATGTAATTTTTAGTGAGATTTCCTAAGTGCCCTTACAATACCATAGTTTCATAGCAATAACATGTTCTACACACACATGTTTGAAAACATGTGATTATGTTCTGTGTGTGAAACACAGGAAACGGAACAGGATGAAAGTATTTAAGGTTACCCAGTTAGAAACTTTGTTTGAAAACAATATGGGGAAACACAATCAAGTTGTCAAAGCTAGCATGAGGTGCATGCATATTTAGAGGTATTCAATATTTAGTTTTTTAAAGGATTTATCGTTTTTTCGTATGATGATTCTTGCGCATCATTTATTCAGTGTTACACTGTTGTGTGTGTGTGTGTGTGTGTGTGTGTGTGTGTGTGTATATATGTATATATATATATATATATATATATATATATATATATATATTATATTGTGTGTGTATATATATATATATATATAATTTGTTTGTGGCAGATGCAACAAGTTTCCTTCAGAATGCAGCAATGATTTTTATTTTTTGCTATTTGTAGTGTTTATGTAGCCATCTTGGTTCAAGGCAGCCCTAATTTCCTGTACTTTCCCCCTTGCCTGACATTAAGAATATGGCAAAGCTTGTGTTCCATGAGCTGCAGAACAGTGTCATGGAGTCCCACTGTAAGAGGCTTGTCCATGCACTGTTTTCTGTTTTCTGTCTGGGGTGTAGTGCCTTTCCCTCAGCTAATTGCCCATGAAATAAATCAGCACAATTGTTTATGTGAAGGCACTTCTAGCACCATAGTGCCTATGTTTCTGTTTGTTTTGCAGTTTTTTGTCAGCTTAGTACTGTTCCCAATGATGCTTCCTACAGGAACATTTAAGCAGCCGCACGTAGTTTCTCATTCATCATTTTCTGACTAAAACCTAAAACAATGGCTACTAAATAGCTTAGTTTCCTTTGCCATATGTAATTACAAAGAAACCTATAGAACTGCTTTCAAGATAATCGTTAGTATAATTTATATACTTGAGTTTGTAGATTATGATGATACTCTTGTATGTATGTGTATCTCTCTCACACTATCTCCCTCTTTTTGGGTGGGGGGTCATAGATTTTCAAGACTGCTAGACTGCTTCGAATTTCCTTCTAGCATCACATGTTTGTACATTTTCTAATTTTTTTTTTAAGTATTTTGATATTCTGTTATCCTTTAGATTTGTATAAAGGTTAGACTGTGTCTACCTAGTTATCACAAGTGAATATTATGCCTTAAAGAGACTTCTTTGTGTTATGGCTATATTTTAAACTGTTTTTGTGTGCATCTGTGTATGTATAATTGTATTGGGTCTGCTTTTTGTATATTATGTTGGCGGACAGGACAGTATATATATATATATATATATATATATATATATATATATATATATATATATATATATGGAATAATTGAAAACGCCAGACTCCTGGTAGGTTAACCTGTGTTTCTTTCATTCTTGTCTAATGGCGGATACAGCTGTGTCACTCCAATAGCATATTTTATAGTAAGTGTACTAAAATTCTAACATAGTATTTCAGCATGATTTCTGTCCTACAGACAGTAACTACATATATGTGTATATGGTACATTTATGTGGCCCTTCAAGCTTTTCCAGCATAAAACCTAGTTCAAATCATCCTTTATAATAATACATCAATATGTCTGCCTATTTAAAGGTGGCTCTGTGGTTTGGTGTAAGCTAGGTGGGTGTTTTGGATTGTTAAACCTAAAACCTAATTAGACCTTATGTGCTGTTTTTTTTTTTTTTTTGTAAGAAAGGACACGGAAATTGTTGATTTGCTATGAAATATTGCTGATTGATTTTTTTCTATTTCCCATGTAAAGTCTTGCATGAGCTGGCCATTCCTCCAGTATCTTCTCCCATACACCATTGTGTCATGGCATACAGAAGATGTGTTTGGGTCATTCAGTCGCTCTAATCATGCAGCATCGCCTTCATTAGTGATATGCTCAAGCAGCCAGAAAGCTTGGAACATGCAGGTCATTTATACAGCCTCTGCATGTGCCTCCTGTTTTTCATCTGCTTAGCAGGAAGGCTGCCTGAATACTGTAGCTCAAAAGCTTCTCTCTCCGTCGTTATGAGGTAGTAGAGGGGAAGGTTGGTGGCAAATTAGAGCTGGTCAGTAGGTTGCAGTGTGCAGTGCCTCTTCATTGCTGTATGAAGGGGATCAATATTACCAGTTGTGTTGGACTCTATTACACCTCCTCTGTTTGGTCAAAAACTGCATACATTCTTTTACATTTTGTTTACATGCAAACATTATTAAAAGAATGTACAATGATTACTGTAGAAATAATCAAGTGATTTTTTGCATTCACTATCTAAGCATAACAGCATTAATAGGTTTTGCAAGCTGATGTCACCAGGTAATCCTCTCATCTACGGTAGTTATTCAGCCTTAATCTGGATATATATATATATATATAATTTATATATATATTTTATATATATATTTTATATATATATATATATATATATATATATATATATATATATATATATATATATATATATATATATAATAGAGGGAGAGAGACAACTGTATTAAAAACAAAATTAGACTTTTTGTATTTTTTTTTAATTGATATGGTAAATATGAGCAGTTGTGGTGCATTTAGCATAGTCAGGTCAAGAGTACCACAATGAACAGCATGAGTAACCTATATTGTAATAGAATGTGGTTCTGCAACTAGGCCCATGTCGTTAGTGCCCAGCACAATGTGTGCCCTCCATTTTTTAATATTCATTTGCTAAGTAAAAATAAATTGATTTGAAAATTTAAAGACATGACATTCTTTGTCAAGTGAAAATGCATTACCTTCTGTTTAACGGGATTGACAAAAAGATGTAATTTTCTTTGGAGCCCAAATTTAATGTAGCCTTTTGCACAGCTTAGGCCTCCTTCTAGTCTTGAGGTCTCTCGAGTGATCAAGCATTCAAGCCACATCAGTGATGTGGGCAAGCCATTTAGGTTATGTAGCATGCCATGGGTATTCTTTGTAGTAGGTTTATTTGCAAGCAACCATATTTATCATTATATATATATATCTCCCAACATTCATATATACGCTTTTAAACATCTTGAGCTTTATTTTTATTCCAATGTTATAATTTCTGTTGCCAGCAAATGAACAGCATTTCAAATAGGAGTGTCGCAGAGTAGCTGCTGCATCGGGATGCATAAGGTCAGCGATGCCAGGGCTTAATATCCAAGTCCCCAAAAGATTCACTTTCTTTATGTTTTGACTGAAAATGTTATTTTTATCAATCTTTATAAAAAATATTCATGGTCCTAATCGGAGTGGTTCAGCAAATATAGAAAGTGTATGCGTAAATCACTTCTTTCCTCTTAGCACTGCCCAATTTCCTTTCGTATTATCACAGCATGGTAGTGGGGATTTCAATTAATGTTATATTATGGCAGAATTTTGTGATCTGGTGAAAATAGAAACCTTTCCCAATCTGAAGCCTGGATGTAAATTTACTGTCTAGGCCTAGATCTATCTGGGGCCTGCCAATCTGTTTTTCTTCTTTCTATCTCCCCTTATTATCTCTAGATCCTAAGGAGGCTTCTTATTTTTCCCCCCCCGACGGGTTTTGTCTGCTCATGAGGCCTGGTTTGGGTGGGATGACATTACCTCTGCAGAGAGTGAAAGAACTTTGATCTATAGCTCTGGCTGCTTTCACATGATTTTCTTTCTGGCTCTGGATACTCTCCATGCCCTTTCACTTAACTATCAGATAGGCACAGAGAATGACTAGAGGTGCTACCAGATGCATAGTTAATCACTGTATAAGGGATGGATGACGATTTATCATGGTTCAATTCGGCCCTGTATTTTCCATCTGTTGCTGATCATCTTCTTTTGTCTGGTACAAGTGTTATGTGCTCCTTACTGGCAAAGCCTTTCCCGAGCCTTTGCTGTATGCACTTCAATATAGAAACCTTTCCTAATTATATGGCGTATGAACCTGCCAGAGTGCAAGACACTTGTGATAACCTCTGTCACATAGAAGCTCAAAGTGCAGACAAATCACTGATTTGTATGTGTCCAGTAATTATTTTAACTGCTTACCTAATTCCCAATTATTTTACTTTTCACGTTAGTGTTTTTTTTATGATGACAGTTTTGTTACCTACTGCTTTGGCGCCCCCTCTTTTTTCCTTCTTTTTTTCTTCAATGCTGTGCACTTTAAAAAAAATGCCAAATTGTTTAGATGTATTTGTTTTCCTCCTCGGCCCTTATCAGGCCGAAAGAAGAAACCCAGTCGGTTTTGAAAGCTTGTTTTTTCAATCTATTGAATTAACCAATTTCAGATTTTCAGGATTTGCCTGAATAGATTGTAATGTAGCATTTATTGGACAAGATCATCCGAGGGTATAATCCACTATGTGACATCCTATAGTAACTCATGAAGCCATTTAATTTTTATTTCCAATGGCATTTTTGAAAGTGTATATTTTGCGTGCCAAAGGGATGTCCTTTTATTTTTCCTTATGTTGGCAAATGTGTGTTTAATGAAAGCAGTTTTCACTGCAATCTGTTGCCGTTAGCAATTGTACACCAAGATCTACAAGAAGAGAGAAAAAGAGTGACTCTATAGACCTAGAACGCTGCTTCTGGACATATGTAAGGTTGAGTGAGCTCCCTCACCTCATTAGCAACCATAGCAGCAGTGTTCTGTGTGTACAGTACTCATTTCTCTCTTCCTGTAGGTCTTTGTGCACAGACTTGGGCCTCGATTCAATAAGGGTAGAAAAAAATTCTCATGGTAGTATAAGATTCAGTTCATGAGAAAAAAGCCTGAGAATTTCACTGTTGCTGCATCGCCAGAAAAAAAGACAATAAAAGTCAATGGCACTTTTTACTACAGTGTAAAAAGTTCTCTACTTTTCCTTAGTAGTAAAAAGTACCATTGACTTTCATTGTTTTCTTAGCAACAGTGAAATTGTCGGGCTTTTTTCTCGTGAATTGAATCTTTTACTACCATGAGAATTTTTCTCTACCTTTATTGAATCGAGGCCACGGTGAACAGTTGCCAATAGCAACAGATTGCAGGTAGTGAACACTGCTTCCATAAAACACACGTTTACAACATTAAGAAAAAATTAAAAATAATAGATACGCTCAGCACCTTTAGGACATCCTTTCGGCACAAAGTATATACACTTTCAAAAATGCCAATACTGTATTGTGTTGCAAGCATTGCAGGTCAGATTTGCAACGGCAATGGCCAGATAACATTTGCAGGTGTTGAAACTATGTTGAGGACAAACTGGTGTTATCCTGCAAAAAAAAAAAAAAAGAGGGGGTTTTGTTTGCATATTCTATAAAAGAAGAAGAAATTAAAGGGATGTGGCCATGTGTTTTGCTAAAACTATTTAGCTTTCTGCAAGTCTAACTCAAACTCAACATGATCCGCTTTATCTTTGTAAATAGGCAAAGCATGAATTCACTCATTTCATCAAATTGGAAAGTTTCTGAAGTTTAATTTTAGAGATGGGGGAGATATATAGTTCAGGATAAAAATGGGACCGCTTTACCATTGGTATGTTCTGAAAATTAAAACCGTGCCTACTCGATTTTCAATGTAAAAACCTTAACATAATATTTAATATTATAATAGAATGAATTTAAATAACTTATTAATATTATAAATACTTATTAATAATATACAAACTGTTATTAGAACACAAATAAAATAAAAAAATAAAAAATAAAAAAAACACACTTGAAAAAAAGAGGCCTTTGCATGGTTTTATGATATGCCTTTAGTGTCTGAAAAATCGGCAAAGAACGCTGATTCAGTTGCTGTGAACTATTTATGCGCAATTGCTTCTTGCGCTGTGACGTTAACTAAAGCAGATTGTGAAGATAGCAAAATGAAATGTAGTGATTAATATTTCTTTCTTGTATTTACTTCCTTTTTGATCAAGACGCCTGATAGCCGTTAATGTTTTATGTCTGGAACAAGCACTAATATGCTTTTCTTTAGATTTTATAATTCTAGACACTCATTGTAAAGGTGTCAGGGGGATATTTAATCATCTTGTAGAGGTAATGTTTCCTTTGCATTCCATGACTAAACGTGTGTATTTAAAAACGCAACCTGCCATAACTGATTTGTCTTAATAAGGGGGGGGAATGTTCGTCATTAATCACTTGCACATTGTGATTTCTTGTGGACCAAACCTTTAGGCCAAGGTACTACCTTTCAGTTATAATTATGTTTTTATTGCAAAATTATGTGTCGTTTTAATCATTTTATACCTTCAAATACAGCACATTTATAAATAACCATATAAATACAAAGCCGATATTGAATTGACATGTATGGCCTAACATTTTTTAACTTTTGACAGAGTGGTGTCGCTGGCTTAAAAGTCCCTTATTTTGGGTCACCACCCATAGGTAATTATTTTTATGGAATTTCTGTTAAAAGGGAGCAAAACCCTGGTGCACCGCCTCTCGGGGCATCTGAAATGTGGATGGCCAGCTGTGTGATACCTCCCCCCCTCTGGGTAGCATCAAAACTCACCTTTACCAGCGGAATAATGATGAAAACATCATCATTGCACAGCTCTGCTTCTAAACGCAGCCGTATTACAATCATTAATGTGCATTGCATATGGTGCTGATTGGACGAGAGCGCCGTAGGACTGGGGAAAGGTACATTTTTATTGTTGATCTGAGGGGTTTTACATAAATACGTATCCCAAATCGGGGTGCTGCCGGGGCAACAAGCAAAACCCCGGATACTGAAAGTCCTGGGTTTTGTTCAGTTTTGAATTTCATATCTATGATGACCAAACAGTAATTGAGGAAGCAACTTCCCCTTTGGGCCACAAACCGCAAAATATATTTATAATTATCTTCTCATTCTCACTCCCTGCCTAAAAAGATTCTCAATCAAGGTCTACTTTTGTTTTCATGATTCCTTAACCCCTCAAATGTGGCCTACAACCACCCTTGTCCCTCATTGTTCCCAGCATGATCTACTTTTGTTGTCATGATTCCTTAACCCCTCAAATGTGGCCCACAACCACCCTTGTCCCTCATTGTTCCCAGCATGATCTACTTTTGTTTTCATGATTCCTTAACCTCTCAAATGTGGCCTACAACCACCCTTGTCCCTCATTGTTCCCAGCATGATCTACTTTTGTTTTCATGATTCCTTAACCTCTCAAATGTGGCCTACAACCACCCTTGTCCCTCATTGTTCCCAGCATGATCTACTTTTGTTTTCATGATTCCTTAACCCCTCAAATGTGGCCTACAACCACCCTTGTCCCTCATTGTTCCCAGCATGATCTACTTTTGTTTTCATGATTCCTTAACCTCTCAAATGTGGCCTACAACCACCCTTGTCCCTCATTGTTCCCAGCATGATCTACTTTTGTTTTCATGATTCCTTAACCTCTCAAATGTGGCCCACAACCACCCTTGTCCCTCATTGTTCCCAGCATGATCTACTTTTGTTTTCATGATTCCTTAACCTCTCAAATGTGGCCCACAACCACCCTTGTCCCTCATTGTTCCCAGCATGAGCGAGCACAACAAGCTGGTGCGACCACTATGGCTTGTTGATTTCACTCTCGCTAGGAGCAGTAAGGGACAGGGTTGGCTGTGGGACCTCATTTGGAGCGAGGTCATGGAAAAATGTAAAGAGAAGCACAGCAAATAGCTCTGACCTCAGTTGAGCTCCTTTGCTGCCTTCTTGCTATTGCCTGGACAGCCCATTTAAAGTAGACCAAAACCCTGGATTTTATAAAACCCGTTGGCTGGCCAATATACATAACGCGTCGGCGTTCCCACGGTGCAGGCATGGCTCTGCTCCAGTGAGCTTTTTTGCTTGCACATATTAGTGCGGCTAAAGAAATTGAATTAGAGCTCAGCCACACTCATGAATGGCATGTGGCACCCCCTGCATCCCTCTAAGTCTATGTGCGGCCCTACCAACCTTTCGGTTACAACAGGTATGGCCGCACACATCTCGAGAAAGATGCAATGGATGGTGCCGCTGGCTGCCTTCAGACTATAACTATGGTAGGTGTCTGACCCATTTCTTTCTTTCTCTCCATTCTATGTTCTTTATAAATCTTTCCTTTCTTTTTCTGTGCTTTTCTCTCCCCCCCCCTCTTTTCTTTTCCAAGGCAGGCAGGCCCACACAGTCTCTGGTGGTTCCTTTGCGTATTGTCCTTTTTTTGATTTTTGAATCTACAAGCCGCATATTACCTGATGGCCTAATATGATAAGTTGTGCTATGATTACATGCAAGTTACTGAGAGCTCTGGACTTGTATGTATAAAAAATGTTTAATAAAGACTGCTTTATAAAAAAATGCATACACTTAAATGCATGTATTGATACTTTCTAAGCAGCACACATCCGCAGACATTTTACTGTTTTAAAAGATTTTATTCAGTTTTTGAAGGATTTACAAGAAAATGTTTCCCCAATAGGGATATCACCTAATCAAGTAACATCCAATATGTCACTGTTTTACAAGAAAGCTACTGCCAATGAATATGTTTATATGATGAATGAATTAAATTATGGGGGTTATTTAAAAAAGGATAGCGCCAGGTAGTGCTAGTAGCTTCTGGTGGACGCTGTATGAGAAACCACATTTAAGAAAGCTAATCTGGTCAGTGCCTCTAACAGCGCCATGTAGCGTCACATGTATTATTACAGGCGGCTCAGCGTATAGCGTCGACACTCTAGTTCAAGAGCGCCACGTGTTAACTTTCGCTCAGTGTCGATGTCCCATACATTTCAATGGGCTTTCATTTGGTTGTGTTAAAACAGCATGTTTGACATTGTTTTTTTTTTTCTTTGTTTAAATCATTGTGTGACCTCTCCTGGCTGCAAACAAACCCTTTTATACATTTTTTGACTTTTTATATTTTTATGCAGAATTGTATTTACAGGTCTGGCACTAAAGTGTCATTGTCACAAAACAAAACCATGTTAAAACAATGTCATTCCATGTGTTTACGCTTTGTTACTGGTGTATGTGTTCAAAAACAGACTTTGATCACACAGCTTCTGCGCTCTATGCTATAGTGCCCAGCTTTAGAGTGCCGACGCTGTGTGTGTGTAGTTTTTTCTTAAATATGGTGTTGAGCGCCAGATGCACTGAGCTGGCGCTACCTCTCGCTCACTGCAGCGCTATACTGTTGTTAGAGCACCCAACACACATCATATTCATCAATGCCGGCCTGGTTGACCACGGTCAAATCTGGTTAAACCTTTTACAATCGGCTATTTCTATAGCTTCGCATACAAGATGCATCATTAGTCATTTTCTTATTTGCTGCAAAAGTCTGTAGATGAACGAACTAGTGAGCTAAACTGGGGAATTCTTTGTGCATGTTGTCTAGCGGGTCGTTTAGTTTTGTGTCCCAGGACTTGCCTGACTGATAACACTCTTGTTGGCGTGAAAGTGCAATGCAAATTATGACAGTTACAACTTTCTGTTTTGTTTAACCTGTCAGTGGATTTCCTGGCCCTGAGCCGACTCAATGGTGTTTCCAGCTAGACCATGCTCGCCCTAAACTCCAAAGGTCACATTTATACAGGCAGATTTAATTAATGAGGAGGGCAGCAACTGAATTTAGTGTTCTGCTAGCTAGTCTTCTACTGCTGCTCTAAAAGGTTTAGATTTGCCCAGCACTCATGTGAAGAGCGACCCTCAACCCAAGCTGGCAGTCATAGGAAGCAGTTCAAGCACACTATTGATTTTTCTGTTAGCTCTAAATAGTTTGTTGGATGGGAAATGGGTGACAGAGGCAGATAGGTTATTATTGATGACTTCAAGAACAGTTGTGACATGGTGCACTCATATTTTCTTCAGCATTGACATAATGCATCCAGTAGTGTTTAATAAATCTGAACTCCTTTAGAGCAAAGCCGAGTGTACGATTACTCAGTGGTATGGGCTTTAGCAGGGCTTTGTTTAAAAAAAAATGCTTATGTAAAAAAATGTCATGCAACAGTTTACACTTTTTTTAATTGCATAAATTTGATCTAGTAAAACATTTATAAGTGGTTGTAATATACATTAATTTAAAAATTATTCTGAAATGAAAAACAGCATTTACTGTGATAACGATAATGTCTAATATATATTGTACACACACACATTAATTTAATAAAGTATTCTGAAATAAAGAACAGCATTTACTGTGATAGCGATATCATCTACATGCACACACACAGCTATATATATATATATATATATATATATATATATATATAGCTATATAGCTATCATATGTACGCACACAACATACATATATATATATATATATATATATATATATATATATCCACCTGGCTTTTCTTGCCACGGAGATGAAAAACAGCAACAGCCCTGCGCTTCCTTGAAATATAGGCGTGCAATTAAGATGTTTGCACTCTGCATAAACAAAGCATGCATAAATAGTTAGAGGAAGGTTGAGTTACCACAGAATGGTTTGGGTTTAGCTTCACCATGTTGCTCTGCATTTAATCAGTATAAACTGCCACAGCAGCTCACCAATAACACATTGCCATTCCTAATCCACTTTTAGTTCCTGGTTTCCTTTTCTTGATTTCTATGCTTTAAAATGAGACTATAAAATGGCTCTTAAATTGTTTTTTTCTTTCCCATTCACATTGTGAATTGTGAATTGGTGCTGGTGTTACTAAAAAAACAAAACACCAAGTACTTGTTCATGTAATGCCCAACATGGCCTGGATTCATTGCAGTTTGGCCATAGGGATATAAAATACAGCAAAGCGTTTACAGACCCCATTGGTAGAATTTCTCCTACCAATGAATACATTTAACCTAATTTATAGCATAAAAGGAATTTAACGTAAGTTATAGAATAAAAAATAAACCTAGTTTTTAGATTAAAAAGTTGTAGTATATCAGTCTACAGCCATCTAATTTAGAGTACCTTTTTCAACCATTTTTTCAATTGTGCTTTAAAAGCACACGTGTATTGGCACATGCTTCTGATTGACTTGGAGAAGTAAAATCTTTAAACAAAATGAAATGAAACAGAAGGCTAACTGTTTTGAAAAACTTCCTTTAAATAATTCCTCCTCCTGGTATCTTGTTTAACATTGTGATGTTACGCAGATCTGATGTTTCACAGGGAACATATTCCAACCCTTTATAGCAAAAGGCACTAGTTGGCACGTTGCTCTTATTTATGATGCTACGGAAACAGATTTATATGAAATAAATACATTTGTGAACGAAAATCATTGTGTAATATTTTTCTGGAATTGAGTGTGCTTCTACATATACATCTTGGATATGTAATTTTGATTTGCTGTTGTGTTTTTTTTTTTAATATGGTTTGCAATATGCCATTGCTCTGTACCACTGTTATTTGACATATTTGGCATATAGGGCGGCACTGACATGAGTTCAGGATGCCATTTACAGCTATTGGTACAGCTCAAGGTTAATTAAAAAAAATAATCTAGAAAGCTTTCCTTTAAACAAGCCCCTTACCCTATTCCAAGATATTTACATAACCAAAATCAGTGATAGAAAATAAAGTCCCAGGGTCTCCTTTGAGGGCCCTCATCATCAAACCTGAACTGTGTATAGCTTATTTGTGGCATCTCAAGTGCACACACTGAGACAATACAGTTTGGCATAATGTTTCTGTACATGTGCCTTGAATATAAGCCTGTGATACTTGCATCTTAGTATGGGGTGGACCCACAGAGTCAGTTGTACTAGTGGGCCCCAGACATCCCATTCCGATGACTACTCCGGAGAAAACGGACAGCTGTTGCAGATTCCGACTGTAGTAATAGAAGAGAATAACAGGTGAAACTGCACTTTAACCCTGCTAACTGTCCTAGTGAAAAAGAAGAAACTTCCAAAACATCTAAAAATGTGTCTTTATTGGCAGGGACAGCTCCAGACACACAGTGCAGAGTGTGGGGTCCTGGCACACATGGTAAAGGGACAGTATGGGCCAGCAGTCTGCTCAACCAAACCTAAAAGTGCCTTATCAAAAGAGCAAAACGCGTCCAGAACTGTTAGGGGGAGCTTGCATTTTACAGTATTTAATATAGTATATCAAATCTCTGTGAATTACCTCATTACACATGAATTTCATTCTTGCAAGATTACATACAAAAAGTGTAGCAAAAGCCCTACTACCATAAGTGTGAAAATAAAGTAAGAATGAAACATACACATAAGCTGTTGAATATATCATAGGCATTATTATCACTCATGCTCTATATAATTCCCCCCCAGCCCCCACCAGTGGGGTAGAATAGCCGGTTAAAGTAGAATAAAAGCTGACTGTTGCTGTCCTGGGGTCTGAAAGACTGTAGCCTAGCCTGCTCCCGGAGCATCCAAAATGGAGAGGCCTCTGCTCCTTTCCCTGTAGCTCCCACAGTGCTGTCTTTGCTGGTGGCCACATCCCTGGCTTTCCTGTAGCTTAGGCTTAGGAAGTTTAAAGGGAAGCCGGGGATGTGGCCAGCGGCTGGGTCACATCAACTGGCATTCTTGAGATCAGCCAATCCGCAAACTCACAAATGACTGGTGGGCACGGCCTCAGCAGTAGAAAACCTGCCTCAGCATGTTGGCCACATTGCCTAAGGAACTCAGACGAGGGAGCCCCATATGGTTTCTGTGCCGCTTTAAAAGGAAAACCCCTTACTTGGTCCCGAATCCTGTGCCATTATCTGAGTTTCTAGTGGATGATGCAGGGAGGCAGTAAGAGCTGGGGCATGACTCGTCAAGGTGGCCATGCCCAGGGCTTGCTCTGAATTCCAGGGACAAGATAAGATTTTTCTTTACTCTCCTGTCCAGCCTAATCACTGGGGGGATCTGGAGGATTATAAAGAGCGTTGGTGATAATAATGCCCATGATATTGAACAGCTATTTTGTATGAAGTCCCTGGTTCCAGCCTGATGACATAGTGTGAAGCCCCATTTAAGCCCAAGTCTAAAATATACCTTTGAACCCAGTGCAGTTGCCATATACTCACTATGATCCCCGATCCTGCGTTTTGGCCCCCCGGCTTCCTCTGTGTGCCCAAGTGACTTGAATGTGTGCATGGCAAAGGTATCAAGGAATACCACAAGATGCTGCAATGTAGAGTAGTAAAACATGGATCTTGCTCTATGCTGCAGCACCTCTGGCCATCCCCTGCTTCCCTCGCCATAAGTGATCACACCTGTAAAAGTTTGCAGGGTGCATAGAGCATGCAGAGCAAGGAAGGCGAAGCAGCCGGGTATCAAAACTGGGGGGGTGTATGGATAGAGAATTTGGTCTAATTTAATAGTTGGATTTCACCAGGGGCTGCAGTCAGAAATTCCTGCAGTAGGCTGCTGGCCCCTCTTCACAGCTAAAATCCACCCTACAGTTTTTTTTGTAGGTGAAGGACTGCTTTCAAGGGTAATTCCATTTTCAATGGCATTTTTGAAAGTTTCCATTGTTGTGTGCCGAAATGTTGTCATCAATGTGCTAAGAGTATCTGTTTTTTTTCTATTTGTTTTCAACTCTGTTTTATAAAAGAAAACAAGTTTCCCCTAGCAAAAATGTGTTTACCTTGCAATGTACATCAACTGGCGCGTTTAATGTACAGATCAGAAACGTCCTCACTCTAGCTTGCTAATCATCTGATTGGCAGAAACAGGATTAACCCCTTCTGCTGTAATTCAATTTATTCAAATGGGGGAATCACAATCTTGTGGTCCAGTAGCCAGTGGTGTGCTTAACCACCATACATACCATGCAAATGCGGGGGGGCCCCCAGAGGCAGGGTGAGATCAGTGGAAACTTTTTGTTTAAATAAATAATGTCACTCAGTGGGCAGGCTGTGGTGAGTGAGTGGTGTAGTTTAACACACACGATGCTGTGACACTGCAGCAGCTAGTTAGCTAAATGGTAAGAGCAATCCACTGGTTGCATCCCAGCTCACCTCTAGCTGGATGCGTGGCAGGGCCGGACAATCACAAATGGCTGCCCCTGGTAAAGCAAGGCCGTGACCTGCGCATGTGTCATTGGAATGGGGTTAGATGAATGAGTGTGGCGATTTTATGGGGTTTCACACAGTAGGATATCCTATTTTAGGATGCCACAGGGTGTAGAAATTGGATGGCCATGTGGGCAATTCTCGGGCAATTTTCTATGCCATGGATGGACAATGCCAGGATGCCCCTTTGTTTTAAGTCGCACTCCCACAGCGCATGAGCAGGCCGCGGCCCTGACAACGTGCGTTAATATTGTATTTCGCTATAAAAAAAATTCTTTGATTAGGGCCCCAGACACAACTTTGCATGCCCCAGAAATTATAAGCCCGTCCCTGCTATAAGCTACTGGCAGTGTTCTCAGTTGGGGAGATCATTAATGCTGCCAAAGCTGCTGATGAGTTCACCAGTTACAGGGAAGCATTCTGGGATTTGTAGCCAGTAGCTTTTACACAAGGCCAGAAAAAACCCTCCCACCTTTTGATCACAGACACACAGAGATAAAGGAATCTTGTACACAGTATGCTGATAAGTAAATCACAGGTATAGGGGCACAATCCTATCACAAATTTTTATTTTACATCCCAGAAGAGGAAAACAATAAGGCAGAACCTGACAAAAAGGGAGTTTTCCTTTAAGCGCCGAACGTAGGAGTTCTAGGAAGGGAATCAGGATATGTTTGTAGTATACAAATATGTCAAGAAAAAAATGAAGTAAAAAGATCATGTTAACCAAACATTTCGGGACTACTTTTATTTGTGGCTCCTTTTGATATTCTCATGTAGTCTATACAGACTCTGGAGGCACATGACCTTTGTGGTATAAATTGTATGGCTCTAAGACAAATAATCCAGCAAACTTTCATTGGTTGTCACCAGCACACATTTCTGTGCTATATTTCTATAGTATTTCTTTGTGAGTAATGTCCAGTAAGCATCATTTTTTTGTGTGCATCTGTGTGACAGTGCTGTAGTTCATGTAGTCGGGAGAATCGCTACTTTCTCCTTTAGAGGTCACTAGCAAGAATGGAAACTCTGGAGAGGAGAAAAATTAAATTTTCATGAAAGAAAAGCCTAATCCGCACTGACAGTGTAAGAGAAAGATGACTGCCGCTTGGTCATTGTACAGAAGCACTTACTGTAGATTTGATGTCAGAGCTCCCGTTAATGATGACTAATGTCTGTCTCTGAACAAGTGTCCTCTCCTGCTGCTGCAGCACACACTGGGGGATGCTTCTAGAGATGCACCAAGGCAACGGACAACCTCAGTCTGTTCAGCTCAGCTTTACATACTTTGTGTATTCTCACTGCATTGCAGTGTAAAAAAAAAAATGAAATCATCTGTGGATTTTTGTATTAGATACTAGAGTTTCACGTAAAATGTACAAATGTTACCGGGAATGGCGGTACTAGTGAAGTACATGGTAACATGTAAATAGCGACCTTCAAAGGCTACTACAGTGTCACCTAACTTCCCCCGTTAGTATTTGCAGAGGCTGAGCCACACTGTAGTTAAGATTAAAATCAGTTGCTCAAGAGCGTAGGAGGGGGTACTAGATATTGAACCATCTCCCATCTTATAGTTTTTATGGATTTATTTATGAAAGGAAAAGGACCCTTGCCATAAAGACAAAGTATTTCGACACCCACAGAAGTTTTTTCTACCATTCTGCTCTAAACCCATGGGCATTAATATGGAGCCCCCCCACGCATTGCAGCTAAACTTCTTCCACTATTCTAAGAATAGATTTGGAGAATTTCTGTATTCATTTTAGCCCATACATTCAGAAGAGTTTTTATGAAGTCAAATACTGATTTTGGATGATATGTTCTGGCTCACAATCTCCATTTTAGTTCATCCCAAAGGTTTTGGATAGGGTTGAGCCAGGGTCCTGTGTGGGCCAGTCAAGTGCACTTACACACCATCATGCTGAAATAGAGACGAGCCATCCCCGAACTGTTCTCACAAAGTTGGAGGTGTCTAATTGTCCAAAATCTTGATATACTGAAGCATTAAAGGGCCTTGGCCAACCCTGAAGAAACCACCCCATAGTCCGAAATGTGTCAAGCAGATAACCTTTTCTTTTCCATACCCAGACTCCCCTTTGAGATGGCCAGCTGGAGAATGCTGCTGCTTTTAAGTGAGCATGAGTATAGTTACCTCCTAAAATTACTAATTAAAAATATTTAAAATAGTGACACAAAATAAATTCATATAGTGTTTGGCATTTGTTTGTAATTGTATGACTGTAATGAACATGAATTTATATTTTTGTTCATCAATTTTTCTAGTTTTTTTTCTGCCTATAGTGGCATAAACCAGAAACTCTGCTTTCCTTTTTATCGTGTGTCCCAAATCAGGGTTATTTTAGAAGGGCATTGCTGTTGCCTGTCATATTTTTCAGTTCCGTGTTGTTGTGACAAGCCTGCAAGAGCAAAGAACACAGATGTCAGTGAAGCTAGACAACACTAATTACACTGGGATTTTTCTTCCCTTATGTCTACACAGTGCAGTCTATTTCAGACCTAGCGCATGCGTTTGACATAAACCTTTAAATCGCCACTTCCTGCTGCCTATATGGTTTCCGCTTGAAATTATATTTCACGGCCAGCATTTTAATAACATGGTTCACTGAACAACTATATAATTTATATCTGCAGCAGCCAATCCACTTTTCAGTTTAAACCAGCCAATACATTTTAAATTAGAGTAGTCTACAATGCAAGCCTGCTTTTGATTGGATGTTGGGGGTTATTACTGTGCTGTTTCAGTAACATAAGGTGAGTCTTGGGGAATTAACTTATGCTCAATTGCTTATTTGTGACTGCACAAAAATGTTGAGGACAATACATTTAAGCCAGTAGAGGCTGGATTATGTGTTGTGCTTAAAGGTCACTTCACATACTATATTTTTGATTAGCACCTTTGCTAGGCTTTCTCTGTATTTTGCCACAGGGGGTGCATGGGTTAATCCAGGCTACAGACAGGGTAAAAGGTTGGGAAATCAAAGATCTAATAATGTTTACTACAGATGCTGATAAAGCAGATACAGAAGCGGCTTTATCAGAGATGTATGATGAGATAAATCCTCGGTCTCTGCTGTGCAGTTATAGTAATTATGACTAATGAACCGTCCAGTCTGGATAAAATGGCATGCCCACAGGGACTGTGTCCACTCAGATGTGACTAGCACAAGCTGATATTAACATGGCTACTACATTCTTTGCTTTAGAAGCATTGTTTGTGTTGTTAAAGGATTAGGAACAATATCCTTTGATTTGCATGTTTTATTGAAAAAAAAATTATATTAGGTACAAGAAGGAGCGACCCTCATTTCTCTTCAAATAATGAACTGCATGAATCTGGCAATAACATGTGGCAATACAAACAGTGCTCTTCTGCTAAATTGTTTCAATTTGTCATCTATTTTTATGTATTCAGCATAATCTAGATTGGATCTTTGTCCTTTAAACTTGTGCTAAGCATACAGTATGTTCCTAGCTTGTTTTATGAAGAAATTTCTCTGATTTCTATTATGCACAATTATATATACAGATCCATTCTTGCATTGTTGCAATGCAAACATTTTCTGTTACACCTGCCACTAAGAGTACATTTGTGTGTATGCCCTGCTTCCCCAACAAAGCCTCTTTACTGCTGAGCCAGTGTGTTTGCAGTGTTGCCTCTATAGTCCTCCGAGGGGCTTACCTAGCTCTGCAGCCATTCTATTTAGCTTAAGGTACAAATATGGAAAAAATAGGGAAGGAAGGAACCACATTTACACCACTAAATCTGCCTATAGGTTTACTGTAGCCCCTGTGCAGCAGTCGAAGGGCACAGAGGTCAGTGGTTCATCTCTACCAAACTTGGCTCAGCTGTTTAACCCTGATGGCAGCAGAGCGGGGCAGCACAGAACTGTGGAGAATGATAGGAGAGGGAAACCTCCTCTAGAACTGCTGGCTACCTACAGATTTTACAGATTTAAATAATGGAGCAGTTAAGACAAATAATCTAACTAATTAAGCCATCTAATTAACCAATTAAACACATCAATTAAACAATATAAATATTTGCATTTTTAATATGATGCTCACAGACCGGTAGCCTGGGGTGCCCTCTCGGGAAGTGGTCTCGGGCAATGTATGTATTTCCCCCCGAGGTTGCCTTTTATACATTCACACGTGTTATGTAAACTGCAAAAGGTTTGAGATAAATACCTTTCAGCAAAGCTGGACAAAAAATGTATTCACTCTGTTGCGCAGAACAGTTATAATTGTTTCTTTCCTAGGCATAGAGTTTTGCATATAGTCAAGGGGCAACTTTTTCTTGAAAGACCTACAAATAAAACTACTTTGCATATATGTATGGTGTATATGTATTTAAAAAAAAATCATATGCTTCCTCAAGAGCTCTTGAATCTGGAAGTACTTATTCCCATGTTCCATTGGACCACCTTGCATAGCTTTGGTTTTGAAAGAATCATATATATTTATATACACAAAATTAAAAATTGCAGTTGCTCAGGAAGTCTGGAAATTCAATCGAACCTGTAATATATTTTTGCAGTCCAGGCTGCTCTGCTTAAATACAATTTATAGAATAGCCTGGGTTGAGCGTGTATCTTGGCTGTAGTTTCTACATAATTGTAATGGTTGTTCATTTATATTAGTTAACAAACTAATATAGAAATATTTTTTCCTGTCCTTTTTACGTACTGACAGCCAGAGCCTGATTTACTATGAAAAGAGATCTCTCTCATGAAGCTCTTTTTTTTGTACCGGTCATGTGCATAATACATTTTTACTGTTTTTATTCCCATTTTACTCGATTTGGTGATACAGAGAAATACTAAATAACCTTTTCCTTAGTAAAAATGTACCACTGTTCCTGACTTATAATTTTGCATACCTCAAGTCTAAAAAGCACTGACTCCTTCCTGGGCATCCTGGTTAAAATGTTCATAAGAGCAGCCCACATGTTCCTTCCCTGCATATGAGTTCAAGTAAGAAGTTAAATCCAATTGGTCACCAGTGGTCATGTGCAGAGCAGGGGACATGCAGGCTGCTCTAATCTAGGAAATGCCACATTGAAAATTTGAAGCGGTAATTATCTCAGGGGCATTCCATGTTGGCCCAGACATGCACCTGAAGCCGCATGCACCTGCTGCATAAGTTCTGTTTATCAGCAATAATTGCATTGTTCTGCTACCCCAGAGCCAGTCCTAGTGTCTGGCCATGCCCTCTTTTGAAGTGAATAAATTGAATGTGGCCTGTTACTATGAAACAGACTGAGTGGGACAGCCATTCACCACAGGGTTTGCCGATGCCTGGGTACCAGGGGAGCCCAGTCTTGGGACCTGGTAAGTTTTATTCAACTGGACTAGTACAGAGAGGCTGTGGGGAAGAAAAGGTAATTATTAATGTCTTCAATATTAAACCTGGAGAGAATCTTAAAGAAAAAGTATTCAAAGTGTGAGCGGTTGGGCGATCAGCAGTGACACGGAGAACAGTTTTTTTTTTTTTTTTTAAATATTCTTTATTTAAGCATTTCAAAATACAATACAAAACCACAAGTACACACGTATCGAGTAGCACAGGAGAGAAGAACAAGGGGCCGGGTCTTGTGTCTACAACATACATATTTTCCTGTTATCACATAGCTTTGATTCATACAGCCATCGGTATTTAATTCTATAACCCCCAAGGAGGGCCCTGGATATAATCTCTGCGTTCTCTATACCTCTGTACACCTCGTTGCTTGGAGAGCTCCCTCTCTCCTCACTGGTTAACCCAGGCGCCCCCTTCTCCCGTACCTGCGCGACTCTGGGGGGGGAGGGGTGGGCGAGGAAGGGGGGCAGAGCAGGGAGGGGTAAGTGCGAAGTGCGGGGGGCGGCACATGCAAGTGGCATCGTAGGAGGGGGGAACGGCCATCAGGAAATCCCAAAACTGAGCTTCTCAATGGAGTGTATGCCGGACTGAAGTGTGTATTCCTCCCTTCGAAGCCCCATAACTCGCACACTCAGTTCAGGACACGCTGCATAGATGCGACCCGGAGTCTATTGATTTAACAGGGCCTTGAATCCTTCTGACTCCTGGAACATTAGCCAGGGCATCCAAGTCATTCTAAACTGTTCGTCTCTGTCGTGGAGAGACATTGTCAGGTCTTCCATCTCGCAAATGTGTAGCACCTCTCCAGCCCAGTCCCTCATGGTGGGCGCCCCTCTCAGTTTCCAATGCTTAGGGATCACTTGTTTGGCAGGGTTTAACAAATGGACTTGGAGGGTTTTCCTATATTTCCCTACTGTGTGTTTCATTAAGTGGAGCAAGACTTGGGCCGGGTCCTCCAGAGTCTGTACTCCGGTGATCTGTGTAATAATGGGTAAGACCCCCCCCAATACTCTTTGATTCTGGGGCATGTCCAGAATATATGGAACATCGAGCCTCGTTCCGCTCCGCACACTGTGGGTCTACGGAGGCGTACATCCTGTTAAGTTTGTCTGGCGTATATTACCAGCGTGTCAAAATCTTGTAATTTGTTTCTTGCACCCTTGTCGCCACCGAGGACTTATGAGCCAGTGTAGCAATCTTTTCTCTTTCCTTCTTACTACCTAAGTCCTTCTCCCATTCTCTCCAGAAGGCGGGGGGGGGGGGGGGGGGTGTCGCTTGCACATTTATCAAAAGCGAGTACAGTTTGGAAATCAAGTGTGGGTATGGTTGATTCTCTAGGCATATCCTCTCGTACTCTGTTGGTCCCCTGCACTTTTCCCTTTTAAAATCTAATTGGGACAAAAATGACTGGAAGCGCAGTAGGGTCCATGGATCTAGATTATCATTCTCCCACCTACCTCTCAGTTCTGAGAGTGGGACCCAGCCCCTCCCATTTATCAGATCTCCGCTCCTCATCCGATGCAAGCCACCCCATTCCCTCAGATCTGTCTTAAAGGGGCCAGCCTGCAGCAGTGGGTTTTCCACAATTGCCACCACCGGAGAGGGCCAAGGGGAGAGCTCCTTCCGTTCCCTATATTCCCCGAATACACCCAAGGTCGCCCCAACAGTCGGGTGGGTCCTAGTAGCTGGTGTGGGGGATGCTTTATTCCATAAGGATGCCACCAATCAGACAGAGGCTGCTGCTAGTTCCAGCTGGACCACCTTTTGGTCGTCTGGCAATTCTGCCATTCGCACACTCTTTGTAGGTGAGTGGCTGCCCAGTACAACCTCATGTCCGGAAGTGCCATTCCACCTAATTTTTTGGGGCCGCTTAGTAATTGTGCTCTCAACCTTGCCCGTTTCTTATTCCACACAAATCTCATTAGTGTACCATTCATATCTCGGAAGAACTGCCTCGGGAGGTGGACTGGCAGAGCCTGGAACAGGAACAACAGCCTAGGGAGCACTGACATTTTGATGATGTTAACTCTGCCCATCCAAGAAAATGAAGGGCTGTCCCACTTTGCTAAATCTGCCCTGATTCTCTGCGCCAACGGTCAGAAATTCAGGGCTGGGATGTTTGCCAACAGGCTCGGCAGTTGTGTGCCAAGATATGAGATTGAGGCCCTTGCTCACCTGAATGGGAATGATTGTTGCATATTTTTAACTATTTCCACAGGGAGTGAGACATTCGGGGCCTCGGACTTATCAAAATGAATCTTAAGATAAGAGAGCCTCCCGTAGGCCTCAAACTCCTCCATCAGGACTGGGACGGTCACTGAGGGGTTTGCGATGAAGAAGAGGAGGTCGTCCGCATAAGCAGCTACCTTATGAGAGCCCTCAACCGAGTTGACCCCCTGAATGTCAACACTCCCTCTAACTGTGCAGAGGAATGGCTGCAACGATAGGGCAAAGAGCAAGGGGGATAAAGGGCACCCCTGACGGGTCCCATTGCGGATAAATACCGGGTCTGAGAGGTGACCGTTTATTTTGATCTTAGCCGATGGTGTGGTGTCTAACGCCTCTATGTGTGCTCTCATCTTGTCTCCTAGGCCTATATGTCTAAGGGTTTCCCGGAGAAAGGGCCAGCTCACCCTATCGAAGGCCTTCTCAGCGTCTGTGGAAAGAAGCATAGCAGGGGTCGCAGTGGTCCTCGCTCTATGTATCACATTAATGGCCCGCACCACATTGTCTCTGGCCTCTCTGCCCAACACGAACCCAGTTTGATCCAGATGCACCACCTGTGCCACCACTGGCGCCAGTCTGAGGGCTAAGATTTTAGCATATAACTTCAGGTCCGCATTGAGCAGGGAGATAGGACGGTAACTTTTGCAGGACAACGGGTCTTTACCTGACTTATGAAGGACAGATATGTGGGCTTCCATTTCCCTTCCCGAGAATGCACCAGGGGACTCCGGATCTGCTATCATGTTCCAGGCTCTCACCAGGCGGGGGCCCAGTAATGAGATGAAAGACTTATAATATTTGACCGTATACCCGTCTGGTTCCGGGGCCTTTCCTGACGGAAAAAGCTTGATGGCCTCGGCCAACTCCTCCATGCTAATTGGGTCTTCCAATGACTCCGCAATTTCCTTTGAGATTGATGGCATGCCCGAGTCCCCTATATATTTCCGCAATTTCCTTTGAGATTGATGGCATGCCCGAGTCCCCTATATATTTCCTGGCCCACCCCGAGAGCTCCCCCCATTCAAATCGTATTACCCGGCTGGGAACCGTCTAGGATTTCTGACATGTAATTTTGGGTGAGCTGCTGCCTGAGTGCTCTCGCTAGCATCGTGCCACTCTTATACTCGTGCTCGTAATACCTACGTTTGCATCTTTTGATTACGAACTTTGCTTTTTGTCTAAGGGCATTGAGAGCCTCACGGGTCTGAGTTAGCTCTCCTAGGACTCTCGCCGCCTCCGATTGTTTATGGGACGACTCCAGGACCCTGGCATGCTCCGTGAGTTGATCTAACTGGATCATTCTCTCTTTTTTCAGCCTGGATGCCTGACTAATTAGAACCCCTCTGATTACGCTCTTATGCGCTTCCTACAGCATCAAGGGGGACACCTCTCCATTGTCATTATTGCTAAAGTAAGTCTCTATGCCTTCCCTGACGGCTTGGACAACCACCTCGTCCTGTAGGAGGGATTCATTAAGTTTCCACATCAGAGGAGGGGGTGGTCTGTCAGATGGAGTCACTTCTAGATAAATAGGGGCATGATCCGAGAAGGAAGTTGGTAGTATTCCACTGTCTGTGGTCAGGCCCAGTAAGCTGTGTGAGATCCAAAGATAGTCAATCCTGGAGTACGTCCCATGAACCTTTGAGTAAAATGAATAGTCCCTCTCTGACGGATTCTGAACCCGCCACGCGTCCCACCAGCCGCATGCTATGTAGCTTTTTCTTGAGCGATCTCAGTGCCAGATGGGACACCGCTGATCTACCCATCGAGGAGTCTATAAGTGGTTCCATTGTCAGATTAAAATCGCCTCCAATCACCAACTCCCCCTCGGCAAATTCCTCTATCCTATCTAGAGATTGCTTAAGGAACCGAACCTGTCCCTGATTGGGGGCGTATAGAGACACCAGAGTATAGGATTTTTGATCAATGAGGCATTTCACCATCACCATCCTCATCCCCCCATGACTCCCGTAGGGTGAATGGGACCCCCCTAGCTACCAATATCGCTACCCCTTTCTTTTTGGCGTCAGGCGCGCAGCTGGTGAACACGTGCAGGAACAGCCTGCTATTCAGTCCGGGAGCTGCAGATCTTTTAAAATGTGTCTCTTAGACAAAGGCAATCTTTGTCTTGTGTCTCTTCAACTCCTACCAGAGAATTGTCCTCTTCTCCGGGGAGTTGAGGCCTTTCACATTCACAGATATCAGTTTCATCGGGCACATAACTCAATACACCCAGTAAGGCCACCGGCAAGTATTTCTGTACCGCCTCTCCGCCACCAGGAAAGTAGGAGAGGGCCGGGTAAGGGAGACGGGGAGGGGATGTGGGCTAAGGGGGGGATGGGAGCAGATTAACGTAGGGTTTGGGAAGGGGGGAATAACAACAAGACAATTTAACTAAGTTAAACTATGCGACTACTGGCGTAGTCAACCAAAGGTCACCACTAGGGGAACCTTCGTAATTGGTGCTGTTTTAACTGTTCACTAATCCACCTCCTCTAGCCAGGCCGCCTAACCGGCTGAAAAGCCTAGAACCACACTCTCCCGTCTGGGGAGGGCCTAACGACTTCCCCAGAGGGGTGCACCAAATATTCACGGGGGATGGAGGATCGGAACCTGGGTCGGTACTGAGGGAGACGCACAAGGTCTACTGCCGCATAGAGATACACCTGGTGGCGCTGATAATAGTGGTAGTCAGCACTCGAGTTGCGGGATCCGTGCCAGCCCCAGGGAACAATGGTCAACTCGGGTTATGTGGCAACGGGGCCACCCCTCCTAAACGATAACATTAAACATTTGCAAATCAATGCAATACCAGGGGCCACGGTGTGCCCCACGGCCACACCCGTCCCACCCCCGCCACCAGCGGTGGTGTATGGTCATTGACCGTCAAGTGGGCGCAAGGCGTCTCCTAAGGGTTAGGGAGGCGAGGCAGATGGCGAGACGCGCGGGCTGGGCCCCGGGGAGCCCCCAACGCAAATCTCAACAGACAATTGTTACACAAAGAAAATTCCCTGTGGGGAACCGGTCTGCCAGCATCCCGGTCGCGCAGTTGCGGCCCGGGAGACCCGCATCTGAGAGAACATCAGATTACTACAAGCGTCTCCAGCCGCACGGGACACCGCGCCGCCCGCCCTGACCGCCCCCCCGCCGCTCCCCCACACCAGCAAACGGAGGTGTGATGAGGTAGAAAAAAGCTCAGGGTGGGCGGCAGCAGGGGGTGGACGGGCGCGCCAGACGCCCCTGCGCCTACCGTCGACACCCCCTCATGCCTCTTTCGGCGCCTCGAGGAGGTCCTCCAATGCGTTGCGGCAGCTGCCTGCCATAAATTGACAGGTCAGGCGTCGTCCAATCCGGGACATCCACCGAGGCAGCCTCCAGAAAGTGGAACAGGTCCGGGAGCTGGCCAGGAGATCTGAGGACAAATAGTCCCCCATTTCTTCGAATCATGAGCTGAAAGGGATGGCCCCAACGATTTGAGGCGCCCTGCCTCTGGATAGTCTCCAACAGTGGCCTTAAAAGCCTCCGCATATGCATTGTCCTCCGCAAGAGATTTTGAAGAATGATGACCAGAGCCCCTCGGAACTGGATTGGGCCCCTCTCCCATGCCTTCCTCAGCACCTCTTCTTTAATTTTGAAGAAGTGGACTCTGCATACAATGTCCCTAAGCTCGTTAAAGATGGAGGAAACCGCTGAAGTGAGGTCTTTGGGCTCCACTGATTCCGGGACTCCGCGGAGGCGAAGGTTATTTCTACGGCTGCGGTTCTCTGCATCGTCTTGAGCTAAGAACAAATCCGAAAGAAGACGCTCGCTTCCCTCCTGTTGTTGCTCGAGCGCTGTGATGTGTGTTTCTAGGGATCTGTGAGAGGCCTCTACTCCATCCACTCTCTGCGTGACATCCGCCACCGCTCCCTGCAAGGCCGCCAGCTCTCTCTTGATGCTGCCCTTCATCCTAGTTACGTAGCCATCAAAATCGCCCCGCGGTGGTAGGCCCCATAGGGCCTCATCGATATTGATTCTTACAGCATCCACTATAGTGCGGGATAGTAGATCAATTGGTACAGCTGGGGGTGCATCCTGCTGGGGCGCAGGCCTACATCCAGGCCATGTGGGGCTCATCAGCTCCCGAGGCAGCTCTGCATCCCCTTCCTCCTCCATTGGGCTCCCTCCATCCTGGCCGGGCAAGCGACGGACCCCCGCCTCTCCGCTCCCTCTCCTGCCTCCCACGCTCCTCCGCATGGGCCTGCATATCCAGCGATGGGCTGCCCCCCTGACTCTTCCAGGAGAAAAACGGGCTCTCCAGCGGCCGCGGGGTACATATGCTGTTGGGGGAGGGGGACCGCTGCAGGGCCTCAATCGGGGATCTAGCCCCCCCCCTCTGCTGCAAGGTGGGGTCTCCCCTCGTTGGGGTCCGAGGCGGGGGGTCGGGGCTAGGCGCGCCCCTCAATATCATTCCCGCACCCCCAGTATGGCATCTCTCTTGGCTGGGTCCCGGTTCTCCCCCACAGGGGTAGTGCAGGATCATGCTACCCCCTCCCTCCCCCATTCCTCCAGGGAGCCTCTTCATGTGTCCCAGGTCTGTGGGGCAAGAGCCCCTCCTTATGTGGGTGTTTGGGGGCACAGAGCAGGGTGGGTGGGGATCAGGACCCAACAGGGGCCCACCGGGTGTTCCCCTGCCTCCCCCCGCTGCCTGGTGCACCTCCGCTGTCACGGTGCGGAGGTGCTGCTCTCCCCGCCGTGACACTTCCTCTATCTGACCTGCGGGAGCCAAGCGGTGCTTCTCCACGGCTTCCCCCGCCATCCGGTGACGTTGCCTCTGCAGCAGTGGATGAGGAGAGACGCTCCTCCTTTATTTAGCAAATTATCGCTCAGTCCATAGATTGCAACATAAACGCAGTAAATCAAAAGTGGTTGCTTCACCAAACAAATGTAAGTCCAGGGCTGGGTACTCCAGCAAGCTGTAACTTCAAGATAAGTCCAAATCCACTTTGGAGAGACGCTCCTCCGGCCGGCGCCTGCCGTCCACGCTGTCATCTCGCCGCCCGCACACACCGAACAGGGCATCTCCGCGGCTTCGCCCGCCGCCCGATGACATTGCTGCTGCAGCCATGGAGGAGGTGAGTCACACTCCCGACCGGCGTCTTCCTTCCCCCGCCATCCTCCCGCCGTCGGTGTTCGCCGCCATCTTGCGAGCTGCGGCTCGCGGGTCTTTCCTCCCTCCTGCAGCAAAGAATGAGGGGATCGGGCGCTCCTGCCCCCTCCACTGTGGTCCTTTGCTCTTCCCCTTTTGGGTCATCGAATTTGGGGATCTTTTTGAGGCGTCTAGGTGGTTAGAAAGGCGATGGTGTGCGGGGCTTCCTCAAAAACACGTCCTCACGCCGCCATATCAAGCCATGCCCCCCCCCCCCCCCCCGACAACAGTTTTTAAACAGCAAAAACGGCTTTATTTAGCAAATTATCGCTCAGTCCATAGATTGCAGCATAAACGCAGTAAATCAAAAGTGGTTGCTTCACCAAACAAATGTAAGTCCAGGGCTGGGTACTCCAGCAAGCTGTAACTTCAAGGTAAGTCCAAATCCACTTTGCAGGGCGTATCAGCCCTCCGCTGCTCATCCCCACAAGTCCACAGTTAGGGGGCACAAAAGCCAAGTCCTTCGGCTTGCATACAGTCTTTTTTCCTTCACCACATGTGCACCTCAGCCTGGGCTCACTCCTACAGGCTGGACAATAGACAGGCCGTGTGACTCCTTTTTATTCAGGCCTCCTCTGCAATCGGCCTGATCACCTGTGCACAGCCAAGATAAAGGGAACAAACCTGAAAGGGATTTGGGAAAGTGACCTGGGTCCTGAAAACCCGGCACGGATCGTGCCTGATACAGCCTAGCAGGGGAGAAATACACACCATTTATAACATTTTTGTACAATTTACCACAAAAGCTACAACAGGATGGGATGTTCTTTACCAACTGGGGTTTATGTCGGTGTTTGTACAGCTCTAAACAATATCCCCTGTGTGCCAACCCATTCCTTGTCAAGGCAGGTGGAACAGAAGTATGGCAGTAGTTGTTGGAACCTCCAATTTATAGGGTATTTTGCATATTTTCAATGAAGTTGGTAACCACTTTGTTAATTAAAAGTGAATGAAGGTCCCTAACAACTGCCAAGGGGACATCCAGACTTGAGAAGCTCCTAAAACACCTTTAAAAAGCCAACATTTGGCATGGAGCTCTGTATGATGGTTAACAGGAATGAACTATGCACTGCAATGCAACATGACTCCTGTTGTAACAGGTGTAGCTGCCTTACATATGTGCAACAGTTTCCTGCCCCTATTGAATTTGCTAGGAAAAGGTATCAGTCTAATTCATGGCTCCGTGATGGAATAAGGGGGTAGATTAGGGTAGCCTTAACTTAGGCTAAAGTTGCCATGAAGGGCTTAGGGATTAGAAGGAGGTGGTTACGGGAATATGGAGACCTGTAGTTTATCTTAAACAACAGCCAGTCTTTACATTTGAGACACTTATATTTTTTTCACAAATTAGGGCAGGTGGACAGCTGGAAACAGATTTAGATGCTTAGTATTTTCATTTATGCATTTAATTTTTGTTATTCATGTAATGTGTAATTTATTGAATGTCTATAGAGTAGCCCCCCTCTTCATTAGAAAACCACTACTAAGAACTGGATTTCCCCCACCAGTGACATTAGGTTAAGACTTTCACATTTGAACTTGTCATTTTTAAATCTGATTTGTTTCCACTGTTGAATCATATTGGGCCAGAGTGAGTCTTGCTGTTGAATTTGTATGCAAAGTATTATTACGCTTCAAATCCTAAAATAAAAAGATTGTGCGCACATGCATACTCTCGGCACAAATACTGCTAGCTGCTGCTTCAGGCAGCACCTGAGAGAAATGTTGTCAGTAAACTAACTGGGGGTATTATTTAAACAACATAAAATATCACAGCCTTGCCACTTAGTAACATTTCTCAAGATGGTCATCAGAGTTTAAAGTAAATATTGGTACATGGCAATATGATTTACAGCCAAGCAAGTTACACTTTTATGATCGAGCCCTAAATCCCTGTGTTGGGATCGTAATTTTGACACTGCCTGTGTGAGCTGAAAATGAATAGAAATGTTTGGAGGAAAGCAGAAAATACTTTTCATAGTTTGGAAAATGTTTTCGTTTCTTGGTGATATATATATATATATATATATATATATATATATATATATAATGGTTTCTAAATAAAAAAAAAAAAAATAGAGGTTGAACAGCACGACCATTGTAACTGCAACTGAAATGTAAAAAGGAAATTACTCTATTTGCATATATGTGTAGATTTTGAATAAACATGTCCAAAATGATATACAAATAGATGTATATACGCCTACAAACCGAGCACATGGGGGAGGGGGCGAGAGTGTATTCTTAACTATTGTTCTTTTTTTGTTTGTACTCTACTGAGTATTTACAATTAAATCTAAAATCAAATTCCAGGGGTATGTGAATATATGTGAGTATATAGAAATCTGGGCTTTCTTTTTAGTTTTTGCAGCAATCCCTAGCTTAGTCCATTGTGTCTCATTTTCCTATGGTTCACTGATTTTCATTTTCTGGCAGTAATAATTAAAGTGATCCCACATTGTGATAGCATTGCTGCTCATCCCAATTGGTGATGCCCCCGCAAACTCCCAGCTAAGAACCACGTAACTCACTCCACTGCACCCAGGGTGCAGACACATGTCACTGATGGTAGCCAATTGCTGTCCTGGAGGGGGGCTTGGCAATTGTCTACCGACAGTCATGTAGGCCTGGGACCGGCTGGCAATGGGACCACTGGGTGGTGTAAACCCTGGTTGGGAGCCATTTGCTTTCTAGTATGAATTTCGAGCTTTGGTCAAAATCAGAGCATTCAAACAAAATTTAAGTAAAAGAGATGCAACATACTAACTAGGTGAAGCCTTAATTTTACGAGAGTGGCATTGATTCACTAAGAGTTGAAAAATGTTCACTTTCACTTTTAGTGGATCAGCAGATACAATGAAAGAAATACGATGAAAGTCAATGGCACTTTTTTACTACTGGGATAAGTGATGAACTTATTACTCTGTAGTAAAAAGTGTTATTGACTTTCAATCTCTTCCTATCTTGTGATTCACTAACAGTGAAATTCTCAGGTGTTTTTTTTTATCATGAATTGAGCAAAACCACATCGTGAAAATCAAGAAACACACCAGTCAGCTCAGGGATAAATTTGTGGAGAAGTGTATTGTAGGGTTAGGTGAAAAAATGGTCCGAGATCTAAACAGTTCACAGAGCACTGTTCAATCTATCATACCTAAATGGAATGAGTTAGCCCCACTGCAAGCCTGTCAAAACAAGGCCGTCTGCCTCAACTACCAGGCCAGGCAACGAGAGCACTATTTACAACACAGCTAAGGTGGGGGAAAATAGCTCAGGTGGGGGAAAATCTATTAGACAACTATTAGTTGTGCAATCCAAAAATATTGCTTTGATGGTAGAGTGGCAAGTAGAATTTTTAAGAGCAAGCCATATGAAATCCTGTTTGCCTCAAACTATGTAGCGAACACAGCAAGTATGTAGAAGGTGCTCTCGTCAGATGAGACCATAATTGTAATTCCAAACTATGTGTGGCAGAAAGTGAACACTACACATCACCTTGAACACACTGTAAAACATGGTGGTTGCAGCATCATGCTAGCGTGATTGATGTTTTTTCTTTTGCCTTGACTGAGAAACTGGTCAGAGTTGATGGGAAGATGGATGGAGATAGATACATGGCAATCTTTTACTTTCTATTGAAAATCTGTAGTGTGAGCTGAAAATTGCTGCTCACAAACCCCGTCTGTCCAAGCTAGAGATAATGGAAAATGGGCAAAAATCCGCCTCTAGATTCAGAAATCTGGTAAAGACATACTGTACTCCAACTGACTTGCAGCTCTTTTTGCAGCTAAAGGTGGTCCTACAAGTATTGACTCAGGGGGGCTGAATCCATATGTATGCCACACTTCAAAATTTAGTAAAGAATGTATCATTACACTTCACAAATACTTGCTACTTCTTGTTGCTCTATCACATAAAATCCTCAATAAAATACAATATGTTTTGAGGCTGCAATGATTAAAAATGAGGAAAGATTAAATGTATGTATACTTTTTCATGGCACTCTTTGTGCTACCTTTGTGTCTATCATGCTAAACTGGTGGTATTGGCAAATAAGTTGAAAATAAGTGGGCTGGTATAGGCAGAAATGGACGTACATAGTACAAGTTTCAAAAATTATATTCAGCCGGCTTGGAGCACATTTCTTTTTAATTTAATGATTCTGTTAAATGCTAGTGTCTTTGTTAAACTTCACCATGCTGCTTCACTTTCACGCCCTGTGTTTTTCTTTCTTTTAACAGCTTAATATTTTTTGCTTTTGAGAACAAAAGGTTCTGAGCAGTTTGTGTAGAAAGCCTCATTCAAAAGTGCAAGAGAGTTCACCTTAACGTCTAAAGGAAAGTGAAAAGAAGCTATTTTATAAACCACCCTGGTCCCAATCCAATTAAGGCCTCAATAATAGCCGGATTAGAAGACGTTTACTCCTTAGCAGACGAAAAGCTTTTTAAGTAGTGCATGTTGATAGCAAATGGCTATAAAGAGGGAAAGCAGAGAGAATTATTGAGATAATAGGCGGTAATCTTAACTCATCTGATGTTTGCGCTGGCCGCAATGTAGCGGTTCTCCATACCCAGAGGAACAATAATTTTGAGTCTTTAACTATTTTGCTGCTAAACTTTGGCTGTCCTTTCCATTTTCTTCACTTGGCCATTGGTTGGTTGTAAATATTGCGACCTACATTTTTTGCAATTAAAAAAAACCTAGCCAAAGTACGGAACTGTAACATATTTTGGGGGTGTACATTTTATAAATTAGCTTTTTGTTCTGAAAAATATCTGAAAATCGAAAATAGACTATTGGTCATAAAATGTCATATATAGTTATTGATTTTATTTCATATTTTTTTTTAAATACTAACATTATCCCACTCTCCCACTCTCCTTGCGTTGCACCACTTGGTAGTGTACCAGGAAAGTAGCTTAGATATAGAAATGGGGGTGGGGGGGCTCTTTCTGTACCAGTTCCAAGACGCCATTAAGCTTATATGGTCAGAGCAACAAGTAAGGAAAAATGTGGTAAATGTGGCTATTCATACCATCACCATTAAGTTGGAAAAAATGGAATTGCTTCAAAATAAGCAGACCAACATTCAAACATGACTTAAACCGCACCAACACTTCAAACCGTGCTCATATACATTTCTCCCCAGGGTAATTTATATTTCTGCACATAAATATTAATTTACCCTTTTCTAACTCCTGCTGTGGTAAATTTTAGAAACAAAATGACAGCTCATGTATCTGCAGGCCACCTGCAAACAGGACGTGCTGCTGGGTTTCCTGTTACCTTGCATTGTCAGTTGAAACCAGGCAGCAGCATGGCTGAGGTGCTGGGAGAGGAAGCCCCACAATGGCTGCTACCACTAGAAAATGAGGTGGCGTTTCAGATTTGAGTGGATGCAGGCTCAAATGTAAGTGCTGACAATGCTTCAGTATCATGCGTGCAGATGGGGGAGTTTTTTATTTTTGCAACTGTGCCATGCTGTTGATCCGGTTTAACTTCTACTACGGTTTATAAATGACCAGCCTCTTTTGTGAATTTTTTGCCATTATTGAATATTATTTTTTTTAATCCCTTTGGATGAGCATTGCAGTAAAGAAAAAACGGTTTGGCTGGTTTTCATTTGTCCAGGTGTAGCATAGGGTAATTGGGTTTACTGCATTTTTCTTGAATATGTTTTGCTGGTCAACCAAATGTGTTTAATAATTCAATGGCAATGGCTATAAAACCTTTCTTCTTCTAATGTGCCCACCACTAATCTCCAAAGTCCTGCTCTTTATGTCAGACAGAACAGCATTCTTTCCTATTATAAGGGTGCTTGATACTTGCCCAACTTGAATATGAAATGTTGTTAAAATGTATGCATTGTTATACATTGTTGGATATATCATTTTAGGAAAATATATTTTCTAAAGCAATGTGTCATGTCATAATTATCTTTTTTCTTCCTGTATCCCTCAACTGACCCCAGTTTTCTGTATCACAAGTTTTTGTTTCATTTTATATTATATAGGTTTTTTTGTGTGTTGCTTGCAGTGGGCTAAATGTTTAATGTCAATGCGTTAAAAGCTTCACTTTTTTTTCCAATTAACCCCAAGACCAAGCTGGTATTTTTCTAAATCCACAGAAGTATTTTGTGAGGCCTAAAGGGTAATCTTCAGGCTGGCTGTGAAGAATGCAAAAAGACTAACCTACTAACAAGCTCTGGAATGGGACAAAAAGAGCTTAAGCTGTATTATGGTAAATGGAGGCTTAATGTCCCAAAAGAGCTTTGCTAGTGAGGACAAAACAATGCGACTGCACTGATGATGAAATAAAAAAAACAGTGCTTTTATTTGGGCTTCAGAAATTGTCACAGATGAATAACTCATAACATAGCGAAACGTTACTTTCAGAAGTAATGCTAAGCTGCAAGTCTGCTCACAAAAGAATGCCTCTGTATTGTTGCTTTAAACGGCTGAATTTCACAAAGGTTAAAATAAGATTTTGCTGCAATGGCAAATGTTTCTCACTTTTTATAAGAAGTGTTTTATACAAAGATGATAGTGTTACCTTGTACAATTGGAAATTTATACAGTGTGCTCCCTCCTGTAGCTGTGCTTATTTTTTGCTTGCTTAAAGCACTCAGCTTACTTCTCTTATAGAAACGCCTAAATAAAATACGGTGGAAGATTTTGGTGAAAAAGGTTTTGGGTTAGATTGGATTCCCATGTTTGTTGTTTGTTTATGTATGTATTAAATGCATATTTAATACTTATAGCATTGTGGTACATTTTATAACATATTTTTATACTGTGTGCACAATTATTAGGCAAGTGGGTATTTTGACCATATCATAATTTTGATGCATATTTTTCAACTCCAAGCTGTAACAACTGCATGCATTCGATAGAACATTGTCCTGCTTAAAAATAATAGTTTTCTTGAAAGCTGCAGAATTATGTCATGTACCACTGTTTGAAAGTGTCTTCTTAAAACTGGCAGTAGGTTTGGAAGTTTATTTTAGTCCATCTCCAACAAGAAAAGGTCGGTCCAACTATCATCTTTAATAATTCCAGCCCATAGTGGTAACTCACCCTCGTCTTGCTAGTGTCAAAATGTTCTCTGCTCAGAGTCACTCTAATATCATCAGTCCATATATCCTTTAAAAAAAATCTGTTTTGACATTTCAGCATACAGTGGGGAAAGCCAGTTTTTGGACATTTTGCAAGTTTTCCCACCTACAAAGAAATGTGACAGACATAATCACTAAAATAAAAAAAACAGAAAATGTCATTGTATGATTTTTAAATATCCCATTTGCATTTTATTCTAAGAAATAAGTATTTGATAACCTACCAAACAGCTAGAATTCTGTCTCATGCCGACCTGCTAGTTTTTCTTTAAGAAGTCATTCTACTAGGCACTCATTACCTATATTAAGTGCACCTGTTTGAACTCCTTACCTGTGAAAAAACACCCCTGTCCACACACTCAATCACACGCCAACCCCTCCATCATGGCCACGACCAAAGAGCTGTTTAAGGACACCATGGACAATACAGTAGGCCTGCACAAGGCTGGGATGGGCTATACGAAGACAGGCAAGTGGCTTGTTGGTACAATTTATTAGAAAATGGAAGCAAAACGCTATTACCAGTTTTCTTGATCTGAGGCTCAATGCAATATCTCACCTTGATGATTCTGAAAAAGGTCAGGAATCAGCCCAGAACTACACTGGAGGACCTGGTCAATGATCTGAAGAGAGATGTGGCCGCAATCTCGAAGTTTACAGTTAGTAAGATGCTATGCCATCATGGGTTAAATCCAGGCTTGTTTGAAGTTTGCTAATGAGCATCTAGCTTATCTAGAGGGAGAAGGTCATGTGGTCAGATGAGACCAAAATAGAACTTTTTGGTATCCAGTCACTCACCGGAAGGAGGAGGATGAATACAATCCCAAGACCACAGTCCAAAGCATGGGGTAGAAATATCTTTCTTTGGGGGCTTTTCAGAAATGGGGACAGGACAACAACATTGTATTGAAGGGAGGATGGATGGGGCCATGTATCACATGTTGGCCAACGTCCACCTTCCATCAGTAAGAGTAATGAAGATGGGTCATGACCCAAATCATACAGCCAGAACAACTAAGAAGTTGCTCTGTAAGCTGTTTTTACCGGGGGGGCGGGGGGCCTCCGATTCCCCACCCTCAGGCTCTTCCAGCTTTAGAAAAAAAAATACATTTACTCACCTCAGTGGGTGATCCCTCCGACTGTGTCTTCTCTTCACCCAGGGACCTCTGATCCTCCCCAGGCTTTTCAGTGTTCAGGAGAAGGCCCAAAACACCCCTCCCCCACTTCTGATGGCACTGGCCCCGACTTCTGTTGTAGTTTATGGCTTTGGCATGAACAGATGCCAGTAAGGGCAGGGGACTCCGTTCAACTGCCCCCCAAACCGCCCTTCACCAGATACGTCGGTGATCAGTGCGGGACACAGAATCAGGGTGAGTAAAGAAAAAAAAATTACTAAATGTAATTTCTTTCTGCTGTGTGTGTTGTGTTTTACATGTAACACTTTGTGAATTGGTAATGGATCCATGAGACTGCCATACCCTATACCAGTTCACAAGACTTGCCATAAACCCCCCGGGCACCCATTACCTGCCTCCCCAAAGCCCTGGGGGCAGCAGAAGAGCCCGAAAAGGCTATTTGGGTTTGTAGTTTCTAGGGCTGGGGACCAGCGAGGCTGGCCTCCACGCCCTAGTCTACAGCCCTGCATAGCTGGTGCCCAGGCTGGTTTCACTTGGAAGGGGGGACCCACAACATTTTTTTTGTAAAGTGGACCAAGAAGGCGAGGGTGTTGGTGACCACTGCTAAATGAAAGAACTAGAGGAAACCAAAAGATTTGGTATAACTGTAATAACATTTTAGAAGATTGTCATAATCAGTTTTAACCCTTAAAAATAAAAAAAAAAGGCTGTGGTACCCCATGCCCAATTATTGAATGTAATCCTTGCTAGTGCAGATAGTTTGGCGTGACTCCTGGGTAAGAATGGGGGACTACCGATACATATGAGGTACCATTGTAATCGTAAGAAAAGGGGCTTTTACGCGCAACATGGTTTTCTTTTAAAAAAAAAAAAATATATATATATATATCATTTACTTTTTTATTTTTTGTTACACAAAAGTATTCTGAAATTACAGAAAAAATTACAAACAAGACATTTCATTTTAAAGCACAACCTCTGCCAAAAATATATATTTATCCTGGAAATTCCTGCAAGAATCATAGTTAAATTGAGCACAAAATGTTGAAAAATGGACTGTCAACAGAGGGTGACAAAACCACAAGTAGGCTGGCAGCAAAAAGGGTTAAAAGTATGTTGGGTATTGTGTAGGTAGGTGGGGTAGATCAGCGCTAGGCAGGGAGGTTGAATGTAGCTTCGCCTGTAAAGAGTGGCCTGACTCTAGGATACTGGTGTGCAATTACAGATAAAAAAGGGGTCTGCTTTGGGGTGAAACAGTGGACCTATTTAAATCTCAGGTGTGCTTGATGTTGAAATGTAAGAGGGCAATGTTGTTTATGCCAATAACAAATAGTGATTGTTATTGGGTTAACTTCTCCTCTTTAATTAGTGTATGCTGTTTGGATTCTTAATCCGCCCAGCTGATAATAAAATGCATGTAGCAATAAGTTGTAGTAGAGAAAGTAGTAGAAAGTAACAGTAGATAGTATTGTATAAATAAATGATATGCTCACTCATCATATGCTACAACTACTATGCGAACCTGGCAGTTCTGTTTTTAAAAACCGTTTACATTAGAAATACCCTCAACAAACTATATATTCTGTGGAATTACACACCTCACGCTTACTAGGCTTACCAGGCTTGTTGATTTGGGCAAAGTTTTCTG
This sequence comes from Gastrophryne carolinensis, assembly GCA_027917425.1. Lineage (NCBI taxonomy): Eukaryota > Metazoa > Chordata > Amphibia > Anura > Microhylidae > Gastrophryne > Gastrophryne carolinensis. The sequence continues at coordinate 160,253,875 of CM051234.1, forward strand.
TAAGTAATCTCTCAAGAATTCTTTGGTTGTAAAGGGTTTCCCCCCCCCCAAAAAAAAAATTAAAAAACAGAATCAAAGCCATATTTGAAAAATCTGAAAAAGTAAGGTCCCCCGAACAGAACAATACCCAACATGCATAGGTACTGTCAAGGGAAGAGTTGCCAAACACCCCAAAGTACAGCATGTGTGTAACCGAAATTTTACTTGAAAATTTCAGCTCTGCAGACAAAGTGCGCACCTTACTCTTTTTCAACCAAAACAACCCTTTACATTTTGAATACCCCCACAAACCATATATTCCCTGAAAGTACACGTTAAGCTTTCTAGGCGTAAAAATAAATAAAATAAATAAAGAAAATAAGAAATAAATGAAGAATAAAAAAGAACGATAAAAAACATGGATGGAAGTCCACCTTTGCTCCCCCACCTGCCCTGGCCACCCGGGTACATTGGCCGATGCTGCTGGTTCGCCTTTTGGCAGCTTTGAGATCGCCGATTGGCTGATCTCAAGACTTTCGGGTTATTTGTGCCAGACAACCAGCCCCACTTAAGATGGGATGCCCCGGGGGGAGGAGGAAACTCCTGTCCCTGGATCCCAAAAGTCAAACCCTGGGAAACGGTTTTAGGATTTTCTTTATAAGTGCATTGGGGCATTGCTGCCTTAACTCTGTTAATTAAAAAAAAACGAAAGTAACACCAACTGGACAAACATATTAAGATTGAAGAGTAATTTTGGCAAATTTGATTTGTTTTATGAGTTTTTTGGGGACATTTAAACGTAGGCTACATATTTGAAAAGGGTATACTGTTTAAGTGTGTACCATGAGAATACAAGGAGACCGGACTCGTCCTCCTTGTAATGCCTGCCTTAAAGTAAACCTTAACTCGCTATTTAGGTTATAAGCTGCTGGTTGGCCCCTATTGAAAATTGCAGGACAACAAAATTAGTAAGTTTACATTAGGAAGGCTATATATGTATGTTTTGTTTCAGAGGACCAGACCTTGTCACAGCACCATTTGAAACAGGACTGTCTAAGGCTATATAATTATGTATTAGTCTTTTTCCTGTTGACAGGGCCAGAAGGATGTGGACACAGCCTTGCTAGATCATAAGACCTCAAGTTATCTAGTCAATAGTCACAAACTGACACATTCTGCCTGAATGCTAAGTATGTTTGTTTTTTTTCCTGGAATGTATTCAGTGGTTTACAAGGACCAGAAATATGTGATATTTATTCTTGGTAATTCAGTTTGTATTTCAATGATTTTCTGGTTTAAGAGATTTGAAGCGAAATACACGCCAATTTTTAAATCTTTTTTTATAGATTTTTTTGTTAGCTGAAATGGATTGTAAAATGTATATTTTTTTAAATGTTGTCAAAAACACAAATCCTTTTTTATGTAACATTTTGTGTTATATTAAGTGATTTACCTACTGAAAAAAATGCATTTCTAATATCGATTGATATCAGTCCTATTATTCATTTACATGGTGGTATTTTTCCTTCTCAGGAAGGAACTATTTTCTACTATTTCCTAGCAATGGATACGTTAAAAAAAGCTAGAAAATAACATAAATACAATTAAAATGACCTTATTTTGCATATTTTTGTAGACCATGTCCGATTACTGTATTGAGGGTTAAAGGGTTGCCTCTAATTAGACTCAACATTAGAAGTCATGTCTAAAAGCACAGTGTCTATGAACAAATGTTTTGGTTATAGCTTTTGTTTGCGTTCGATGTAGGGATGGTCCTTTTTGTTTGCCTCTGTCATTTTTGATGTGATCATCAGTGGAGCAGAACTCGGGCCACATTCATAAGAGTTCTCATTAGGCAGCTGATTTGTCTGAGCCCTCATTAATTTGATAAACCCATTCACTGATAAACAATGACAGGAATAGATGACTGGAAAAGCTGCATAGGCTGTGTAATGTTACATCTTGTATTCTTTCGTTATTTTTAGCATATTACTGGAATTTTTAGGTTCAGATATGCATGAGCGCTATCATTCACCACATAACACATTTCAGCTCAATTCCATTAAAAAAGGAAAACATCTGGCAGCCCAAAGCATAAAAAAGTGTAATTTAGAAGCAACCTAAATGCCACAGGGCTGTTATTCTTTTTCTGAACTAATAACTAATCCTTGGTTATCCGCTGATATTCCATATTGCAAATGCTCCTGCCAGCTCTGGCATGCTCCAAGACTCCAACAGATATTACCACATTCATGCCCCATACATTCAAATAAAACTGAATCTGGCGGGGCAGCATGCAGATGAAAATCCATTGATATCAGAGAAAGGATCCATCTTCTGTTACCATGCCTGAATCAACGTGACCTAGGGCTAAGATCATATAGGCTCATATGCTTTGCTCTAGGAGGTTGTCTTGGTAATAGTGCTCTCCCAGGGAGTTTACATGGGATGGTGAGGCAATGAATACTTGAAATGAGGTAAAGAGGGAATAAATAGTAAGGGTTTACTGCATGGCTTTTAAGCAACATTTGTTGACATACCAGTTATATGGTATTGATACCTGGGCCAATAAATCTGGGCTGATGAGGCAGAGGGAGACCAATTTCTAGGTTAATAAGTTTGGTATGCAGCACAAAAGGAAGCAAATCCTTTTATTATGTAATTCAGCAGAATTTCCATTCAGACCTACAGAGTTATGCAAAAAAAAAAAAACGTAAAGGCAAGCCTTTTTTTATGCCAATATAAAGTACTCCTTGGACACAGGGTTGTAATATGGTATACTTGAACACGTGGTTATGCCTTTGGACTGTAAAAGGAAGCCTTGATCATAAAGCGTGGGACCCCAGAAAGGTATTTGGGACTTTTAAATGGTTTGGGGCAACTGGATAATTCTGAGATGATGTGCAAGATGTTGTTTTGGCCGCTTATATGGCAAAGCATATTTTCTACAGCCCTTGTGTATGGGAAAATGGGTGTAAATTAAAGGGATGCATGGACAAATTGGGTTCTTAAAATGTACCTGGTAAATGAACACATATACGGAAACCTAGGCTTTAGTGATTGCCATTTCTTGTAAAATAATGAGATTTATTTTATAACACTAATTTTGGCATGTCCATATGTCCATAGGGGGCAAATCCCAGTTGCTGCGTTCATTTTGGTTGGCACGTTTTCCATGATAAAATAAATTGTATGGTTTGCACTGTACAGTTAAAACATAGATTACTTGCTTGGTAAACAAGCCGTAGCGATAAATGAACAGCACTGTGAGCCAATAAGTAAAGCAGCTATTACATACTTTGCTAAAAAAACGTACAATTGTAAAGACGTTTTATGACCCAGCAACAGTCTGCTTACTGTGAAAAGTCTTAAATCATTAGGGCTTTTATTTGTGTAATATTCCCTACTTTCTCTTAATTCACTTTTCTTGACAGTTATAGACATGTTTCCTAATAGCTCTGGCATTTAAAGATAAGACTGCTTGTAAACAGATTAACTTTTTTTAAATAGGCAGCAATTTCATCCACAATAATGTACCATTTCATAAACGAACGATTGCAACCAAAAATTTGAACACAAGATAAATTATCTATTGTATAATGCCTACGATTAGGCAGTCTTGATGGCCCTGTGTTCAGGAAGATAAGTCCCTTGTATTATTGCACAGTAATAAAATGAGATCATGTTTTAGCACTATAGATAAAGAAAACGCGGCAAATACCGGGGCTCTGAATGCTTAATGTCCATAGGCTCCATAAATTCTGCACCCATTTTGCCGGTTATACAAATTATTATTTCCTAGTAATATTTTAAACCACACCACATTTAAAAAGGGGGAAAAAAAGGAAATTAGGCGACCAAAGTTCAATTTGTAGCATGGTATCAACTATTTCCACTCGAAGAGATCAGGATAGGAATAATAGATGAGAATTTTATTATTACTTTCCTACTCAAACGGAAGGGGCTGGAGATAAGGGATGAAAATAATGGCCATTGAGCATGGTGAAATCAGTCAGTGTTCACATTTTGTCTTCAGTGGTTTGGCTTTATTGAAGCTGGTTACTCTGAACAATTTTGTTTTCTGTTTTGTGGTAGTACTTGGCACTGGCAGATTTTGAAGTGTGGCAAGCTTGAAGCTTCAGGGAGCTAGGCCAGACAGTAATGTGATATATATACTGATTATTTTAGTATTTTATTTTATCACAATTAAGACACACTTTGAATTTAACAAAAGGAAAATGTATAAATAGTAGCTCTGTCTGCCTGTTAGCTCTTCTTTTTGTTAACCTGAAAGTAAGAGGAACAGACACACAAATATCTCTACTAATATGAAGTAGTGTGAGATCAGACATTTCACATTTCTTTAGTAATTCATTATGAGCTTGAGTAAGTACCAAGCGGAATTGCATATATGCTCTGTTTTCATCCTAAAGAATTATTATTCTGTTTGTCTTGACTCCACTCAATTTACATGGTCAGCTAGGTTCACCACTATCTGCTAAACCACATATGCTCAAACACATATGCCCCACTTTCCCCACCTACTAGTGGGGGCGGTAAATAGAACTGGTGTAGGTAGTTATATAGAGGTTTAATGAGGATGAGAGGGTGCAAGGAGAGTGATAGGTGAGGGGACGCCATGCCAAAAAGTGTTGGCATTGGTGGTTTGGAGGAACATGGTGACATTGATAATGTAACAAATACCCATGGCTGGAATCTCCTAGCGCTATAACAAGATAACCATTTATGCCATATTTAAAGGAGCACTATCGCCAAAAAATGGCCCAATGATAAAAATCCATATAAGTATGCTGTGTGGCGGGAGGAGAGGTCATTTATACACCCGACATCAGCCAGGCTTGTTTCTTTTATTTTAATGGATGGAAAAGGACAGCCGGGGTGACAGGCTCTGTCACCCCTCATAGACTAAACCTGTCACTCCTGGATTTTATTCCTACCATGTGAGAATAAACCACAAGCTTGGCAGCAGTTTTATTCAGTTCAGATGTATGTGACCCCTCCTCTCATTAACCAATGTGTTTATACATTACACAATTTCGCGATAGTGCTCCTTTAATTGTATATTTATGATTGCTAGGCATTTTGATGGGTCAAGTATTGGGAATAGATATAAATAGACTTGGGACTGATAGGGCAATGAGCTATAAATATGGGAGAGGAAAGGCATTAATCAGGTGTATTGCTAGCATGTGGGGATTGTTGGGAGTTTGTGGAGACAGTGGGTATATTCTGAAAGTACACAACTTAAGATTTCTAGGTGTCCAGTCACAGTTTTATAGAAGTAATCACTCAATTAATTCTTTGGTTGCACAGGGTTTCCCTAAAAAATAAAAAGACAAAAAAAAATAAAAAGCAGAATCAAAAAAACATTTTCCTAAAAAACAAAAACATGCAAACAATAAAAAATGTTAAATGTGAAAAAAACAAGGTCCCATGAACAGAACTATATCCAATATGCATAGGTACTGTCAAGGGAAGAGTTGCCAGACACCCCAATGTAAAGCATCCTAGTAACAGTAATTTTATCTGAAAATTTCAGCCAAAATGCGCATCTTACACTTTTTCAACCAAAACAACCCTTACGTTTGAAATAGCCCCCAAAAACCATATATTCCCTGAAAGTACATACATTAAGCTTTCTAGGCATACCCATCTTGTTGTACTTGGCTCACCTTTCTGGAATTAATCCCTCAAAGAATACTTTGGTTGCACATGGTTTTGTGTATAAAAATGTATTAAAGAACATTTCCTGAAATATCAATACGCAAAGAAGAAAAAACAAGTTAAATCATGCATAGGTACTTTTAACTACCCGTCTACTTGAGATTTTGTCACCCCCTGTTTTAAAATTATTGTTTTTAGTGAGTGTCGTCATGTTTCAATCATTCCTTGTGTATTTTAAATAAAAAATTTATTTTATTCAAGAAAACCATATTGCATGTGATCGCCTCATTTCTCCCAATTTCAACGGTACCACATATGTATCGGTGCTACATGTTCCCACCCAGTAGATCCCCAAACTAAAAAGAACACTTTTTAACATATACAAATAAAATACAATTGCTATTCACACTATAAGGGGTTAAATTAAAAAAGTGGCATAGTGTCCCCATACCTGGGGGGGGGGGGGCACCACACTTTTTAAAAGATTTTAAGGATTACAACCCCCGGCCCTGGAGGCTACAAGCCCACATAGCCTTCGTGGGCCACAGGCTCTTCTGCCCCACCCAGCCTTTGGCAGCTCGTCAGATGTGTTAGCAGAGGTGTCCTATGTGAGTACAGCTCACTTCGCAGCTGCTTATTTAGTTGTATATACGTTGATTTTAGTCCTGTGTTCATGGGCTCACTTATTTTCAGATTGTTTTATTATCCATTTTTCTGGCTTTAGTGGGGGGTTTAGCATCTCAGTTTGGTTGAGTTTGGTTGCCTCATATTTAGGATTGCTTATTTTATGGATATTTTTCTGGATTTAGTGGGGGGTTTAGCATCTCAGTTTGGTTGAGTTTGGTTGCCTCATATTTAGGATTGCTTATTTTATGGATATATATATATAGTCATCTCTTCCCACTAGCCCTCGCATCCCAGCTACTCAGCCCGGCTGTCTGGCTGTTTAAAGCCCTTCTTGTGTATATGTTTAAAGTGATTGTAATCCATTTTTATGTGTTTCCTTTTGTCTGTGAGATTAAATAATAAAGAGAGTTATATATTATAAATTGGTACCATTGTCTCTTGGGGTACAGGACTTGCTCTGGTTTTTTGCTGGTCTAAATAATTTACACCAACATTAACTATATATTCAACATTTGACTTAGTAGTAGTGTTTTTGAAATGTAAAAAACACACACACAGCAGAGAAAAAAATGTCATTTGTTTTTTTTTTTTTTTTTACTCGCCTCTGAACTGGTGTTCCATGCTGATTTCAGATGACAGATGCCGGTAGTGTCTGGTGCAGGGGATCAGAGACCCCAGCACTCCCACCCACTCTGCACTGGTACTACCAGCATCTGCCTGAGCAGATGTGGAAACGTCAAGGATTGGGATGTCCTCATCCCGCTCCTCCCACCAAAGGAGAGGGGCCTGTATTGGGCCCTCTCCTGAAGCCGGAAGAGTGTACTGGTGGGGATCGGAGACCCCCCCCCCGGGTGATGAGAAGACCCAGCTGGATCCATTGCGAGAGGGGTGAGTTTGTATTTTTTTTTTAGTTTCTTTTTTTACTACAGGGTAAAGTCAGCTACATGAGTCTCCCGTAAGTGGCACTTAACGGTTGGAGATGCAGCTACGTGAGACTCGCGTAGCTGGCACTAATAGAATAAAAAATAGGTGAACATGAAGCTTCAAATTAAGTTATTCCTCTGAATAACACGCAAACATTTCCTTTTGTTAGTGAGCACTTTCTTTTTGTGGGTGATTATTAGCACTTGTGTTGCTCCTTTCCCAAATTGAGATGCCTCCAAGAAGAGGAAGACCACTGGCCCTGGAATCCCATGCTGTGGTCAGAGCTAGCAGCTGAACCAATGTGGCTTGCTGGGCTCACACTATGGGAGTCAAAAGACAGTTGTGACCATATGAATATGTTTTACGTGGTGGTGAAGGAGTGGAATTAAAAGGAGCAAGCTTTGAAGACCTTGCCTGTCATCTGCAGTGCGCTGCAGGAAGTGGAGAAGAGGCACATGGGATGGGCTTCAGGTGAGCTGCTTGTTTGGTCACCAGTATTTAAAAAATATTCTATGTCATAGGGATAAAATGTGTTGACATTTTTTTGGTTAGCCAGTTACACCCTTTGTGATGTTCATGACTAGATCAAGCAGTCCTATTACATATGAACTGGAGTGTCTTTGTAACTTTATTAATACTGTAGCTTCAATATAATGTATATTGTGCAAATCTAAAGAGATTTAAAAATACAGGAATGATCTTTCTAACTCATAAACATAGGAGAGTAGTAAAGCCTTGGCACATTTTTGTGATGATGGTATAGAATATTTGGTGAATGTAAGTACTTTCTGAGACTTATTCTTGTCAAGCAATCCAGAGAGGCCTGTATTCTATTATCTCTACTCCCAGCCTCCCAGATCCTGTGAGACCCCAGTATTGAACAAAATGTTGTAAATTTATGTTTCTAGCTAGAAATCATAATCTTGTACATTTTATATCTACAATCACCCAAGGATATAGCAAGGCAACAAATAGAAATAATGTACGTAGTGGAATAGGCTATATATAACTATATAAGAGCATGGTGTTTAATTTTGGCTTGTGTATAACCGCAGGAATCATGTATTGTTTTGTCATGTATTATGAAAAAAATATATACAACTTTTTAAAATAAAATAAAATTGTAATACATTAGTACGATATTCCATTGACCCCATATTTGTGGGTTGGTTTTAAGTGGTTCCTAGACCATAGAACTTCAGGTTTCATTTAACTTGATTTTTAGCTGAAGGCTCCCTGTTCAATTGTCTCTTTGCAGTGTGGCAACAAAATCCCAAAGTATGATCATTTCTGCTACCATATTTATGCACCGGACCATAAGACCTAGAGGAGGAAAATAGATATTATGAACATAAAAGTTGCCAACCCCCCCCCCCCCCCCCCCCCCCGGGCCCTGGGAGAAAGATCCGATGCAGGAGGATGCATATACAGTACATACAGTACATATTAGCAAATACATATATGCATCCCAAGGACTAGGCTAAATTCTATAAATATCACACACCCTCCCTCCCTGAAACCTTACATGTTACATGATACATTTATATTATACCCAACACTTATATCACGTGCAAATAAGGGTTACGGGTGACTAGTCTCGGCAATATGTTCAAAATGCAACATAGTTCAGTGGTGTTTATGGGAGCTTTGGCAAAGGTTAGTAGAAACTCACATTAACTAAGGAATTAAATGTGAAGTGACCAGGAACCCATTATGCCCAGGTGCTGTCATATTCCTGAACTGCAAATCTCCTGCAGTCCAGGTTAAAGTACAAGGTGTTCAGTGCTCAAGTGGGCAAGGTAAGGGAGTGTGAAACTGGACCACCACTGATCAAGGCACATACATTAAAATGTCAAGACTGTGCCAAGAAATCAATGCATGTGCTGGAGCATTGTCCTGCAAAAATATGGTTTTATTAAAAGATGCTGACATTTCCTTTGCCACTATTGGAAGACTGGACAGTAGTTTTGAGAGTTGATTTGTAGTCCATATTTAACACAAGAATGTCCAACTAGCTTATAATATTTAATATACCAGCCCATAGCAGTATCCTTTTTACCCCTTGCTGGCATCTTAGTTGTGAAGCTATGTGCCATTTACTGATCTAGCCACAGGGCCACCCTTCACTCCCATCTCATCAGTCCAATAAACCTTTCAAAAAGTGTTATTGAGCTTTTTCTTAGCCCGGTCTTGAGGTTTCAACTTGTAGTATGTGTCTTGTTCAGTGGTAGTCAGATTTTGTGGACGCTCCTGGAAGGTTGTAGTTTTAGAATATGATGTCACTAAAGGATTTTTGTCTCCTGCACACATTAGGTTAATCTTTTCACAAATATTCTGGCATTTAATTTGCTTCCTTTGTTCTCAACTTTTTTTTGTGAATCTGATCATTTACACCTTATTTGACAGACTAGCTTTCCGATAATCTATTCTAAGTATGCAGCACATCCTGCTCCAGATAATGATTCATAACAGATGGGATTACCTCCGCCAGAGGGCGCTTGACTGCAGAGATGGCAAAAAGAGGCCCCTCCCGGTCCATATATACCCGGGACCTCCCACATATTCCCCAGTTTCTTCTCTGCAGTCGGCTGTGAGGGTCAGAAGATGGCTTCTCTTATCGCAGGTGAGCCGGGCCTAGCAGCCCTTGGCCCTGTAGGACTATTCCTACCCATTCCACTTATCAATTATGCCTCCCAGCTTTGGCTGCGCTGGTCGGTTGATGGTAGGCAGCACCTATCAGAGGTGCTTTTCCTTGCGGAGTCTGGCTCCGACCGCAATCCCCCACCAAATGGTAGGCGGTGCAGGTTTATGGTGAACCTGATTTGGGATGCCCCGTCCGCTCTTGCCCTTCCCTGCCCTGACCATTGGTGGGTCTCTTGACATCCACCTTTCCCCCCTCTCTGTGTCCTGTTCGGGGGGGGGGGGGGGGCGGTGTGTATGTGGCTTTTGCCTTGTATATGTGTGTTTATTGCACGTTATTCGTTTAGTTCTGTCTTTTACTTTTTTGAATTTGCCGCCACTGACACGCACGCCTTCTGGCGTCCGCGGTCAGCAGCGGCATCATCAAGAATCCTTGCGCGCCCATTGGCTGGAGCTTCTGGCCTATCCCTGCGCTTCTCGGAGGGGGCGTGGCTTGCTCGGTTGGCGCGTTCCGCGTCGGACCCTCCTGCAGCCCGCCCCCTGAGGTCCCTCCAGCGCCATTTTGGTCATCGCCTGCTGTAATTGCTGGTCCCCCACCGCGGTCCGTGAGTGCGCCTGCAGGCTTACTTTTTTATTCCCTTGTCATTTTAATGTGCTTATGGGGTGTCTTTATTATGTCTTTCAGGCGAGATAACTGTGTTTTTAGAGGTTTCTCCTCGTCCTGCCCCCTCTATTGGTTATTGTAACTTTATTAGAAGCCTACACTGTAAAATCCTCCCACTTCCCTGGCGGACATTTGGGGCATCCCGGGTTGCTTTTACAGCGTAATTCCTATCGACCAGTTGTGCCACCTTAATCACCATATGGAGGCTTCACAGGATATTGTGCTCGGGGTCCCCTCGGGACAAGCCCGGTGTGTGTAGTGTGTGGGGCATCCCCTGTGAGCGATGATGTGAGGGTCTGTGTACCCTGCGCCCAGCAGGCGCTTGCGCTGCATTCTGGGCTATCTGTGTCTGGGCCTGCGCCCACTATGTCCTCACCCACTCCCCCTCGCTTGACTATGACTCCCAGTGAACTAAATACTAGTGGGGAGTCTCAGCCTGACGTGTCTTCCAGGTTGGCTAACATTGAGAGGCTGATTACTATCTTTGCGGCCCGCAAGGCCCCGGCTAAGAGGAGGCATGTGGCGCCGGGTGCGTCTGCCTTTCCTGTGGAGAATGAGAATTTCCTTGATTTGTCTGATTATACCCCACTTGAAGAGGGTGAATTATTCTCGGATTCAGAGTTATCTGATGATCAGCATTTCAGTGGTGCTGACTATGGCTCTGATCACTGTGATGCTGATGACACCAATAGACTATTAACTCAGATTTTTGATGTGCTTTCTATCTCCCTTCCTGCTGCTGCTCCCAAGCCACAGGGGGAACTTTTCAGTACTGCTAAACCACGTCTGGAATTTCCAGAACAGGCCCATTTCAATAATCTTGTTCTCAAAGAATGGGAGCATCCCGGCCGGCTTCCCGGGATCCCTAAAGGCTGGAATAAAAGGTACCCTTTTCCCACTGATGTGGTTAAATGTTGGTCTACCCCCCCAGAAGTGGATGCACCAGTATTGGGGTTGTCCAACTCATCTGTGGTCCATTCCCCTGATTCCACTACCCTCAAGGATAGTGAGAACCGGCGCATTGACCAGCTGGCCTCCCATGCCTTTGCCTGCCTGTGTGGGGTCTGCCTTACGTCCTGTCTGTGCCTCTGCTATTACTGCTGTTGTTGTTAGGACTCTCCTCAAGGGTCTGTTGGAAGGCGCCCCTGATGAGACTTCTAGTGCCGAGTTCAGGGCCTTGTCGCAGTGTGAAATGTTCATTGCATATGTCCTTTCTGCCTTGGATGACACCATTAGGATGTGTAGTAGAACCTCTGCCTTGGTGGTTGCTATACGCCGCTCTGTTTGGCTCAGTGGACTTTGCTTGTTTTCTGCCAGCCTCTGACCTCTGATTCATCCTTGAACTCTGCCCAGACTTTTTATTTGCTCTTGGGATTATTTTGCTTCACTTCGCCCCACACCTGGAGCTCAGCTCAGCTCTTCCCATGGTTCTAGCCAGGAGGCGTGACACTCGGACAGGTGGATTCTGGAGGTTGTGTCCTACGGCTACAAGCTAGAGTTCGCTGCCTGGCTGCCTCCAAGATTCCTCAGGTCTCAGATTCCTCCAGAACCCCTGGCAGCTCTGGGTCTGTTTCTGGCTGTACAAAATCTATTGGACATGGGGGTAATCTGTCAGGTCCCTCCTGGGGAGAGAGGTCGGGGTTTTTATTCCAATCTCTTCACAGTACCCAAAAGGGATGGTTCCATCAGACCCATCCTGGACTTAACCCTTTAAATGCCAGCCACATAAAATTTACGTGGTTGCCTCTCTGTCACTTAAGTGCCAATACTCACCTGACCCCTCGTTGGATCCGGCCGGGTCTTCTCTTTAATTTGGTGCCATCCGATCCCCCGTGGGGGGTCGGATGGCTCCAGGAGAGCCCCCGGAATAGGCCGCCCCCCCCTGCTTCTGCAGCAGCAGCTGCTAACTGTAAAAATAAATAGATTAAATTAAATTAAATAAAAAATAAATAAAAATGACATTCACTTACCTGCGTGTGCGCTGGCTCCCGCTGTCCCTCCTCTTCACCTGGGGGGCCTCCGATCCCCCCCCCAGGACTTACCGATCTTCAGGAGAGAGCCCAGGAGGCTCTCTCCTCTCTCCTCCTCGATGGCGGCCGCCATCTTGCCGGGCTATGACGTCATCACGTTCCGTCTCGCGCCAAGCCCCGCCCCTTTTGGGCTATGACATCATCCCAGCCCCGATCACCGGCGTCAGCTCTTTCAGCTGTCAGATGCCGGTGATCGGCGCCGGGGAAGGAGCTGTCAGGAGATCCTCTAATCTCCTGCCTCCCCCTTCTCTGGATGCCGATCACCGGCATCTGTCATCAGAGCGGCGCGGGACAAAGGAGCTTACAATCGGAGGTAAGTACAGTAAAAAAATTTTTTTTTTTTTTAATAAAATACTTTTAGTGTGGTGTTTTTTTTTCAGTTAACCCTTTGTGAACTGGTAAGGGGTCCATGAGACCCCTTATACCAGTTCACAAGGCTCTGGGTATGGCAAGTCACCTGCAGCTAGTGGGTGGCTTGCCATTAACCCCCAGCCCCCCATTACCTGCCTCCCCAACGGCCAGGGGGGGCAGAAGGGCCCGGGCCACTTAGCCCGGGTCGGTAATGCTGGGTAGGGGGGACCCTACGTCATTTTTTTTGGGGGGGGTTTAAGGGTTTTTAACCCTTAAAATTCCCCAAAAAAATGGGGTCCGCCCCCCCTGTCATTTTTTTTTAATTAACCCTTTTGTGTTCTGTCATCCAGCAGCTATAAAAGGCTTCTAGCAAGTGAGCAGAAGCCAGTGATCGCCGAGGGACAGAGTGCTCCACTATGGATGGGAGGTAAGTATTAAAAAAAATAAAAAAAGAAAATATTTTTTCTTTGTGTGTGTGTTTTTTTTACATTTAACCCCTTGTGAACTGGTAAGGGGTCCATGAGACCCCTATACCAGTTCTCAAGGCTGGGGGGATGGCAAGTCACCTGCGCTAGCCGGTGACTTGCCATTAACCCCTGGCACCCCCATTACCTGCCTCCCCAAAGCCCAGGGGGGGGGGCAGAAGAGCCCGGGCCCACGGGCTATGCGGACTTGTAGCCTGCAGGGCCAGGGGCCACAAAAGCTGGCCCCTGCGCCCTGTTCCTCCAAGCCCTGCATAGCTGGTCCCGGGCTGGTTACTTTGGGTAAGGGGGGGCCCATGTCATTTTTTTTTTTGATTTTTAAGGGTTTTTAACCCTTAAAAATCCCCCCCAAAAATGGGCCCCCCCTCCCCTGGGAGGGGGGACCCTATGTTATTTTTTTTCTCGATTTAACCCTTTGTAGTGTGGATGGTAGTTGTATTTTATTTGTAAATGTTAAAAATTACTTGTTTCAGTTAGGGGGGTCTCCTGGGCAGGAACAGGGGGCTACCGATAAATATGTGGTACCATTCTAATCGGTAGAAATGGGGCTTTCACATGCAATATGGTTTTCCCTAATCAAATACATTTTTTATTTAAAATAAAGGAGGCAATTTTCTAAAAAAAAATGTTATTTATTTTTTTTTTTACTTAATAATAAATAAAATTAATAATAAATAAAATTTACAAACAAGACATTTCATGTTAAAGCCTAAACTCTGCTGCAAAAAATATATATATAATTTTCCTGAAGATTCCAGCAAAAATGTCGCAAAACATGGCGCAAAATAGGGAAAAATGACCTGTCAACAGAGGGTGACAAAATCTCAAGTAGGCTGGCAATTAAAAGGGTTAATAGTACCTCTGCATGTTGGGTATTGTTCTGTTCGGGGGACCTTGCGCTTTCAGACTTAGCTTGTTTTTTCTTGTTTGCATATTTATATTTTAGGAAAAGGTGTTTTTCATTCAGCTTTTTTATACATTTTTTAGGGAAACCCTGCACAACCAAAGAGTTCTTTGAGGGATTAATTCCAGAAAGATGGGCCCACTACAACAAGCTGGGTACGCTTAGAAAGCTTAACATGTGTACTTTCAGGGAATATATGGTTTATGGGGGATATTCCATATGTAAAGGGTTGTTTTGGTTGAAAAACCGCAAGGTGCGCACTTTGTCTGCAGAGCTGAAATTTTCAAGAAAAATTACCGTTATGCTCATGCTTTACTTTGGGGTGTTTGGCAACTCTTCCCTTGACAGAACCTATGCATGTTGGGTGTCGTTCTGTTCGGGGGATGTTGCTTTTTCAGATTATACTTGTTTTTTCTTGTTTGTATATAGTTTTTTTAGGAAAATGTGGCTTTGATTCTGCTTTTTTATCCTTTTTTTAGGGAAACTCTTTGCAACCAAAGAATACATTGAGGGATTACTTCTAGAAAACTGTGGCCACATCAACAAGCCTGGTACAAATAGAAAGCCTGAGGTGTGTACTTCCAGAGAATATATAGTTTGTGGGGGGTATTACAAATGTAAAGGGTTGTTTTTCTGGAAAAACTGCAAGGTGCGCACAGCGCATATCACAGTTGTATTTTTTCTGAAAATCCCCTAAAGCTCTGTTTCAGTTTGGGAGAGTCTCCTGGGCAGGAAAGGGTGTCTACCTATACATATGTGGTACTGCTGTAACCGGGAGAAATTGGGGTTTCACATGCAATAAGATTTTATTGACAAACTTACATTTTTTATTACAAAAAAACACTACAAATTGTAAAAAATTTTTTTTTTTTTTTTTTTTGCACATATTTCGCCAAAAAATATTGAGAATACACCTAAAAAATGACAAACAAGACATTTCATGTTAAAGCTCAGACTCTGCTGAAAAAAACAATATATCATTTTCCTGGGAAATCCCTGGAAATCCCTTCAAAAATCACATTTGAACATGGGGAGCGCAAAATAGTGCAAAATGGTCTGGCAACAGAGTGTGACAAAAACTCCAGGTAGGCTGGCACTTAAAGGGTTAAAGCTCCCCAACAAGTTCATCCGGACCAGACACTTTCCTCAGCAGAAGGTGGATTCTCTTCAAGCTCTGGTTCATTTCCTTCTGTCTTGCCCTCGCCCTTCCATCCGGCAAGGGATGCAGCTTGTGGGACAAATGGTGTCCTGCTTCGAGGCAGTTGCTTATGCTCAGTTCCACATGAGACCTCTTCAACTCCATCTCCTATCAGTCTGGGATAAGAGTCCCCTGTCTCTGGATCAGCCCTTTGTTCTATCTCCTCTGGTCCGGCGGTCCCTCTTGTGGTGGCTGGACTCGAGGAACCTGTTGTGGGGCAGATGTTTTCTGGCCCCCTGTTGGGAGGCGGTCACCACAGATGCCAGTCTGTCGGGTTGGGGGGGGGGCTTCTGGAGAACCCTTCAATTCCAGGGGCTGTGGGGTCCTCAGGAGGCCCATGCCCCCATCAACACCCTGGAACTGAGGGCGGTTCGGTTGGTACTGGCCCAGTTGACTCCTCAACTTCAGGGCCGGCCGGTCCAAGTTCGCTCAGACAACCAGATGGCGGTTGCCTACATCAATCATCAGGGAGGGACTCGGAGCAAGAGTGCCCTCAAGGAGGTGTCCATGATTCTGTCCTGGGCGGAGGACAATGTTCCTTGCATCTCAGCAGTGTACATTCCGGGGGTGGAGAATCTGGAGGCGGGCTCTCTGAGCAGGGGGACCTCTCGCCTGAGGGAATGGTCTCTCAGCAGCAAGGTCTTCCTGTCCTTATGTCACCGTTGGGGGGTACTGGAGGTGGATCTGTTTGCGTCCCGCCACAATCACAAGCTCCCAGTCTTTGTCTCTCTGTCCCAGGATCCCCTGGCCCTTGCGGTGGATGCTCTGACTCTATCCTGGCAGAGGTTCCGTCTCCTGTATCTTTTTCCTTTATTTCCCCTGTTGGGCAGGGTTCTGCGCAAGCTGGCTCGGGAAAGGGTACCAGCAATTCTGGTGGCCCCCCGGTGGCCAAGACAGGTGTGGTTCGTGGATATCTTTCAGCTGGCAGTAGATCAGTACGCTCTGCCCCTGGTCCCGAATCTTCTCACTCAAGGGCGGCTATGCCATCCCAATTTACAAATGCTGGCTTTGACGGCCTGGCTGCTGAAACCTCCATCTTAAGGGATGAGGGGCTTTCTGAGTCTGTGGTTAATGCTCTGATCAGGGCTAGGAAGAAATCCTCTTCTACCATCTACTATAGGATCTGGCGGGCCTACATTGACTGGTGTGAGTCAAGGGTCCTTCCATGTCGGGTGTTTTCCATTCCTACGATTCTGGAGTTCCTTCAGCATGGTTTGGATCTGGGACTTCAGCTCAGCGCGCTTAAGGGTCACGTTTTTGCCTTGGCTGTTTTCTTCCAGAGATCCTTCGCTCAACATCCTCTGGTCAAGACCTTCTTCCAGGGGGTTGCTCATGTGCATCCCCCTCGCAAGCCTCTGTTACGAGTTTGGGACTTGAATTTGTTTCTGTCTGCCCTTCAGGGCCCTCCATTTGAGCCTGGTTGCTCATGTGCATCCCCCTCGCAAGCCTCTGTTACGAGTTTGGGACTTGAATTTGTTTCTGTCTGCCCTTCAGGGCCCTCCATTTGAGCCTGTGCATGAGGCTGCTCTGACTCTTCTTACTCTTAAGGTTGCCTTTTTGGTGGCTATCACCTCGGTCAGGCGTGTTTCGGAGTTGGTGGCCCTTTCTATTCAGGCCCCCTACTTTGAGAGACACCAGTACAAGGGCCTCAGCGGATGTTGTTCTTGGCTGCAAAGTTCTGCAGGCGGCAGTAGTTTGAACTGCGCGTTGTTGCTTTTGGGATCCCTCCCTAGTTTCGGATACTGCTATTGGATGTCCCATCTGTTATGAATCATTATCTGGAGCAGGACGTGCAGCATACTTAAAATAATACAATTCTGTGATTACTCACCTTGTAGAATTGGTATTATAAGTATGCAGCACGTCCTGCTCCACCCCACCCTGTTTGCATTATCTTGGATCCTCTGATCCTATGGTGACTGTTATCCTTGTTAACGTTGTTAATTTCATTGGCTTCTCCTGGTTCTCCTTACTGCTTTTCTATACTGGGGAATTTGTGGGAGGTCCCGGGTATATATGGACCGGGAGGGGCCTCTTTTTGCCATCTCTGCAGTCAAGCGCCCTCTGGCAGAGGTAATCCCATCTGTTATGAATCATTATCTGGAGCAGGACGTGCTGCATACTTATAATACCAATTCTACAAGGTGAGTAATCACAGAATTGTATTTTTGTGTGGACCAAAAAAATCATGCTCTCCTAGAAATGATTTTCCAATACTAAATGTATTCAATCACCTCAATCCTTCTTCATTACCAAGATCCCCAGTACCTCTTACAAATTAAACTGCACCAGCACCTTGTAAAGCACAGTGGCATGCCATCATGCATCCCATGCAATTGCATGGGCCCCCCACCTCTCAGGGGCCCAAGAACTCTGCAGAGTGCACACTGCACAAAGGAGCATGGCAGTGATGGGGTGCAGTGGGAAACAGGGCAGAGATTTGCGTGCTGCACGGAACATGGCAAAGATGGGGAGCAGGGTGGAGATTGGGTGCATTAGAGAGCAGGGTAGAGACCCCGTGCAAAAATACACGGGGCACCAGAAATGAAAAGCCCGTCTCTGGTAAAGAGGCAATATTACCATACTCCCCGATTCCATGCCACTTTAAAATATCCCAGCCTTGTAAGCAGCTGATTGAAGTTTTAAGTTACTTTTGTTAGCCTGAACTTTGGTCTTTGTGGAACGTGATTGGTGCAGATGCTGTGTACTACTATAGTTCTGAGTTTGTTTGCCATTAATTTGTTTATTTATGTTTACTGTTGCTTTTTTCCCCACAATTTAAAAAATACAGGCTAACTTTGATTCTGATGAGAGGAACTGTTAGGCAGACAGGACACATAAAGTCTTCCAAACATCCCTAACAGCAATGAATGGTTTCTGTGCATGGTTATTCACCTGCATCTGCTTCTGTGTTGTCCTCTGTCCCTCTGTCTCGTTTCATAGTTTTCAGTTTCACGAAGTAAGGGTGTTGCCAGTTCTATGCCTTTTAGCAATGCTTGCAAATCTATACTTGCCATGTTTATGCCAAAATGTAATTCATCACACATTACCCACATTACCATTCCAACTCTCAGGCAAAGTGCTTCAAGATTGCTTAATCTTTTTATAATTTTGCTGTTGTAGTCCCCCTTTAACTAAACCTAACTAAAGTGGAAATTTTAAGATTATGTTGTATTAGATCTTTCCTTGAAGGTTTAGGTGTTATATGAGCACCTATACTGCACAAATATTGCACAATAAGACATGCATTCTACGTGCCTTTAAATCTGTCTGTCCCCTCAGCCTTCAATAAAATAGTTTTTCCCATCTACAGCTACATAAATTGGCCATTATCTGCTTCATGTATCAAATGGCCTTCTATGAAAATATCAATACTACTGGTTAATATAAATGAAATTAATTTTTAAAGCCAGACTAAAGGTTGACATCTGAAAAATTGCGTTGCCTTGCAGAAGAAGCATTTCAGTTCTCTTGTGAAATTTCAGGTTAAGAGGTCAAGTAATTTTCCTAGTCTTCAATGGGATCTTGTGAAATATGAACTTCATTGTCACCCGGTCCTATAGTGATAAGATAAAATGAACTGATACATCATTTCCTGCTGTCTTTTTCCTCCGGAAATCGTAAAAAAGAAAGAAAATGTCAAATACTTAATGCAATCTTCTGGCACATCTTACATAGCCACCCTGTGCCTGATCGATACTCAGTTCATGTGGTGTTTAATGTCTGCAGGCTGATATCTAAATGTAAATGCACATATATGACAAAAGATAATGCGTTGGGGGTTCAGCTCTGATCCAGCTTAGATCTGCATATGCAGGTCTGTTCTTCTGGGAGCTGTCCACTATTTGCTTTCAAGCATTGGCACTGGACCGCGAGAAAGCTGATGCATGTAAAATAAAAAAGGTAAGTATAGGTTTATTAGGACCATGACTTGGGAATTTGTTGTATTAAAATCATGCATTTTCTCTGCTTAATTACAATTTCCAGCCAATAAAATAAAAACGATATGCTCACCTTAAGACTCACGTAGACCATAGCTGCTAGTCCGGGGCATGGCTTACCTCATTGTTAGATTTGCATCCAGCTTCACCCAGCTTATCACCATGCTACTCTCGCTTGTCGTGCGGTCTGTTCCTGGGTTCTTCAGATGCAGCAACGCCCCCGCCATCAGTACTGGTGAGCTGCCATGCCCTCTTCATTCATTGCAATGGAGGGAGCGTGGAAGCTCACACTGTCTGATGGAGGGGTGCGTTACCCAGGCTGACGGGCCCCAGGAAGAGACTGCATGCCGAGCGTGAGGAGCGTGGTGATTGACTGGGAGGCACTGGATGTGAATCTAATAATGAGATAAACCCTGCAGCCCCGACTAGCAGCTATGGTCTACGTGGGGACTTAAGGTGAGTTACTACATATACCAGCAAAAATGTTGATCAAAAGCCATATTTTATAGAATCATAGGGTATCCCGATTTGGGATGCCCCACAGTCAGAATAGCTGTTGAACCCCTACCTGAGCTGCACTTACCAAGCCTTGCATCCCCTGCTGTACACACTCTCACTCTTGATTATGAAGAGCATGCAGAGCAGGGGAGGAGGGGATGCTCCTGTGCTACATTTGAATATAATGCTGGATCATGGCTGAGTAAGTGTTGGGGGATTGGGTGGTTTATAATCTGACTTCTAGTCCAGTTTAAGATAGCACACCCTCCCCTTCAAGCCTTCAAACATTCCCTTAAAACTCACCGACTCAGAAGAGCTTGTTATCTGGTTGGTGTTAACCACGCAAAATAAAAGTACCCCGTGAAGCACTGCTGACTGGAGTTCAAGCCCAACTGGTGCAGGATTTGATCTAGTGAGTTGCTGATCGTCTGAGTCTGACCCACCTGCTTCAGGGGCCAAAAAGTAAGTACCTTTTTTGTTTGGGTAGCCAATCCACTTCACAGTTTTGACATACTTCACAGCACTTGCCGCCATAGTTAGTACATACTAGTACAGAAATAAACAAAATATAGTAAATTAACATTAAACTGGTGGATTCACAGATAGGTCAAAGCAGTTGCTTGTATACTAACAATAGTGGGCCTATCACCTGTCTGTGTCTACTATCCAGTTTATTTCCATCTCTGTAAAAATATTAGATTTCTATAACTAGCTTACTTGATACAACTTCTGAGCAGTGGTAGAAATGTTGTTTCCATGGTATCCTGTTCACTAGATGCTCACACTTTGTAAGAGATATTGTCAATGTATGACTTAAGTCCCACGGAACACAATCTAATCCATTTTTAATTGAACTCCAGAGCTTTGAAGTATAACTGGAAGGGGAAGGTTGTACTGGATGATGGCACAGAGGTTATAACTGCGCCCTATGAGATCTACAAAGTTGAGTTGATATTTCTCAAGAAATGTTTTCATGAATACCCCAGTGTAGAATTACTTGCATTACCAATCTGTAATAGGTAGGTGGGTGGGTATTTTGGTGGGGAGTCTGGTTATTTTAGACTTGATCCTGTGGTGAAACAGTTTAAATACAAATATTTAGTGGATGTTCTGAATTCTGAAACCATGAACAGTATACTATTCAAAAGATGTTTTATTATTTGGACATTTACATGCTGGAGCGGTCGGTTCTATTGAAGTCTCAGCCTGCCAGCTTTCTTGATTGGCGGGGGGGAGGGGGATCACAACATGTAAGCATCCACTGCTTGTATGCAGTCAGATGTGGATGCTCAAATGCATACTGGGGGCCAGTCAGGAGTATGCGATCTATTAAGAGCTAAAAAGCAGACTGCTTCATCCCCCATTATCTTATAGGATTTGCCCTGCAGTGATCAAGTAAGTTTGGCTTTTTTAAATCCTTTGCCTGGACAATACTGAATGACTAATACTGTATGTTATGCTTGTGATATATTAAGGAAAATCTTTTAACAGTTAGTATGACAGCAGTCTACTATGTTCAAAAGACTTCCTGTCATTGGTTCTGCACTAGGTGTTTACCTCCCTGGCAGACTGGGTCCTGCATGTCTGGGGCAGTGTTAAAGACTGGCTTTCTAGTTGGTGCCACTGAAACAAGGCGAGTACTGCTGCAGACTCACTTAGCCTTGCTGTTCTTTTACTTAATTTAAGCCATCAGTTCATTCTTTGGTTAAGGGTGAGTCATTTGAAAGACTGTTTCTAACCTCATATTTTGGAATCTTTTTTTTTTTTTTTTAAGCTTTGGTGCCTGATAGATCTATCATAAAAATCCAGCATATATTGAGAAGGTGCTGAGTGATTATTCTTTTTCTTATGTTTAGCAAAATATAAAGGAACAGCTCTGTTGGCTTTTACGCCTAAATTTGAAGACTTCTAGGTGTAAGTTTGTCAGTTACATGAAACCTTATTTAACTTGCTGTAGCTGAGGTAAGCAGGACGGAAAGGTGGACATTTATGTTGCCTTTTCCTGTGTGGACAGTTAGACGGCCATCAAACCCTTTTCATGTCAAGTTTTACAATATGATTTTTAGAGCTTTTTATGTGTCTAATTTCAGTAAATATGACTGTCTCTGATTCATTTTCCCAGCACTTTTTTTTCCCTTTTGCAGGATCATGACAATTTATCTAGTCATGTTTGAAATTCTATTTGTTGTTAATGGTACAGCAAAATCTGAAGGTGTAAAATTGGGACTTTGTTACTAGTTATACAATAGATATACAAAGTCTGTACACCCCTGTTAATAAATGCCAGGTTTTTGTCATGCATGTTAAATTACACTTTATGAAAGCATCCCGTCATTTTTGCCCACTTTTCCCACTCATTTGCTGTTTACGGCCTAGTTCAGATCTGGGACTAGATGGCCAGGTCTGGGTTCTGGCCACTCCAGAACTTTGACCACCTTCTGTCAAAGCCATTCTGTTGTTGATATAGAGATACATTTTGCATAGTCATGCTGAGAGGTAGAATTCATCTTCCACTCTTTAGCAGAGGCCTGAATGTTTTGTGCCTGATTTGATATTGTTCATAGTTGCTTCCACCTTGATGAATGCCCTAGTTCCAGCAGCAAAAAACAGGCCAAAACATGATACTGCATTCACCATGCTTTACGGTGTGTATGGTGATGCACAGTTTTAGCCTTTTGAATTATGCCAATTAGGCCAAAATAAATCAACCTTGGCCTCGTCAGACTATAACACATTTCCAACATACTTTTGGCAGACTTGATGTAGGTTTTGCAAGACATACCTAGCTTTGGATGTTTTTTCTTTTTTTTTTTGTAAGTATAAGGTGCCCTCTTGCCACCGTATCCCACAGCCCAGACATATGAGATTTATGGGAGATTGTTGTCACTTTCAAAACTCAAACAGTATTTGCCAGAAATTCCTGCAGCTCCCTTAATGTCACTGTGGTCCTCTTGGCAGCCTCAAGGACCAATTTTCTTTTGGTATTATCATTGTTTTGCCAATGTTAATCTATTTGATTTATTTTTTTGATTTGGGTTATTCAAAATTGTATCAGCGGTGTAATGACTACTATTTCAAATGAGGATAAATGTGATTGGTTTATTCTAAATGTTAGGTCCCTTAGCCTGGCCAGTGGCGGAGGTGTGGACAGTGAGGGATTGTTTGGATCCCTCATTATGTGGTTATGGTTCACTTACTCTTAGCAGATCTTCCTGATGGTTCCTGAGTTGCAATTATACCCACAATAAGACCAACAAAGTTAGAGACCCCCAGTACTTAAATAACCACCAAATGAATAAGACCAAACGTAATTTATTATAAATAAATAATATTTGATATATATATTTAATAAATTATTATATTTAAATTAACTAAGAATCTACTCCTTCCCCAGGGCCTGGCATCCTTGCCTAATTGTAGTTACTAACCTTTTCCAACCTATCACATGAATACAACCAAACTCCTAATGCAACACATTTTTATTCAGCTGTCTTTAAGTCTTTAATTAACACTTTAGCCTGAAAAGCTCCTTAACACACATGTAAATGCAAAAAGTAAAACCTTATTAAACCGTATTAAACCTCCAGCAAGGTTCATACCATGCAGCTATGCTTACCATTTCTTCAGCTCCGGGGCTTTCCACAACAGTCCTCTCTTATGTCGGTCTTTTGTGCTTTATGAGGGGTCAGAGTCACTCATTAACTGCATGTGACTGCTTATCAGCTGTGGATGTTTGTGTGCTGTCAGCACATACTGGGCAGGAGAAAATGGGAGTTGAGTCAGGCTGTGGTTCTGCAAGGGATTGATTCTGAAAGTAAGGCAAGTTTAAATTGATGTTATACAGGTCCTTCTCAAAAAATTAGCATATAGTGCTAAAGTTCATTATTTTCCATAATGAAATGATAAAAATTAAACTTTCATATATTTGAGATTCATTGCACACCAACTGAAATATTTCAGGTCTTTTTTTGTTTTAATACTGATGATTTTGCCATACAGCTCATGAAAACCCCAAAATCCTATCTCAAAAAATTAACATATCATGAAAAGGTTCACTAAACAAGCTATTAACCTAATCATCTGAATCAACTAATTAACTCTAAACACCTGCAAAAGATTCCTGAGGCTTTTAAAAAAGCCCAGCCTGGTTCATTACTCCAAATCGCCATCATGGGTAAGACTGCCGACCTGACTGCTGTCCAGAAGGCCATCATTGACACCCTCAAGCAAGAGGGTAAGACCCAGAAAGAAATTTCTGAACAAATAGGCTGTTCCCAGAGTGCTGTATCAAGGCACCTCAATGGGAAGTCTGTGGGAAGGAAAAAATGTGGCAGAAAACGCTGCACAACGAGAAGAGGTGACCGGACCCTGAGGAAGATTGTGGAGAAGGACCGATTCCAGACCTTGGGGGACCTGCAGAAGCAGTGGACTGAGTCTGGACCGTGCACAGGGCCACCGTGCACAGGCGTGTGCAGGAAATGGGCTACAGGTGCCGCATTCCCCAGGTCAAACCACTTTTGAACCAGAAACAGCGGCAGAAGCTTCTGACCTGGGCAACAGAGAAGCAGCACTGGACTGTTGTTCAGTGGTCCCAAGTACTTTTTTGCTTGTCATTCGGAAATCAAGGTGCCAGAGTCTGGAGGAAGACTGGGGAGAAGGAAATGCCAAAATGCCTGAAGTCCAGTGTCAAGTACCCACAGTCAGTGATGGTCTGGGGTGCCATGTCGGCTGCTGGTGTTTTATAAAGGGCAGGGTCAATGCAGCTAGCTATCAGGAGATTTTGGAGCACTTCATGCTTCCATCGGCTGAAAAGCTTTATGGAGGTGAAGATTTCATTTTTCAGCTCGACCTGGCACCTGCTCACAGTGCCAAAACCACTGGTAAATGGTTTACTGACCATGGCATTACTGTGCTGCCAACTCTCCTGACCTGAACCCCATAGAGAATCTGTGGAATATTGTGAAGAGAAAGTTGAGAGACGCAAGACCCAACACTCTGGATGAGCTTAAGGCCGCTATCGAAGCATCATGGGCCTCCATAACACCTCAGCAGTGCCACAGGCTGATTGCCTCCATGCCACGCCGCAATGAAGCAGTCATTTCTGCAAAAGGATTCCTGACCAAGTATTGAGTGCATAACTGAACATAATTATTTGAAGGTTGACTTTTTTTTAATTAAAAACACTTCTCTTTTATTGGTCGGTTGAAATATGCTAATTTTTTGAGATAGGATTTTGGGGTTTTCATGAGCTGTATGGCAAAATCATCAGTATTAAATCAAAAAGACCTGAAATATTTCAGTTGGTGTGCAATGAATCTCAAATATATGAAAGTTTAATTTTTATAATTTCATTATGGAAAATAATGAACTTTAGCACTATATGCAAATTTTTTGAGAAGGACCTGTACATCAGGAGCCTGCATCTATAGACCATGATTTAAATTCGTGCTATAGTAAAAAAAAAAAAAGAAATGGCCATGCAGGTGTTGTGGAATATATTTACAGATGCTGTTACTGGACTGCATGGGAGCATCCATATTTAACTCTGCTTTTACATAAGCATAAGTGGGGGGTGGGGCTCTGCTGACAGTCTGCCTCTGCCAGTACACAGACACACTGCAGCTAAGCAGGGAACTTCCTTGTAATCAACACATCCATATAGAGAGATATTGTATCTGTTTCTACACAGAATACAGACAGAAATAAAAATCTTTCCCTGTTGATGAAAAGCTTGTTCCCAAGTGGGCCGTCGAGAGCCATGCCTAGCAGCATCATGATCTTTGCGCACTAGTATCTTAGAGCTCCCTCTCAAACTGCCATTTTTCTTCTCCCGGGAAATTAAACAAAGACACAGGGCAGACAGCCTATCTGTACACTTACTCACTATATGACAAATTGTCATCCTGGCAGGGGCGGGCAGAGGAGGGTCAAGTGTCGAGGAGAAGTATGACCTGTGCGGAAGAAGCTATGTAACTATAGGGTGGCTGCCGCTCAGCATTGAAACAGTTGCTACAAGCCAGGAGCTTTCTGAGCATTGATGAGTCATTACAATTTGTGGCTATCCACTTCTGGCTAGAGAATGATTGCACCGAGATTTAGGCAATTTTGGCTGTGGGACTGGGTATTTCAGAAGCAGGGCTTTCAAGTTTGAAGTAACCAGGCTTTGGTTTTCTGTGCTCTGGTAAATGTATGTTTTTATTTAGGACTACTTTATACTCTATTACAACTATTATTCTTTATGGTCACAATGTGCCTGGCATAGTGGTTCAAGTGTGTATAATTATTTTTCTAGATATTGGCCTACACTGAGGGAGTGCATGGAAAATGGCTGTTCACAGAGATTCGTGCTATATTCTCACGGCGTTATCTTCTGCAGAACACGGCACTGGAACTATTTATGGCAAACCGAGGTAATGCTGTTACATACTAGATATTATGATTTATTTGACAGCAGGTAACTTTTTACATTCTGCATATTTTAGGTTTAACTGCAATATTTGCCACATGGCATCTTATTCTGTCCATCACAAATGATTAAATAGGATAGAACACAGCACTATCCTTCTGAATTGTAATAATTATAATTCTAGGAAAATGAAACCAGTTACAACCCTATACTGAACCTTGTGGCCCAAACCAGTCTTATTTTTGTACAACACTAACATCACGCTCACAGAAGTTGATTGTACAGGAAGAGCAATCTTTTATAAAACCATACTGATAATCTGTTATTCTACATATTGTTTGGTGTCTTATATGTTAGTAATTTACATGTCTTTTTACACTTTCTCAGTAATTTAACAATCTTTTGCAACATCATAGAAAATGCAAAAATAAAGACTTTAATTGAATGTTATTATACCGTATATATATATATATATATATATATATATATATATATATATATATATATATAATAAAATTATATTTAAGGAGTAACACTGTAAATCAAATGGTCTAAATATTTTTACAGCAGGAAAGAGAAAACTGATGATCTCATCACTGTTAGCTAATACTTTGTCCTATGTGCTGTTCAAGCTTCTTCTTCAGGCATAATCTTCAGCCATGATTATGCCTGAAGAAGAAGCTTGAACAACTTCGAAAGCTTGCATTTTCAATCTTATTGAGTTAGCCAATAAATGGTATTACCTTAACCTTGGATTTCCTGCTTACATCGATGGCTAACACGGTACAACAACTTAAACTGTAAACATTCACAAATCAGTTTTCTTGTGCTCTGATTGGATCGACTTGTCATGAATTACATCTATAAGACTTGTTTGCACACATTAGAGCAATCACTTAAAGCAGTCTAGACATAGCTGGACTCTGCTGCCACCTTATTTCTGCCCACCTATTCCCCCAGCGACAGGATCCATCTGTGACTGAAATTTCGTTTCAACAATAAATTATCAGGTATATCTTAGCACTCCAAACTACCATACTTTGCATTAATCCTAAATTTCTCCTTAAAGTGGACCAACACCCAGGATTTTGACTATCCTGGGTCTTGGTCCACTTCGGTGGGGCACCCCCGATCGGGGTGCCCCGCTGTGTGAAACCCCCCCGAACCCCCCGAAAAACTCACCTCTCCCCGCTCCCAGCGCCGACGGACAAGCCGCGTGCCCGCGCTGGCCATTCACAGAAGATAAGGTAAGGAGTTTGGGGTGTTTGGGGGGGTTTCACCCCGCGGGACATTGGGAGGTGATCGGCCTGGGAATCTTATAGATTCCCGGGCCGATCACCCGTGGGTGTTGGTCCACTTTAACTTTGGTCAGGTTTCACTTTCCATTCTAGGCTGCTGTATGTTTTCTTTTAAATATAAAAATTCAGAGAAAACTAAATCAGAAAAGGTAGGTGCCCTAAATAATGATAATGGGAAAATGGCCATGGGGGGGGGGGGTGAAGAGAAGGCAGAGCTGTTCAATGGATTATTTAGCTCTATGTACACAAGAGAGGAGCAAGGAGCCAAACAGGAGATGTCACTAATAGCAATAGCCCAAGTATAATAATCAACAAGCTAAACATGTATATCATCCAAGAAGGACTAAATTTAAATGTGAATAAGACTGCAGGACCAGGTGGACTCCACCCAAGAGTTCTTAAAGAACTCAGCTCAGTTATCTCATCACCCTTGCTCTTAATCTTCAAAGTGGACCAAAACCCATGGAGATTCCCAGGTCGATTGCTTCCCTCTCCTGGGGCATCCAAATCTGGGATGCCCCTCTGTGAGAAACCCCGCAGGTTGCCCATAAACGTAACGTCTTTTCTGGTCCAAGGGCGCATAGCTAGCTGAGCCACAGCCGCATCCTCACTATCCCTCTAGCAAGGCACATGCCCGCACCAGGCATTTGTGAATGGTCGGCACGCCCACAATCCCTGTTAGATGGTAGTGGGGGATGTGGCCACCAGCCTATTAGATGAGCTCCTGGACGAAGGGGCTCGAGCAAATCTGAGCTTGCTGATTGGATGAGCGGCCGGGCATGCGTCGTAGGACCGAGAAAAGGTGAGTTTTTTCAGGCAACCTGCGGGGCTTCACACAGCGGGGCACCCCTGTTCAGAGTGCCCTGGGGCAAGGACCAAAATCGAGGATAGTCAAAATCCTGGGTTTTGGTCCACTCACTAACAATTGGCATAGTACCAAGGGATTGGCGCAAGGCAAATGTGGTGCCCATTTTTATAAACGACTTCTCATCTGAAGTTTAACATCCATTGTGGGATAATTGCTTGAGGGGCTATTAAGGGACTACATATACCAATATGTAACTATAAATAATAATTTAAGTGACAACCAGCACGGTTTTATGTAGGACAGAAGCTGCCAGACTAACCTTGCCTTCTATGAGGAGGTGAGTAGAAGCCTGGACAGAGGGGGGGGCTGTAGACATAGTTTATGGTCTACCACAACACACTTGGTTGAACAGCGGATATGGTCTCCAAGAATTCCCAGATGGGACTCCCAAGGGGGGACATTTGTTTGGGGAACATCTAGATTATATGGTAACTGAGGCTACGGTTGGTAAGTCTACTAAACTTCCACGAAGTAGGAAATCTACCCCCTTTTTCCGCAAGTCATCTAATGGGAGGTAGAGGTTCCGCCTCTTCGGGATACAGAAAGGAGTTTTGGAACAGACCAAAGTCCCAGAATAAGGTAAGACCATTTTGGCAGAGTAAGATAAAGCCCCGTTCTAAGCCCTAGTGGGTGGGGGAACACTTCTGCACTTTGCTCCCATTTGGAGGATATGTGGATACAGGATGGGATGTCCTCGGGTTACAAGGTCAAATTGTGAGCCTGGCATCCTCGGAGGTTGCTTTGGTCAGGGGTATCCCGAAATCAGTTGAAAGCAGAAGCTTTGAGAACTGCTGTAGCACATCTTTTACAGATTGGAGTAATCTGCCAGGTTCCCTTCCCAGAGAGAGGCCAGGGTTTTTACTCCAATTTGTTCACAATTTCCAAGAAAGACAGTCCTTTGTGCCCAATATTGGATCTCAAGGACCTCAACAGGTTCGTCCGTCTGAAGAGCTTCAGCCGGGAGACTTTATGTCCACAGTGGATATAAAGGATGCACACATTCTAATCTTTCTGGGTCATCAAACATATTTGCGCTTTGCAGTAGATGGCCTACATTTTCAGTTTATGGCTCTGCCCTTCGGCCTGTCCTCAGCCCCAAGGATGTTTACCAAGGTTTTGGCAGGCCTTAAGGCTTTCCTGAGAAGCCAGGGGATACACATAATCCCTTACCTAGACAATCTTCTGATCCGGGCCCCAACTTTTCAGGAGGCCCAGAAGGATACACAGTCTTGTCGATGCTGGATAGGTTCAGCTGGATAGTCAGCTATCCAAAGTCACATATCATCCCTTAACATTGAGGTATTTCCTGGGGATGTCGTTAGACACAACTTAGGCCAAGGTATCTTTTCCAGAACAGAAGAGACTCTTGCTTCAGGCCAGAATACAGGCTCTCTTTGCCTGCTCTTGGCTGACGATCCCTGGAGGGGATGCAACTTGTGAGCCTGATTTCTTGCTTTGAGGCAGTGCCCTTTGCGCAGTTTCACATAAGGCCATTACAGATGGAGTTGCTCTTGATCTGGGATCGGACCACGGAAACTCTGGCTGATTGTGTCATAAAAAAAGGGTGATTCAGACAGTCCTTAACCTGTTGGCTGTATCCTCAGCATCTTCTAGGGGCAGTTTTTTTCTTCTGGTTCAATGGGAGATAGTCACCATGGATGCCAGCCTATCGGGTTGGGGTGGGTGTTTGGAGGTCACAGACGATTCAGGGACAGTGGGGGCTGGGAGCCTTGTGTCTGGGACCCTCTAGCGATAGCAACAGATGCACTGACCCTTCTTTGATAGTTTTCAGGCTTGCAAAGAGGTTCCAACCATTCTGGTGGCTCCTCGCTGGCCAAGGAGAAGCTGGTTCTCAGACATAGTAAGGATGTTGGAGGGCGAGCACTGGCGGCTTTCCGACGATCCAGATCTTCTCACACAGGGGCCTTTATGGCACCCCAATTCACGAGTTCTGGCATTGATGGCCAGGTTATTGAAATCAACATCGTAACAGAGAGGAGTTTATCTGCCAGGTTTATTCAGACCATGATTCAGACATAGACACAGACTTCTTAAAAGATTTACTACATGGTCTGCTGTGCATTTTGCCTGTAAGGAGGTTTTCTGTCTCCAGAATTGTTGAATTTCTTTGGATGAGGGGCTTCAATTGAGCACTCTAAAAGGGCAGGCATCTGCTTTATCCATCTGTTTCAGAAGCCAATTGCAGAGAATAAGCTTATTAGGACTTTTTTGCAAGGGGTCACTCATGTGTGCCCCCCACATAAACCTATTCTGCCTGTTTGGGACTTGAACTTGGTGTTGTCAGCCCTGCAGAGCCCACCTGTTGAACCACTGGCAGAAGTGTCTCTAAGCTTGTTGACACTTAAGCTCATTTTTCTAGTGGCAATTACTTTGGTTAGGCAGGTTTCTGAATTAGCAGCTTTATCGGTTAAACCTCTTTATTCAGAGTTGCATAAGGATTAAGCCGTAATGGATTTTCTTCCTAAGGTGGTTTCCCCTTTTCATCTTAATGAAGAGGTGGTTTTGCCCTCCTTTATGTCCTGCTCCGGTTAGGCATAAGCAGAGTGCACTTCATTCCTTGGATGTAGTAAGAACATTAAAATATTATATCTCTGCTACACGTGACGTAAGGGCAAAATAAATGTTATTTACATTCATTTATAAATGTTTAGCAGTTTTTTTTACTTGTTTGGATACCATAATGTGTTGCCTAAATCTTAAATGTCCTGAGCACCTGTGATTCCTAGAAATACATGTAGCAAAGCTAAAAGGAGAGTAGTGGTAACTATTACATTTGTATCCATGAAGTTGGGGACCCATCATGATTGATCCACTCCCTTCTATAAGCTCTGGTAGATCAACAAATAAACAGAAAAATAAATGTATAATGATTTAAAAAGTACAATCTGAAATAATGGCACAAGCAAGGGTTTTCGTTAATCTAAGATGAAGGTCCCAGTTTTATTCATGCACCAAGACCCAAGTTCACTCTAATCGGAAAAGTTACATTTTGTGTCGAGGTTTTGGCTCATGGAATTGAAACTGAGAATGTCCCAATGTTGGTCACTGTAAACACTCATAATTTACATAGTAAAATTGAATTATAATTTGTACTGTTGTGTATATAGAATATGTCCAATAGTCATAAACATCTGTTTGACAATACATGCATACTAAAATGCAGAGAAAGTCCATTCGGCATTTATGGATGTGGGAAGAAGAGGTTTGCATCAGTCACAAACAAATCATGTTTTAAAAAGCAGCATTTGAAATAAATGGTTCTATCATGCCTTGATGTACTGCTGTTTATAGCAGCAGATCCAATAACTTTTAAAATCAATATTTTTTTTGTAATAGAAAAGTAGCCCTTGGCAGCATACACAGTTAAAGAATATAAATGTTTCAGTAGTTTAGTAGTTGGGCTTTGACTTTCATGCAGTCTTGCTCATTGAAAGAAAACTTTCTGAAGATTTGATGTTTCCACTCCCTGTTTCAGCAAACCGCAAATGCGTACTACTTCTGAGCCATTGAAATTCTGGCCTGTAAGGCTGTGATACTAAACTACTTCACTCTTTTCTCCATCAGGTTGTCCATACAGGGACACCAGGTATGTACTCATGGGTTAATCTAGTAGCCAGAGACGGGACTAGAGCAGAAAACAAGCTTCGGATCCTCCCAGATGCAGGCCTTCCCACTTAAGCTCTAGTCTTTGTTGGAGAGGGATCAGATAAATATCTTTCCTTTGGGTGACTGGAATTGGTTCTGAGTATGACTGTTCACTCCATTTTTGCTCACAGTGTGTTAGGAAGGCCAGCATCCCCAAGAGGGACGGCATGAGGCCCAGACTCCTCAATCCGCACCCAGCAAGCAGGAAGGGGCAGGTAGTGTAGGGGACCCTGGTGAGGTTCGGGTCATTGATCAGCCACCTCAGGTGCCAGCCTACTCCCTCAAACAGAGATGCCTCCTATGGGTGAACTTATACATAGTTCAGGACTGGCCATTTCTACAGGAACTCAAATTATGGAAGCGGCAGGACAGCCAGTGTGGGTCATCTGTCGCCATCCAGGCACTGCAGGAGGGTGTTGAGGTTGATACCTCTCTCCCAGGATCCTCTGGCATTTATAGTGGTTGCATTGGTGACCCAGCGGTTCCCTTTTCAACCCATCTAAATCTTCCCCCACTATTGCAGCTCCTTCAGCTAGGACTGAGTTTTCTATAGGGTGTTTCAATCAGTTTTGTCGGTCTTCTTTAAGGAGGAACAGAATTGGCAGACTCTGTTAGGCTTACCCACTGACAACCCCTTCATCCACCATGCAGACTAGATCTGCTGCCACGAGGGCCATTGTGTCACCCCTTTTCACAGTTGTGGGCTTGGATGGTGTAGCTATTAAATCTCAGTTCCTGCGTGATAAGAGGTCTCTCCTCGGGTAGTGGCCACTTTGACCACTATCGAATGTGGCGGACATAATCATTCACTGCTGCGCTTTTCCATCCCACACATATTAGAATTTGGATTAAGGGTTGCAATTAAGTTCCCTAAAGGGCCAGGTTCTGCCTTGGCCATTCTATTTCAGCATCTGATAGGCCAGAACTCTCTTATCCGCACGTTCATACAAGAGACAAAATAACCCCAAACCTATCTGCTACCGTGCAATAAATATATAACTAGAGCTATATACTAAAATAACCATTTTATTAAATGTAAATACACAGACACGTAATAGCAATTAAATACAACTGCACCACAACAGCAGCTAAATAATACAATCACACAATGTACACAGTCCAGAAGATCAAAAACCGGTTAATAATACATATCCTTAAAAATGCCCCAGTAGATCTCGGTCATAAATACAGTCAATCAAATATAAACAAAGGCATCTTGCCACAAGTGAAATGAATCGATCCCGGTGCACTGGAAATAAAGTGTCAAAGATGCCGCTCCTCTGTGCACATTCATACAAGGGATGACTCATATCCGTCCACCTCGAAAGGTTCCGATTCCAGTTAGTATCTCATTTTGGTCCTTTCTGCTTTACTTCCCTTTGAGCCTATGATCGAGGCCTCCTTATTTATCTTAACCCTGAAGGTGGCGTTTCTAGTGGCCATCACATCAGTCTGCAAAGTTTCTAAGTTGGCAGCTTTGTCTTGCAATTCACCCTTCCTAATCTTTTATAGGGGAAGGTAGTCCTACGACTACGGGCAAATGTAGTTTCAGCTTTTCATTAATTGTGCGGCCTTCTTATTGTTCTAATACAGTTCACACTAGGGGATGGATTTACAGTATCTTGACTTATTTTTATTTGAATTATTATTTGAATGCTACAGCTTCTGTGAGAACAGAACAGCCAGGTCTGGCTAAGGGGAAGGAATCGTTTTTATTTAACAGCTCACTGTGCCAGAGCTGTAGGTGCATCCTGGGTCTTTTCAGCACCAGGCTTCTGTGGACTAAGTTCACAAGGCAGACACTTGGTCATCTGTCCATACTTTTAATTCCTTTTATAAGGTGGATGTCCGAGCATCAGCAGATGATACGAAAAAAGGCTCTTCAAGTGATGGTTTCATCCCCTACCAGGGTCTGATCTCTCATTAATTAATCATAGAGAGATGGCTCCCTGACACAAGTCCCGCCCTTAAGGATACTGGTAGGTCCCATGCGTAAGTACTTTGGTGTCCCTGTATGGACTACCTGACAGCGAAAATGCCATTTTGTCCTTGCCTTGCCTTGTAAAATGTTTTTTCCTTTGTTATCAAAGGGACTCCACACCCGCCAAGTGCTAGACAACAGTGTTCATTTCCATTGCCCTTTGACAATGTCTGTCTTAGGCTGTCGCTCTACCTTTGTTTTCAGTTGATTACATTTGTGACTTATCTATTATTTGGGCATTCCTCTCACAGACCCTGTCTCAATTGCTTTAGTACTGGGAAGGCCAGGGCCTGGCTGGGTCTTATACCTGCATCCAGGAGGATCCACAGCTCATTTCCTGCTCTAGTCCCGGCTACTAGATTAACTCATGAGTAAGTACTTTGGTGTCACTGTATGGACAGCTAAGGGAAAAACATTTTACAAGGTAAGTACAACATTTTTATTTTTTATTTTCTGGGGACCTTGCCTGTCTTACCCGATAGAACATTTGCAATGAAATCCAGTGCTAAGGTTGATGAGGGTTGGCTGCCAACGACAAAGAAATATACAGAGGTGCTTGTGAAAGTACTGTATAAGGGCTTTATGTAAGAGTGGCAAGAAAAAAGCCTTTACTTACGGCCCAAAAAAGGGAGGCTCATTTTCCACAAGGCCAGTGGGAGAAAGAACTCACCAAATGTACAGGGGGGAGGTGCTCTGGTCAGGTGAGACCAAAAATGAACTTTTTGTCCACTAAGGAAAATGTTTTGTCTGGTGCAACCATCAAATCTCATCATCCCAAGAATCATGGTGGTGGCAGCATCATGCTGTGGATATATGTTTTAGCAGCAGGGACTGGGAAACTGGTCTGAGTTGAGAGGAAGATGGATAGTGCAGAGATTACAGAGATATTATTGAGCAAAACCTGTTTCCATGTTTCATTGATTTGAGACTGGGATGGATGTTTTCACTTTTCAATAGGAGAATGACCCAAAGCATACATCTAAAGCAACACTTGAGTGGTTTGCCCATAAAAAATTATGATTAGTAACAAAGTGAGATTATTATTTCTGTCTTATGTTTTGATTGTTGTTGTTGTAAGAGGGTGCATTGATAAAATACTAACATTTATAAAATTATAATTGTAACACTATATGCTTTATTTAAGATGATTTTCTTCTTCTTGAACATATTTTAGGAATATTGTAAATTTGTAAATATTGTAAACATAGATTTATTTTCTCACACCTTTGTAAATGTGACTGTATGTTTAGTTGTGAAAGGGATGCAGCATGGATGTATTGGGCAGACCTGGTACTGAGGGTATCCTAGTGGTTTTGTGCCTTTAAAGCAGACCAAAAGTAAAAAAAAAAAAAGGGTTATTAGATTGCTCCCCTAAAGCCCCCCTCTGGCAAAAGCAATTTGACAGGGCTTAACTCCATGCAGATGTTCTGGAATAACAGGCCAATTCTTTTCTGCAGAACTGCATTGGAGCTGCCTTCTTTACACACATGTATGCCTGCCAGCAGTAACCCATACCAAACAGAGAGATAAACACCTCAGACACACGGACAGCTTGTGTATTATGTTGTGTAAATGCACACACTGAATAACCAGCTGCCAGAGGGATTGTTTGTGTGAGGGGGAAGCTGCAACAATGTTTCTTTATCACTGTTCACTTTCGAAACTGTTTTTACTGCACACCATTCAGTCAGTGTAGACATATGTATCTTCTAAAATGTTATTCTTTCAGCTGTGCAGCAGATCAATGAATCATCATACCTTATGGCTTTCTACTAGAAATAAAGGATTCCACTGATATGTGAGGAAATTTTGACTGTGGGATTGGGTTTTTCAGCAGCTGGTCTCCAATGCAGTTATGCAGCATAGAATCTGCCTACTATTCCATAACATCTGCATGGAGTTAAGCCCTCTCAAATAGTTTCACTGAGTGGGATTTTAGGGGTTCAATTTACTGAACTTGTTTTTATGACTTTTGGTCTGCTTTAATGACTGTATGAACACACTTTCTTTTCCTAAAATGTTTTTAACAAATTTTTAACACCTAAACACGGAAGTCATTTGAATTCATAAAACATTTTGTGTTTTTTTTAAATGTACAGTTGCTGTCATGTTCAACTTTCCAGACCCATCTACAGTCAAAAAAGTTGTTCATTGTCTTCCCAGAGTTGGCATTGGCACGAATTTTGGCCTTCCTCAAACCAGGTAACCACATACACATGTCTCTGTTATGTGATAAACAGGGAGTCTGTTAATAACTAAACCACCCATCTCCATTTTTTTTTTCTTTCTTTCTCTAAGAGATTTCCTTAGGAACACCCTGGTTTCCCTATAGACTCACCTTGATCTCTGATTACACGGCTGTGGCTAAGCTTAGCTGTACTCCACAGCACCCCAAATTCCTCCGACCTGTGCATTCAAGTCTGCCAAGCACAGCAAGTGAGGATGCCACCAGACATGTGCTGTGGAGTAGAGGAGTTAAGTCTACAGAGAAATCACAGGGTTTCCCACTGCGAGGCATACCAAACACGGATGCCTTTAAACTGAAATAACACCCATTTATTAAAAATTGGGTTTTGTTCCAAGCACAGGGGGCATCCCAGTTGAGGATACTTCCTTGTTCATTAAAGTGCTACTGCTGACAAAGTTAATTGTTACACCATCAGCTTCTAAAAAAAAAAAATGGGCGTGTCCCTTGGCTCTGTGATGCTGCATAATAATCAGCTTTCTACGCTGAATCTGGAGGAGAGTGGGAGAAGGGATGGACCATCAATACTGCTCTAATGAGCTGGGTATGGGATGAAAAAGAAAATTTAATTGACTGAACCTGTAAACCCTGATATCTGCTATTTCTGCTTAAATATGGAAAACAGTTTGGGGCAGTGCCAAATGTAACCCGACGCAATGGTGTAAAAACCTTTGCCTGCAGTATCACTTTAACTGCGCAGAATGGGAGAAATTGAGCGCTCTGATTGGCTGGATCAGTCCCTTGGATGGCAGGCACCCACAAGACCACGCTGGCCAGCCGAGTTAACGCGGGGAGGCATCTGCAATTGGGACGCCCTCTTGTGCTGGGAACAACACCCATTTTATTAAAATGGGTGGTGTTCCTGTTTAAGGGAGGCATTTAAAGGGTAATTCCACTGTCAATGGTATTTAAAAAAGTTTCCATTATTGTGTTGCAAAATGATGTCTTTAATGTGCTGAGCTAAACTATTATTTTTGTAATTTTCTAATTGTTTGCAAGTCTGTTTTCCATAGCAACAATGTGTTTACCTTTGCTATGTACACCACATTGGTAATTTTGAGTACATATGATAGACTCAATTTAGCTTGCCAATTCTCCGATTGGCTAAGGCATGAGTGACATTTTTAACCCTTTAACTGCCAGCCTATCTGGAGATTTTGTCACACTTCGTTGCCAGACCATTTTGCACTATTTTGCGCTCCACATGTTCAACTGTGAGTCTGGGCTTTAACATGAACATGTCTTGTTTGTAATTTTTTAGGTGTATTCTCAATATTTTTGGGTGAAATGTGCGCAAAAAAATAAAAAAAAAATTTGTAGTGTTTTTTTGTAATAAAAATTGAAAGTTTGTCAATAAAATCTTATTGTGTGTGAAATCCCAATCTCTCCCGATTTACAACGGTACCACATGTGTATTGGTAGACACCCTTTCCTGCCCAGGAGACTCCCCCAAACTGAAACAGCGCTTTAGGAGATTCTCAGATAAACTATAATAAACTATATATTCTCTGGTACACACCTCAAGCTTTCTAGGCGTACCAGGCTTGTTGACATGGGTGCAGTTTTCTGGACGTAATCCCTCAATTCTTTGGTTGCACAAGGTTTCCCTAAGAAAAGAATAGAAATGCAGAATCAAAGCCACATTTTCCTAAACAAACTATAAGCAAAAAAGAAAAAACAAGTTAAATCTCAAAAAGCAACATCCCCCGAACAGAACAATACCCAACATGCATAGGTAGTGTCAAGGGAAGAGTTACCAAACACCCCAAAGTAAAGCATGCACATAATGGTAATTTTACTTGACAATGTCAGCTTTGCAGACAAAGTGCGCACCTTGCAATTTTTGTACCAAAACAACTCTTTACATTTGGAATACCCAAGAAATCATATATTCCCTAAAAGTACACATGTTAAGCTTTCTAGGCATACCTGGCATTTTTTCAGTGGGCTCATCTTTCTGGAAGTAATCCCTTGAAGAATTCTTAGGTTGCACAGGGTTTCCCTAAAAAATGTATAAAAAAGCAGAATAAAAAAACATCTTTTCCTTAAATATCAATATGCAAACAAGAAAAACAAGCTAAATCTGGAAAGCGAACGGTCCCCTGAGCAGAACAATACCCAACATGCATAGCTAATTTTAACCCTTTTAATTGCCACCCTACTTGAAATTTTGTCACCCTCTGTTGACAGGTCATTTTTCACCATTTTGTTCCATGTTTAACTGTGATTTTTGCAGGAATTTCCCGGAAAATTCTATATATATATTCTAAGTATACAGCTCGTCCTGTTCCAGAATATTCCTTACTCCTGGGTAATACATCCACAAGATGGCGCTGGACTGCAGAAAACGTCTTGTGGCTCCTCCCGGCCCTATATAAGTCAGGGACCTCCCACAAATTCCCCAGTTTTCATCTGCAGTCTGGACTGCGAAGATAGAAGATGGCTTTCTATATACGCAGGCGAGCGGGGCTTACCAGCCTGCGGCCCTGCAGGATTATTTCCACCCGTTCAGGACCCACTGCCTCCCAGCCTCGGCTGACTGGTTCGGGTGAAGGTAGGACAGCACCGGGTCAGGTGCTTGAGGAGTGCGGCTCCGACCGCAGTCCCTGCTTTGACATGGATAGGCGGTATAGGCCTGTGGTGAGCCTTGTGGGATGCCCCCTCCCGCTTCCGGGGTTCCCCCTTAATCCCTATGCCCCTTAGGTGACTGCCCGCTCCTCTCCTTTTTATTTCACCTTGGGCGTTATGTGTTTGCTGCTCCCTTGCCTTGCTCTCCCTGGGGAGATCTCTGGGGTGGGGGGGGGGGTGCGGTATGTCAAGCAGCCCGCATTGCTTATTTTGCTTGTGCTTTAATGTGTTTTAATGTGTTTTGCTGTTTGCCGCCGCACGCTTGTACAGCGATCCGCGGACGGCGGCGACATTACCTCAGGCGCTGCCGCGCCATCATTGGACAGCGGGATCAGGTGGGCGCGTTTCATGCTCTTCGGGGGGGGGGCTCTGCGGATGAAGTTTTCCGCATCCCTTTTTTGCGGCCCGCCCCTCGAGGTATATGCGGATGCCATTTTTACCTTCCCTGTGCTGCGTGTCTGCTGTTTCCTACTGCTGTCCGTGAGTGCCCCTGCGGGGTGGCTTTATTATATATCTTTTGTTTATATATATTTTATTGTTATATTCTTATGGGAATGTATTCTTATGTCTTTCAGGCGGGTAGACCTCATTGTGGTTTCTCCTGGTCCTTCCCCTTTTTTGTTAAGGCTATTGCTATTATATCTCCCACTTCCCTAGCAGGCTTCTGGGGCATCCCGGGTCGCTATCATTAGCGTTAACCCTATATTCTTAGTATACAGTGTGTCCTGCTCCAGATATAATACTTACACTTGGGTTATCCACCGCCAGATGGCGCTGCACTGCAGAGACATGGAAAAACAGGCTCCTCCCGGCCCTTCAAATACCCAGGAACCTCCCACAAATCCCCAGATTTCTCTGCAGTGCTGACTGCGAAGACATGTGTCACTCTCTCGCAGGTGAGCGGTGCTATTAAAGCCTGCGGCCCTGTTGGACTACTCCCACCCGTCCTCTTTGTGATGTGCCTCCCAGCCTGGGCTGCGCTGGTCGGGTGAAGGTAGGCAGCACTACGCGTGCTCATGGAGCCATGCTCCACCGCAGTCCCCCACCAAAGGGTAGGCGGTTTAGGCTGATGGTGAGCCTCTAGTGGATGCCCCATACCCCGTGTAGCGGTGGACCCTGTTCAAAGGGTCGCCATCCTCCCTCGTTCCCCCCGTAGCTCGGGGGGAAAGAAAGGGGGGGTGTGTGTGTGTGGTGGTCTTAGTGTATTCAGTTACACGTTATGGCCTTAGTATTGTTCTTGTCTCATACACCTGGTGTCAGAGCCGCGCTGTTTGCTTTTTATTGTCTATCGCCGCTGCCGCGCGAGTCTCTTGCCCTTATTGTATGGACATGTGAACAGGCGGCGGCGGCGCCTCAGACGCTGCGGCGTCTTCATTGGTAAATGTTGTCGGGCGCATCTGGAAGTAATCCCCGTTTCCTTCTAAAGTGTGTCATACACTCGCTTGTTATTGTCTGTGTTGACTACTGCCTCAGAGCTTCGCGCTCTTCGGGGGGGGCGGGGACCTGGCTTGGCGCGCTCCGCGTCACAGCCCGCTCTGGCCCGCCCTTCGAGGTTTGCTTGGCACCATATAGATGCTCATCGCGCGCGCGCGTGCGTGGTAACGGTCCTCCTCCTCCCTCGATCTGTAAGTTCCCTCGCGGGCGATTTTCATCTTTCTTGATTACTGCGCATGGCTCTGACATCCCTATTCCCATTATGTCTGTCAGACGGTCGAATCCAGTGGCTTTTCCCGGCCCGGTGTAATTGCCAGTTGGACCTAGTATAATTATTCCCACTTCCCTGCGGGTCTTTGGGGCATCCAGGGTAGCTTATAGCGTCAATCCCTACTGGCCTATTGTGCCTATTAATCACCATATGTAGGCATCCCAGGATATTGTGAACGGGGTTCCCTCGGGACAAGCCCGGCTGTGTGTAGCTTGTGGGGTCTCATCTATCAACGGTGACAATGCACGGGTCTGTGTCCCTTGTGCACAGCAGGCGCTAATGGTACTTCCCGCCCCTCCTGTGGCTGGGCCTGCACCTCGCCTCACTTCACCTACCCCCCCAAGCCTGAGTCTAACCCCCAATACAAGCGGGGATTCTCATCCTGATGTGGCTACTAGACTGGCCAGTGTTGAAAAATTGCTTGCTAGTACTCTAGCGCGCAAGGCCACCGCGAAAAACCGGCACATAATCCCTGACTCTGCTCCTTTCCTTACGGAGTCTGATGAGTTTACGCATGTATATGACCATGCCCTTTCGGATGAAGGGAAGCTGCTCTCTGAATCAGAGTCATCTGATGAGAAGTCTAGGGGTCATGACGATTCTGGTTCTGATCACTGGACCCCGGATGATACTGATAAACTACTACTTCAGATTTTTGAGGTTTTGTCCATCTCTCCCCCTGTTGCGGCTCCCAGGCAAAGGGGTGAGCTATTTCATACTGCTAAGGCTCGATTGGAATTTCCTGAGCAAACCCATTTCAATAACCTCGTGCTTAAGGAGTGGGAACATCCCAGTAGACTTCCCGGGATCCCTAAGAGTCTGGACAGGAAGTATACATTTCCTGCTGATATGGTCAAGTGCTGGTCATCACCCCCGAGGTCGATGCTCCTATTCTAGGGCTGTCTAACACCTCTATTATGCACTCCCCCGACACTACTACGCTGCGGGATTCTGAGGACCGGTGCATTGACCAATTGGCATGCCTTGCCTTTGCGTTTGGAGGGGCGGCGCTGCGCCTGGTCTGAGCTCTGGCCATTACTGCCGTGGCGCTCAGGGCCATGGTCAGGAATGCACTTGACGGCCCAGACGAGTTGCCTACTGATACTATTAATGCCCTGTCTAACTGTGATGTATTTGTAAACTTTATCCTGTCTGCATCGGATGATGCTATTAGGCTGTGTGCCAGATCTTCCGCCTTGGCGGTGGCTATACGCCGCGCGGTATGGCTGTGCCAGTGGGCGGCCGACAATGCTGCTAAGAAAGCCCTTACTGGGCTCCCATTCAAGGGACTACGCCTGTTTGGGGACCGCCTAGACCTCTTTGCTAAAGGAGGTAAGTTACCACAGCGCAGGCGGCAGCCTCGGCCCTTTCGCAGCCAGGGCCCCCTTTCAGCCCCCTACAGAGGTGCTAAGCAGGGAAAAGGGGTGTCCATCGCGGCGGCTCGCGCAGACTCCTGCCATAGGAGCCGGGGGCGACTTCCTGGCTCCTCCTGGGGGACCAAACCCAAAGCCCCTCCCAAGACCCCTCAGGCATGATGGGGCGCCCTCGCCTGCCAGGGTGGGGGGACGGCTACAGCACTTTGCGCACGTCTGGAGGCGCCAAGTCTCACACCGGTGGATTCAGGAGGTAGTTACCTCCGGCTACAAGATAGTTTGCTGTGCAGCCCCACTCAAGATTCATCAGGTCCCACATCCCCCAGGACCCGGTATCAGCTCAGGTCCTGATGCAGGCAGTACAAGGACTTCTGGATCTGGGAGTTATTTGCAAGGTTCTCTTGAGAGAATTGGGAGAAGGATTCTACTCCAAGCTTTTCACAGTACCCAAAAGAGATGGGTCAGTCAGGCCCATTCTGGATTTAAAGATCCTCAACAAATTTGTCAAGAACAAGCGCTTTTGCATTGGAAACCCTGCGCTCGGCCGTTGGCTCTCTGCGCCCAGGGGATTTTATGACGTCTGTGGACATCAAAGATGCTTACCTTCACATCCCTGTGTTCCCGGGACATCAAAGGTTTCTCAGATTCGAGTTGAAAGATCAACATTACCAATTTGTGGCTCTACCATTTGGCCTCACTTCAGCTCCCAGAGTGTTCACCAAGGTATTGGCGGGGGTGATGTCCTTGATAAGGTCAGGGGGCATTCGAGTGCTGCCCTACCTGGACGACATCCTCATCGCCTCATGGCCTCTACAGCAGGCGGAGCTGGACACTCAGCTGGTGGTGTCCACCTTGGAGTCCTTCGGCTGGGTGATCAATCATCCCAAGTTCTCCCTGTCCCCTTCACCGGTGACCCCATTCCTGGGGATGATTCTGGATACGGTTCAGTCACGAATATTTCTTCCCCAACAGAAGGTGGAAGCTCTGACTGCGCAGGTGCGGTCCCTGCTCTCGTGCCCTCAGCTCTCCCTCAGACAGGGAATGCAGCTGGTGGGCCTGATGGTGGCGAGCTTCGAGGCGGTGCCCTTTGCTCAGTTCCTTTTGAGGCCTCTGCAGCTTCACTTCCTCCTCCTCCTCAGTATGGGACAAGGGCCCCGCGTCCTTGGTCGGGGTTTGTGTGCTTCCCCCATTGGTCAGAAGGTCCCTCTCGGGGTGGCTAGACCACAAGAACTTGCTAAAGGGCAGGTCCTTTCTAGCCCCCTCCTGGGAGACGGTCACCACGGATGCCATTCTGTCAGGTTGTGGGGGATTCTGGAAGTCCCTGAGGTTCCAGGGGAGGTGGGGCCCTCAGGAGGCCCATTTACCCATCAACATTCTGGAACTACGGGCGGTCAGGTTGGTTTTGGAGCAGTTGACCGATCACCTGCAGGGACTGTCTGTGCAGGTGCGCTCAGACAACAGGACAGCGGTTGCCTACATCAACCATCAGGGAGGGACGCGGAGCAAGGGTGCCCTCCAGGAAGTGTCGCGGATTCTGACATGGGTGGAGGCCAA
The DNA here is from genome assembly GCA_027917425.1 of Gastrophryne carolinensis. Lineage (NCBI taxonomy): Eukaryota > Metazoa > Chordata > Amphibia > Anura > Microhylidae > Gastrophryne > Gastrophryne carolinensis. The sequence continues at coordinate 160,297,522 of CM051234.1, forward strand.
TGTTCAATGCATCTCGGCTGTTTATATTCCGGGGGTAGAGAATCTTCTAGCAGACTCTCTGAGCAGGGGGACTTCCCGTCAGGGGGAGTGGTCCCTCTGCAACAGGGTATTCCAGTCCCTGTGTTACCGGTGGGGCCTACCGGATGTGGATCTGTTTGCATCCCGTCACAATCACAAGCTCCCGGCCTTTGTCTCCCTGTCTCAGAGCGTCCGTGGCCAAGGCCAGAGAATCCTGTCAATGTCATGGAAGAAATTTCGGCTCCTGTATGTGTTTTCCCCGTTCCCCCTGGGCAGGGTTCTGCGTAAGATTGCCATGGAAAGGGTGCCAGTGATTCTGGTGGCCAAGAAGAGTGTGGTTCGCAGACGTGGTACAAATGGCAGTAGACCAGTACGTCCTGCCAGAGGAGCCAGATCTACTCACTCAGGGCTCCTTACGCCATCCCAGTTTACAAACTCTGGCTTTGATGGCCTGGCTGCTGAAACCTCCATCTTGATGGAGAAAGGCTTGTCTGCCTCAGTGGTGGATACCATGGTACAGGCTAGGAAGAAAACTTCTTCAGCCATCTATTATAGGGTATGGCGTTCCTACATTGACTGGTGTGAGTCTAGGTCTCTTCCCTGCAGGGAATTCTTAATCCCTAGAATTCTGGAGTTTTTACAACATGGATTGGAGTTGGGTTTAAAACTCAGTACTCTGAAGGGTCAGGTTTATGCCCTTCTTTCAGAAGTCTTTTGCTCAGCATCCCTTGGTTAAGACTTTCTTTCAGGGGGTCACTCACGTGCGTCCCCCACGTAAGCCTACGATCCCTGTTTGGGACTTGAACCTGGTTTTGTCTGCCTTACAGGGTGCTCCCTTTGAGCCTATTCAGGATGCTGCTCTGGCTGTACTTACCCTCAAAGTTGTTTTTCTGGTGGCTATTACTTCGGTCAGACGTGTGTCTGAGCTGGCGGCTCTGTCTATTCAGCCCCCATACTACGAGAGACACCAGGACAAGGTGGTGTTCCGCTTTAAGCCAGATTTTCTGCCAAAGGTGGTGTCTGCTTTTCATTTGAATCAGGATATTGTTCTTCCTTCATTGTGTCCTAACCCTAGCAACGCTAAGGAAAGGGTTTTGCATTCATTGGATGTGGTCAGGTGTCTGAAGTATTACCTGGTAGTCACTGCGGCTTTCAGGAAGACTGATGCTCTTTTTGTGGTCCCTTCTGGTCCTAGGAAGGGTTTGGCTCCTGCCAAGTCTACTATTAGCAAATAGATTTGTCAGGCTGTGATTCAGGCCTATTCTGCTAAGGGGAAGAATCCTCCCTTCCGCCTTACTGCTCATTCTACTCATGCTATTGGTGCCTCTTGGGCCTTCCAGCACCAGGCTTCTGTTGAACAAGTTTGCAAGGCCGCTACTTGGTCTTCGGTTCATACCTTTTCAAAGTTTTACAAGGTTGATGTTAGGGCCTCAGCTGATGCTGTTTTTGGCCGCAAGGTTTTGCAGGCGGCAGTGGTTTAAACTGCCTGATGTCACCTTTTGTTGGGGGATCCCACCCTACTTTATGGACACTGCTATTGGATGTCCCAAGTGTAAGTATTATATCTGGAGCAGGACGTACTGTATACTAAGAATAATACAATTCTGTGAAATACTCACCTGTAGAATTGATATTATTTGTATACAGTACGTCCTGCTTCACCCCACCCTGGTTTTTGCATTATTCTGGACCCCCTGTATGGTGATTGTTATCATAGTTATCATTACCAGTTGTTCTGGGTGGTTTAATTTCTCCTGGCTTCTTGTTCACTGCTTTTCAATGCTGGGGATTTGTGGGAGGTCCCTGGGTATTTGAAGGGCCGGGAGGAGCCTGTTTTTCCATGTCTCTGCAGTGCAGCGCCATCTGGCGGAGGATAACCCAAGTGTAAGTATTATATCTGGAGCAGGAAGTACTGTATACAAATAATATCAATTCTACAGGTGAGTATTTCACAGAATTGTATTATTGGCCTGTTGTGCCACTCTAATCACCACATGGAAGCTTCTGGGGATAATGTGCTTGGGGTGTCCCCTATAAGTGATGATGTCAGGGTGTGTGTACCCTGTGCCCAGCGAGTGCTTGCACTGCAGTCTGAGTTGCTTGTTACTGGACCGGGTGCTGTGCCCTCTCTGGCTTCACCTACCCCCCCCCCCACGCTTACATCTGACCCCCACCGAGGGGCATACTAGCGGGGAGTCTAAACCTGATTTAGCTGCACGGATGGCCAGCATTGAAAAACATTTTGCTGGGTCTGCCCCGTGTAAGGCTTCTGCTAAGAAGCGGCATTTATCACCCGCGGTTTCCCTCTTCTCTGTAGAAGATGAGGGTCCTTTCTCACTCTCAGGCCCCTACCCCCTTGAGGAGGGAGAATTATTTTCCGATTCTGAATCCTCTGAGAAACAACCTAAGACTTAAGGTGGTACTGGTACTCCCTTTGGGGAAGACCTGTGGTCCCCTGATGACACTGACAGATTGCTGAGTCATATTTTTGAAGTGCTTTGTATTTCTCCCCCGGCAGTGGCTCCGCAGCAGCAGGGTGAGCTTTTTCATACGGTTAAGCCACGCTGGGAGTTCCCTGAACAGTCTCACTTTAATAATCTAGTGCTCAAGGAATGGGAACGGCCTAGCAAGCTGCCAGGGGTGCCTAAGAGTTGGGACAAGAGGTATCCCTTTCCTGCTGATGTTGTGAAGCGTTGGTCATGTCCTCCCAAGGTGGATGCGCCCGTTCTCGGGTTGTCCAATACATCTGTCATGCATTCTCCTGATACTACTACCTTGCGGGATGGGGAGGACCGGCATCTGGACCAACTGGCCTGTCACGCCTTTGCCTGTGTGGGGACGGCGCTGTGCCCAGTCTGTGCCTCTGCTATCATGGCTATTGCCATTAGGAGTGATTAAGTGTCTCTTGGATGGGGTATCTGAGGATGCGGGTAGAGAAGAGTATAGATCTCTCCTGCTTTGTGAAGAATTTATTGCATATATTCTTTCTGCTATGGATGATGCCATTAGAATGTGTGGTAGGACTTCTGCCCTGTTGGTGGCTATACGCCGCTCTGTCTGGCTACGTCAGTGGGTAGCTGATAATGCTACTAAGAAGGCTCTCACTGGTTTCCCTTTCAAGAGCCTGCGCCTTTTTGGTGAACGTTTTGGATTTGTTTGCTAGGGGTGGTAGGTTACCTCAATGTAGGAGGCCGTCACAGTCCTTTCGGGGGATGGGTGCCTTTCTCCCATCCTTCCGTGGTTCTCCAGAACTGGCCGAGGAGTCTCCTTTACTGGGGCCCGCCGAATTCACTGGGGAAGGGGCAGAGGACGTGGCCGTCCTGGCCTCTCCTGGGGTCTCAAGCCAAAATCCTCTCCAAAGCCCCCTCAAGCATGAAGGGGCGCCCTCACCCATCCGGGTGGGGGGGCGGCTCCGGCTCTTTGCTCACATCTGGAGGCTTCACGTCTCAGACTGGTGGATTCAGGAAGTAGTGTCCTCCGGTTACAAGATAGTTTGCAGCCTGCCATCCCCCCCCCCCCCCCCCCCCAAGATTTATCAAATCCCGGATGGCACAAAACCCCCTGTCAGCTCAGGGTCTGTGCCTTGCTGTCCAAAACCTTTTGGAGTCGGGGGTCATCTGCCAGGTGCCTTTTGAGGGAAAGGGGCAGAGACTACTATTCCAATCTTTTCACTGTTCCCAAGAAAGACGGGTCCATGAGACCTATTCTGGATTTAAAGTGCCTCAACAAAATTGTCAGATTCAAACACTTAAGCATGGAGACTCTGCGCTCAGCTGTCAATTCACTATGCCCGGGCGACTTCATGACCTCTGTAGACGCTTACCTTCATGTACCAATCTTTCCAGGTCATCAGAGATTCCTCAGGTTCGCTCTGGAGGATCAGCACTACCAATTCGTGGCCTTGCCCTTCGGTATCACCTCGGCTCCCAGGGTATTCACCAAGGTGCTGGCGAGCATAATGGCTCTGCTGAGATCTCAGGGCATTCGCATCCTTCCTTACTTGGACGACATTCTCATCACGTCTCAGTCCCTCTCAGCTGTGTACATCCCGGGGGTGCAGAATCTGGAGGCAGACTCCCTCTGCAGGGGGACTTCTCGCCTGGGAGAATGGTCCCTCAGCAGCAGGGTGTTTTACTCCCTGTGCCACCGCTGGGGTCAGATAGATGTGGATCTGTTTGTGTCCCGTCACAATCACAAGCTTCCAGTCTTTGTCTCTCTGTCCCAGGACCCTCTGGCATTAGCCATGGATGCACTAGCAATGTCTTGGAAGAGCTTTCAGCTTCTCTGTTTTTTCCCTCCTTTTCCTGTGCTGGGCAGGGTGTTGTGCAAGATTGCCCAGGAAAGGGTGCCAACCATTCTGGTGGCCCCCTGTTGGCCAAGAAGGGTGTGGTTCGCAGACGTCGTGCTGTTGGCAGTAGATCAGTATGCTCTACCCAAGGATCCAGACCTGCTCACGCAGGGGCAGCTATGCCATCCCAATTTACAAATGCTGGCTTTAACGGCCTGGCTGCTGAAACCTCCATCTTGATGGAAAAGGGGCTGCCTGCCTCTGTGGTTAATACCATGATTCGGGCTAGGAAGAAGTCCTCGTCATCCATTTACTATAGGGTATGGCATGCTTTGACAGGTGTGAGTCTTTCGCTTCCCTGTAGGGTGATTTCTATCCCTAGGATTCTGGAATTCCTGCAACATGGTTTGGATTTGGGTTTTCAATTTAGTACCCTCAAAGGTTATGTTTCTGCTTTGGCTATTTTCTTCCAAAGATCCTTTGCTCACCATAGTCTGGTCAAGACCTTTTTCCAGGGGTTTACTCATGTGCGTCCTCCACGTAAGCCTATGTTACCAGTCTGGAATTGGAACTTGGTCTTATCTGCCTTGCAGAGGTCTCCCTTTGAGCCTTTGCGTGAGGCCCCTTTGTCCATCTAGCCCCCTTATTTTGAGAGACACCAGGTGTTTCGCTTTAAGCCAGATTTCCTACCTAAGGTTGTGTCTGCCTTTCATCTCAATCAGGACATTGTTTTACCTTCTCTGTGCCCTAATCCTAGTAACCCTAAGGAGCGGGTTTTACACTCTCTAGATGTGGTCAGGACTCTGAAGTTCTATTTGGTGGCCACTTAAATTATTCAGGAAGACTGACGCTCTTTTTGTGCTCCCGTCTGGACCTAAGAAGGGTTTGGCTCCACTATCAGCAAGTGGATCCGACAGGCCTATTCTGCTAAGGGGAAGGAGCCTCCCTTCCGCCTTACTGCTCATTCTACTCGTGCTATTGGTGCCTCTTGGGCTTTTCAGCACCAAGCTTCTGTTGAACAAGTTTGCAAGGCCGCTACTTGGTCTTCTGTTCATAAGTTTTTTACAAGGTTGATGTTAGAGCCTCAGCTGATGCTGCTTTTGATCGCAAAGTTCTGCAGGCGGCAGTGGTTTAAACTGCCCGTTGTTACTTTTGGGGACCCCACCCTACCTTACGGATACTGCTATTGGATGTCCCAGGAGTAAGGAATATTCTGGAACAGGACGTGCTGTATACTTAGAATAATATAATATGTATTATATGTATACAGCACGTCCTGTTCCATCCCGCCCTTGTTATCATTATTCTTAGTTACTTAGTTCTTTATGGTGATTAGTGTATGGTGATTGTTCATATGCTCATTTTTGAATTCTTGTTATTATTGTTCTCCCGACTTCTTGTTAACTGTTTGTCAATACTGGGGAATTTGTGGGAGGTCCCTGACTTATATAGGGCCGGGAGGAGCCACAAGCTGTTTTCTGCAGTCCAGCGCCATCTTGTGGATGTATTACCCAAGAATAAGGAATATTCTGGAACAGGACGTGCTGCATACATATAATACCAATTCTACAGGTGAGTAATCACAGAATTGTATTATTTTGCAGTAGAGTTTAGGCTTTAACATGAAATGTCTTGTTTGTAATTTTTCAGTTTTTTTAAATATTTTTTTTTTAAAAATCAAAAAAAATAAAATTTTTTTTTTTAATTGTCCCATTTATTTTAAATAAACCATTTAGTTTATTAAAGAAAACCATATTGCATGTGAAAGCCCCATTTCTCTCATTACAACGGTACCACATATGTATTGGTAGACACCCTTTCCTGTCCAGGAGACTCCCCAAACTGAAAAGAGCACTTTATAACATTTACAAATAAAATACAACTAATATCCACACTATAAAGGGTTAGTAAAAACAAAAAAAAGAAATTGGTGTGAGGTCCGGCATAGCCTATGGCCCCGGGCTCTTCTGTGCCCACCCCCCCTGGGATTGAGGAGGCAGGTAATTGGGGGGCTTAGGGTTAATGGCAAGTCACCTGACTTGCCAGACCCAGGGCATTGTGAACTGGTATAGGGGTCTCATAAATCCCTTACCAGTTCACAAAGGGTTAAATGTAAAAAAAACACAGACACAGAGAAAAAAAAAATTATTATTATTTTTTTAATACTTACCTTCCATCCATCCCAGAGCACTGTGTCCCAGGCTGATCAATTTGGCTTCTGGTCTCCTGCTGATGCTAGAAGCTTTTTATACCTACTGGGTAACAGGTAACATAGGGTTAATTAAAAAAAAAGACATGTGGTCCCCCCTCCCGTGGACCCCATTTATTTGGAATTTTAAGGGTTACAAACCCAAAAATGACGTGGGGTCCCCCCTACCCATCTTAACCAGCCCGTGACCAGCTATGGGGGCTTGTAGAACAGGACGCAGGGGCCAGCTTTGGTGGCCCCTGGCCCTGCAGGCTACAAGCAGCATAGCCTATGGCCACGGGCTTTTCTGCCCCCCCCCCTGGGCTTTGGGGAGGCAGGTAATGAGGGGGCTCGGGGTGAATGGCAAGTCCCCCGCTAGCCGCAGGTGACTTGCCAGACCCAGAGCCTTGTGAAATGGTGTAGGGGTCACATACATCCCTTACCAGTCCACAAAGGGTTAATGTAAAAAAAAACAGACTCAGAGAAAAAATATTTTATTATAATTTTTTTTAATACTTACCTCCCATCCATCCCAAAGCACTGTGTCCCACGCTGATCAATTTGGCTTCTGCTCACCTGCTGATGCTGGAAGCTTCTTATACCTGCTGGGTGAAAGGTAACATAGGGTTAATTAAAAAAAAAATGACATAGGGTCCCCCCTCCCGGGGAGGGGGACCCCAATTTTTTGGGGAATTTTAAGGGTTAAAAACCCTTAAAATCACCTCAAAAAATGGCGTGAGGTCCCCCCTACCCAGCTTAACCAACCCGTGGCCCCTGGCCCTGCAGTCTACAAGCCCACATAGCCTCTGTGGGCCCGGGCTCTTTTGCCCCCCCCCCCCCCCGGCCTTTGGGGAGGCAGGTAATTGGGGGGCTGGGGGGTTAATCGCAAGTCAACCGCTAGCCGCAGGGGACTTGCCAGCCCCCAGCCTTGTGAACTGGTACAGGGGTCTCATGGACCCCTTACCAGTTCACAAAGGGTTAACCGTAAAATAAAAACACAAACCTGGTAAGGCCACAGCTAAAGGCCTTAAAGGGTTAACCGTAAAATAAAAACACAAACCTGGTAAGGCCACAGCTAGAATACTGTGTGCAGTTCTGGAGACCTTACCTGCAAAAAGACATTATTCAAATAGAACGTGTCCAAAGGCGGGCAACGAAAATGGTGGAAGGACTTAAACTTACTAAAGGAGAGACTTAAAGAACTTAATTTGTACAGTCTGGAGGAAAGAAGGGAGAGGGGGTACATGATTGAGACCTTTAAATATGTGAAAGGATTGAATAAGGTTCAGGGGGGTAGTGCTTTTAAGAAGAAGCTTAATGATAGAACAAGGGGGCACAACCTGAAGCTAGTCGGGGGGAAGATCAGGAGCAATGTTAGAAAATATTATTTTACAGAAAGAGTAGTAGATGCTTGGAATAAACTTCCAGCAGAGGTAGTTGAAAAATCAACAGTCACTGAATTTAAACATGCCTGGGATAAGCACACATCTAACCTAAGATAAAGAGTACATACAGTATACACATAAGGGCAGACTAGATGGACCGTATGGTCTCCTTCTGCCGTCAACCTTCTATGTTTCTAAACGCATAGTAAAAATTATTTTATTAAAAAAAAAACCTTTTTTTTTCTTTACTCACCTGTGATTGTCAGCTCCTCTGCCCCTCGCTGATCTGATGACAGGTGCCGGTGATCGGCAGCCAGGGGAGGGGGGGAGGCAGGAGATCAGAGGAGTTCCTGTCCCCTCCTTCTCAGGCCACCGATCACCGGCATCTGACAGCTGAGAGGCCCGGAGCTGTCATGATGCCGGTCGAGTGACGTCATAAGCCCCGCCCCTTCGCGGCAAAATGGCGGCGCCTGTCGGAAGAAGAGGGGAGAGAGCCTGACAGTCTCTCTCCCGAAGATAGAGAGCCCTGGGGGGGATCGGAGGCCCCCCGGGTGAAGAGGAGGGGCGGCGAGATCGAGCGCACATGGAGGTGAGTAAATGTCGTTTTTATTTTTTTTTATTTTTACAGGAAAAGCCAGTGTCGGCAAAAATGGGGGGGGGGGGGACCTACTCCGGGCTCTCACCTTCCTCGGGGGATCGGAGCCCCTCAGGGTGAAGAGGAGACCATGCCGATTCAAATGAGGGGTCAGGTAAGTGTTTTTTTTTTTAATTTTGCCGGCGCTAGCAGGGGGCAAAGCCAGGCACGTAAATTTTACGTGGCTGGCGTTTAACGGTTGGAGAGGCAGCCACGTAAAATTTACGTGGCTGGCAATAGAAGGGTTAACCCATTCTGCTGAAATTCAACTTCTTCAGTTTGGAATGATCATAGTCTTGTGTTCCAGTAGTAAGGGTTAATGGCCAGGTTCTCAGTTGGATAGGCCATTGGGCTGCTTAGACTTAGCCAAAGCTACTAAAGAGTTCACCTGTTACCTTGGAAGAATTGTGGGACTTGTCGTCCATGTGTTTTACACAATGTCATGAAATCCACTCCCACCTTAGCAAAACAGAGTCCCAGGAATATGAGAAACATGGAAACTGCATGCTGATAAGTAAACCACAGGAATGGAGGCACAATCCTATTTTTCATTCCAAAAGAGGAATACAATAAGGCAAAACAGCAAAAACTTGTCAAAAGGGAGTTTTACTTTAAGCTGGACTATAGTCTTTTAAGCTATAGTTTGTGATTTGGCCAACTTTTAGTCTTAATCTAGTTAACACTATTCTCTGTTGCACACTTTGCCTATCTAGGGATAGTGTAAACGATCTACCAAAATGAAATTAGGTGTGAGCGATCTGTATTAACTACATCTATACCTTTGAAGTGATTAAACATTTTTTTTTTCTTTATGGTTTTTGTTGATTATTTTTGTTTTAATTTTATTTTATAACAATGCCATAAAATATAAACCACGTTGATTGTTAAATGAAGAATTTCTTCCTATGAATTATGCATATAGCCAGTATAAATATGTATGAGGGAAGGTGCAGGCAGTATCCATTATAAAGCTGTACCACATTCATCTCAACATGATTTATCGTTTTGGAAAATATTTTCTTCATACCAACTGCAATGTTTTTATTCAGTCTCAGGGGCATGCTTTCTCCTCACTTGGTGATAGACCCAAGATGCTTTGGCTGCTTTTATAGTATTCTAACCATTGTAGCATTGTGATTTGCTTTTCAAAGCTAAAGGGCAAAAGGATCAATGTTTACACTGTACACAAACAAACATTATCATTTTACACGGTGGAGTATGTGGCCAGCACTTTGTACAGACCACTGATGCAATTTAAAAGTGTGGTCTGAAACTAGAAAATAAGAATTAGAGGAAACCATAAGATTTGGTATAACTGTAATAACATTTTAAAAGTCTAGCTGTGGTCTAAAATGACTTAAAGCGGATCAACACCCTCCGTGGTGAGGGTGTTGGTAACCACCAGCGCCGCGGCTGTCTGACACTCTGGAGGGGCATCCTAAATGCTGGAGGCCCCCTGCACATAACCCCCCAGGACACCTGTAAACCTTACCTTAACCTCGCTCCCCCACATGGAATCCAGTTGCGCGGTTGGCTGCCCGTTGCACACTTTGCCATTGACATTACCATGATTGGCTATCTGGTGCTCATGTGGGCTAGACATTTGGGGGCCAGAATGTCACTGCCCACATGAGCACTGTGCAGCCAATCACAGTGCTGGATTTCCAGTGGGGGAGCGAGGTTAAGGTAAGGTTTATGGGTGGCCAGGGTCCAGCATTCTGGATGCCCCCCTCCAGACTGTCAGATGGTAGCGGTGCCTCACTGCGGAGGGTATTGTTTCGCTTTAATCAATGTCCCTAAATCAAAACACTAAACTGATCGCTTTGGTCGTGCTGTTTGCCAGTGACTGCTTGTTTTATTCCGCTGCTTTTCTAAGCTAAGACCTGCTCCATGGATGAAATGCTGTCCTCTTTCTTCTGTAAATACTCTGTGTGGACCTAGCATGGACCATATACCGGTCAAAGCTGATATTGGCCTGCTGTAGGTAGGGACAAGCAGCCTCTACTAAGGATGGCTGGAATAAGATCAGTATTTTGATTTAGGTTTTGGCTAAAAGTCCCTTGGGCCACAGGTGGCCTTAAAACGCACAAAAAGTGATTCTTGACACACATTACGTTTTTTTTTGTAGACTACTTGCCCCAGCCTGTATCAGCCACTAGCAAGAGCTGTTGCTGCTGGTTTCTATTGTATCCAAACAAAAAGCTATCATTGTGTTTTGAGGGGTTTAGACATGTGCATTCAACACCATTTTTTGCAGTTTTTGCCATTTTATAACTGTATTATCTGTCTTTTCTGTTTGGCAGGCGCATCTCTCTAGCTAGTTCTAAGCAGATATTTAAAGCATCCAACATGACTCAACGATGGCAGCATAGGGAAATTTCAAACTTTGAATACTTGATGTTTTTGAACACAATAGCTGGTAATATAGCAACTGTATCTTTTTTTATATATTTTTCTTGGATGCATACATATTTTAGACCAGTAAAATCTGATTCAATACAAACAGCGGTTTATTTTTTATAGGGCGAACCTACAATGACTTGAATCAGTATCCAGTATTCCCATGGGTTATTACAAACTATGAATCTGAAGAGCTGGACCTTACTCTTCCTAGTAATTTTAGAGATTTATCGAAGGTGAGTGGTGATTTTTGTTGTATGTTAAGGGGTGTGGGCATAAGAGCAGCAGCTGTGGACTGCTTGATGTTCAGTCACCTGAATGTCCTCAGCAGCTGATTGGGGATTGTGGAATGTTTGTATCGGACTGCTCAATTGTGGAAGTCCTGACCTTAAACAGTATTTCTGTGTATGTGTATATATGTGTATATATATATATATATATATATATATATCAGTATCTAATGGCAAGATCTAAAACTGACCCAACAGTAAAAGGGCAACTACAAAAAAACAAATGTCACATAATGGCATACGCTATACAAAACATACATTAGCTCATATGGGGCTTGATTCCTGAAAAGGTACGACTCATGTTATATTATTATGCAACTTCTGTGGCAGATTCCTGATATTAAATCCAAGGACCCCAGACTTTCATAAATGTATTTAGGTAGCACCTGGCTGTGTAAGTAATTTTATTTAAAGGCAGCTTTTGCTTAATTAGTTCCTGCCAAAAGATACTGTTTAGCAGTATCCTTGGAGATGGGCTCCGACACTTCCAGCAGACATAAAGAGGCTACAGTTCAGAAGGACGCTATATAGTGAGGACACATTCCATCTTTAGGTCACCTGCTAAAAATTATTTCCTCTGCCAGGGTCTCCTGAATCACAGGAATGCCAGCGGAGAACTGATCATTTCAGGGCATGCCTAAGCTGTAGGTACGGAAAGAATTCTCTAGCTGGGACATCAAAGTCCCCACTCAGCTGTTGAATGATAAAAGAATCCCATTTTTGAAGACCTGATCCAGTGTAGGTATACCTCTTCTTCCCCAGAAGACCACATCCAGCAGCGACCTGAGCTCCAGTAGATGAGGATTGTTCCACATGGGCGTATGTGGGGACCAACTCAATATGGTACCTGGCCTGCCTCCCCACTCTGTCATATGATACACCCCATTCCCACCTCACACCCCTGTACATTAGGCCCGCAGGGATGATCTTGAGCCTAGCAAAGCAGTCTCCAACATTATACTTTCAACTTCAATTTAGTGGCGAACCAGTAAGGCTTGCCAGGCACACAGAAAGGGCAAGGTAGGTAAGCCATTTTTCTGTTTACACTGCACTGGATTGTGGAAGTAGATAAGTATTTAGCAATGCTGTATGCCTCCTAGGGACACTTTTGAGTGATCTTAAGCCTTTTCAGATCTTTGAATCTCTTTAAGGTAACATCTTGGTTGTGCAGTGTCCTAAATGTAAATTAGATATTAGAACAAGGTTTTGTAAATGTCATTCTCCTGCTGTGCATTGTTGAGTAGTGGCACTGATTGCAGGATTTTTGCTCATGTGCCTTAGTCTTGTTAACAATGAGTGTGCCTTGCAAACATGTACAACTTGATTAATGCTTAAACAAATTAGCAGAATTTCTATTAATTGAGCTGTCAAGGCCTACATGAGAAAATAACACTTTAAATTACCTTATCCTTGAACAGGGAGAGAGTTTAAAATAAACTAATTAACAATGAATAATTTTCTTTTTCAATTTTGTGATGAATTAGACAGCCTACCAATTGGCGCTACACAATGGATTTCTCTAACATTTATATAATACCTATAAAAAGGCACAGCCATCTGCATTAAATAATATCAGCAAGTAGAGTTGTTTTTTGGCTTGTGTAAAAATTAATATTGTAAATATTCATACCTGGCAAAAATTGGATTAAAGTGGTTTGTTTGCTCAGGTGGGCATAATTGGATTACCAATTAAGACCTACTATCAGATTAGAGTTCTGTTAGCCCAGTAGTTTGTAACCTTAGCTCTCCCCAGTGTGTGGTGTAGTAGTGTGGCGGCCCTCCATCAGATTACCAGGTCTCAGGGTAGTTAAATGCAGTGCTGCTTTTTATTATTATTATTATTATAATTATTATTTTATATTTGTTATTGTACTTGTTTGGTCCTGCACACATGTTATTGAGTACTGAAAAAAGTATATGTTTTATACTACCTCCTAGTAGGTTTTCCACAGTAACCCCACCTAGTCCCATCATCCAAGGGGTTCTGGATTACCTCTCGCTAAGATGGGGTAGAAGGAGTTTTTTGTTATGCCGCTCCATAGGTTTTATGATTGTTAACTCTCTGCATGACCTTGGTCATATGTCAGTTGTTTATTCCCCAGTATTACGTCTGCACGCTCCTATTGTTCTAGTTTTTCAAGGTACTATTCAACTTCTAAACTGTTCTAAGTTAAACTTGGTGAACAGGCATTCAGAAACGTTTACCGTTACTTTTTAGGATATTTGTGTACTATGATTTTTTCAACTTTTTAATTGTCTTTTGCAAAACTAATAGGTAGCATATTTAATAATAGGTGGTTGTGTACAAGTGGGCCCTACTGAGAAGCTTTTTAGATTTGACCCCATGTATATGTAGTGTTCAATGTGTTTCCCTGCCTATTGTATTACAAAATAGTTAAAGCAGACCAAAAGTCAAAAATGACTTTAACCAGACCAACACAACGAAACAGCGCGCATATGCATCCCTCCCCAGGGCAATTTAAATTGCTGCACATAAAAATTAATTGACCTTTTTCAAAGTCTTGCTGTACTAAATTTTAGAAACCACATGGCAGTTCATGGTTGTGCAGGCTACCTGCAAACAGGAAGTGCTGCTGGGTTTCCCGTTACTGTGCATTGTCAGTTATGTTGTTAAATCAAGGTAGCAGCATGGCTATGATGCCGTCAGAGCTCCAAAATGACCGCTACTTTTCTTTCCTCTTATGCCAGGCTGTTGGTCAGGTTTAAGAGGAGGGTATCGACTCATGATTGTGTTTTTTTTTTAACAATTTATTCTGTTACACTTCTGTAAGACCAGACCCCTAATAAAATTTTCAATTCTTCGCTGCTGGAAGTGGAAGGATTAGTTGTAGTATTAAAAAAAAAAGGGCCCGCACAAGCATCTGCGATATGTAAACCATACTATGTGATGAGCTCTTTGTTTGCTTCTATTTTACACACTGAAACTTTACAGCATAGTTCCCTGAGAAATGGAATTCACTGTATAGGTTTACGTTTTACATTTCTGTGTATTTATGCACTTCTAAATTATGGCGGACACAAAAACTGCAGACACTGCATGCTTGGGGCTGAGGAATGAGAAGACTTACAAGAGCTGTCTGTCTGGTATACAGACAAAGGTTAGATAAAAGACAGACCTGAATCTAGTGACTGAAATGGAGACTGATTACTATAAATGATTTTCCACAAAGCGCCATTGATTTTAGCCTAAAAGGGTAGACGTTGAGAGGGCTTGTGGGTCCCCTGCTTCATTTTGAAAACAAATTGATGACCCAAACGCAGCCATAGATACAGCAATTCACTGATGCTAAACATCACTTATGTGACAAGAAAAAGGACCTGTCTGTGGCAGTGTGACCATCAAACTACAGGTCCTGGTGGCAATGAGTATAACTGCCACAGGGATATAAAATAGATTTTCATGTTTCCACACACTATTATTTAATAAATATATCCTGTACCTGACTGACGGGGGGGGGGGGGGGGGGGGGCATAGTTGGCGCTATTCAGAAGATCGCCGGGGAAGGAGAAACTTGATTTTGAGAATTGGTATGGTTTATCTCAGTGGAGCAGAACAAAACAGTTGCAGGAGACAAAAAGTGAGGACAATGAAGAGGCATTGTACTATCATCCTTCTAATACATCTCATTGTTGCCAAATGTATCATTAATACTACCGTAATATGTGGCATTTCTGCTTATGTTGTAAAATGTATTTATTTTACATTATATTTCATGGGTACAATTCCACCTATGTGGTATATGGTACATTGAAGTATCCATGCCATCCTATAAGTATTATCTTATTTGTTGGGATGCTCATATAAATGCCACAACCTACAAGCTTAATGTAGATATGGTAATAAGATAGGCCTAAAACTTGAGAACCGAATGTTTTAAGGCAAGAATACCAAACACTTAGCCACCATACTTGATAGATTTTAAGTGGTTTATTTTAGTTGGCCTTATGTTTGTGAAACAATACGATTTTAACATTTATTATTACTGTGTTCATAGATACATTTGGACTGTAGATTAACAACTTACTTTATCTGTATCTCACTATAGTCTGTGTATGAGTTTTATAGATACTACTGAAAAGAATAGTAAGTGCATGTTCCTTAATTACTATAACATGAATAAATGCATTAGGCAAACTGGAAAATGTTCCTGCTTGCATTATTTTTTGTATATTTTATCGATACATGGGTTTACTTTTTAACCTGTGTCTAGATCACAGCATGAGGCTTTGGCATGTGGACTGTATTCTGCAATTTGTATATATGTCTGCTTATAGTTATCCGGAGTGCTGCCTGAAGAATTCCAGTGCTGTGTAAGCAGGAGATAACATGGAGACTATACTAGAGTAGCAGCAGGTCACTGGATTTGAAGTCTAGGCTTCTGATGTAAACTGTTTTTTCTTTTAACTGCTACTGGAAATACTGCATTATTTTAACTCCAAAGAAGTCTGTGCATACTTACCTTTTTAAGAAATGCTTTTGGTGTTTTTATAACCAACAGACTTTTTTAGTGTCCCTACACACTTTTATAGACCATACAATAAAATGTTTTTCTTGTAAAATTGATCTTAAAATACATAAATGTATTTAACTAATACCTGTAGGCTGACAGGTTCTCTGTCTGTGGTTCTCAAAGCGCTTGTCAACTAGGGAGTGTAAGCAGTGCTCCTGAAGGCAAGTGGTGATTGCTCTTGGTATCTCTTGGTAAGGTGGAGGCTGGGCAGGTAATTTGACCAATCAAAAATTACTACATTTGCAATTATTTCTAAAATCAGAAGGACCTAAAGTTAAAAAAAACACCCACTAGACACATATGCTTGTGTTTGTGCTTAACGCTTTAAATGCCAACCACAAGCCAGAATCTACGGCTGTGCCTCTCCGACCATTAAGTGCCAGTGCTATTGATTCTATGTGGCTGCCGTTTTGCCCCTCTAGAGAAAAAATGCACTCACTGGGACCCAGTGTCAAGGCTCTCCTCTTTCCCTGGGGGGCTCTGATCCTAGGTCCAGGGTCTTCACCTGCCCCACACACCCTTCAGCTGATCACTTCTTCCTTAAAGATGGCGGCGATCGGCTCGGGACATCCATATCGAAGGTAAGTAGAAGTAAAAAATGTTTTCAGTCTGTCTCTTTACATTTACCTCTTTGTGACCTTTGTGTTGGGGGTCGACACTGTGCAGTCATTCCTTATTTTTACCCAGATGTAGGTAGGCCATCTTCTGCAATGACTCATTATTGCTCTGCTCACGGCAGAAACATTTTAGATACATTGTTTGCATGCTTGCGGTGCCCCCCCCCCACACACAATTCTTTCAGCAGCTTTTTATGCAGCGTGATAGACAAGCTGGCCCGTGACTCTGAAGTCTGTTTCTCTCTGTTTGGTGTGGGCTGCATGCTTGCGGTGCCCCCCCCCCCCACACACAATTCTTTCAGCAGCTTTTTATGCAGCGTGATAGACAAGCTGGCCCGTGACTCTGAAGTCTGTTTCTCTCTGTTTGGTGTGGGCTGCTGCTGGCACAACTCCTCCCTCATGTTAATGTGTAAGCAGGACTGTGGGCTGTGAAGCAAGATGGGCACTCCCATGTATATTAAGGAATGCTTCATCCTCTCAAACAGCTTACACCACTGATCATTAGATGAAGGGTCTAGGGGAGCAATTTACAAATTAGCATACAGTGCTTACAGTACATAGGGTTCTCTAAACATAAGCATCCTATGTCAATAATGTTTACTAAATTCCTTGTTCAAACTGCTGATTTGCAAATAGTTCAGGCACAATGAAGTTATCGGTTATATTCATCAGTGATAGGTTAACAAGCATTTCTTTACTGTACTAGGTGCAGGAAACTATCCCTCAAGTGAAATGCCAATTAAACTACTGTTCCTTAATACATTTCAGCCACATCTACACTGCACTGAAATAAAACCTTAATTGAAACCCCTTAGTATGTGATTAGCAATTAATTGTATCCCAGACCTCCAGTTTCCCTAATTTTGCTTATCTAATTAAACAAAAAATTTAGTTAAGCAGTCTAAAATATTTATAGTGTAGTCTGCTTCCTTGTACATTACTGGAGATCAGTAAACTGCTTTTACAGTGTATTAAAACATAGCTGAATGGCCTCATCTTTTATAGCAGTTGTCAAGAAAATATAGGCCAGCCCAGTAAAATGTATTAGCCCAATACATTGTCTCCATTTTATTATGAGGAAGCTGTGATGTACGGCTCTGTCAGTGCAGATCTATTGTTCGAGGGTTCGCACTATTTTCTCTCTCCTGCCATTAATTTATAGCAGTAAACAATATGTAGCTCTCCAAGTGCAGCAAAGCAGAATCTTTTAATGAGGTGGCTGTTATTACCGCAATAAATCAGCACATTCATGTTATGTATAATTCAAAGTGTGTATTCCCACTGTAAGTTCTCTGAGTAAGCTGATAGTGTGTCACTGTCAGAGCGCTGTTCCACTTTTTATATAGAAATTTTATCGTTTTATTTGGAGATCGGCTGATTTTCTTTTTTGTTGCTGTAAATGAGAGTTGAAAAATACTTCTGTCTGCTTGAGAGAAAGAACTGAAACAATTACAACAGAAATCAATAGTGCAGATTCTATGGCAGCATCGATCAGGGCTTGATGCTGTTTTCACAGGAGGCAACAAAATCAGTCCTAATTGGTTTTAGTGGTATCTCCAAGAAACATAATTCTATAACCATTGATTAGAGGTGTGTGTGCATTTGAAAAGCTTGGAAGCGTTCAGCCATTTGTTAAAATGCTACGGGGAAAATTGCATTTGGGTCCTCCTATTAATATCTTGCTGTGTTATCTTAGAATTAAAGGTACAATCCGCTCAAAAGCAGGACCATACATCTATTGCAAGATTTTAGTGTAGTGCCCCCCACCCTGGTTAATCTGGACTAACACTCGTTTTTCCTTTGATGGGTGTTGGTCCCTCAGATAACGAATAAGAACAAGCTAAGGGGGCATACAGCATGCTAGAGCCCCCGAACATAACCCCCGCCAGAAAGTCCAATATCCTTACCTTCACTTCCGGGAAGGAGTCCCGGCGACTGGTCGCCGACATACACTTGGGCAGGACATTCCAGTGGCCGGGGATTCGACCATGACCCATGTGACCGCCCAACAGCCAATCCCAGGGACTCCTTTCCCAGCACTGGCTCGAAGTGAAGGTAAGGAAATCAGCTGTTCGGGGGGGGCTCCATCATTCTGAATGCCCCCCCCCCACCCCGAGCTTGTCCTTCGCAGTTTGTGGGACACTCCCATTAAAGAAAAAACAAGTGTTGGTTGAAACACATACATTCTCACACTCATCAAATTGAAATCTAATCTTACGTATCTTAAAGCAGGTGTTCCAGCCTTTTTTTCATCAAGTACCACTTTTCACCTTCCAATTAAATTAAAGCCATACTTCAGTCATAAACAAAAAAAACGCTATACTAACCTTTCATCCCACACAGACTATCAATGCTATTCCAGGGCTAAGACACTTAGATCGCCTGCTCCCAGTCCCATGCGAGCGATGCTCCCTCCTCCTCTGCCACATCAGCACCGCTGTGCAGAGGGGACTATGGTGTGCCTCCCGGCCCATCATCGCTCACTTCAATAGAGAGGGGCATGCTATAGTTCCTGTGACAATGGGACGGGGTGTGCTATAGTCCTCTCTGCACAGCGTTGTTAATGTGTCGATTAGAAGGAGGGAACGCTACTTTGCGCAGGACTGGGGTTGGGTGATCCGGTAAGTGCCTTAGCACCGGACTAGCAGCTATAGCCTGCGCAGTATGACTTTAAGTACCACCTGTGTAGTGTATGTGGGTTGTCAGTCACTTAAAATTGTAGTGAAAACGGACAACAATTTGAAGTGAATGAAATCCTTTCAGCACATCTACACTGGTAATCGTGCTCCCACATACCTGCTTCCAACAGGTGGACATAGCCTATGTATGACCGCACACCCATGAGTGGATGCCAGCTGTGCATAGGTCACACCCATCTGCCAGAGCTAGGACTGCAGCAGGACGAACAGCGGTGCTGGAGCTTCCTTTACTAGCCCCAATATTTTCCCCCAGAGCGGGGTGCCTCTTATGGAAAGAACAATAAGGGTCATTCTTTTTATGGGACAAGATCAATAATTGTATAGATAAAAGGATGGGAGGTGGTATTGGGTAATCCCCTCCTTTTGATACTCGTTTCCTCATCAAAAAAAGCACCCTATTCCCTGGATTGTCTCAGCGGGGTCACCCTTGTTTGGTGGTTGACTGGATAGTCTGTTACTACCAGGTTATGGTTTTTGGTAAAAATAGTAATAAAAGTAAATTAGAAGCTCCATTAAACCGCACCTTTCGGCATCATTTAATGAAAAAGCTCAAACCCTTAAAAATCTATTCCTTGGCATTTAAAATTCATATATTTTACATTTTAAGTTGCTTACTTATTATTCTTTCCTCCACTGGGCTTCAACTCTTTGCAGGACTCTAGGATATGGGCTTTGCCATCCTGCCTCAGAAGCATCACATACTGGAGGAGAGGAAGGGGGGGGGGCAGGTTATAGCTGCACTTTGCACATACAAAGCAAATTGGGGTCACGAAAAGGACAGCAATCCCAGAATGCAGAGAAGCATAGTTAGAAGACGCTTCCTGTCTGCAGGCAGCCTGAGACTCCATGGGCCGCCATCTTGGATGTTTTAAAAGCACAGAAAAGCGGTGGGTGCAGGTAGGATGATGTTTTAATGTGGGCAATCTGTATGTACGGGGTGGGGGAACAATTTTAGATAGATTCTTAATCAGGGTAAAGGTCCAGTTTCAATAATCTGTGCACCTATTATTCATATGCATTAAGAAGGTATTTAGATGTAATAGCAATATAAACAGTGATTTATTGCATGGTAAGTTAAAGTGGACCAACACCCTGCTGGATCTATAAGATTCCCAGGCCGATATGATCCCTCCCCACGGAGCATCCAAAATTGGGATGCCCCACTGTGTGAAACCACCCAGGACGCCCGCTAACCTTACCTTACTCCCGGTCCAATGGCGCATGTGCGGGCCGCATCGCACGCTTCTCTCTAGCAGGGCGCGCTCCCTGTTAGAGGGAAGCGCGAGATGCGTCCGCCAGCGCGCTCGGAGCCGCTGGGGTTTTGACGCCACTTTGATGTGCATACCACAGCGGCTCCGAGCACGCTGATTGGACAAGTGGCCACGCATGCGCCGTAGGAGCGGGGTGAGGTGAGTTTTATCCGGAAATCTGGGGGATTTCACATAGCGGGGCACCCCCCGATCGGGGTGCCCTGGGGAAGTGGACCAATACCCAGGATAGTCAAAATCCTTGGTGCACTTTAAGTTAGAGATATAGCTAAACTGTGTTCTTGTTGGGTATGCTTTATTTGGTATCCCTTGAATAGATGCATTTTGCCTCATGTGGCTTCTTCAGTACTTGTGGCTGTATACATAATTATATTCAGTGAGTTAATGTTTTCTTGTTACCTAGTTTTGACCTATAGTTCAAAGGCATACCTTATATGTTGCATACACTTGATACTTCTGAGGAAGGGGTGAGCACTGTGCCAGAGGCCAGGTGGGGAGTGGTAGTATTAATTCAAAAGGTAGGCAGGGACCAGGCTGGTAGGTAATATGTACACCCCTCCCACAGGGGTTGTCATCTTTTACCATCAGTTGTAGTAAAATATACAATAGTTTGGTAGGTGTTAAGTTGTAGTAGGTGTTAAGTTGTAAGTAATATGGATAGGTACCACCCGAGTGTTGTAGCATGCCCTGAGTAAAAAATATATAGGGGTGACTATGAGTATGGTGGATCTGGTGAATAAAGAGCTGCCATTTTGAGGCAGAGGGGATGTGCTTACATTTGTATATGGTCCTAGGTTCCTCCTGCGGTCCGATTGTTGAAGGCAGCTGCTGGGTAGGTGTCCTATCGTCTGGGTGTCCCTAAGTGAATGGGTGCCTATCCTCCCATTTAAAAGGGGAGGAGGAGGAGAGTGTGCCAGTAAACACCCTAGTATGATTTTGTTGGTTATTCTTGTCTCATTAAAGCCAACAATAATTACCATCGCTAGGGTCTGGCTATTTAAAAGGTAATTTTGATAATAATATTTACATTTCTTAGTCATTTATGTGTTGTTTTATGGTAGCGGTGTCCACATTCTTAGGGTATAGGTGATTTTTTTGGTTAGTGGTATTGTCCTGGAAATGACTTGCTAGGTGTTTTCTTTTTTGTTTCAATATTTTTATTAGATTTTCAACAGTACAGATATGGAAGGCATACAGTCGATATAGCCATCCCTTGCAGGGGAGGTAAAAGGTTGCAATCTGTCTTACATAGAATTGTGCCTTAACCGTACCTAATTAACATTCTACAAAGCGCATTAGATAAAGGTGGAGCAAGTGGAATGCAGCAAATTCTAAGTTGGGCGAACTGCGAGGCCTTGTAATATTTAAAAATGTCTGGCACCCCTAACCCTCCCTGAGTTCTTTGTGCTAGCATAGTGCGTTTGGAAACCCTTGGGCGCCCCCTGGACCATATGAACGTCAAGATCCTCCTCTGCATCACCCGGAGCATGTATAGCGGAATTCTCGTGGGCAACACCCTAAAAAAATAAAGCAGTTTCGGGAGTATAGACATCTTAACCGCGTTAATACGGCCTATCCAGGAAATTGGATAGGATTTCCAAGTTTCTAATAAGCGGGTTAGGGATTTGAATAGAGGGGGATAATTAGCCTCATACAAGTCTGTGTACTTGGCAGAGATACGCACCCGTATATATGGGAGTGGTTCCACTGACCAGCGAAAGGGGAAACTGGCTTTGATCTGGTCCACCACTTCCATCGGCAGAGACACATTTAATGCCCTCGATTTCTCATTATTTATCGTTAGACCCGAGACCTGGGCAAACTGATTTAGAATTTTGTACAGATTTGGGAGTGATGTGACCGGTTGGGAAATGGCAATCGGCGTCGTCGGCGAAAAACATGGCTTTATGGTGAACACCAGCCATCTCCAATCCCTTGATATTAGAGAAATTGCGTATTTCTATTCCCAGCAGCTCCATGGCCAGGATAAAGAGAAGCGGGGACAGGGGGCATCCCTGCCGTGTTCCCCTTGAAATATTAAATGCTCCTGAGGTAAAACCCAGGTACCGCACTCTAGCTGCTGGGGACATATAGAGGGTGTTCACCCACTCCAAGAATCGCTGACCGAACCCCCATCTCCCAAGCACCCACAAGAGATAGTCCCAGGATAGGGAATCGAATGCCTTCTGTATGTCCAGTGAGAGCAGGAAGATTAGGGTAGAGGTTAAAGAACATGAAAAAAGTAAGCAAAATAAAACTGGAGCACCTTGGGCCAGTGCGCGGTATAATACCGCCAGAGGTCCAACAAAGTTCTGCAATTGCAGAAGAAGGTCCCTCGGTCGGGGCCATATAAGGCCTCCCCAGGGTCATTCTGACAACTTGTCCAACAGGGGGCAAACCCCAGGGGCATAGGACAAGACTTTAAAGAAGTATACCCGTAATTAAAATTGGTCAATCCAGCATTTAACTATATTATTTAGCTTAACATTGAACAGCATAAAACAATGTAACTTGAATATGGAATCCAAAACTCAAAAAGTGACTATTGACACTACCATTGGTGGGCCCGTGCAGCTGCTAACAAATGCAGCTGTCGAGCCCGGCAGGTCAAGGCAAGACCTGGTGTATCATTACTTAACAACGTATAAGCACAATTCGGGCTTCAGGCCCAACACTTATAGGGAAATCAATATGGTGTCCCTACGGGCGCAGCGCCACCGCGGAGGCCCGATCTGGGTCACCGACCCACGTCCGCCCATGGTCTTCTGACTATTAGGGTGTCCCCCCCCCCCCCCCAAGTCGGCATTTCAGGAGGTCCCTGCAATGTAGGACCAGGCTGACCAGGGGAGGGGGGAGAGGGCGAGACCAGGCAGGAGGCCAGCCAAGCGCCCCCCGAGGGCTACGCGGTCATAAACGGAAAAGAACAGGTGGAAACATGTTGCAATTGTGCGGCTCTGTTCTGGTTCCGTCGTGCACATGGACCTCAAATTGCGGGGTCGGTGGGAGACGTCACCGGCCCGCCCAGACGCAAGTAGGCACAGCCAGCCAGCCCGCCAAAACGGTGCGAAGCCCAGGACCACGCTACACAACAAAACACAGACCGTAGGCCCAACCACTTTTGTATGAGATAACTTAACTTGGAGACCCTACAGGCAGACCGCCATCGCAGAGGCCACCATCGGGTGTCCTCCCCCCGAGGGGGCAAACAAGTATATAACAAGGGCCTAGTAATCAAATTACAATTCTAACTTCAAACTTCAAGTTATACCCATAAAGGGAAAGTCCTCAGGGACTGAACCTGTTACCATTCTGGCGAGTCCTCATCCCGGGTTCTGATTGGCGCCCGGCCACTCAATCTCTCTTCCTGTGGGTCCGCACTTTCTCCCACAGGGGCTGGAGCGTCGGTTGCTTGGGGGCCTGCTGAGTAGACACACCTGGCGAGCAGGCCCGGGAGTCGGCAGAAGCCAGGCCCAAGTCCCTCAGGGTGTCCTGCAAGTCCTCCGGGGAGCTGGCTGTATGTTGGCGGCCCGCATGCGTGAATGCAAGCTTGAAGGGGAATCCCCAGCGGTACTTTATATTGTGGTTCCTGAGTATTTCCAGGCCGGGAGTAGAGGGCCTCCACATCCAGGGTGAACAAGATTGTGTCTGGTGAGTTATGTCATATAGTGTACAAATAAGTGTGGCATGTCTTGTATAAAAATGGGAGTATTTGTACAAAGGGTTGAAGATATGAAGCAATATAGTGGCTAGCTTTGCTAGTAAGTGAACCGATTCCCGAGACTATGGGCCTCCAGGACGGCTTTGTGGTGAATTTCTGTATTTTGGGTAAAGCATAAGATGAATGTGCTATTGGTTTGCTTATTTTAGTATTCAAATGTGAATTTGGGGATTACCTGGTGTTCGTAGGCTTCTGTGATCAGAGATAGATATTTGGTATGATCTTGTGTCACCCTGGATCAACAGATGAAGCGTCATGTCTCAGTATCTGGTGACACATTTCCTTATATTGTGTTTTTGGCATCACCACTACATTTCCCCCTTTGTGGGTTTTATGATGAATTCTGCAATTGTTTGTAGGAATTTCAGGGCTTTCATATGTGACTGGAGAGGTAAGTTTTCAAGAGTTGAGTGCTAAACCGGAGGGTCAAAGGGGCTTGGCAAGCCAGGTTTGGGGAGTTTTTATTAACTCCCCAAGACCTGTAATGTTCCTCTTTAAAGTACCGACTGATTTGAGATGATTGTTATAAAGCATTGTAGGTATAGTGCAGATTTGGGATAGGCAAGGGCTCTTTTAATGTACTCTGTAATACTACATGTTTTATGATGCCAATGCTCAATAAATGTTATAAACACATTACCAAAATATTGCCCAGCACTGTTCAGGCTGCAGATTCTGAACAACTATATTTGTGTGTATTTGAGAATGCGCATTTGATGATGAGAAAGACATTTCCATATGTTCAGAAGAAGCTGGTCTTAAAGAAAGTTGCTGACGTGTAGCTTATGTAGGTGCTGTAATGAGCAGCTTTGGTGTTCTCGAATGATTTCTTTTTTTTCCATGTTCAATGTAAACACTGCAAGAATCCTTACAATAGATTTCTGTTGCTTGTTCTGATTTAGGCTGGGATTATTCTGTTAACTCTTCTAGAAGAAATTACAAAATCCATGTATCTGTCACTTTACCCTCACTGTGTGGATGTATTCAGATGCCTTTTGATGGCTGTTGTACTTTCCTATTTATTGTTTTATAATGTCATTTGAATCACTACAATAATTTAGATTTTTAAAAGCTTTTTTTAATGCATATAGATCTACTCTCTCATTGATCCAACCACTAAATGCCTCTCAAAGGTAAAATTTAAAGGTTACATGCATCAAATAGGGAGCCCGTGTGTTCAATTGTGTTTTTGTGTAGCTTTTGTCTGCATAATATATAAATATAATATATATAATGAAATATATTTGATATATTTGGATGTCTTCTAAAAGAAGTACTCCAAATTGCAAACATGCATGTATGTTGCACCAGTAACAAATTAGTATACTGCAGATATATAATTCTACAAAACAAAATGTAAGCTGTAGTGCTCAAAGTCTATTTTAACTCCTACACCCTGGGCCCATGTGTGTATTTATAAATAAGACACCTTCCTTGTCCCGAATACAATGCTGTCATCTACATTTTGGTTGGCGGCCACAGAGAGGCTACACGAAGTGGCCGTTGGGTGTGCGCTCCTGTTCAGCCTCTCCAGGATGGCCACAACCAGTTCTCGTAATGCTGGGGAATGCTGCTGGATTGCAGGGAGAAGGTAGGGTGTGTTTTTTTACCCCTCAATCCTGCCTCAGGGCTGGGAGAGGGGGACAGAATGAGGGGTTAATCTAGACTGGACTTTCGCTTTACAATTTGTAAACTGGTTATTGATCTGGAATAGGTCAGGTATTTGACTTACCTGACCTAATAGCAATATTGTCTGTTGGACAGTATGTGGGCTTACATACATGTACAGTGTAGGCAGTGGTGTAACTAAATGTGATGTGTACCTTAAATGGGGCCCTTTCAATGCTCATTCAGTAAACTTATTTCTGTCTTTTAACTTTAATTGGGTGCAGCTAGACAACTAAAAACTGAAAAATCAGAGACAAATTGAGCTTCCTTTCTCTAAATGATGCCAAGTGAGCACAAATATGATAAGTAAAGTTGAGGAGCAACAATGCTCCCCCGGGTGCACCCTCTGCGCCCCCTAAAGTTACACTCCTGATTCTAGGAGATAGTTTGAGATACAAATAAAGAAAATGAAAAAAATAAAAGAAAATGTTCAACATATCTCTAAGGGGGTGTCTTGAGAGATCATGTTGATGCAAACTTTCCAAAAGACCTGAATTGCATGTGATTTTTACAAGCACCAAATTGTACAACATTCTTTTTCCCAACCTAACACACAGAAGTTTCAGATATCAGTGGATTAAGTGATGGGAAAAGGACTGTTGAATGCTGGATAAATAGCCTGCCCTAGTTCTCAGGCCTCTATTCAGAAAGGTTGCTCAAGTGATTTTTTATCCTAGCATATGTCTTAGCAGAACTGGAACCAATGTACATTATGTTTGGTAAATAGTCATCTAAAAGAGTATATGTAGGCTAATTGTAAAAGCAAATCATACTTGCCTCCCAGACAGCCTATTCCACCTAGCCAACTCCTGCAAAAGGCTCACCATTTGGATGATCTCAGGAATGCCAGCTGAAGTGACCCAGCCCACTGGGCCGCATCCCTAGGTTCCCTGTAGGGTTGTCAGCAAAGACAGTGCTGTGGGATATCAGGATGCACCGCTTTGTAAAATCCTTGGGGTAGCGAGTAAGCCTTACTTTCCTGGAAATCCCAGGAGTTTAACACAGCGGGACATCTCGATTTTGGATGTCCCAGGGGCAGGCTAGCAGCCAGGCTTGGTATCTTTAGACTCCCAAGCCGTGTTGCAAGGCTTTTGACATGCTCTGTCACATTTCATTGCATAACTCTTTTCGTTTTGCAGCTATTTTGTAATTCAGACAGTGTTTATTAGCCACAGTTCCTATAGTACTTGTTACATGGAACACTATGTTCCTTGTTGTCTATCTAAATGTTTCACAAACAGTAATCCTACTTGTGTAATTTTAATTTGGTGTCTGTTTCAGCCTGTTGGAGCATTGAATCCCAAGAGAGCAGCCTTCTTTGCCGAACGATATGAATCATGGGAGGATGAACTAGTTCCAAAGTTTCACTATGGCACCCATTACTCTACTGCAAGCTTTGTAATGAGCTGGCTTTTAAGAATGGTAAATATTTCTGTAGCCTCAAACCATCTAATGACTTTGACATGCTCAACATTTCAAAAAGTCTCTTTAGGAAGGGCACTCATAAGCATAAAAAAATATTTTTCAGGTGAGTTTGCTTTCTTTAAAACCTACCGGTTTAAGAGATCCTGTCTGGTCTTTGGGTAAGCCCCCCTCAACAGTCACAGCAGAGTGTAGGAAAGTGTGGAAAGTCCCAACTGCAGGGGTAGGTGTTCCAACCACTGCTTTATTCCTGCATTCAAGAGACTGTAGGGGCCAAGCATGAAGATAAGAGTCAGATGCTATGTTTTTTTAAGCCACAGGGAAGGTAAAATAGGCATGTTTTTTGTTTATGTCTACAGATGACCTGTAACAAAGATAGAATTTTGATGCACATATTCAGCAGGATACTCCAGGAACACTATAAAACCTGCTCTTGGCTAAAGCTTTATAACTTAAAGCTTGATTAAAATATGTCTATATTTAGTGTCACTATGGGAATACATTTACACTGTTACCATAGATTGCTAAATGCTGACAACTTTTTATGTAAATGTGCTTTTTGTTACAGTAAGATGTTCTGAAGCTATAAACGTACATGAATTGACACAATTTGTACATAATGTTTAATAATCATAGTTTCTACACAGCATCATCCCCCACATTAGGTAATTCCACCACAAAACTAATCTTCAACTTGACCCCCATTTGTAAATGTCCCTCTACCTTCTGAAGAAATTGCCTCCCCCCACCATTTTTGGAGTTCCCCTCCTATGAGGTTTGTCAGGGAATTGTCCAGGAGGAAACTGAAAAGTCTATATTCACCTAAATAAATTGTGGGTCTGTGCTACACAATAGAGATCATATGAAATTGTGCAAGTGTAACAAATGTTTCAGGTGTATTCAAATAAAACTATACTCTACTTACTTTTTAAACTGGTTTAAATATAGTCCAATATTTCTACTTTATTTGGAATCCAGAATTGAAACTGGCAAATAAAAAAGCAACGTCGGACACTGGAGCCACCGGAGTAGCATCTCTTCTGTGCAGCACTAGCATCTTCATATTTACCAATGGTGGGGAGCCAATTATTCCATCCTACGGGGCCAACGGCCCCACATGGCAGCATCCATTGAGCCTTGTTTATGCCCCAACATACCTACTCGATTCATTGCATTGGAACAGGTCTACAAAGGTAGGTTCGGCAAGCCCCCTCCATTGCAATGAATGGACTTGTAATGTAAAACCATCTTGATTGACGCTGCCATGTATTCCAGGCACTGGAGGATGGAATAACTATTTCTCCCTCATCGGTAAGTATGAGGATGGTTGTGCTGCATGATGGAGCAGCAGGGAATATAGGTGAGTACATCTGTTTTTATGTTAATATCTGAATATATGGGTGGTGATCTGGCAAGTGAATTGCAGATCGGAGTAGATTTAGCCAACAGACCATGACTTTACCTGAAGTGGACCAACTAGTTTACCTTACTGAATTTCCATATGCCCACAACTATCCAGGCCACAGACAGCCCACCACCTTCCAAGTCATCTAGAACCTGATTCGGGAAAATGTATTATTATATTTTTGATGTATGAATGCCAACTTTGAGATGGACTATTTCACTATCTTCTATAATGAGATTCACCTGTGAAATTCTTTTTCAAGTACTGGTACATATTGCTCAAATATGTCTTGTCCTAGTAATTTATCAGTTTTACATGTTGGTAATCAGCCATATTAAGTGTCAGGCTTTGGTGCTGGATTAATCGGGAATTGTTTATTGATAGCATGGTGGTTTGCAATAGTGCATGTTTCTGTAAACCTAAGAGGTAATTCATCTAGCAGAAAGTAATTTCTTTGGGAGAGCATTAGCGCTCTACCATTAATTAAAGCTGGTTAAAATGGTACAAGTAGACATATATCGTTGATGTAATTTATGGTGGCTTGCTAATTTTAGGCCATTATCTACTAATATGGGCTTAAGTATTGTTTAACTAAGAGGAGGCTTTTAAACCTTAAAGCCTTTCTCCAGCCATAAATTCTAAGGAAATGCATAAAGGAAGTTTAAAGCATCTCATCTGAATAAATGTCAAAATAAAAGGCCTAAGTTGGACTGTATTATGAATTTTAATAATACATTTTCAGTTTTCTTGCCTTGTAAAAATAACCGACCAGTAATATTATACAGCACAGCTTTTCTTTATTCTTTGTTAAGAGTATGTTTAGTTATGGTCTGCAGTTTAGCTCGCCAAATTCCCTGGTTCATTGTCAAAGCTAATGATATGAGAGAAATGCAACTTGTGTTAAATCCTAAGTCTGCTGATGTCAGGTGTTTGAGATCTACCAAGACCCAGAAGACCTTCAGACTTGTAGCGTTATTTTTTATTTAATTGCAGTAGGTAAAAAATGCCCTTATTTTTTATCCCCATCGTCATCGTCCCCTTAGTATTTCATATTTTTTGTTTTCATTTCTAGGAACCTTTCACAACATTCTTCTTGAATTTCCAAGGTGGAAAGTTTGATCATGCTGACCGAGCTTTTTCTTCAGTTTCAAGGGCATGGCGAAACTGTCAGAGAGATACCTCTGATATAAAGGTAAAATGAAAGTAAACCCTCAACGTCAAAACATGTTACATTACATTTTTTTTTAATTTTATGTGCCACATTATGTACAATGTTCCAACACTTCCTATATGCGCTGGTATACAGAGCACATTAGAGTATTGTCAATTGTTATAGGCATTTAAGATGCTTTATAAAAATTTTACTTTTTAGCCTTTCTTTTTAAATCTCTTTTGTTTGTTTTTAGAGGGGCATTCCAGGCAAAGGGATCATTTAACCTGATTTCTGCTCTCTCCATGCTGTCTTTCAACATGTTATCATTCATAGATGCCCCTAATGCCGTGGAAGGCTACATTCACATTGTGCGTTTCCACTGAATTGCAGTACAAATGCTGTGCTTTGCCTGTTTCCTTTCCCCCTGGAGCAGAGGCAGCAGCGGGGTGGTCACTTATAGCAGGCAGCGGCGGCAACAGCAGGAGTAGGCGTCAGAATGAGCGCCAGGATCCTCAAGAAGACCGTCAGAAGCAGGAGGCAACAGAACCTGCCATCCTCCTGTGGTCCAGTGCTTGCAAGATTAATTGTAGGTAACCAGCTCACCACATGTTTGCAAAAGATTCCTCTGGCACGGATTTAGGAAAACTCTTGGCCATTTCCAGTTAACAAAACGCAGAAAAAATCCAGCTCGACGGAATAAAACTTAGCTTTTACTGAAGAATCAAAGGATAAAACTGATCCATGAAGAAGCGGACGCAGAAAGCCAGTGTCAGTGGCCTGTGTGAAACACCCCGTCCCCCACCAACACCGTGACGCGTTTCAGGCTAACACGAGCCCTTAATCATCAGTGCTTGCAAGAGCCACCTTTTTGAGGTCCTTCAGCCCTCTGATCCAGCAAGGACCCAAAGAAGGTGGCTGCAGCAGGTGCAGAACAGAGACCTGTGACAGCGGTGGGGGACCAGCAGGGATGGACTGGGAGGTTGTGGGGACTAGGGCCTTTTTTTGTGCTGTGGGCAAAATGTAGTGCACTGATTCTAAAGGGCCCATTTACTTTTATGGGCTGTGAGATATTTGAGTATTTTTACTCCAACGTGACTCTATGAAAAAGGTCTTTTAGTCCCATTTTGAGTGGCAGTTAGTTAACACTGTTCTTTTCTTAAATGAAAAGCAGTGTATTTAAAACTATGAAAACCCTGTAATAAATGTCTTTCCTTTAGTATAGGGTTTAGTGTACATGTGTGTTTGTCTATGTTCTTTATTTCAATAATATTAATAGTGTATGTATTAGTGTCAGAAGTTCAATGAAAAATTGCATATTTGAAAAAAAAAAAAAAGTTAATCTTATACTTGGTACACCTCCGTTGAGTATTCTTTCCTTCAGTTTTTGATCTTTCTGTATTTTGGCTAAAGAACCATATTTTTTTTCTCATTGTTCGTTATAGAACTGATTAAAAAAATAAATATTACTGGTAAGCCTAACTAGGAAGGAAAGTCATGGCAAAAAAAAGAAAGAGAATTAGGCCTAATTATTTGAACTGTTGTAGGTGTATGTATTAATTTGGAAGATTATGAAGCTTCATTTACCCGTTATCTGTATCAGGTAAAGGTTTTACTATGCACAGTAAAGAACCCCTTCCTCAGCTAGCGCATAAACTTTATTCTAAGCATACAGTACGTCCTGCTCCATATATAATACTTACACGTGGGTAATCCTCCGCCAGAGGGCGCTGTTCACTGCAGACATGCAAAAACAGGCTCCTCCCGGCCCTTCATATACCCAGGGACCTCCCACAAATCCCCAGATTTCTATGCAGTGCTGACTGCGAAGACATGAAGTATCACTCTCTCGCAGGTGAGCGGGGCTTTTACAGCCTGCGGCCCTGCAGGACTATTACCACCCATCCTCTTCGATAAGGATGTGCCTCCCAGCCTGGGCTGCGCTGGTTGGGTGAAGGTAGGCAGCACCTCGTGTGCTCACGGAGCTATGCTCCACCGCAATCCCCCACCATAGGGTAGGCGGTTTAGGCCGATGGTGATCCTCCATTAGATGCCCCTCCCGCATTGTTGCCCGTGCCCCTCATAGCGATGAATCCTAGGTGCAGGTTCGCTTTCTCCCTCGCTTCCTCCCATAGCACGTGGGAAAAGAAAGGGGGGGGGTATGTGTGTGGCAGTCCCAGCGTAATGTTATACACGTTTATGGCCGCTTTTTTCTTTAAACTTCGGTGTCAGTGCCGTGCTCCTTGATCCACATAACCCTTGTCTGGTTGCGCGCGTGTGTCCTTTTCATTTACAAGAAGTGTGCGGCCCAGGCGACAGCATCATTCTCTAGTTTTGAGAGCAATCTCCTTAATTACACTCTGTATGTGTGTCCTATCCACTGCTGTCATTGACGTTGCGCTGGTTAGAGCTTCGCGTCTTTGGGGGAGGCGGGGACTTGGCATGACGCGCCCCGCGTCACGGCCAGATCAGGCCCGCCCCTCGAGGTTCGCTTGGCGCCATTTTGACGGTCTTCGCGCGCGTGGTTGCGATCCGCCTCCTTCCTTGGTCATGTAAGTGCCCTCCTGGGCTGTTTTTGTTCCTATGATTTTTCATTCAGCTGCGCATGGCACTGACACCCCCCTCTTATCCTCTTTATGTCTTTCTGACGCCAAGATTTCGGTGGCTTCTCCCGGCCTGACATATATTATAGCGGGTTCACATAAAAAATTCTCCCACATTCCTAGCGGGTCTTGGGGCATCCAGGGTTGCCTATTGCATAAATCCCTGCGGGCATACTGCTCAGATAATCACCATATGGAGGCATCTCAGAATTATGTACCCGGGGTCCCTCGGGGACAAGACTGTGTACAGTGTACAGTGTGTGGTCAGCCCCATGCTGATGCTGACAGAGCACGGGTCTGCGGACCTTGTGCTGAACAGGCACTGACCCTGCAATCAAGTTTGCCAGTGGCTGCACCTCACTTCAATACACCTGTCTCCCCGGACTTAAATCTCACTCCTGATGAGTCTCACTCGAGCGGGGATGACCAGCACGTGCCGCGCAGGCTGCCTACGGCTGAGCAGGTGCTATCTAGTTTGACGGAGCACTTGGGCCCTGGAAAGAAGTGGTCCCTGACGCCTCCTGGTTCTCCGGTTCCTAATGATACTGATGAATCTGCTGCTATGCAGGACCTTGATCCTTCTGATGAAGGTGAGCTATTCGGGCTCCTCGGATGAGATGCCCTGGAGCCGTGATGATTCTGGACCCGGTTCTTGGGGCTTGTGTGACACAGATGGACTACTTATTAAGATCTTTGAGGTTTTGTCAATCTCCCCTCCTGGAGAGGCTCCCAAGCCTAAGAAGGAGAGTTTCCACACAGCGACGCAGTGCTTGGAATTCCTGGAACAGGAGCATTTCCAGAATCTTATATCCAAAGAATGGGAATCGCCTTGTAAACTTAAAGGGGTCCCAGGGGTCTGGGATTGGAAGTACCCTTTCCCTCCTGATGTGGTTAACTTTTGGTCAGCACCTCCCGTGGTGGATGCACCAATTATAGGGGTTACTAACCCCCCCTTCATGACTGCTCCTCATTACCGTACCCTTCAGGATGCTGAGGACCGGCGCATTGACAGACTGGCTTCCCACGCCTTTTCGTGTGCAGGGACGGCTCTGCGCCCGGTCTGTGCCGCGGCCATCACTTTGGTGGCCGCCAGAACCCTCATTAGAAAACTACTTGATCACCGACCTGAGGACCTCCCCTGGGAGGTCTTTAATGCACTCTCAGATTGTGATGTGTTTGTGAGGTTTATCCTCTCAGCGCTGGATGACACCATTAAGATGTGTGCTAGAACCTCTGCCCTTGTGGTAGCTAATCGCCGCTTGGTCTGGCTGCGACAGTGGGGTGCTGACGATGATACGAAAAAGGCTCTCACTGGCCTTCCCTTCAGAGGACGGCGTCTATTTGGGGCCCGTTTGGACCTTTTTGGAAAAAAGGGCAATGCGCCCCTACGCAGAAGGCCGCCTCGGCCTCCTCGGGGCAGGGACACCCCTCCCTACATTAGTGTCAAGCACGAACCTGAGGTGTGCTTCCAACTTTTCGGAGTGGATTACCACTCCAGGGTGGGCAGGCAACGCCCTGGGCCCTCAGGCAGGGCTAAGTCCAAATCTGCCAAGACCTCCCAAGCATGAAGGGACGCCCTCGCCCCTGGCTCCTATCTGGGAGTGTATCGTCTCCTTCTGGTGGATCCAGGAGGTAGTTCCCCTGGACACAGGATAGAAATTGCTGGGCGGTCCCTCTCAGAGGTTGTCAGGGTGCTTCTAGCCCCTGTTTTCCTCTCAGGAGTGGTGCAGGCCGTACTCGGCCTGCAGAGTCTGGGCTCACTTGCAAGTTGCCCTTAGCAGGCTGGGGCTATGACCTCTAAGTTGTCCTTCCTCTTTCCTTCAAAATGACGAGGAAGTTTGGGCCCTGCTGGCCTATGGTAGGATTGGCAATTCTACACTCACAGGTAGTCCCTGCATGATATCTCTGTCTTGGGACACAGGCTCCCTGTGCAAGGGTGGGCTTCTGGCCTCCTGTGGAGATCTAGATCCCTTTAGTTTCCCCTGGGTCTTCTGGACACCAAGTCCATTACTAGTCAGGGTTGAAGGACCAACCCTGCGGATCGGGGCCTTGTTTTTGGCCTCTCTCCTGCTCCCAGGCTACTCGCCAAGGCGCGGATAGGGGTGATGTCTCTAACATGCCTGTGGGGCGTCCGCACTAGGACCTACCGGATCGTCCTTCCTTACTTCCTCGATCTCTACGCCAGGCCGAGTGGGTTAGTCGGCCGGCGGTGTCCTCTGGGAGTTATTTGGATGGGTGCTCAGTCACCTCAATCCCTCATTGTCCCTTATTCGCTATCTCCATTCCTTGGATTCGGTTCAGGCTTGAACCTTCTTCCTTGGCAATAAGTGGACTCCTGGTTACATGGGCTCTGTCCCTCTGTGCTGACACCTTACTTTCACCAGGCAGGATTGCAGCTGGTGGGCCCGTTGGTGGCGGATCAGATGATGTCCCTTATATACAGAGCCCTTGGGCTCTTCGGCACAGTAGGTTATTAATCCTGGATGGGGTTCCTGCACCCTTGGAGCTAGGTCTGAGCTCATTCCCCCTTGGTACGGTGGGTTCTCTTGAGCTGGTTAAATTCACGGACCCTGTCAGGGGCACCCCCTTCTTTGCTTGAATCTTCCTGTGAATGGTCACCTTGGGTACCAAGTCTCGCAGGTTGGCGGGGGGGGGGGGAATTTCTTCCAAAACCTCCCGTGGTTTCTAGGTAGGGTCCCTTAGAGGGTCCTTCTTACCTACTGATTTTGTTAAAGCAGTGAGCCTTCAGTTGGCTCTATATTGCTGGACTTCTCCTCTTCAGGACCTGTCTATTTGGGGACTCTTGGCCTGTCGGAGGACAATGGCCTGTATTTATTATTGGTCTGGAACTTGAAACAGGATGATTCTCCTGGGAGGTTTCTGATCCTGATCTGGGTGGGGGGGGTCTACGTTCCCTGCACCTCAGTGGTATTCGCTCCAATGGCTGTCCTTCAGTGGCAGGTTGTGCTATTCTGGTGTCCCTCTGAGAGCCAACTAGGGTGGCTCTGTTGGGTCTCGCTAATATCACAGGGGCTCTGCCCTTGTTTTTACCGCCCCAGAATATTCTGACTCTGGTCATGGGGTCTTAGTAATTTTATGTCTGGACTTTCTATTTTATATGTCTCCTCTTCATTCACCCTGCTATGGGGGGTTCTGCGCACGGTTGAGCTGATGAAGAGACCCGTGAGACCGATGGCCCCTGGGTGGCCTAGTGGACTGTGGTTCGCAGATGCTTCTGCTGAGGTCTGCGGACCTGTACGCTCTCTCAGGAGTGCGGTTTTGCCCTTGTCAGGCTCCTTCTTATTTCGCCCCAATCTACAGGCTCTAGTCTGAGGGCTTGACAGCTGATTCATTCACCCTTTTTGGAGACGGGTTTATCTTCTGGGTGACTTGGTCTATTGGGGGCTAGGAGCAAGTTTCTTCCCCTTCTCCTTTCTCCGTCTATTATAGGGCATGGTGTACCCATATTGATTGGCGTGTGTCTTGGTCTCTTCCCTGTCGGATGTTCTCTGTTCCCAGGGGTCTAGAGTTATTACAGCATGGGTTGGGGTTGGCTCCCCATCTTGGTATTCTGAATGTTCAGGTTCTGTCCTGTCTGCTTTCCTGTAGAAGTCTTGTTCAGTCTTCCTGGTTAAGCTTTCTCTAGGGGATTGCTCACATGCATCTCCCAAGTAGTTCTTGGATCCTGTTGGGATCAATTTTCATTCCATTTGCCTTGCGGGTTTTTCCCTTTGGGACTTATTCTGGATGCTGTCTGTGCTGTTTCGTAGTTCAAGTTGCCCCTCCGGGGGCTGTTGCTTCAGTCAGACGTGTGCCTGAGAAGGTGGCTTTGTTAGTTAGCCCTCGTTCATCATTTATATAGATACACACCATGATGTGGTGGTATTCCGCCTTACACCGGACCTTTTGCCCAAGGTGGTGTCTTATGATCATTATTTGTTTTTCGGC
This sequence comes from Gastrophryne carolinensis, assembly GCA_027917425.1. Taxonomy (NCBI): domain Eukaryota; kingdom Metazoa; phylum Chordata; class Amphibia; order Anura; family Microhylidae; genus Gastrophryne; species Gastrophryne carolinensis. The sequence goes on from CM051234.1 coordinate 160,333,755, forward strand.
CTATGGGCCTTATTCTTAGTAATGCTGATGTAAGGGGGTCTACATTCCCTCAACAGGTGTTGAAGTTTTACTGGTTGTTTCTTGTCCCTTAGGGGGACTGATGCCCCTTGGGGTCTGCGGGCGCCTCCATAAGTATGCGCCTGATCTCGTTTGTTTCCAGGGCCTATGCGCCCTTTGGACTGATCTTACTTGGATGGTTTGCCTTTCTGGTTCTGAGTAAAGGTTTCGGCTTCTTGCTGATCCTTGTTAGTGTAGGGGTCAGTACTCCCCGCCTGTCTTGTGGGAGACCAGTTTTCAATTCCCCGTTGGGGAGAGTTCTAAGTTTTACCGAGGCTCCTGTTGCATTTGGGCTGGTCAGGCCATTACTCTGGCCTATTCCTTTAAGGGGAAGAATCTTCTTCTCTTTTTATTCTGTTCTACTTGTGCTTGGGTACCTTTGGCCCTTCAGCACCAGGTTTTCTGTTAAACAGGTTTTGCTTGACCGCTGCTTGTTTTCTGTTCATACCTTTTCAAAGGTTTTGTTATGAGATTGATGTTAGAGCCTTTGCTCATGTCGTACTTTGTAGCAAGGTTTGTAGGCGACAGCGTCTTTACTGTCTGCTGTGCCTTTTTTGATGGGGATCCCACCCTACTTTATGGACACTGCTATTGGATGTCCCACGTGTAAGTATTATATATGGAGCAGGACGTACTGTATGCTTAGAATAATACAATTCTGTGAAATATTCACCTGTAGAATTGGTATTATACGCATACAGTACGTCCTGCTCCACCCCACCCTGGTTTTTACATTTTTCTGGATCCCCTGTATGGTGATTGTTATCATTGCTATTGTTACCAGTTTGGTGGTTGGTTTCTCCCGGCTTCTTTTCTCACTGCTTTTCAATACTGGGGATTTGTGGGAGGTCCCTGGGTATATGAAGGGCCGGGAGGAGCCTGTTTTTGCATGTCTGCAGTGAACAGCGCCCTCTGGCGGAGGATTACCCACATGTAAGTATTATATATGGAGCAGGACGTACTGTATGCATATAATACCAATTCTACAGGTGAGTATTTCACAGAATTGTATTGTTTTCTTCTGATTAGTCCTAAAAGTAATGAAATAGTCTAATCATAAATCATGCACTTTTGTTGCAAGATACAATGATTCCTATCACTCAAAGTAGTGTGAAGGTTTTAAAGGTTTTACTTGATGTCAGCCACCAGTGCAGGTTCTTAATAAGTCATTAGAAATCTACAGTATATGCCATCAGAAAAATATTTCTCTCATAAGACCTTCCTTACACATATCCTCTTTTTCAAACGTGATGATGGCTACACTAGTAAACCATCTGCCCACTCAATACCATTGACTCTTTGCCCTTCCCATGTGAACTGCATAAGTCTGGTATAAATTGATTAAAGAGTAACAACACCTGGGACTTTCACTCTTTTCTCCAGTGGGGCATCCTGATTTAGGATGTCCCACTGTATGTATTTTTGCCATTGACCTAAAAACTCACCTTCCAGGGGTCCCACAGTGCAGGTCATCAGTCAGTTGGTAGTTACACTCCATTCACTCCTCTGTTATCCGATGTCTGACAGACTATGAAATGCCTGTTCTGCAATGTCTCGTTATGGGTATACTCTTCAGCTAAGAGTATAACTGGGATGCCAATATGCAGTGGAAACACTGGCTACGTGATTATACTGAGCGGGACCGGGGGTTTTACCCCCAGAATTGGGATGCCTCAGGAATGAGGAAATTGGCCTCCCTGGAGTTTTTTAGACTCCAAGGAGGTTGTTTAAGCTGCTGCTGCTTTAAGCTGATTTTTATTTGTATTGTATTCGTTTTTGGATGTGTGTAAGTCCATAGGGGATCCTTAGCTGTATGGGGTGGTGTCAACCCTCCATCCCATGTCTCCATTTGTCTCCCTTAGTTCATGTCTAGCACTGCACAACAAATTGACACTGTGCAATGGTTTGTTTTCACAGGAGCTCATCCCTGAATTTTATTACCTTTCTGAGATGTTTGTCAACATGAATGATTACAATCTTGGGGTAATGGACGATGGCTCCATTGTGTCTGATGTTGATCTTCCACCATGGGCCAAAACACCAGAAGAGTTTGTTCGTATAAACAGACTGGTAAGCATAATGAGCACCTTGTTATAAGCTAACAGTAGTGCTAGCACAGACCAGATTGCCTATTTTCTATGCAGGAAATCTTGCGATTTCTAGGCTAGGTGTAAAAACAGATTGTTGACTTACCTGCAAAGCAGATGATTTTTCCTGCTGTGCTACTAAATAAAGCTATTGTTTCTAAGATCTACACCTTTGATTTAGCCCAACCCCAAGCTGCAATTTATTTAATCTTGTACACTTTTTTTCTCTGAAGCAGCAAAAAAGGGGGTGTGGACCAAATGCCACACCTGCCTCAATAAAGGAGCACCACAAAAAATAAAATTAATCTAAATGCTTTTTAGAAAAAGATAGCACCAAGAAATACACAAAGCCACTAAACACAACACATTAGACACATTACAAACAAAGCTGGACCTTCCCTTAAAAAATGTATATATATGTACAAATACAATTCATCAATCAATGTAATAGTCAATGGACAGAGGACCCCCCCCCCCCCAAATTTGTAATGGGGCCCTTTTATAATTTTTGTACCAGCACAAAAGGTAATTTTATAGTCCCCTGCCAATCTTGAAGGAGGGACAGTGTATCCTGACGCATGCACATGCGGCTTCCCGTGCCGGGTAACCTTTATGCTTGTGATTTCTTACCCCTTGTTTACATGCACAGTTGCACTTTGTGTCCATAATCATGTAATTATTGTTTCATGGTTGTGTTTATTCACTATTTGATGATATGTTGTTGTATTATTATTTGTTGAGGTTTATGCATTGGATCACTTGAATATATGGCTTGCCTATAAATGGTTTGCCTGTCTTCACTAGTCAGTTTATTAGGATATACTGTCCCTTCTTTTTTTTTAATATATTCTTTATTTTGAAAATGCAGACAAATTAAGAGAAACGGGTAGCGTCCAGATAGGTGTACTTCACACATTTACAATTCATACATTTATGCGTAAAGACATGATTCTGACAGTCTTATCAATTAATACTAGTAACATACATGCTCAACATATATAGTCCCATTCCCCATTGAGACATCCACCCTTTATGGATCAAAGTCTCAGGAGAACGGCACTGCAACTGATTAACGTTAGATTCATGTGCGCCTCATACCCTTCAGTCCAACCGTTGAGCAGATGACCCTTGGACTGGACTTCAACTAAGAGGGGGAAATATAAGGGGAAAAATAGGGCTGGGGGTCAGGTGCGGGGGACGGGAGGAGGGGTGGGCTTCAGAGTAGAGAGTTCTGAAGTACCCTGTTTACTCTATTAACCCTAAGAAGACCCATCTCCATAACCATCTCCCCCCCATGGGGCTTTGCTTCATCCCATCCCAGAGGCTCAAGGGTCAAGCAAGTCTTTAAACTCCTCTGATTCCTGAAACAGCAGCCAAGGAAGCCAAGTAGCCCTGAACTGCTCATCCCCGTCATGTAGGGAGAGTGTCATGTTCTCCATCTCCCTAATGAACCCAACATCTCCTATCCAATCACGTATCAAGGGGACATTTTCCCACTTCCAGTACAGAGGGATAACTTGCTTGGCCGCGTTAAGTAGGTGGGCCAATAGGGATTTCTTATATGCTTCTACTGACATATCTGAGAGATGTAGTAGAATCAGTGCCGGGTCCTCCAGCACTTGCGTACTCGTGACTTTCGATATAAGGGGGATGACCTGTTTCAGAACCCCCCGGATTTTTGGGCAAGTCCAAAATATGTGATACAACGACCCTTATTCTAAGTATACAGCACGTCCTGTTCTAGAAGATATTCCTTACACTTGGGATATACTCCAGTAGATGGCGCTGGACAGAGACAGAAAAGTGGCTCTTCCCGGCCCCTTATATACCCGGGACCTCCCACAAAATCCCCAGTTTTTTTGTGCAGTCCTGGCTGCGATGACTAGAAGATGGCTCTCTCTACTTGCAGGTGAGCGGGGCTATTAGCCTGCGGCCCTGTAGGACTATTCCCACCCGTTTCCTTCTACTGCCTCCCAGCTCAGGCTGCTCTGGTTCGGGTCAAGGTAGGCAGCACCGCTGTCAGGTGCTAAGGAGCGCTGCTCCAACCGCAGTCCCCCACCAAAGGGTAGGGGGTATAGGCCCATGGTGAGCCTTATGGGATGCCCCTCCTGCATTTATTGGCCCTCGCCCCCTGTCCCCACAGTTGGCTCCCTTTAGGCTGCCCATTGCTTCCCCCTTGCTCTCCCTTGTAGTTCTCGGGGGGGGGGGGGGGGGTCCATGTCTTTGCTATATATATTGTGTGTTGTGTTTAATCCCTGTTGAATTGCACTGGTTGAATCCGCCGTCGTACGTTTGTACTGCGCTCCACTGTCGGCAGCGACTCTTTGGGGAACGTTTGGACTTGTTTACTAAGGGTGGCAAATTACCTCAGCGTAGAAGACAGCCCCGGTCCTTTCGGGGTTCAAGTGCCTTTTTCTCCTTCCTTCAGGGGCTCCAGAATTGGACGGGAGCTTCCTTTGCTGGAGCCCGTGGAGATTTTTTGGGCAGGGGCCGAGGACGCGGCCGCCCTGGCCCCCCCTGGGGTCCCAAGACTAAGTCCTCCCCCCAAGGACATGAAGGGGCGCCCTCACCCATCCGGGTGGGGGGGGGCGGCTTCGGCTCTTGGCTCACGTCTGGAGCCGTCATGTCCCAGACCGGTGGATTCAGGTTGTTTTCTCTGGTTACAAGATAGAGTTTGCAGCCTGGCCGCCCCCAAGATTCATCAAATCTTGTGTAGCTTGAAACCCCTTGTCAGCTCAGTGTCTCTCCCTGGCTGTCCAAGGCCTTCTAGACCTAGGTGTCATCTGCCGGGTGCCCTTGAAGGAAAGGGGCAAAGGCTATTATTCCAATCTTTTCATTGTGCCCAAAAAGAATGGGTCCATAAGACCTATCCTGGATTTAAAGCTTCTCAACAAGTTTGTCAGATTCAGACACTTTCGCATGGAGACGCTCAGCTGTGACTTTCCTACGCCCAGGGAACTTCATGACCTCTGTAGACATCAAGGATGCTTACCTTCACGTCCCTATCTTTCGCTCTGGAGGATCAGCACTACCAATTTGTGGCCTTGCCCTTTGGTCTCACCTCGGCTCCCAGGGTATTCACCAAGGTGCTGGCAGGAGTGATGGCCCTGCTGAGATCTCAGGGCATTCGCATTCTTCCCTACCTGGACGACATGCTTATTGCTTCTCAGTCCTTCCATCAGGCAGAGCTGGGCACTCAGAGGGTGGTGTCCACACTGGAATCATTCGGCTGGGTGATCAACCACCCCAAATCTTCCCTGTCTCCTTCCATGGTGAAGTCTTTTCTGGACATGATTCTGTATTCAGCTAAGGTCAAGATCTTTCTTCCTCAGCAGAAGGTGGAGGTCCTTCAAGAGAAAGTTCAGTTCCTGCTGTCTTGTCCCCATCCATCCATCAGGCATGGAATGCAGCTGGTGGGCCTGATGGTGTCCTGCTTTGAGGCGGTTCCATATGCTCAGTTCCACATGAGGCCTCTTCAGCTTCACCTCTTAGTATGGGATCAGAACCCTGTGTCCCTGGATCAGGTGTTTGTCTTGTCCCCTCTGGTCAGGCAGTCTCTAGTGTGGTGGTTGGTCTCAGGGAACCTGCTTGGGGACAGGTCCTTTCTGGCCCCCTGCTGGGAGACTGTCACCACGGATGCCAGTCTGACAGGTTGGGGGGGATTCTGGAAGTCCCTGAAATTCCAGGGTCGGTGGGGCCCTCAGGAGGCCCATGCCCCTATCAACATTCTGTAATTGAGGGCAATCAGGTTGGTTCTCGCCCACTTAACCCCTCACCTGAAGGGTCGGGCTGGTCCGCTCAGACAACCAGACGGCGGTTGCCTACATCATCAGGAAGGGACCCAGAGCAAGAGGGTCCTCAAGGAAGTTTCCCTGATACTGTCCTGGGCGGAGCAAAATGTTCCCTGCATCTCGGCTGTGTACATCCCGGGGATGGAGAATCTGGAGGCAGACTGTCTGAGCAGGGGGACCTCTCATCTGGGAGAGTGGTCCCTCAGCAGCAGGGTGTTTCGCTCCCTGTGCCACCACTGGGGTCAGCCGGACGTGGATCTATTTGTGTCCCGTCACAATCACAAGCTTCCAGTCTTTGTCTCTCTGTCCCAGGATCCTCCGGCCTTGGCCACGGTTGCCCTGGCAATGTCCTGGACGACTTTGCAGCTCCTGTATGTGTTTCCCCCGTTTCCACTGCTGGGCAGGGTGCTGCGCAAGATAGCTCAGAAAGGGGTGCCAACCATCCTGGTGGCCCACTGTTGGCCTAGAAGAGTGTGGTTCGCAGACATCGTGCACTTGGCAGTAGATCAGTACGCGCTGCCACTGGTTCCAGATCTGCTCACTCAGACACCTACGTCACCCCAATTTACAAGCGCTGGCTTTGACGGCCTGGCTGTTGAAACCTCCATCTTGATGGAAAATGGGCTGCCTGCCTCGGTGGTGAATACCATGATCAGGTTTTCTATTCCTAGGATTCTGGAGTTTCTTCTACATGGTTTGGATCTGGGTCTTCAGCTCAGTACTCCAGAAAGGTTATGTGTCTGCTTTGGCTATTTTCTTCCAAAGATCCTTTGCTCAGCATTCCCTGGTCAAGACCTTTTCCCAGGGGGTTACTCACGTGCGCCCCCCACATAAGCCTATGTTACCGGTCTGGGACTTGGGAACTTGGTCTTGTCTGCCCTGCAGGGGTCTCCCTTTGAGCCCTTGCAAGGGATCCTTTGTCCATTCTTAAGCTTAAGGTGGTCTTTTTGGTGGCTATCACTACTGTTAGGCGTGTTTTTGAGTTGGCGGCGCTTTCCATCAAGCCTCCTTATTTTGAGAGACACCAGGACAAGGTGGTGTTTCGTTTTAAGCCAGATTTTCTGCCTAAGGTTGTTTCTGCCTTTCATCTCAATCAGGACATTGTTTTGCCTTCTCTGTGTCCTAATCCTAGTAACCCTAAGGAAAGGGTTTTGCATTCTTTGGACGTAGTTCAAAGAAGTTCTTTTTGGTGGCTACTGAATCCTTCAGGAAGACTGATGCTCTTTTTGTGCTTCCGTCTGAACCTAAGAAAGGCCTGGCTCCAGCTAAGTCCACTATCAGTAGATGGATATGTCAGGCTGTGATTCAGGCCTACTCTGCTAAGGGGAAGGAACCTCCCTTCCGCCTTACTGCTCGTTCTACCTGTGCTATTGGTGCCTCTTGGGCTTTTCAGCACCAAGCTTCTGTTGAACAAGTTTGCAAGGCCGCTACTTGGTCTTCTGTTCTTACTTTTTCAAAGTTTTACAAGGTTGATGTTAGGGCCTCAGCTGATGCTGCTTTTGGCCGCAAGGTTCTGCAGGCGGCAGTGGTTTAATCTGTCTGCTGTTACTTTTGGGGATCCCACCCTACCTTACCTTACAGACACTACTATTGGATGTCCCAAGTGTAAGGAATATCTTCTGGAACAGGACGTGCTGTAAACTTAGAATAATACAATTCTGTGATTACTCACCTGTAGAATTGGTATTATATGTATACAGCATGTCCTGTTCCACCCCACCCTTGTTATCATTATTTTTAGGTACCTCTTTATGGTGATTGTTCTTATGTTCAAATTTTCATATAATGGTTATAGTTCTCCCGGTCTCTTACTAACTGCTTTTCAATACTTGGGATTTTGTGGGAGGTCCCGGGTATATAAGGGGCTGGGTGGAGCCACTTTTCTGTCTCTACAGTCCAGCGCCATCTACTGGAGTATATCCCAAGTATAAGATATATCTTCTGGAACAGGACGTGCTGTATACATAAAATACCAATTCTACTACAGCAAATCTAGCGCCATGAATGTATCACTACTGGAGATAGAGGCAAAGGCTCTTCAAAGCTTATTCCCATTCAGCTGGGAATCGAAATGCCTCAAATACCTGGGGGTCCTGCTGCCGGTCAATCCCTCCAGTCTTCTGCAGCTGAATTTCATACCTCTGGTATCTAGGATTAGGAAGGATCTGGATAAATGGACTAGTTTGAGACTCTCTTGGTTCGGGCGTATGGCAGTCCTAAAAATGAACGTGCTTCCGCGGATTCTATATCTGTTGCAGTGCATACCCATTAGGCTACCAGACTCCTTTTTCAACTCTCTGTCGAGAGGCTTTCGATTTTTTGTATGGGCAGGCAGACCACCCAGGATTAGACGCAACCTCCTTCTGCTTCCAAGAGATCAGGGGGGGTCGGGCATGCCATGTATGAAAACTTACTACCAAGCCGCCCATATTGGGAGGGTGGTGGACTGGCAGATTAATGGGGCACAGAAGGATTGGGTGCGAATTGAGGGGGAGGCTGCCACGGGAGGGGGCCTTGACTCGGTGTGCAATCTGAGATGGTGTGATGTCCCGATAGAGGCCAGGTCTCATCCCTACATAGGCTCCTCATTGTCTGTGCTACATCTCCTCTGCAAGGGGAAACCTGCTCTGACCTCGTTTCCGGGTCCTCTATCCCCAATCTTGGGCAACCCGGCCTTCCCACCGGGTAGACAGCCATCTAAGCTGCACGATTGGGGGGGCCCCCGACCTCTGCGGGCCTTTCACCTCCAGAGCGGTGGCGTGTTCCGGGACAAACTGAGTCTACAAGAAGTAGTTGAGGCAGAGATCCCCGCCTTCACATATTTTCAGCTAAGACACTTTTACTCCTCTAGGGCCGTGAAAGACAGCCTGAAGAGAGAGCTGACAGAGTTTGAGAGGGTATGCCTAGGCCAAGGCCCCAAAGCACATCTCTTGTCATGGGCCTATAACCTGATCAGGAGTAAGAGGAAACGGGACATTAAACCATGGGAAGCAAAATGGGAGGCGGATATTGGCCGGCCCCTAGGTGAAGATGACTGGAAGAACATATACAGGTGCGCTCACAGAGGATTAATGAGTAGCTCGATGCAAGAAGCTAATTACAAATTGGTCACACGATGGTACCGCACCCCTGAGCTGTTACATTCAATTTTTCCAGCAGTTCCAAATGTCTGTTGGAGATGCGGAGCGGCGGGCGCCTCGATGGTTCACATCTGGTGGTCCTGCCCCGGGATACGGGACTATTGGGAGCAGGTGAGAGACATCTGTACCGAGGTTCTGGGAGAGCCCATGGACTGGAGCCCCGAGAGTGTCCTTCTGGGGTGGTCACCAGACGGCAGGGGCATAGCAGGGGGTGCCCCCTTAGGAAGGCACCTTCTAAATGCTGCTAAAGTGCTGATTCCAAGGAATTGGAGATCCCAGAAACCGCCCTCTATTAAAGATTGGTTCAGGCAGTTAAACCATGTGGAAGTAATGGAGGAAATCTGCCATGCCAAACAAGATAGGATAGCTGCATATCTGAAGATTTGGACAATCTGGGTTGTCTTTAAGGACTCCGTTACCTACAAACGGGTGTGGGATCCTTGATGGAATTAGATTGCTCCAGTGGTGTCTTACAAAATGTTGCCCAGGAGTACTGGGTCCCGTCTTGGAAAACTTCTGAACAGGCGTTGCATTTACCTTTCTAACGTCAACGGGGACGGCTGGATGAGCGTTGGCCTCTTCTCTCACCCCCACCGGCCCTCCACCCCCCCCCCTCCCCTGCCTAACTACCTAGGTCTTTCTGCTCCTCCCTCTCCCCTACCCCCCCTTTCTCCCCCCCCCTTCATGCCCTCTGTGCCATCTTTTTATGTTTCCCTTTGTATCTGTCTTAAGTCTCCTTTGTCAGTTGGTCTATGTTAAATGTCAGTCAGGTGATGTTCATCCTCATGTCCAGACCTCAGCTCTTTGACTATAGGCACTGGAGCAGCGAACAGTCTTTGGCTCGGGTGGGCTGGGCTGGGGGGTGGCTCTGGGTGCCCAGTCTTGGGATACGGGCGCTTGGAAGGCCTGAAGAGCGACTCGATTACTCTGACGAGGGGGCTATAGAGAGGGAGTGAGACACTGGATCGACCCCCTCTTCGTTAATATGACCGGGGCCCCTTGGTCCCCGGGGGTGGGGCCCCTGGAGTACCCCAGCCTGCTCATCTCCCCATATGTGATATTGGATTACTTTCTGCACTTTGTATTATGCAATGTAAACAAATGATGTTATACAGTCTTGATGCCAAGTAATAGCTGGACAATCTACATTTGTTTCATGTCTCTGTATTGTATTGTACTGAAAACCTTTAATAAAGATGAGTATGTTTAAAAAAAAAAATACCAATTCTACAGGTGAGTAATGACAGAATTGTATTTTTCCGCATTACATCTCCAGCAGTGAGGGGCTGTGTTGGTAAATATCTTGACTCTGTTTGGGGTGTAGTACTACCTGGTCAACAGCTTATAATTAGTTTCTTGTACCCTTGTGGAGATTGAGGATTTATGCGCTAGGGTTGCTATTTTCTTTGCTTTCTTTTAAGGGGTCTGCCGAGATCGACTTCCCATGCATTCCAAAATACATGTGGCATCTCCTGCTCACTCACCAAAAGGGAGTAGATGCTTGAGATGAGTTGGGAGAGAGGGAGGTCGCCATTGCAGATTTTCTCAAATTCGGTAAGCCCCCTACACCGCTCCCTCCTAAATCCCAGTAGAGAAAGAAAAGACTGTAGCTGCAATTAGACCCAAGGGTCTAATTGGGAAATGGGCATCAGGCATTTAGAAACGGATGGGTTAGCTCTCGACGGTAGGGCAGGGACTGCAAGACAAAAGGTGTCGTTCTTCCCGGCTTATATATACTTCCGGCTGCTCTCTGCAATCCAGTTTCATTCTTGCAGTTGGACTGGACTGTGAAGGTGTGCCTTTATTTATTTTCCATTAATTCATTTATTTTTTCATACGAATGTTACTTAGGAAGTGGGGGATTCAATCCCATCTGTCTTCCAGGCCTCTATGTCCCACAGATACGGTGGCCTCCTTGTTCAGCTAAGACTGATCATGCAGTTTAGGATGATTAGAGGTAAGCACCAGAGTCTTGGGGCACTATGGGATGTCACCTTTCTTTTTAAGAAGCTGACATTTGGGGGCTGGAGTTCCCGCCTGAAGGGACAACCAGCTGAAGGCTTCTTTCTGCTGAGCCTGCAGGGGGGACCCGGGAAATAATTCCTCCCTTTGCCTTTTACTCGGGCAGGGGGTTGGAGCCGATGGTGGAAGAAGGCAGATGCTTCCTTCCTTCCGATGAAGCAAAGGGAGATTGATGCCTGGTCCGCTGCCTCATTGCTCATGGCTACATCTAGTGAACACCTTCGGCCGCCGCTGCTGCTGTGGTCTTGCTGGGGCTTTCCGGCCACGCCATTGTCTTCATTCAGCAGGCCCGGTTCCCACTGCAACTTGCGGCCTGCTCGCTTCGCTGGCGATGGCTCTGGCTCCATTTTGCCAGGTCACCTCTCTCCGCGGCAGCTTGTGGCCCCTTCACTGCTGCTGCGGGCTCTTCCATGGCCCTTATTCAGCAGGCTCATCTCTCTTCCTTCAGCAAGTAAGTTAATATATAGATTGAAGTTCATTCAATCTATATACAGCACTAAGACTAGATTGAATGAACTGATGAGACTGACAACAGTCTAAAGGCTTGGAGCGAGATCCCTTGAGGAATAAAACTAAATTTATGCACGTTTTTTGAGAACGGTTTCAGTTCTAATTATATTATTGTAGTTTAAGTTTTAAGTTTTTTGTTTCGTGGGATGGGACATGGTTGTGGTTCACCCCTAGGATCTCGGAGTAGTCACATGTGACTATTGATTGAGATTCCTTTTATACTTCAGTCTTGGGCCCTCAGGGGTATTAGACTGTTGTTTCAGCATGACTGAGGCATCTGGGGCAACTAGGTCTGATACTTTGTCAAACAGGTTTACCACATGTCCTGTGTCCCTGCAAATGCCCCCGGAACAGGACGGCCCTATTTGTGCTGAATGCACCATGGTGATACTTTCCAGATTTGGGAGGCAGTTGTCACCTTCAGAAAGGTTTCCTATCGAACCCTCTGGGTCTGGACCCTCTGGTCTTACGGCTCCTTCGGCAGCTCCACCTCGCTTGGACAAGCAGGGGTATATTGTCCAGCTTGATATTGTGGAGAGATTGGCCTGTATAGGGAGCTGTTTGGAGCCTCCAGTGTCAAGATCTTTGAAGGCATCATAAAATTGGAAACATTTACTTTCCAGGGTTTCTTCTGATTCGGAGGAAGATATTTATGCTGCCATAGAGTCTCATGAGGAGTTATCGGAAGGTGAGCTCTCATCCAGTAGATAAGAGAGTATTTCAGATTTGGGGTTTTCAGAACAGGGGGGTTCTCTGTTCAGAGAATAGATGATGGGGTTGATATCCTCTATGTTAGAGAATTTTAATACTTCGGCTCCTGAGGTTCCCAAGAGAAAGAAGGGGGATTTGTTTAGGCCAGAAAAGCGGCTATTTCCTGAGCAAACTCATTTTACTAGGATTATCCAAAGGTAATGGGAAAAGCCAGCTCCCTTCCATTCCTATTTTTTTTTTATACTGAATATCCTTTTTCCTAAGATCTGATTAGATGATGGTCTTTTCCCCCTGAGGTGAATGATTCAGTTTCAGGACCCTCTAATAATGTTATTATTCGATCTTCTGATTATGCGGGTTATGTGCTAGCTGGTGGCGTTCATTATGGCTCGAACAATGGTTGGCAGATGCAACTGCAAAGAGGACCCTGATGGGACTCCCCTTCCTGGGGTTGGCACCTTTTCGGGGACCATAGTAAAGACTTCTACTGGGGGTAGGTCTAATAGACTCCCACAAAAGAGGAAGTCTAACCCCTTTCTTCGCAGATCTTCCAATTCCCGGCCCTTTTGTGGCTGTAGAGGTTCGGCCTTCTTGGGATACTGAAGAGATTTCAGGGACATATCAAAGCCCCAAAATAGGGCACAAACTTAGGCAAAATAAGGCAACTCCCTCTCAGGCATGGAGGGAATGGCTTCTGCATTTTGCTCCCATTTGGAGACTCCATGTAACATATATTTGGATACAAGAGATTGCTTCCTCAGGTTACAAGATCGATTTAGGGGCCAGACCTCCTCGGAGGTTCTTTTGGTCAGGGGTATCCCAAAATCCAGAAAAAAGCAGAAGCATTGAGATCCGCTGTAGCCCATCTATTGTAGATTGGAGTAGTCCATCATGTTCCCCTTTTAGAGAGAGGTCACAGGTTTTATTCCAATTTGTTCATAATTCCCAAGAAGGATGGTTTCATGTGCCCAATATTAAATCTCAAGGGCCTCAACAGGTTCGTCCGTCTGAGTAAATTTCGGATGGAATCTTTAAGGTCCATAGTAATAACGCTTCACCCAGGAAAATTTATGACCACAGTGCATATAAAGCGTACCTGCATATCCCTATTTTTCTGCGTCATCATAAATATTTGTGCTTTGCAGTAGATGGCCTGCACCTTCAGTTCGTGGCTCTGCCCTTTGGCCTGTCTTCAGCCCCAAGGGTGTTTACCAAGGTGCTGGCCAGTTTCATGGCTCTTTTAAGAAGCCAGGGAGTACAGATAATTCCTTACTTAGATGATCTGTTGATCAAGGCCCTATCCTTTCAGGAGGCCCAGAGGGATACAAAAGCTGTCTTATCGACTGGATAGTCCTCTATCCAAAGTCACATATAATTCCCTCAGCAGTTATCTCTTTCCTAGAAATGACATTAGACACAACTCAGGCCAAGGTATTTTTTCTGGAATAAAAGAGATTCTCACTTTAAGCTAGTGTACATGCTCTCTTGGCCTGCCCTCACCCGACGATTCATCAGGGAATGCATCTGTTGGGCCTGATGGTGTTTTGCTTTGAGGCAGTGTGTTTTGCACAGTTTCATACAAGGCCACTGCAGGTGGAATTGCTCTTGATCTGGGATTAAACCATGAAAACTCTGGATCACCCCTTTTGCATGACACACTCAGCCAGACAGTCACTAAGCTGGTGGCTGAATCCTCAGCATCTTCGGGTGGGCAGGTCTTTTCTTCCGGTTCAATAGAAGACAGTCACCACAAAGCCAGCCTAATGGGTTGGGGGGTGTCATGGGGTCTCAAACAATCTAGGGACAGTGGGGACCAGGGGAGAGCAAGCTTCCTATAAATATCCTAGAGCTGAGAGCAATTCTTTTGTCTCTCACACATTGGACTTTCAACCTGAGAGGTCATCTTGTCAGGATTCAGACTGACAATCTGATGGCAGTGGCATATATCAATGACCAGGGGGGCACCAGTTGCAAGAGGGCTCTCAAGGAGGTGAGGCGGATATTTATTTGGCAATTCACATACCAGGAGTGGACACCTTTCAGGCCGATTGTCTATGCAGAGCAGTCCTGCATCAGGGAGAGTGGTCCCTCAGTCCGACATTGTAAGGATGTGTCTCAGTCAGACATAGTAAGGATGTGGAAAGGCGAGCATTGGAGGCTACCTAGCGATGACCTCTATGGAACTCCAATTTACTAATTCTGTCTTTGACGGCCTGGCTATTGAATCCTCCATCTTGACAGAGAAGGGTTTCTCTGCCAGAGTTATCCAGACTATGATTCAGGCCCGGAAACAGACTTCATCAAATATTTACCACAGAGTCTGGCCAGTATTTATAGCTTGGTGCGAATCTAAAGGTTTCGTAGAACTTTTTCTATTTCCAGAATTTTGGAATTTTGCAGAAAGGTCTTCAATTAAGCACTTTAAAGGGACAGTTATCTGCTTTATCTATCTTTAAGAAACATATTGCTAATACTTATTAATAAGGCCTTACTTATTAGGACTTATTTTCAGGACGTCACTCATGTTCGTCCTCCACGTAAGCCTACTTTGCCTGTCTGGGACCTGAACTTAGTCTTACCAGCTCTTCAGGATCCTCCTTTTCAGCCACTGGCAGAAGGGTCTTTAAACGTAATAACACTTAAGGTGATCTTTCCAGTGGCACAGCTTGGTGCAGTGGGTTTTTGTGCTAACAGCCATATTGGTTAAGTCTCCTTATTGCATAAGGACAAGGTTGTCTTCCGTTTTAAGCTGGACTTTCTGCCTAAGGTGGTTTCCCCTTTTCATCTTGATAAAGAGGTAGTTTTGCCCTCTTTATGTCCTGCTCCAGTCAGCAACAAGAAAAGAGCTCCTCACTCCCTGGATGTAGTATTGGCCCTTTAAATATTGTATCTCAGCTACACAGGCGTTCCACAGGTCTGACCCCTTATTTGTTATATGTGAAGGGCCACGGAAGGGTCTACCATCTGACCCCTTATTTGTTATATGTGAAGGGCCACGGAAGGGTCTACTGTTTGCCGATGGATTAGACAAGCAGTAGTAAGGGCATACATTGTCAAGGGGAAGAATTCTCCTTATCGAGTTACGCTTCACTCTACAACTGGCGCTTCCTGGGCTTTTCAGCACCAGGCTTCAGTAGTGCAGGTATGCAAGGTGCTACCTCAGATCATACATTTACTAAGTTTTATAAGATAGATGTTAGAGCTTCGTCGGATGCTACCTTCGGTAGGAAGGTATTGCAGAAAATAATAAGCTTTTCAGCTAAGGCTTGATTTTTTTTTTAGGGGGAATTATTCCTACATTATTGCTGCAGAAGGGTACCTGATCTCCAGGCCTTGCATGGGGTGGCCCTGCTGTGTGCATCCCACTGAGCCCTGTTCCCTCCACCCCCTAGGTCATCCACCCCCATGGCTTCATGGCCCCCTGCGAGAGACATGCCTCCCCAGGGCTGCTGGGGGTGGGGACTGAGCTAGGGGCCGGGCTCCCTGCTGTCTGGGAGAGTGTTTGGTGCTTACTACTGTGCAGCAATGCTGGTTAAAGTTCATTGAGAGCTCAACTGCCAGAGTTTGGGAGGGTGTGGCCACCGACCATGCTGGCTGTCGATTGGCTAATTTTGAAAGGGGTGGGCCAGCCATGCCTGCAATGCTGGCAGGGGGCGTGGCTTTGGCCCACTTGGACCCTATAGTGGAGGACAAGAGGAGGGGTGGGGGGACTGCATTTGCGTTTTCCGTGGCTCCGCCCCTCCTCACTAGCAACACAAGGCCTTCTTGTGTGTTGTCTGAAGGTCCCTGCTACATCTTTAGATTGTTGCCTGCCAGCTCCTGCACTGCTTCCTGGTTCAGTGGCCTTATAGTAGCTTGGAGAGAAACTAGAAGCCGCGCATGCACCGGGGAATACCTCCGGATGACTCGACGGATCAGAATGAGGAGCTTATAGAGGCAATATTGGAGGTGCTGCACCTCGCCACTCCTCGGTTGAAGCGTCAGAAGAAGGGTCAACCCTACAAGCTCTAGAAGGTCAAGCAGGTTTTTTCCTGGCTTGCCTATTTCGACAGGCTGGTGGGAGAAACCGGATAAGCTTCCAACTTTTCCTAAGGTCCTGGATGCCAAGTTATCCTTTCCTGAGGAGGCGGTCTGGGTTTGGACTGCGTCACCTAAGATAGATGAACCGTTGTCAGGTCTGGCTTGGCGCACCATTATCCCTACTTTGGATAGTGCAGCCATGAGAGACCCAGCGGATAGGAGATTGGACCAACTAACCAGACATGTGTTCTTCATGGTAGGGTCGGCCATGTGTCCAGCTTGCACCATGTCCACGGCGACTATAAAAGGCAAGGTCTGGATGAAGCTGCAGAGGAGGCGTGTGCGACACTTTGAGCTCATTCGCTATGGATGTTCTCAGATTTTGCTGGCTATGGATGACTTGATACGTCTGGTGGCTAGGGGACTGGTCTTGCTGGTCACCTTGCGACACACGGTCTTGCTGAGACAGTGGTTGTCTGACACTGCTTCTAAGAAGATGCTTACCAGCCTTCGGGGGATTTTTTGGGTAAGCTTAAGCCACGAGGGAAACCTAGACCCCAGGCCCAAGCCCACAGAAAGGCCCTCTGAGTGTTGATGGGGTGCCCTCACCTGAGCGGGTGGGGGGACGGCTTCTGGACCAGGCCTCCACACAGGTTTATGGCGCCCAAGCCTTCTCATGCCGCGGAAAGTACGATGGCTTGTGGCCACACAAGCTCCTGCTGAACCAGAGAGTTGTAGTACCTGTGCCTCCCTCAGAGTGGGACTGTGGCTTCTACTCAGTACTATTTGTCATCCCCAAGAAGGACAGGCCAGTGCAGCCAACTCTGGATCTCTGAAATCTGAACAGTTACGTGCGGGTGCATGGAATCTCAGTCGTGAAATCACTGCAACAGGGGGATTTTCTGGCCACAATGCTTATGTGCCTGACAATTCCAATTTGTGGCACTGCCATTCAGACTGTCCACTGCTTCGCAAATGTTTATGAAAGTCTTGGCGGTAGTGATGGCACACCTGTGGAGACAGGGTGTGCACATCACCCTGTACCTGGATGACTTGCTCATCCGAGCCCCATCTCTAGCAGAGGCACTGCGGGATGTTTTTGGACTGTCCTGTCCACACTGGAACTTTTCAGATGGGGGATAAACTACCCGATGTCTCGGGTGGCTCCCTCCATGGTGGTGACCTATTTAGGTATGACACTTGATACTCACCGAGCACAAGTCCCTCTTCCGGTGCAGAGGTGCACGGCTCTTCAGGAGGCGGTGAGGTCCCTGCTGACAGACGAACATTCCACAATCAAGCAGGGCATGCATCTCTTTGGCTTGATGATGTCTACCATTGAGGGAGTTCTGTAAGTATGAAGAAGCCTATTGATTTTAATAGCGGCCCTATTTCTGACACATGTAGAGAATGTTACTGGCATACTGAGTCTCCCTGGTGACAGATTTACCTAAATTAGCAGCTTTTATATTGATTTATTTGATGCCTTATTGATTTCACTCAGATTTATGCACGTTTGACAAGTTGAGATTAATAAACAAAATAATCTTGTTAATGAAATATTGTATTTATATTCTGAAAAAAGGAATTTTTCCGTAGGGCAAACTGGTGCCAAATAAGTGAATGCTCTTCTAGTTTTTTTATTTAGCTCTTACTTCCACTGTATCATTCTCCGGTTCAGGCAAAGAGGCTACCAGATGAATACACTTTTACACACATAACACTAAAGTTATTTGCTAAGAAAGCTATCACTTAAATACCTCCTTGAAGCTTTTGCACTAGACTTAATGTTTGACGTGGAAGTATTATTGCTCCCTCTTACAAAAAGAAATTTAGTCCCCACATTGCCAAGGAATTCTACTCTCCAACATACTTAATCAGTTGTAGGGAATCACAAAGTAAATTCAGCTGCTGCACTCAGCAGGTGGAGTTCAGATTTCTGCTCTAAAATTGTATTTCTCCAGAACTACAGAAATAAGTAGTTCTACCGCCACCTCGTCCCTTGGTTCTCTGTGTAAGTGAGCATGGAAAGCCACTCTGGTCCCACAACTGTATCTGACCATAGCAGATGGTTTTATAAAGACACGCCCTGGCATTGTCCATCATGACATAGGGAATTGTCCGGGAACTGCCCATGTAGCCATCCAGTTTCTACTCCCTGTGGTATCCCAAACTAGGACACCTCACTGTGTGAAACCCCATTAAATTGCCACACCCACTCACCAAACCTTGTTCCAATGATGCATGCTTAGGTCATGGCCTTGCTATATCTTTAGCTAGATGCATACCTGGGGCAGCTATTTGTGATTGGTCGTCCATGCACCCCATGCTACCTGCTGTGATGTCACATCTTCTTGCTTAACTAAATGGTGCTGCGTGCGCTTATCCTGCAGTAGCTGGCTCGTGTATGTGTACAGTGACTTCCTATCTGCTGCAAACTCTGCCTTGTGTTAATCTGCAACCCTCACTCAACGGCCGGGTGCCGTTTGTTTTTTTTTTAAACAAAAAATAGTCAATGATCTGACCCTGCCTGTAGGCCTCGTGGCAAGTGGGACCCCCATGTATTTGCATTGTTTGTGTGGTGGTTAAGCATGCCACTGTATAATACAACAGCTCTTTAATGAGTATCAAACAAGGTTTGCCTGATTCCATTCCAAGGAAACAATAATCTTGCTCTTAAGATGAAAATATATGATAATACAAATTCTAATACAGTATATAGGCTGGAAATGATGTGAACCACAATATTTTTATTGCATGTAAAATTTGTATTCTGTAAACCATGAAGCCTGCACTATGTTTTTAGCAGACAATTACCCACAAGAATTTGGGGATAAGTGTGTGGTTCCCCTTTTTGTTGCAAACACGTTCCTTTGTATTGCTTCTGCATCTGTGATCAAATTCCTGGATGAAGGTGTTAAGCCTGTGATTGACATGTCTTGCTGCAGCTACATTTACACTTGTCAGAAAAACACTCCATTCAGAGCGTAATTAAAAGATCTGCCACTGGCAAGGCGTACTGTTTGTGTATAAACAGCTTAAGTAAAAAGTGCTGTCTAGTGCTGCTGGTGTGTAGAAATTAGGTGGAAGGAAAGCTTGCTGCCAGAGCGATTCATTCATCCTAGACATAAAAAACCAAACATGCTGCTTAGAATGTGTCTGTGTGGTTATGTCGACCAAGCTTAATGTCCTAGTTTACTTCTACCATCCCACAGATTATATACAACAATTACAGCTCCTGAAAAGCGCAGAACTTTGATCTGTAACCTTTTTGTGGTGCTAATCATGTTCCCAATATCGTTCTACTCCTGTCATTAATCATATTTCCCGAAAGCTGTCAGCTAGCCAGACTATCACAAGCCCTGTTTTCAGGCCTGCAATGGTTTTTTTGCAGATTATTATAGCGCTAGATTTTGGCTTCTAGCAAACCAGCACCACATCAAGCTGTGTACTACAATTAAAGTCAGATGGTCCTAAGGTTGAACAGGCAAATAATGTTGCAGCTGTCTGTCTTCCTGAAGTCAACCGGTGCCAAGGACAGATGATATATATAGTACGGTTCCAAATGACAGATTGTACTGTATGGGGTCAGAAACTGTGGCTCAAAACATTAATTAAATGACATGCTTCTTTTATAATAGTTTCCTGAAGATTTATGCCTGATTTATAGCTGATGGTCTTTTGAAATATAGTATATCCTCCACAATCTCAAAAGCTAGGGTTATGTGCTTATATTGCTTCTGCCTAGTGATATTGCAGAGCCTATTGATAGTGATGCATGGATATTTGCAGGTTTATACATAAATTATATTTGATTTTAACAATTCTAGCCCCCTTTTAGAATGTCTCTTGTAGCCCAATCACATTCCCCTACACCCATGAAACCTCTCTTGCTATAGTATTTAGGAGCTGGCCTTGTAGTCATGTGATTTACAAGCCCACTCCCCAGGGACACCTTGGATGGATTACCCTCATGCAGTGTTCAAGCTAGTGGATCTGATTACTGGTCAAAAGTGAACTTAAAGTGCCAGTCCAGCCAGACTGCCTGTTTTTCAAATCCCCTGCCACCCTCCCCTAGAACTGCAGCAGTGCTGGGGGGGGAGCAGAGTGGGGGTTATATTTAAAAATCCACTTACCTTGCCCACAATCCAGCGCTTGTGTGGGTGATTCCAGCACTGGTCACTGTCATCTTTGCTTCAGCGGCCAAAGCCAAGATGGTGGCAGCCAGCATCGGAATCGACCAATGATCAATGTTGGATTTGGGGTGAAGTAAATGCTTTTTTTTTTTTTTTTTTTTTTTTAACCCTCCATCCTGCTTCAGCGCTGGCGGCGGCGGGTAGACTTAACAAATGGACAGTCTGGACTTTAACAGACACACAGAGCAAGGTCATTGAAACAACTGTAATTAAAAAAGAAACCTAGTATAAAAAATGCCTACCAATATCCAGCACTACCCATTTGCTAAGCCCAATTTAGCCAATTAAAATAGTACTCACCTGTCTGACAACCCAATCCCCCAGTGAGAGCAGCACAATGAAAATGCATTATGGCTCCAGATCCGCTCCAGACCATTTTATTGCTCGCGTGTTAAAATTCAGTGTTATGAAGACAAAAAAGTAACAGTAAAAAGAGATTAATGGCAGCAAAACACATTTCCCATAGTCTCCCCGTTGTTAATCATGTGCAATCTGCCCAAATCTCTATCTCCATATCAATACACATGCAGGGGAACATGTCCCTCCTCCCAAGCTCTGGCCACCATCCCTCCCAAAAATTAGGATTGAACCAAAAGCCCCAAACTGCCCAAAAAGACTTACCAGTATGAAGACCAGCTTCCAACTGATCACCATCTCGGAATGTAATGCAAGCCAAAGCGGCTTCATTTAGGGGACCCATTTTCTAGAAGCCAACTGGGTTATTGCGAGAAGGACAGCGAGAATCCACAGTAAAATGCATGGTATAAGGAACACATGCATTCTAGACCACAGCCTCAGAGATCTCAAGTTCAGCTCCAGACCGCTCACAATGCAGATTGTGAGATCATTGGGACACAGGGTGAGCGGACAGTAAGGGTCAGCAGTCTGCTCATACAAACATAAAAGCTCCTTTTATTAAAAGGGTAAAAGGTGGACAAAACAGGGGATTAAGCTATCAGTGTTGCTTCCATGAATATCTTGTTCCCTTATACTCTTTTTGACCTGACTAATGCTGCACCCCACTTACTATGTGCAGCAGTTGGTACATGAAATAAAATACACACTATTCTTCGAATTGCAATTGAAAAATAGTTTTATGTGATATATTGCTACCCCATTGGGAGCAGCACCAATACAGGTCTTCTGCCATCATAGCTGCCACATTGACCATTACTGACTTGCTTAGCCAGCCTGGCTAAGCAAGGGGACCCTGCTGATAGCCGAGACAGGATGAATCCTCCATGCGATCTGACTGCAGGCACAACCCAAATAGGGCTTAGCATTTTGGGAAGGTCGACGGGTGTGAGTGTGAAAGTGCCATTTGTGCATTTGCGATGCCAATGTAGAACTTGTATTGTATACATAATGGAAATCATTTAAAAATAAAAATTTAATTTTCATTAAACGTTATGTTTTAACTGGATTTTCCGAACGACAGAGGGCATTGTCAACTTGAGTCCTCCTATAGCATGAGAAGCATTAAATGACCTATTGAAACCTGGCATTTTTTGGGGTGGAGAGGGGTAATTGCTATTGAAAGTGCAACTTCCTGGGCATTTTGTTCCCAGTTTGTTCCCTACTGTGCCATGTGAATGCTGATGTAGTCAACAGATCGCTGTCATCCTTCTGCTTTTTCCACCACTAGCGAGGGCGGAGGGGGAGGACAGCAGGACAGCTAAGCTCCCCCGGCATCTTTTGGACGGTGAAGATTCCGGGGAGCTTAGCTGTCCCCCCCCTCTTCCTCACTAGTTGCTCAGACATATCGCAGCGTTTCCAATCCTCCTGCAGCCTCCCTGGCCTGAGAAGAGCAGTTCACTTAGCATGTGTGAGATCTCCGGGGCGGTGCAGTGCATTGTGAGACAGAGAAGACAAGATGGCACTGCCCCACAGAAAGCACCTGGCAAAAATGGTGGAGAGCAGGAGGAAGAGAAGAAGACAGGTAAGTTAAACCTGCCCACTGCAGAATTGGGAGTTTAAAGGGAACAGAGGGCAGTTTTTGAGAACTCCCCAGACCGTCCAATGTTCCTCTTTAAATATTTTGCAATCATTAGGAAGATCTTTTCCCACAAATGTTATCTGCTGCCTTAAAACTCTATTTCTCTCATGTGCAAAGGGAAAAGTTGGCTTGAACATCCCCTTGCATCCCTCTCATTAGAATCTCACATGTCCATTAAAATAACATTTTTTTCCTTGCTTCTGCCATAGTGGCATGATGTAAGACATCTGATTTAGGCATTCACTTTAGTCACTGGGCATTCTTGGGGTTGGCAAAAAACACGCCTTTGTGAGTTCTTTCTGATGTGTACTAAGATGATTTGACTTAGCTTCCTTTTGCATGCCATCATTCTGATCTAAAAAATGCTAATTTCCATTTAATTCTATGTAAACAATGTAAATCATTGGTTTGTATGCCACAGCTGTCTGCAGTGAAATGCAACTACAAATGTATCCATAGGATTTACAGCTTAGTGGTTTCTAGACAAGAAATGGTACTCCTTAGCAGTCATAATCAAATACATATTTCCCCTGTTGAAAACTATGTTTCCCTAAGGCATCATTCTGCTTTACAGTTTCTGTGCCAAGGGTTAAATCAGTAGTGCATGTTTGACAGCCCCTTTATATATTCTAGCTACTTTGTGGGTGATCATGCTAAATGACACAAGTCAGATTTATTTCACAGTAATTAAATTTAGAAGATGGTTAAGAGGAAGACCAAGGATTTTGTAACCCCCAGCCCCTTCTCCCTTTCATATGCGAAGCCCAGTTTGGGTGTTATAATAATAAAACTACTCGCCTGATTGCTGCAATCCTCCCCTGATATTAACAAGGGAAAGAGCTCTTAATTACAGACATAGATGTGTGACAGTTGAACTTGAATGACATACTAGTACAGTCCCACTGCTTTGCAGGATTGGGTAACCTGTTGCTTAGCTCAAAATCCCAGTTTTAGCCTCTGTGCTGATTGACCCCCCCCCCCCCCCCCCAAATTAATTGTTTGTTTTATGTTATTACCCACATTGTGCTTAGTACAGGAGGTGACAGGATCCAAAATGCTTGAACATTCTCTTTAACTGTAACTAGATACCAATGGTTTAGTTGTACCAGTCATGCAAGTGGACTAAAATAAGGCATAGCATAATATAATATGTCATAATATGTCAAAAAAGATGGTCACCATGGTCCAGGTTCAGATAGTGCTGCATTCTAAATGTTTAAGCTTTTGCTTGTGCTGATTTCATTCCAGAATGTATGTAGCTGTGGTAAATTGTGTTTACCTGCTAGTGAGAGCCTGCCAATCCCCCTGTCCCCCATGAGGTCACCATCTCTCCTGTAGCTTTCAAGTGTCTCCCAGCCATTTAGCATCTCACAAGTCTCTTGGCATCCCCAGAGACTTTTAGTAGAAGGTGGGGATTATATATATTCCAGTTGCACAGGGCTCTAGCAAAACTCCGTTCTGTAGACAATTACAGTTTCTCTCCTATTTCACTGCAGGCCACCAGGAAATCCATAACGAATGGGTTAACTCTCAACCGATGGGCGCGCATTGCAAGACAGAAGGTGGGGTTTCTACTGGCCCTTTTATATACCTCTGGCTGTACCTCTGCAATTCAGTTTCATTTTTGCAGTTGGACTGGACTGCGAAGGGGGTTAGTCTACTAGACTTCCACAAAGAAGGTATTATTCCAAGTATGTCTCACACCCTGCTTCGGAATGATTAATAACAAGTGGGTTATAGTCCAGTAGAGGGCAAACTTCTGCAGAGATGACTAGAAAAAAAGAAGCCTCTCCCAGTCCATAAATACCTGGGATCTCCCACACATTCCCCAGTAATCGTCTCTGCAGATGGCGAGCAAGTCAGAAGATGGCTATCTCCTTCCATACAGGTAAGCCGGGGTTACACCCGGCTGATTTATTGCCCTATTTCTGCCCAGACTTGTTTGTAGTATATATGCCTCCCAGCCTAGGCTGTAGGTCCGGACGAGGGTAGGTGACACCCTAGGGGTGTTCTAGTTAGGAGCTATGCTCCTCCGTGAGACCCCATCCTAGGGGTAGGCGGATACCAGGTTCGGGATCCTGGTTTGGGATGCCCTGTCCGAAATTCCCTGCGCCACTTTGGTGGCTGGGGTTCCCTTCCCCATTCATTACCCTCTGTCCCTGGATTATGGGGGGGGGGGGGGGCGGCGTTTGCCTGTCTATTCACATCGCTGTGTTTTACCTTTTTTTTTTACCTGTTTTTTTGTGCATGTCTGTTTTTACTGGCCAGGCCACCTTGGATTCAGGCGGCCTGGTGCCCGGGCCAGCTCCGCCGCTTTCCCGAGGGCCCAGCCATTGTGTATCCCTCTCACTGAAGGGAGGGGGCGGGGCCGCGAGCTCAGCGCGCTGTCGCAGCCTGCCCCCCTCTTTTTGGCGCTGGTAGTGGCTCCCAGCCTATTGCTGGGGGGCCGTGGTTCCTCGTCTATGCAGAAGGGGGGCGGGGGCACACGCGCGATCTGCGCTGGCCCGCCCCCTTCTCTTCCTTCCTGGCTGCTGCTGCCTGTCCGTCGCCATTTTAACACTAGAGCGTGAGTGCCCTTTCTTCATTGGCCTTGGCATTCTGTGTTTACAATTTGCTTGTATGTTATTTTGCCTGTGAAAGATATTACAATGCCAAGATTTTGGTGTGACTGTCATTTTGGCTGAATGCATGTTTTCTGTAATGAATTCTTGCTTATGGCCCCCCCTTCTCATTATGTCTTACAGGGAGACCTCCTTCCTTTATAGTTAAAAAGGGGGTTCTCCCAGTCCTTAGGTCCCTCACTCTAATTTTGGGGCTTTACAAATCCTCCCACTAACGGACGTTAAGGGGCATCCCAGGTAGCTTACTAGCGTAATTCCCACTGGTCATTGCGACTACCTTAAAAAATCACCATATGAAGGCTTCCCAGGATACCGGGCTCGGGCTCCCTTCAGGGCAGCCCTGGCAGTGTGTGGGTTGTGGGGCATCCCTAATGTGCTGGTTTGCATTACATGTGCGGCTGTCGGGGTCCCAGGCATCTGGGTCAGCCCCGCGGCCTCATCACCTACTCCCCCACGCCTGATTCTGACCCCAAGTAATGCTGTCATTACTGGGGAGTCGCACTCTGATGTCTGTGCTAGATTGGCCAACATTGAGAAATTGATTGCTAGCTCTGCGGCCAGAAAGGCCCCGGCTAAGAGAAGGCATTTGTCACCGGCTGCGCCGGGCTTGGATTTCGAGGATTATGATTCCTTTGACTGGTCTGATTATTCCCCACTGGAAGAAGGGGAATTGTTTTAAGAATCTGATGGCTCTGAGGATCAGCAGTTTTTGGATGCTGATGCTGGGAAGGAGCGTGGCGATACTGTTGATACCCCCAGGCTTCTGGCCCATATTTTTGAGGTGCTGGCTATTTCTCCTCCTGCGGAGGCCCCTCCGCAAAAGGGGGAATTGTTGGGGACCACTAAGCCTCGCCTAGAGTTCCCAAATCAGAAGCAGTTTGACAATTTGATTCTTAAAGAATCGGAAAAGCCCAGCCGGCTTCCCGGTGTTCCTCAAGGATGGGATAGGAAGTATCCCTTTCCGGTGGTTGTGCACTCACCAGACGCCACCACGCTGAAGAATAGTGAGGACCGACGTCTTGATCAAATGGCGTCTCATGCCTTTGCCAGCGTAGGTTCGGCCTTGCGTCCTGTTTGTGCTTCAGCTCTCACGGCCGTGGCTACCAGGTCTGTAATTAGGGGCCTGCATGTGTAGTAGAACCTCGGTGTTGCTTGTGGCTATACGCCGTTCGGTTTGGTTGAGCCAGTGGGCGGCTGACATTGCGGCTAAGAAGTCGCTTACGGGGCTGCCCTTCCTGGGTATGCGTTTGTTTGGGGACACATTGGACTCGGTGGCGAAAGGAGGAAAGCTACCACAACGCAAGAAGCAGCGCCGCTCCTTTCGGGGCGCAGGCTCCTTTAATCCTTCCTTTCGTGGCTCTCGACCAAGCAGTTGCCTACGGAGTTGCCTACTCAGCGTTCAGAGGTGATTCCTGGTGCAGGGGCAGAGGACGTGCCCGTCCCAAAACTGCCTGGGGTTCCAAACCCAAGACAACTGCTAAACCCTCTCAGCAATGAGGGGGCGCCCTCATCCTCGTGGGTGGGGGGACGGCTACGGCACTTCGCCCAGGTTTGGACACGGGAGGTCACAGACAATTGGATCCTGGAAGTGGTCTCTTCCGGGTACAAGCTGGAGTTCGAGTACCGGCCTCCTCCCAGATTCCTCAGGTCTCGGTTTCCTTTGGACCCCCGGGCCGCGCAGGGACTTTTGTTGGCAGTCCAAAATCTGCTGGACTTGGAAGTCATCTGCCCGGTGCCCTTCTCAGAGAGAGGCCGGGGCTATTACAGTGCCCAATAAGGATGGCTCCATAAGACCCATTCTGGATTTAAAGATTCTCAACAGGTTCATCAGAACCAAGAAATTTCTCATGTAGACTCTGCGATCGGCCATCAACTCTCTTTGTCCAGGGGACTTTATGACGTCCATAGACATCAAGGACGCTTACCTTCATGTGCCGATCTTCCCAGGACACCAGAGGTTTCTCAGGTTTGTGGTGGGAGATCAGCACTATCAGTTTGTGGCTCTTCCCTTCGGGCTGACCTCGGCACCAAGGGTGTTCACCAAGGTGTTGGCGGGTATAATGGCCCTTCTCAGAGCCCTGGGCATTCGCATTGTGCCGTATCTGGGCGACCTTCTCATCACTGCATCCTCTCTCAGCCAGGCGGAGCTAGACACCAGGATGGTGGTGACAACGCTGGAGAGGTTCGGCTGGGTGATCAACTACCCCAAGTCTTCCCTCTCACCGTCAAGGAAGGTTTCTTTTCTGGGCATGAATCTGGATACCATTCAGACCAGGGTGTTCCTGCCTCAGTCGAAGGTGCAGATGGTTCAAGATCTTGTACGTCTTCTTCTGTCCAACCCTCGCCCGTCCATCCAGCAAGGGATGAGGCTGGTGGGGTTGATCGTGGCTTCCTTCGAGGCAGTTCCCTTTGCCCAGTTTCACATGCGGCCTCTTCAACTCCATCTGTTGTTGGCTTGGGACGGATGTCCTCTGTCCTTGGATCAGTCATTTCAGGTGTCTCCCCTGGTCCGGCAGTCTCTTCAGTGGTGGCTGGAACAGAGGAATCTTCTGAGGGGCAGATCCTTTCTGGCCCCTTGTTGGGAGACTGTCACCACGGACGCCAGCCTGTCGGGCTGGGGGGGTTTCTGGAAGGAACATCTGTTCCAGGGGTTGTGGGGTCCTCAGGAGGCGCACAACCCCATCAACGTCTTGGAGCTGAGGGCTATTCTGTTGGTGCTGTCGCACTTGACGCATCACCTCCAAGGCTTACCGGTTCAGGTTCGATCAGACAACCAGACTGCGGTAGCTTACATCAATCACCAAGGAGGGACTCGCAGCAGGAGTGCCCTCAGGGAAGTTTCTCTGATTCTTGCGTGGGCCGAGAGCAATGTTCCATGCATCTCGGCGGTGTACATTCCAGGTGTGGAGAACATGGAAGCGGACTCCCTCAGCAGGGGGTCCTCTCGTCGAGGGGAATGGTCCCTCAACAACAAGGTATTTCTATCCATTTGTCAAAAGTGGGGGTTCCCGGAGGTGGATCTCTTTGCCTCCCGTCACAACCACAAGCTCCCTGCTTTTGTGTCTCTGTCTCAGGATCCTCTGGCAATGGATGCCATGCTCCTTGCCTGGAGGGATCTGGGTCTCCTGTATCTGTTTCCTCCCTTCTCCATGGTAGGCAGGGTGGTGCGCAAGCTGGTTCAAGAGGATGTGCCAGCAATTCTGGTGGCTCCAAGGTGGCCAAGACAGGTGTGGTTCGCAGACGTCGTGCGTCTGGCGGTCCATCAGTACAGGTTGCCCCTGCTTCCGGATCTGGTCACTCAAGGTCAGCTTTGTTACCCCAATTTACAAATGCTGGCTTTGACGGCGTGGCTGCTGAAACCATTCTAAAAGATGAAGGTTTGTCTGATGCCGTGATCCAGACACTTGTTAGGGCTAGGAAGAAGTCTTCCTCTAACATGTACTACAGGACTTGACGGTCCTATATTGATTGGTGTGAGGCTAGGGCCTTGCCTTGTAGGGTGTTTTCGATTCCCAGGATTTTGGAGTTTCTACAACATGGTTTGGACCTGGGTTTTCAGCTTAGTAACTTGAAAGGGCAGGTCTCCTGGCGGTTTTCTTTCAAAGGTCTTTTGCTCTCCATCCTTTGGTTAAGACTTTTTTCCAGGGGGTCACTCATATGCGGCCCCCTCGAAAGCCTTTGTTGCCTGTTTGGGACTTGAATTTGGTTCTGTCAGCTCTCCAGGGGCCTCCTTTTGAGCCGGTGCAGGATGTAGCACTTTCCATTCTCATGCAAAAGGTTGCCTTTTTGGTGGCTATTACTTCTGTTCGACGTGTTTCTGAGTTGGCGGCTCTGTCTATTCAGGCCCCTTACTTTGAAAGACTTCAGGTGGTCTTCCGCTTTAAGCCGGATTTCCTACCTAAAGTGGTCTCTGCTTTCCATCTCATTCAGGATGTGGTTCTACCTTCCTTGTGTCCTAAGCCTAGCAATGATAAGGAGAGGGCCCTGCACTCTTTGGATGTGGTTCGTTGTGTGAAGTACTATTTGGTGGCTACTTCTCCTTTCCGTAGGACGGACGCCTTGTTGTGGTGCCCTCTGGGCCCAAGAAGGGTTTGGCGCCCGTCAAGTCTACCATTAGTAAATAGATACGTCAGGCCATTGTTGGGGCCTATACTGCCAAGGGGAGAGATCCCCCTTTTCAGATCACTGCTCATTCTACTCGTGCTGTACTTGGTCTTCTGTTCATACTTTTTCCAAGTTTTATAAGGTTGATGTGCGGACCTCAGCGGATGCTGTTTTTTGGCCGCAAAGTTTTGCAAGCTGCAGTGGTTTACTTTGTGCATTATTGCCTGATGGGATCCCCACCCTTTTTTGGACACTGCTATTGGATGTCCCATGTTTTATTAATCATTCCGAAGCAGGGTGTGAGACATACTTGGAATAATACCATTTTGTGATTACTCACCTGTAAAATGGGTATTGCAAGTATGTCTCACACCCTGCTTCGTCCCACCCTGAGTTTTATCTTGGATCCTCTTTTTGGTGAAAATTTTTTCTCATAGATTTTATTGGCTCTTCCTGGTCCCCTTACTGCTTTCTTATACTGGGGAATGTGTGGGAGGTCCCAGGTATTTATGGACTGGGAGGGGCTTCTTTTTTTCTAGTCATCTCTGCAGAAGTTCGCTCTACTGGACTATAACCCACGTGTTATTAATTATTCCGAAGCATGGTGTGAGACATACCTGCAATACCCATTTTACAGGTGAGAAATCACAAAATGGTATTTTTTACTTTTTTCGCAGGTCCTCTAATTCCCGCGCCTTTCATTGGGGTAGAGGTCCTCTCTCCTCAGGAATTTTGGAATAAGGCAAAGCCCTCTTCAAAGCCCCCTCAGGCATGAGGGGACGGCTTCTGCATTTTGCTCCCATTTGAAGGCTCTATGTAACATATTTTGGATATCTTGGAGTTTGTTTTTTTTACAAGATCGAATTGGGGGGTATCTTGAAATCCAGTGAAAGCAGAAGCATTGGGATCTCGCCTTTTACAGATTGGAGTAGTCCATCATGTTCCCCTTTCAGAGAGAGATCAGGGTTTTACTACAATTTGTTCATAATTCCCAAAAAGGGCTGTTCTGTGCGCCCAATATTAGATCACAAGGACCTCAACAGGTTCGTCCGTCTGAGGAAATTTTGCATGGAATTAAGATCCACAGTGATGTCTCTTAAGAACTTATAACCACAGTGGATATAAAGGATGCATACCTACATATCCCTATATTTCTGGGTCCTCATAGCCTTTGCAGTAGATGGCCTACATCTTCAGTTTGTGGCTCTGCCCTTTGGCTTGTCTTCATCCAAGGGTGTTTACCAAGGTTTTGACGGGTCTCATAGCCTTTCCAAAAAACCAGGGGATACATAAAATCCCTTACTTAGACAATCTGTTGATCAGGGCTCCATTCTTTCAGGAGGCTCTGAAGGGTACACAGACTGTCTCATCGATTATAGAAAAGTTCAGCTGGATAAACAGCTATTCAAAGTCGCATATCTTACCTTCAAGAGTTATATATTTTCTGGGAATGTCATTAGACACATCTCAAGCTAAGGTATTTCTCCTGGAACAGAAGAGGCTCTCACTACAGGCTCACTAGAGGCTCTTTTGACCTGCTCTCACCTGACTATTTGTCAAGGAATGTGTCTGCTGGGCCTAATGGCGTCTTGCTTTGAGGCGGTGTCTTTTTCACAATTTTACGCAAGACCCCTACAGATGGAATTGCTTTTGGTTTGGGATCAGAACCCAGAAACTCTGGATCACTCTTTTTGCATGACACACTCAACAAGTCAATCCCTAGCTTGGTGGCTGGATCCTCCGCCTCTTTAGATGGGAAAATAATTTCTTCCTGTACAATGGAACATTGTCGCCATGGATGCCAGTCTTAACAGGTTGGGGGGGTGTCATGGGGTCATTATCGATCCAGGGACAGTGGGGGCCAGGGGAGAGCAAATTTCCCATAATTCTGGAACTGAGAGCGATTCTACTGTCTCTCACACATTGGACACCTGATCTGAGGGGTCATCCCATCAGGATTCTGGGCAGAGAAGAATGTTCCAACTATTCCAGTGGCTCCTTGTTGGCCAAGGAGAAGCTGGTTTTCAGATGCAGTAAAGATGTCTGAAGGCGACCATTGGAGGTTGGCCAACAATGCAGCTCTTCTCACTCTTATGGCACCCCAATTTATGAGTTCTGACTTTGACAGACTGGCTATTGAAACCTCCATCCAGGCAGAGAGAGGTTTATCTGCCAGAGTTATCCAGACCATGATTCAGGCCCGGAAGCAGACTTCATCAAAGAGTATTTATCACTTGGTGTGAATCTAGAGGTTTTGCCTGTAGAAAGATTTCTGTCTCCAGAATTCTAGAATTTTTGCAGATGGGTCTTGATGAGGGTCTTCATTTGAGTGCTCTAAAGGGGCAGGTATCTGATTTATCTATTTTTTTCTGGAACCCATTGCTGAGAATACATTTATTAGGATGTTTTTGCATGGGGTCACCCATGTGCATCTTTCCCGCAAGCCTCTTCTGCCTGTCTGGGACTTACTTAGTTTTGTCAGTCCGTCAGGGTCCTCCCTTTGAACCTCTGTTGGAAGTATCATTAGGATTGATGACACTTAAGGTAATTTTGTAGTGAAAATTGCTTCAGTACGGTGGGTTTCTGAATGAGCAACTTTACCGGTTAAGCCTCCTTATTTAGAGTTGCATAAGGACAAGTCTGTCTTCCATTTTAAGCAGGATTTTCTCCCTAAGGTGGCTTCCCCTTTTCATCTTAATGAATTGGGGTTTTTTCCCTCTTTAAGGTCATGTTCCGGTTGGCCATAAGGAGAGGGGGTCTCTTCATTCTCTGGATGTAGCGAGAGCACTAAAATATTATATCTCTGCTACACAAGCCTTCCGTAAGTCAGATTCCTTATTTGTTGTAGCTGAGTCTTCTGGTGGAACAATTATGCAAGGCTGCTACTTGGTCCTCAGTTCATACATTTACCAAATGTTATAAGGTAGATGTTAGAGCTTCAGCGGATGCTGCCTTTGGTAGGAAAGTATTACAGACAGTAGTAAGCTACAGGTTTGATTTTGTAATGGTGTACTCTTCATTAAAGGAATAAGATTCAATACTTTGAATCCCACCCTAAAGTAAGGTGGTCCTCTTCTTTACTGATTTCCTAACAGCCTGGAGTGAAATAGGCGAGAAAGTACAATTCTGTGAGTCTCACCTTTAGAATTGATTTCTTTCTGTATCCACCCCAGGGCGTCAGACCCTCCCTATCTGTTAGGTTACTATATCCATTCCTTGAATGCCCAATCCTAGAGGAGCTTGTTAATATGTAAATAGTAAAAAGAAAAAAAAAAGAAAAGAAACAGAGAGAGGTAGAGAGGAACTTATCTTGTCTCGCTTTTTGTGTGTAACAAAAACATAGGGCATTTTAGAATGCCTTATCCTCCCGGGTTGTTTAATGCTTTTCTGTTACTGGATTGTGGAGGTGCAGCTGGAGTTATGTATAGTCCGAGAGGAACCACACCTTCTGCCTTGCAGTCCACGCCCTTCGGTCGAGAGTTAACCCATTTATTACGGATTTCCTGATGCCCTGGAGTGGATACAGAGAATCATTTCTACAGGTGAGAATAAGAACATTTTATTTTTTTTATACTTACAATATGGGTCACCTGCCACTTTCTGGGGTATAAGTAATTAGTATAAGAATAAAAAAGCCACATGTGTAATTTAGCAGTGAAATGACTTTAGTCTTGAACATTAAGTTTTCATCGCTACTTGCCTTCTGTTTGGAAGTGACAGATACTTTAGTTTATGTGCTGCTATTCTGTTTTAAAAGGATGTAAATTATTTGTCAAAACAATTGTTCTGAGATAGTTTTAATATTGTCTAATTACTTATTATGTTACTAATTAAATGCACAGCATTTTCAATGTGCGTTATGTGATTTCCTAAATTGTGTCTACGATGCAAACAACCTAAAATATCCCGAAACCTACTAGGACTATCTGAAATTGCATGATACGTATTTCAAGTTCAAATATCTGGATTCTCTTGAAGCAGTGGGGTTGCTTATGAAGAGAAATTTGTTTATTTTATTGCTTGCTGTTAATTTTCATTTAGACCCCAGGTAATTTTTTTGTCCAGCACGTTATGCTCCATAATGTAAGTTGCCAGACCCTCAGAAAATCTGCTGGCAATTGACTGGATCATTCAGGACTAGGCCTTTAGGCCTGAGGATTTCATGGAGAATTTAATAAACGTATTTGCCCATTAAGATAACTAAATATTTTGGTAAAATTTAGGGGGGTGTCTAACAATGAGAACAATACTATCAGGCATTGTTTTTAAAGTTGAACTTTGATATAACTTAAACTATTAAATTGAAAGCCTTCATACAAAGCAGGGGAAGTTTCAGTTCTTATTACGTTTACTGAGAATTTTAAGTTTACGTTTTGTCAGGGATTATAAAGGCTTGCTCGAGTCTATTCCTTTAGATCTGTACCAACTGGTGCACTCAACCCAACACACAACCTCTAATGGAAACCCACTTTTGGTCCTTGAATATACCTCCCATCCAAACCATTACATTAACACCCACATTCCTACTTAACCATTCTTCCCCAATTATGTTGTAAGATAGAAAATTCAGTATGAAGACACTCAATGAAACATCTTCAAGTTAATAAAGACAGCAAGTCCATTTGCCTTGATTTATACCTACAGATATACTGTGATATGAATAAATATGAACTAGGGATGAGCAAACCCGAACTGTAAAGTTCGAGGTTCGTACCGAATACACTCTCCTGAAAGTCCTGTGTTTATATTTGAAGTCAAGGGCTTTGGTGAAGCCAGTACAATACGGACAGATACAGAGGGTAGTGGGAGAACTCAGCTGCACGTTCCAGCCTTTAGTAGAACTCCAGGGGGTGGAGGAAGCCGGCCGCGCTGTCTGAGCCTCTGAGCTGATAAGGCTCTCTATCACACACACATTGACCTGGAGCCCATCCTGCCACTACCACCACTTTTATAGACTAAGGGCCCTTGCTAAGTTTAAGCTGTGGTGAAAAGATAGAACTCAAAATGTTCTTTACAGGTCTATCTTTATTGTGTATGTTTTAGGAATACTGATTATTGGTGATAAAATCTTCCTTTCAGCTTTATTGTGATCTCATCATAGCTGAAATTATTGCTTTCTATTCTTTACATTTGTTTGGTAATTATAAAAGGTTGCCCATGCATTTAAGCTGCTCTTTATAAAAGTGAAAGATGGGCATCTGCTTGGCAATGCACCCAGAATGCAGGAGGGACTTATATGAGCAATGGAGCAAACATGATGCAGATGGCTGGAGGTCTGTTTCTGCCTCATTAGAAGGCACAAAGCCAGGTATTTCCTGGAAGCCATTTCACCTGAAATTTAGAATATTGTTAGAATACTCTGATTTATTGTGTTGCTTTGTCTATACCCAGTATATACACTAGATGTGCCCTACTCTTTCATTTTTTAAATATGTTTTTCTGTTTTCTTTTTATAGATTTTAACATCCTTTTATGTGAATCTGTTAGCATTTTAATACCATAATGGGCACACGTTTTAGGTAACATTTGGGAAGGCATGGCTTTGGACCCTTACTCCATTTACTGGTTAATTAAATACATCAATCTCCCTGTTTTATAGGTGGTTTTCTACGTGGTTATATTTCTTTTTCATGTTTTGAAGCTTACTTGTATATATATGTAAATACATATATATATGTGTTATTTAGATTGAGGGTAATAATTTCTATTTTTAACACATGTAGTTTGCTGTTGATGTATAGCTTTCTACATGCAGCACATTTACATTGATGCCCAAAAGAATTTTTTTTGAACCTTTGAATTTCAAGCTCCATATCTCACCATCTACTTCAGTGTGAGACTACCATCATTTTATAGACAGTCATCTTGGTTATCTCACACATAAAATTGGACTTGCAACTATTAGCATATGATTAGTTATGCAGATTTTTTGTCATGCAACTGCATTCTTGCTCCTAGTGGTGGAACAATCTTTTTCTTGTTAAATGACATTCCATTACAGCCTGTTTTCACATTCCCTAATAGCTCAGTGTGTTATTAGGTTGTGATTCCCAATTGATGAGCAGCCATGAAGAAGATTCCCCAAGAAAAGCTCATTGATGGCTGTATCTTGGCCAAACATACACAATGAGCTATACGTGAGTATCCTACTGACATATGAGTTACTTCGTGCACTAAAGTTCTATTGGTATGAAAAGGACGACCGTGTTCCAGCAAGACTATGACCCGAAGTATACATCGAGATTGATGAAGAAATGGTCCCCCGGTCCAACACTGGATTCAGTTAGTGTTAAAGGCCAAAGATGGATTGACAAAATAATGAAAATGTAGAATTCTGGGTCCAACATGATGAAGAAATGGTTCCCCGGTCCAACACTGGATTCAGTTAGTGTTAAAGGCCAAAGATGGATTGACAAAATAATGAAAACGTAGAATTCTGGGAGCAAACCCGTAACAATGCAGTTACAGGACAAGAATCTGCATACTGAACATCATATGCTAAATAGTTTGAAAGTTAAATTTATTTATGAGATGGCCTAGATAATCATCTATAGAATTAAGGTAGTTCATTCCAATCTGTAGTGGAGCCTGAAAGATATGGAGCCTGAAAGTCAAGAGTTCAAAGAATTAATTCGTTTGCATGTCCATTTATGTATATTATTATTATTTATTTATAAATCACTATTGTATTCCCGTGGTGCTGTACAAAATATAAGTTACAGAAGGGTGGGACAAGTAACATACTTATAATAAACAGAGCATTATGAGTCATAAAAAACAGATATGACAACGAATGTATATAATACGTACAGTATTATTAGTCAAACTCAACAAAACACATTGATACAGGAGTACATTAGGAAAGAGCACCCTGCCCTTGCAAGCTTACAATCTACAGGGTGATGGTGGAGACAAGAGGTTGGGTCGTAAAAAGTATTTACTAAGTATGGTAGCAAGTGATTAGAAGGTTGACAAGACTTTAAAGGGGTTTGTATATTTATATTAAAGTTGTAGTTGCCTCTCCCCTACCTCTTTAACACACATATACAGTTTACAAACATTATTTGCAACGGGAACAATTCAAGCCGTCAATAGTTTTATTAATCAAAAGGCATCATAAGAAGTTTCAGTGAAAACAGGAAACAGAAAATGTTTTCACTTTACGCTTAGACGTCCTTACTTCACTTCTCCATTCAGATGTCCATCTTATTTCCCTTATATGGGGAGTCCTTGCCCCTTTGATGTACTCAATAAAAGTTCATTCCCCAGGTGTACTTTGCAGTTTACAGGTCTGTCAGAATGAGTTGAGTATGTATTCATGTCATTTGTTGTTTGCATATATAATTCATCTTGACATCCATTCTGCTGTTGAGCACAGTTTAGCTGTGTCTACATTTTCCCATTAGTCACAGTATGCGTTTGGTGCTTAGCTTTGTGATGCCGTGTTCTCGCCACCTTGTCACTACATTTGCTAATTCATAGCTGTCTGTCAAATGGCACCTTCTCAGTCTTATTACATTTTAACCAACCAGATCAGCCTGATGTTTGGCACCACTATGCATTTGCAGATCTAGTGTGTCTTGCTTTTTGCTGTTGAACTGCATTTTGCAAATTGCATTTTGCAATTTTCACAGTTGAATAGACTAGACACAGTGTAGATCTGCATATGCAGTTCGGTTAGAACATAGCAACTAGGACTTTTTTGGCTATAACCAAATTGTGTCAAATTGGAGAGGTGTGAAAGGGACCAGAAAGAATACATTACATTACTTTTTCTGCAGAACGCAGAAAAGCATCCATCCACCTTTAGAAACTTCTGAATGTTCAACTGTGCTCCTGTAAATTAAAATTGCAGTTACTAGATGTATAAATCCTCCGCCCTTTAAATTTGTATCTAAAAATGTTGCTAGTATTTACTTTTCCTTATGAGTATAACCAAACCTGCTCCTTTATGCTCCTTTCACACCTAGCCGTTTGCGTTGGAAAAGTCCTGCATGCTACGTTTTCAACGCAAACACAGCTCCATAGAAGTCTATGGCAACGAAATGCAAACGCAACCAAAACACAACACAGTGCAGCAGTGTGAAAGGAGCCTTACACCCAGCGTTATTAGTGTGAAACTTGCCTCTGACAAGGGAGGCTTGCTGAGTGCATAGAACAAGAGAGGTCAGCACTTCTGAGCAATCTGAACTTTAGACATCATATAAGTTGGCTAAAACAAACTCGTTGCCCAGTTAGTTAAGTAAATGATTATTTCACAACGCATAATCCTGTAAAAAACACGATTGATGTCAGAATCCCTCCTAGATTTCTAGGTTTTCCTGCATGTGCACCCTGATCCCGGGACTTCAAGCACACATGTGCGGAAGTTGGGATCGAAGAGACAGACTGCTTCTGGGACTATTCACATGCATGCTTTTTTTTTTTTAAAGGAGCCCCTGACGTCATAACAGTTCTGGCTGATTGTCCGCTTTTCCTGATTTCTGTATGCTCCAGAGCTTCCTGTGAATTCTTGTCTACCCGTTGTGACCTGGCTTTACACAGATTACTCTTTGTGCTGATTTCCCAGCTTAATCCTCGCCACAAACCCACGCTGCCTGCAACGACCATTGGCCTGTTAATTCAATCTGAACCTGTGCTTGTGACCCTTCTGTCTCTGCATGGTACAGGCTACTGTACTCGCCTGTTCTGTTTCTGCAAAGAGTTTCAGCTTGTCCTCTGTGCTCACCCAGCTTAGCGTTTCAGCAGTCATTTCCCTGGCTTCATGACCTGGACCTTCCCTACAGCCTGGTCTATCCTCCCTTGTGGGGGGCTCCAGTAAGAGCAGAGGTTTGTCTTAGACTCTGCGTTCTGGATCTGCCCTGTTATTAGACTTGTCCTGAGTTGTGAGTTTCCCCCAGGCCTAAAGAAGGCTGATTCATGCACTATAATCCCCTTGCCCAGCGTGAAAACTCACAACCGCCAATTATTCCTTGCTTGTAGCCAAGGACGATTTGGTTATTTAAAACTAGAAGAAGTCTGATGCCGGGTGCCTTATCCTTCCGCTGGAAGCACTGCTTCTGAATTTTAAACCGCTGAAATGTCTTATGGCCAATTTCCACTGAAATATTTGCGAAAGAGAAATAAATCTAACCATGGTAATGCCTGCCGTAATCAATAAGAATTAGATCAGTTGAGGGCATATTGTTTTGACTGACGTAAAATTTCACGTTTTGTTGCGTTACCCTTGGCATATGGAAACAGAAATCAACCACAAATAGGAAGTGGAGCACACAGCGTAAGCATTGTCAAGGAATTTCTAGCCCACAAATTTTCTGTGTCCCAATGCAAGTCATCCAGTCGCACACAAGTCGTACAACTTGCTCACTCACTCAATGAACGGTTGATTTATCTGCTGTTTGAAATGGGCCATTAAGCAGTCAATCAGGGTAGCAGCTGCACAGTGATTGGCTAACTAAGCTGCCCATTTCTCTTTCATTTTACTTCAGGCCATCAGACAGATTCAGTGACGATTGGGTTAACCTCTCGGCCTATATACTTCCGGCAGACTCCCTCCAATCTAGTTTCTTTCTTGCAGCTGGAACTGAACTGCAATGGTGTATCTGAACTCCTCTCCTGTTCCCTTTTTTGTTTTTAAAGATTAAACCTTGGAAGCAAGGGTGTTGAAAGTCCCAACGGTCTTCCTGGCCCTTATACTCCTCTGATCTAAATGGACCCACAATGCTTCCTCAGTTATGCTGTATATGGATCAGGATGATAAGGGTAAGTGCCAGGGTCTTGAGGCACTTTTGGGTGTCACCTTTTTGTTTTTTGTATAAAAAAGAGCTGTCACTCCTGTGCTGGCAATTCCACTATAGGAAGAGCAGCTGCAGTTTTATGTCTGATGACCAGGGGAATTATTTTCCCGCCTTTATTGCTCTTTCCCATGTGTTTATGTATTGCACTTGTTGAAATTTTGAAATTTTGCGTGTCTTTAAGGGGACCGGAGTCTTGTGTGAAGGATCAGAGCTAAGAGGCAGGAAGGAACATAAGGCTTCCTTCCACCCATCATTGAGGAAGGATTGCTGCCTCGTCTGCTGCCTCTAGATAATTTTCAGCTAGGTTTAGTACCTAGCGCCGCCGTTTCTTCCCCGGGTTATACCGCCTCTTCTTCCACGTGAGCGGGGTCGCTTCTTCAACCACGCTGCTGCCTATCCTTGGGGCGGCTTGCAGTTCTTTGGCTTGCCGACAGGGGGGCTGCTTCTGAGCTGCTGCACGGCCACCCTTATGCGGACCTAAACCTTTTGGTTATTTTGATTTAGTTTTGTTTGATTATTTTGTTATATATATATTAATATATTAATATTGTTTTATTCATATTAATATGTTTTTGTCTTATAGATTGTAGGAAAGGGCAGGCAATATATTGGTGTGGTTCAACCCCTTAGGTCTCGGAGTAGTCACTTGTGACTGTTGAGAACTGTTATATACTTGGTCTTAGATCCCCAGGGAGTTAGACTAGTATTATATTCACCATGAGGCATCTGGGGTAATTGGATCTACTCCTTTAGCAGTTTACCCTATGTCCAGTATGTAGGCAGGTGGCACTGCAATGCAGTGGTAGTCGTTGCTGAATATGGAAGACAGTTGTCTCCTCCTGCAAGGGTTTCAACCCCTTTGGAGGCTCCATGTAACAGATCTTTTGGATACAGAAAGTTGTTTCCTCAGGTTACAAGATAGAGTTAGGAGCCAGACCTTCTCTGAGATTCTTTTGGTCAAGGGTATCCCGAAATACGCAGAAAGCAGAAGCAATGAGATCCGCAGTATCTTGCCGAAATTTGAATTTGTCTGTCCTGTTCCTCCCTTAGAGAGAGGTCAGGGGTTTATTTGTCCATAATTCCCAAGAAGGACAAATATGTATGCCCAATATTAGATCTCAAGGGCCTCAATAGGTTCGTCCTTCTGAAAATAATTTGCATGGAATTGTTAAAATCCACAGTGATGTTACTCCAGCCGGGAGATTTTATGACCACAGTGGATATAAAGGATGCGTACCTACACATTCCGATTTTTCCGGGTCACCAGTAGTATCTGCAGTTTAAAGTAGATGGCCTACACCTTCAGTTTGTGGCTTTGCCCTTTGGCCTGTTGTCAGCACCAATGGTGTTTTACTCATGGCTTATCTAAGAAGTCAGGGGATGCGTATGATCCCTTACTTAGATGATCTGTTAATATGGACCCCATCATTTCAGGAGGCCCAGAAGAATACACAGATTATCGACATTAGAAGAATTCGGCTGGATAATCGAATATCATTACTTCAAGAGTTATTTATTTTCTGGGAATGTCATTAGACACGTCTCAGGCAAAAGTTTCTTCCGGAACAGAAGAGACTTTTACTTGGCCAGTTACAGGAGCTTTTGTCTTGTCCTCACCCGACGATTCATCAAAGAATGTGTCTGTTGGGCCTGGTGGTATCTTGCTCTCAAAGAAGTGGGCCGAATCTTACTTTGGGTCGAGAAACAGGTTCCATGCATCGCAGCAGTACACATACCAGGAGCATACTATTTGCAGACCGATCATTTCAGCGGAGCGGTCCTGCTTGGAGGGAATGATCTCTCAGTCGAGGGTCTTTCAATCCCTTTGCAGGCGCTGGGTCTCTTTGCATCATGACACAATCAAAAGGATCTGAAGTTTGTGTCCTAGTCCAGGGATCTTCTAGCAATAGCAACAGAGGCCCTGACTTTTCAGTGGGCAGCGTCCAAGTTTCTTCATGCATTCCCTCTGATTCCACTCCTGGGTCGAGTACTAAAAAAGATGTCTCAAGAGGGAGTCCCAACCATTCTGGTGGCTCCTCGGGGGCTTGGATCTCAGACATAGTAAGGATGTCAGAGGGTGACCCATGGAATTTACTCAACAATCCAGATCTTCTCAGATCCACTCAGAGCCACTAAGGCACCCCAATATGCGAGTTGACTTGGTGCGAATCCAGAGGGTTTGCTTGTACAACATTTTCTTTTCTCAAAATATTGGATTTTTTGCAAAAAGGTCTTGATTAAGGTCTTCAAATAAGTACTTTAAAGGGATAAATATCTGCTTTATCTATCTTTATTCAGAAACCCATAGCTGAGAATAGATTTACTAGGACTTTTTTTTACAGGGGTCATAAGACACTTTTGTTGGTTTGGAACCTGAACTTAGTTTTATCAGCTCTTCAGGATCCTGATGTTTTCTTTTTAGTGGCAATAACCTCAGTAAGGAGGGTTTCTAATTTGGCAGCTTAATCGGTGAAGTCTCCTTATTTAGTGTTACATAAGGGCAAGGCCATCTTCCATTTTAAACAGGATTTTCTCCTAAAGTGGTTTTCTCTTTTCATCTTAATGAAGAGGTGGTTTTGCCTACCTTATGCCCTGCTCCAGTGTCTGATAAGGAAAGGGTTCTTCACTCGCTGGATGTAGTGAGAGCGTTGAAATATTATATCTGCTACACAATCTTTCCCCAGGTCCAACTGCTTATTTGACATATCTGAGGTTCCACAGAAAGGTCTTCCACCAGCTAAGTCTACCATCAGCCGATTGACTAGACAAGCAGTGGTAAGAGCCTATGTCTCCAAAGGGAAGAATCCTTACTTTTATAATTACTGCTCATTCGACATGAGCTATTGGAGCATCTTGGCCTTTCAGCATCAAGCTGCAGCAGAACAAGTATGCAAGGCCGCTACTTGGTCTTAGTTCATACATTTACCAAATTTTATAAGGTACATGTTAGAACTTCGGCGGACGCTGCTTTTGGTAGGGAAGTATTACAGACTGTAGTAAAGTAAATGTTTTGGAATGTCTTATTCCTGATAGAAAAGAATAAGGTTTGGAGATCCCACCAAATCGAGA
Organism: Gastrophryne carolinensis; assembly: GCA_027917425.1. NCBI lineage: Eukaryota > Metazoa > Chordata > Amphibia > Anura > Microhylidae > Gastrophryne > Gastrophryne carolinensis. Next base: position 160,375,876 of record CM051234.1, read on the forward strand.
TAAGATATTTCTGTGAGAACTCACCTGTGGAGTTTATTTCTCTTTCATTATTACTTCAGGACATCAGGTTACTATATCCATTCCTTGGATGCCTAATCTTTGTGCAGTTAAATTAAATATGTAAATAGTTTGATCAGCATTAAAAAAAAAACTTAAGCGGAGAAAGGAGAATTTTCTCCCCTTTTGTCTCCCTCCGGAGCAGCTGGTTCTACTGCTTTTCAATTAAACTGGATTGGAGGTAGTCAGCCGGAAGTATATAGTCGTGGAGGAGGAGCCACGCCTTTGTCTTGCAGTCCGTGCCCCTTCGGCCAAGAGATTAACCCAATCGGTCACTGAATCTGTCTGATGTCCTGAAGTAATAATAAAAGAGAAATAAATTCTACAGAGTTCTCACAGAATTATCTTTTTCTGCATTATATTGTGGATGGGTCATCAGGCTGAATGTCCACATTATTGCATTTTGCACAAAGGGAAATCTGTAAAAAGTGAAGCCCCTTCTGGAAATGCAACAATAGTATATCAATATCAGTAATATCTGGGATGTTATTTTCAGTTTCTGTATGGCAGCTGCTTTCAGCAATGGTTTCTATGAAATGTGCGGCCTACCATTACGGACATCCTTAATAATGCTGCATGTCAGGCAGTTATGCTGCTCTTGCTAGCTCTGGAAATTACTTACCAGTATGTTTGGGGTAATTTTTTCCTGTCCTTTGAATAGCTCTAACCAAGAACTTGCATTTCTATGTCCACATCCCTGGCTTCCTGTAGTTTCGTGTTCTGGCTTCCAGCCATTGAGAGAGGCTGGGGACGGGAGTGAACCTCAGACTAGAGTGATGCTGGAATGCGGCCGGCTGGTTTGTTGCGTCAGCCGGCAAATTTGAGATCAGCCAATCGGCGATCTCAAATCTGCTGTATTGGCAGCAAAAATCTTTTTTTGTCACTGCCACAGCCAGTAGCATCGCCTGAGGCATAGAGGTTTTAGTGGGGTTTGGTTTGCTTTAAACTAGTACCTAGTAATTTTTTGTTAGCTCACACAAGTTTTTTTTAGTGAAATACTAGTATATTTGTGGGGGACAACGCTGTAGTCACTACTATAAAGAGGGCGTGCCAAAGGCTTTTCATGCTCTCTATGGCAGGTAGCTGTTTGTCAAGGTGCTCACTGCTGAACCATATTGTGGGCCTACATATCGTGGTATTCTAACAAGGGACCTTGTAAATTTTGTCCAACCAGTCTAGGACAAAAAGGCTGCAGGTGAAAAAGGAGTGTATTAATGCTTTTTATTTTTTGCCTGCACTGTCCTTTTTTTCTGTCCCTGTCGGTTGGAATCACAACCTCCTGACCTGCAAATAAGGTCAGTCAGTTGAGTTGCTAAATTTTCTTCGTTTTAGTAAAAACAAAGTGTTTTGAAGGCATACAAAAGTAGATTGCTTTGGGCCCAATTTCTAAAGGAATTTGGGCCCAAAGCAATCAGTTCTGTTATTTCTGGACACTTTTCAAAATGTTGGTGATGCCAATCATCCTCAGTCATGAATACTATAGAGTAAATCTACTTTTGTATGCCTTCAAAACACTTTATTGTTTTTACTAAAACGAAGAAAACTGAGCAACCCAGACTCGGGAGAAAAGATTCCTTGTTTTTATTCAGTCTGACAAAAGCAGAGAATGGATAATGTGGATCATTAACAGCAAATCACTCATGTCCATCTTTTTTTTTGCCACAATCTCAGATTTGCTCGCTGACTGCAGGAAAAAACAAAGTTTCAGCTCTGAGCAGAGCTACACTTGAGGAAAGGAAGCGATAAAGGAATGTTATTGATACATTTTCTCAGTTTCCCTTTAATAAACTGATCAGTTATAATAGACATTGTGAAGCCATAATGAACCTTACTTTTAACATATCTGCCACATACATACTGTCACTAAAGTGATGTTTGTTGCTATTGCTGTCAGTAACCTAAACTTACAGCCCATCACCTGCCCCATCTAGCTCTGTAAGTGCTAATACTAACACTTACTGCACATTACATAACTAGTTTTTCATCAACCTTTTCGAGCCAGAAAATCTAACAAGACAAATCTCTCTCTCTCTCTCTCTCTCTCTCTCTCTCTCTCTCTCTCTCTCTCTCTCTCTCTCTCTCTCTCTCTCTTTTATATATATATATATATATATATATATATATATATATATATATATATATATATATAATAGGGATTCTAACAGGTTTACCAGAGCAGCCAACATTTTTACCCTTTCTAGAAAACCCGTCCCTTTATCTTCTGGCCATGTTCGTAGTTCAAAATTGTTACCTTTTTATACTGGTCCCACCCACAAGAATATACCGTATTCAAAATGAGTAAATGTTATCTTTTCCACTTCATTAAGAGAGGGAGGGGCTTAACACAGTCTGTATGCCTGAAAAAATATGCACGGTCAGTTAGTGTGGGATAACCCACTTGTGCCTCACCAGTGTCTAGTGGGTCAAGTGGGTTATCACACGTTGACAGGCCTTGCAGGTATGTGGTTTCTTGCATATATACAGTAACCTACAAAAGTGAGAACACCCCTCAAACTTATGTAAATTTGTTATTATAATATTGAATGGTATGACAATTCGATACAATGTAAAGTAGTAGCTTATACATTCTCTAGAGGAAGTTAGAGGAGTGCAAGGTCTCTAACATCCACCAGCTCCATGATGTCATCATGGAGGAGTAAAAGAGGATTCCAGTGGCAACCTTTGAAACTCTAGTTATCTCCATGCCCAAGAGAGTTCAGGCAGTGCTGGAAAACCATGGTGGACACACACAAAATACTGACACACTGAGCACATTTTGGCCATTCCGACTTTAGACATTAAAGGGATTCATTGGGCAGATTAAATACAAAAGGTTGCTTACCTTTTGTCCAGTGTAGCAGGCCCAGTCTGTCGGTCAGTAACTCACCTGATCGCTGGATCCGAGCCCCTGTTACAGCCGCCGCATCCTGTACTATCTGGGAACTCGAACATGTAGACACGTTTGATGGTGGGTTGCTATCAAGACTCGCCATCAGTCACAGAGTGCTGCCCTCTCCATTTATTGCAATGGAGGTAGTGACCAAGGCCTGACCTGCCCCCTCCATTGTAGTGAACGATTACTGGCGATGTGGTCTGGCACAGAGGCTCCAGTGGCTGAGTTCCAGCAATCAGGTCAGTTACTGATTGACAGACTGGCACTGATCAGCTGTGCGAGACGAAAGGTAAGTACACTTTTGTTTTTTTTCTATTTGCCCACTGAATTACTTTAATGCCTCTGTGTTGTTATTTTGAGGGTGCACTATATTTACAAGCTGTGCACTGATTATTTTACATTGTATCAAAGTGTCATATCTTCAGTGTTGTGCCATGAATAGATATAACATATTTACAAAAATGTGAGAGGTGTACTCACTTTTGTGAGATACTGTAGCTTTGCGTATTAAAACTGTTCAGAAACAACTGTTCAGAATCAGGATTCTAATAGCGCCATGTCATGACCCTTTGCCTCCATTTTATGGCTACAGTCTAGCAAAGGAAATCATATCTAATAACCGTGGCAGAAAGATCTCTAATTTGACAGTGCGATCATGCCGTTTTCTATACAAGCATTCAATAACCCCTAAATATCATTGCCTTTCAACTTCTGCCTGCTTGTATCTGTCTTTTGTAGGGAGTCGACAACCTGTGGCTGAATGATTTGTTGTGCCATTTATTTTACCTAAGGATTTTTTTTTCCTGCTAGATTTTGAAGACAATCCTTTGCTTCTATTGGATTACAGACAGGCTCTGGACAGCCTCAGCTGCTGCATAGCATAGTGATATTTTAATTTACTGGGCAGACATGTTTACTGTGTACTGTGTAGTTTATGAGTGTTACCATAAATGAGGTAATCGAACATTTTGGTTTCCATGTGTTAAACATTACATGAGCTAATGCAGCTGCACCCACCCACTAACTATGTTAAATATACCTCATTTAAGCCAAAGGCTTTATACTGCAATCTGAAGTTGACAACTTTAGACTGTTAGGTGATTGTATCAAGCAGCAAAACAAGCAAAGGCTTTTCTGTCTAGTTCTGACTGCAAAAAAGAGATTTTATATTATTTCTTGTGCTGCATATGCTAAAGTCAAGCTAGGCCATGCTGTGGATAAGGCTGAAATAAATGTTTGGTTTAGCATGTAGCTTATTTGTCATCCTTGGGTTGTGATGGGGTTGGGCTGTGTAGTCTTATGTAATGGAGAAATTGAAATAAGAAAAGTTGTCTCCAAAGTTTTTCTTGTAATGTAAAATTCTGTTCAGTAGTGTTATGTTGAGTTTTTGAAATGTTATTTACAAATGTTAATGTCATCCATGTTGTCCACATACACCTGTAGAATGTTAATATGCATACTGCCTTTGCATTTTCTGTATGCATTGTAGTTAACAGCGCCTGGTCTTCAGTGGACCTCAGCAAGAGTAAGATCTACTACCCCATGCATGCCTTGTACCCACTCAACACCTCCCTGTCTCTATTCAGCATTCATCTCAAACAGTTGCATGTATCCCAAAGCTTTGGTGGTTTTGATTTAACACCTTGTCCCTCTTTGCACACTTTAATACTAACTAAAGCACTGTGGTGCCCCGCAACTCAATTTGCTAGATCAGTGGCAACCTTCACTACTGTTCATGGTTCCTTTTTCAGTTCTAGGACATTGTGGTAGCTTTCTCAGGAATAGTATGGCTAGTTGCATGAGTGTGGTATATTGCCATATGTTCTGTCTTTTCACCATATTGCCATCTAAAATGTATTATGCAGTATATTGGCAGATGCATGCCCAATCGTTATGTCGGTTCACTAGGGGACCCCCCACTGAGATGTCTGTAATTGAGACATTTACATAACTTGCCCTGTGTTGTTTCAGCCATCCATGTAACCTTCCATTGGTGCTTTAAGATATTTCAAAGTGACTTTTTGTTTCATAGAGAGATCTTTTAATTGTGAGCTCAATGCTTGTTGTTTTCTCATCCATGTGCCTGCAACCAATGGGGGTTTTCTTTAGGACAAGCGTAAGCAGTAAATGCACTTGGTCAATGATAGGTCTTTTCAGCTGTGTCAGTCATTCAGTCAGGGATGCCCAAATGGTGGCTGTAGAATTTACAGTGTTTTGTTAGTTTAATCCATACAAAAAAAAATACAAAAAACATTTGCAAGTAAAAATCACAGTACAACTATTATATCATAGAAACTTAGAGCTTTTTCAAAAGAACTACTGAAAGAGGTCATCAGCAGAGTTCAAACATAAGGTAGTGGTATGCTTTTTCATAGTATGCCAGAGAGGTAAAAAAATATATACAAACATTTGAAGGACTCTGCAAGTGAGCGATTTACAGTTCTGCTTTCCCAGGATCGAAGCAGACTCGCACTGTATAGATCTGCCCATCTGCCCAATTACCTGATGTATAGCACATCAACAGATACTCTTTTTCTTTTAACTGTCTCTTTCTTGAGCCATCTTCCAAAGTTAGAGAATGATAAATGAGACCCAAGCATGAGAATGTGAGCTAATTCCTAAACATGTCATCTGGTATATAAACAACTGTTCCCTTATACCTTTAACTGGGCTCATGCCTTCCCGTCGCAGCCCTGTCATCTAAATATAGCCACTAAATGTAGTTTAAAATGTTTGACGCAGACTTGTGTTTAGACCTTAGTTACATAGTCATTTATTTTTAGTTGTTTACAGTATGGACAATTATCATATTTTCAGCTATAAACTGGGACTACCTAAAGTAACTAAACTCATGTCACATTATTTTTACCACTTTTTATCAGGTTATCTGAGTTTAAAGGATTTCATGCCTAAAACCATTACAAATGGCCTCTGGTGTCTTACAATCACAAAGCAAATGTGTCATTTTTGACTATCGGTTGCTAGGGTTTAAAATGTTTTTTTACAGTACACTATCTAAGAGCTTATTAGAATGTTGAATAAATATGAAAGCCATTGTATATCCTGCTGGATTTGATTTTTAATTCAAATTGTCTTCCTCTAGAAGTGTGTATGAATTATTTTTGAGGGGCCCTCCAATTACAGTATGGATTTTCTGTTGCATGATTCTTTTAGTCTAAACGAATAAAACAGAAAGGTGAACCCTGGATCTCCACAAAAACAATAGAAAACATTGGTTTCTATAGATCCTTTGTAAAATATATCCCTTTTGATTTTTAATCAAGCAAGTCAGGACTTGATCAGCTCTGTGGGTAGAACATAGGGGGCCAATACCTCAAAGAACGGTGAAGGCTGTGAACTTATTCACGGTTTGACTGAGAGACACACTAGGATTCAAGGAACCTGTCTGTAAGCAATATTCAAAGCAACGCTTTCCTATATTTATCATAATACCTGTTTACTGTGGCCTAAACCAGAAAGGAATTTCAGCCATGCACTGATGTTAATTGGCTTTATTATTATTCCAGAGGATGTATTTGTCCAGCAGACACTTTTATCTACTCTAAAATATGAATTCCAAATCAGGGTGGTGCAATGCTTGTATAAGCTCTTATTGGTGATATCACAACAACCCCCGGCCAAAACTCAGCCCTTTTTTTAAAAAAGGAGAAAGAACTTTTTAACACCATTACTGCTTTGATAAAAATCTGTTTATTGGTTGTAATAGAGTTGGCATCCTCTAATACAAGATTGGAATGTTTGAAGTTGACCCTTTCAAATTTCTCAACAGCAGAGTTGTCAAATGTAGGTGACAAAAGTCCCAGCTTGTGTGTTTGATCACATAGACCACAGATGATTAGTTGAGGTTGTATGATCATAGTCATCACTCAGTAACAGCATCAGATGGTGACAAGGGGTTCCAGCAGCTCAAATCAGTGATACAATAATTACGTGGGGCATGATTGCTTGGTGGAGGCTATGGAAAAGTATGTTTTGTTGTTGTGAATCGCTACATTAGCTCTGTATGTTCCCCACAGTATTTTTGTTTGCAGTGAGTAAGGCGAGTTGGCTGTTATGGACTCTACCCTTTAGGCATCTATCAAGCAGGTCTTCCATCTGAAATGTAAGCTTGGCTCGTATAATTGGTTGGGGATATTAGCAGCTATGTTTTGCCATGACAAATCTTGAAAAGCCATTTTAAGGGGCTACTTCTGTGTCCTTATTGAGATCCTAATTTGACACAATGAAGCTCAAACCGCTAAAGGGGATTCATTCACTACACTAAGCCAGCCTATATTGGCATTATAAGCATACTAATACAAACATTTGGTAAATGTTTAGGCATGCTCTGAGTCTGAGCAGAGCTGAAGCATTATATATGTATAATAAGGTATATGTATTCTATGTTTTGTCCTTTTTTGTTCTGCTGTTCTCTTTTGTTCTGTTGCATATCTCATTACTGGTAAAAACCGGCTATTTACATATTGTAGTATTTGCAGGTTAATGATAACAGTTATATAAGGATACATCTAAGCAGCAGCTTAGTGATGTGTTGTTACTGAATTAGTTGCCCTATGCATATTATCAGATATATTTTAGGAGAACATACAGTAAGTTTGATAATTTTGTTGAAAAAGTGTTTTAAATGTAACAGTGTGCAACTTTGTAGCTTCCATAAGTACATTTGGCTTCCTATTGCTGTCATATCACTAGAGCCAGCAGTATTTTTCTGCTACTCCTTCTAATATAAGCTATATCTCTAGAGGAAATGTTTTTTGGTAGTTTTACTAAACTTGTGACTTTTCTCTGTGACCATGTGCAAAGTACACCTTAATTTATCTATCCAGGTCTTGGTCTTGATCACAACTTCAGTCAGCATTATTCTCGGTGCTCCATGTCAGAAGTCACTTGTTTATCTGGTACAAGTATGGACGTTTTACTGCTGCTAATGAGGGTCTTCCAGTGAAGAGTGCATGCTATATAAGACAGGCCTATTCCTTTGAGGCTCATGCATTAATCTACCATATAGTGCACATAGTATTTGGAGGGAAGCTATACGATGAAATAAATCTGCTGGCTCTACAGAAATATTGAAGGTTCATTAGCAGCATGATGCTGCACTTCACAAATAACAGTGTGACATCTTCAGTGTGCTCCACTTTGTGCACCCATTGTGCTTATATATTATACTAGGTTAAACACATTGAAATATACATTTGTTTCATTTAGTTACTTAATAATACAAATGTCCTATAAGGAGATATTTGCCTGCCACTGCTTTCAGGCCTGATAGACAAAGGCTGCTTTATGACAGTAAAGAGCAGATTTTTCTCTTACAGGTATGCATGATTATATAAAAGAAAATAGAGTGAGAAATAACCTTAAAAATTAAGTGTAAAATAATCCTGGGATTCTGCAATGTTCTAGCCATTTTTAACTACATACGTAGTTTTTACACCTGTATGACCATTTTTTCTCAGCGCAAAAGACCTATCGGCATTAAATACAATAAATATATATATATATATATATATATATATATATATATATATATATATATTAGGCATGGTAGGCCTGTTTATTAAATCTATTTTACATTTTACTGTACCCACCCAAGTGCCCCATGTCTTTAATCCTTTGTCCATTGCTGGGCGTTATCTTCTTGCAGGTGTGATGGGTTCATAAGCTAACCATTTTTTCATAGGGACAAATCTAGGGCATTTAAATTGTGACAGCTTAACACATCGTTGGGTTAATTTTTGATAATGACAACACTGGTCACATATCATACAAAGTTAGAGCTCCCAAAAATAACCTATTGATTTGTTAAGCTTTCACAATTTCAACATCCCAAATGTTTCTCTGTGAAAAAAGAGTGGCCAATGTGTCCTCTGGTCTTTTTACCCTGGCAATCCCACCAGGGGTAATGGTCGAGCCTTGCCTCTGGGGATGACTGAGTCACTGTGGTTGTCTGGTTAATACCCTCTGTGGCCCTTACCTCTACAGTAATCCAGGAGAGCATTGGGCCTGTGCCAAAGGGCGCTGGTCATTTGCTAGGGAACAATCACTCAGACTCTATGCCATGGTTTACCGTGAAGGGAGGGCACCCCCTACACCATTTATTAAAGCCTTGCAGTGCCTTACATCACAAGCTGTCATTTGATATGGGGGAGCTATGTTACTGAATATAGCTACTACATGTAGCATGTGTTTGGTATGGAGAACCAGAATGCAGAATTGTTTGGCTTCAAGAAGGAACACCGTTTGATGCATGGGGGTGCCATCCTGGAATGTCTGTTTTAAAGGCTGCATGCTGACTGGTGAAAGTAATTGTGGTTAACCCCTAAAGTTCACATATGTCTCATATGAAAAATTGGGAATCATGCCAATTAGTTGGTGTACTATTGGATATGAGCAGCAACCTGTATCTGAGTGAGATTTGTAATTTTAAAATGCAAAAAAAAAACCTCCCCAAAACGAAAAAAAAACCTCCCCAAAACGAAAAAAAAACCTCCCCAAAACGAAAAAAAAAACATGTGCCCTGGGCAACAGTTGAGCTACATAATTTTTTCAGTGATTTTTAAAAGAATTTGGGAACTGTGTCCTGTGGGCTATGTAGAAAGGGTGATTTTTTTCCTGCCTGACCCATATAGTGCTGTTTTTCTGGAAGTAAAAAATAATCCTTACCTCATTAGAAAAATTATGTACCTTGCATTCAAAATGCCCCATGGCAAAGGGTAATATTGAGTGCAAGCAAAAAAATCTCCAAAATAGGATTTATGCTAACCCCCCTCCTTCCAGAATTTTATGGAGAAATTACAGCAATATTTTTGTATAATATGTTTTTATTGAGGTTTATAGGTATAATGATCTTACACATACATAGTAAACTAGTAGGTAACTAGTACGGATTTTCAGCAACTATTAGAAAGTCATGTTACATCCATATAAATATTACTTTCTGTGTCCTCTTATTCTAGCTAATTGCTAATTACTCAAAGTGCTAATTACTCAAAGCTAACCAATAAGGGTGTGCCCAAGAATACTATAAGGTCTAAATGAGAAACAATAGAAGGAAGGGGAAGTACACATGAAAGAGAGAGAGTAACAGGGGGAAGACCAGCAGCAATGTTCTGGAAGCTGAGATCCTCAGGTTTCTTGTTGCAGTTTATGGTTTTGTGGCAAGATTATGGCCTAAAAGGCTTCCACGTCCTTAAAGTTATAAGAGTCAAAGTAGTGTCTGGAATCCTAGTGTGTTCCCATAAGACAACCAGAATGACCAGTTTATAATATATTTTTGCATCTTTCCCTCCAAGACCAGTTCCTCCATTCTCCTGATATTTTCTATCACCTGTACACATTCCACAATGGTAGGAGCGGACTGGGGCCGCCAGTGGCACAGAGTCACTAATCTGGTGCCTGTGAGTATGACCTTGCTTAATAGTTGAGACTGGTCCCAGTATCATGGACAAGAGGGCAACCTGAGGGTTATTGTGGATAGTTTCTGTGGTCAGGATGTTATATATGGCAAAGATTTGGACCATAGCCACCTTACAGGGGGAATTCCCACCAAATATGCGTCATAGTGCCCTCAGCTCCCCCACATCGCCAGCATTTGATCGAATCGGCACCTCCAAATTTGATAAGGTCTACTGGACGCTTGTACCAAGGGCCAGAGTTTTATAGTTTATTTTCCTGTGCAATGCAATCCAAAGATGGTTTGTGTGTTAACAGAAAGCTTTTTTCCCACTCCTCCGTCTCCATCTCCCGACCCAGATCCACCACCCATGGCCTGGTGAATTTGAGATTCTCGGGGGTACATACTGCAGTACCTGAAAGAATAGTGAGAGAGTATGGGTAGTTGTCGAATTTGTCTTTAGAATGTTTTTGAAGGGAGTTAGAGATTGAGTCAGGGAGAACAGTGGAGAGTATGTGTTAAGCAAAGCTATGAGTTGCCTGTGAAGAAGCTAAGATAACTTCTGTCCTGGGGCCCGAGCCTGGAGATCCTGCAAGCTGGGAGGGCTGCCTCCATGCAACTTATCTCCTAGTCTAGTCCCCTGTGAGCTTTGGAGTTACCGTGGTGGAAGCAGTCGGATAATCTCATTAAAACAGCCACAGTGTGGTATAGTTTAAGGTCCTGGGCGCCTAGATCCCCTTCCCCCTTAGGTCTAGATAGGGGAGGAAGTCTTATTCTGGGCTTCCTGTTGTTCCACACAAATTTGGAGAAGGCTCTCCTTAGTGTCTTAAAGAAACAACTTTTAGGGGCTATAAGGATGGCCTGAAAAATATACAGGAAGTGTCAAAGTATATCCATTTTTAGAATGTTTATACAACCCAGCCAGGAGTACTGTTTTTTAGTATAAGATTCAAGGTTGTCGTTTGACTCTTATACTAAAGATTTTGAATAAAAGTGGTGCATAATTCAACTTAAATAAGCTATCTAAGTCAGAGGGAAGTTGAATTCCCAGGTATTTGATAGATTCTTCTTGCCATCTGAAAGGGACGTTCATCTGCAGTAATTGTTGGGTGTCATTTGGTTAGGAAATATTCAGGGCTTCAGTTTTCAATTGACTTTGAAATTGCTGAGACAATCGCATTTGGCGAGAGTGGCAAACTATATATCCGACTGTTAGCATAAACAAGCAAAATGTCAAAGCATCAAAACAATTATGTTAAAGTAGGCAGTAAATATCTAACGGGAGTATGCTGGGTGGTTCGGCGGCTGTCTAGGTTAAAGCTGACCTTCTGCCTGAATAAGTGCATATGTTATATACACCCTGTACATACAGATTGCTCACATTAAAAATCATCCTACCTGCATCTGCTGCATGTTATGAGCCTTTAAACATCAAAGATTGTGCCTCATGGAGTATCAGGCAGCCTGCAAACAGGAAGTGCCTTTTGACAGTGTTGCTCTGCATTCTGGGATTGCTGTCCTTTCCCTGACCCCAGCTCTGCTCTGTCTGTGCAAAGCACAGCTAAAACCCTGCCCCTGCACTTTATCCCGCTCTCCTCTCCTCAGTATGTGCGATGCTTCTGATCATCCGAGTCATGTACAGAGTTGCAGCCCTGTGGGGGAAAAAATAATAAATAAATAACTAAAAACTTAAAATATATTAATTTTAGATGCTGGGGAATAGTGTTTTAAGGGTTTGGGCCTTTCATTAAATCATGCTGAAGGTCCGGCTTAAACCAGTGTGTCTGGGCAGGTGGGCCCGTCCCCTCCAAATCCACTTCCCAGGCGCCTTTCATGGCCTTATTGATCTCTTCGGGGAGGCGGATCCAAGCTGAAGTCCAGTCAGGGAGGTCCGCTTTGTTTTGTGCGGTGAAGAGTCCATTGTCCTTGTGAATAATAAGTTGAAACTGGAGTTCCCACTTATATGAAGCGTTAAGTTCATGCAATTTGCCAAAGGGTGCAAGATCCTTCTCATGCCTAATGTATGGTACGAAAGCTCTGGAAGGATTTGTATCCTGGAACCATTCCGCTCGATTTGGCAACGCTCCCAAGTTTTACGAAGGATGTCTTGTACCATCAGATTGTAGGAGAACGTTGGTAAATTGCTGTTGTTGGGTACACAGCAAGTTTTCCGAGGCTACCATCCGACTTTCATAGTCTGTACTGGAACTTTCTGGCTTGCAGACTCTGGTATCTAGTGCTGATGTTTGTTGCACAACCTTTCATGTTGCCAGCTCAATTCTCAGAGCAACTACTTCCAGGTCTTCCTTGAGGTCTGCTTTAGAGAGGAGAAACTGAAAGAGCAGCAGAGCTTGAGGTTGGGTTCTAGGTCTGGCAAGGTGTCTGGAAGTTTGAGTGTCCTGGGCTGAAAGTTGGATGCGTTAAGTCTCCTGTCGGGTATGGGAGCCCTCCGTCTCTCTCAGGGCTTTCGCATGTGAATTGGAGGACCATTCTAGCTGCAATGTGGTGACAGTACAGGGTTGCATAAGGGTGAATGACCGGGCTCCTCTCCTGTACCCGCTACGGCCCTCCCCACCGGTGGACGTGGAGATCCTGGAGCTAGGAATACATTGCCAAACAGTTCATGTAGAAGGAGCTGCTGCATCATCTCTGAAGAAAGGTGCTTGTCTGCATGTCTCTCCTGGGCAGCCTCTCCTGGGCAGTGACCCCCCCCCCCCCCCAGTGTCTGGGGACAGTTGCTGTGACCTGTGAGAGCTGCGGGAGGCCTTCTTTGGTCTCGTTAGGTGCTGGGAGCTTCGCTGGACTTGCATCCGTGGAGAGCCTGGGGCCCGTCCCTCCCCATCCTCCAGGGGCATTGGGGTATGATGCTGCCTAAAAGCTGCAGGAGTCACTTGCGATCAGGGAGTCTAGGATAGCTGGTTCTCCCTGCACCTACCGCCACCACTGCTGTTGCCAGGGGGCCAGGGTCTGAGTGCCCTCGCTCTCTTTTACTTGCGCTGCCTTCGGACTCATTGTCCTTCCCTCTCCTGCTCGCCTCCTGGTTCCTGACCATTTCTTTCCCACCACTGCCTCAGAGTGCGGTGTGGCTTCTGCGACAAGGAAGCAGTCTGTCCCGGCTGCCGGTTGCCTCCTGCTGCCTTCTTTTTTCTATTGCCCCCCATTTAGGGCATGTTGGTCACCACAAATTGCCTTCGGGATGTAATAACGTCCTGGGTTGTTTGAAACCTCACAAACGAGTCTCTACTCTGCCATGTGTAGGCCACGCCCCCCCAGCAATATTTTACATTTGATTGGGCTGATCCAAGTCCGATATAAAATTAACATCTGGAGGAGTTATATGTTGTGGTGTTACGCACACCTCTGTTTAAGTAATGTGATGCATATCTATGTGAATCATGTACTAAGTGTACTGTACCTATACTGCAATCTTAATAAAAATAATAAAAAAAAATGACAAGTATAATTTGGGAAAAAGGTTAAACCTTTTCTGTCTGATCGTGTCTTAGTATATGGAAATCATTGGCTGCCAAGTGATTTGGTGCTCAAAAGCCTTGACATTAATGTTCAAATTTCATAGTCATTTAAATTATAAGGTTGCACTTCTTATTTTGATTATTATTAATAATAATGCTTAATATTAATAGTAATAATAATAGCCAAAGAGTATAATTACATCTGGTAAGTGAAATAGTTGTAACTTTAGTGCTGGGCTACTGATGGGGAGCATTAAAAATAAAGCTTTCTGTGTATCCTCAGTATAAAGTATACATTTTTGCAGGAATGCACATGGATATGTGTCATGGTACTGTGTGTGATGGTTTCCATCATTCTGACTTTAGATGGTTTAAGTTTTAACAGTTTTCAGATTTATATAGTTTTTGTTTGGCTGTCAAAACATTTAATTATATCTTGCTCAAAGGTGTAAAGCTGTCAAATAAATCTGAGTCTTTGCATAAACATAACAGAATGTGCTACCACCGTGCTACAGTGAGTGGGCTGTGGCAGTTTTCTTTCTTGGTGTAGGCAGGTTTTGAATGTTTCTGGTGGGCATGCTTTAATCATTATTAACATGAGAGAGTGCAGAAACACAGTACTGTATTTGTCATGCTTTTTTCATGCCAGTCCATATACAAGGGGAAATTATTACTTCACAAAGTCACTAAATGTATATAAATCTATAAAGAAAGCCGGGCAAATGGACAGATGAGAATCTAATGCATGTTTGCCTCTCTGAATGCAATATTATTTTAAAAGGCAGAGACACATACACCCTTACTGAAATAAATAAATAAATATATATATATATATATATAGCCATAACGTGTTTTTAATTGCCATCCCCTTTTCCTTTAATCACAAATAAAATTAGATGGCTATCCTCTCAATTCCTTTGTGAATTAGTCTATACTACCTCTTTAGAACGATAACTTTGTTTTGATATTTAAGCTTCCTTTAGTTTAGCGTCAGGCTGCACATACTGATTGTGGGCATGCATGAGCAATTGGGCACCACTAGCCCAATGTACGGGCATGTGTGCCTATCAATTATTTTCTAATAATCTCAAGTACCATCTGGGTGGTTCATAGGGGTTGTTGGTCACATAAACCTGTTTTAAGAAGACACCAAAAATCTTTAAAGTGAAACACATAAATAGTTTCCATTTCCTTTTGGAGCTGTTTTGTAGTTATGAAGCAAATTGGGTTTAGGTAATATAGATGGCAGGGGTCAAGTTGGGGTGAAGATAAATATGCAGCTTCGCTGAGTAACACCTGAAATGCTCTCAAGTACCACCTGTGGTGGTCTAGAGAGTTCTGTCTGTGCTTGTATGTAAGCACTACTGGTTGAAGCTCCAACCTATTGAAGCTTGCCCTGATGTATAAAACAACAATAACTGATTATTGAAAATTGCTGTTTTATCAGCCTACTTGCTTCTAAACCTTGTACTTGTGAATGGATCTCTTGTTAAAAGCCAAGCTTTCTTCTAACTACAATTTGATCTAACTTGCTTGAATCTCGATCTCATTCTTTTTTTCCTGTCTATGACTTTTGCTTGTGTCTTTGCTTTCAACCCTAAAGTGCTTGGCCTGATCCTAATGAATCTTGCCATAGACAAAGACATCTGTTCCTGCTGGTGGATGACCGGGGTGTTTCTGCAAGCAGTTTCTCCCCACTACCGTGGTGAACAATTACATATCTCATAGCTCATAGCTGGGTAGTCAGGTTTTCTGTGATTCTCTTCTCCTGACACAAACGCACAAGCTAAAATTGTTTAAACTCTCCTTCTCATCCTGGTTATGTCATTTCCAACTGCTCCCCCTGAGGTACAGATAGGTAGGTTTAGAATTATCTTTTTACTCTGGCCATCCAACTGCTAAACAAGTAACTTGGGGTCTATGTTTAGAAAGTTTTGCTTTTTGATCTTCCTTGTATAAATAGGTTGTAACCAAACTCCTCTATATCTTATTACCAGTGTCTCTAGCCAAAAATATATGTATGAAAGTATGTACTTTGTGAGTCTTATTCCACTGGCAAGTCCTTGTGGACTAGGGGAATCCATAGCAAGCACCAGGTACAACAGTGTGTGCTGTGATTTCCAATCCCATAGCTTACAGAGAGTTAAAATGATGGGGTAGATAAGGTTTTAAGGCTAAATATTTCCTATTTTTCTTCTAATCCATTCCAGACCCTCCTAATCCTTACACTTGGGGGTTACTTCCTGCCCGAAGGGTGTGACTGCAAGACAAAAAGGTGTGGCCCCTCCCGGCCCATAAGTAGCAGCTGCCTCTTAACTAAACCAGTTTCATTCTTGCAGTTGAGTTGACTATGAAGGTTGCTTGAAGTTCTCTCTTAAGGATTGGCAGCAAGCGGGGGAATGCACCCTGTCGGCTTCCTGCACAGCCTTATTCCCACGGATCCCCCGGACCCATTTGCCTCCCACAGCTTTGCTGTTCAGGGGTCCGTGAAGGTAAGGTGAAGCACCAGGGTCTTGGGCGCTTGCAGAGTGTATACGCTCTGGGCTGCAGGCTTTCCTTGAAAAGCACGTCAGCCGCAGGTTTTTGTCTGGTGTACCTACTGAGGAACTGTGTGTAATTTATATACTACCCACCCTTCTTCCCACATGTTTTTAGGTTTATTTTTAACTTTTTCAAATTTCGCGCCTTCGGCTTTAAGGGGCTTGTTTTTTTCTGTGGTGACGTCATGTCGGGGGCGTAGCCGGGGGCAGATGCGCGATGCTGCTTTCCGGCTTTCATTTGCGCTCTCTCCGGCATTAACCTTTTCGCTGCCAGCCTACATGCAGCTTTTGTCACCCTCTGTTGCCAGACCATGTTTCACTATTTTGCGCTACACATGTTCAACTGTGATTTTTGAAAGGATTTCCAGGGATTTCCCAGGAAAATTATATATTGTTTTTTTCAACAGAGTCTGGGCTTCAACATGAAATGTCTTGTTTGGCCTTTTTTGTAGTGTATTCTCAATACTTTTTTGTGAAATATATGCAAAAAAAAATAAAATAAAAATCTCTTTTTTGCAATTTGTAGTGTTTTTTTGTAATAAAAAATGTAAGTTTGTCAATAAAATTTTATTGCGTGCGTAACCCCAATTTTTCCCAGTCACAGCGGTACCACATATGTATAGGTAGACACCCTTTCCTGCCCAGGAGACTCCTCCAAACTGAAACGGAGCTTTAGGAGATTTTCAGATAAAATACAAATGCGCTATGCACACCTTGCAGTTCTTCCAGAAAAACAACCCTTTACATTTGAAATACCCCCCACAAACTATATGTAAACTATATATATCTGGAAGTACACACCTCAAGCTTTCTAGGCGTACCAAGCTTGTTTATGGGCTTAGTTTTCTGGAAGCAATCCCTCAATGTTTTCTTTGGTTGCACAAAGTTTCCCTAAAAAAGAATAAAACGGAAGAATCAAGCCACATTTTCAAAAAAAAACTATATGCAAACAAGAAATAACAAGTAAAATCTCTAAAAGCAACATGCCCCGAACAGAACAATACCCAACATGCATAGGTACTGTCAAGGGAAGAGTTGGCAAACACCACAAAGTAAAGCGTGCGCGTAACAGTAATTTTACTTGAAAATTTCAGCTCTGCAGACAAAGTGCACACCTTGCAATTTTTCAACCAAAACAACCCTTTACATTTGGAATATCCCTGATAAACTATATATTCCCTGAAAGTACACATGTTAAACTTTCTAAGAGTAGCAGCTTGTTGTAGTAGGCTCACCTTTATGGAAGTAATCCCTCGAAGAATTCTTAGGTTGCACAGGGTTTCCCTAAAAAAATGAATAAAAAAACTGAAATAAATAACATGTTTTCCTACAATATAAATATGCAAACAAGAAAAAACAAGCTAAATCTGAAAGAGCAAGGTCCTCCGAGCAGAACAATACCCAACATGCATAGGTACTATTAACTCTTTTAATTGCCAGCCTACTTGAAGTTTTGTCACCCTCTGTTGACAGGTCATTTTTCCCCATTCTGCTTCATGTTTAACCGTGATTTTTGCCGGAATTTCCAGGAAAATTATAGATATATATTTTGCAGCAGAGTTTAGGCTTTAACAAGAAATGTCTTAGTTGTAATTTTTCTACTTTTTTTAAAATATTTTTGTGTAAAAATAACCAAAAAATAAATAAATATTTTTTAGACAATTGTCTCCTTTTATTTTAAATAAAACATTTACTTTATTAGAGAAAACCATATTGCATGTGAAAGCCGAATTTCTCACGATTACAACGGTACCACATATGTATTGGTAGCCCCCCCATTCTTGCCCAGGAGACCCCATAAACTGTAAATAGCACTTTATAACATTTACAAATAAATATTTACAAATAAAATACTACTACTATCCACACTATAAACATAAGGGGTTAATTAAAAAAAATGACATAGGGTCCCCCCTCCTGGAATTTTAAGGGTTAAAAACCCTTAAAACTCCCCAAAACATGATATGGGGTCCCCTTACCCATCATTACCAGCCCTGGGGACTTGTAGAACAGGGTGCAAGGGGGCCAGCTGTGGTGGCCCCCCCACCCTGCAGGCTACAAACCCACATAGCCATGGCCAGGGCTCTTCTGCCGCCCCCTGGGCTTTGGGGAGGCAGGTAATTGGGGTGCCGGGGGTTAACGGCAAGTCACCCGCTAGCCGCAGGTGACTTGCCAGCCCCCCAGCCTTGTGAACTGGTATAGGGATCTCATGGATCCCTTACCAGTTCACAAGGGGTTAAGTGTAAAAAAAAAACACAAACAAGCAGAAAAAAATTTATTTATTTTTTTTAATACTTACCTCCCATTCATCCCTGTGTCCCACGCTAATCAATCTGGCTTCTGCTCTCCTGCTGCAGCTGGAAGCCTTTTATAGTTACTGGGCGACAGAACATAAGGGCTTAATTAAAAAAAAAATACATTGGGTCCCCCCTTACCTGGGGGAGGGGACCCCATTTTTTTTAATTTTAAGGGTTAAAACCCTTAAAAATCCCCTCAAAAAAGGAAATGGGGTCCCCCTTACCCAGCATTACCAGCCCGGGATCAGCTATGGGGGCTTGTAGGAACAGAGTGGAGGGGCCAGCTTTTGTGGCCCCCCCACCCTGCAGCCTACAAGCCCACATAGCCTATGTGGGCCCGGGCTCTTCTGCCCCCCCCCCGGGCTTCGGGGAGGCAGGTAATAGGGGTGCCGGGGGTTAATGGCAAGTCACCTGCGGCTACCACAGGAGACTTGCCAGCCCCCAGCCTTGTGAACTGGTATAAGGGGTCTCATGGACCCCTTACCAGTTCACAAGTGGTTAAATGTAAAAATAAACACACTGACACATAAGAAAAAAAATGACATTTATTTATTTATTTTTTTTTTTACTTTACTCACCTCCGATCCTCTGTCCCCCGGCGATCACCGATTACAGCTGACAGTCTGCTCGGGTGTTTGGAGGAGAGAGCCTGGGGAGGGGGGGGCGATCACAGCCCTCTCCTCCTCCCCACCTCTCTCCTCAAACACCCGAGCAGAATGATTCTTAGTCTCGGGTGCTGGTCTTAAGAAGCCGGCTGCTGGTGACATCACAAGGATGTCACCCGGCCATGGGTACGGCCATGGTCGGTCTCCTCTGCAAACCCCGCTGCTGTATCTTGCCCTAGCCCTAAGGGGGATCTATGGGGGGGCTCTTGAGCACTAGGCCGCTCCAAGGCGTCGCGGCCGGACAGGTGCACCCGAGGGTGCGGTATAAGTGTGGGCCCCTAAAGAATTCAACCCTTGCTCCACCTTTTTTACTCTGGGTCTAGGGTGCCATTGTGTGGAGTTCGTGGTGCATGTGTGGTCGCCAGTTCTGAGGCATTGGGCTGCTGCAGGGGTAAGTGGACGTCGATTGTGTTATTATTATGATTATTATGTCTTTTTTTATTATAATCATTATGGCTGGTATTTTAATACGTTTTTCTCCTGTTTATTTTTTAGATTGGGAAAAAGGATAATAGGGTTGTGGTTCCTCGCAGTCCTCCTTGGGATTGGTATAGGCTTAGGACCTTAGGTCTTTTTTGCACCATGACGGAGGGATTGGGGGATAGTGAGTCCGGCATCCCACTTGAGCAAGGCAGGCTCTGCCCTTTATGTAAGCAAAATCCCCTGGGTGGTTTCAGCACGGTTTGTTCCTCTTGCGCCAGGAGAATTGGTTCAGACCATAATAGGACGGTTGCTCCTGTATCCAGCCCAGCATTAAATTTGGTTTCTTCTGAAGCTCAGCCTCCTCAGGCAGCCCCTAGAGAAGGGGAAGGCAGTGGAGCGCAGGCTGATTTGGCACACAGGTTGGATAATCTGGAAAGACAGCTCTCTTTGGTCGTCCCTAAAATGGCCGCCAATAAGAAGAGGCATTTGAAGCCTGCTTATGATGAAGAGGATTTATTTGCCTCCTTTGGTTCTGAGGAGGAGGAAGAAATTGATGAACCACTCTCAGAAGGTGAGTTACGCTCCGGTGAGGAGGACAGTAATTCTATGTTATTTTCTTCTAATGAAGATCCCTTACTCTCAGACGAAACAGAGAGTTTACTTTCTTCTGTTTTCAAAACTTCAAACATTACCCCTCCTAAGATGGCGAAGAGGGGGAAGGGTGACCTGTTTAGGCCTGTGAGACAGAGGCAGGTGTTTCCGGAGCAGTCGCATTTCTCCAG
Source organism: Gastrophryne carolinensis (assembly GCA_027917425.1). Lineage (NCBI taxonomy): Eukaryota > Metazoa > Chordata > Amphibia > Anura > Microhylidae > Gastrophryne > Gastrophryne carolinensis. Next base: position 160,396,423 of record CM051234.1, read on the forward strand.
GATGGTGTTAAAGGAATGGGAAAACAAGTTGCCTGCTCTCCCTAGGATCCTAGATTCAAGGTATCCTTTTCCTTCTGTTATGGTCATTTCCACCTGAGGTGGACTCTCCTGTGTCAGGCCTGTCCAACACTACTATCATGCCGTCTGCTACTAACGCTTCTTTAAGAGATCCTACAGAGAGACGAATGGATCAGCTGGCTCGCCATGCTTTTGCCATGGTAGGGCCACTATTACGCCCTGTTTGTGCCACGGCTATCGTTTCTTTGGCTTCAAGGAAGAAGGTAAAGCAGCTTATGGGCAGGGCTAAGTCTCGCAGACATGCTCAAGAGTCCTAGGAATTTAGAGCTCGCTTGGATTTTAACACCTTTGCTACATCACTGCTATGGATGATGTGGTCAGGCTAGGTGCCAGAACCTCTGCTCTTCTTATTGCCTTGCGCCGCTCTTTATGTCTAAAACAATGGTCGGCTGATGCTGCCGCTAAAAAATCTCTTATAGATTTGCCCTTTTTGGGGGGCAGACTCTTTGGGGAGCGGCTTGACCGCTGGTCAAGAATGGCAAGCTTCCTCAAAGAAGAAGGTCGGCTCGTCCTTTTCAGAGGCCCTCATCATATCGGCCCTTTCGGATCGGTAGAGGCTCCTTCACATCAAGTTCCCGCAGGGATTTTTGGGGCAGAGGCAGGGTCTGTAATAGGGCCAGTGGCGCTTGGAGAAGCAGGCCTAAGCCTCCAGCCAAGTCTACTTAGGCATGAAGGGGCGCCTCACCCGGCTCTTGCAGTTTGCTCCAATTTGGAGACACCACGTGGCGGATCTTTGGATTCAGGAAGTGGTGTTGTCAGGCTACAAGATCGAGTTTGCAGCCAGACCGCCCACAAGGTTCCTTTGGTCAGGGGCATCCCGGAACCAGTTAAAGGCAGATGCCCTGAGAGCCTCTGTTCTGCATCTTCTTCAGAAAGGGGTAATTTGTCAGGTACCCCTTCAGGAATAAGGTCAGGGGTTTTACTCCAACCCGTTCACGATACCCAAGAAGGATGGATCGGTGCGTCCTATTTTAGACCTAAAGGGTCTCAACAAGTTCATCCGGGTGAGACATTTCCGCATGGAAACTTTGAGATCAGCAGTAAGATCGATTCAGCCCAGAGATCTTATGACCACAGTGAACATAAGGGACGCATATCTGCACATCCCGATTTTTCCGGGACATCAGAAATTTTTAAGATTTGCCCGGGAAGGCCAACATTTCCAGTTTGTGGCTCTTCCCTTCGGCATATCCTCGGCTCCAAGGGTGTTCACCAAGGTTTTGGCAGGTCTCATGGCCATCCTGGGGGGCCAGGGGATTTGCATAATCCCATACCTGGACGATCTGTTGATCTCTGCCCGGTCCCTTCAGGAGATCGAGAAAGACACGCAGACTGTGTTGGCAACCCTAGAGAGGTTTGGCTGGGTGATCAATCATCCAAAGTCGCATATCCTCCTATCGTCAGTAAGGTCTTTTTTGGGAATGACTCAGGACACGGTTCAGGTCAGAGTTTTTCTGCCAGAGCAGAAGGTTCTGCTACTCCTGAGCCAGATAGAGACCTTGTTAGCTTGTCAGCAGCCAACAATTCAGCTAGGGATGAGACTAGTAGGCCTTATGGTGGCCTGCTTCGAAGCAGTGCCCTTTGCCCAGTTTCACATGAGGCCTCTTAAATCTGTTAAGCTGGGATCGGGCCCCGCAATCTCTGGATCAGTCGTTTGTTCTGACTCCCTCAGCCAGGAAATCTCTCCTGTGGTGGTTGGATCCTTTACACCTATTAGTAGGCAGGTCCTTTCTGACACCTCAGTGGCAAATCATTTCCATGGATGCCAGTCTTACAGGCTGGGGGGGCATCTGGCACACCCAGAAGATCCAGGGGAAGTGTGGTCCGAAGGAGAATTGGCTTCCCATAAATCTCTTGGAGTTAAGAGCAGTTTTGCTAGTACTCCAGCATCGGGCCCCCAGTTTAAAGGGGCAGGCTGTCCAGGTCCAGTCAGACAATCGGATGGCGGTAGCCTATATCAACCACCAGGGGGGTACTCGAAGCAAGAGGGCTCTATGGGAAGTAAGCCGGATTCTGATTTGGGCAGAGGAGAATGTTCCCTGCATCTCGGCGGTTTACATCCCGGGGGTAGAGAACCAGGAGGCAGACTCCTTGAGCAGGGGGTCTCTGCGTCGGGGAGAATGGTCTCTCAGTCAGAAGATTTTTCAAGCCCTTTGCCTTCGCTGGGGTTGTGCAGAGGTGGATCTCTTTGCGTCCAGACACAATCACAAACGGCCGAGGTTTATGTCTCTTTCAAGAGACCCCTGGCTATAGCAACGGACGCTCTTGACAACCCCATGGACAAGGTTCAATCTCCTGTATGCATTTCCTCCGCTCCCACTCCTGAGTCGTGTACTAAGGATAGTAGCTCAAGAGGGGGTACCAACCATCCTGGTGGCTCCTCGCTGGCCAAGGAGAAGCTGGTTTTCAGACATAGTAAGGATGTCAGTAGACCATTGGCGCCTGCCAGACGATCCAGAGCTTCTCACACAGGGGTCTCTTCGGCACCCGAATTTACAGATGCTGGCTTTGACGGCCTGGCTATTGAAACCTCGATCTTGTCATAGAGGGGTTTATCAGCCAAGGTTATTCATACCATGATTCAGGCCCGGAAGAAGACATCTTCCAAGATATACTACAGGGTCTGGCGGGCGGTTATCTCCTGGTGTGAGTCCAGGAAGTATTCATGCAGAAGATATTCTGTTTCTAGAATTTTAGAATTTCTGCAGAATGGTTTAGAAATGGGCCTACAATTTAGCACCCTCAAGGGGCATGTTTCGGCCTTATCTATTTTTTTCCTATCGCTAACAATAGACTCAGAACTTTCTTTCAGGGAGTCACTCATGTCCGACCACCGCGCAAGCCTATTTTACTGGTGTGGGACTTAAATCTGGTGCTATCTGCTCTCCAGGGGGCTCCCTTTGAACCTTTAAATGACGCTCCATTGAGCATTTTGACGCTCAAGGTGATGTTCTTGGTGGCAATCACCTCTGTGCGGCAAGTTTCCGAATTAGCCGCTTTATGTATGAAGTCTCCTTATTTTGAGTTACACAGAGACAAGGTAGTTTTTCGGTTTAAGCCTGATTTTCTACCTAAGGTTGTTTCTCCTTTTCACCTTAATGGTGAGGTAGTTCTACCTTCCTTATGCCCAGTTCCGGCTAATGCTAAGAAAAGGTCTCTTCATTCTTTGGATGTAGTCAGAGCCATAAGATATTACATGGCGGCTACAGTATCCTTCCGGAAGTCGGATTTTCTTTTTGTTATATCAGAAGGGGCTAGAAAGGGGCTTCCACCTGCTAAATCCACTGTCAGTAAGTGAATTAGACAGGCAGTGGTAAGAGCCTACTCGGCCAAGGGGCAGGAACCCCCTTTTCGGGTCACAGCCCATTCCACTAGGGCCATTGGTGTTTCTTGGGCTTTTCAGCATCAGGCTTCGGTGGAACAGGTTTGTAAAGCTGCCACCTGGTCCTCGGTTCATACATTTACCAAATTCTACAAAGTAGATGTTAGGGCCTCAGCTGATGCTGTGGTTGGTCGAAAGGTTCTTCAGGCGGTAGTGAAATAAACTACCTGCTGTTCCGCACTGAGGATCCCGCCCATAGATGGCACTGCTTTTGGAGAAGTGTAAGTATTAGGAGGGTCTGGAATGGATCAGAAGAAAAAACACAATTCTGTGATACTCACCTGTAGAATTGTTTTTTCTGGGGATCCATTCCAGACCCTCCGGCCCACCCTTTTTGGGTCATGATCTATCTTTTGATGCCTTTTTGATGGTGTTTAGTCCATTTATTATTTCATTGGCTTTGAAAGAAAAAGAGAAAAAAGATATTTTGAGAGAGATCAAGCGAGTTCGGTGTGAGGTAACATTGTCTCCCATAATGGGGCCTCCCTGCCTGCCTCTGAGTATATGATTTACTGCTTTTTAAGTACTGGTTTAGTTAGGAGGCAGCTGCTACTTATGGGCCAAGAGGGGCCACACCTTTTTGTCTTGCAGTCACACCCTTCGGGCAGGAAGTAATCCCCAAGTGTAAGGATTAGGAGGGTCTAGAATGGATCCCGAGAAAAAACAATTTTACAGGTGAGTATCACAGAATTGTGTTTTAACTTGGCCACACAGCATATAAAAAGGAGAACAGAACATATGGAACTGAAGTGCAAAACATCTGTAACTTTGATCAGGGCACTAAACTTTTTGAGAAATGAAGACATTTTATAAACTTGTTGTCACTACAAAAAAAGGAATTTGTTGCCCAAAAACCTAATCTGTTCATTTTTGTCTACACGTGTTGCACATAGAGTTGGCTTGTTTTTTTCTGAAATTAAAAGTGAGGAAGCTATTCTAAAATTTACACTTGATTGTGTGTCAGCTAATGTGTCTTTAGTTTCTTTTTAGGCTTAGAGGTTTTAAGAGAGTTAATTACTCCTCTCATTTAGTCTAATCGGCCAGCCATATTCTGTCATGGTGTGTCATGGTGTGTCTTCCTTTGAAGCTTTTGTACATGAATACAACCTCAAGCTACTTGAGGCTCATTAGCAATGTCTATTTAATGCTTGTCTTTAGTCCTGTCGTACTGGCAGCTCTCCGGTTCATAGGAATGGGCTATAGCACAATGTAGCAGACTCCAGGTAGCAGAGCTTAATCTCTCATTCCTTTTTAATTTGGTCACTGGCTGCGTGGAGAGAAGATCAGAATTAAGGCTTTGGTCCTTTGAAATTCTTTCGTCTTCTCCTGGTCACTGATGTTTTCTTAATTGGCAAAAAACTGGGATATATATATATATAGAATAGAATACCCATTTTTATTTTAGTTTATTTTAGAAGATGGAATTAAAAGCACTGTCTCTATTTTTGCAGATGACACAATGTAGCACAGTGCAGTCTATTGAAGATGTTCACAAGCTTCAGGCTGACTTGGACACATTGAGTGTCTGGGCATCCACTTGGCAAATGAAGTTCAATGTGGAAAAATGTAAAGTCATGCACTTGGGGTCTAATAACCTGAAGGCAACATATGTCCTCGGGGGAGTAAAACTGTGAGAGTCACTTGCTGAGAAGGATCTGGGGGTACTAGTAGATCACAGACTAAATAACAGCATGCAATGCCAAGCAGCTGCTTCCAAGGCCACCAAGATATTGTCATGCATTAAAAGAGGCATGGAATCACGGGATAGAGATGTAATTTTGCCTCTTTACAAGGCACTGGTGCGCCCTCACCTGGAATATGCCGTCCAGTTCTGGGCACCCGTTCATAGAAAGGACGCCCTGACTCTGGAAAGGGTGCAAAGGAGAGCCACCAAACTAATAAAGGGAATGAAAGATCTTAGTTATGAGGAAAGATTACGAGAATTAAATCTGTTTAGTCTTGAGAGGAGGCGATTGCAGGGGGACATGATTAACTTGTATAAATATATAAATGGACCATACAAAAAATATGGGGGAACACTATTTCACGTAAAATCCTCTCTAAGGACAAGGGGGCACTGCCTTCGATTGGAAAAAAAGAAATTTAGTCTCCGGCGACAATCGTTTTTTACCATAAGAACTATAAATCTATGGAATAGCCTCCCACAGAAGCTTGTTACAGCATCAACCGCTGACAGCTTCAAAAAAGGATTAGATGCTTATTTTGAAGAAAATAACATTAACAGTTACTACTAGTGGTTATCAACAAAAAAAATAAAGACAAAAAATAAAATAAATAGCTTCCCCTATGAAATAAAAAATAACTTCCCCCTACCCCAACACCCTTGGTTGAACTTGATGGACATATGTCTTTTTTCAACCGTATTAACTATGTAACTATGTTTACGAATGAAAAATGAAAATGTGAATGCGAGATATACTGCTATGTTATGATCCATAAAAAATAAAATGGGTACCATTTCAAATTTCTTTAATACTAATACTGTATATAGCACACCTTTTTTCTTTTTTTCACCCAAAATTTCCTGCTGCTCACCTCTCTGAATAATAACACCAAAATCACCACACAGTCATCATCTAACAAATCAGAACCCCAGATTAATTATTAAATCTACACAGTCTCTTCCCCCTTTCTGAAGGGGCTGAGACGTGGAGGAGCAGCATGTGTGTGTTTAGGGTAAAAGGGCTGGAAATTGGAAGGGCAGCATAAGTGTTGGTAGAAAGGGGGATGGGACATGAAGGGGCAGTAAATGTGTTGGGGGTGAAGGGGCTGTGATTTGAAGAGGTCCTTGTATGTGTTGGGGGAGAAGGAGGCTGGCGTGTGCAGGTCCTTGGAGTGAAGGGAATGGGACAACAAGGTGGTAATTTTTAGGTTGAGGAGAGGGAGCTGGGATGTGGAGTGGCCCTGTGTACATTGGGGGTGAGGGGACTGGGACATGGAGGGGCAGCTTGTATATTGAGGTGAGGGGGCTGGCATGTGGAGCGAATTCCTTGTACATCTCAATGTACTGGATAATATTCTATTGATTCTGTCCCTCTAAAAGGAAACAACAAAGTATTTCATGTTAAAGCCCAATGTCTTCCCAATAAAACTATATATAATTTTCCTGGAAATCTCTAGAAATTCCTGCAAAAATCCAGTAAAGCATATATAGCATGAAATGGTGAAAAATAGTCTGGCAACAAAGAGTGACAACATCTGTAGGCAGACTGGCACTGAAAATGTTAAGAGCAAAAAAAATTAAAAAAGCTTGCCTACATCCAGGATCCAGCACCAGGGGTTCTCCTCGTCCCCCAGGGGTTCTCCAATCCTCGGATTGGTGTCTCCAGCTGAATGTGGCTTCTGACAGCTCACTCCCTGACGCAAGGAGGGGCCTTTTATGCTGATGAGTGCACTGAATTCAATTCACTGCCTATGTATATAAGGCCCTCCCTGCAGCAGGAGTTTAACAGCGGATGTCGGGAGCGGGGCAGAGAACACAGACTCACTTCTGGCTGAAGATCAGCATGGGAAAAGGGAAGTAGATGGAAAAAATACATACTCCTAATAAACTAAAGCTAGCACACATTGCAAGCAAGGACACTACTTACCCATTTTAAAGATTAGAGATACATAAACATATCTAAAAACATAGAAAACAAATAATACCCACATTAGTCATATTGTAGGCAAAAAAAAACAAAAGGCTACACTCGCCTTTAATTAACTGCAAGCAGTTGCTGCTGTTTCGGTTCACTGTCACTACCTGGAATGCCTGATTCAAGTCCTATGTAGCTCACACAGCCACCACCATCTTCAGCTTGTGTCCATTAATACGTGATAGACTGCCCCACAACAACTTCACAGCAACTACAACATGCCACCCTCTGTTTATGGCAATGGAGGGGAGTGTGCCACAGTACCTGGGATGGCCTGGCGTCGCTTGAATGGAAGCGAGCCGTGGACCATGGCGGCAGCTGTGCGAGTGACGTGAGACTTTAATAGGGCTTTTTGTGTAAGTGACAGCGTGCCAGAATAGCCGCGATTGCCTGCGAGGGGATTAAGGGTGAGTGTAGTTTTTTGGGGTTTTTTTGCCTACAGTATGATTTTATTGTCACTCTAGACAAAAATCTTAGGCTTACATGTTACAGTACATGTAATATCTTGTGAGCCCCTATTGGAAACGGTAGCATGTCTGTTTTCTGAAAAGTCATTTGGGTGGAAAAATTAATAAATTACGATGCATTCTAGAAGATATATACATTCATATAAGATGTTATTTTAGAGGGTTACATTTGGCAAAAGGTAAACTTTAAGCTGTGACTGCTGAACAGCCGTATTTAATTGCTAATCATTAAGGTGTTCTTCGCTGTAATAATTTATGATGGTTTCAAAAATAAATACATATCTTACATATGGACCTATTTTTACTACATGATTATTTGGAATTTATTATTTTATCCAAATGTTAGAATGTCCTTATTGATGTATTGAAAGCTATGCAATATGGTATTGTTGTGGTAGGAACCCTCTTGCTTTCTAATAAGATTGGAAGCAATGTTCATATGTGACGTGAGCCCTGTATGTTTTAGCATATTCAGGGTATCGTTCTCATTAAGGAAACAGATATCACTCCAAGACACTTTGTCAAGGCTCAGATGAGCCTCAAGGGAATGTAATGACAATCTGTATGCTGCTTCACAAAATAACGTATTCATAGTCTGATTTGATTCCTTACAATTCACTTCAGCCTCTAATTTTTCTTATAAATCTGTACCATCTCATAATATTGTATTTCTCTTCGACAGGTTAGTGGATTTAGTTTTTCACAAATTTTCCTCAGTACACACATTGGGCATAATTGATGTTCACAGCTAGCTTGGGGAACACTAAAAATTGATTGGTTTTGTTAGGCATGCGAGTGGTTACAGGGGGGATGTTAGTGCCCCTTTGTTGTACACATATTTAATGAGCCTTAATGAGGCAATTCCTTTGTGAAAGCAAAGGGTAAAATTAAGGAAGGTGTTCATTTTCACATCCCCTGGAGTGCAAAAGAAGGTCATTATTCTACACTTGGCACTTCACTTCACCCTAATGTACCCTGTAACATACTGTATTTCTTGGAATACTGAAAAAAACTGTTTTGTTTACTTATTTTTATTTATTGAAACATATGAGAAGTAATCAAAAAGACTAATGTTCTTCTATATCTGCTAACTTGATAAAGCTAAACAATGTATTAAAGGAACATGTTAAACTTAATACAGATGCTGTATTATTCTGTCTTTCAGTTCAGAACTGCCAACTGTTAAGGTTGCTTAGTTTCTTTATCAAGCATAATATTTTACAAACTGCCAGTTGTGGTGTACTTCTAGCCTGTGGTGCGCCAATTATTCTTAGTAACAGGGTAGTACCAAAAAAGGACTAACCATAAGCTACAGTGCTGTTTCTCAAACTAGTTTATGATGATTAGGAGGTCCTGTGATATGCCTGCATACCTAAGGTTAACTTTTCTAACCTTGAATATAACAGTATACAGGCATTCATTTGCCCAGACAGCACCCGATCATGGTTGTAAGTTTGCTCTAATTAATTTTAATAATTAAGAAATTTGTCATAAAAATGTTTGTCTTATCAATGGTCAGAATTGTGAAACATCACTGAAGGGAAAAAACGCCTGTGCTTGGATGCTTGAATGGTAAGAGCTTGCTTTGGAGCAAGATGATACTCATTAGCGCTGTAGTGTGATGTGTAGAATACAGCAAAACCTAACTGCTGCTTGTCATTCCAGGCTGTTAAAATAACATTTGAGGGAAAGCCATCAGATTCATAGAGAGTGATTGATTCTGAAGGGTTCCCTTTTTCTAAGCTGTTTTCTAATCAGACCTTCTGTCAAAGTACAGGCATTGCTCTTGGGTATAATTTAGGGTTACATCCCATTTCACATTAAAAATGTAGCTTATTAGCCTAACAGAGCGAGTATAAGAGAAAATTGCATACCTTCTGTGCACTCTATCTTATATGATTAATTTGGTAATTGATCTGCTGTGGTGTGAGTTTATATATTTCCGACACCATGTTTTGTCACTTAATTTTGGTTTCTAGTTCAGACACTCAGGGAGGGGGATAAAATCTGGGCTGATAAAATGCTTCCCATTTCTGTTCAACCAATATTTGTTGTCCAGTATAAATCCATAAAATCCATGTCCATAAAAAACAAAAATAAAAAACAAAGCTTATTTACCTGCCAGCCTGCATCCATGACCCCATGGGCTGCTGCAGTCCAGTTTCAGCGTGACTGTGGAAACGATCAAGTGAGTATTGGTTGATCGGTCACACATTGTATCGTTTTGGCTGAGCAAAAATTTCTTGTTTATTACTTGATGATTGGAGTGTGTAAACAGAAGTCACCCTCAAAAAATGTGTTCCTCTATGAGAACAAGTGATCACATTAGCAATCACTGTTATAACTAGTGTCTGAACACAGTCCCTCACTTGCAAAAGATTTGTTTCATTGCTAGCTCGCTGAGAGAACAGCCAATTGATCTGCTGGTTTAAACCCAGCGTTAGAGTTAAATGTGTCCCAGTCCTCGCTTTCGTGTGTTTTCCCTTTCCTTCAAAACCTTGCATTACTCTTGTGCAAAGCCAGCAGCAGGGTCTGCACATGCAGTGAGCTGAAAACTAGGTGCATGCACATTGCAGTCACTTGACTCCAACTTTTTTTGTCTGGTTCTATTTTTTGTCCACAACAAGAACCATCAGACTGTTGTGTATTATATTAGAGGTTATTGCAAAAAATGACATACTTTATCGAGTTATGAGTTGCCAACACTAAAATATGTATATGTCTGTTTCACAGGAAACTGTTGCTGCTTAGTCCCTCATATCAAAACTTTTAGATGTTGAGCAAAGATTAGGTTCAGCAGTTTGTATTTGTACATGATTTGAGTGTGAGGTGAGGGCAAAGGCCTGTAATTTATACTGTGTGGTGAAGCCTGGTCTACCACCTTGTGCATAGAGTTCTAAAACAAATTAACCCAACAGTGACAGGGAGAAAGCCATTGTGAATTTGGATTGGCTTAATTTCTGCTGTGTGCAGGATTTTAATGCCTGCAGGTCGCTTATGAGCTCTCTGGTGGTCGTCTCTTATTAGGCCATTATACATGTATTCATTTTTAATAGATTAAATACTGAATTTTATGGTTTTAATTTTCTTAGTATATTTATGTGAATAATTATCACAGGTAGACTTTGTTCTCACTGGATTATAACACGCTATAAATTAAAGTGTTTCTTTAATCAGATATACTGGCAAATGCATTTACGTTTTATTTCTAGAGGGTGGCATGTTACTGGCCCATCATTTATAACGTGCTAGCAGTACTACATTGCACTTATAGTTAGCATATCTTCGATCAACCACTGTGCATTTATTTTTTTCTGATGCATTGCTATCACTTGAACTTCTGTTACTGTTTTTTTTTCACAAATGTTATTTTTTTTCAAATAAACCGCAATGCTGCGCTGTGTGCTAGGCCAAAGACATCCAAGTGTTTGATTGAAAATTCTAATTAAGTGAATGTTAGAAAATTAGCAGAAATTAGCTGTCAGAAAGTCACATTTAAATGAATAATTGTGGTCTTTGGCAGTAAACATTTAAATGATACAAATTGCCATTTAACTGTATGGTTTAATGTTTGTCATACATTAATGTGACATCTGACTGTAGTGACAATCAAGCAGCCTGCTGTAATTTGAACATACTTAGGGCTTTTGTCTTGAGTGCCACCCACACATTAAGACAATTGCCATTTTTATGTGTCTCATCTTGAACGGTGTTTTAAGGCTTTGTTCATAAAACAGGTTCATAATTTTTGTTCAGCAGTTATCTATACATGTTATTGAATAACGACTCTGTTATCGACTGCAAAGTCACGTGCCTTTTAAAAAAGACTAGGAATAGTTAAGATTTACATATTGTACTTAACAGGAGATAATAATATATTTTAACCCTTTAAGTGCCAGCCTACCTGGAGTTTTTGTCACCCTTTGTTGCCAGACCATTTATCACTATGTGTCTGGACTTCAAGATGAAATGTCTTGTTTGTAATTTTTTAGGTGTATTTTCAATATGTTTGGGTGAAATATGAGCAAAAAAATAAATAAAATCTATTTTTATTGTAAGTTCGTCAATAAAACCTTATTGCGTGTCAAATCCCAATTTCTCCTGGTTACAGCGATACCACATATGTGTTGGTAGACACCCTTTCCTGCCCAGAACATGCCCCCAAAGGTCCCCCGAGCAGAACAATACCCAACATGCATAGGTACTAGTAACCCTTTTGAATGGCAGCCTACTTGAGATTTTGTCACCCTCTGTTGACAGGTCTTTTTTCCCCATTTTGCGCCATGTTTTGTGCCATTTTTGCAGGAATTTCCAGGAAAATTTATATATATATATATATATATATATATATATAATATATATATATATATATGCACAGAGTTTAGGCTTTAACATGAAATGTCTTGTTTGTAATTTTTATACTGTTTATTAAAATGAAGTAAAAAAAAAATATATATATATTTTTAGACAATTGTCTACTTTATTTTAAATAAAACATTTGTTTTATTAATGAAAACCATACTGCATGTGAAAGCCCCATTTCTCCCGATTACAACGGTACCACATATGTATTGGTAGCCCCCCGTTCCTGCCCACGAGACCCCCCCAAACTGAAACGAGTACTTTATAACATTTACAAATAAAATACAACTACTATCCACACTATAAAGGGTTAAATCAAGAAAAAAATTGGTGTGGGGGTGACAGAACATAAGGGGTTAATTAAAAAAAAAATGACGGGGGGGAACCCCATTTTTTTTAATTTTAAGGGTTAAAAACCCTTTCCATTGAATTTCCAATTGAAATTCCATTGAAAGTTAAAAAGTAAAATAATGTCTATTAGCATGGCCCATCTAGACTTGAAATTCGTTGTCCAGTCTCCCTTGCAAAAGCACTCCAAATCTGGTAGATTTCTCCTGTGTACAGCCATCTTCAGGGCAACTCCCAGATTTACCCCTTACAATAGTACATGCGTTTTTAATGTATTGTTGGGTAAAATGTGTACTATTGGTTTATTATTAAAAATGAAATAAACGGGAAATGAAAGTTGTCTATCAACTATTATTAGTAAACCAGTTTAATAAAATATTTAACTTGGGACAGTTGTGCAGGTGAGGGGCAGCAGCCTAATGGGTTTTAAATTCATTCAATGAGAGTCTCCATAATAGGTTTGCATTCCCCACAGGCTGCTGTTACTGCAAGAGAAGGTGTTATCGTTTAAGCTGTCATAAAAGGTATCCCCATAAATTCTCCATGCATTTACAAGAAATAGGACCGTTCGTTATAGGAGACTTCCATGTCAAGTCACTTGTATGAACAAGTATGTGCCACTGTTTTTTCTACTTCTAGAAGCAGAAAAGAGAGGCTAGGTAAAGAAGTAAACCAGTTAAAAGACTAGAGTCCTTCTGTCACCTTCCCAAAGCAATATGCCTAACTTGGGCATTACCCACTAGCCTGTTGTCTGATGTCTTTGCTTTCTGGCTAGTAGCTGGGCAGAAAGCACCTTTGTGAGTATCGTGCATGCTCTGCTGTGATCACCGATCGCTGTAGGACAACTGTGGCTTACTGTACTTTTTCATGTTGAGAGCTCCCAGGGGCAGAGTATATTTGTAGGACCTCCTTTTTTTTTTTTAAAAAAAAGGGCAACATTTGTAGCCCTGTTGCAGCTTCTCACGGCTCCTGCTGGAGAGGCACATGGGACAGGCATTAGGTGAGCTGCTTGCTGGCTAATTAGTGCCATTGGGTTTACAGGCCCTTTAACTCTAGATTCTAAATTGCAAGACATACGTGTTAAATAATACATGTTCTAAAATGTAGTCCTAATGTAAAGGTCTATATCTCTGGAAATTCCTTAAAAAATAATAACTATTATAAACCTTAAAGGGAATTAAATATTCCCAATCATCTGTTTTTGCTAGGGTTTGTGATGAATGAGTGGTTATTGTGGGAAATAAATGAAACTGCAGTAAGTTGAAATAAAAATATTTTTGTGATAATTTACTCAGGTTTCAGAATTTGTTAAAAGCTCTTTAATTTTGTTAATTTTACTTAAAATAGTCGTGTTCATAGATGACCATTGTAAACATGAATATTTATGCTGTATTCTTACTTTATTTATATCTTTTACTGTAGGCATTGGAAAGTGAATTTGTGTCATGCCAGCTTCACCAATGGATCGATCTTATATTTGGCTACAAACAACAGGGGCCAGAAGCTGTCCGGGCACTTAACGTGTTCTACTATTTGACCTATGAGGGAGCAGTCAACCTCAGCTCAATTTCTGACCCAATCCTGAGAGAGGTATATGCTTTGCTACAGTTTGCTTTAGACTTATTGTTTAACATTTTACTTGTAATATGTAATATTTCACTGTTTCTAAAGTGACATGTAAAAATAGGCTCAAAAAGCACTCAATAGGTATTGCTTAAACCAAACTACAGGTTAGGAAATAATCAGGCTACAGATCAGAGACTCCTCTAGACGACTCCTTCCATTTACTTTTTTTTGTTTCTCAGATTATACCTTTGAAGCGGGGGCAAGACCCTGTCTGTCTTCCTAGGTCCCTTATGCTGCTCTGATCTGGATTGACCCATTATGCTTCCTCAGTTTTCGGCTTGGCGAAGTTCCGTAAAACTGTATCCGGATCAATATGGTAAGGTAAGCGCAGGGTCCAGTGTGCGCTTTGTAGTGCTTTCGCACTCTGGCTGAAGGCTTTCATTGAAAAGTATAAGCAGCCACAGGTTTTTGTCTGGTGAGCCTGATTGGGGGTGACCAAGGGAATGATTTTCCCTCTCTTAATGTTTTTTATTGCTCTTTCCCATGTGTTTCTTTGTTCTCTGGTTGAAAAATTCTAATTGTCCGTGCCTTTTTAGGGGGCGGAGCTAAAGCTGCAACGAGGAAATAGTCCATCGCCATGGAAAGATTTTCGGCTTGGCGAAGTTCCGAGTACCGGGCGCAGAGCGCTAACTCCGCCCCCCTCTGTGGAAAGATTTTCGGCTTGGCGAAGTTCCGAGTACTGGGCGCAGAGCACTTCCTCCGTCCGCCTCTGTGGAAAGATTTTTGACTTGGCGAAGTTCCCAGTACGGGGCGCAGAGCACTTCCTCCGCCTCTGTGGAAAGATTTTTGGCTTGGCGAAGTTCCGAGTACCGGGTGCAGAGCGCTTTGTCCGTCCGCCTCTGTGGAAAGATTTTCGGCTTGGCGAAGTTCCGAGTACCGGGTGCAGAGCGCTTCATCCGTCCGCCTCTGTGGAAAGATTTTCGGCTTGGCGAAGTTCCGAGTACCGGGTGCAGATTGCTTCGTCCGTCCGCCTCTGTGTAAAGATTTTCGGCTTAGCGTAGCAGCTAGCTCCGCTGAGATCTCCGGTTCTTTTCAGCGGTACTGCGCGTTTTCTCTAGCCGGGGACGCTGGAAGATATTCGGCTTAGTGAAGTCACCAGCTCCGCTGAAGTAGCCGGTTCTCCTCCGTGACGGGGCACGTGATTCTCGTCGACCAAGCTTAAACATTTTCGGCTAGGCAAGGTGCCTAGCATCGCCAGAGATCACAATTCCCCTTCCTCTGCACATAATTCCTGGTGCAGCTGGCCAGCAAAAGGGCTGCTCTGAGCCGCTGCACGGCCACCCTCAAGTGGACCTAAACCTTTTGGTAGGTTATTTTTTTAATTACATTTTTTATTTATTATTGATTGGGAAAGGGCAAGGTAATATATAATTTATATTCTAATATATACTTATATGGTGGTCTACCCTCAAGGACTCGCAGTAGTTTTGGGACTGTCGAGAACCCATATACACTTGGTCTCAGATCCCCAGGGTCATAGACTAGTATTATTAAATTCACCGTGGCGGAGGCATCGGGGGTAGTCATTTGGTCTTTATCAGATTTACCCCATATCCAGTTGCATGCAGTGGCACTGGATGAGGATAGCACGGTACGCAGGGATTATGCCACGGTTGTAGTGGATAGGGAGACAGTTGTCTCCTCCCTGAAGGGGCTCTGACCCTTATCGCCGGTGCTTTCTGAGAAACCCCTTGGCAGTTTTCATGCGGACCGTGATGTGAATCGTACCGGTTACTAAGAAGGTTTTTTGAAGAAAAAAAAAAAGAGAGAGAAGAAATCCTCTGAGTATATTGAAGAGGATATTGTGGCTGCCATAGGCTCCTTCTGAGTCTGTAAACTGTCGGCAGCCCTCAAGTAGTCCTAAACCTATAAAGTCATCATGGAGTATTGACTACTAAAAAGATTTTAAAGAAAATATTTTTTTTCCTCCAATTTGAAGAGGATATTGTGCCTACCATAGTCTCCTTCTGAGTCTTTAAACTCAGTCGGCAGCCCTCAAGTGGTCCTAAACCTAAAGAGTGTCATAATGAGTGTCACTCTATAGAGTGTCAAAAAGATTTTTTTCCTCTGAGTGGAAGAGGATGTTGTCTGCCATAGTCTCCCAGGAAGTTATCTGTTGGAGAGTCCTCTACCCATGGGGTGTCCGGTTAAGGAGAAGTCGGATGGATGGTTGATTTGCTCCATTTCTGGAGGATTTTGCGGAGCATATGCATTATTATAATCTGATCAATAGGGAAGGGCAGAAGTCAGGTTGTCTTCCAGCCATGCCTAAAGTACTAGATACTATGTATCTCTTTCCTCCAGATCAGATTGAATTATGGTCTTACCCTCCTGTGGTGGACACTCTGGTGCCAGGTCTCTTTAAGATTTTCGTTTTGCCCTCCTCTGATAGGGCTTCTCCAAAGTATCCAGCGGATAAATGCGTGGATCAGGTGGCATGTCATGCTTATCTTTTATGGGGTCGGCCTTGGGCCGGCCGGTGTTACATTTATAGAATTTTGGGAGCATCTGCTCTCTTGACTCTTGGGTCATTCATGGAAGCCATGCTCCCAGTTGTTCAAGATCAGTTTGACTCCAACAGGTAGTGTTCCTGGCTATGGAGGATTTGATGTGGTTAAGTGCCAGAGGCCTAGCTCTGGTGGTCGCCTTAAGGCGTGCTTTATGGCTTAAGCAATGGCCAGCTGACATAGCCTCTAAAAGGAATATGACAGGACTCCTTTTTAAGGGGGGCGTCTGTTGGGAAGGCTTGGTTGACGTGGTAAAGCATGCTTCTAGTGGTAAATTATCTAATCTGCTACAAAAGCCGACGTCTAATACTGCTTCCGCAGGGCCTCTAATACTCTGAGGTTCCGGCTAGAGGTTCGGCCTCTGTCTTATTCCAAAAAAAAAGAAAAAATTCTCTTCTATCCCAAAGTTCCAAATTAAGGCAACAGGTGTCTGGCAGAACAAAGCCAGATCCCCTTCAAAGCCGGCTCAGGCATGAAGGGATGCCCCCGCCCTTGAGGTGTGGGGGGGAAACTTCTGCATTTGGCTCATATTTGCAGGAAGCTTTGAGATCTGCCGTATCTCACCTTTTTAGAGATTGGAGTTTTGATAACCACAGTGTATATATAAGGATGCATATCTACATTGCTGTGGTGGCTTACATCTTCAGTTAGTGGCGTTACCCTTCGGTCTATCATCAGCACCATGGTGTTTACCAAGGTGTTGGCAGGTCTCATGTAATTCTCTAAGAAGTCAGGGATACATATAATCCCTTACTGAGACTATCGGTTGATATGGGCCCCATCATGTCAGGGGACCCAGCAGGATATATTGACTATCCAGTCGAATTCTTAAGTCAGACATCATTTCATAGCTGGAAGAGTTATTCTTTTCTGGGACTGTCATTAGACACGTCTCAGGCAAAAGTGTTTTTGCAACACAGAAGTGACTCTTACTTCAGGCCAGGGTACAGGGTCTCTTGTCTTGTCCTCACTCGACGATTCATCAAGGAATATGTCTGTTGGGCCTGATGGTATCTTGCTTTGAGTCAGTATCTTTTGCACTGTTTCATACAAGACCCCTGCAGATGGAATTGCTCACAATCTGGGATTGGGACCCACACACTTTGGATCACTCTTTTTACATGACAGTCAGCAAGGCGGTCTCTAGCCTGGTCCCCAGCCTCTTCAGATTGGCAAATTCTTTCTTCCAGTACAGTGGAAGATCATCACCACGGAGGCCAGTCTATATGGTTGGGGGAGTGTCATGGAGTCACAAACGATTCAGTGACAATGGAGTCTGAAGGAGAGCAGACTCCCCATAAATATCCTGGAACTGAGAGTGATTCTATTGTATTTCAGACATTGGACATACCATCTGAAGGGGCATCCCGTACGGATTCAAACAGTCAATCGGACGGCGGTGGTATATATCAGCCTCCATGAGGGCACCAGAAGCAGCAAAGTCCTGATGGGAGTGAGCTGGGTTTTTACTTTGGGTCCGAGAAACTGGTTCCATGTATTTTGGTGGTACACATACCAGGAGTGGACAGCTTGCAGGCCGTTCATCTCAGCAGAACGGTCCTGCATCAGAGGGAATGGTCTCTTAGCCAGAGGACTTTTTAATCCCTATGCATGTGCTGGGGGATCCCAGACGTAGTTCTTGCATCAAGGCACAGTCGAAAGATCCGAAGTTTGTCCCGGTCCAGGGATCCTCTAACAATAGCAACACATGCCCCGACTCTTTAGTGGTCAGCATTCAAGCTTCTTTATGCATTTCCCTCCGATTTCACTCCTGGGTCGTGTACTAAAAAAGTTTAGCTCACAAGGAAGTCCCAACCATTCTGGTGACTCCTCTGTGGCCAAGAAGAAGCTGGTTCTCAGACATAGTAAGGATGTCAGAGGGCAACTTTTGGAGGCAACGATCCAGATCTTCTCACACAAGGGCCTCTAAGGCATCCCAATTCACAGTTCTGGCTTGGACTGCCTGGCTATTGAATCCTTTATCTTTGCAGAAAGGGATTTTTTCTGCCAGAGTTATCCAGACTATGATTCAGGCCAGGAAGAAATCTTTACCAAATGATCTATTATTGAGTGTTGCAAGCAATTATCAGTGAATCCAGGGGTTCGCTTGTAGTACTGTTCTGTTTACAGAACATATCGTTTTTTTTGCAGAGGTCTTGATGAAGGTCTTCAATTGAGGACAAATATCTGCTATGTATCTTCTTTCAGGAACCCATAGCTGAGAATGTTTCTATCAGAACTTGTTTTACAAGGAGTCGCTCAGGTGTGGCCTCCTCATAATCCACTTCTGCCGGCTTTTGGACCTGAACTTGTTTTTCAGGGTCCTCCTTTTTGAACCATGGTAGATGCGTCATTAAGGCTAAGGGCGCTTATGGTTATCTCTTAGTGGCAATAACCTCAGCAGGCAGTTTTCTGATTTAGCAGCTTATCAGTTAGCCTCGTTATTTGAATGTTTTAGGATTTTCTTCCTAAAGGTATCTTTTCATTTAATGAAGAGATGGTTTTTGCCTTCCTTATGTCCTGCTCCAGTGTATAATAAGGAAGGGGTGTTCTTCACTGTTGGATGTAGTCAGGGTACTAAGGTATTATCTCACTACTACATAATCTTTCCATAGTTTGGACTTCTTATGTCATACCTGAGGCTCCACGGAAAGGTCTTTCACCAGCTAAGTCTGCCATCAGTCGATGGATTAGACAGACAGTGGTAAGAGTCTATTCTGCCAAGGGGAAAGAGCCCCTTGTTTTGGGTCACAGCTCTTTCCACTAGGACCATTGGTGCTTCCTTGGCTTTTCAGCATCAGGCCTTGGTGGAACAGGTTTGTAAAGCTGCCACCTGGTCTTCGGTTCATACATTTACCAAATTTTACAAGGTAAGTGTTAGGGCCTCATCTGACGCTGTATTTGGTCGAAAAGTTCTTTAGGCGGTAGTGAAAGGAATTACCTGCTGTTCCGCATTGGGGATCCAGCCCATATTTGGCACTGCTTTTGGATGTCCCAATCGTATTGAATAAGGACGGCCTGGAATGGATTGGAAGAAAAAAACACAATTCTGTGATACTCACCTGTAGAATTGGTTTTTCTGTTAAATCCATTCCAGGCCGTCCGACCCGCCTCTTTTGGGGGAATATAGGAAGTTACATTCTATCCTTGATACCCTTTTTATGGTGTTCTTTTTTTATAATAATATTTTGCATTGAAAAGAATGCTAGGTTGATATATCCATGTCTTGGATGCCTAGTCTTGTGGATATATAAAAAAAAAATAAAATGAAATGGTACATATTTATAATCAGAGAGAGGAGTCTTTTATGTTGTCTCCAGCCTTTTTGTCTCCAAAGAGACATAGGTATGCCTCCCGGGCAGCTGGTTATACTGCTTTTTAATTAACTGGAATCTAGGAAGTCAGCCGGAAGGATATAGGCCAGGAGGCGGAGACACGCTTTTGTCTTGTAGTCACGCCCCTTCGGGCAGGAGTTACCGAATCGTTTTGAATAAGGACGGCCTGGAATGGATTAACAGAAAAACCAATTCTACAGATGAGTATCACAGAATTGTGTGTTTCCCACACCCTGTACATACAGATTGCTCACTCCTCCTCTCCTCAGTATGTGTGATGCTTCAGTCAAGATGGCGACGCCCATGTCCTAGAGTCCTGAACAGAGTTTCAGCCCAGTGGGGGAAAGAATAATAAGTGAATAAAAACTTAAAATATATTCATTTTAGATGCTGGGGAATGCCGTATTTTTCGCCTTATAAGACGCACCTAGGATTTGGAGGAGGAAAATAAAAAAAAATATATATTCTAAGCTAAATGTTGTGCTAAAACATCCCATTACAGGCAATGTGGCATTCCCCCATCCCATTCCTAATGAGCAGTGTGGCATTCTCCCCTCGATTCCCATAGGCAGTGTGGCCTGCCCCCATCCTATTCCCATAGGCAGTGTGGGATGCCTCCATCCCATTCCCATAGGCAGTGTGGGGTGCATCTTATAGGGTTTGGGCTTTTCATGAAATCATGCTGAAGGTCCGGTTTAAAAGGTTGCTGTGTACACTGTAAACTTGAAGAGAGGTGTCCTGCAGCTGTCAGGGCTGTATATAAGATTCATTTGGCCTTTTAATGCTCACGACAATTTTAGTCTGCCTTGAGCAGAACACTACCCGCTTCCAGCCCTGCAGTGGCTGTACTCAACTGACCCCGTACAGGTGTACAGGAGGCAGAGAATCCGAATCCACGGCACATTCTGGTAAAACATGGCACTGCAGGGCCTGGGAGTGCCACAAGGGACCCCTTGCCTCATTAGAGTTTCACCCCTTCCTGCAACCAGTAAGCGCTATTTCCTAGTGATTCTTTTGCAGTGTGCACACTATTACTTTCCTGTGCTATTATCTGTTCCCTTTTAGATATGTTTTATCAACTTTGATTTCAACCCTTTAAGTGCCAAGCACGTAGAGTCTATGGAGCTGGCATTTTTCTCAGTTTACAGCTGGGGTCTTTGGGAACTGGTGTTCTCTGTCCCGCTTATGGCTTCCGACAGCTCTCTTCCCATCACAGGGAGGGGCTTTTTATACCAGCGAGTGAGCTGTAAGCACACTCAGCTGGTATAAAAGGTCCCTCCTTGCAGTGAAAATGAGAGATGAAACTGGAGTGAGCAGCAGCAATTGGCAATGAAAGGAGGTAAGTAGCAAAAAAAAATAAAAATAAATTATATATATATATTTGTATATATATATATTAGTGTCTAGTGTTTTTTTACTCTTAAATTGACTCAGCAGGGAAATAAAAAAAAGGTTACCTTTCTTTTGTCCTGCGCCCCTGGTAACTGCAGGTCTGGCGCTCCACAACTCACCTAATTGCTCTATCGGGGGGCGCAGCTGCTGCCTCCTGCGCCAGATTGATGGCGGGATGGAATCGTGACTTGCTATCAATTACTGGGGTGTGGCCACGGCCTCTCCCTTCATTCCAATGGAGGTAGTGGATGAAGCCTTACACACCTTACGCATAGTCACACCCCCTGTGTCTGATGGTATCGGCGTGGTCTAGCATTATTTCCCTGCTGTAGAACCTTAAACCTTTTTGAACTGGTAGCAAGTGGTTGACTTGCCAAACCCCCCTGCCCCATTACCTGCATCCCTACAGGCCAGAAGACTGCAAAAGACCATGGTGCCTGTGTGGCCGGTAGCCTCCGGGGGGGGGCAATCCGTGCCCTGGCTTTTCAGCCCAAATAGTTCATGTCCAGGCTAGTTTTAGCGTTTTTTTTTTTCTTTAATGCATGGCACGGCCCGCTTCGGTATTCATAACTGATGGGTATTCCGCCACCAGGTGGCGCAGCAGCACTGCAGAAAGCTGTGGCAGCTCCCGGCTCCCTATAAAAACGGGACCAACCAACAAGTTCCCAGTGTTGTCTCTGCAGTGACACTGCGAAGTTAGAAGATGGCTATCTGTCCTGCGCAGGTTAGCGGGGCAACCAAGCCTGCGGCCCTGCAAGTCTATTTCCATCCGTTTCTGGACCCTACTTGCCTCCCAGCCTTGGCTGACAGATCGGTTGAAGGTAGAAGGAGGAGAGCCTGTGCCACAAAGGGTAGCCGGCCATAGGCTTTATGGTGAGCCTTCTTGGGATGAGGAGTTCCTACCCTAGCTTCGGAGGGGGTGAGTTGTTGGGGACTGTGTCCCCTTGTTTTCCTTTTGGGGTACCTCCCCCCTCCCCCCTCCCTGGCCATGGCTGCTCGCCGCTGCCTCCTTGTCCCTCTCTTCTCCCCCTCCCCTCTCTGACTTGTTCGGGGGGGGGTGTGAGTGGCGAGGAGTAATATCTGTGGTGTTTTGATGTTTTTTGTGGGTTTTTTGGTGTTTTTAGCTGCTACGCCACTTTGTACTACGCTCCGCGGCTGTGGGCGCTATAACCTGAGGTGATTTTGCCTTGTCATGGCGCTGGCCAGGTCACGTGAGCGCGGTTTTCGCGCTTTTCTTGGGGGGGGGGGGCGGGGCCGCTTGGTGATGCGTATCGCGTCATCTCCCCACGGCCCGCCCCTCGAGGTGCCTCTGCCTGCGCCATTTTGAGAGAGCTGCATGTCTGAATTTCTCCCTTCCTGGCTGCGGCGTTGCTTCCTCCGGTGTGTCACCTATCCTGCGGTCTGGGCCTGAGTGACCCAGCGGTGTCTTTGGTCCGTGAGTCCCCCTTGGGGAGTGCATATGCTGCGGGATACTTATAAGTTTCTTTACTTATGTCTTTCAGGCGGGATACCATTAGGTTGTGGCATATCCCGGCTCCACTCCTTCCCTCCCCTCATCCCCCTTCACTATTTCTGGGGGTATCCCGTGGGAGGGCATCCCGGGGTGGCCTTTGTATAGCCTTTGCCCACTGCTGGCCTATTGCACCTGTTTTAATCACCATATGGAGGCTTCTGGGGATTTCGGACTTGGGTGTCCTTCGGGGCAAGCCCGGCTGTGTTCCATGTGTGGGGTGTCCCCTGTGAGTAACAGTGTCACGGTGTGCGTGCCATGCGCTGAGAGTGTCCTTGCGCTCCAAGCTGGTTTGCCTGCTTCGCTTCCCAGCTGTGCACCTCCTTCGGCTTCACCTACTCCCCCACACCTGCAATTGGGTCCCAATGATGGGAACACAAGCAGGGGGTCTAGCTCTGATTTGGCTATGCGAGTGGCCAAGCTTGAGAAACAACTTGCCAAGTCTGCTCCTAGAAAGGCTTCTGGTAAGAAGCGGCACCTGGATCCCAGATCCTCCCCTCTTCCTGAAATGTATGTGGGGATTGATGAATTTGGTGAATGTCACCCCCTTGAGATGGGGGAGCTTTCCCAGGATTCTGACTCCTATGGGAGCAAACAGGTGGGTTGCGATAGTGACCCTGGTTCTGCGTCTGGAGAGAATTCATGGTACCCTGAGGACACTGATAATCTGCTGTCACATATTTTTGAAATTTTGCACATTGCTGCTCCTGAGGTTGCTAGGAGAAAGCAAGGGGAGCTTTTTCGCCCTGGTAAACAGCGTCTAGAGTTCCCTGAGCAGGAACACTTCACCTCCCTTGTGCTTAAGGAATGGGAACGCCCCAACAGACTGCCTGCTGTGCCCAAGGGGCTGGATAAAAGGTATCCCTTTCCTTCTGATCTTGTCAAAAGGTGGTCCTTTCCTCCTGAAGTGGACGCTCCTGTGCTAGGTTTGTCCAATACTTCAGTTGTGCCTTCCCCTGACACTACCACGCTGAGGGACAGTGAGGACAGGCACATGGATCAGCTGGCTTGTCATGCCTTTACCTGTGTGGGGCTGGTTTGAGCCCGGCCTGTGCTGCTGCCATCACTGCTATTGCCCTTAAGAGGCTTCTCAAGCGTCTACAGGATGGTGCTACTGCTGGTAGCGGGGGGGAGGAACATAGGACCCTATTACTTTGCTCTGATTTTGTGGTCTTTATCCTTACCGCTTTGGATGATGATGTGCGGCTGTGCGGTAGGGCCTCTGCCCTTTTGGTGGCCATGCGCCGTTCTGTCTGGTTGCACCAATGGGCAGCTGACGCTGCATCCAAGAAAGCTCTAACTGGTCTCCCCCTTTGTGGGGCTGTGGCTTTTTGGGGAGCGTCTTGATGCTTTAGCCAAAGATGGCAGGCTGCCTCAGCGTAGGAGGCAGTCTCTGCCTTTTAGAGGGTCCTCCGTCCCCCTCTCTTCTTTTCGTACTCCCAGAGGAGCTTGTGGCTCCCTCTTATCTAGTGGCCGCAGAGATTCTTGGGGCCGTGGCAGATCCCGTGGTCGTCCTGGTTTTTCCTGGAATACCAAGACCAAACCCTCTCCCAAGCCCCCTCAGGCATGAAGGAGCGCCCTCACCCATGTGGGGGGGATGGCCTTGGCTTTTTACTCATATCTGGAGACTTCACGTCTCAATCCAGTGGATTCAGGAGCTTGTATCCTCTGGTTCCAAGATAGTTTGTGGCCTGGCCGCCCCCAGAATTCATTGATCCTGGATGTCTTTTAAATCCCATGTCTTATTAAGGGATGTTTCTTCTGGCTCCTTGACTATTAGAGTCAGGAGTCTTTTCATGTTCCCCCAACAGGAAGGCTTTTTGAGGCACATTCTGGCCCTGATGGGCCTCAACCAAGTTGTTTGATTCATAAAGTTTTTCTGCTTTAAGCCGCTAGCCTGCTGTCAGTACCCTTCATCTGGACGATTTCAGGTCCTCTGTGGACATCGTGGCAGCTTTATTTTCTGGTGCCTATTCTTTGGGGTTGTCAGAGATTCTGCGGTTAGCGATTGAGACTTAGCATTCCAATTTATGGCATAAGGTCACCAGATGGTTCACCATGACAATGGCAAGGGTGATGGCTCTGTTAAGGATCCAAGGCATCCTCACCATTCCTGACCTGCACGTCAGTCTGATTGTGGCCAAGTCCCTTTCTCGGGTCGCGCAAGTCACTCAGCTGGTTATCTTCTTTTTAGAATCCATCGGCTGGGTAATCTGCCATTCCTAGTTTTATCTGTTCCCGTCCTGGATGCTGTGTTTTCTGAGTATCTCCCAGGTCAGGGTGTTCCTTCCTCAGTAACAGGGGAATGGTTTTTCAGATGCAGGCTTAGGCTCTGCTATAGTGTCCTAACCCCTACATTGTCAAGGGATGCAGTTAGTGGGTCTGTTGGTGTCCTGCTTCAGGTAATCCTCTTTGCTCTTTTCACATGAGTCCTCTTGTCAGTTTGGAATCGGGACACTGCGTCCTTGGAGCAGGATTTTGTCTGTCTCTGGCCAGATGGCCCTTCTGGTGGAGACTGAACTCCTGGTACCTCTGGGGGTTAGGTCCTCTCTGCCCCCATGTTGGGAGATGGTCTCCGCAGATGCCAGTCTGCCGTTTGGGGGAGACTTCTGAAAAGTCCCGAGGTTCCAGGGACGGTGGGGCCCACTGGAGGCCCAGGTTCCCATCAACTCCCTGAAACTGAGGACGATCAGGTTGCTTCTTCTTCCTGTCCGCTCACCTTCAGGGTTAGACTGTTCTGTCCGCTCAGACGTCCAGTAGGCTGTTGCCTATTTCATTCGTCAGGGAGTTACTTGGGGCAAGTTAGCCTTCAAGGGATTCTCCCTGATTCTCTCTTGGGCAGAACAGAATGTTCCCTGCATCTCAGCGGTCTACATTACAGGGGCGACAACTGGGAGGCGGACTTCCTGAGATAGGAGGCTTCGTCAGCTGGGGATATGGTCCCGCAACTGAGAGCTTCTATTCCTGTTTCACCGCTGGGATCATCTGGTCATGGAACGGTGGTGTCCCGCCATAATCATATATCTTCAGAATTTGTCTCTGGTTCAGGATCCTATGGTCTTCACTTCGGATACCTTGGCATTCCCTTGGACGGAGTTCGGGTTCTCTAAGATTTCCCTCTGTTTCTCTCCTGAGCAGGGTTATGGGCTCCATAACCCAAGAGCGGGTACCTGCCACCCTGGTGGCCTTTTTGACTGTTGAGAGCTTCCATCTTATGGTCTAGCAGTTGCTTGATTCTGTTGTTGATACCAGGATTGGGGTCAGGAGGAAGTCCTTGTGCCTCGCCTATTACAGGGTCTGGCATGCTTTCATTGACATGCTTTTTTTGAGGGTTGGAGAGATTAGCTGTACTTACTGCTACTTTACTGTTACATATATGCTACCGTTGTAATTTGGAGGAGTGGGACTTTTGGACACACTAATATTTTCTTGAAAAATAACACATTTCATGTTAAGTGGACCAAAACCCACGCCCAACGATTCCCTCCCCCCGAGGCATCCAGAATGCCACACTGTGTGAAACCCCCCCGGTTGCCCGGAAATGCGGCACATGCGCGAGCAGTGGCCGCATCCCCACTATCCCTTTAGCAGTGCGCATGCATACTCCAGGCATTTGTGAATGGCAGGCACGCTCCCTGTTAGAGGGTAACTTGGGATGCAGTCGCCAACGCTCGCCTTAGATGAGCTCTTAGATGCAGGAGCAGATCCGAACATGCTGATTGGACGAGAGGCCAAGCATGCGCCATAGGACCGGGGAAGGGTAAGTCAGATCGGGCAACATGGGGGGGTTCTACACAGCGGGGCATCCCCGATTGGGGTGCTCCAGGAGAAAGGACCAAAACCCACGCTATTCAAAATCCTGTGTTTTGGTTCACTCTCACTCTGCTGAAAAACAGTATATAATTTTCCCGATAATCCCTGAAATTCAGATAAACTGAAAACAATTCTGAAACATTGTCTGGCAACAGAGGGTAACATAATCTCTGGGTAGGCTAGCACTGACATGTTTTTACCTGAGAAATGTGTATGGATGTGCAAAATGCATCCAAAATACAGTCCTAAATACTGCATGGCCATATGCTATTTTCTATACACCTATGGCAACGGGACTTGAATTTGCATTATCCCATAAGTCTTGTATGTTTATAAATACAGCAGTATTATTGGATCACCTTCATTCTTGAAAACAGAGGAATGTGTGGAATTACATTTTGCTTCTGTATGACTTTCATACAGTATTTTATCACAGGAAACATTTTTTTTTTTGTTCTCCAAATGGTTTTTCACATTAGACGTTAAGGTTTATTTAAAGCCCAGCCTCACTCCAGAACCCTGCAAGGCCATTAATATATCATTTGCACATAAACAACATTTGTCTTTATAGCATTGTTAACATTTGTTAAATACTTTGGGAAGTATGATATACAAGTCTTCTTCCGCTGATCATTGACTAGTTGGTTAGAAACTCACTGAACCTATGTCCTTGATCAAGTTCTGCATTGAAGCTGTTATCGGTAAAAACAAATCTGCTTGATCTGGGCCATTCTGCAGGTCACGGATTTTAAAATATTTATACAGAAAATACAAAATAAACCTGATTTAATAAGTAGCCACTCTAATATAACCCAACTAAATCATCACAGGAACTGCCAAACATTTTATATTGACCGAAAATTACATGATGATCAACTCTTTGCCAGTAGTGGATGAGCTCTAGTCAATAGGTTATTTTACAATTTCAATTGCATCTGTATCATGGCATAACCAATGAGAAATGAAAAAAAAGGTATGGGTGCAGGGCCATGTTCAACCCACTATTAGGAGGAACAGCATCCAGGAGTTTCACAATCTTGGGTTTTGTTCCTCCTGCTGAGATACCTGCTCTGTGAAATCCTGATCACTGTGTAAACTCTCCTTGCCAGGCACATGCACAGGGAACGGGGAATGCGGGCCAGACATTTGTCATGGAATCTTCAGGGTGGTGAGTAAACCCAGCAAACTGGGTTTTTTTTACACAGTGAGACATCCCAAAACTTGATGCCCCAGGGGTATGGAATCGACCTCCCTGGATTCCTTTAGTATTCAGGATTTGTTTATCTCAAATACTTAAGACTAATCTAAGAAAAGCCCATTTAGCGGACATTAATTCAATTTTTTTCAAGATTTGTTGGATGCCAACTTAGTTAAAGAGAGCTGGTCAATGCAAATGACAGTAAGAATTATTTTCAAGCCATCAATAGATCACATTTTATGGGACAAACCTTCCAATGATCACAGTATTTAACAAATTAAAATACTCAAATGCTCCCGTCCGTTGTTTAATTTGCACCATTAACAGGTCACATTTACTGAAATCAAACTTCAGTGAAAAACATCTTAATTGGCCAGATTGCATGTTAACATGGGAGCACTTCTTTGAGAACACCTTCACAATTCTTGCACCTATTGAACTTGTGAGCTTTTAGACAGTTTCTGCTTGAATTTCCTTGCAGGATGTCTGCTGTTTTGATGTAAACTGCCTTCCAACCCACCTTTATTTTTTCTTGAGGATTCTCCCATAGGGTTGGAGCCAGGGGAAGGATGAGTTTCTCCTCTTTTATGCTCATATCAGTCAATGACTCAAAGGTATTTTTTGCAGTATGAGATGGTGCATTATCATGCATGAAGATGATTTTTTCAAAAGAAGGCCTGGTTCTTCTTTTACATCATTTTCACACCTTCAGGGACCTATGAGCTTTCTCCCCATGCTTCCAGGCCAAAACATGACACCCT
Source organism: Gastrophryne carolinensis (assembly GCA_027917425.1). Classification (NCBI taxonomy): domain Eukaryota; kingdom Metazoa; phylum Chordata; class Amphibia; order Anura; family Microhylidae; genus Gastrophryne; species Gastrophryne carolinensis. Next base: position 160,424,861 of record CM051234.1, read on the forward strand.
CCTTCCTGATATTGCAACTTTGTTGGGAGATGATAGCCATCCACCCTTTACCCATTACTTAATCCACCTGGACCATCCAGGATTGCATGGCACTTTTCAGTAAACAAGACTGTTTGAAAATGTGTATGTCTGCTTGTCAGCACTGATTAGTGGTTGCCGAATAGTAGGTTTATGTACAATTGCAAAGTTCTGAAGGATCCTACACTTTGAGGTTCAAGAGGCACCAGCAACTTCAAATACCAGTTTGCTGCTTTGTAATTACATTTTAGCAGCTGCACTCCTAATCTGATAAATATGTCTCACAGAAGCCTTCATTATTATTATTATTGAATTGGAAAGCTACAATGTATCTCTAAATAACACTTCACACCAGGGCAATGTAAGGGTAATTGCCTATGTCCTGTGCTTCACAAAAGCACCCCTTTTAATTTTATTCTTAAATGGACAAGTTCAGTGGCCCATGAATAATCGAAGCCTGGCCATCAGATTGCTAATATTGAATACAGATAGGTACCAAAATGATGACATTTTTTGAATCCTATGAACTTCTACTGTAGTTAGTCCCTCTATCTCCAGAAACTGAAATGCAAGCTTATAAAATTTGCTTTGGGCAGTTTCATTTAGCCCTTTTTATTTGCTAACCTTTAATGCTGTAGGTAATCTCAACTACAATTAATAGTCCCTTTACTTGTTGCTCCTGCAAGATGTTGGCAGCCACAGAGGGTACTTTATGATGGTTTTAGAAACAGCTATTAAAGGGACATTCCAAGCAAAGGATTGATTGATCCTGATTTTTGCTCTTGCTATGCTGGCTGCGAGGGGCTGCATATTTCAATCTACATGCTTTATATTTTTTAACAAGCCCACATGAACTCTTGCGCTGGTCCTTTCATGCTAGGATGAGTCATCAGCTCTGCATTTATTTCTATGGGGGACTGTGAAAATTGAGTCAGCAGAAAGGCTCATATTCTATAGAGTTTATCAAAAAAGTGCTGGTGAACAGGTGCAGCCCCTGACAATCCCGTGGCAAACTGTAAGCCTGCAATGTCCCAGAAGATAAGCCTATACTTTAACCCATGGCATAGATCAACACATGTTATTCTTCCCTATCATTTTCCCTTTTCCTTAACATATGTAGTATACCTAGCATTCATCTCCTTTTGTGAACTCAGTGGTATCCTCTTACTAAAAGCACAGACCAGATATGCACCACTAAGTTTGGAGACTTTAGCTGTCTGGCAGTTGCAAAGCAGCACCAGTGGTGTCAGTAAAGGTTGGGTAAGCATAGCACATGAGAGAGTAAACTTTGTTATAAGTCCAGCTTACGTGTATAAAAGTTTTGAATTAATCTAATATAGAAACAAAATTCAATGTACATATTCTTAGAATACAGTACGTCCTGCTCCAGATAGATTACTTACACTTGAGTTATCCTCCGCCAGATGGCGCTGCACTGCAGAGACATGCAAAACAGACTCTGTCGCAGGTGAGCGGGGCTATTAAAGCCTGCGGCACTGTTGGACTATTCCCACCCGTCCTTGATGTGATGTGCCTCCCAGCCTGGGCTGCGCTGGTCGGGTGAAGGTAGGCAGCACCATGTGTGCTTAAGGAGCGTTGCTCCACCGCAGTCCCCCACCAAAGGGTAGGCGGTATAGGCTGATGGTGAGCCTTATGGGATGCCCCTCCCGCATTATTGTCCCATGCCCCGGTAGCGGTGGGCCCTGTACAATGGGCCGCCATCCTCCCTCATTCTCCCAGTAGACCCTCGGGAGGAAGAGAAGGGGGGTGTGTGTTTGCTTGTGGTTGTCTGTGTACTGTGATTACACGCTTATGGTCCTCTTGTAATGTCTGCTTGGACTGGTGTATGTGGTGTCAACCGCCGCGCTGACTTGTCGTTTTACACTGTTAAGGCCGCCGCCGCTCGTGCTTTTTCCTTCATTTGGATGTTCCGCGCCGGGCGGCGGCGTCACCTCAGACGCTTCTGCGTCCTCATTGGCTGCTTGTCTGTGGCCTTCGTGCTCTTTGGGGAGGCGGGGCCTAGCATGGCGCGCCTTGTGTCACGGCTGGCCCGCCCTTCGAGGTTCTCGGCACCATATTGTCTTGTAGCGCGTGTGTGTGTCTGTGATGTTCTTACTTACAATGTGGTCCGTAAGTGCCCTCACGGGCGGCTTTATAATTCACCGTAGTGTGTTTTGGTGCTGACACCCCTTTTTCTCATTGTGTCTTTCAGAGGGTGAATCCATTGGCTTCTCCCGGCCCGGTTTAATTGATAGCGGGCCTTGTAAATTTACTCCCACTGCCTAGCGGGTCATTGGGGCATCCAGGGTTGCTTTATAGCGTCAATCCCTACTGGCACATTGTGCCTAATAATCACCATATGGAGGCATCTAAGGATAATGTGACTGGGGTCCTTCTGGGACATGACCGGCGGTGTATAGCGTGTGGACAACCCCATGCTGATGCTGACAAGACACGGGTCTGCGTACCTTGTGCTGAGCAAGCGCTGGCTTTGCAATCAGGCCTGCCAGTGGCTGTACCTTGCCTCGCTTCACCTAATCCCCTTGGCTTAAATCTCATTCCTGCTGAGTCGCACACAAGTGGGGATTCTCAGCCTGAATTGGCGTCTAGACTGCCTACGGCAGTCCTTAGCGTGTAAGGGCCATGGTAAGAAGCGGCTCTTGACGCCTAATGTCACTGTTTTCCCTATGGGAACTGAGGAGTTTATGACTCTGTGTGGCTATACCCCTTCTGGTGATGGAGAGCTCTTTTTTGACTCAGGCTCATCTGATGAGAGACCTGTGGCTCATGAAGACTCTGACCCTGACCCCTGGGTTCAGGATGACACTGACAGTTTATTGCTCAAGATCTTTGAGGTTCTGTCTCCCCCTGGTGAGGCTCCCAGACAAAGAGGGGAGCGTTTCCATACAGCATCACCACACTTGGAATTTCTAGAGCAGGCACATTTTCATACCCTGGTGCTCAAGGAATGGGAGTGCCCCGGTAAACTTCCAGGGGTTCCAGGAGATTGGGATAGTAAGTACCCTTTTCCCCCTGAGGTGGTTAAATGTTGGTCGTTCCCCCCTGAGGTGGATGTCCGGATCATAGGGCCATCTAACACCCCTTTCTTGCATCCCCCCGACTATACTTCCTTCGGGATGCTGAGGACCGGCGCATTGACCTGCTGGCCTCCCACGCCTTTGCATGTGCGGGGACGGCACTACGCCCGGTCTATGCCTCTGCCAATACTGCTGTGGCCACTAGAACCCTCATCAGGAAAATGCTCGATCGTGCCCCTGATGATCTCCCTTGGGACGTGTTTAATGCACTCTCCAATTGTGATGTGTTTGTAAAATTTATCTTATTAGCATTGGATGACACCATTAGGATGTGTGCAAAAACTTCTGCCCTTGTGGTGGCTATACGTCGCTTACTATGGCTGCGACAGTGGGGTGCTGACAATGCTGCGAAGAAGACCCTTACCAGGCTCCCCTTTAAAGGGCTGCATCTGTTTGGGGCCCGCCTAGACCGGTTTGGTAGGAGAGATAAGTTACCCCAGCGTAGACGGCTGTCTCGGGCGCTTCGGGGCCAGGGCCCCCCTTCCACCCCCCACCATGGTGTTAAACAGGAACCAGGGGCGTCCTTCATGGGGGTTCCTGCAACTCCTTGTCTCAGGAGCAGAAGACAACACCCCTGCTCCTCTGGGGGGGGGGGGGGGGCTATGCTCAAATCCTCTCCCAAGTCCCCTCAAGTGTGATGGGGCGTGAGGGGAAGGCTGCGGCACCTTGCTTAAGTCTGGAGGCACCACGCCTCAGACCGGTGGCTTTAGGAGGTAGTGTCCTTCGACTGCAAGATGGTACTCCTGGTCCCTGGCGCAGGCCGTGCAGGCCGCGCAGGCCGTGCTGCGTATGGGGGTCATTTGCAGATTTCCCTTAACAGACAGAGGCAAGGGACCCTAATCCTACCTTATCACTGTTCCCAACAAAGATGGGTCAGTCTGGCCCATTCTGGTTGCACAGATCTTCAGCGATTTGTCAAGTACAGGCGCCTTCCTCTTGGAAACTCTGTGCTCGGCCATTTGCTCCTTGCGAACCGTGGGCTTCATGCCACTTGGGGATATTAAAGATGCTTACTTTCACATCCTTGTGTTTTCAGGACACCAAGATTCCTTAGATCCACGTTGGAGGATCAACACTGGCAATTTGTGGCCTTGACATCTGGCCTCTCCAGCTCCCAGAGTACTCACCAAGGTGCTGGCAGGGGTGATGTCTCTGATGAGGCCAAGGGGCGTCCGCGGGTTGCACTACCTGGACATCCTCATCACTTCCCAGCCTCTACATCGGGCATAGTTGGATACTCAGCTAGTGGTGTCCACCTTGGAGTCATCTGGATGGGTGATCAGCCACCACCAGGTTCTCGCTGTCCCCTTCTTTGGTAATTTCATTCCTAGGAATGAATCTGGACACTGTTCAGGCAAGGATATTCCTTCCTTAGCAGAAGGTGGACATATGCTTGCACAAGTTCAGTTTCTCCTAGCTGTCCCCATTCCTTCACCAAGGCAGGGGATGCAGCTGATGGGCCTGATGGTGACGTGCTTCGCAGCGGCCCTTTGTGCTCAGCCCCCCTTGGGGCTTCTGCAACTTCTCCTATTGTCTGTATGGGTCAAGGACCCAGCATCCCTGGACAGGGTCTGGGTGCCTTCCCCCCTGGTGAGGAGGTCCCTCTTGTAGTGGATGGCCTCAAGGAACCTATTGGGGGGCGGAACCTTCTTGCTTCTTCCTGGGAGACGGGCACCATGGATGCCGGTTTATCAGGTTGGGGGGGGTTCTTCTGGAGGTCCCTGCGGTTCCAGGGGAGGTGGGGCCCTTAGGAGGCCCATTCACCTATCATTGTCTTGAAGCTGTGGGCGATCAGGTTAGTTTGACTACTCATTTCAGGGCCTGCCTGCTCAGGGGCGCATGGTCACTTTGATGGCAGTTGCCTACATCAATCATCAGGGAGGGACCCGGAGCAAGAGGGTCCTCCAGGAAGTGCCTCTGATTCTGATCTGGGTGAAGGCCAATGTTCCTTGCATTTCAGCGGTATACATTCCGGGGGGGGGCCTCTGCAACAGGGTGTTACAATCCCTGTATCACTGTTGAGGCCAACCTGATTTGTATCTGTTTGAGTTCCGTCACAATCACAAGCTCCTGGCCCTTGTCTCTCTGTCCCAGGATCCTCTGGCCTTGCCCATGGAGGCCTTGGTAATGTCATGGCAGGACATTCAGCTTCTGTATGTTTTTTCTACATTCCCCCTAGGCAGGGTTCTGCGCAAGATTGCTGAAAGATGTGCCAGTGGTTCTGGTGGCCTCAGGTGGCCAAGAAGAGTGTGGTTCGCTGATGTGGTGCAGATGGCTGTAGATCAGTGCCTTCTGCCTGGAGTGCCAGTCCTGCTCTCTTAGGACCACTTATGCCATCCCAATTACATACTCGGGCCTTGACGGCCTGACTGCTGAAACCTCCATCTTGATGGAGAAGGGTTTGTCTACCTCGTTGGTTGAGTCCATGGTGAAGGCTAGGAAGATGACTTCTTCTTCCATCTGTTATATGGTTTGGCATACCTACATTGACTGGTTGAGTCTTGGTCTCTTCCCTGTTGGGTGTTCTCAGTTCCCAGGGATCTGGAGTTTTACTGCATGGGTTGGAGTCGGTCCCTAACTCAGTACTTTGAAGGGTCAGGTTTTTACCCTGTCTTCTTTCAGAAGTTTTTTGTTCAGCATTCCTTGATTTTAGGGGGTTGCTCATGTGCGTTCCCTACGACAACCTATGGTCCCTGTTTTTGGGATTTGGAAGTGGTCTTGCCTGCCTTGCAGGGTGCTCCCTTTGAACCTGTGCAGGTTGCTGCCTTGGCTATTCTTTCACTCCAGGTCGTGTTTTCTGGTAGCTATCACTTCTGTCAGGCGTGTGTCTGAGTTGGCGTTGCTGTCCATTCAGCCCCCCTACGTTGAGAGGCACCAGGACAAGGTGTTGTTTCGTTCGATCCAGAATTTCTACCTAAGGGTAGTGTCTGCCTTTCATTTGATTCAGGATATTGTTCTTCCTTCTTTGTGCCCTAACCCTAGCAATGTTAAGGAGAGAGTTTTGCACTCTTTGGATGTGGTTAGTTGTCTGAAGTACTATCTGGTGGCTACTGCACCTTTCAAGAACACTGATGCTCTGCTTGTGATCCCTTCTGGTCCTAGGAAGGGTTTTTGGCTTCTGCCAAGTCTACTATCAGGCCTGCGCTGCTAAGGGGAAGAATCCTCCCTTCGCGTTATTGCTCTTGCTTCTCGTGCTATTGGTGCCCCCTTGGGCCTTGCAGCACCAGGCTTCTATTGCACCAGTGTGCGAGGCCGCTAATTGGTCTTTTGTTCATACCTTTTCAGTTTTACAAGGTTGATGTTAAGGCCTCAGCTGTTGCTGTTTTATGGCCACAAGGTTTTGCAGGCGGCAGTGGTTTAAACTGTCTGCTGTTACCTTTTTATTGGGGGATCCCACCCTATCTTACGGACACTACTGTTGGATGTCCCAAGTGTAAGTAATCTATCTGGAGCAGGATGTACTGTATACTAAGAATAATACAATTCTGTGAAATTCTCACTTGTAGAATTGGTATTATAAGTATACAGTACATCCTGCTCTAACCCACCCTGTTGTTGCATTATTCTGGATCCCCTGTATGGTGATTATCTTCATTGTTATAGTTACCAGTTTTTGGTTGTTAAATTCTCCCGGCCTGTTTTGCATGTCTCTGCAGTGCAGCGCCATCTGCCGGAGGATAACTCAAGTGTAAGTAATCTATCTGGAGCAGGACGTACTGTATACTTATAATACCAATTCTACAGGTGAGTATTTCACAGAATTGTATTTTTTAAATCTTTAAATAAAGTATCAGGTTACTAACCAACATGGTTCTTGCTCCTGTGGTGATGTCATCTTAAGCGCAGTAGCTAGAGCAGTAGGTCTTTTGCACATCAGATTTAAAGACAAAGATACTGTTTGAAATTATCCATGAACTCCCTGCCTCCGATTGCTGCTGAGTGACATTTGTTTCTGTAGCTTGTGTCTGCTTTGACTAGCTGGTTTGTCTCAGATTGGCAGTTGGGATTATATTTTAGTCATCCCAGCAGATGTAACGGCCAAAAACAAGGCATGCCTGTTTTTTCCTTTAGCTGTAAGAGGCCTAAACACTGGGAAATGCTATTGTTGTGCAGTGTTATAATTCATAATTCTTTCTGTCAGTTAGATCTAGTGTATATGGCTGTATAAAATATTAGACAACAGCTGAAAAAGTGGTTCCTTTCTGACCCAAACAGTAATGGTTTCCTGTGCTACCTCTAAGGATTTGTTCACCTTAACTTATTCAGCCCAAGACAAAATTCCTAAAACTTGTAAGTAGAGAGCAAGTCATAAATTATACTACAATCAATAACACATATAGGATAGTTTCCTTTTTTTTTTGGTAGTAGATTTTACAAGGGAATTCTGTTATGGCTCTGTGTACTACAGTATGTCAAAGGCCCCAGACAGAGGTTAAAAGTCCTGTTAAGAAAGCTTTTTGAGGCCATATATATTGAAAATGCTGTCACCACCCATCCACATATATATCTAGCTTAGTCTGGCTGTACTTACAGAGCTCTCATGGTCTTATAATAAACCAGAATGTGTGACCGAGGAAAATTTGGGAAGTTAACACTACTGTTGTTCCTGAGATAGGTGTTTAAGTGTCTAGGAAGACAAAATATACATTTTAGTTCAACTGAAATATTAAATACACTTCTACCCAGATATAATGTGTTCAGTATAACGCAATTTCAGCTATAATGCGGGCTTCATTGTTGCCAATCAACAGCGTTATATCGATATGGACTTGCCAAGCCCTGCAATAGAGTGTTAGTCCTTTTTAAGGGGGTTTAACTTAAAACAGAATAACTTTTAGTATTAGTATTTACTATTAGTGTGGCATCCTGTCATTATGTTATCATGCTTTTGCACTCTTCATATATTTTCTCAGTTGCCATTTATGTTGTGGTATTGATCTTCAGAATGACCGTGTAGTCAGCATTTCTATAATATAAGGGCAGTACAGACATCCGTTCAGAAAGCCAAGCTATTTTGGACAGTATCTATCTGATATATTCACTACCAGCCTATGTAGAGATTTTGTCACCTTCTGTTGGCAGGCATTTTTCCCCATTTTTTGCTATACATGTTTAACTGTGATTTTTGCAGGGATTTCCAGGAAAATTATAAATTGTTTTTTCAGCAGCGTTTGGGCTTGAACATGACATGTTTTGTTTGTCATTTTATTCGGTTCTTTATCAAAATTGTTGGGTGAAATATGTACAAAAAATAAATATAAACAGAAAACAATGTTGTGTTAAAAAGCCACATTCCTCCTGATTACAACATTACCACTTTGGGGATGCAGGTAATGGTGCGGGGGGTTATGGAAAGTCACCCGCTTGTTGCAGGTGCCTTGCCAGCCCCTCTTGGCCTGTGAACTGGTATAGGGGTCTCAAGGACCCCTTACAAGTTCACGAAAGGTTAAAAACCCACATTGGGTTTTGTTCTGCTGTGGTAAAATGTATGGAAATGTCATAAATGGTGTGTATTTTTCCCCTGCTGTGCTGTATCAGGCACGATCCATGCTGGGTTTTCAGGACCCAGGCCACATTCCCCAGTCCTTTACAGGTTTGTTCCCTGATCTCAGGCCTTGCACAGGTGATGAAGCTGATTGCGGGGGAAGCCTGAATAAAAGGAGCCACTGAGCCTGTCAGTGGGCTGTTGAATAGCCTGGAGGAAGGAACCCAGGCAGTACCTGCTGAAAGTGAATGACAGACCTGTACGCAGCAGAAGGACTTTGCTTGTGACTTTGCACTTGGAGTTCTGGATGAGCAGTGTGGGCTGGTACGCCCCTGTAACCTGGACTTATAGTTTATTGGTCTGTCAAACCAAGGACTTTCACAGGAGCTGGTGAAGTAAACCGCTTGATGTTTTGCATTTGTGCTGCAACGTTCTCTGACGTAAGAGATAAGTTTTGTTTTGTTGATAAACACTTTATTTTCTGAATAAAACCGCCTTTGCTATTGAAGAACTGTTGTCCGTGTCACTGCCATTTACCCCAATCGTCACACTGCTTTAAGGAGATTGGTCCTCATTATGTCTCCTTACTAAACTACAGTGACTAAACAGTACCTACCTTACAATATTATGCTTGTTTCTTATTCATCTTTTCTGCTATTTTTAGTGAATCAGTGAATACATGCGATGCTGACATAATACTGTACAATTTTTTTTTCATGCAAGTTAATCAGTGAATAATAAAGTGCTAGCAAATTTATTTTAATACCTCTCCTTTGGTTGCTAAAAGACAGTGTCTCATTAAAGTGGTCTCTTTTGACTATAGCAACATAACTGTACATGTGGCCATGTTCTAGGTAATCCAACTCCCACAGAAAAGTTATGAGTTAGCAGGTTAATTAAGCATTTTATTGTTGTAGCTCATATTAAATATTTTACTATTTAATGGCTTTTTTAAATATATGAGGGGTTGCAGAGCTTTTATGGATTAGTCTGCCTATAAAACGTCTATGCACAACATCTTGCCCTTTCCTGTTATAGTCTGTCTTTTTTATTTCTCAATTCACAACCTTAGTTCTATCAGACAGTCATGAAAAAAGCAATTTTTAGTTTGTGCCTGCAAAGAAAAGGCAACAAACTTATTTACCTTAACTGCCTCCATATGTGAAACATGTTCCCCGCTTCCTCAAACCATTGACCTCCACTTACAGAATCGTCCTGATACACAAGCTGTTCTCAACCCCGAATAGGGAATGTCGTTACTCTCAGTGAGTCAAAAGTAAGGCCAAGCATAATACATTCATGCAAGCCAAGTCCTATAAGCATCTTTTTTTAATCCCTTTATTTTATTTATTTAAAAGTGTCTGTGTTTGGAAATGCATCACAGACAAAATATGCCAAAATAAAACAAAATATGCTTAAATAAAACGAATGCTCCTACGTGATTTGATTAAATGCGGCTATGATTATGGCTGCAGATCTTTGGCTCTGCCCCATATAATTATAACTAACAGGTAATATTACCAGGAAAGCAGGGCTACCAATTGGTGTGGTATATAGTGAAAAGATGTGCACTGAAGAGTCAATGACCGAACATATCCTAGCCAGGAAGAGTATTTAGTATACCAGCTGCCAACTACCTATACCCTAATAGGAATTCTGGCCTTTATAGCACCAGTTTTTACTCAAACTGTCCAGTAGTTGGCACGCCTGTCTATAAACAGGGACCTTGGAGTCAGAATGTGGCACAGGGGATTGACAAACTGCTGTGCCCTTCAGTTCTGGTAAGAGAAAAACCTCACCTACAGTGTGCCAGGCACTCAATTCTTTTACTGGAGCTCAGCATCTGCTTTCACCAGAAAAGCTGCTGCCCTGTGCTTCGGTGACTGCTTGGACAACAAAACTACACCACTACTTGCACACTCAGCCACCCATACTTTCTGCTGCAGCTTCCCTGGCAGCAGCTAACACATATTCAGGGCTAAGTGGGGCTTCTGTTGTCCTGTAGATGAACAGTGTACCTAGTAATTGAGAAAAGCATGAAGGTCAGGTAATCTGACTTCAGATAGCGGTTACTAGGCCTAAACACAGGAAGGCCCCTGGTCTGGATGAAATAGCTACTTTCTGTGTAAAGGTATATGCATCTTAACCCTTTAACTGCCAGCTTACCTAGAGATTAAAGAAGTACTGCAGGCAGGGAATTTTTGCACATTATTGTAAAGCCCAGCTTCTGCTGGTATGATTAGTCATATCAATCTTTAAAAACAAGGCTGTAAAAGCCTCAAAAATCATTTTTCTATGACACCTAAGCTGGACTCCTTTTTTCAGCCTGTGGGTGTAGTTAGCGCGGGGCTAATACTCATTAAATATACATCTGTTAGACCGCCCCTACGCAAAATAGAGGTACAATCATGTGATCGCGGCTGTGTAACCGGCCAGTGTCAGTATGCAGAGGCAATCGCGTCCCCCTGCCAGGGTCAGCTTATTGTAGCCATGCAGTATGTCTGCCTCATATGCTGCCTCAACCTGGACCTTAGCAGCCAAGGCAGATGCCATTGCATGCGTGTTATATATATTTTATATAATAAATATATACTATCTGTTGTAAAAGGTGTAGAAAATAAATATACATATAAATTCAACTTACCAAGACAAGGTTTATGAGCTATTCGTCCTCAGATTCCAATGAAGTGCTCCCTGCCCCAGCAGCACATCACACTGGGCTGAGCTGGGGAATATTAGGAATGAGCACTACTTAGAATGGGATAAGACAGTTTTCATTGTTTGTAGATGTGAGGGGATGAGTGATTGATTTGTGAGAGGAATGAGGCTTGCTTTGCATTACCATGGCAAGAGCAGCCAGCCACTCTCTCAGCCTGTCAGCAGCAAACAGCTATCAGTGATGCTTATCACACACAGGAAGGAGGAGGAGACAGGACAGGACAGGAGGAGGGGAGGTGTTTGGTATGGTTTTACAGCCATACAGTTCCGACACGCTCATGCTGATTGGGAACGGAATGGGGGGGGGGGGGGCACAACTTCAGAGTGGAAACGATCCCTGTATCTCCCTGCCTGCAAATGTAACCAGCTGAAGGCCAGTGCTGACACAACTGAGCCTGGGTAAGCAGTGGCTACAGCTGAGAATGTGTTTAACTGCAGTAACTTTAAGTTGCCCTCTTGTTGTTTTCAAAATGTTGCACTATACATGTTTAACTGGGATTTTTTAAGAGATTTCCAGAAAAATTAGAAAACAAGAAGCCTAGGTATAACAGGCTTGTTGTCATGGGTGTAGTTTGGGTTTTAACATGAAATGTCTTGTTAGCAATTTTTTAAAATGCGTTTTATAATATTTGTGTACAAAATGTTTTAAAAAAATTGAAAATGTATATGTCGTATTTTATTTTAATAAAAAAATGTATTTTTTGTCACAAAAATCATATTGCATGTAAAAGCCCCATTTCTCATATTGGTACTCTCTGCACTATCAATCTTTTTAAAAATCGGTGTGGGGTCCACCCTCCATGGGTGGACTTCTTTTCTATTATTTATTTGTTACACAGTGTGGGGTCCCCTTTGCCAGTTAAACAAGCTTGTTACCAGCTTTGGGGACTGATAGACCAGGGCACAGGACCTAAAAGCTACCAGCCTGCTTAGCCCTCACAGGCTGCGCGATTCTCTGCCACCCCCTGGGCTTTGGGGAGGCAGGTGACTTGCCAACCTCCTCCTGCCCTGTGAACTAGTTTAGGGGTCTCATGCACCACCAGTTCACAAACGGCTAAATGTAACACACATACACCTTGAAAAAGAAATTAATTAAAAATAAAAGTCATTTTTTCTTTAGTTACCTCTGATCCCACAAGCTCTGTGTTCTACACCAATCACCGCCACACTCTCTCGCTGACAGCTGGAAGGGATCAGCAGAGTTACATCAATCATCCCGGCTTCTGTCTCTCTAGCTGCCACTGGGAGGGGCCTTTTATAGGCCGAATGAGATGATGTGTTATCAGCTTACTTTTTCTATAAAAGGCCTCTTCCTGGGTCGAACGATGGGATGCCTGAAGCCGTCACATGGGGGGGGGGGTCAGATGCCCCCAGAGAAAGAGGAGACCCCAGTTGCTGGATCCCCATACTGAGGTGAGCTGCAACAGGGAGAAACACCAAGCAATGTAGATTCTATGCCCTTGGCAGTTAACAGTAGTAGAGATGAGCACATAGAAAGGTAAAGTGAACCAAAAGCCGTGATTTTCACTATCCTGGGTTTTGGTCCTTGGCCCAGGGACATCCCTAATTTGGGTTGCCTTGCTGTGTGAAACCTTGCCAATTCTACCCAACCCCTCCTCAGTTCTCTTGTCCAATCAGCACTTTATGTTTTGTATACTAATGCCTGGCATAAAGCACAGTTTAGACACAGAGCGTTGGCAAAATGTAGAGGCTCCCCCCCCCCCCCCCCCCGTTTCCCTGCGATGTACAGCGCGCTTCTGCCCCAACCCATCTGAATGGGTGCCCCAGAAAACAGGGGTGCCTAGGAGCAACATGGAAGTCCCAAAAAAAAGGTGATTGAATGCCAGTCGATCTAGGGGCACACTCAAAGGGGCATCCTGAATCTGTGGCTAATAAGATGAGTCCCTTGTAGTAGTATGGTAAGAAAGATGAAGTACTGTTCCATATTCAGTATTACTCGATTTGGTCTTCTTCAGTGCTCACTATAGGGGAATAACAACCTCCCACTAAACCTTGCTACATTTCATAGAAAAGAGCATGTGGCATGATAGGCCAGGGTCATTGATGGATACCTGCTTAATCCGACAAAGACTGAAACAAGGAGCAGGACATACATTCCATTCCTCTGTCTGATTCTAATTTTCTGTTACATAAAGTCTTTGTCTTACTATTCATTGTGTTGAAGTTTATCTGTAAGTGAGGCTGTGCATAGCTGAGCGAATAATCAGCAATCCAAGGCAAAACACACAGAGTAATTTTAGATTATAATATCACAGCCAGTTTCTGTTTAATATCACGCGGCAGGATGAAGAGGTTTCTCAGACTTTCTCACGGTAAAAACGTGTATTCCTAGAAAAAAATTACCTCACCACAAAACTGTGCCAAGTGCAGGACTTCTTAATTATTTTGGTTAATTTTGATTATTATACCAGTTAGAATCATAATGGTACTTACCTATAACTAGAAATCAGTTTCTGAATCTACCTTTTTTTTTTTAAGGGCGTGGAGGCTCAAATCCGAAGCTTTGGACAAACCCCTTCACAGCTGTTGATAGAGCCCCATCCTCCAAGAAGTTCTGCCATGCAAGTGGTAAGTACATAATCTAAATCCAAAATATTATAAGTGATGGTGGAAAATATATTGTGTCATGAGATCTTCTTTTTATTATCACCATTATTGACATTGAATTATTGATTATTGAACCTTTGGGTGTTTTTTTGGGTGTGAACTGAAACTGGACCCTCACCCTGAATGAGAGCATATCTTGTATGTTTCTCCCACCCTGTATATACAGATTGCCCACATTAAAAATCATCCTACCTGCATCTATTGCATTTTCTGAGCCTTTAAACATCCAAGAAGGTGGCCCATTGAGTCTCAGGCTTCCTGCAGACAGGAATTGTCTTCTTACTATGCCGCTTTGCATTGTGGGATTGCTGTCCTTTTGCTGACACCAGCTCTGCTCCAGCACCCCCCTACTCAGTATGTGATGTTTCTGAGGCAAGATGGCAGCACTATCCTAGAGCCCTGAACAGTTGCAGTGGTGGGGGAAAGAATAATACGTGACTAAAAACTTAAAATATATTAAATTTAGATTCTGGGGAATAAGTAATTTAAAGGTTTGGACTTTTTATTAAATGATGCTGAAGGTCCAGTTAAAGTTTAAATTTGAGCGAGATTTACTGAATTTTTTTGTATACTCAAGTTAAAAAGCTCACTCAGATATAAACTTCGATTTACACCCGAAAGCCCACCCAAAGGGAAACTTGCTTCATCAGATCTTTAGCATGACTGTGAATGATTCATATATGTTCTACTACCCCAGAATCAGACTGCTGAGTCTCCTTGAAATTCTGAAGACTTAATCCACTATATATTTCTAAATTCCTTCCTATTTTAGCTATTATAACTTTTAAAAAATGTATACCCATTACACTGTAGTAGATACATTTAAGGTCTGAAACACACGGATAGGTATGCAGATTATAGATGCTAAATTATCTCACAGATTTAAAGTAAGATTTCCAACTTTGATTTTCATGATAATCACACTTCAAATATCAGTTTAGTTATTTTTGTTCAGCCCATGATCCATGGTGCAGAGCCTGCACTGAAATGGGTAATCCCCTTAATAAATTATGCAAGAAATATTTCTGACCATGTGTATATCACATATTGAAAGTTGTGTTCTTTACATAATACATATTTAATTATACAACCAGCAGTGATATTTTATAATGTGCAGCCTACCATATAATATTGGTTTGTGTATATATGCAGTGAGAGGGTAACTTGAGGATATAATAGAATGTATGCCTTGTTGACAAAGTTGTGGAAATTGTGCTTAAACAGAACAAATTTAAAGGGCGATTATGTCTGTCTTGGCCTTAAATGGCAAGACGAGAATTCCTGGGTGGTGTGTAGAGGGTTACGAGTAGATGACACATTTATACTTATTGGCTGTCTGCCACGCTTGCTCAGTTTTCCTAGCTTGTTAACCTGTGTGTGGGACTATGAAATTATTCATGGGGCTTAAATTATTTTTCAGAGTGCTCCATTTGTTTATAAAGTACCAAAGTAACGATTCCTTACACTTACTGCTTAAACAGTATAGTGGCTTTTATAGTGTACTGGCTGAATGCGTAAGTAGGCGTTTTTATGGCCTTCCATAGCATAGGATACCATTATCTTTCAAAAGATTGTAAGTAAAAATAAATCTAAATTGAATATCTAAGTAACATGGATTGTAATTGTTTTTGCATTGTCCTTCATTTCATTTGAGTATCATGCTCAAAATCCTTCCTGTCTGCCACTCCTTCCTGTAAAAGCTTATTTAGCCTTACATGTCTACCAGATTATTGGGGGGGGGGGGGGGGGGGGCTCTCTGGTAGTTGTGTCATGCGTCAATGGCCCCATGGTTATTCAATCACTGTGGACCAGCCATGAGGGCTGCTGCATCATCCAGATCTGCTGTTCCAAGGTCTCCTTAGGCACTCAGGATACCATAATACCAGCATACATGAAGGAAGAGGGGGTCTCTAGCTGTTGTGCTCACTCTTTTGTGCGCCTGCAGAGGACTTCTTCCAGGGTGTTAACAGAAATACTGTTACTGTATAGCCTATTACATGAAGTGTGAGAGTTGAGTGGCTTCCCAC
The DNA here is from genome assembly GCA_027917425.1 of Gastrophryne carolinensis. Classification (NCBI taxonomy): domain Eukaryota; kingdom Metazoa; phylum Chordata; class Amphibia; order Anura; family Microhylidae; genus Gastrophryne; species Gastrophryne carolinensis. Next base: position 160,440,835 of record CM051234.1, read on the forward strand.
AGATCCTATTTCATTCCTAGGATTTTGGCCTTCCTGTAATTTGGCATGGAGGTGAGAAGCTTTGTGGCCACCAAATGACATAGTCACGACAGGCAGCTCTCATCGGATGAGGGTGACATTCTGGGGAGGTTTCCCACAGCGGGGCATCCTAATTTTGAATGCCCCAGGGGAACGTAACAAAGCAAGAGAGGGTGAAATTCACTGGGTTTTTCCACTTTAATTCAAGTTGGATTTAGCTAGACAACAAAATGGACCAAACCCCAGGATTTTCACCCCCCCCGGGTTGACCCCTATGTGAAACCCCACGGATCGCCTCCTTAAGCTTATGATGCAGGCACGGCTCTCGTCCAATCAGCTTCTCTGGACGTGCATATTAATATGTGGCTAGAGAAGCTGAATGGAATCCTAGCCGCAAACACAATCGGCATGCAGCATCACTTGCATCCTCCGGCTGTGTGCGGCCATGTACATCCATTCAGTTAAAGTGGGTTTGACCAGGCACCAGTGCGAGTGATGCCCCCCCTCCACTGTGCATGCGCCGTGGGCTCATTTGCAAGGTAAGCATACCGGGGGGTTTCAGATTTTTTTTCTCATGCACACTCAGCAACGGTGCCCGCTGTGCATGCTGCGGCAGCAGCAAGCAGGGCTTGGCATTGCCGGCAGCATTAGAGTTGTCACCATCGTTGTGGGGTGAGCCCTGGTCTCTCCCAGAGCTCGGGACTGGTAACCTGTTAACATGCTAGCACCAGATCAAGTTGGTGAACCACATCTATAGCAGATCAAGCCATGGCTGCTTTTGCAGAGATCTATGCCATAAATCCTCTATACAGCCTTGTATGTGTAGTGTACGCCAAAATCGACCCCGTTCCTTATTATTTCGGCACAGCCTTGCAGAGAAAACTCTTGATCAACTGTTGTATAGCAGCGCTCTAAACGCTAGAACAATGGACAAGTGGTGGCCTGGTCGTGGCACTATCATTAATTATTGGGAGCACGCTTTGGTTTAAACCGTGAACAATTGAAAAAGCTCATTAGACAGGTTACGAGAGTAGAAGTAGGTCACGAGTAGTCTTCTACCCTGTGCTTCACTCCACATATTAGGATGTAATCTCTGAAGTCATTACGTTCGTTGTCCCTGACACAAAAGGGTTTATAATGACAGAGAACATCAATGACCATTGTTCCCTGGTCATCAGAAGTATTTGAGGTTTATGGTGCAGAATCAACCCCATTTATTCCTACCCCTTTGCTGGAAAAAAGTGACTGGGCTGGAGAGGAGTCCTGGAACAACAAGCTATCCAAAGACAATAGGTCTCGGGAGGAAAAGAAACTTCATCCCCTTTTCATCCTGGAGCTCAGAGGGATCAGGCTTCTGTTCTGGGGGGGGGGGGGGCTGCTATTATGGGTCCAGTTGAACAACATGATGTGTGTATCAATAAAAGTTGGCACCAAGTCCCCCCCCCACCTTTTGTATCACGGTTTTCAACCCCCTCTTGTTGCCTGAGCTACTGAGGTAGTCCTAAAGTGTGTGGTAATTAGTATATTTGGCTTCTACTTCCTGTATGAAAGTGGGCTCTCTGATGGTAAACAGACAAGAAATATATATCAGCCAGATATATTTATCTTAAAGTTTCATATAGCCCCATCAAATTAGGTTTTCATAATTTGAGGTTTTAAAAATCATTTATATATTCTATATTTCCCCAGATATATGTGAATGACATAGTATGACATGCCCAGTATTTCTTTTTAATTGGCATGTATTAGGGCCAGTAATAGCAAATCTCTAAACCAGGATCTTTATGTTGAGCATTTTAACAGACACCAATACCAAATAGCTAAAAAATATAAAGCATCACACATAAAATAAGCAAAATCATTCACGTGCTCTGCATTTTTGTGTTATTTGGGTTTTTAGTTTGGCTTGTAATGTGATTTCTTTTCCTTTGGGCTATTGTGTGCTCATTTTTATTTTCGCAGTAGAAATAAAAGCCATCTCGCAATGTCTCGCAAAGTGCAGCAGCCATAATATACACCAGGTGTAGTAATTAGCAGCCGCATGAAGGCCGCCTATTTGTCTGCTGCTGCGGCTGTTGGTGAATCCCCCTGTGTCTTCACACTATCAGATAGCTGGATTTAATTGAGGCCACATCAGATGAGGCATTACTGACACCTTTAATTGAATGAGCATCCAGGGAGAATTAACTCATAATATTGATTGGCTTTTAGCCACTTGCTCAGAAGGGTGTCTAGATAGCTTATTAGTTGCCTTTATTTACACCTTTGTGCAATGAGCACAACCAGGAATTCATAGTGCAATATGTTTTTGTAAGTACTCTTAATAACTTTTAAAACGGGCTGCTAATAAAAATGCAAATGTCCCTTTTAATAGCTTTTTAGTATGAAAAAAAGTTGCAGATATTCTGGGTAATCACCAGCCAGAATACTGTACACCAATTATTTATTTGGTTGATTACCGGTATCCTTTTTGGTGAGGCGAATGTTTCAGTTAAAAAAGGTTTGTACAGTTCACATGAATTGTTTTATTCAACTGATGTGTTGTAAAACTGAAATGTATCCTGCTCCCAAGCCAGTCACAGGAGCACTCCCTGCTTCAGTCAATGCATGCAGGGGTTGTTTGCTATGTTTATGTCTTTTGGCAAACCGCTCTCACTGGCCTATGTAAATGGTTAGGGTAGGAGCGAATGTGGTAGCGGGTGCTCCCCATTGACAATTATGAGACTGCCGAATTACGTCAGTTGAGCAGACGGCTCTCATTGGACCAGAGCCTGCACATGCACTGTTGTACCAGAAAAGGTGAATGTGTATGGGTGCCCTGGGAGGTTTTGTTCTGCTTTAAGACAGGCCACTTTCTGCTAATAGCGGGGAGGGGCTTGAACCACATCCTACGCTCCATACCTCTGTGCAGAGGATGCCCCCCTATTTACTAACTTTCCAGTTTCCTTCACATTGCTTCCTGTTAAATGCCAGCCTACCTAGAGCTTTTGTCGCCCTTTTTTTTCTTTTCATTATTTTGCACTACACAAATTGAACTGCACATGGTTTCCCTAAAAAAAAAAAAAAAAAAAAAAAAAAAGAAAAATAGAATAAAAAAGCAGAATCAAAGCCAAATCTGAAAAAGCAAGGTCTTCCGAACAGAACAATACCCAACATTCATAGGTACTGTCGAGAAGAGTTGCCAAAGTCCTCAAACTAAAGAATGTGTAATTTTACTTGAAAATTCCAGCTCTGCAGACAAAGTGTGCACCTTGCACGTTTTCAACCAAAACCACCGGAATACGCCCCACAAACCATATATACCCTGAAATAACACGTTAAGCTTTCTAGGCGTACCCAGCTAATTGTAGTGGCTTCATCTTTCTGGAGCTAATCCCTTGAAGATTTCTTCGGTTATACATGGTTTCCTTACAAAAATGTATAAAAAAGCAGAATACAAAACACATTTTCCTAAAATATCAATATGTAAACAAGGAAAACAAATCTAAATTTGAAAGTGCAAGGTCCCCCTATCAGAACAATACCCAACATGCATAGGTACTTTTAACTGTTTTAACTGCCAGCCTGAGATTGTCACCCGCGGTTGACAGGTCATTTTTCACCATTTTGCGCTATGTTTAGCTGATTTTTGCAGGAATTTCGAGGAAAATTACATATTTTCTATTTAAGTCAAAGTTTAGGCTTTAACATGAAATGGCTTGTTGGTAAAACAACTAAAATAAAAAAATAAGACAAATTAAAAAAAAATATTTTATGTATTTTAAATAAAACATTTATTAAAGAAACCCATATTGCATGTGAAAGCCCCATTTCTCCTGATTACACCACATATGTATCGGTAGCCCACCATCCCTGGCCAGGAGACCCCCCCCCCAAAACTGAAAAGAGCACTTTATAACATTTACCAAAAAAATACAACTGCTATCCACACTATAAAAGGTTAAATAGAAAAAATTCCTGGGGGGCATAACCAGCCTGGGGACCAGCTATAGGGGCTTTTAGAACAGAGTGCAGGGGCCAGCCTTGGTGGCCCAGCCACCCGACAGGCTACAAGCCTGCACAGCCTAAATGATCCCTGGGCTTTTCTGCCCCCCCCCCGGGCTTTGGGGAGGCAGGTAATTGGGGGCGGGGGTTAATGGCAAGTGAACCACTAGCTGCAGGTGAATTTCCAGCCCCCTAAGCCTTGTGAACTGATTCCTTACCACCCATCTATCCCAGAGCACTACGTCCCATGCTGATAGCTTTGACTTCTGGTCTCCTGCTGCTGCTGGAACTCTTTTAAACCTGATGGGTTACAGGTAACAAAGGGTTAATAAAAAAAAAAAAATGACATAGGCTTCCCCTTCCCAGGGTGGGAGGGTTAGAAAAATGGCATGAGGTCCCCCGTACCCAGCATAACCTGCCCGGGGACCAGCTATGGGGGCTTGTAGAACAGACCAGCTTTGGTATCCTCCTGCCCTGTATGCTACAAGCCCCAAAGCCTAATAGCCCCGGGCCCTTCTGTCCCCCGGGCTTTGGGGAGGCAGGTATTTGGGGGAGGGGGGGCGAGGGTTAATGGCAAGTCACCCACTAGCTGCAGGTGACTTGCCAGCCCCAAGCCTTGTGAACTGGTATAGGGGGTCTCATGGATCCTTCACAAAAGGTTAAGTGTAAAAACACACACACTCTCACAGAGAAAAATGACTTATTATTTATTCTCAACACTCACCTCCGATCCTGTGTCCTGTGGCGATCTGAAGACAGCTTCCGGGTTGATCACTGGAGGGGGGCTGGGGGGCAGTGAATCGCAACCTCCTACCCCTTCAACCTTCCTCCAGGGATCAACCTCGGCATTTGTTCTGAACCGGGAGCGGGATGACGTCACCTGCCCCACCCACAAGAGGCAGGGCTAGAGGCGATTATGTCAGAGGCGGGGGAGTGGGCATCTTTTGGGCCCTCTCCTCACCGCAAGGTGCCCCTGGGGGGGATATCGCACCCGGTGAGGAGGAGACCCGGCGGGAAGGAATGAGCACACAGGTAAGCAAATGTCACAATAGCTTCTAATGTGTAAAAATATGTGACAATAAAAAAAATGTATGCCTTATTTTTTAATTTTTTAATTAAAGTGGCTCAGTCAATTTGCTGAATGGGGGGTATCTGCTGGATCTGCACAGCATTTAGTCCACTGGTCTCCTAGCAACAGCTCCAGATTTTTCAGAGCTCAGACGCTGTACACGGCGGTAACAGCTCTGTGTGTGTGAGGTGCCACCAGGTGACTCCATAAATATATAAAATCTCTACAAAATAAATGACTATTTTGAATGACTGTGCATATATAATATTAAACCTGAGTGGCCGACACTGGAATCCAAAATCAGGATGTCCCACTGTGTGAAACGCCACCCAGGTCACCGCAAAATTCACCTTTTTCCTTTCTCCCATGGTAGCCACTGGCACCTTCTCCCACCTGCTACGGAATGGGCCACATCTAACTCATCCTGCTGCCCAGCTCATGCATTTGCAGGCAAACAGGAAGTGCTTCTGGGCTTCCTGTTACTGGGCATTGTCAGTTATGTCAGTTGATCCAAGCAGCAGCACGCATGGCTGAGATGCTGGGAGAGGAAGCTCCAAAGTAGCTGCTACCTTTCTTTTCCAACTGTGCCAGGCTGTTGGTCTCGTTTTAATAATGTTTTTATGTAATAGATAGATTTTATATTCTCCTAGCACCAATATGGGATTCCCTATAGTTGGTACAAAAATGCATATCACTGTCACATGAGCCACTGAAACCAGATAGAAGGCAATTGCGTGCAGTTTAGCTGCCCAAGATCCCCTAATGTCAAATAGTGCTATTTAAAATGCACAGATCCTTTGAGTGGATAGTGTTTTACTTACAATATATGTGGAAAAACCTTGTTGGTCTGCTTTGACTAGAAGCATTGGTGCTGTTTTTGTTTTAAAAAGCATACATCTATTCAGTAAAGTAAATAGTCTGCAGATTTACATACGGTAAGCAGAGGCCATAGGAAAATTCCTAGTTTTTGACTAATGTCATCTGATGTAAATAGGTGGAAGTGGCTTAACCTTAAAACGGTTCCAGAACCACCATTTAGAAAAGTCAAATCTCCTACCAGATCCATCCCTTAATCAAACATTTTAAGTGGTTTAAATGAACCCAGCCAGGGTGTGCAATGCTTTGGTATAGCTTTAACACAGCTGAACCACTCCACTTGGGGATGTGTGTTTTGGACTGACGTTGTACCTTCTTTGGTTTCTTTAATCCATTTATACCATATAACATGGGTCTCTCCTTAACCTGGCATGCGACAATGTTATTCTAAGTATACAGCACGTCCTGTTTCAGAAGATATTCCTTACTGATGGGTTATACATCCAGTAGATGGCGCTGGACTGCAGAGACAGAAAAGTGGCTCCTCCCGGCCCCATATATACCAGGGACCTCCCACAAAATCCCCAGTTCTTCTCTGCACTCTGGGCTGGGATGACTAGAAGATGGCTCTTTCTACTCGCAGGTGAGCGGGGCTATTAGCCTGTAGCACTATTCCCACCTGTTCCTTTTCACTGCCTCCCAGCTTAGGCTGCGCTGGTCGGGTGATGGTAGGCAGCACCACTGCTAGGTGCTAAGGAGCGCTGCGCCTACCGCAGTCCCGCACCAAAGGGTAGGCGGTACAGGCCCATGGTGAGCCTTAAGGGATGCCCCTCCCGCGGCCATTGGCCCCTCGCTCCCTGTCCCCTCAGTTAGGCTCCTCTTGGGTCTGCTGCTTCCCCTTCGCTCCCCCTGGGTAGAGCTTTCCGCATCACTTCTCCGCGGCCTGCCCCTCGAGGTATATGCAGGCGCCATTTTGGAGCTCCTGTGCTGCGTATCTGGCGTCCCCCTATCGCGATCCGTAAGTGCCTGTGCGAGCTGGCTTTTCTTTACTTTTCTTTGCATTATGCTTACGGGTTCTTTGCTTTATGTCTTACAGGCGGGTCACACTTTTTTTGTGTTTTCTCCCGGCCCTATCCACTCTATTTAGCGTTAACTACTTATTGGAGGGCTATTGTATTGTATATCTCCCACTTCCCTAGCGGGCTATTGGGGCATCCCGGGTAGCCTTATTGGCGCCAATCCCAATTGGCCTATTGTGCCACAATAATCACTATATGGAGGCTTCTCAGGATAATGTGCTCGGGGTTCCTTCGGGACAAGCCCGGCTGTGTGTGGCGTGTGGGGTATCCCCTATAAGTGATGATGTCAGGGTGTGTGTACCCTGCGCCCAGCAGACGCTTGCGCTGCAGTCTGGGTTACCTGTGGCTGGGCCTGCACCCTCTCTGGCTTCGCCTACCCCTCCGCGCTTACATCTGACTCCTAATGAGGTGCATACCAGTGGGGAGTCTCAACCTGATTTGGCTGCACGGGTGGCCAGCATTGAGAGACATATTGCTGGGTCTGGCCCGCGTAAGGCTTCTGCTAAGAAGCGGCATTTATCACCTGGTGTTTCCCTCTTTCCTATGGAGGCTGAGGAATTTTTTTTACGTTACCGGTTATACCCCCCTGGAAGAGGGGGAATTATTTTTCTTTCAATCCATTCCCGGCACACCTTACGCTTGGGATTACCTCCTTGCTGATCACGTGACTGCAGGAAAAAAAACAGGTGTGGCCCCTCCCGGCCCATAAGTAGCAGCTGCCTCCTCACCAAGATCAGTTTTCTTTCTTGCCGTGGCAAGTGACTGTAAAGGTTGTTCAAGAAATTAGCTCTCAGTTATCAGTTAAAAAATAAAATAAAAAAAAAGAGAAGGAGATTATTAATGGTCTTTTTTTTCTCCTGTTTTATTTTTTAGAATTTGGAAGAAGGATAGAAAAGGGTTGTGGTTCCTCCCGGCCCCTTTTGGGATTGGTTTTAGGCTTAGGGCCTGTTAGGTCTGATTGCCAAATTTAACCCTTTGAGTGCCAGCATACCGAGATTTTTTGTCACACTCTGTTGCCGGACTACTTTTCACGTTTTTGCGCTACACGTGTTCAACCTGGATTTTTTAAGGGATTTCCAGGGATTTTCCAGGAAAATGATGTATTGTTTTTTTCAGCAGAGTCTGGGCTTCAACATGAAATGTCTTGTTTGGCCTTTTTTTAGTGTATTCTCAATACTTTTGGGTGAAATATGTGCAAAAAAAAAAAAAAAAACTATTTTTTACAATTTGTAGTGTTTTTTTCTAATAAAAAATGTAAGTTTGTTAATAAAATATTATTGCGTGTGAAAGCCCTATTTCTCCCGGTTACAACGGTACCACATATGTATTGGTAGACACCATTTCCTGCCCAGGAAACTCCCCCAAACTGAAACAGCAGTTTAGGAGATTTCAGATAGAATACAACTATGCAATATGATTGCATAGTTGTAAGAGGTTAACTTAAAGAAAAAAAAATGACGTAGGGTCCCCCCTCCCAGGGAGGGGGGACCTCATTTTTTGGGGGGAATTTTAAGGGTTAAAAACCCTTAAAATCCCCCCAAAAAATGACTAGGGTCCCCCGTACCCAGCATTACCGACCCAGACCAGCTATGGGGGCTTGTAGAACAGGGCGCAGGGGCCAGCGTTGGTGGTCCCTGGCCCTGCAGGCTACTAGCCCACATAGCCACGTGGCCCGGGCCCTTCTGGGCCCCCCCTGGCCGTTGGGGAGGCAGGTAATGGGGGGCTGGGGTTTATGGCCAGTCACCCGCTTGCTGCAGGTGACCTGCCATACCCAGGGCCTTGTGAACTGGTAGAAGGGGTCTCATGGACCCCTTACCAGTTCACAAAGAGTTAAGTAAAAAAAAAGACAGACACAAAATTCTTTATTATTCTTTTTTCACTTATACTTACCTCCCATCCAGTGTCCCGCGCCGCTGCAGATGACAGTTGTCGGTAGTGATCAGAGCAGGGATGGTGGGAGGCAGGGAGATCAGAGCCTCCCTGCCTGCCACCCTCCCTGCTCCGATCGCTACCGACAACTGACAGAACGGAGCCCGGGTGCCGGTAACCCGAGGAGCGGGATGACATCAAGTCATCAAGTGGACGGGGCCAGCGCTGGCCAAAGGGGATGGTGAGGGCCTGTTTCTGGGCCCTCACCCGAAGCGTGGAAAGCCCAGGGGGGGGGGGGGATCGGAGCCCCGCCCCCCCCCCCGGTGAAGAGAAGACCCGGGGAGAGCCATTGCGCTGCGAGGTGAGTAAATGACATTTACTTTTTTTTCAGATGTCGGCACCGGCGTGGGGGGCTATTCCAGGCCCCCTCCTGAAGATCAGAAGCCCGGGGGCGAAAATCTACTACTCGATTCTTGTACAGAATCGCTGACACTTTCAAATGAGCGGTCAGGTAAGTCTGTATCTTTTTTACTTTTTTTTTTATGGGGCTCTAAAATCAGCTATGTGACTCTCACGTAGCTGGCACTTAACGGTTGGAGAGGCAGCTAAGTGAGAGTCACGTAGCTGGCACTAGAAGGGTTAAAGAAAAAAAAAAAACACCATGAGGGAGGCATCAGGGGGATAGTGATTCGAGCATCCCATTTGAGCAGGGCGGGCTCTGCCCCTTATGTAAACAGGATCCCCTGGGTAGTTTTCAAGCACGGTTGTTCCGCTTGCGCCATGAGAATTGGTTAGACCATAATAGAGCGGCGGCTCAGGTCTTTAGTCCAGTTATTACTGGTGTGAGCGCAACGGCTCACCCATCCCTTCCTTCCCCTGGAAGGGGGAAGGCAGCGAGGTGCAGTCAGATGTGGTGCACAGGTTGGATAACCTGGAGAGACAGTTATCCTTGGTTATTCCAAAGAAGGCCACCTATAAGAGGAGGCATTGGAACCTGTTGCGGAGGAAAGAGATTTATTTGCCTTTTTTGGAGAGTGGGAGGAAGTATATAGATGAGCAGCTCTCAGAAGGCGAGTTACGTTCTGGTGAGGAAGATTTTTTCTCTTCTTTTTTTTTTATAATTCTTTATAGGTTTTTGCATATAAACATATACAGAAAAGTCATAAACTACAGAACATTACATTACACAGTAGGGGGAAAGGGACCGGGGGGGAAGGGTGGGGACAGGGAGGGGGCACAGCAGCAGCCTGTTGTTCTAAAAGGCACTCTGCCTTGTTCACTACCAACACGACAATGCGACTAGAGCCACAGGGGAGGGTTCCCGGCTAAGGTCGCGGAGGACCCCAACCAGCCCAGGGCCTGTCGCCACCTCTCTCTGCAAGTCACCTAGGGAGCCAACCGGGGCCAAGAATATATCTACTGCCGGAGGGGAGAGGGGGAGGGCCGGAGCGAGCCCCCGCAGCTGCCTGATGGTGCAGTGGTATAGGTTGCAGTCATCAACCAGCTGGTTCTGCAAACAATTGTTTAAACTCCTCAGACTCTTGGAATATCAACCAGGGCATCCACGTGCGCCTATACTGCTCTTCTCTATCATGGGATTTTTTCTCTTCTGATGAGGACCCCCTCCTCGCAGGCGAAACACAGTGTCTGCTCTCTTCGGTTTTTGAATGTTTGAATATCACTCTCTCCCATCTTGTACTCAGAATATCCACTGTCAAATCTGTAAAACTGCGTTTGAAATAGTGTATGTACTGTATGTTCTACCCTGTCTGTAATTACTACTTTGTAAAGCGCTACGGAAGATGATGGCGCTATATAAATAAACAATAATAATAATATCACCCCTCCTGAGGTGACAAAAAAAGGGAAGGATGATCTGTTTAAGCCAGTAAGGCAAAGGCAAATGTTCCCGGAGCAGCCGCACTTTTCTAAAATGGCGTTAAAGGAATGGGAAAATCCTAACAAATTACCGGCTGTTCCTAGGATACTAGACTCTAGGTATCCCTTTCCGGCGGACATGATTAAGCTTTGTTCTTACCCACCTGAGGTGGATTTTCCAGTAGCAGGCTTGTCTAATACTTCCATCATGCCGTCTGCTACCATGGGAACTTTAAGAGATCCCACGGGGAGACGAATGGATCAATTGGCCCGCCATGCTTTTGCTATGAAAGGATCCTTTCTACGTCCTGTTTGTGCCATGGCCATTGTGTCCCTGGCTTCAAGGAAGAAGATGAAGAAAGAGCTTAGCCAGGGCTAAGTCTCGCAGGCTTATTCAAGAGTCCAAAGATTTTAAGGATTGTTTGGACTTTAACTCGTTCGCTATCACTGCGATGGATGATGCAGTCAGGCTAGCTGCTAGAACTTCTGCTCTGCTTGTGGCCTTGCGCCGTTCCTTATGGCTAAGGCAATGGTTGGCGGTTCGCGCCACTAAGAAAGCTCTTATAGATCTACCTTTTTTAGGGAGCAGATTTTTTGGAGAAAAACTGGACGGTATGGTGAAGGATGGCAAACTGCCTCAGAGGAAGAGGACGACTTGGCCTTTTCAGAGGACTTCATCATATCGACTCTTTTGGACTGGCAGAGGGACCTTTCGCCCTTGCTCCTGTAGAGATTTTTGAGGTAGAGGCAGAGCGCGTAGGGCAGGAGGAGCCTGGAGAAGGGGGCCTAATCCTCCAGCCAAGCCCACTCCAGCATGAGGGGGCGCCCTCACCCGAGCAGGTGGAGGGATGGCTTTTGCATTTTGCTCATATGAGGCACCACGTGGCGGATCTTTGGATCCTAGAGGTGGTGTCATCAGGCTACAAGATCGAGTTTGCAGCCAGACCACCCGCAAGGTTCCTTCGGTCAGGGGCATCCCGGAACCAGTCAAAGATAGATGCCCTGAGACCCGCAGTTCAGCATCTCCTTCAAAAAGGGATAATTTGTCGGGTACCCTTTCAGGAGGAAGGTCAGGGGTTTTACTCCAACCTGTTCACAATCCCCAAAAAGGATGGGTCAATGCATCCCATTTTAGACTTAAAGGGTCTCAACAGGTATATCCGCGTGAAACCTTTCTGCATGGAGACGCTAAGGTCAGCGGCAAGAGTAGTTCGGCCTGGGGATCTTATAACTACTATAGACTTAAGGGACGCGTATCTGCATGTTCCAATTTTTCCAGGGCATCAGAAGTTTCTGAGGTTTGCCCTGGAAGACCACCACTTCCAGTTTGTGGCTTTCCCATTCGGGATATCCTCGGCTCCAAGAGTGTTCACCAAAGTTTGGCGGGTCTCATGGCCATTTTCAGGAGCCAGGGGATATGCATCATCCCATATTTGGACAATCTTTTAATTTTAGCGGGTCTCTTCAGCGGATCATGAAAGATACGCAGATGGTCCTATCAACTCAAGAGTTCGGCTGGGTGATCAATTATCCGAAGTCCCATATCACTCTGGCGCCAGTAAGGAATTTCTTAGGAATGATTCTGGACACGGTTCAAGTCAAAGTGTTTCTACCAGAGCAGAAGGCTCTGCTAATTCGAAATCAAATAGAGTACTTACTGGCTTGCTGGCAGCCGACCATTCGGCTAGGGATGAAGGTAGTAGGCCTTATGGTAGCCTGCTTCGAGGCCGTACCTTTTGCCCAGTTTCACATGAGGCTTCTTCAGTGGAATCTGTTGGCAAACTGGGATCGAGCCCCACAGTCGCTGGATCAAGTTTTTTGTTCTGACGCCCTCGGCCAGGCAATCTCTTCTGTGGTGGATGGATCCTCTTCATCTGTCTGTAGGCAGGTCCTTTCTGACACCACAGTGGCAGACGAGAATGTTCCCTGCATCTCGGCAGTTTACATCCCGGGGGTAGAAAACCAGGAGGCCGACGCTCTGAGACTCATGTCCGACCACCGCAGGAAGGTTCTGCATTGGGGACAATGGTCCCTCAGTCGGAAGGTCTTTCAAGCCCTGGGGGTGTCTGGAAATGGATCTTTTGCATGCAGACACAATCACAAACGGACGAATTTCATGTCCCTATCAAGGGACCCTCTGGTCATAGCAACGGATGCCCTGTCAGTCTCTTGGGCAAGGTTCAAGCTTCTGTACATTTTTCCCCCGCTTCCGCTACTGAGCCGTGTATTAGGAAAGATAGCTCAGGAGGGGGTACCTACCATTCTAGTAGCTCCTCATTGGCTAAGAAGAAGTTGGTTTTCAGACATAACAAGGAGGTCGGTAGACCATCGGCGCCTACCGGTCGAGCCAGATCTTCTCACTCAGGGGGCGCTTCGGCGCCCGAATTTACAGATGCTGGCTTTAACGGCTTGGCTATTGAAACCTCGATCTTAGCAGAGAAAGGTTTATCGGCCAAGGTTATTCATACCATGATTCAGGCCCGGAAGAAGTCGTCTTCCATGATTTACTACAGGGTCTGGCGGTCGTTCATATCCTGGTGTGAGGCTAGGAATTTTCGTGCAGAAAGTATTCAATTTCTAGAATTCCTACAAGATGGCTTAGAAATGGGCCTACAGTTAAGCACCCTAAAAGGGCATGTATCGGCCTTGTCTATTTTTTCCAGAAGTCTATCGCTAGTAAGAGGCTTATTAAGACATTTTTTCAGGGGGTCACTCATGCCCGACCCCCCCCCCCCCCGCAAGTCTATTTTACAATTTAAAATTTTTTCAATTTTTAATGCATAGATGGCCATAGATGTATGCTTGCGCACACATAGGAGTTCATCCTCCGCATTTGACCCATCCGTGCAGTGAGTGTGCACATGCTCGGAGCGGTGGGCTGCCCTAGTTGTGGCGCCCGGGGAGCAGTTGCGGGGTTGGGTGCCTTGCTCAGGAGCACTTCGGTCTTGTCCCAGGACCGGGATTCGAACCTGCAGCCCTCCGGTCGCAAGTGCGCTCCCCTTGCCTCTAGGCCACAACTGCCCCCTAATCTGGTGCTGAATCTGGTGTTGTCGGCTCTGCAGGGTGCTCCCCTTGATCCTATGATTGACCACAGCTAAAGCCGCTGTCAGTAAGTGCATTAGGCAGGCAGTAGGAAGAGCCTACTCGGCCAAGGGGAGGGAACCCCCTTTTCGGGTCACGGCCCATTCCACTAGGGCCATTGGGGCTTCTTGGGCTTTTCAGCATCGGGCTTTGGTGGAACAGGTTTGCAAAACTGCCACCTGGGCTTCGGTTCATACATTTACCAAATTTTACAAGGTGGATGTTAGAGCCTCAGCTGACGCTGTGGTTGGTCGAAAGATTCTTCAGGCAGTATTGAAATGAACTACCTGCTGTTCTGCGTTAGGGGATCCCGCCCATAGATGGCACTGCTTTTGGAGATCCCAAGCGTAAGGAGTGCCTGGAATGGATTGGAAGAAAAAAACCCAATTCTGTGAGGTACTCACCTGTAGAAATGGTTTTTCTGGGAATACCTGGAGTGCCTGGAATGGATTCCCAGAAAAAAACAATTCTACAGGTGAGTACCTCACAAAATTGTGTTTTTCTGATTCAGAATCATCTGAGGAACAATCTAGGGTGTATGGTGCCGATTCTGGGTCTGACCCATGGGCTTCAGATGATACTGACAGGCTTTTAGCTCACATTTTTGAAGTACTCTGTATCTCTCCTCCTGCCGTGGCTCTGCGGCAGCAGGGGGAGCTGTTTCATACTGTTAAACCACGCTTAAAGTTTCCTGAACAAACTCATTTTAATAATCTGATGCTCAAAGAATGGGAACGGCCTAGCCGGCTCCCCGCGGTGCAAAAGAGTTGGGATAAGCGGTATCCCTTTCCTGCTGAAATGGTTAAACGGTGGTCATGTCCTCCCAAGGTAGATGCTCCAGTTCTGGGGTTGTCCAACACATCCATCATGCATTCCCCTGACTCTACTACACTGAGGGATGGGGAGGACAGGCGCATAGATCAGCTGGCTTGCCATGCCTTTGCCTGTGTGGGGACCGCGCTGCATCCGGTCTGTGCCTCTGCCATTATGGCTGTTGCTATTAAAAGCCTGCTCAGGGGTGGCTCTCTTAGATGGGGCCCCTGATGATGCAGGTTGTGAAGAGTATAGAGTTCTTCTGCTTTGTGAGGAATTTGTTGCATATGTTCTCTCTGCCTTGGATGATACCATTAGAATATGTGGCAGGGCATCTTCCTTATTGGTGGCGATATGCCACTCAGTCTGGCTGCGCCAGTTGGCAGCTGACAACGCTGCTAAGAAGGCTTTCACTGGGTTTCCCTTCAAGGGGCTGCGCCTCTTTGAGGAACATCTGGACTTGTTAGCTAAAGGAGGCAAGTTACCTCAGCGTAGAAGGCAGCCCCGGTCCTTTTGGGATTCAGGTGCCTTTTCTCCTTCCTTCCGGGGCTCCAGAATTGGACGGGGAGATTCCTTTGCTGGAGCCCGTGGAGATTTTTGGGGCAGGGACAGAGGACATGGCCGCTCTGGCCCCTCCTGGGGTCCCAAGCCTATGTCCTCCCCCAAGCCTCCTCAGTCATGAAGGGGCGCCCTCACCCATCCGGGTGGGGGGGCGGCTTCGGCTCATGTCTGGAGGCGTCATGTCTCAGACCGATGGATTCAGGAGGTAGTGTCCTCCGGTTACAAGATAGTTTGCAGCCTGGCCGCCCCCAAGATTCATCAAATCCCGGTTAGCTCAAAACCCCCTGTCAGCTCAGGGTCTGTCCCTGGCTGTCCAAGGCCTTCTGGAACTGGGTGTCATCTGCCGGGTGCCCTTGAGGGAAAGGGGCAAAGGCTATTATTCCAATCTTTTCATTGTTCCCAAAAAAGATGGGTCCATCAGACCCATCTTGGATTTGAAGCACCTCAACAGATTTGTCAGATTCAGACACTTTCGTATGGAGACTCCTCAGCAGAAGGTGGAGAGTCTTCAAGAGAAAGCTCAGCTCCTTCTGTCTTGTCATCCATCCATCCATCAGGCAGGGAATGCAGCTGGTGGGCCTGATGGTGTCCTGCTTCGAGGCGGTTCCATATGCTCAGTTCCACATGAGGCCTCTTCAGCTTCACCTCTTGTCAGTGTGGGATCGGGACCCCGTGTCCTTGGATCAGGTGTTTGTCCTGCCCCCTCCTGTCACCTGCTAGGGGGCAGATGGTTTCTGGCCCCTTGTTGGGAGACTGTCACTACGGATGGCAATCTGACAGGTTGGGGGGGCTTTTGGAAGTCCCTGAAATTCCAGGTTCAGTGGGGCCCTCAGGAGGTCCATACCCCTATCAACATTCTGGAGTTGAGGGCAATCAGGTTGGTTCTCGCCCACTTAACCCCACACCTGCGGGGTCGGGCTGTCCAGGTCCGCTCGGACAACCAGACGGCGGTTGCCTACATCAATCATCAGGGAGGGACCCGGAGCAAGAGGGCCCTCAAGGAAGTGTCCCTGATTCTGTCCTGGGTGGAGGTGAATGTTCCCTGCATCTCAGTTGCGTACATTCCGGGGGTGGAGAATCTGGAGTCAGACTCCCTGAGGGGGACCTCTCGTCTTGGAGAATGGTCCCTCAGCAGCAGGGTGTTTCGCTCCCTGTGCCACCGCTGGGGTCAGCCGAATGTGGATCTGTTTGTGTCCCGTCACAATTACAAGCTTCCAGTCTTTGTCTCTCTGTCCCAGGATCCTCTGGCCTTGGCCATGGATGCCTTGGCAATGTCTTGGACGAGTTTTCAACTCCTGTATGTGTTTCCCCTGCTGGGCAGGGTGCTGGGCAAGATAGCTCAGGAATGGGTGCCAGCCATACTGGTGGCTCCCTGTTGGCCAAGAAGAGTGTGGTTCGCAGACATCGTGCAGCTGGCAGTAGATCAGTACGCCCTGCCCCGGGTTCCAGATCTGCTCACTCAGGGGCACCTACGCCACCCCAATTTACAAACGCTGGCTTTGATGGCCTGGCTGCTGAAACCTCCATCTTGATGGAAAAGGAGCTGCCTGCTTCAGTTGGTAATACCATGATCAGGGCTAGGAAAAGGTCCTATTCTTCCATCTACTATAGGGTTTGGCGTACTTACATTGACTGGTGCGAGTCTAAGTCGCTTCCCTGACGTGTGTTTTCTATTCCTAGGATTCTGGAGTTTCTGCAACATGGTTTGGATCTGGGCCTTCAGCTCAGTACTCTGTAAGGTCATGTTTCTGCCTTGGCCATTTTTTTCCAAAGATCCTTTGCTCAGCATCCCCTGGTCAAGACCTTCTTCCAGGGGGTTGCTCACGTGCGTCCCCCACGTAAGCCTATGTTACCATTCTGGGACTTGAACTTGGTCTTATCTGCCCTGCAGGGGTCTCCTTTCGAGCCCTTGCAGGGGGCCCCCTTGTCCATTCTTACGCTTAAGGTAGTCTTTTTGGTGGCTATCACTTCTGTTAGGCGTGTTTCTGAGTTGGCGGCGCTTTCCATCAAACCTCCTTATTTTAAAAGACACCAGGACAAGGTGGTGTTTCGTTTTAAGCCAGATTTTCTGCCTAAGGTTGTTTCTGCCTTTCATCTCAATCAGGACATTGTCTTGCTTTCTCTGTGTCCTAATCCTAGTAACTCTAAGGAGAGGGTCTTACATTCTCTGGATGTGGTTAGGACTCTGAAGTTCTATCTGGTGGCTACTGAACCCTTCAAAAAGACTGATGCTCTTTTTGTGCTCCCGTCTGGACCTAAGAAGGGTTTGGCTCCAGCTAAGTCCACTATCAGCAAGTGGATCCATCAGGCTGTGATACAGGCCTACTCTGCTAAGGGGGAGGAGCCTCCGTTCCGCCTTACTGCTCACTCTACTTGTGCTATTGGTGCCTCTTGGGCTTTTCAGCACCAAGCTTCTGTTGAACGAGTTTGCAAGGCCGCCAGTTGGTCTTCTGTTCATACTTTTTTTTACAAGGTTGATGTTAAGGCCTCAGCTGATGCTGCTTTTGGTCGCAAAGTTCTGCAGGCGGCAGTGGTTTAAACTGTCTGCTGTTACTTTTGGGGATCCCACCCTACCTTACGGACACTGCTGTTGGATGTCCCAAGAGTAAGGAATATCTTCTGGAACAGGACGTGCTGTATACTTAGAATAATACAATTCTGCGATTACTCACCTGTAGAATTGGTATTATGCGTATACAGCATCTCCTGTTCCACCCCACCCTTGTTATCATTATTTTTAGTTACCTCTTCATGGCGATTGTTCTTATGTTCAATTTTTATATTATGGTTATAGTTCTCCCGGTCTCATTTTAACTGCTTTTCAATACTGGGGATTTTGTGGGAGGTCCCTGGTGTATATGGGGCTGGGAGGAGCCACTTTTCTGTGTCTGCAGTTCAGCGCCATCTACTGGATGTATAACCCAAGAGTAAGTAATATCTTCTGGAACAGGACGTGCTCTATGCGTATAATACCAATTCTACAGGTGAGTAATCACATAATTGTATTTTTTTGCAAACCTCACTCTCATACAGCTATCTATCCACAGCCTTGTGATGAGGAGGACCCAAAGTCCAAAACACATGTCCACAAGTGGAGTAGGTCAGCTGTGTAAAATTGAGCTATACCAAAGCACTGCACGCTCTGGCCGGCTTTCTCAGTAGCTTTGGACATAGCCAAGAGGTGAAAATAGATTTATTTACATGGCCCCCCCTACTGCAATGGATCTTGGGAGTAATTGTTTGTGATATGCACCATGGGAATACATGGGACCTTTATGATCCTTTTTTACCGTCTTACATACGTCTCCCTAACCTGGCTTGTTACACTGAAACTCAACAAGCCACACTGCTTCTCTATTTGAAAGCTAATAGGTTTGTGTCTTTAAACAGTTTTCTTGGCTTAAAACAGTTTTTATATTTTTTTTCTTCTGAAATCTGACTTATGTGTGAAGAAATGTTTTAGAATATTGTACTTTATATTGGATGTTTAGAGCTAAATAGCACATGTAAATATGTTATTCTGACAGGCCTACTTTATTTTTCAAACGGTCCTTCAGTGCATAGAACCATAGTGTGTCCACAATTTCTATTTTGTTGTGCATTTGTTACTGCTGTTGGCTTCTGTTATCTGATGCTTCTTTTTTTGTCCCCTTCTCCTTCCCTTTGTTCATTAGTGTCTTTTTATGAACACACTCTGCCCTTTTTCTACTTGTATTTGGATTGTTGCATTCACTCAACAGTATCTCCTCCTGCAGACTCCACTGATGTTTACAGACCAGGCTCAGCATGATGTCATTATGGTTTTAAAGTTTCCTTCCAACTCTCCTGTTACTCACGTGGCTGCAAATACTCAACCTGGACTGGCTAGCCCTGCCGTCATAACTGTTACAGCTAACAGGCTCTTTGCTGTGAACAAGTGGCATAGTCTTCCTGGTAAGTTCTAAAACATTTGTTTTATTTAAAGTGAAATTAGTTAGACAATATGTATAAAACTGTTCTGCTAAAAGCAGAGAATGGGCTCAATAACCCCACCCCCACACCATTCCTCTGGGGCATCCTGATTTTGGATCACTAGTTAACAATACCTTGGAAGCCTACAATTGGACCTTATTACTCACCTCTCAACAACCATGGGCTATGGCAGCTGCAGCCTGCAGGCCCCCACCTCTGCAGTGACCAGTCAGGTTTATAGCAGACACACACCCACATTGGTAGCCTTTGGTCACATTGGGTGCCGGAGGTTTGTACCCAGTGCAAAGTTCTGCCATTCTAGGCCTCTAAAATGTATAATTTCCATGCCCCCATGGTTGGGGTTTTAGCAGGCCTTCACCATTTTTTGCTGGAGGTCTGCTTTCACTACCATCAAGAAATATTCCTACAGTTGGCACAGTGAAAGCTGTAGTATATATTTTGAAAACTGCTTTGCCTGATATGTGTTTAGTGGGTAGCACAGTTTATTGCATTCAAAGATGAAACCTGGGCTTTTCACTCTCCTGCGTCCCGATTTGGGATGGTCCGCTATCTGTAACAAAAAAGAAAGCTAGGGTGCAGGCACTATTCCGGTCGCTGGAAAAAAAATAAGTGGCTTAAAAATCTCAGTGGAGAGGCAGGGAAACGCAATACCCACAGCCCCCCCCCCCCATGCTGTGCATGTCCGAGCCTTCCATTTGAACAGGCCTGACACAAATCAGCAGAAGAGATACCACTGGCGCTCGCATATGAGCTGTGTTTAACTGAAAATGTGATTTCCACAGCAGTCCCGGGTATTTTACACATTGAAGCATCCCAAATGAGGATGCCCCAAAAAGAGGGAGACTACCATCCCCTAAAGTCTCATAAACTCTAGGTCTGGTAGTTGCTCCTCTTTAAATAAAGGCAAAACATGAGCATTAGAGTTCCTTCTGAGGTATCACATTGAGAAAAAGAAACAGATACATTATACCTTAATTAACCTTAACCTCAAATTCTTATTAAAAATATGTAGGTGGCAAACACCCATTTACACTTGTATGCAGTTTGAGGTGTAATGCGCAAGGTGTAACAGCCTACAGAAGCCAATATTTTTTCAGTTTGGTAGTCAATAGTCATGGCATCTGATTGTCATGAGTTATTGCACTTTTGCATATTGCTATGCTTCCTTATTGAACTAACCTGCAGCCCCTTCTACATGTGTATTGGTTTTTGCATGCCGTATTGATTCACGTGTTTCCATTGTTTCAGTCAATATGGGTGTAGATGTTTGCTAGTTAAAACAAAAAATATATACCAGGCTTCTGTTAATGGTGGTTCTGTCAATCAAACAGGTTTATAAGTCTCAGACAAAAGGAGACCTGCTAGTCCCTGAAACGTATGGGTTTTTCTGGACCTTGCTCAATATTGCACTGATTAACTTACATGACTTATTTATTTATCTTAATTTAGAATACAATATAAGGGTTTATTATTTCAATAAATAACACCAAAAGTATTGATATTGTCCATAAGATAAATAGATTGGTCAAATAATGTCCCTTTTGTCCTTTGAGTCTTATTCCACTTTTACTTTAAAGGTCTCTTGAAAGTCTTTTAGTGGAATTTTTTATAGGGTGGACATGTTTCATGTTTAGGCTTTTTCAATGCTCATTGTGTAAGGAGATATATAGAACAGAATAGAATAGAATATTATTAAAGTCAATGTCCATGCAGTAAAAAAGGCTATACACAACTTTTATCCTCCTCAGGCGATCGCTCCTAGTCCGGCGATGCCAGGTCTTAACACGCCTGCTCCATTGCAGTGAACTTATGGCCCGAGGTGGGCTATAGGCCCTGTTATCGATGGCGGATCCGCGATCTGGACTTGGATCTGCTGGACTAGGAGCTGTCGTCTGCGGGGAATAAAAGGTAAGTGTAGCCTCCTTTATTTTACTGCCTGGACAATAAGACATATTTTTTGATACTGCTGCTCAATCATATGATGATATATTTAGATGGTATTTCAAAATTATTCTCACATTAACAACCATGATGTCCAGCTCATGTTACAAATAAAACCAATGTTGTGGGTACTCCGCGTATAGCCATGTATTTTTCTAGCTTCCTATTTGTAGTCTTCCTGTGGAATAACCACCATTGTATTCAAAATCTTTTCGTAAATTTAATCTATGTATAGATTAAGTTATGGGACATCTCAGCTTACTTCCCTGGTGCTAACAGGGCCTGGGTAGGAGAAAAATTTAAAGGAGCAACCAGCAACCAGCAAGCTCCCACCTGGACTCTATTAGGACCAATGAGGTAAGCCATATATACCATAACTTCTTCTGTATATAGTTTCAACTATACTTTACCTGTCAGGTTGTCTATCCAGGGACACCTAGCCGTTATCATGGGGTATTGCTACTAGCTGGTAGATGGAACTAGAGCAGAAAGTGAGCTGTGATCCTTCCAGCATGCCAGTAGCTTTCCCAGTTCTGCTCTAATCTTCATTGAGGGGAGATCTAAGATAAGTATTTATCCTTTTGGTGGTTATAGTGTGCATTTGCAACAGATGGGGTGTTCATGAGGTCAACCTGTATTGTGTCCAGGCAACAGTAGGGTAACAACTTTTGTTGCTCTCTCCCGGGATCCTTTGGCTTTCCTGGTGGACGTTCTAGTGACATCTTAGTCCCAGTTTTAGTTAGTCTGTATGCCTTCTCACCGCTGTCACTGCTTCCTCTCTTTTGCATTTTGGAGGTTATGCTGAAGGGCCTGGGTAAATTAATTAATGTTTGTCCTCTGGTATCTTTGGACCTCAACTTGGCCATTTCTGCGCTGCAGGGACCGACATTTGAACCTCTGGCTGAGACGTCTTTGTTCCTCCTGATTCTGAAGGTTTGGCTCATCATCGCCATTACTTCAGTACTCAGGATGTCTGAACTACAAGCCACCCATCGTGGTCTTTCAGAAGATCAAGGTGGTCCCGTGCTTGTTGGATGTTTTTTTACCGAAGGTTTCAGGTTTCATCTTCATGAAGGTATTATACTGCCTTCCTATTGTCTGGATCCAGTTCATCTGAGGGAACAGATTCTGCATTCTCTAATAGTAGCCACTATTATTTAGCGTCTACAGCTTCTGTGCATAAAGCAGATGCTCTGTTTGTGGTTCTGGCTGGACCCTAGAAAGTGTTGGCGGCTGCCAAAACCACTATTAGCTTTTGGATTGGACAGGCTGTCTCTCAGGTCCATTCTGCTAGGGGTATGGAACCCTCTTTTTGTGTAACGGCATATTCTACGTAGGTGCATCCTGGGACTTCCAGCAGCAGGCTTCAGTGGACCAATTGTCTAAAGCTGCCACTTGGTCATCTGTCCACACTTTCATTTCTTTCTATAAAGTGGACATTGCATCTGGGGATGCAGGTGCCTTTTTGTTCATGTTTTTCATGTTGGGTTGTTTTCTCCCTTTTAAGGGCTGCTTTTGACATCCCAATCATATTGGCTCAATGTCCCTGAATGGCCCATCTGACACAATATAACATTTTTGTACTTACCTGGTAAAATGGTTTTCTCTTAGGTGTCCATCCAGAAACACCACTCACCCAATGCCCAATGTTGACAAAGTTGTCTTAGGCCATTGTGGTTGTCCAGCCTTTTTCTGTTGATACCTTATTATTATAATATATAATATATTGTATATTATCATTCCTTTTTTTTTCCAGTTGAGATACTGTCTCAACCGATTTTGTACTGGGAAAGCTACTAGCTTCCTGGGTCTTAATCCTGTGAATGGGGAGGAATCACAGTTTACTTCCTTCTCCTTTCCCCCTAACCAGCTTCTAGCAATATTAAATGGTAATTGTGGTATCCTTGGATAGAAAACTTGGGGAAAGTACTAAAATGGTATTATAAATGATAGATTTTAAAGGAGGACTATCATGAAAACAATTGCCCAGTTTTAAAAATTGCTATAAATATGCTGGATGGCAAGAGGAGGCCTCACTTATACAGCCTGCATCAAGAAATAA
The DNA here is from genome assembly GCA_027917425.1 of Gastrophryne carolinensis. Lineage (NCBI taxonomy): Eukaryota > Metazoa > Chordata > Amphibia > Anura > Microhylidae > Gastrophryne > Gastrophryne carolinensis. The sequence continues at coordinate 160,463,978 of CM051234.1, forward strand.
CCAGCATGGCTTGTTTTTCTTTCTTTTAATGGAAAGAAGTGGACATCGGGGGACAGGTTCTGTCTCCCCTAACGCCCTCAAACCTGGCACCCCTAAATTTTATTATTTCTACCAGGAGAGGAAACCACAAGTTTGGCAGGAGTTTTATTCATTTCAGGTGTATAAGTGACCCCTCCTCTCATTAGCCGATGTGTTTATATGGATTTTTAATATTACAATTTCATTATACACCTCTTTTATGGTAGTTATTCAACAGGGAGACTATAGACCAGAGGCTAGAAACCACCTATACACTGAATACCCAACATAATTGTGTATATAAGTAACTAAGTTATGTATTTTTGATGAATACATGTTTGTGCAAGGCTGGGAATAATCCATGATCTGGTAAGTTGAAAATCTTAATCATACAGTTATATTAAAGCCCCAATCAAGACAAACACATCTTTTGTTTATAATATAATATAGGCATATAAAACATGGTCCCTACTCATCAAAGTAGACCAGAAACTAAACCCTGCACCCATACCTTTCTTTCCTCTCTTGCTGGAGACAAAGTAATTAAATGTTGGGATGTTGGGGTGGTAGATTGAGAGTAGTTATTCTAAGCATACAGTACGCCCTGCTCCATCTATAATACTTACACGTGGGTAATCCTCCGCCAGATGGCGCTGTTCACTGCAGACATGCAAAAACAGGCTCCTCCCGGCCCTTCATATACCCAGGTACCTCCCACAAATCCCCAGATTTCTCTGCAGTGCTGACTGCGAAGACATGAAGTATCACTCTCTCGCAGGTGAGCGGGGCTATTACAGCCTGCGGCCCTGCAGGGCTATTTCCACCCCTCCTCTGTGTGATGTGCCTCCCAGCCTGGGCTGCGCTGGTCGGGTGAAGGTAGGCAGCACCATGTGTGCTTACGGAGCCACGCTCCACCGCAATCCCCCACCATAGGGTAGGTGGTCAAGGCTGATGGTGAGCCCTCAGGGGATGCCCCTCCCGCATCATTGCCCCACGCCCCATGTAGCGGTGGACCCTATGTAACGGGTCGCCTTCCTCCCTCGTTCCCTCCTTAGTCAGGGGGAAAAGAAAGGGGGGGAGGGGTTGTGTGTATGGCGGCCTCAGTGTATCCTTACACGCTTATGGCTTGGCTGTGCCTTACGGGGATCAGAGCCGCGCTCTTACCTTACCTTTAACCGCAGCGCCACTAGTCTGCTTTCTGCTCGCACCGCACGCACGGCGGCGGCTTGCGGACGCCTCGGCGTCTTCTTCTTCCTTTCTTCACCTTCTTAGCCTTAGTGGCTCTTCCTAGGTTGCGCTGGCTTGAGCGCCTGTCTAATACAGTATCCTCGTTGCGATAGACCGGGGTTCATTACCCGACAGGGAGCCACAGGAGAGCCCGAGTACAGATCTCGGCCGTGCCTGTCCTGGCTCCGAGCGCCATTTACAGTAGACATACTTCCTTACTGTACTCTCATTGGCTAGTTGCCTTACGAGCTTCGTGCTCGCTGGGGAGGGGCGTGGTTCCGGCTTGGCGCGCTACGCGTCGCGGTCGGCTCAGGCCCGCCCTCCGAGGTTCGCTTGGCGCCATTTCCTTCTCCCGCGCACGTGGTGAAGATTGTAGTCTCCTCTCTGTCTGTAAGTGCCCTCGCGGGCGACTTTTCTTTACCTTCTATCCCCATTACGCATGGCTCTGACATCCTTGTTCCCCCTTATGTCTTTCAGACCGCGGATTTCGGTGGCTTCTCCCGGCCCAGCGTAGCTCCCGGTCGTGACCTTAAAAAATTACTCCCACTTCCCCGCGGGTTATTGGGGCATCCAGGGTTGCTTACAGCGTCAATCCCTACTGGCATATTGTGCCGATTAAATCACCATATGGAGGCCCTGCCATTCGGCCTAACGTCGGCTCCCAGGGTGTTCACCAAGGTGCTGGCAGGGGCGATGTCCCTGATAAGGCTAAGGGGCATACGCGTGCTGCCCTACCTGGACGATATTCTCATCACCTCTCGGTCTCTGCGGCAGGCAGAGTTGGACACTCGGCTGGTAGTGTCCACCCTGGAGTCCTTCGGCTGGGTGATCAATCCCTCCTCGGTGACTCCGTTCCTGGGAATGATTCTGGATACGGTTCAGCGAAGGATATTCCTTCCTCAACAGAAGGTGGAAGCTCTGACAGCGCAGGCGAAGTTCCTGCTCTCGAGCCCACAGTTCTCCATCCGGCAGGGAATGCAGTTGGTGGGCCTGATGGTGGCGAGATTCGAGGCGGTGCCCTTTGCCCAGTTCCATTTGAGACCTCTGCAGCTTCACCTTCTGTCCGTGTGGGACAAGAACCCAGCATCCTTGGACGGGTTCTGTGTGCTTCCCCCTCGGTCAGACAGTCCCTTGCGTGGTGGCTGGGCCACAGGAACTTGACAGGGAGCAGGTCTTTTCTGACCCCCTCCTGGGAGACGGTCACGACGGATGCCAGTCTGTCAGGTTGGGGGGGATTCTGGAAGTCCCTACGCTTCCAGGGGACGTGGGGTCCTCAGGAGGCCCATTTATCCATCAACATTCTGGAACTACGGGCTGTCAGGTTGGTACTGGAGCTTTTGACCCAACACCTGAGGGGTCTGGCGGTCCAGGTACGCTCAAACAACAGAACGGCGGTTGCCTACATCAATCATCAGGGAGGGACCCGGAGCAAGGGTGCTCTCCAAGAGGTGTCTCACATTCTGACATGGGCGGAGGCCAATGTTTACATTCCGGGGGCGGAGAACCTGCTGGCGGACGCCCTGAGCAGGGGGATGTCCCGTCAGGGGGAGTGGTCCCTCTGCAACCAGGTATTCCAGTCCCTGTGTCACCGTTGGGGCCTACCGGATGTGGATCTGTTTGCTTCCCCTCACAATCACAAGCTCCCGGCCTTTGTCTCCCTGTCTCAGGATCCTCTGGCCTTGGCCACAGATGCCCTGTCCATGTCTTGGAGGGAATTTCGACTCCTGTATGTGGCTCCACCGTTCCCCCTTCTGGGCAGGGTTCTACGCAAGATTGCTCTGGAAGGGGTACCTGTGATTCTAGTGGCCCCCAGGTGGCCAAGAAGAGTTCGCAGACGTGGTTCAAATGGCAGTAGATCAGTACGATCTGCCAAGCGTGCCAGATCTGTTAACTCAAGGGTCCTTACGCCATCCCAATTTACAAACTCTGGCTTTGACGGCCTGGCTGCTGAAACCTCCATCTTGATGGAGAAGGGGTTGTCTGCCTCTGTGGTGGCTACTATGGTGCAGGCCAGGAAGAAGACTTCTTCTGCTATCTATTATAGAGTATGGCGTTCCTGCATTGACTGGTGTGAGTCCAGGTCTCTTTCCTGCCGGGAATTCTCCGTCCCTAGGGTTCTGGAGTTTTTACAGCATGGTCTGAACTTGGTACTCTGAAGGGTCAGGTTTCTGCCCTGTCTATCTTCTTTCAGAAGACCTTTGCTCAACATCACCTGATTAAGACCTTTTTTTAGGGGGTCACTCACGTGCGTCCCCCTTGAAAACCTATGGTCCCTGATTTGAACTTGGTTTTGTCTGCCTTGCAGGATGCTCCCTTTGAGCCTATTCAAGATGCTGCTCTGGTCGTTCTCACTCTCAAGGTTGTCTTCTTGGTAGCTATTACTTCGGTTAGGTGTGTGTCAGAGCTGGCTGCTCTATCTATTCAGCCTCCATACTATGAGCGACACCAGGACAAGGTGGTGTTCCGCTTCAAACCGGATTTTCTGCCTAAAGTTGTTTCGGCATTTCATTTGAACCAGGATATTGTTCTTCCTTCTGTGTGTCCCAATCCTCGCAATGACAAGGAGCGGGTTCTGCATTCCTTGGACGTAGTCAGGTGCTTGAAGTATTACCTGGTTGTCACTAAGGCCTTCAGGAAGACTGATGCTCTCTTTGTTGTGCCTTCGGTGCCTAGGAAGGGTTTGGCTCCCGCCAAGTCTACTATCAGTAAATGGATTCGTCAGGCTGTGATTCAGGCCTATTCTACTAAGGGGAGGGCTCCCCCCTTTCCGTCTTACGGCTCATTCCACTCGTGCTATTGGTGCCTCTTGGGCCTTTCAGCAACAGGCCTCTGTTGAACAAGTTTGCAAGGCCGCTACTTGGTTTTCTGTTCACACCTTTTCAAAGTTTTACAAGGTTGATGTTCGGGCCTCAGCCGATGCTGCTTTTGGCCGTAAGGTTTTGCAGGCGATTGTAGTTTGAGCTACGTGCCGTTGCCTTTGTTTTTGGGGATCCCACCCTACTTTATGGACACTGCTATTGGATGTCCCACGTGTAAGTATTATAGATGGATCAGGACGTACTGTATGCTTAGAATAATACAATTCTGTGAAATACTCACCTGTAGAATTTATATTATACACATACAGTACGTCCTGCTCCACCCCACCCTGGTTTCACCTTGTTCTGGATCCCCTGTATGGTGATTGTTATTGTTACCAGTTTGGTGGTTGATTTCTCCCGGCTTCTTTTTCTCACTGCTTTTCAATGCTGGGGATTTGTGGGAGGTCCCTGGGTATATGAAGGGCCGGGAGGAGCCTGTTTTTGCATGTCTGCAGTGAACAGCGCCATCTGGCGGAGGATTACCCAAGTGTAAGTATTATAGATGGAGCAGGACGTACTGTATGCATATAATATCAATTCTACAGGTGAGTATTTCTTAGAATTGTATTTTTCAGTACCCAGGGAAAGTGTCAGGTCACCTCCTATCTTTAAGAAGGGTGCAGTCTAATATAAATATTATTTCTTTCACATTCCAGATCTATGAAATATATGTATATATATATATCCTACCTAAAATGTATTTTTAGGAAATAGTGTTGAATTTTCCCATTAGCTAAACTAACCTTCGTTTCGTTCCAGCTCATCAAGGTGCTGCTGTTCAGGACCAGCCGTACCAGTTGCCAGTGGAGATCGATCCTCTTATAGGTCTGTCACATCCTCCTGTCTGTGCGATTCATTAGGCTCTGTATGGTAGCCCTGAAGTGTAGATTACTGTTGTTTTTCACTTGCCAGTTGCCTGGAATGGAATTCTCCTGATAAACCATTTGCATGCAAATTGGAATGCAATGAGCTGTGGCTATGCCGGTATTTCATCAACTCCCCCTCGTTGGCTTGCCTAATTTGAACAGGCCTAGGACGTGTGTCACTGAAAATTAATATGGATGCCGTAATAATGTGTGATTGAGAATAGCGCATGAAACACTGTCAGGATAATATTGGATCTTTTCATCACTCAGACTTGTTGATGAGCAGGAGCGAAGCCCTGTTATGATGAATTGGCGTTCAGTAATGTGCTTTAGCCGCATTTTTTTTTCTAGGAAATTTTCATAATAACAGTGAGGTTCTTCACTGTGCAGGGAAATAAAGTACGGTGCCAAGGCTTTATTATTAAAATCAGCCCGTTTTGGTTGCTGACCTGGGGAACGTGCACCCATTTTAAGAGCAATAATAAGCTACTGCACCTGATTTTTTCAGAAGACACTTGCTATAGCATACAAAAGAAAATATTTCAAAGCACAATGTTCAAAGCACATTTAGCATTATATGTTAACAACCCCAAATTAACAAAACGGCTAGAACAACTACGTTTGTTACCTGGGTACCACCATCTATGTGGTCGATGGTGTCTGCATTATTGTTTACCTTTTTTCTTCATTCCTGACTGCTGCAAATAACAATGACTATTACTCCCTGCTCCTCTAGAACAGAGGGGTAGTGGGGTCAACCACTGGCATACTCTTTGCTGTTGGATAAAAAGTTTGGCCTTGAGGGTTGATTGGTTGTGAAACAAACCATCATATTCCACATGACTAAGAATTTGCCCAAAAATGTGAGTTCTTCCAAATCTGAATCCAATTTAAGTCTATGGGGGAACAATTTGGGTGGTGTATTCATTTGGTATAAAAAAAAATAAAACTGATTGCAGCCTTCCCCTGAAGCTACCTATAACATTTGAAGCGAAAAAAAAACTTTGGATTATGACTATCATAGGATTTCTTCTGTGCTCCTGGGTTATCCTGATTTGGGATGCCCTGCTGTGTTAAACCCCCAGCTTGCCAGATTTTCTTGTGATTCTGGGTCGTTTCCAATCAGCACATTATGCTGTACATGTTACTGACCAGCATAGAACGCTGCATAAATGGAAGGCACAAGCATCCCTTTAGCTTCTGCCCTCTAGTTGTGTGTACCCATGCCATCTATTCATATAGGCCTAGTGTGTGCAGCAGCTAGAGGGATGCAGGGGGTTCCGCCACAGCCCATGCATGTGCAGTGGGTTCACTGGAAAGATAAGGTTCCTGCAGACCGGTGTAGTTTCTCATAGCTCCCCAATTTGAGAAAGGGAGAGTCTTTTAGACTCTAGGCCTGTGGTTGCTAGCTTTAATGTGTTTTGGATTTGAAAGTGCAGGGCCCTCATAAATATTTATTTCACCTGGTCTGCAAATTCTTTCATGTACAGTACCAGGAAGATGATGATTAAAAAAACAAAAAATCTATAGTGCCCATGCATAAGCTGGTATGAATGTTTCTATACGCGCTGTCAAGTGCTGCAATAAATATAGGCAAAATATAATGCTAATTATTTGTTAAGGTTTTTATGTTTAACACCTGCTCCCCTTTGTAGGTATAGAACAATTTTGTTTGTGAGGAATTAGAAGAGAAAAATGGTTATAAAGTTTTTTTGTAGAAAGTTATAAAACTCACTGAGAGTGCAGGTTGCAATTCACAACTAAATGCACACCCAAACTTGCTTGGCCAAATAATTAGCATGACTCTCAATAAATACGTAAGCCTAAAAAGCAACCTCTACCAATTATATTTATTTTTACTAATTTCTTTTCTATGACTGGTCAAATATGTCTAATTTCTTTAAGAAATTACATTTAAATGTCATATGAGTATACTCATTAACAAAAGGGTTAAAATATAGTAACGTGAGATGTTGTCTTTATTGCATAGAATCCACATATGCTCATGTATTGTCTCATTTGTGCGTGTCATAGTTTGCTCTTCCCTTGTGCCAGGAGTCAGGCTGATGAGCAGCGAGATATGGTTTTATCCTCCTCAAAAGTGAAGAGCAGTCTTCCTGTGACTTATAGTGTGTGCTGTGACCGATGTTCACTGTCTGGAAATGGATGAGCCGCAGTTCATTATCATGCAGTGCTCTAGGCTTCCCTATCACTGAGTCCCCAGATAATATTAAAGCAAGAGCAGGAAAGTTCTGCTTTCCGGCTATGGATAAAACACGCACGTGCTTATTTTATGTAGTGAATCAGTAGAGCTTGTACAAGCAATGGAAAATCTGCAATATTTCGGCATAATCCTAGATTTTTTTTCATAATTTTCAGGAATTCTGCTTTAAAAAAAAAAAAAAAAAAAAGAAAATAGAAGAAAACTGTGATTTAGGATATGGCGGGTATATTAATCTATAGAGCATACTGTTCTAAAACAATAAACCCATTTTGGTAGCATTTTAATCATCATACACACAGATGAACTTCTGTTTGCTCCGGTCATGGCACTGGTTCCTAATTTAAACCTAAAAATGCTTTTATTTAGAGTTGGCATGATCCATACCTGCTGCCCACTGTCTACTTACCAGACCTTGACTCCTTCAAGCAGGGCACCCCCTCACAAAAAAATACACTGTCAGAGCAGTGATGGCAGGTTCCAGAGCAGAGGCAAGTAGGAGGAAAATAAATATTCTGAACCAAATGTTGTGCTAAAACACCGGTCCACCAAGAACCAACTAATAGGCAAGGTGCAGAATCCCCCTATTACAGGCAGAGGGGTATGCCCCCTGTCTATGGGGAAAGTGAGGGGGGGATGCCACGCTGGCCATGGGAGATGGGGGGAATGCCCCTCTGCCTATAATGGGAGGATTCTGCACCTTGCCTATTAGTTGGTTCTTGGGGGGGGGCGGTGTTTTACATTTGGTTCAGAATATTTATTTTCTTATTTTCCTCCTCCAAATCTTAGGTGCGTCTTATAGGGTGAAAATACGGTAGACAGGGGTCAGCGAGTTTATGAAACAATAGGGGAATACATTAGGGTTGATTCAGAGCCCCTTTCTCATCATTTGTATGGAGGTCTTACTACCAAACGAAAAATCATGCAAAAATGAAAACATTTCACAGTAAAGTTCTCGCAGAAAAAAGGCTTTGCTGAATCAGACGAGGGGAAAAAATGAACGAGACTGGCAATATTCACGCAAAAAAAAAAGGTGAGAAAGGGGCTCTGAATCAACCATATTGTTTGTAATCTTACTGATATAGCTATAAAACCTAAACCTGGCCCATTGCATGGTTTTTGGGAAGGAAAATCTGGTTATTGTACACAATTACATCTCTTTCATAGCATCAGTGCGAGTGTTATAACAATTATACTTTTATTTGAATGGAACAACTGTATGTAATTATTGTTAAAACAGAAATCAAATGTTTAAATCAACCATATTTCAAAATGAAATATTAGAGGTTTCGAAAATCCAAGTTTTGTAGTCTTTGTTTTGCATTACTTCGGTATTCGAAGCACAATCATCTTAATTTTTAGAGTTCTCTTAAAGTGGGAAGCCAGGTTGTTACTGAAAAGCATAGAGATGGAGTAAAAAAGCAATTCTGTGAGTAGTCACCTGTAGAATTGTTTTTGTTCTTGCATGGCACGGCCCGCTTCGGTATTCATAACAGTTGGGTTATTCTGCCACAAGGTGGCGCAGTGGTACTGCAGAAAAGCTGTGGCTTGTCCCGGCTCCCTATAAAAACGGGCTTAACCATAGAGTTCCCCAGCGTACACAAGCAGTGAGACAAGAAGCCGGGAGAGAATAAGTAAAAAATGTGAAAAAGGTAAAAAACCCCAATTGACTTGGAACAATCACCATAAAGGGGCAACCAAGAATAACGATAGCAAGGGTAGGGCGAAGCGGGCCGTGCCATGCAAGAACAAAAACGATTCTACAGGTGAGTACTCACAGAATTGCTTTTTTCTTTATTGCATGGCACGCTTCGGTATTAATAACAGTTGGGACATCCAAAAGCAGTGTCCAGAGTAGGGTGGGATCCCCAAAGAGTAACGGCCAGTAGTTCAAGTCACTACCGCCTGAAGCACCTTGCGGCCAAAAGCAGCATCCGCTGAGGCCTTAACATCAATCTTGTAAAACTATGAAAAAGTATGTACAGAAGACCAAGTAGCGGCCTTGCAAACTTGTTCAACAGAAGCTTGGTGCTGAAAAGCCCAAGAGGCACCAATAGCACGAGTGGAATGAGCAGTAATCCTAAAGGGAGGTTCCTTTCCCTTAGCAGAATAGGCTTGAACCACTGCCTGACGGATCCACTTGCTGATAGTGGATTTAGCCGGAGGCAAACCCTTTCTAGGCCCAGAAGTGAGAACAAAAAGAGCATCAGACTTCCTGAAAGGCTCAGTAGCGACCAAATAAAACTTCAGATCCCTGACCACATCTAGGGAATGCAGAGTCCGCTCCTTGGAATTAGCAGGATTAGGACACAATGAAGGCAAGACAATGTCCTGATTAAGATGAAAGGCAGACACAACCTTTGGCAGGAAGTCTGGCTTGAGCCGGAACACCACCTTATCCTGATGTCTCTCAAAATAAGGAGGTTTGATGGAAAGTGCCGCTAGCTCAGAAACTCGCCTTACAGAAACGATTGCCACCAGAAAGGCTACCTTAAGAGTCAAAATAGACAGGGTAGCTGGGGTTTCCAGACTGGTAAAAAAGGCATACGGGGTGGACGCACATGAGAAACCTGAAAAAAGGTTTTAACCAACCGGTGATTGGCAAAAGATCTTTGGAAAAAATTGCCCGAGCTGAAACATGGCCTTTTAGGGTACTAAGTTGAAGGCCCTGATCCAAACCATGTTGCAAGAATTCCAGAATCCTGGGAATAGAAAACACCCGACAGGGAAGAGACTTAGACTCACACCAGGCAATGTAAGCATGCCAGACCCTGTAATAGATAAAGGACGAGGACTTCTTCCTGGCCCCAATCATGGTATCAACAACAGAAGCAGGCAACCCCTTTTCCATCAATATGGAGGTTTCAGCAGCCAAGCCGTTAAAGCCAGAGTTTGTAAATTGGGATGGCGTAGCTGCCCCTGAGTGAGAAGATCTGGATCCTTGGGCAAGACGTGCCGGTCTACTGCCAACCGCATGACATCTGCAAACCAAGCTCTTCTGCCAACAAGGGGCCACCAGTATGGCTGGTACCCGCTCCTGGGCTATCTTGCGCATGACCCTGCCCAGGAGAGGAAACGGAGGGAACACATAGAGAAGCTGAAACTCCGTCCAAGGTATTGCCAAGGCATCCGTGGCGAAGGCCAGAGGATCCTGAGACAGAGAAACAATTCTGGGAGGTTTGTGATTGTGACGGGACACAAACAGGTCCACATCCGGCTGACCCCAGCGGTGACAGAGGGAGAGAAACACCTGGTTGTTGAGAGACCACTCCCCCAGACGAGACGTCCCCCTGCTGAGGGAGTCCCCCACCTGGTTCTCCACTCCTGGAATGTAGACCGCTGAGATGCAGGGAACATGCTGTTCCGCCCAAGACAGAATCATGGACACTTCCTTGAAGGCTCCCTCCCTGATGGTTGATGTAGGCAACTGCCGTCTGGTTGTCTGAGCGAATCTGGACAGCTTGACCCCGGAGGTGAGTGGATAGGCGAGAAAGAACCAACCTGATCGCCCTCAGTTCCAGGACGTTGATGAAAGCATGGGCCTCTTGTGGGCCCCACCGACCCTGGAACCTCAGGGACTTCCAGAAGCCTCCCCAGCTGGTCAGACTGGCATCCGTGGTGACCGTTTCCCAGCACGGGGACAGGAAGGACCTGCCCCCCAGAAGGTTCCTTGAGTCCAGCCACTACGAGAGAGACTGTCTTCCCAGGGGAGACAGAACAAATTCCTGATCCAGGGACACAGGGTCCCAATCCCAAACTGACAAGAGGTGCAACTGAAGAGGTCTCATGTGAAACTGAGCAAAGGGGACTACCTGGAAGCAGGACACCATCAGGCCCACCAACTGCATCCCCTGACGGATGGAGGGATGAGGACACGACAGCAGAGCCCGAGCCTGCAGCTGAAGACCCTCCACCTTCTGCTGAGGAAGGAACATCTTGACGTGAGAGGTATCCAGAGTCATGCCCAGAAAGGTCCTCACCAATGACTGAGACAGAGAAGACTTGGGATAGTTGATCACCCAGCCGAAGGACTCCAGAGTGGATGTCACTATTTGTCCCGCTCGGCCTGAGGAAAAGACTCTGCCACAATCAGGATGTCATCCAGGTAAGGAATGATGCGGATGCCCTGGTTCCTTAGCAGAGCCATCACTCCCGCCAGCACCTTGGTGAACACCCGAGGTGCCGAGGTGATACCGAAAGGTAGAGCCACAAACTGGTAATGCTGATCCTGCAGCTCGAACCTTATAAATCTCTGATGACCTGGAAAGATAGGCACATGAAGATAAGCATCCTTGATGTCCACAGTGGTCATGAAGTCGCCCGGGCGAAGGGTACTGACAGCAGAGCGCAGCGTCTCCATGTGAAAATGCTTGAATCTGACATATTTGTTGAGGCCCTTCAGATCCAGAATGGGCATCAGAGAGCCGTTTTTTTGGGGAACCGTGAAAAGATTGGAATAGTACCTCTTTCTTGATGAGGCACCAAATGGCTCCGGACTCTAACAGGCAAGGAACCGCCAGAAGCAACCCCTGAGCGGACAGGGGGTTTAAAGACATCTGGGATCTGATGAATCTTGGGAGGGGCCAGGCTGCAAACTCCATCTTGTAACCAGAGGACACTACCTCCTGAATCCACCGGTCTGAAACATGAAGCCTCCAGACGTGAGCAAAGAGCCGAAGCCGTCCCCCCCACACGGATGGGTGAGGGCGCCCCTTCATGCCTGAGGGGGCTTGGGAGAGGGTTTGGGCTTAGGATTCCAGGAGAGACCGGGGATGACCACGTGTTCTGCCACGGCCCCAAGAATCTCTGCGACCACTGGAGAGGAGCGAGCCACGGCCCCCTCTGGGAATGTGAAAGGAAGGAGGGGGGAAGAAGACCCCCGAAAGGGCCGAGACTGCTTCCTACGCTGAGGCAGCCTCCCATCCTTAGCTAGAACATCAAGACGTTCCACAAACAGCCGCAGCCCCACGAAGGGGAGGCCAGTGAGAGCTTTCTTAGCCGCAGCGTCAGCTGCCCACTGGCGCAACCAGACAGAGTGGCGCATAGCCACTAAGAGCACAGAGGTCCTTCCACACAGCCGCACAGCACCATCCATAGCAGTAAGGATAAAGGCCACAAAATCAGTGCAAAGTAAGAGAGTCCTATATTCCTCCCCCACACTACCAGCTGTTGTGCCATCAATGAGACGCTTAAGCAGTTTTTTAAGGACAATAGCAGCAATGGCGGCAGCACATACAGGGCGCAAGCCAGCCCCCACATAGGTAAAAGTATGGCAGGCCACTTGATCCATGCACCGGTCCTCTCTGTCCCTCAGAGTGGTAGTGTCAGGGGAAGGCATGGCCGAAACATTGGACAAGCCTAGCACGGGAGCGTCCACTTCAGGGGGAAATGACCACCTCTTAACAAGATCAACGGGAAAAGGATACCTTTTATCCAAACCCTTGGGCACCACAGGCAACTTGTTAGGACGTTCCCATTCTTTAAGCACCAAGGTGGTAAAATGTTCCTGCTCAGGGAACTCTAGACGCTGTTTACCAGGGCGAAAAAGCTCCCCCTGCTTTCTTTTAGCTACCCCAGGGGCAGAAATATTTCAAAAATATGTGACAGCAGATTATCAGTGTCCTCAGGGTTCCATGATTCCTCTCCGGACGCAGACCCAGGGTCACTATCGCAACCCTCCTGCTGGTTCCCAGAGGAGTCAGAATCCTGGGAGAGCTCCCCCATCACAAGGGGGTGACAGTCACCAAGCTCATCAATCCCCACATACATCTCAGTAAGGGGAGCAGGCCTGGGGTCCAGGTGTCTCTTCCTGCCAGAGGCCTTCCTAGGAGCATTCCTGGCAAGCAAGTTAGGGGGGGGGAGAGAGAGAGACGAGAAAGCAGCGGCGAGCAGCCATGGTCAGGGAGGGAGGGTGTGGGGGGAGCTCCCCCATCTCATCCAAGAGAAATTGAGGGGACACAGTCCCCAAACTACTTACCCCCTCAGAATCTAGGACAGAAACTCTGCATCCCTAATTGGCTCACCATAAAGCTTATGGCCGGCTACCCTTTGTGTTACAGGGTCTGCAGCTTGAAGCTGCGCTCCAGGAGCACTTGACCCTAGTTCTCTTCTACCTTCACCCGATCTGTCAGCCAAGGCTGGGAGGCAGTGAGGGTCCAGAAACGGATGGAAATAGACTTGCAGGGCCGCAGGCTTGGTTGCACCGCTCACCTGCGCAAGAGAGAGAGACATCTGCTAACTCCGCAGTCCACTGCAGAGGAAACACTGGGAAACTCTATGGTTAAGCCCGTTTTTATAGGGAGCCGGGACAAGCCACAGCTTTTCTGCAGTACCACTGCGCCACCTTGTGGCGGAATAACCCAACTGTTATGAATACCGAAGCGGGCCATGCCATGCAATAAAGAAAACAGAGGGACCAGCTAATGTCACGAAGAAGCCCTTTATGTAAAGTTAGGGAAGGAATAAATTAGCACAGACTGTTCTGGAGAATAACAAACTTGATGGGACACACAGAGAAAGAAGCCTTTAGTTACAAAAGAATTTGGTTGTGAAGAAGCAGGAATGAAATAGTAGTGAGATTGCAGCTCTTTTTATTTTTCCGAAGCATAAACATATCATTTTCCATCGTGTAACTCATGACATCAGCATAGTCTCACTTTCATCTCTTATAAAGCGTATTAACCTTGAGACGGGGAGTATCAGACATGTTTGTACATATGAATTCCCACTGCTACTTGATAACTTAGATGTGATGAAATGCAGGCCACCCTGTCCAGTCTATAAACTGCATTTATATTGTATCATGCACAGAATTCATAATGGCATGCTTATTGTTTGATTGCATATTGTAAAAATATATTTTTATGTATAGAGTATAGGAAACAATTGTATACACACAAATCAACATAAAAGGACTTTATTTTATTCTGTAACTATATCTAAACTCAGGAGCCCACTAACAGGCCGTGTCATAGACACTATAAATTTCTTATCTATATATATATAAATAAAACCAAATAAAATATTCTTCTACTACTATATAATATACCGTATGTATACTACTGCATATATCTGGCCACAAACCTCTTTAAGGGGAGAGTTAAGCTAAATACAGCATGCTCAAAAAGGCAATTCCCTTTTGGTTAAGTGTGCTTTGGTTCAGTTTCCACAAATTGCATCCTCTTAATATGTACAGCACCATATGGGTTTTGTGCTGCTTCAAATGCACCAACTAAGTCCCACCACCACTCTTCACTCCCTTCTCTCCTTCATTTGTCTTACCTTGTCTGTCTACAGTACAGGCTTCCTTTATGTTTCACTTGAAGGACTGGCACGCTTGCCTTACAGTAGGAGGTTTTAGTTTATGGCTTCTAATAATTAAAGAAGAATCATCATATGTGCAGTAGTTTTTGTCTTCAGCTGTGCAGGCTGAGATACTTGCACAGGCCCACATTTTTGATTTAGAATCTGTTTATTTCCATCAAATACATAAAATCATACATAAAAGAATTTTGGCAGCAAATAGGGAATACGGTACAGAGCAACTGGGCTACTCTCATTTCTGTTCAGAGTCTCAAGAGTTTAGCTATTATAGAACATGCCCTACTTGTTATTTATCCAATATACATTGGACATTTGTAGAATTGTATGAAGGTGTTTAAAATGCAGGTGCTGCTCAAGATAAACAACCAAGAAACTGTCTTATTAGCTGAATGGCTTGAAGAAAAGTAGATGCTGTTCTTGTTCTGGTATCCTGATTACAATGACCTCTCTAAATAGAGGGTCTTTCTGAAAATAATCTCTGCAAATGCTCAACCTGCCTATTTTGGTGACTGTCCATGCTTCTCGAGGCTGGGAGGGACGGGGTTCCGTTAACCAGCAGGCCTTTTGCCCTCACATCAGCATGTTTGCAGCTCCAAAAAGGTGTACTCCAGCTGCAAAATGAACAAATATGTTTAGACTGAAGTTCTCTATCCACACTTGCTGCCAGAGACGGTGTTCATTCAGGGATAATGGGTCCTACACCAGCCCCCTCTCTGCTGGTGGTGATATATAATTTCTTTGCATGTAGCACCTCTCTAAGTATACAGCCTAGTCTGACTCCTATAAAAAGATATACAGGTCCTACTCAAAAAAATAGCATACAGTGCTAAAGTTCATTATATTCCATAATGAAATTATAAAAATTAAACTTTCATATATTTGAGATTCATTGCACACCAACTGAAATTTTTCAGTTTTTTTTTGTTTTAATACTGATGATTTTGCCATACAGCTCATGAAAACCCCAAAATCCTATCTCAAAAAATTAGCATATTTCATCCGACCAATAAAAGAAAAGTGTTTTTAATTAAAAAAAAGTCAACCTTCAAATAATTATGTTCAGTTATGCACTCAATACTTGGTCGGGAATCCTTTTGCAGAAATGACTGCTTCAATGCGGCGTGGCATGGAGGCAATCAGCCTGTGGCACTGCTGAGGTGTTATGGAGGCCCATGATGCTTCGATAGCGGCCTTAAGCTCATCCAGAGTGTTGGGTCTTGCGTCTCTCAACTTTCTCTTCACAATATTCCCCAGATTCTCTATGGGGTTCAGGTCAGGAGAGTTGGCAGGCCAATTGAGCACAGTAATACCATGGTCAGTAAACCATTTACCAGTGGTTTTGGCACTGTGAGCAGGTGCTAGGTTGTGCTGAAAAATGCAAACTTCATCTCCATAAAGCTTTTCAGCCGATGGAAGCATGGAGTGCTCCAAAATCTCCTGATAGCTAGCTGCCCTTTATAAAACACAGTCGACCAACACCAGCAGCTGACATGGCACCCCAGACCATCACTGCCTGTGGGTACTTGACACTGGACTTCAGGCATTTTGGCATTTCCTTCTCCCCAGTCTTCCTCCAGACTCTGGCACCTTGATTTCCGAATGACATGCAAAATTTGCTTTTATCAGAAAAAAGTACTTGGGACCACTGAGCAACAGTCCAGTGCTGCTTCTCTGTAGCCCAGGTCAGGCGCTTCTGCCGCTGTTTCTGGTTCAAAAGTGGCTTGACCTGGGGAATGCGGCACCTGTAGCCCATTTCCTGCACATGCCTGTGCACGGTGGTTTTGGATGTTTCTATTCCAGACTCAGTCCACTGCTTCCGCAGGTCCCCCAAGGTGTGGAATCGGTCCTTCTCCACAATCTTCCTCAGGGTCCAGTCACCTCTTCTCGTTGTGCAGCGTTTTCTGACACATTTTTTCCTTCCCACAGACTTCCCATTGAGGTGCCTTGATACAGCACTCTGGGAACAGCCTATTTGTTCAGAAATTTCTTTCTGGGTCTTACCCTCTTGCTTGAGGGTGTCAATGATGGCCTTCTGGACAGCAGTCAGGTCGGCAGTCTTACCCATGATGGCGGTTTTGAGTAATGACCCAGGCTGGGCTTTTTAAAAAGCCTCAGGAATCTTTTGCAGGTGTTTAGAGTTAATTAGTTGATTCAGATGATTAGGTTAATAGCTTGTTTAGAGAACCTTTTCATGATATGCTAATTTTTTGAGATAGGATTTTGGGGTTTTCATGAGCTGTATGGCAAAATCATCAGTATTAAAACAAGAAAAGACCTGAAAAATTTCAGTTGGTGTGCAATGAATCTCAAATATATGAAAGTTTAATTTTTATCATTTCATTATGGAAAATAATGAACTTTAGCACTATATGCTAATTTTTTGAGAAGGACCTGTACATGCAAATATCAGTTATGTTGCCTGATTGAAAAAATTGCAAGATTATGAACTATACATTGAAAGACCTACAGGTAATATTTCAGATGGAAAAAAAGACCTGCAGAAGAAAACGATTATAATTTTGTTACTCATATTGTTAGGGCTATGATCTAAATCCCGGGCAGGAATAAACTACAGCACTTCCCCACCAGGGGTATACATTATTGCCTTCTGAAGAAACACAGTTCTTATTACTCTCGAGGTATCTTGAGGCAAAGCTCTGGACTGTCACTACGGTTTTATTAATCTGTGTTATTCTTGCTGGATTAAAGTACACACATTTCTTGAGGCAAGAGACTGAATGGCAGATAGTTAAATCTGAATTTTTAGGGGGGATATTTGTTGGGCAATATATATTTTAGTAGGCCCCTCTGTTTTGTTTTTCATTGGTTTAAGTGGCATGCAATGGCGTAAAAGAATCCACCTGTGCCCCTTATGCACCTCAACATCTGTTATTTCATGCAGACATTGTCAGTACTTGCAGATGCGAAAAAAACTGTAGTCTTCAAGCAGTAAAAGTTTGGATAGATCCCAGATATAAAAAATTACTGATGAATACATGCCTGATTAAAAGCAATCCAGGCCCCGGGGAAATATGAAGACTGCCATTGTGGGTCTGCATTTAAAAACGCTTGCAGTCAGGCAGTTATATTGTCTGTCCACCTGCAGCATGTAATCTTAGGTATAGATATTCAGTAAAGATTAGTTGGAATTTAGATGACATCTATATTAAATGATTGTCCAGCTTAAAGCTACAGATTCAAAGATTTAATTCACTTCTTATTAACTCCCTCTGCTGTTGTTACAGCTCTTGGATGGGTGTTCAATTTTTTTCATTTTCAGTGATGGTTGCCCCAACAATGTATTCAATCAAAATGATCATGAAGACGCGGGTTACCTCTATGGCTGTTTTCACACCTACCTGTTTGCGTTGAGTCATTGAGTTGTTTGTCACAAAAAGCCAAAAAATGCAGCCTATTAAAATGAATAGTCCCTTTCATATCAGTGCCCTGCAGTTTGCAAAATGTTGCATGCAGCATCTTGCCCACAGCACAACCACAACACGGCCCCGTTGAAGTCTGTGGGCACCGCGGGTAAAGTGCGTGCATTTTACTCAAAGGGCCTCTGTTCAGGCACTGCTGCTGCTGGCTTCTTGGGGGCCTTCAGTCCTCTGCTGCAGCAAGGACTAGTGGAGGACCTCCTAAGGGTGTCAACCGCAGTGCCTGACCAGAGATGCCTCTCCCGTCTGAGTTCCTTCTGTGGCTGCTGCTGCCTCTAGGTGCCCATGTTTGTGCTGGGGGACAGGAAAAAATGGCATGGTGCAAACTGCATCACATCAGAGGCACAACGCAGAACACAATTGTGTGATGAACTGCACTGCGACTGTGTTTCCACCACAGTAGTGGTGGAAACACACAGTGTAAAAGGAGCTTATTTATTTGTTTCCAATTTTTATTACCTTTGAATAATGTACTTTTCGGCATTATATGCTGTAATATGATGACATAATACAAAATTTTTGTGAGCAAAGTCGGTGTTTGGATGTATTTTTCAATTGAGGTGTGCTTATTTAGCTTTACATTTTACCCAGCTCAGGAAACAAACCAATGGCAGGTAAAAGTAGCATTTTTTTAGGCAGTACTTTATTACCAACAGTCTAAGAAGCAGACATTTTATGTAGGAAAATAATTAGTATAGTGTTCAGTTTCAGTTTCTGACTCTGGAATCATCTCTCTTTTTCCTGCAATGAATTTATCTGCCTTTGGCTGCTGCCCTGTTCAGACAGTGCCCGAATTATGTCTTTACAAGAAAAAAACAATGCAGATAACTCACTCTGTCACCATGCATTTATGGCTGAAAAGCCTGTCTTGTATGGGTCACCTGAATGCATATAGCCTGTCAGTGGGTCATGTATTACTTGTGTGTTTTAGTTGCTTTACAAGTTAATTACCCGACTGCGTTAAATTATGCTACTATAACGTTAATGTTTTTTCCATGTTTTCACTATAGCAAACAATACTGGAATGCACAGGCGACAAATCTCTGATCTATTAGACCAAAGCATCCAAGTCCATTCTCAGTGTTTTATCATAACGGCAGACAACAGGTTTATTTTAGTCTGTGGATTTTGGGACAAAAGTTTCCGTGTTTATTCTACAGACACAGGTATGTTTTATATGTGTGCATACGTCTCTAGTCAGATCGGTTTATGTGAGCATGATGACTTTATTTGCTACTTCCACAACTAAATGATATATGTTGTTACAGGCACAATTATTTGCATACAAAAATATCCAATAATTCTGCTGTCCTAAAGCTGACCAAAATGGTCCACAGGGCTGTTTTATTCCTATACCCAAAGACATGTCAATTGGTATTGCTGTCTACTGTTTCACTTCAAAATGTGGACATAATATACTCAGACTCAACATGTGGCTTCAGTTGTGCATTAAAATGGTCGATTGCACTGGAACACATACCTGGTTTTTAGAAATGCCTGAATTTTGGCATTCCTGTTTGTTTTCTGGTGTACATGCATCTCAAATTGTGAATGTCCAGGGGTGGGGGATACAGAGGCCCTTGGAGGTAGGTACAGTTGTGACCAAATGTTTTAAGAGTGACACACACAATTTTTCGAAGTACAATTACAGTATAAGCATTTCATACATTTTTTAAAACTTTTATTAACAAACACATAAAGTATATGCAAGGGCTCCCTTTACACCCTTTTTTCTAAAAACGTCAGCAATTTGCCCCAGCTTGCTGCATCGGAGCCAAATCCAGACGGATATCAACCAATTCTTGACGTTCATGACAATTTTTGTGTTTTTGTCCTCCCACATTTTGAGGATTGACCACAGGTTCTTAATGGGTATGATATCAAATCTGCCCAAGACTTTTGTTTACTAAGCCACTTAGTTTCACTTTCGCCTTGTGACATGGTGCTCTTTGATGCTGGAAAATCATTATTCATCACTGAATTGCTCCTGAATCATGGGAAAAGTTGTTCTTGGAGGATGTTTAATTACCATTCTTTGGATGAAAAGCAAACCCCCACACATGAATGTTCTTCACTTGTGATAGTGCTCATCTTTTCTTGTTCTTCTTCATTATTTCAGCTGTGCCAAACTGTCTGAAGGAAGCTTCATTAGAGAAAATATCTTTACCCCAGTCTTGTAGCTAAAGCCTCTTTAGGACATGGTGCTATCATTTGCTGGACTTGGGTGTCCTAAAGCCTTCTTCACTGCAATCCAACCTCTGTCCCTGAAGTTCTTGATTATCTTATAAATGGTTGATTTAGGGGCAGTCTCACAAGCACCTATGTCATTTCTTGTAAAGTCCTTTTGAAGCAAAGCAATGATGGCTGCCCATGTTTCCTTGAAGGTAACCATGGTTAAAAAAAGAAAGCAATGATTTTAAGCCCCATGCCTCTGTCAAACAGTCAGTCTGCTTGTAATTTAGTTATCATGACAGAGTGAGATCCGATACCTTGTCCTGTTTGTGATTATATTAATTATGATGGCAAGGAGAATGAATGCAATTAAGAATTAAAGTGAAAGGATAGTTGTAAACAGAACACATCAAAAATTAACAGTAGGTAGCTGAATGATTAGGAGGCATTGAGTCCAGCCTAAGCAAAATGCCAACTTGAGCAGACCAGATAAAATACAATACTGATTTCCAAGGTGTACACCTATAGTAGTAGTAGTAGTAGTAGTAGTAGTAGTAGTAGTAGTAGTAGTAGGTTAACCCTGATCCTGTTCAAATCACTAGACTGGTGTTTATATAATCTTTAGGTGTTAAAACATTCCAGTAGTACAAAAATGCCACATGCATCCAATTGGAAGTGGCACACCTGTCAGCTATGTGTGCAATGATTTTTGGATCTATCATCAGACAGACAAGTGCAAAAATGAAATGGTGCAAAACATGGTTTAGGTGCAATTTAATTACATCCCATGTTTTATTTCACAAAAATTGAAAAATTGAAAACCATAATAGCAAACTGTGCTTCTGCTTGATACTTGCCTCTCTTGCAGTCATCTAAAAGGGCTACTAAGGCATTTCCTCTGCCATTAGAGATGGCATATGATTCAGCCAGCATGCCCCATTTCCCTTTCCCTTTTAGTTCCATCCCCCTACTGCTCCCTTTTTTGTCCCCTACTGTTTATCACCTTTTTTAATCCTCTCTTTTTTCATCTTTTTAATTTTGGTCACATAGGTAGTAGTCTGGACCGGCTCACCAACCTAGAAGCTGACTAGTCAGGACCAGTAGATAAAATGACACTCTTATGCAGGTTGAGAGAGTATAAGGCATACTTCTTGGACCTCAGTATGTTGACTGTAGTGCTAGTAATGTGGATTTTTTGTCACAATGCGTGTTCACTTTTTGTTTTGCCTAGGTTTTGCAAGATTTGAATATAACAAAAATGATAAGGGCAAACAAACAAATTTCTTTTATACCAATACAAGTACATATATTGACTATGAAAGCTATACAAATAGCCGAAACATTTAAATGTACAATAAGCAAAAAAAAATTCCCTATGATATCCCCTCGGATGTCTTAATTTAAATGTATACTGAATTTATCTGAGTTTTATCAAAGATCATTATTTATTGAACAGTTTTATGGAACCCTAAATTAATAAAATGCCATACAACATACTTTTTAGTATCCGTAATTACATTGGTAATAAATGCATATATATAGGATTAAAAGAACTTTATATATCTGTGGGTGTATAGTGTTTTTAAAGTGTTTTTAAAATGCCAGCCATACTAGCTAAGGAATACAGTTTTTGTGGTGCACCAAATGCATTTGAAGGCTCTTCATCCTGACATGTGGGACATGGGATTAACACGTCTGTGAAAGCTGTTAGAAAAGAAACTCTACCGTGTGTTTCTGATTGTTTAATAGCTCTAGGTCTCTTAAAATTCCCAAGGTTTTTTCTTCTTCCCCCTGGTTTTGTTTGAGTCCTGCGCATACACACATTTTGTCCTCTTGTGATGGGCTTGCTGGGCAGTACAATAAGCTTATTGCTCAGTTATATTCTATCACTGCTGAATAAGGAGCCCCTTTCCTCTATTTTTGTAAGCGTTCCTTGTTTTGTTTTTTTACAGGAAATTCCTCTAGCGAAAATATTTTTTTTGCTTTGCAGAGCCAATATAGTAAAGGCGTCATAAACCCTCTCCCGGCAGAGGGAATTATTTTCAGACGTCCCTTTACATCCAGCAGTGCTAAGGGCCTACGTCTGTTTTCCTTTTTTTGCTTTATTTTGTTTTATTTGCTACAGTGCTGTCAAATTAAAATGAATAACTAGAAAATGTGTTTGGTTAAAAAAAAAAGGGGGGGGGGGGCTTGTGTTACAGACAACATGCTATTTGCTTTACTGGTTTAACCCTTTAAAAACCAAGCCCATAGTAACTATGTGGCTGCAGTTCCTACCGTTAAATGCCAGCCAAGTAGATTTTACATGCCAGGAATTTTTCCCTGTTAGAGCCAAATAAATGTAAAAAAAAAAAAAAAAAACAAACAAACTCCCCTCCAGCCAGGTTACAGCGTGGGGTCTCCTCATCCCCGGGGGCTCCAATTGTTGGTTCGGGGTCCTTAGCTGGATAGAGAACACAGATTCACTGATTCTGCCATCATTCTCCCGCGGCAGCTTAATCCTCTAGTATAGAAGGCCCCTGAGTGGTGAAAGCCGGTAGCGAGGCAGAAGACACCGAAACTCTGCCCATCTTCCTCTTCTCACTGTTGACTGAATATCGATGACGAGGGACAGCATCCAGTGGAGTAGTAAAAAATTAATAAAGGACCTTTCCAAGTGTGTGTGTATAGGTTTTTTTTTAATATTTAAACCTTTGTGAAGTGTTAAGAGGTCCTTGAGACCCCTATACCAGTTCAAAGAGAAGGAAGTCACCTGTCAACAAGCAAGGGACTTGCCAAAATGCCCCAAAGGCCAGGAGAATGCAGAAGAGGCCAGCGCACATGTGAGCTATTCATGCCCTGGTCTATGGTGCCCTGGCTGGTTTTGCTGAATAGAGGTGACCCCATGCCATTTAAAAACAATTGTAACAAATTTGTAAAAAATTATAAATAGACATTTCATGTTAAAGCCCAAACTCTGCTGAAAAAAATATATATAATCCAATTATATAATATATTCTATTATTTAATTATTTAATCTGAGAGTACTTTAAAGGGACAGTTAAGCAAAAAATAAAAACCATTTATACTCACCATGAGTGACTGATGCTATGATCATCTGACACGCTGCTGTTCAGAATCTGGGAAGTTTTAATCAAGCAGACTATGACAGAAAGGCTGTATCTGCAAAAGAGAATATCATATATCTAGAAGATAAGTGTAGTACTGGGAAACCACAATAAGGAAGGACATATCTTCTGCGTTTCTGTTGTGACACCCCTTTCATTAACTGAGCTGACAATTTATTTTTTATGTAATTTTTGCAGGTAAACTGACTCAGGTCATTTTTGGACACTGGGATGTTGTGAGTTGCCTGGCCAGATCCGAGTCATACATTGGAGGAGACTGTTACATCCTTTCAGGGTCTCGGGATGCTACACTGTTGCTGTGGTACTGGAATGGAAAAAATAATGGCATTGGAGACAATACAAACAGTAAGCATCTAGCAAACCAAATATCTTTCTACCCTTTTCTTAATAGATAAATATATAAAAGCCGTAAAGGGGCATGCTCAGCACAAATACACTGCTTGTTTTACCATGTCAATATGGTGAGCTTGTTAGATTGTGTAGTCCTCTATTTAGACTTTTGTCCTCACTAAAGGGGCCATTCAACATCCTGTACACATGCACAATATTTACTTTTTAATGATCTAAGTAGAGAAAGTACCAATTCCTGGTCTTAAACCCTTGTAGATAGATAAAATAACATGAAAAATGGTGCTTGAGTAAATTTCAATCCCTTTAACAAAATGTTGCCAGCTGCACAGGTGAAAGCTTAATGGTAGTACCAACCCTCCTCCATTTCATCTGTATAAAATATATAACAGGACAGTTGGGTGGGCAAAATAGCTAATCTACTTCCTTCATTGTGCACCCCACTGCCATCTTTAGAGTAAACACTTTGATCTTATCAACCTACTTCCTGATCACTGCTTTACTTGTTGGAGAATGTTGTAAGAAGATGCTTTGTCAAAGAAGACAGCAGAGTAGGAGAGGACATGGAAGTTAATGTGTTAGAGATACATTTGTGGAATCCTCAAGACCCCTGCTATTCTTGATTAGCAAATACATGAAAAAAAATTGCACTGTTTAGTCCCATGCTGGGAGTGTAGTACAGAATACTTGGCCTCCATGTAACTAACTTTGTAGGGGGATCATGGGTTACTCATTTGTCATCCAATCACCTCAGCAGATGAACAGGCTGAGCATATATTTCCACAGCTTACAGGGGCCAGAGCAGGTTAGTTGTGTTCCTTTCCTTATGTTAAGGGGTTTGTTGTGTTGGGTGTTTTTTTGTTTTGCTTTAGGTTCACTTTAAATGTTATAGCACTTGACATGAGTGTATTAGACAAAAACGCCTTATGTGACATAATTTTTAGTGTTGATTGTCTCGAGTGAGACAGAAAAAGTATAAATAAAAAATAATACAATTTTTTTTAGGAAAGTATTCTTTTCATATGTTTGATTTCTGAAATGCTTAGTTCAGTATTGTAAAATATTAAACTTTTACATGGTTTGGGTGTCAGGCAAGTTACAGGCATATCGTACTCTGGGCATTTAGAGGCCACGATCCTGTGTGCAGCTTAGCTTGCGGATTCTCTGGCTGGCTGTTTATATTATAGAAGGTATTTAAGCATACCTACAACCATACAAACTTTTTGAGTTTTTCTTTTGGTACTGCAATGAAAAGAAACTATAAAAATATAAATAATCTGATCTTTTTAATTTTTTTTCTTAAAAATATTTTTTTTCCAATTTCTTCAGTTTTACTTGTGTAACCTTTGAGGAATGCAAATCATTTAAAATGTAAATTATCTTCATCACATTTTTTATTTTAATACTAGTACAGAATTCCTGTACTAGTAATACATTAAACTCTGTTAAAATATTTTAAGGTATGATTAATAATTCACTTAAAGGTGATCTTCAAAGCAAGAACAAATGTTCTTGGTAGTGCCTGTCTGAGTATATCCTTAGCCCTCTATCACTGTGGGTCTGGATAATAAGAGTTCCAAATCTCTGCCTCTTTTTGTTAAATATATGCAATATACAGTAGATGACAGTCCAATTTTTTTCTTCTTTCTTTCTACATTGCTTGGTGCATTTTTTTCATATTTTCCACTTGCGTTCCTCCTTTTTTTTTTTTTTACTTCTTTTTTTTTTTTATGCATTCTTGCTTTGTCCCAATATGCTGCACATAACTATCTGCCTTATTTTTTTAGCCTTCTTTTCGTTCTTGAGTCTTACTTCGCCTTTGTGCTTGCTTTGCTTTCAATTGTTTTTATTCTTTTGCTTCTAGAGTTTCTTTCCCTTCCCTTTATTCCTATCCTCCTCTCCTATATTGTTTTTCTCCAATTTTTTATCATTTTTTTTATACTTTCTTTGCTTTTTGTTTCGTCTATAGCTTTTGTCATTGTGTTCATTTATTCACTTTCTTAGTTTACATCAGTCTGTTTTGTCTTTGTTCTTCCTCTTTTTCATTATTTTCTCTTTTCTTACAATGTTGTTTTTCAGTTTGGAGTTCGTGCTTTAGTAACATGTGTCCACCCATAGTGATTGAAATATTTTATGTATTTTTTCCTGTTGGCATAAATGTACAATAAAATGTCACAACATATAGCACAATTAATATATAAACAAAGCAGGAATCACATTTAACTATTTGAAACGGACCTAAACCCTCCCTGACCACTCTGGTCCAGGGAGGTGCTTGGTCTACAAGGTCCCAAAAGCCTCTACCTCCATTGGCAAGTCCTTCAGTAAAAGGATACTTACCTTTTCCTTGTGCTTCCCTATCTGCCATCTTTTGCATCAGCCAGTGCTCTACTGTGAAGCTGATGGGATTTGGGGTCCCTGTGGACCAAGATTCCTCCTGGTGAACAGGGATGCTTTAGGTTCGCTTCAAGCATTATTGTTTACAATACTGATGTACTGTAAGCTAGTATAAATTAGTCTCTCTTAAGACCCATATTCACCAAACTTGCCTGTTTTAAGTTTTCTATCATTCTAACTGACATGTCCACTTTTATTATTTTTCAACTGTTATTTAAATTTAAATGACAGCAAAATGTGTCAGAAGTAAATTTTAGGGCATTCTGGCCAATGATCGAAAATGTGTTATGGAAAGTTTTCATATATTTTGAACTTTTGTGGGCAGGCCTACTCAATCATTTATTCAAGGCGACTAACCTATGTTCTTCTAAAACAGATTTCCAGGACAATAAACTCGATCTGTTAATAGAAAGTATTTGTTTGTCTGATGTAGTTTATGAAGCTTGCTACAGCTCTTTTTCAGTAGGCTAGTGTGTGGGAGTTAACACACTAATGTTATTTATGAGGGGACATAAGTTAGGCCATCGATATAGAACCATACATCTGTTCCTCTACTCTGAGCTCTAAATATTTAATATAAATTAATATTAAATAAGAAAGAATGTTACCTGTTCTATGGGTACATTTGTCAATCACAAATCTCAGATTATGTGTGACTATTAAGGCTCCAATCGCAAACCAATGGGAGTTATACAAATGATTTTAGGGCCTCTGGAGAGGCGGAGTTTTGAGAGCCCTTTAAAACGTTTTTTCACTGCAATGGGACAGATTTACTGGTGAGGTATATAATTTTCACAGTGTGGTAGATTTTTTATTTTTATTAATAGCTCTCAAAACTCTGTCTTTACTAAATTGAAAACATTTGGATTACCCTCCATGTTTTCTCTTCTTTTTCTTATTTTAATGGTCATTAATAGTAGATGGAACAAAAAAGTTAAAACCACCGAATTGCCATTTTATTACAGTATTTTTTTCCTGTAGTTTTTTGAGTCATTTCTATCTTGTCTATAGCAAAACTCAGGGACAACCATACATGACTGGCTTTAGATACTTGTCCTATGTAACTATTACAAAGTAAAGCCATGTAAATTGGTTATCACTTATCACTTGCCTTTAAGGTTCATAGTTTTCATAAATAATAGTCAAGCCTACATCATTTTATTGATATAGTACCTCTGTCCAATTGCATGTTAAAGAAATTTACATTGAATAATTACTTGCACTCTTTTTTGAACATAACTAAACATTTGTTTTAGATATAGTTAGTGAAATAATTTAGGTAACCTGCCATTCTTTACACATATTTTTTGCCCATTGTACAGTACAATATTTGTTTCAAAGATCTGTTCTGCATATTAAGTACATATTATGCGATTTGAAAGGTAATTTAAATGATTTAAAAAACTGTATTCCAAAAAAATGTGCCATTTAATTTTAAGACCAGCACTGTAAAGATGCTTAACAAACTCCATAGCACTATATTTTTCCAAATTGTATATTTGCTATAGGTTCAGCCGGTAAAGTTGTGTTTTTTTCTTGTGTAAATAGTGGTTTTTGACAGTAGGTTATAAACTTGTTTTCTAAACAAGCAGTGTTGCACAGACTGGTGCTCAGTAGCTATGTTGTGTAGTAAAGCTTGATCATACTAACAGGCTATTTTTCTATAGATGACATGTAAGGCTTCCTGATGAATGTTTTGTCAGTGTTACTATAAAGCCATTGTGAATAAACTACACACTACAGTATACACACATTGAGGCAGTGATGTTTGTTGTGACGCCCAGACACAAGGTATTTAAGGTTATTTGTGGCACTGTCAAGATGCAAATAAATGGGTGAGAAAGGTAAAACTTTCGCCTTGAAGAAACGTGCACTATTTTAGCAGGCTGGGAATAATTACGCTGATGAATTCGGGCCTTCGCGTTGATGTCTGATGGATTATTTAGGTAAAATTTATTTTGATTTGGATGGATCAATCCATCTAAATTCTGCAATCCACAGCTACTTGTGTAACGAAAATAAATAAGCCAGCAGCTTCACGTCACTGCACTGTAGGATGTAATCAAAGGACTTTCCTTGCTGAGCTTAAAATTTACTGCAACAGCATGACGTCCTGAAGGCTGACACGAGACATGTTTGGGATTATCAGGTTAAAAAAATGATATTTTTGGATTTGTTTTTGTGTTAGTTTTAATCTTATTCTTTGATGTTCCACGAATGGTGGTGTATATTTTAATGTAAGATCCAATGTAAAAATAATATAATACAGCATGTCTCCTGTTCAAGCAAAGATTATCTCTAATCACCTCTTTTGTGTTTGAGTTGGATTTAAAAGCAGGCAATTTAGATGGACTGAGCAGTGCTTTTTAGTTATGAAATTATATTTCCAGCACAAAATTGTGTGGAATTTTGGCTTGGTGTGTACACAGATTGATCTTAGTGTTAAGTTTCTTTGTTGTCTGTAATATTGCATTGGCTTTAGGCAAAGCAATGGTGCCATCTGATGGCAACCACGTGAATCATAGAAAACTACTATATAGTCCAAATTTGTTTTAATGAAAACTGTGGCTGTAAACTGTCTGCCACCTGAACATCAAGACTAATGGGGTAGTTTTTTTTCCTTTTTACAAAATATTTAATATTTAAAAGTTTGTTTTAGTGGATTGTAGCTTTATTTTACAAATGAGCAACTAAAATGTAGGAAGATGGACAAATGCATATTTGGTATTAGCAGTTGGCATGTACTGGCCATTACATACATTATTCCCATAGGTTGCTGCGGCTAGCTCTCAAACCAACTTTTGCATTTCTGGCAATTAATACAAGCTTTAGACTTACCCCTACTTGGTAGTAGATTAATTAATATACCAAAGACTGATGCATGCTTCCCCTCATCTAAAAAAAAATCAGTATAGCAATGTTGCTTGTTGTATTTTCATAGATTTAAAATGTACTGTATTTGTATTGACTAAAATCAGCTCAAAAGCCACAGTCTAAAAGACTCCAGGGCCGGCCGCTAGCCTTCTCCCGGGGCTGTGTGAAATCTCAGAGGTTACAGATAAACTTTTTAGTAACATGAATTTAATACACAGGGCATTATGATGAAATATGACAATGAATGTCTGTCAAATGCAACAAAACACATTAATATAAGAGTAAGCTTACAAAGGATGAGGGTGGAGACAAGAGGTTTGGTCACAAAGAGTATATACTATGCATGGTAGGGTAAGGGTGACAGTAGTTGTTAAAGCCCGATGGTAAACTTGTCTAAAGAGATTGGTTTGGAGAGAGCTTTTGAAGGTTTTATGGGCCACAGAGTTTCAAATTTTATGCTGAATGACATTTTAGAGGAGGTGAAGTCCTGGACACTAGAGTGCGAGGAGGTAATCTGGTTCGTCGGCGGATTAGAGAGCGAGATGACATAAATAATGAGATGCTTGTTAGACAGTCTGACACATGCCTCATAGGCTGCCCTGCAGTGGCCTTGCCCAATAGCATAAAGCATTAAGGGGGAGAAGGACCTAAAGTGAAAGGGACTTAGTGGCAGAAAATGGCGACTGAAGTAGAGGACAGAGGACCCAGGTAATCAGAGAATGTTGATAATGTGCCAGTTGTTGGTGAAAATCTGAGCCCTTTAATTTCTGCAAAATGGGATGCAGGTAAAGCACAATGGGTGTGAAAGAGCCCCCTAATTGAAATGGAAAGGAGTCTTTCTGATTTTGTGCATTGCAGTAGGTGTAAAAGAGCCCTAAGGACTTTTGTTCAAAATTCATTTGCCCATTTAAAATCTGCAAACTCGAGGCACTCTGACATCTATGCGCTAAATGCAAAAGGCCTAGAAGGTTGTAGGCCGTTTATATTTAAAGTTTATACCACCTACAGACACTCTACATCAAAGAATACCCAAACTGTGATGTAAAAATGCAGCATCAATGATAAATGTGTCTTTTGCGATTCTATGGGCAGGGCATGTAAAAAAAAAAAATTTTGACTATCCTGGGTTTTGGTCCTTGCCCCTGGAGCACCCCGATCTGTGTGAAACCCCAGGTCAACTTGTCCAATCAGCATGCTTGGATCTGCTCTAGGCCCTTCGTCCAGGAGCTTGTCTAATGCAAGCAGGTCTCTATTACCCTTTAAAAAGGTGCATGCCTGCGTCGGCCATCCACAAATGCTAAAGGGATAGCAGGGATGCGGCTGCTGCTCACGCATGCGCTGTTGGATTAGGAATGAAGGTGAGTTTCCGATCAGGGTGCCCCAGGGGGAGTATGCCTGCCCTGGAGTCGCATAGACTCCAAGGTAGGTTTTGGTCCTCTTTAAAGGAGGTGTATCATGAAATTGTGTAATATTTAAAATCCACATAAACACATCAGCTAATGAAACTGAATGAAACTCCTGCCAAGCTTGTGGCTTCTTCTCCTAGTAGGAATAAAATCCAGGGGAGTCAGGTTTGAGTGTATAACAGGAGGCAGAATCGGTCCCCTTGATTTCCCCTTCCTTCCATTAAAAAGAAAAAAATAGCCTGGCAAGATGTTTCCTCCTCTTGCCATCCAGCATATTCATATGGATTTTTATCATTGGGTCATTTTTTCATGATAGTCCTTTTTTAATAGCAGGGGGAACATTTGATCTTATTGGTTAAAATGGTTTTGGTTGTTTTTCCTTCTGGATAGGCACTACATTTTTATGGTTTCCTGGAAAACCAGTGTATTGCTTATTTATTATCGAATTTGTAGCCTATACTTGTTGAATAAAAGCACACATCTCAGCTGGTATAAATCTGACTGAATCAGGAAGTCAGTGATTTCTGAGAAGATAGGAGCAGGAGCCAAATCTTTACATTAGTTACACACATTTTGGAACATATTATTTCTTTTAGGTGGCTTGTTTTGTGACTTATGTTTCTGTAGCTGCTGTTCACAAGGATGCTGTTGAGGTCAAAGCCACATATAACAGCACCTCCTACTGAGTTCAAGTATGGATTAAACATTTGTTTTAGGTGCTTAAAAATATTATATATATTATGTATAATATTATAATTTATTTTGTTCTAAATTATTCACTTTTAATCATTCATATGATAGAAATGGATAAAAATAGAACTGTGTGTGGCAGAACTAGCAGTACTTCTGGTATGCCTGTTACTGCATTTACCAGAGATGGCATTCTGGCTTATTCAAAACATCAGGCTCGAACTGGGTGAGGAAACTAAGGCAAGCCAGCTCCGCTTACACAAACAATACCAACTTTTTCAAATATAATAAAAAAATTGGGCTCACTGGCCAATGGCACGGAAAGTAGTCATATATACATAGAAAGAAGGTACATAAACATCTTACACAAGGTTTTAAAAGTGGACAGGCCTGTTGGTATAGAGCGCATCAGCGGCAGGGCCCCCCGTTTCACGCAACCCCACAGCAAATGCAAACCATTCATACAACTGGCTAGTTAGGAAGTCTATATGAAAAGTTCCCTAGGAGGAATCAAAACTGTTGTATTTGGAGGAGATGGCAGGGGTAGAAGTACATAAGGTTCACAATACCTAAACACATCAGAGGGAAACAACAGTGCAAGCCTTAATGAGACGGTAATTGTGCCTATGCAGATGTTATTTCAAAACCACTAACCCCTCCCAAGCATGTCACAGGGGATCCCGACTTGATGGAATGGGCCAGATTCCAGCTCAGCAAAATGCCTTTTTTAGAACCTTTGTGAGTCAAGGGTGGCAAAGCGAGTCACCTGGCAATTTAACACTTCGGACACCGGACTTTGTACTCTGGATGGATGATTCTACGCACTCTGGCTCCTGCTGCTCATTTCAGCCAGTGGAGGACAGAGTGAAACACGTTGGTGCCCGAGACCATGACATTCATAATAATGTCTCCCCCTGGTCTTCTCCTATAAAACCACAGCTTTGGCCAGCATTGTACACACTTTTTTGAGGATTTGCTTACCATGAAGTCTCTCCTAATGGTCATTTGACTTTGCAACCAAATCACTAGGCCAGTGGGCTGTTCAGGCAAAGCATACAGACTATATTTCTCCTTCAAAGTATTAGCTCCAAAAACACTGGTTTTATACCAGAATGCACCATCAAATGTCCTTTTTTTTCTAGACAATAGAAGATTGTTTAGGCTATTCAAACACGTAACCCCCTGGAAATACATAATGATCAGGAAGGGGAGCCAATATTTTCATCAGCAGAGATGACATACTGTAGTCTTGGACAGTGATGTTCAAGGTCCCTGCTAGTCATACTTCTTTATAGAACCTATGTTTGGCAACATTACAATTTTTTTTTTTCAGAAATCCAAAAATAGCAATACTATGTACTGATATGAAAATATAACTGCTAATATTTCTACTGGAATGAGACAGGGATTATATATGATCTCTAAAGAGTCCCTTATTCGATATATGGTCACCAGCTACCCAAATCTCTTTTTGGCTATTATTATTTACTTAAACCGGGCCAACACCACTTTTTTCTCTAACAGGTGTTCGTCCCGCTGTCAACGAATCAAAACAAGCTTGGGGGCATCCAGAATGCTGAAGTCCCCCTGCACATAACCCCTCAGAATTCCCATAATCCTCACCTTCACTATGAGCCAGCGCTGGGAACGGAGTTCCACGACTGGCCGCAGGGCGGTCATGTGGGCCTTGGTCGGGTCCTCGGCGCCGAAACGACCTGCCCCTGTGAATGCCCAGCGGCCAATCGCGGAACTCCTTTCCCGGTACTGGCTTGTAGTGAAGGTGAGGATTATGGGTATTCAGGTGGGCTATGTTGGGGGGGGGGGGACTCCAGCATTCTGGATGCCCCCCCGTGCTTGTTTTGAGTAGCTGACAACGGGACCAACATCCTTAAAGAAAAAACGGATGTTGGCCCAGGTTATGTAATACTAAGGCATTTAGAATCATTTGGGCTTTAAGTACATACACATGTACCAGCTTTTCATAGACAACAATTATATTAAAAGGCTCAGTCAAACTAAGGGTTTTCAGTTTGAATGGGCACTTGAAACCGATTTCTTGTTGCCAAAATAATAATTTGAACAGCTGATGCTTTTTAGGCATTCATGGTTGATATTGCATTCATTTCTTTCTGGGAAAAGTAATTTTGTTTTGCTAATGTATTTTTGACTTATGTTCCAAGCGTGCTGTAATTTATAGTAATGAGATAAAGAACAGGTGGTCAAATAGCCCATACTGTAATTTATCAGTTGTGATATTCTGGTCTAATTAACTAGCATTTAGTAGCTCGGTATATTTTTGTCCTCACTGACAGTTTAATAGAATGCTTGTGTTTAAATCTTGCTCAGTCAGAGGGGCTGAAAACTATACTATGTAGTCTGATTGCTATATACCCAAACCACTGTGTTTACTAAATCACATCTTGGAAAGAGAGCTCTATAGTTCTTCCAGTTTTCTTCTAATCGTTTTAAAGAAATTCTTTAGATATTAGTACAAAGATTAAAACAATGACTTTAAAACCTGTAACTATTTTGTTTGTTTTTAAAATTCATATATGTGTCTGTGTTTTTGTGAGCCAAGTTAATGCATGCCATATGCAGTTAGAATTGGCTGTACGTAGCACAATTATTTACCTTGCTTAGTTGCTGAGAAAAATGAATATACCATATAGGCCCGGGGCTATGTCCGTAAACAGAGGAAAGGGTGATTTATGCATGGGAACTGCAGTGCTGTAATTTAAACCAACCATTTGTGTAACTAGACTTTGATGCAGTCCGAGTGTATTTGAGGAGAAATTTCATATATAAATAGGAAGTGCGATGTGCTTGCAATTAGCATTTGAATTTACAGTTAGTCTAGTAAGACGAATCCTAACAGCAAAGGTTTATGCCATGCACCCATGTAAATAGTGAGTAATACCTTGAAATTTCCCCCCTTTTCAGGTTCAATGTTCTTGATTATTTTCTTTCAGTTGATATCATTGGTATGAGGTGGCTGGAAACACAATTATATTTAAAATTCACAATCCCCAGAGAATGTCTGCCTGTAGTATCTGCTTCAACATGATAGATCAGAACTGGCCTTCCCAATGGAAGTGTCTGTTAAAAAGATATATATGATATGTAATTCATGGATTAAAGGAACCGCCTAGGCAGAACAAAAAACAGTCCTGTAGTATGGAGTTCTAAAATAGTCATCGAAGGTGTCTCCGCTCAACCTCCGCTTATTGCTGATGAGGCCTGGATTGTTCTATCCATTGCAGCGAATAGAGTGTCCATGACCTTTCACCATTACCAAATAGACCAAAGGGTGAGTATAGGGTTTTTTGTTTTTTTTTTACCTGGACAGGGGCTTTAATACTAAAGGCTACTGGATTGTGATTGACTTGGAGAGTCCATTTCATATGCCCTTTATATCTCTTTCCCTGTCTTTTTAGAGTAACCAATTTTCTTCTGTTAAGCAAGTGTTTGTCTTAGCCCTTTAAACGGCAGCACTGTAGCATCTATGGCAGTGCATCCTGGACCAGCGTCATAGATTCTACATTTTCTCCCCATAGAGCAAAAAAAAAAAAAAAAAAACGCTCCCCTCCGTCCAGGATTCAGCAGCGGGGGTCTGCTCTTTCCCCGCAGAGGGGTGTCTTTAATCCCCCTTGGTGTTCCCTGCCGCACGCAGCGGATTCTAACAGCTCGCTCCTGCCATGGTGGCGGGGGGGCTTTTATATGGTGAGTGAGATGACTTCATCTCACTTAGCAAGTATAAAAGGCTCCTTCCGGCAGAGGGAGCGATATGTCAGAAGCCGTAGTGATTGGAGGAAGCTGGGTGCCTGGCTGACAGTTAAGTGATGTTTATGCTTTAACAGTTAACCTATCAACTGTACTCTATGCAGTTGTGATGGTCACAGCTATTTAAAAAAATAAGCAACCAAGATTATTTAGCAACCATATATTAACAGATATTTTGTTTTCCTTTCCCTTCCTAAACTACATCATGAATATATCTAAGAATAAAGTAAGGAATGAATATTGATGTTTTGAACAAAAGTACCCCCATGTCACCCAGACCGATGTTCAAATTAAATTCTTAAATCTTGCTATGCCCCACAACTATACTGCCATAAGCTTAGACATAAACTTTTTTACAATACCTTTATTTTCGACAGAAACTTAATGAAACTACTTTGTTAGAAGTTTAAACATCAGCGTATCAGTTTTTTTTACTATATCTTGCATTGTAGTTAATTCCTAATTAAAGTTTTAACTGGCTCACCGAAAGAAGGGATTACTGCAGTGCTTTTTGAGATCCTGCTCACTTTGATGTGCAGAGATTGGATACAGTGTTCTTCAAGGTTGTCTGCTCTAGCTTGGCAGATATGGGATGCTAGGAAATTATCCTAATGACATCTTACCCACAAACGGCATCACCTAAAAAGGGCAAAAAAAGTGTTTCCTAAAATCACCATAGTAAACATAATATCCCTAAAACCAATTATGTTGTTTTCTATTATGACAATTTAATTGTTAGATGTCATTCTGTGAATGGAAGGGATATGGGTTCATAAATATATACAACAAAATCTGGTGTGGATTTATGCTTTTGATTGCATCTGAAACCTTTATTTACAAGACAAAAATTGTATCTATATATTTTGTTAATAGAATCACCAATTTAAGGAAGCAGAATAAAAGCTATCCTGCACAATGCTGCCCCTAATAAAATCGTCTGCGCCAGCAATAGCTGCCTTCTCTGTTACCATTTTTTTTCAGAAAACCAAATCTTTGTTGTAATTATTCACATTACAGGGGTATAGATCATGTTTTGATGTCATTACTGCAGAGATATGCTCTCAGTCCATAAAAATGCCACTTCAGATTTATGTTATAAAGATGTTCATGCATTCCCTGCAAGTCCTTCTTTTTTCTTTTTTAAAAGCTGACCATTTTATTTTATTTCTTGTTTCTCAAAACCAAAATGTATGTATTTCTTATCATATTGCAGCAAGTTTTTATGTCTAATATTGAGGCAGTTTGTTAAAATGTTTCATTCTTTCCCCGCCCTAAGATTGAGACCCTTTTCTATATTTTAACGTATACCTAATCTTCTATTAAAACATAAAAATTGAATTCCTTACCTCTCCTATAGAGCTATCCAACCTCACAACCCAGACACGCGCAATTGATATAGGTTAAAGTTTCATTTATGTGTTAAGGAGGCTCTCAAAGTTCATTGCAAAGGTAATAAAGGTTAGAGAAAGAAATAGTTATGTGGCGCCTCTCCAAATCTTAATCTTATTAATTCCCGACAATAATTTTGTTTGCATATCCTATCCTAGTTCGTTGTCTAAATAGAAACAGGAATGTGCTGAATAAAGATGCATCTAGGCTTTCATTCTTACTATTCATTTTTTTTTTTTTTGCATCTTTTGACGGTTTGGGGCAATTTTTTGTGTATTAACTACTTTTATGCCTCTGATACAGTTATTCCAGTGCATCAAATGCCAGTAAATTAAATAAAGCAATTTGCTAGTAAATGTATTATTTAGATCATCTGATATGTCTGTCTACCTGTCATAAATTAGTTGTCTAACATGGTCACTGTCATTTGTCACTGTATAATTTTCATATTCAGATTAATAGTCTGCTAGTTGGTGTCAGTCTAACTCCTCTGAACCGTGAGTGACAGCCACTTAGGCACACTGGATAGTACAGGAGCCTGGACTATGTGAAATTTGTCTTCATGACTTTTTAGCTGCCAGCTAGTTGATGATGTATCTTTTCTAAAGAATTCAAAGTTGTGGACTGATGAGAAGGGCTGACCTATGCATTTAAGAGCGAGTAAATGTATTTTGTCTTGTCACTATGGTTCATTGTGACAATGTGATTGTGATTTTGGGAAGCCTCAAAAGCATTTTTTATCATTTAGTTGCTAAAAGAAAGGAGCTAGCACAAATCACGAGAGAGATAGTTGGAGCAATTCCTTCAGAAGTGACCCAAACAAAACCGGGAATCCTGGCAGGAGATAGCGACACTTTATACAATTGTCTTTCGCCTCAAGCTGAACAAAACATTTAATATACTAAACATGTAGTAGTGTAGTACTCTTGCCAAGGCTGTTGAATTCCAAAAATAGGTAATCAGGAATGCTGCCCCTGGACCACAGTATACAACAAAGGAACGGATTCTGAAAAGTTACGAATATTTTAAAAATTGATGTCCCCAAATCCCCTTCTTGGAAGCATGGTTGCCAACTCTGTCTGAGTTTGAAAAACAAAAAATAAATGTCTAGTCTAGGTTCAGGAGGACCTGCATCTCCAAATCCTGATGGTTTGCCAGCAGATGGCTATTGGTCATTGCTGTTCTGATATCTCTGCTTAACAATATTTTAAAAAAATTAAAATCCCTCTGATTTTTGGCATTTCTGCAAAAGAGTGGAGGAGTTGAGTCATTTTTAAAACCCATAGCTTGGCTGCATTTGCCAGTTATTTCAAGAAATGCATCCATGCTACATATCATCATACAGATGTTTCAGAGGATTAAAATATAAACGGACATTCTAGTTTAATGTTGCACTAAATATGCACTTCTGAATTAGTAAGAGACAATCCTCAATAATTCATATCTCCCTGAACCCAGGACTGGGTCCTCTGATTTCCACAATTTCCCCCCGAAATGTAACACTTCAGAGGCAGATTCTTATCCTAGGTTATAGAACTTCCGTGTGAAAAAAATGCTCCTTTTTGGGGGGGGGGGGGGGGGCATGGGCGGCATAATTGTGGTGGTAACCATCTGTGTAAATAGATTTCTTATGGTTTCATCTTATTTTTTTTGGGGGGGGGCTTCTAAAAGAACCAAAAGTATTAACTTTAAGTATATGTGGATAGGAGATATATTAGACTTTTTCCTGGTAAATTTGGGAAAAAGAAGATAGAGTACTTTGGTTGATCCAGCTGTTTCTAATAGATGTAAAAAACGTTGCTTTAAGAAAAGTAAACTTTCAAGTAAAATAATTTTTTATTAGACATTTTTATTTTGCAAACTATGTCTACATTTACAATACAGTTTCTATGCCAACTATGCAGCTAAAAATATGTTCCAGCACTTTTGTGATCTGTTCATTTTCCTTAAATATTTAATTGCAGATGAAAACAGTTCTTTTAGTCCCAGCTAGAGATTTGCAGTGGCACTCAAAAACTGTTTAAGCGACAAAGCCTTGCTAAAGCTGTGATGTCTCTGGGATTTCGTAACACAGTTTAGCAATGTTTAAAGTGGTGTCTGTTATCCAACTAGATAAACTGTTGTAGAGAACCATGACACCCACAACAACCCTATTTCTTTAAAAGGAATCTTTTCTCCTTTTAAAAACCATTCTTAAAAGATCTTTTCCTTAGAGGAGTCCATCTCTTGAACCATTGGAAACAATGTGACCTTTACTATGTAAAGGCATTTGCATTAGTTATACATAGTGTTTTGGTAATTGCCAAAGGTGTACATTTAATATTAAACATGCAATAGATGTGTTGAGGTTCATTTACAGTTGAATCCAAAATGCTAATTTTCAGCATTATAATAAAAAAACTATAACTATAAAAACACATAACTAACACAAATGTTTATATAAAAATATTTGATTTAACCATACGTCTTATTACCTAGTGAGGAACAATTGGGTGTAAATGTAAGCCCACATGATCAGGTGGATTCCTTTATCATAGAGTCACCAAACCATTAAATTGTTACCATTTGCCCAGTAGAGCTTCTTTCCGCATCTGACTGCAGACATCCCAACAGAAAAGCAAAGCTTTGCTGCGCAAGCAGATGTGCGTGTATATATGCATTTAATCAAATTGTTCCCATACTTGGTACAGCTGTTATGTGATACTCATCCTCTTACTCTTTGAACTGAAAGTAACAATGCAGAATGATACATCAGTTACAATGTGTAACTCAGCAGGGTGCTCTGTCCTGTTACAATTTAACTGCTACAACATAAGGATAATTTTAAATGGTTTCCTGCAAACTGCATATATCATACAGCAAAGCCCAGCAAATCCATTGTACCATTGTACTCTTCTAGCAAATAGTTTATTGAAACTGTTGTTCTATAAAATGTATTGTGTGTAGAGCTATCTGTTTTACTATTACTAGATGCATTGACGAATTCCACTTAAGCCTGTCCAGCCTGTCCGTATAAATAAACAATAATGCAGTTTACCTTGAGCTGCAGCGGTTATCAATTGTCCCTGCCTCTAGTGCCCCTTCCCCAAACCCAACCACTAATATACCACGGTGTGCAGAAACCTCCTGTTGTCTTGGTGGCCGCCCCATTGATACGCACGTTGATGCATAGTAAATGAAGAATTTCTTGGCGAGCTGTCACCTAGCTAAAGTTCAAGTAAGCTTTTTTGAAGCTTAAAGCTTAAGTCTCATTCTTTATTAAAAAATAATCCATAGCTATTTGTATATAGCCCTGGTTATGTAAGGTGAACAATGGCTTTAAATATATTTGCACATAGGGGTAATTTATTTTGGATAGTGGACACTCAGTCACTAGCATTAATGCTGCAGGTATTGAGTGACTTGTGAGTTTCTGGAACCAGAAGTCCAGGCACTTTGAATTAAATCTACCCCCCAACCACCCGCCCACCCTCCACGGTCATTAAAGTGGACCAACACCCAGGATTTTGACTATCCTAAGTTTTGGTACACTTTCGATCGGGGTGCCGCGGTTATGTGAAACCCCCTGGATCTTCCAATAAAACTAGCCTCACCCGCTTGGAGCAGCTGAGGTATGCACGTCAAAGCGGTGTCAAAGCTCAGCGGCTCTGAGCACGCTGGCGGGCGCATTTCGCGCTTCCCTCTAACAGGGAGCACGCCCGTGCTGGCCATTCACAAATGGCCCGCGCATGCGCCGTTGGACCGGGATTAAGGTAAGTGCTGCGTGCCTCCTGGGGGGGTTTCACACAGTGGGGCATCCTGATTTTGGATGCCCCGCGGGGAGGGATTGGATCGGCCTGGTAAT
Organism: Gastrophryne carolinensis; assembly: GCA_027917425.1. Lineage (NCBI taxonomy): Eukaryota > Metazoa > Chordata > Amphibia > Anura > Microhylidae > Gastrophryne > Gastrophryne carolinensis. The sequence goes on from CM051234.1 coordinate 160,503,959, forward strand.
CTTATAGATTCCCGGGCCGATCCCCCTGGATGTTGGTCCACTTTAAACATGATAGGGATTATTAAGGCTCGTCTTCAAGGTACCAGAATGCACTATCCACAGGCAAGAACAGTGTTCACACTGAATGGAGGGTCAACAACCAGTGCAGCAGCACTGCAGCTGTCATGCAGTGATTGGGTGACTAATGGTTGCAGCCATCTGCAAAATTACCAATTGGTGCTCCGATGCTGCAAGGGTTGGGTTCAAAAGGGGTGGGGGCTTAATTATTACTACATTGCCTGGATGGACCTCTGTACCTGAACACTGAACAGAAGCTGGTGGCAGAGCATACATTGTTCTTCTTCTGCTATTAATAGAAAATGATCATGAGGGTTAGAATTGGGAAAAGGACCATTGAATTGCAGTCTTCTTTATATGTCCCCCCTACCAATGCTAATCTATTCCACAAGTTACAGCACTTGGCGCACACAGGTGCAGCTGCATGCAAAAAACCAAGATGGTTGCAGCTTCTAATCTCTTGCCATAGCTATTAACACTTATTTAGCTACCAAAATCCTTCCTTGAAAAAAGTGCTGGTAGTGGATTGTGCTATGTCATTTAATGAATACTTAAATCTGCCTTTTCTGCTTTTAAACCATCTTTGCCTGAGAGTGGTGTTGGTCCACAGGCACTCTAACTCACCCTCAGCCCTGCACGTTTGAAACTGTTCACTGCAGTATACAGTGTGAGTGCTGCACCCCCTCACCCATTAGAGGAGCTGTGGCTGATGCAGTGTATGCGCCCATTTCTGAGCCCCCTTTTGAATGCAGAAGACAAAGGTATGTCAGCATTGTGGGGCTTATGGTGGAGGTGGAAGAAGGTGGGTTGCAAGTAAATTAACCAGATGTCCCATTTTACAGACGTTATTGTCCCACCAAACGGTAATCTAGTTAACTCACAACTGGGGCCCTGCATCTCCATAAAATGTCAGTTTAGATGCAAGGGAGGACTTGGGTCTTCTTTAAGTGAAATCAAAGACCAAAAAAGAGTGAACATTTAAATCTGCTGATTTAAAATATATAAGTACAGAAACCTCCCCCATGTGGCCCATGTGATTAGTTTACTTGGGTTGAAGGCCTGGATTTGCCTGGAATATTTGTAAAATGTTATGGATTATTATAAAATGTTATAGCGTTGCAATTTTTATACTGTGATTCACTCCCTTCACAATGTATTCACTCACCCTCCTTGTAGGTGGGTATAGAAAAGTAAATGAAGGCAGTATAGTACTGAAGTATGCTGACATGCAATTTAATGCTTAACTTTCCCCTCCGTTCCTGCACTCCCAGGATTTTATATCATCAGTCCTTTCTGGATAAATAATATTCGCCCCAAGAAGTTTATGAAGTCACATACACATTTAATTAAGAATGTGAATTACACGGTCCCGATCTTAATGTGACTTGATTCTGCTGGAGTGTTTATGTTGAGAGGTATTATTTTATTTTAGCTCAGTGTGGTGCACAATGTTTTATGATGTGCAGCTCTGGCAGAGAAAGCTGTGCTTTGATATAAAATGACAAAAATGTTTTTTCTTATTTTTTTAACTCTGGATTCACAACCAACACATACGTTTATATTATGTGACAATATGCCATACTTGGCTATGAATTTTTAGTTAAGGCCTTCTAATTATAAAAACAAAAAAATGTTATTAAGCATTCATTTTTAATCTCTTCATATTTGTAATATTTTGACCCTTGTTTATATAGAATGGAGTAGTTCTTTTCATGTAGTTCTTATGCATACAAACTGTAGGAATAAATCAAGGACTTGCTGGTTTATTTTCTTGAAGAGCTTTGGCTAGTCATCCAATTGCCTTAATTTTTGCTACAGATGTACCATGAGCAGAATGAAGCATTACCGTTTAATCAATCTATAAAATACAAATGTATAATGCAGTAAATATTAGTAAATACAGTTCTAATTAATCTTGTAAATGTGTTAAGCAATGCATAATATATAAAGACAATTTGTTGTCTATTGTTAATTATAGCAATTGAGTAAAGGGGGTGGGAGTCGCTCCATCACTACTATTTATACAAAATTATTATTCAGGGCCTGCGTGCTCTCCAAATGTCCAATTCCTGTAGAAACATTCATTGATGCCTACGCTGGGCCAGGTGTTGCAAACATTTGTAACCCTATTAAAGGGACTCACTTAGCAAATGAAATAACTAACAGTCCTTACCTTATGACTTGCATGCTCGTTTCCATTGAATCATGTGGAGTGAGCCGGCCTAGTTGTGGCGCTATCTGCTCTGAAGCTAACAAAATGTTTGACCCCTGACACACATCTGAGTTCTCACTGCTGATAGCATAGCAGCGGTAAATACACACGTGGTGCACCCCCTGGTGGCCTATCAACAAGGAAGTCTGCTTCCTCTTAACTGGAGGCAGGGGAGTGCACGAGACAGGTTGGGCTACGCGTTTGTCAGCACCAGAGCTGACAATGAAGAAACTGGATTGACTCAACTGACAGGACCCCTTGGCATAGAGTCTGTGGCCTGTTGAGTAAGTAAAACTAGAGCTATGGTGCAACATTGATCAGCTGGTCAGCTCACTTATTTCAGAGATAAAACGATAGTACAGGCAAAAAAAGCTCACAATAAATTGAATTTCAATTGAATTGAAGTTAATTTTTAATCTTTTTGAGCATACATTTAATTTCTAATCCAGTGATATGCTTCCAGACACCACCTCTGGTTTGCCTCTGACCATCTTTTGTCCTCCACCCTGGTCACATCCTCTTACTTCCACCTCTAGGACTTTTAACATGCTAACCACACCTCTGGAATGCCCTTCCACACTGTTTGGGACAAATCCATGTATGCAGGAAATCCCCTTACGCACTGCAGCCCCTAAAGCACGTTTTAGATTGTCCCGAGAACATCCTGCTCTGGCAACTCAGCACCAGGTACCAGCGGAGCATTACTTTATAGGCCGTTTCAGTCGTCAGAACATTGATTGAGCATTTGGAGGAGTTGGACCATATCTCCGACCATCCCCTCTCGCTCTGACATGGGCCCAGGTCTTTCTCCCAGCTACCAACATACCCATGAGTCTCTGGTCCGGCTACATTTAATGTTGAGTGTAGTAAGGAGATTGTCCCACTCTGGAATGGGTTACAAGTGCATAACTCCTCAAAGGGGGTCCTCACCTGGAAGGGGGGATGCAGCTTTGTCAGAGGCAGAATCCAGTGTCTTAACTGAATATAGCGATAGTATTCCCTGCCGGGGACACCATACTTCTCTTGCAGGTCCTGAAAAGTCCCGAAGCCCCTCACTGTGAGTAGGTCCGCTATCTTGTATATGCCCCGATCCTGCCACCACTTAAAGGCTAGTCTATTCTGTTCTCCTGGGGGGAAGTTGGGGTTATTCCATAAATGAGCGGATAAATATTATTTAGAGCAAGTAATTAAGATTAAATTATTTGTATTTGCAGTTGATTATTAATTCACATAATACATAATAAATGTAGAGTTTTCGTGCCTATGCATAGCCTCGCCTTCATTTCAGCATGCAAAAGCTAAAATAAACAGGACTCTGTAACCGGACCAACACCCGTTTTTTATTTAACGGGTGTTTGTCCCATATACAGCGGATGAGAACAAGTGCGGGGGGGGGGGGGGGGCATCCAGAATGCTGGTGCCCCCCGAACGCCCAATATCCTTACCTTCACCTCGAGCCAGCGCCAGAAAAGGAGTCCTACGATTGGCTGCCCAAACAGTCACATGGGCCTTGGTCGCGTCCTCTGCGTCGCCCATCGAAACGCCCTGCCCACGTGCATGCCGTCAGTCAATCGCGGAACTCCTTTCCCGAAGTGAAGATAAGGAGATTGGCCGTTTGGAGGGCTCCAGCATTCTGGATACTCCCCCAAACTTGTTCTTATTCGCTGTCTGCCACCTGTTATAGAAAAGAAAACGCGTGTTGGTCCCGTTTAAAGTGGACCAACACCCTACTGGATCGGCCCGGGAATCTATAAGATTCCTGGACCGATCCGATCCCTCCCTGCAGGGCATTAAAAATCGGGATGCCCCGCTGTGTGAAACCCCCCAGGACACCTGCTAACCTTACCTTACTCCCAGTCCAACGGAGCTTGGGCGGGCCGCGGCCGCATCTTGGGCTTCTCTCTAGCAGGGCATGCTTCCCTCTAAGAGGGAGCCAGCTTGCTCGGAGCTGCTGTGGTTGTAACTCTCAATCTGGGGGGTTTCACATAGCAGGGCACCCCGATCAGGGTGTCCCGGGGAAGTGGAACAAAACCTAGGATAGTCAAAAACCTGGGTGTTGGTCCACTTTAAGAACATACTGTTACTGTTTTGCTGTATGGGTGATTGAGGGCAAAGTGAAGCAGATGGATATGGACTTAATTTTAATACTAAACTTTATATATATATATATATATATATATATATATATATATATATATATATATTTATATCTGTGTGTGTTTATAATTGTTTTTAAGCATTCCTCATATTTTCTTACCTCTTCCATATTCTGTCCTGTGTGTTTAAAGGGCATACTCAGAGATACACATATTAATGTATTTTTGTACATGAATGTACATCCATCCTAAATATACTTGCATCATGTTAATGATTTATTATTTTGATTATTGTTTGCCATGCTCCCTTCACTCGCAATGTTCTGTGTTATACATATGCGTTTTAGTGAGGCTTTCAAGACTTCTGTAACCTTTCTTCCAGCAAATAGCAGACAGGTAACAAAAGTTGCATTTTTTTAAAAACTTGATATCCTGCGTCGTCTCTATGTGCAAAGGAGAGATGTCTCTTTCAATTACACTGTCGCACATTCAGGGCATGGTCAAGATAAAGAACCTCTTGATCTTTTTCAAACTACTCACAGGCCGACGGTATAATTTCAAAAAGTGGTCTCCCTCCCTCCTTCCTCTTCCAGGTTTTGCAACATGAAAAGAAAAAAACATGTGCAAAACATTATTGGAGTTTCAAGCTGTCTGTCTGCAGTGGCTTTCCCCCCCCCTTAGCCTCATTATTGTGTTTTCCTTTCCATTATACATCTTGCAAGTCTCTCATTTGTGGTAGCAGCAGCATAAATACTAAACATCTATTAATATAAGCTATAGTTTAATAGTTATGTAATAAGAGTACATTGCATGCTGTTAGCGTAGCTGAAAGAATTTTAACAGATACCAGAGAGGAAATAGAGGTTACTTGCTTAGTCAAATTTTGGACTGAATTGTGGTTGGCTAGAATTTTAATGGCCCCATTGAAACAAAAAAATGCTTTATACTAGCATGTAGGAAGTAATTACTAAACCCCCTTCCAGGTTTCAGCATTGCAAAACAGAATATCTGAAAGAGGAACGGAACCCAAGATTTTCACTTTTTTGGGTTCTGTTGCTCCTGGTGGGGCCATCCTAATTTGGCTAGACTGTTTACTCAGATAGGTGCTGCAGGTACGCACCCGAGCTAGGGATATAGCAGGGCTGCAGCACAGAGATGTGGCAAGGGCTCAGAGAATAGGTAAGTCGATGAGGCATCCCCAGGGTTTCCCACAGTTTGGCATTCCAATACGGGATGTCTCATAAAAAAGTAGACTGCTGCCTCAAGGGTCCTATAGAAAGGTTCTTCTTTAAGAGCCTTTCAAATGCATAGAATATTTCCAAACCATTGGGGATGCAGAATGTTTTTGTTTTGCTGAAATCCATCTAATGCCCCAGACTTCCTGAGCACACACTTGCACCTGATTGGTGTTTGTAGTACTAGTCAATGGGGAATTGAGTCAATAATCTATTTTTAGCTGTTAATGCTGGAGGTTGCAGAGAAAACTTTGTTTTATGTCTGTGTTTCGGTGGCAATTAAAGTACCTGTATGGGCAAAATATTTGTTTTGCTAGGTACTTTCCTGCCCTCATATTGCCTTGATCCCACTTAGTCCTGGGTCCCTATTTCAGCTATATCAACTCTGGTAGCTGATGCGCACCCAAAGACTGACCTCATTGTGCCGCCTTCTGCTGATGGTGCTGGTCTGGAATCATACCTCAGTTACTGAAGCTGATAGTATGGTATCTCTCATGGGCATCTGTGCCTAGTTGATGTCTTCAGATTTAGAAGGCTGCAGACTACAACCTCTGAACCATATCAAGTTATGGGTTAGACAGACATTGTTGTGGTCTTTGGGTCCTTTAGCTACTGCACTTGCTTGGTTACCCAATTCCCATTCCCAACCTGTTAATCTTTTGAATTCCTCTTATTTCCTCTTATTTCTATGGTATGCACTGTTTTTTTCAATACATGTACATATGTAATATATATTTTTTTATTTTTGTTACAGATGAGTTTGCTACTCCTCGTGCAATCCTGACTGGACATGACTGTGAAATTACTTGTGCTTGCGTTTGTGCTGAGCTGGGCTTAGTTATAAGCGGCTCGAAAGGTAAAAATGAATAATATGTCTGTAAATCAGTGAAAGAAGATCAGTATGTTTCTTATAAAGTGATGTTATAATGGCTGATCATGTCTTTGTGTTTTAGAAGGTCCATGTTTGATACATTCTATGAGTGGAGACCTTCTTAGAACTCTCGAGGGTCCAGAAAACTGCATCCGACCAAAACTTATCCAGGCTTCAAGAGAAGGTCACTGTGTTATATACTATGACCGAGGCCTTTTTTGTGTATTCAGTGTAAATGGGAAACTTCAGGCCACAATTGAGTGTGAAGACAATATACGGGTAAGAATTACATGTAACACTGTAACATTTTAGTTACAGTCTCTGTTATTAGAGCTTTAAAACCCTATTTAACGTAACAAACCAATGGCAGTGGCACACTTTGATTTGGAATAGGCTGGGCTTCTGCTTTTAAAATCCCTATCCGCTCTTTGCCTCCCTAGTCTCTCCCCCAGCTCAGCAACGCCAGCTCATGTTTGCCCCTAATGCTACAGACGATTTCATAGACTAGTCATAGGCTGGCTAGAAGACAGTGAACTGCTTGGCTGATTTTAGACCCCAGTCTCCCACTGGCTATAAACAATTTTTGCAATAAGCGATAATTTGTTAATTTTTTTCTTGTACATTTTTGCTATAAGACATGTAAATGATCTTTTCAATTTGATTGCCCCAGCTTAGCAGTAAGCAGTAACAAACAGCAACACTTTCAATGGACAGCTTAAACTCAGAGCAATAAACATGAAAGATCTCACCAACCTGCATGAAGCTGAGGCCAAAATATCTGGCATGATATAGTATAAGGACTAAAAGTTCCAAACACCAGTGACCACAAGTGCATGACAGACCTCCCATGATGCGTTTTGGGGGTAACATCCCACTTAGTCATAGGGATGTCATAGTCATATGACTAAGAGGGATGTTACTCCCAAAACACGTCATGTGAGATCTGTCATGCACTTGTGGTCACTGGATGTTTGGAACTTTTATTCCTTATACCAATAAAGTCTGGGTGTTTTTTAAACTTGAAGCCAGATCACTTTCTATGATAGCAGTAACAAAAAGATGTTGATCAAGACCATGTCACAATTCTGTCTAAAATATATTTTTTCACAGTCCATTATATGTAAAGGGATTCAGCAGGTGGCAAAAAAACAAAACTTATCTTTTGTCCCACACAGCTTATCAGTACCAGTCCGGCAATCAGTAACTCACCTGATCGCTCGCCCTGCAGCTGGCATAGACAATGCTTCACCACGTTGTTGAGGTTAAAATGACAACAAAGATTACTTTTAAGCAAGTTTACCCACTTCTGAATCCCCTTCTATCACATAATGGCTACAGCTGACCTTTTTGAAGGATTTGTGTGGGGAAAGATTGCACCTTATATCGGGTTTTTATAGCTCATCGTCCTAGACGACACGTCTAGGACGATTCACTTATTTACTAACAAATGATGTTTATAGTAGTGTTCTCCATAAAAAAAAACTGATTTAAATAAATGCTAATGCAAAAATGTAAAACCCCCAATTAACAGTTCCAATAGTAAACATCTTTTTTTCGCTGAATCCTGGTGAGTTTGCAAGTCCAGATTGATGGGAAAAAAGTGTTGAGATAAGAATAATGGCAATTGCAGCCTTATATTTTGCTGCTCTGGGGCTGTTTGTAGTGGATTCATTTTAAAATTGTTGTTTTCACGTGAGATCTAAAAAAAAAAGTAACGAATATGGATCACATTAGCATAACAATATTTAAAGTTAATATGGGAGAACACAGATTTTCTGAAACTACCATTCCCTAGCTCTGAAGTGGGGAGGGTGTTATATTGAAAAAACCCTTAAATTACAGCAGCCAGGGCTGGAATCAGCTGATGATCAGCTCTGGATTGCAGGCCAGGTAAGTGTTTTGTTTTAATAAACCCCCCGTCCTGCTTCTGGGGCGACATGTTTAGTCTATCAGGGGTATCAGAGTCTGTCACCCCGGATGTCCTTTTCCTTCTATTAAAAGAAAGAAAAACAAGCCTGGCTGGATATTTCTTGATGCTGGGTGTATAAGTGACCCCTCCCCCCGCCATCCAGCAAATTTATATGGGTTTTTATCATTTACCCATTTTTCACGATAGTGCGCCTTTAAGTGTACTGTATTGGTTGAGAAGGGAAATGCTATGGTTAATTTATGAGATAACAATAGCAAGTGGACAATGTTTCCCCACCTCTCTGGGGTGTCTGTATTAACATGCAGAAATTGGCTCACTTCCCAGTCCAGCGGAGCAAATGTTCTTAAAAAATCTTTAGCCACTTCAATAGAAGATCTCTAAATCCAAGAAATGGTTATGCACACTCTACCGCATATACCTAAGGGAGGTACGCTTGCTGCAAACTGCGAAGCAGATTCTTGCTACGAACTGTATACAACAGATCACTAAACACTTAGAAGAGACTGGATAAGAATTAATTATCTGGTTACCTCTCTTGTACCATTTGGAAATATGTGAAAAAAAATATATACCTATGTGTAAACATCACTTGAAATATGTGGAAAAAAATGTACAAGTGTGTAAACATCGCCCGAACTGTGTGAAAAAAGTGTACAAGAAAGTCAGATTTATGCGACAAATAAGCTGATTTGTAAAAATATACATGAAGTATTTATGAAGCAATAAATATACTAATATTATTAACAATATCACATGATAATTATTGATTATCAGTCCCATAAACTACTCAGCGTCAAAGCGGGTCCCTAATATACCCCTCCCCCTCCCTTTATTATTATAAATAGAGTAGGGACATACTAGACTGGACAACCTTTTTCCCTAGATACATCCTATGTGAAGTATTCATAGGGCCCCCCTCTTGGCACTCCAAGAAATGGTTACCATTTAGGCAGTGATCAAATCTTAAATATTCCTATATAGTGTTTGCCATATACCTGTTCATTATAGTAAAGTTTGAGAGACCATACTACAGGTTTTACTAAACTTAAAACTTACACCCGCATCATAAAAAAAAAAAAAAAAAAAAGAATACTTTGATCATTATTGTAACCATCGTCTTGGAAAAGTTCAATACTGTTTTGTTCCTTTTGCAATAATAACATTTATAATCTGTCACTTTCAGTTGTGATTATGTTGTCAGCCAGGCTAATAAATCTGTAAAATATCTTGAAATACCTGGCTGACTAACACAGTCCTGCAGTGTTTCAGAGTGTACTGAGAGCTGGAGTTTGTTGCCTGAGGCTGGGGAAGTCCGCCGTCCAAGCAAACACATGTGTACTGCAGCCACATGGCTTTTTTTTTTCTTTCAAAGCAGTCCCTGTTGGGTTTTAGAGTTAAACAATCCACACCCCCTTTTCCCCATCTGCTTCTGCACTTTATCATGCTGGCAGGCAAGTGGCATCTGCATGATTAAAGTCTACCTCCCCCCCTTTCCCATATGTGTACTACCTGCCCATGGCTGTGGCAGACTGATGTTTTCACTGCTTGCTTCTCAAGTAATAGGAAGGGGGTAGGGTGCTAGAGGTGAAGCTAAGGAAACCTAAGGTCAAGTCCGACTGCCATTGAGTGAATGAGGGGAGTTAAACAGGTTGTGTTTCATGTGCCATGGTAAGCCTAAGCCCACAGGATGTCGACAAAAGTAACAATTTACAATCATCAGACACAGGACAGAATTCTAATTTACTTTCTTGTAGCCTGCCCATGAAAACTACCAAGAGACCTCCAGACTGCCTGGGGATACTCCGAGCCTAATCAACATCGTACACCTGTTTTTGTTTTAAACGCTGCTCTGCCCACCAGAGCCCCAGCCAAAGCCCGTCAAAGCACATCTACCACGCAATGTTAAGATGTCAGAATTAATAACTTGGATGGAAAGGAAATCCACTCCTAAAACCTAGCTGTTACCTGAGGCAAAGACACTCACTCAGGCAACCCAGGGGAACCAATTATTTGCTTTGTCTGGAGATTGGAAAGAGCACAGTAGCTGCTTACATGCTATAATCTTCTGGATAGAAGTGATTTCTTTGTTTAAAACCAACATTGGAGCTGATCTTAACTGCAGCAATTTCTTTTATATGCCCTGACCGACCACCTGCCTTTGCGGACATACTACGTTCCCCACTAATAATTTCTATCCTTTGTTGTCCTGTTTCTTATATTGGCGCATAAAAACAATCACAATATAACAATTGGCTAAATCCACTCTGTGACCTATAAGGTATGTTTTTGGGCCTGGTTTAGAATGATACTGGGGTTATACCGCACATATTAAGTCATGTGGGTAAATGAATGTCAACAGGACACTAGACTGTACGACAGTGGTAGTGGCTCCCAGCCAAAACTTTAACCCCCTTCCTGCCACAGTTAGTCATTCAAAATAACAATCCTAAGGGCACATTAGGGCTGATTCAGCACCATGATTTTTTTGGTGAGAAAAGAATCTTTAGATTTTTCTTACCTCTGTGCAAATGTTACAACAAATTGCATAGCTAAATATGGCACTGAATTGCACCAAGGAAAAAAGTTAAGAGAATTTTTTTCTCCCGAAATAACTTCAGAAAAAAATTCTCATGCTACTGAATCAGTCCTTATGTCAGAAAACACCCAAGCAAGACCCTATTTTATAACTTCTCCCTTTCAAATATGTGTAAAACTACTTTCAAGAAGAGCATTAACCCTTTTAGGTGCTTCACAGGAATTAACACATTGCTGGAAGCTCCATTTGAACATGAGGTAATAGTACATCATATGTCAGGAAAGGGTCAAATGGCAACAAAGATTACAAAAGACACCTTACCAATACCTTTGGTACAATGGATTGTTATTTAACTCAGGCAGCAATGGCTGAAAGTCCTATTGTGTTCTCCTAAGGGGAGAGAAAGTGTGAGGCTTTTCTGAGCCACTGCTCTATTAATATGGTTTTATCTAGTCCTTGGACATGGTTCAGGCATTGTATACCACCAAGTTTATGTCTTCCAAAAATTTAAAGAAGATTGAAAAATTAAAAATTGTAGTTAAATCTGAAATGAATACACACCTTTATTGATATACATGCTAGATTTGTTTCCTCTTGATGTCATTTGTAAGATAACTTCTGCATTAAAAAATGCAAATACATATCTGTACTTGTATATCACTCAATAAAGAATATTTTTAACTAAAAAAAACACATACATTTTTTCCCAAAAATCACCTGGTACTTTGATTGGGGCATTTTTACATGTGAGGTACATCATTTTTCCAAATTATTTAGCATACCCCCATTGTTTCAAATTTTTCACAAAATTATCTTTACCTTTTGGAAAAATGATGCATCTGTAAATATGCCCCATTACTGGTTCATGTGATTGTTCTGGTAAACATTTTATTGCACTTTTTTGTGTTTTTAAATGTAAAAACTCACGAGATGCAGGTTCACACCCAAATGTGCACCTAGAGTAAAATTGGCTTAACTTATTATTAATTAGCATGACTCCCAATATGTCCTTAGTGAATCATTTTTGTTTTACTCTGAGAATGTTTTTGCTGTTCCACAATTTTTCACATATGACATAAACACATTATACATTTTCCTTGGCTGATCTAAAATTGGTGACATTGACATTGTGGCTGAGGACTGGGTCATAGACACTCTCAAATCTAGATGCTGCCTGTAGTTATTCTGTGCTCCTTTATCTCTTATCTGTTACCAACTGCTGCCATCAACCTCTGATCTATGTCCATCTGGGCATTCCTTGCACTCGTCTGTGCCTGCTCTGTACTGCCAGAATGATTTAGGGTATATTTTATATTGCTGTTGAAAGTTGCAGTGGCTCAGGACAAGCTATAGTCTGGCAGATTTTCTGATGAGTTGAGATCTGCAGTGAATCTTTGCTCTTGCTGCAGTCCAGATCCATATCACAAGCCGGTAGCTGATTAGAAGCTGTATACTGCAAATTAAGTAGCTGCATAATTATTGCTGTTTAAAGTGGAACAAAACCCAAAATCTAAGAGATTCCCGGGCTGGCCTTCCCGAGGCATTACGAAGTGGGATGCCCTGCTGTGTGAAACCCTCTATATCACCAGTTAATGCTTACCCTTCCCCTTTTTTTAAATGATTAATTTGGAAATGTAACCTTCTCAACGATCACAGTTATATCTCCACTGTTCTATTGATAAAGATAGCACTCCAATATACCCAGTATATGTTATATACTCATGCTGTTGTCTGTGGACACATTGTGGCAAAATTCCACTGCCTCGGGCTGTACTAGTTTCAGCTTTGGGCAGCTGAGCAGTTGACTTATCAGGACACTCTGGTAAAATGTAATAGATTTCTCTAATTTAATAAAGATTTTTCAGCACAGTCGACTTCTTGAGCCGTATAAGGGTTAAAGATTAATGGCTTTTAATTTGCTTCCTACCATGGGTTATCTCTTATAATATCCTCTGAATATGTAATGCAAGTGAACCATAGCTAGAAGGTTAATGGATTTACTTCAGATGAATTTTCTAAGTGTAGCAAATAATTATTGCTATGGTAATAATTGAAATTCAAAAACTGCCTCAGGAGATTGAAGCGGTGAAGACTGGACAGCAACAATATTGATTTAGCTTAGGTAATATCTCCATAAGCTCATACAAGCTACTGTGTAGTTCCATCTTTTTTGCGGATTGGTCTCCTCTAAAGAGAAAGTAGGGGAAACCATGTTACAGTTAAAGGGTGATGGCATTTTCTATTATCGTATGCCAAAATGATGTCCTCCATATGCTGAGCTTATCTATTATTTTGATTTTTACTTTTTTGCAACTTCTGGCAGCATTCTCACTTGGGGAGGTCATTCATGGCACTTGATTTAGCCAAAGCTGCTGATGAGCTTACCTGTTACAGTGGACATATTGTGGGATTTGTCAGGGAGCCACTGCTGCCTGAGCAACACAGAGCCACAGGAATATGAAAACATTTGGAAACCACATGATAGATAAATCACAGTTATGGAGGCCCAGTCCTAGCACAAATGTTTATTTTACAATCCAAAAGAGGAAAACCAAAGGAAGGAAAGCAGACCACCAAAAACTTGACAAAGAGGGATTTTCACATAGCTGATAATTGTTTTCCCTTAGAGTGCTGCAATCCTAGATTTAACACAGGAGATTTTAGTAATACATTTTTAAAACATAATGGTTATTGCATATTGTATATGTTTGGTTTGCATCAGTTTGATATATAATAGAAGAGTGGTTTGTGTTGCATCTTCAGGCGATCTTGCTGAGTCGAGATGGACAGTACCTTCTTACTGGAGGCGACAGTGGAGTTGTCATGGTTTGGCAAGTGTGTGACCTAAAGAAACTCTTTGCCTATCCAGGCTGTGATGCTGGCATCCGGTCCATGGCCATGTCCTATGATCAAAGGTAAAAATATCACGTTTATTGGTAAATTTAAAAAAATAATACAATTCTTGAAATAGGAAATATTAGGTTTGGTTGCTAGAAATGCACCACATCACTAGTATTTCAACCAAGAGGGATACAGTATCTGACATCTGATTTTATACAAGAGATACATTCTTTATTATGGACTCTGCATCTAAAAGCAGTAGACTAGGGGGTGGGGGCTACAGGTTGTTTGACAGACATGAAGGAACAGTGTAAGAATACTGGAGAAGGTCACATGTATACCAATGGGAATCCCATTATATCAACAAATTGGTGGAAGAGAGTGGGCAGAAGGAGGCGCATGGTATAGAGCAGTGATGGTAAATCCGTTTGCCCTAACTGCAACACAAAATCCAATAATTTATCGCAAAGTGCCCACATGGCAATTTATTCAGAATACTAAGGTTTTAGTTTAGAAAGAAGAAATTGTGATTCTCTCCCATAGAGCTCCTGCAAGCCCAATATTGCTGGTTAGTGCTTAATATTTTTGTCACCATTTCAGGATGCCCCATAAAGACTAACTCCCCCAATAACCTAAGGAAAGGGGGTAGTCGCTCATTTTTAATGCCTGAAGGGTCACTTGAAGCCTTAATATTATTCCTGTTTAACTGTTTAAAAAAGACCAAAACCCGGGCCTTTCATTATCCTGGGTTTTGGTCCTTCCTCCTTGAAAATCCCGATTTGGCATGTCCCATCATGTGAAGAGATTACTGCTCAGACCTGTGCATCAGTGTGGAGAGCAGCAACATCTGGCCCCTCGAGGAGGAGGTTTAAAGGCTTGTTATACTTTTGATTTTGTTTTCATTTCTTTTTTCCTTTGTGGGTTCTGTAGTTGCTTTCTATGATTGTAGGTGATAATCTTTTTTTACTTACCTGATGTGTTTTTTTTCTTCAGGTGCATTATGACCGGCATGGCTTCTGGGAGCATTGTACTATTCTACAATGACTTCAATCGCTGGCACCATGAATATCAGACAAGATACTGATACCAAGCAAGAACCCATAATGAAGCGATGCACTGATATGTCTCCCTTCCTGCAGGCGGTTACAGCCATCTGCCTCTGCATAGGTCCTTATAAATGGCTCTATTACATCTGAATGTAATTTCAATGAAATTCAAAATCGGCAAAATATTTTTTGAATTAATTGCTATTTTTGTAGACCTTGCTTTTTTTGTGGGTAAACATAAAGGCTGCTGGGGTTCTGTAGTAAACTAAATATATGAATATATATAAATAAATATATATTTTTTAGTCTTAAGTTTATTTTCAGCTTTGTTTTTGGGAAACAAGTCTGAAGTGGTATCTGAGTAAGTTACACCAGATACGTTTTGCCTGCCAGACCTAATGATTTTCTGATCTTAATTATCACTAAATGGTGAAGGGCATTTTAAACTATCTTTCTTTTTATTTTATGTCATTGTGAAATACTTTTCAGTCTATTTTTCTTGAATAATTGTGATATGAACGCACTGACCAATTGTCACCTGAATTGTAATAAGTATGGTTTCAAAATAATTATAGATGAAGAATTTGTATTGCATTTAGATACCAGAGCATTTTGTACAACACATTGGTTCTCCTAGATACAATCCATTCCTGCCCCCCCTCCCAACACACACACACACACACACACACAAGCTTGGTTTCATTGTGTTTCTTGTACATTTTACTTTTATAATAAGCTTTCTCTTATGAGGTAGACTGCTTATTTGTTCAATGTGGAAGGGGATAGTGTGTTATTAGGCTTTCATATTCTACTATTAAGCAGCAAAATAAAGTTGGCTTGTAACCAACATCTTGCTTGTCAATGGTCAGCATACATATGTTGTCTCCCTGGGATTGAGCTCACTGTGTAGTTTGGTTTACCATGAACCCAAGCTCCCTTTGGGTAATATTGTATACTATGCTTAATTTGCTATATTGTTTTGTTGGAAAGATGATTCTAAGTTGGTTATTAAGGTAGAACATTCCCCAATTTGACAGTTAAACTAAAATCATGCAGTAATGCCCAATTCCTTCCAGTATTGCTGATCATGAAGTGCCCAGTAGTGGATTCTCTTTCTGGCTTGGGTTCTCAATGCTTCTGGTGTCTGCTATTCATCCTTGTTGTCTACTGAAATAAAACATAAGATTCGCTTTAACTAGTGTACCTGCATAGTGATAAAAGTATATATTAGAAGAACTTCTAGTCCCCATATTAAAAGTAACACGTGATCAAAGGGCTGTGCTATTCATGTCATCCAAGCTGCTTAGTTTTTTTATTCTTGGGCAGGTTAGGAAATTAAGAAAGTTATCGAAATGTATCAGGAACATTAGTCACTTAGCTTTTCTCTGGTTTTGCAATTCTCCCTGATCATTTTATGGTTACGTAGAATATATGTTTATAAAAGGAAAAAGTATGTGTATTTAACCATCTTAGTAGCAGTAATAAACACAATGTACTACAATCAGTCATTTCTACAACAAAAACGTAACAATCTACGCTAGACAACATTATGGAAGCACTTGTCTAGCACTGCATGGGAAAAGAAACCGGAGATGTCACTGGAATAAGTTATGGCAGTCTTATCACTTGTGTTCATGACTTTGAAATTTAGTAATAAAAGGCATTTTAAAATGTGCAAAAGGGGAGCACACTTTTCTTTTTTTTTTTTTTTAAATAGATTTTTCTTGAGCATTGTATTTCTGAAGACCACCATAATATGTACTTCTACTCCTTTTTTCAGCAGTCAGACTGGGTTACTATTTAGTGCTAGTTTAGAACTAAATCATGTTTATAAAATAGTTTGTATAGCCTGTCTGGCACTATGCATCTGAACAGGTCTAATGTGATGATATAAACTAAAAAATGAACCATTTTGTTGTTACCTAGTCTTAACTTTTCTACCTGATTGCTGTGCACAATTCTGTGAAACTACCTTTGTGGAGAAAATAAAATACTGTATTGTTTCGAAAGTCTGAATTGCATTACGACTTGTTTGTACTTCATGACTGTCCGTGGGCTGAAACTACATGAATCTAGTTCTGAATCCAGTCTACCAGTACAGCTCACCTTTTTTGTACTCATTCAGTGACCATCTTTTTATTAGCTCAAGTGTTGGATGAAGTAAGATTGAATGGGAAAAATAAAATACATTTGTAATTGAAAATCAGGATAGCAGTGTATTCATTTGTGCTAAGAATTCAAACAATTTTTTTGAGATTTTATTCCAGTGTTTCTCTGACCTTAATTTCCACCCAGCAAGCTCTCTTCCTACAGTTCTTTAGAGAATAGTATTGATAGTGGTGATGGCATCTAACAGAATACATCAAGACAACTGAACTTGCTGGATTTGTTTGAAGATGTTTCACTAGTCACCCAGCTGCCTTCTCTGAAAGAATATGAAAGAATAAAACAATAAAGTAATGGTGATTACCCAAATGTTTTTATAGCACGTTGAACTTGTGGGGTGGGTGACTTAGAATTATGCATATAACTAAGGGATTTATGTATTTTGTGTCTTTATTTAGAACTCTTTCATATAATAGACTGATACAAAATAGTGTATATACAAGGCTTAATTAGGAATTTACTAAAAAATGACATTTAAACCATTACTGACACAAAATACATGCATGTCATAGCAACCTAGAACATGGAAATAGTATGGTTATGTATTTGATAGTGGTCTGTGACAGTTCTTATGTATCCGGGTTATGGTATAGCTCTAGAAATAAAATCAACTGGGCTTGCTGTATCTTCTCTGTCAGTTGTCCATACAGAGACACAGAGCCACTATGAATGGGCTAACTAGTTGCGTGAGTTTTAATTCATTCCCATGTGCGGCCTTTCGGTAGGTTTCCCATTCTGCTATAGTCTTTGTCAGGAAAGGTACGTCGGATAAGTACTCTTTTTTTATTTTTTCAGTGTGTTCTAGAACTGATTTAATGCTGTTGTCTGATGCCTTGACCTGGGTAACATTGGGTGTGAGAGCAGCTGACATTCCTGTTGCTTGTATGTTACAGAGCCCATGGTAGTCCAGCAGCAGTTAGACAGGGGTGCTGGGTTATGGAGTTTGTAGTCCTCTTTATTGTAAAATACACTAGGCTTTAGTGGGCCAGCTTCGAATTTTTCCATACGCGAGGGGTGCAGATGCAGACCCAGTGGATGCTTCACCGCCCCATGTCCCCCACTCCTCCAACTTTGTTTCCCCCAGGGCAGGATGGATGTTGATTCTGTAGGTGTTTTAGGGAGGCTCTGCACTGTCTGTACTTTGGGTGAACATGTGTGTTTCGTCTTGGCACTGTGTATTTTCATATTCTTGGTGTGCCACACACCCCGCTTCACTTCTTAAATATTCATTACTTCATGGGTTAATCACCTGCAGGTGACGTAGTGCAGAGAGGAAGTCTTGTAACGAGCCCCACCTTCCGGCCTATATATACCTGGTACCTCCCTTCAATCACCAGTATTTTTCTCTCTGCGTGACTAGCAGAGGTTGGAAGTTTCCTGCTTACAGGTAGGTCGGGGCTTACCCCGCCACCCCCCTTTTGGTCTATTTCTGCCCGGTTTGAGTTGTATACCTCTATGGTGGATAGGAAGCCTCCCAGCTTAGGCTGCTCACCGGGTAATTGGTAGATGGCACAATTGGTGCCTAGGAGCTTATCTCCTCCGCTCATCCCCCTCTTGTGGGGGCAATGCGGCAGTCCGGCATGGTGATCCGGAAATGGGATGCCCCTGTCCCGAGGGTCCCCGTAGCCCTTTCTCCCCCGCTCCGGTCCTTTCTCCCTTCACTTGGGGGGGGGGGGGGGGGTATGGAGGGTCGTGTATCTTGTATGATGTTTTCACTGTGTGTTATTTCTGTGTGTTCACTCTTACATAGTAAACTGTGTTTTGGCCGGGGCTCCGGGCAGATGCTTAGGCACGGCCAGTGTTTTTGGTCTGCTTTATGGGGGCGGGGCAGCGGACCGCGCTCAGTTGGTTCCCTCCCGCCTCCCTTCCTTTCCCGCTGCTCCGTGCGGCAGCCTGTGTGGCTGCGCTTGTGTCTCTTTTTTTCCCCTCCTCCTCCTCCGCCGGCTCGGTGTCAGCCAGCGCAGCTGGTGGCATTCCCCCGTTGATTGGAGCAGGGCGGCTCCCTGTGACGCGGGGGGGCGTGGCGCCGGCGGAAGCGGCGCCGGCGGAAGCGGCGCTCGGCGGCCTCAGCCTCACTTCCTTCATGCTGCGGTGAAAAGAGGTCACGTGGGGGGGGCGCGCGCTGCAGCAACACATGAGTTTGTGTGCTGCGGCTGGCAACATGTCCCTCCGGTCTGGCTCCTGGCGTCGGTGACAGGTAAGCGGTCTCGCTTTTGTGGGGCCAGAATGAGTTTTACTCTTGGGGCTGACTTTTAAGGAGGCACTCTCTTTGTTTGAACTATTGTGAACATGCTGCTTTGTTTCTCTCACAAGGGATCTGATGGTTTGTTTTTTCTTTCCTTTCAGATCCTGGGATCCCTCTTTTACTGCGGCCTCCGGCTCTATATTGCCTGGCTAGTCTTGATATAAAATTGCACATTTTGGATATATATATACATATATATATGTATATATATTTATTTTGAGACTGTTAAAGGGGACCTTTTTCTCTTAAAAAAAAAAAAAAAAATATATATATATAAAAATAAATCCCTCCCTTCCGGGACATTCTTATAAAGGGGCATCCCGGGTTGGCTTATGCCTTAAAAGTCCCAGTATTTGCGATACCATAAATCACCAATATGGAGGCTTCTGTTACTACCGGAAACGACTCGTCAGAGCCGTCCAGGGGGTGTGTAAAATGCGGGGCTGCGCTCCCTGCTGATGATATTTTTATTTGCATTTCTTGTGCAAGGCAGATTGTTGCGCGTCAGTCTGTTGATCCGGCGGCTGACCCGTCGGAACCTCTATCATCTCCTGCCTCTCCCTCCCTGTTCCGGACCCCGCATGACATTGTCAAGGGTGGGGATTCGCAATCCGAGGTGGTGGTAAAATCAGCCAATCTTCGGGAAGTATTGCCCGTTAAAGCGGGGCTAAAGGCCTCTGCAAAACGGAAGCGCCTGACTCCGGTTTCTTCGGCTCCTCAGGACGAATTATGTGAGCCTGTGGAATGGTCCGATGGCTCCCCGGATGAGGGTGAATTCCTCTTGGAGTCAGATGAGCCGGCAGGTCAGCTTAAGGCTGATGCGATTGGCGATTGGTCGGCGGGGGTTGCCCTTGACACCCCCTCCATGCTGGCACAAATGTTTGAAATTTTGAATTTAGATCCGCCTGAGGCTGTCACCCGGCCAAAGGGTCAGTTGTTTGAAGAGCCTCAGCCGCGTTTGGTTTTTCCCAGACAGCACCACTTTGAGAGGGTGGTCCTGAAAGAATGGGAACATCCCACACGGTTATCTGGAATCCCTCCCAGTTGGGAAAAGCGTTATCCTTTTCCGCCAGAATTGCTGAAGCTTTGGTCCGTCCCTCCTGAAGTCGATACCCCTGTGCTAGGGTTAGCTAGCTCCGCTATGGTACAGTCTGCTGAGACCTCTGTCCCTAAAGATGGGGAGGATCGTAGGATTGACCAGTATGCTCGCTATGGCTTCGTTTATGCTGGGTCAACAATGCGCCCCTTGTGCGCTTCGGCCCTTCTTCTTTTAGCGGTAAGATCTGTTATCCAGGGGCTATGCGAGGATCTCAATCCCGCCTGTGATGAGTTCGCTGCGCTTAAGCAGTGCGATTCTTTTGTGTCTTACGTTCTATCCGCTCAGGACGATGCGCTGGCTATGAGTAGCAGGACAGCGGCGATGCTGGTCGCTATTCGTAGGTCAGTATGGCTGCGTCAGTGGTCGGCGGACTCAGCTTCTAAAAGGGTGCTCACAGCTCTCCCCTTTTTGGGGCTGCGGCTGTTCGGGGAGAAAATTGATTCAGTCGCAAAGGGTGGCAAGATGCCACAACGCAGGAGGCCTCGACGCCCCTTTAGAGGGGCTGTTTCTGGTAGGCCGTCCTTTCGAGGATACAGAGCGGGTAGGGGGACTTCCCTTCCCTCTACCAGTCGTACAGGTTGGACGCGGGGAAGGGGCCGTGGCCGTCCCGCCCAGTCCTGGGGCTCCAAGCCCAAACCTGCGGGTAAGCCCACTCAGCAATGAGGGGCCGCCCTCACCCGTGCGGGTGGGGGGACGATTGCGACACTTCTCCCAGGTTTGGAACCGGGAGGTTCCGGACAGGTGGATTCAGGAGATAGTGTCGTCCGGTTACAAACTGGAGTTCGAGTCTCGCCCTCCTTCACGGTTCTTTCGGTCTCGGGTGCCCATCGATCCTTCGGCCGCACAGGAGCTCCTGGCGTCGGTGGAAAATCTGTTAGAGATGGCGGTCATCCGGCCGGTACCGCGTTTAGAGATGGGCCTCGGTTTCTACTCCAATCTGTTCGCTGTCCCCAAGAGGGATGGGTCGGTTCGTCCCGTCCTGGACCTGAAGTTGCTCAACAGGTTCATCCGTTTTCGGAAGTTTCACATGGAAACCTTGCGCACTGCCGTCGGCTCTCTTCGGCAAGGGGACTTCATGACGTCTATAGACATCAAGGATGCTTATCTGCATGTTCCCATCTGCCTCCCTCATCAACGCTTTCTTCGATTCATGATGAAGGATCGGCATTATCAGTTCGTGGCACTTCCGTTTGGCCTTACCTCAGCGCCAAGAGTGTTCACCAAGGTGCTGGCAGGGGTCATGGCCATTTTCAGAGCTCGGGGCATTCGTGTCGTACCTTATTTGGACGACCTTCTTATCATGGCTCCGTCACCCGATCAATCGGAGAAAGACACCAGGGTGGTGCTCTCCACGCTGGAAAGTTTCGGTTGGGTGATCAACCTCTCCAAGTCCTCCCTCGCTCCGGCCAGGGTGGTGTCCTTTCTGGGGATGCGGTTAGACTCTTATCAACACAGAGTGTTTCTCCCTCAGTCCAAAATTCTTTTAATTCAGGAGTTGGCTCGGGTCCTACTCTCCAATCCTCGACCGTCCATCCGTCTGGGGATGAGGCTGGTAGGGTTGATGGTTGCCTCCTTCGAGGCAGTTCCTTTTGCTCAATTCCACACGAGGACGCTTCAGCTTTATCTGTTGGCGTCTTGGGACCGGCAGCCTCGGTCGCTGGATCAGCCCTTCCAGTTGTCCTCCCGGGTCCGGCAGTCCCTCCAGTGGTGGTTGGTCTCGACCAATCTCGTGAAGGGCAGGTCTTTCCTGGCCCCCCTTTGGGAAATTGTCACCACGGACGCCAGTCTGTCGGGATGGGGCGGATTCTGGAAGGAGCTGCAGTTCCAGGGGCAGTGGGGACCTCGGGAGGCCCTCTTACCCATCAATATTCTGGAACTGAGAGCCATCCGTCGGGTGCTTACTCTCCTGACTCAGCACGTTCTGGGCCTTCCGGTCCAGGTGCGTTCAGACAATCGAACAGCGGTTGCTTACATCAATCATCAGGGAGGGACTCGCAGCCTGAGTGCTCTCAGGGAGGTGTCCCTGATCCTGACCTGGGCAGAAGCCCATGTTCCTCGTCTCTCGGCGGTATACATCCCAGGAGTGGAGAACCTGAAAGCGGACCGCTTGAGCAGGGGCTCTCCCCGTCGGGGAGAATGGGCCCTCCATCCTCGGGTATTTCGCTCACTGTGTCGCCAATGGGGGACTCCAGAGGTGGACCTGTTTGCCTCTCGTCACAATCACAGGCTCCCGAACTTCGTGTCGCTCTCCCAGGATCCTCTGGCTCTGGCAGTGGACGCCATGTCCCTGAGCTGGGGGGATCTGGGGTTTCTGTACCTGTTTCCTCCGACACCCATGCTAGGCAGAGTGCTTCGGAAGTTGGCTCTGGAAGGGGTGTCCGCCGTCCTCGTGGCCCCAAGGTGGCCGAGGCGAGTGTGGTTCGCAGACATCGTTCGGCTGGCAGTGGACCAGGTCGTTCTGCCCCTTCGGCCCGATTTGCTCACTCAGGGTCAATTGTGTTACCCCAATTTACCAGCGCTAGCTTTGACGGCCTGGCTGCTGAGACCTCCATCCTAAAGGAAGAGGGTCTTTCTGATTCTGTCGTTAAGACTTTGATCAGTGCCCGAAAGAGGTCTTCTTCTGTCACCTACTATAGGACCTGGAAAGCCTATATCGCTTGGTGCGAGATGAGATCTTTTCCTTGTAGGGTATTTTCGGTCCCCAGGGTTCTGGAGTTTTTACAATCTGGGCTGGACTCTGGTCTTCAGCTAAGTACGTTGAAAGGGCAGGTTTCTGCCTTATCTATCTTTTTTCAGAAGCGTGTTGCGCTTAAGTCTTTAGTTAAAACCTTTTTCCAGGGGGTTACGCATGTGCGGCCTCCCAGGAAACCATTACTCCCGGTTTGGGATTTGAATTTGGTTCTTTCTGCTCTTCAGGCTCCTCCTTTTGAGCCTTTGCAAGGGATTGCTTTATCTACCCTGACTCAGAAGATTGTCTTCTTGGTAGCGATCACTTCGATCCGGCGTGTCTCGGAATTGGCGGCCTTGTCTATTCAGGCGCCCTACTTCGAGAAGCATCGGGATAAGGTGGTCTTTCGATTCAAGCCAGACTTTCTTCCTAAGGTTGTTTCTGCTTTTCATTTGAACCAAGATATTGTTCTTCCCTCCTTATGTCCTAATCCTAAGAATGACAAAGAGAGGGGTTTGCATTGTTTGGATGTAGTACGCTGTGTTAAGTGCTACTTGGTTATCACGTCTCCTTTCCGTAGGACGGATTCCTTTTTTGTTGTGCCCCATGGGCCTAGGAAGGGTTTGGCACCAGCCAAATCTGCCATTAGCAAGTGGATACGTCAGGCCGTTACTGCGGCCTATTCTGCTAAGGGAAGAGTTCCCCCTTTTCGTATTACTGCTCATTCCACTCGCGCTGTTGGGGCGTCTTGGGCTTTTCAGCACCAAGCTTCTGTTGAACAGGTTTGTAAGGCCGCCACTTGGTCTTCTGTTCACACTTTTTCTAAATTTTACAAAGTTGATGTGCGGGCCTCAGCGGATGCTGTTTTCGGCCGCAAAGTTCTGCAGACTGCAGTCGTTTAAGTTATGCTTCACCTGGCCTTGAGTTGCCCAGCCCTTGTGGACACTGCTTTTGGATGTCCCATGAAGTAATGAATATTTAAGAAGTGAAGCGGGGTGTGTGGCACACCAAGAATAATACCATTTTGTGAGTACTCACCTGAAAAATGGATATTGTTGGTGTGCCACACACCCCGCTTCACACCCGCCCTTTTCGGTATTACCGAAGCCTTTATATGGTGAAGCCTTTTTTATATCAAATTTGATTTTGAGGTTACTGGTGGAATACTGGTACCTTGTATTACTGCTTTGTTGATTATACTGGTGATTGAAGGGAGGTACCAGGTATATATAGGCCGGAAGGTGGGGCTCGTTACAAGACTTCCTCTCTGCACTACGTCACCTGCAGGTGATTAACCCATGAAGTAATGAATATTTAAGAAGTGAAGCGGGGTGTGTGGCACACCAACAATATCCATTTTTCAGGTGAGTACTCACAAAATGGTATTTTTTGGAGGCGTGAGAAAGTTAGTTGTCATTCCCTCAGGCTGTTGTTCTCAGGCATCCTGTAGTCCTAGGGCTCCTCCTTTAAGCTGGATCCCTCCCCTAGATGCTCTTGGCTCCATTGAATTTCCCATGGTGACCGGAAATTTCTTCTAGAGTTAGCGGGGCTTAGTTGCCTTGTTCCCAAACTTGGCAGTGACCATGTGCACTGAGCCTCCGCTGCTAGAACAAGCCCATCACCCCATAGCAGACTGTGTGACTGAACCCCCATTATCCCAAAGAGGACTGCGAGACAGAATCCCCCCATCACCTCATAGCAGACTGTGTGACAGAACACCCTCATCACCCCATAGCAGGCTGTGTAACAGATCACCCCATAGCAGAGTTTATACAGAATCCCCATTACCCAAAGCAGGCTGTGTGGCAGTGCCCCCCCAACCCCATAGCAGACTGTGTGACAACTCCCCATCACAGGCTGTGTGAGAGCTTGCTGGCCAGGCTGGGCACTGTAGTCTGTGCCAAGCTTACTGCCATGCATTGTTGCAGCCTTTCCCCTTCTATGCCATGCCTGCTCCCCCTCCTGATCAGTTTGGAGGGGTCTGGGCAGGGGACAGCGAGATTGGTGGCCTGCTAGCTGACCTAATTTGGTGAGGGAAGGGCTTTAACAGCTTTACTGTTGAGCCGAAAACCAAACACTGACTTCTAGCTGAAATCTGTGTTCGTGTTCAGTAACCCGAACTCGCAAAGTTTGGTACAAATTCGGACTTTGCAGTTTGGGTTTGCCCAGTACTATTTATGACAGATGGGTTGTTCCTGAGGAGGACCTGTTTGCATCTTGCAACTCTCACCCGGGACCCTTCTCGTGGTGGATGCTCTGGTGACTTCATGGTCCCAGTTTTGGCTAGTGTATGCCTTCCTGCCACTGTCTCCTCATTGGCTAAGACAAATCTAGTTTGCAGGCATGGTCAAGCTCCCCACCTTCAACCTGTTGGACTTCCAGACAGACTAGATCTGCTATCACAAGTAACGCTGTACAAGCAGTGTGCCATCCTACATTACAGGCAGAAAGCAGCACCCGCTATTACAAGGGGTGTACAGCATTCCCTGTTACAAATAGAGAGCGGTTTTCCTTTTTAGAAGCAGTGTGCAGGATCCCCTATTACAAGCTGTGTGCGGCTTCCCACATTACAGGCAAAGAGTGGCATCTCCTATTACAAGCAGTATGCGGCAAGAGTGACATCCCATATTCCAAGCAGTGGACAGCATGCCCCATTACAGTCTGTGCACCATTCCACCCACCCCACGACACCAGCCTCTGCCTCCACACATGTGTTCCCTAACACCTCTGCCAGCCTTCAAGCAGTAAAAAGGAAGGTATAGCCAATAGTCAATATATAGCAGTCAAGAGGTGCTAGAGGGGTTTGACCACACACACTAAGCAAAAAAGAAAGTTAACCCTCTGCACACTCATACTATTGAAAAACCTAGCTAACACTTGTTAAGAACATGGACTGTTAGTTAACATAGATTGCAATGAATGTAAAAGCGAAGTAGCCACATCAAGGCCGTCCAATTACTACCCCGTCCTTAACATTACTAAGTTTAAAAGTTTGTGCAGACATTGACACTTCTTTACTTGTGTGTGCACAAGCAATGCAATACATGAATCAGCCTGTCTAAAGACATTGCAATAACTTAACTTGCTTGCACACACACAATGAAAAATACTTTACTTGCCTGCACAGTGTTACAGTTCAAAAAGAGGGTTTAGGTAGAGGCCAATTGGACTCCCTGTTACATTGGGAGAGCTACAATCCAGCAGATCTGGCCACTGACCTGCAAATGCAACAGCAAAAAGGAAGGTAGGATGTGCTCATCCAGTCAATATATAGCAGGCAAGAGGTGCTAGAGGGGTGTGATCACACACACTAAGCCTTCAAGCAGTACCCAGAGCTAGCCCTGGTTCAGGGCCTTGGGTGGGTGTGGCCTGTGACTTGGGCCAGGGTCCATTGGTTTCAATGGAAGATGCCCCTATGCAGGCCATGCCCACCCGTGGCCAGGAATCGGCACTAGCTCCAGGGATGTGTGTTGCGGTGTGGGATCGCTGGGCGTAAGTTATTTTTTTTCTTTACATTCGCCCAATAAGACACACTTATTCACCCACTTTGCATCTTATAGGGCAAAAAATACGGTGTAAAATTAAAATAGTTGTAAAGTAGCAGTATGTCCAAACCACTATAGAAACATCTAATACAGAAAAATACATGCTGAAAATGGAACAGGTAAGACAGCAGGAAGATCAGTTTCTAGGCTAAAAAACACAGAAACTTTCACCCCCACCCATAGTGTCTATAACAAACATGAGCATTTGAGGAACAAGTTCATGTTTTTGCTGCATTGGGGAGTCTGCAGCATTTTGGCATAAACCTTTCAACACAGTGCAACACAATGCATCTAATCCAATTCAAGAGAGTGCTCAACCAGTGCTGCCTATTGACTTCTTTTGCACACACCGCAGTTACAATGGTTAACTGGTAATGGGTGGTAATTTAATGCATTTTGGCTGCAGTAGAGCACATATCTGATTTGGGTCCCCCTGCCTTATGAAACCCCCAGGGTCCCCCCGTACTCTCACCTTGAGAATTAATCCCACTGTGCTTTTGCAAGCCTCAAATGACCTCCTCACTTGCATGCCAGGCAGCATTGAATGACACCCATCCTTAATATGTTAATTAAAATACATAATATGCAGTGCATCTACAGATCTTGTCCCCAGACACAAACATTAATATGCAGAGCATTATCGGATCCTATCCCCCACACAAACATGAACATGTAGTGCATCAGTGTATCCTATTCCCAGACACAAACATTAATATGCAGAGCATCAGCTGAACCTGTCCACTGACACAAACATTAATATTCAGGGCATAAGTGGACCCTGTCCCCTGAAACAAAAATGATATGCAGAGCATCAGCAGATCCTGTCTCCAGACACAAACATTAACCACAGTGCATCAACAGATCCTATCCCTTATCACAAACATTAATATGCAGTGCATCAGCAGATCCTTTTCCCAGACACAAACATTAATATGCAGTGCATCAGCAGATCCTTTTCCCAGACACAAACATTAATATGCAGAGCATCAGCTGAACTTCTCCACTGACACAAACATTAATATTCAGGGCATCAGTGGATCCTGCCCCCAAAACTAAAATTAATATGCAGAGCATCAGCAGATCCTGTCCTTTAACACAAACATTAAAAAGTTACAAGCTACTACCTTGCCGCCCTGACACATTAACTCAAAGACTGGCTACATGGCACATCAAAATTCACTAATACCTTAATCAAAATCTCTGCCCACATACTAACTTACTGTACAAACTGCATTCTCATAGAGTGCTGCTTCCAGAGTACATCACTATTTTAACAGTAATGTCACCATGAGGCAACTTTGACTCGACATAAAAAAGAGTCTCTTACTAATATTGTATACTTAATGTGCCTTTCTAGGAGGTTTAGAAACATTAATTATAAATACATTGAACACTTAAACAACACTTTTAAACTCCCAGTCAGTCACACTTCTGTGAAATGTACCTTTCCAGTTATGAATCAATTTCTCCTGCTGTTGTGCAAGTGGAAGACAACAGACAGAAATAATCAGCAATTAGCAAGACAGCCCTTATAAAGGAGTGGATACGCATGTGGTGATCACAGAACATTTCGCTGTTCTCATCTATTTTGGCTGTTTTGGTCACTTTTGCATTTTGTCATTGTTCATTGCTCAGCATGAGGTACACCACCTCATGCTGAGACACCCTACAACCTACAGAATTTGCTCAGGTCGTACAACTCATCCAGGATGGCACATCAATTCGGTTAGCTGTGTCTGTCAGCACAGGGTCTAGGGCATGGAGCAAGTACCAGGAGATGTGGAGGGGCAGTAGGAGTACAACAACCCAGCAGCCGAATTGCTTCCTCCTCCTTTGTGCAAGGTGAAACAGGGGGAGCAGTAGCATATTCCATAGTGTTTTACAATCGGAAAATGACCTCCAGCAGGCCACTAATTCATGTGTCTGCTCAAACTGTCTGAAACGGACTCCATGAGGTGGTATGTGGGACGTATGAAGGTCACAAGTCGTCGTGTTTACAGCCCAACAACGTGCAGGGTGATTGCCATTTGCCAGAGAACAAGATTCAACATTGGCACCCTGTGCTACGGATGAGAGAGAGAAGAGCAGCTTCACACTGAGCACATGTGACAGACCCCAATATATGACGTTTTGCTGCCTGCAACATCCTCCAGCATGACCAGTTTGGCAGTCGGTCAGTAATGATGTGGAGAGCCTTTTCTTTGGTGGGCCACACAGTTTTCCATGTGCTAGCCAGAGGTACCCGGATTGCTGTTAGGTACAGGGATGAGATGAGATCCAACCTCATGCGGCTGAAGTGTATCAGCAGTTCCTGCATGATGAAGGCACTGATTCTATGAACTGACCTGCCCGTTCCCCAGACATGAATCCAATCAAGCACATCTGGAACATCGTGTCTCGTTCTATCCACCAATGCCACCAACACACCACAGGCTGTCCAGAAGTTGACTGATGCTTTCAATCAGATCTGGTAGGAGATCCCTCAGGAGAACATTCACAGCCTCATCAGTAGTATGCCCATGCATTGTATGGAGGTCATGCAGGCACAGAGAAGTCACACACTACTGAGCCTCATTTCCTTGTCTTGAGGCATTTCCACTGATGAAGGATCAGCCAGTAACTCGATTTTTCACTTTGATTTTGAGTATCCGATCCAAACCTACATGGGATATTAACTTGGGATTTACA
The DNA here is from genome assembly GCA_027917425.1 of Gastrophryne carolinensis. NCBI lineage: Eukaryota > Metazoa > Chordata > Amphibia > Anura > Microhylidae > Gastrophryne > Gastrophryne carolinensis. Next base: position 160,533,194 of record CM051234.1, read on the forward strand.
GTGATTATTTTTATGTTTTATTGTTCTTAACACATTCCACTATGTAATGAATAAAGGTTTTCAACTGAAATATTTAATTCATTGAGATCCGGGATGTGGTATTTTAATGTCCCCTTTATTTTTTTGAGCAATGTAAAATTATTTTCTTTTAAACTAAGGCATTTATTTATAACAATCAGTGATAAGTGGAAGCCGGGTGTTCTAGTGATGATAGATAATGAGTTCTCCAATCTCCCCTGTCCCTTATATTCGGGATCTTCATGCTGCCTCAAGGCCCTTAGTTACAATGCCTGAAACTTACAGGAACTTAAAGGTTTTGTCCTTTCAGAAACACAAAAAGTCTATATTCACCTGCAGTTCCGGTGTTCCACCACAGCTCCTCTATGCAGTGGCTGCAAAATAACCAATGGCAAGGAGCCAGCAATTCCATTTTCTAGCACCGGTGTGGCCTCTCATGCAGTAATCCTTGTTTATGACCCCGCAACCCTACTCCTTTCTTTGCAATGGAGTGGGTGTTCCAAAGCAGCTTCAGCAAACCTCGGCACATTCATCCATTGTAATAAATGGAGTAGGTGTATTAGGGGACGTAAAGCCACATTGATGGACGCCACCATGTCTGCTCAGCGATGGCGGATGGAGTCTCTCATACTCCCTCACTGGTAAGTATGAAGATGCTAACGCTGTACGAAGGAGCTGTGGTGGATGAAAGGTGAGTAAGGACTTTATTATTGCCTGGACAGGAAATTTAAAGGAACATTCCAGGCAATGGGTTAATTTAGCCTGTTTTCTGCTCTGTCCATGCTGAATGTGAGGGACTGCATCATTTATTCTGCCTGCTTTATATTTCTTTATAAGACCTAGTGGACGCTCTCCTTCCTGCTGGACATCCTCAGCAGCGGATGGCCTATCAATGCATTTTCAGTTCCCTCCAAAGAGAATTAATTTTGGGACTGAGAAAGAGAAGTCCGCAGAAAGGAGCAAGTTAAGCGGTGTTTATCAGGGAATGCAAATTGCTTGTGAATGAAAGATGCTGCCTCTGAAAGCCAGCATAGGGAAAGCAACTAATTGCTTGGAATTTTCCTTCAAGTTATTTGTTCAGAAATTGTATTCCAATAAATATGCTTTATGTTCTAAATGAGTAGCCCTGTTGCTGATATAGTGGTGAGAAAAAGCCACATGTTTTAAAGGGGCCACAGCACTCAAACCAGTTAGCTTGCTGACCAGCCTACAATCTGTCTCTAAACTAGGTTAAAAACAGGGGGCTCGGTCACACACATCTGCAGAGGTATGCTTAAGCTGCACCACCAGCGCCAAGGTGCCCCTGTGAGGTGCAGTCCTAACTCTAGTACTAATTCTAGTCTCTAGGAGCCCCATTTGGGACATACAATGCAATAGATAAATTGGGAGCAGGCTTACCTGAGGTTGCCCTAAACCTCAAGTGCAAGCCATGGGGTGGAAGGGTCAAAGACCTTGCAATACAGCCTAGACCCCACACTCCATGTGCTTGCACAAATTCAAAAGAAACAAAAGGGGGGTGGCAGCCGCTCAGACCATTTTATAACTAACCAGGGAGGTGCACATTAGCAGGGCAATTAGAATACAAAAGTCTTAAAGGGGCCACAGCACTCAAACCAGTTAGCTTGCTGACCAGCCTACAATCTGTCTCTAAACTAGGTTAAAAACAGGGGGCTCGGTCACACACATCTGCAGAGGTATGCTTAAGCTGCACCACCAGCGCCAAGGTGCCCCTGTGAGGTGCAGTCCTAACTCTAGTACTAATTCTAGTCTCTAGGAGCCCCATTTGGGACATACAATGCAATAGATAAATTGGGAGCAGGCTTACCTGAGGTTGCCCTAAACCTCAAGTGCAAGCCATGGGGTGGAAGGGTCAAAGACCTTGCAATACAGCCTAGACCCCACACTCCATGTGCTTGCACAAATTCAAAAGAAACAAAAGGGGGGTGGCAGCCGCTCAGACCATTTTATAACTAACCAGGGAGGTGCACATTAGCAGGGCAATTAGAATACAAAAGTCTTAAAGGGGCCACAGCACTCAAACCAGTTAGCTTGCTGACCAGCCTACAATCTGTCTCTAAACTAGGTTAAAAACAGGGGGCTCGGTCACACACATCTGCAGAGGTATGCTTAAGCTGCACCACCAGCGCCAAGGTGCCCCTGTGAGGTGCAGTCCTAACTCTAGTACTAATTCTAGTCTCTAGGAGCCCCATTTGGGACATACAATGCAATAGATAAATTGGGAGCAGGCTTACCTGAGGTTGCCCTAAACCTCAAGTGCAAGCCATGGGGTGGAAGGGTCAAAGACCTTGCAAAACAGCCTAGACCCCACACTCCATGTGCTTGCACAAATTCAAAAGAAACAAAAGGGGGGTGGCAGCCGCTCAGACCATTTTATAACTAACCAGGGAGGTGCACATTAGCAGGGCAATTAGAATACAAAAGTCTTAAAGGGGCCACAGCACTCAAACCAGTTAGCTTGCTGACCAGCCTACAATCTGTCTCTAAACTAGGTTAAAAACAGGGGGCTCGGTCACACACCTCTGCAGATGTGTGTGACCGAGCCCCCTGTTTTTAACCTAGTTTAGAGACAGATTGTAGGCTGGTCAGCAAGCTAACTGGTTTGAGTGCTGTGGCCCCTTTAAGACTTTTGTATTCTAATTGCCCTGCTAATGTGCACCTCCCTGGTTAGTTATAAAATGGTCTGAGCGGCTGCCACCCCCCTTTTGTTTCTTTTGAATTTGTGCAAGCACATGGAGTGTGGGGTCTAGGCTGTTTTGCAAGGTCTTTGACCCTTCCACCCCATGGCTTGCACTTGAGGTTTAGGGCAACCTCAGGTAAGCCTGCTCCCAATTTATCTATTGCATTGTATGTCCCAAATGGGGCTCCTAGAGACTAGAATTAGTACTAGAGTTAGGACTGCACCTCACAGGGGCACCTTGGCGCTGGTGGTGCAGCTTAAGCATACCTCTGCAGATGTGTGTGACCGAGCCCCCTGTTTTTAACCTAGTTTAGAGACAGATTGTAGGCTGGTCAGCAAGCTAACTGGTTTGAGTGCTGTGGCCCCTTTAAGACTTTTGTATTCTAATTGCCCTGCTAATGTGCACCTCCCTGGTTAGTTATAAAATGGTCTGAGCGGCTGCCACCCCCCTTTTGTTTCTTTTAAAAAGCCACATGTTCCCATTTTACGACAGCAAATATATTGCTATTTATTGGCCATTTATGAAAATATTTGAGTCATAGCCGGGGCCTGATAAAATTGAGGAGTTGAGATTTAGCTTATCGCCCTACTGGAGACGAATGGCGGCATTTACCTTTAAGTTTCAATTTCTAAGTTGTGTATCAGCTAAGGGAAGCCAGTGCTCATAGGATTGTTGGTGAGGTCAGTATATACAGCGATTTGTCAGTATGCTCATAGGATAGGGAAATGGGGATTGTTCCACAGAGATGATTGTTTCTCTTTAATATGCAGAGCTCCTGTAAATCTGTACTGTGACACATACATTAAAATATTCAGGACATCAGCTGAATTTTACCCCAGATACAAACAGGAACCCTGTCTGTATACTTGAGGGTTAAGGCAGCACATTCGGGGGGGGGGGGGGGGGGTGCCAGAATAGTTGGGGGGTTTAAGAAAACACATTCTTCTGGGCTGTGTCTGGATATCTGGGGGGGTTAAGGAAATACATTTTGTGGGGGCCCTGTCTGAATAATTGGGTGGCGTTCAGGGAGTGCCTTCTCTAGGGGGCCATGTCTGGATACTTTGGGGGGGTAGGTTACCATTCCCCCGCCCTCCAATGAAAATACCACAGTATTCTTTTTTAAATTGCACCTGTTCATGGCCTGTGTCTGTGCCTTCCAGAGCCCCATTGCTGCTGATCCCAGTGGCTATAGTTCCCCTCAGGGGGCTGCAGCTTGCACTGGGCCCCCATCTGTCACAGGCCCGGTAGCAGCCGACTCCCCTGCCTCTATGGTATGTATGCCAATGAAACCCAATGCAATAGCTCCGGTCATGTTAATGCAATCAACACCTCAACTTTATACTGTTTATGGTAGACAGACCATGTGGAGTGGTGATATTTGTCGGTTGACTAGTGAAATATCGTCAAACATCAGTAATAACAGCAAGTCTGGTTACTTTAAATTATTTTTACAGATACACCATGGCCTAGATGAATGAGAACCCTTACAGACCTGGAGACATAAGTGATCTTGGGTAATTGCTTCTTATATATCAACTAGATTACTCTCAGAGTAATCCAGGCAAGTGTCTCCAGGGCCGGATTAAGTGTGGTGGGGGCCTCTGGGCACAAAATCTGGTGGAGGCCCCACATACAGTTTTTTTTCTTTAAAATAATAGTCAAGCCAAGTAACTGATTGGTGGTTGTCTGGCACCCGCCCACTTACTGGAACGTCAGACTGATTCCTTTGTGCCACCCTTGTGCGGGTGCGTGCTGCTCGGGAACTCCTGCTTTGCCATTCTGAATGAGGGGGATGTAGTCACCAAGCTGGTCCAGCAGTTCCCTGCATTGAGCTGCCAGCGGCTGTGCTTGGGGGCTTATGTGCAGTGAGCGGCCGCCGATTGGCAACACTGTACCCACCCATCACTGCAGCGTTCCCGAAGGCGGCTTTGCTGCTCTAGACTCTCCATCCTGCCTTGTGGTGGTTTTGGCTGCATGGTTGCAAAAAAAAAAAAAGATTGTCCAAGTGCGGCGGGGGGAGGGGCCACTGCCGCTAATAGCTTTGTTGCTGGCCCGTCAGACCAACGGCTTAAAAGCCTCCTGGATCAGACCATAACCCAAAGGTTGGTGGAGGCCCCGGGTCTTGTGCCCCTTGCACCCCTCTCATAATCCGGCCCTGAGTATCTCTACTTTCTGAGGGGTAATCTATTACCATTGTAACCCTCGATAAAGGTATTAATCAGAAGGGCCTCTACACTCTGCAATCATCATGTGCTGTAGCTGAATACAGATGAGGAAGCTCTATATATTACTGAAAAAAATCAACAACATGGAACTCACCTTTAAACCTTTAAGTGCTGACTAGGTGAAATTTACGTGGGAGCAATTTGAAACGTTTATTGCCGGCCACGTACATTTCACACAGCTGACATTTTCTCCCCTGGTCTCCAATCCTCAGACAGTGTTTACAGTGGGACAAAGAACACACATTCTCTTCACATTCTCCCAACAGCTCGCTCCCCAGTGTATGAGGGGCTTTTTATAACAGTGGAGTGAGCTGACATCAGATAACTCCACCTGTATGAGCAGAGCCTCCCTACAGTGAGTTTTGTGTGTGTGTCTCTTCACTTAACCCTTTAAAGCTGGTAAGGGAGAGGTCAGCAAGTCACCTGCCAGCAAGCGGGTGCCAAGATCCCATGCCCAATTACCTGCATCCCCCATGGTCGGGTGGTGCAGAAGAGCTTGGCCTCCATGCCTGCCCACATTTTGCTGGAGAAGAGGTACCCCAAGCCTTTTTTCATTTTTAAGGGATTAACCCTTAAAATTAAAAAAAAAAAAAGCATGGAACACCTTCTCCTCTGGATAGATAGAGACCCACACAATTTTTAGCATTTCTTTAGAGGTTTAACCCTTGCAGTTACTGTAAGTTAACTGCAGGTTGCCCATTGTAGTTGTATTTTATGTGAGAAACACATAAAGCACTCTTTTCAGTTTGGGGTGTCTCCTGAGCAGGAACGGTTGTCTACTGATGCATATGTGGTACTGTTGAGGAATGGAGCTTTTCCAAGCAATATTACAAACAAGACATTTCATGTTAAAGCCCAAACTCTGCTGGGCCTATAATTAAACCTATAGTTAAACTATATTTAACCTATATAGTGCAAAATGCTTAAAAACTTTAAAGGGATTGTTCAGGCAAAAGAAAAAAAAAAACTATATTCACCATTTTGTACAAGCTCGTTAAGCAAAACTATTTTATAGTATATCACCATCCTGAAATTACAGTAAAAGCTTAAAATAACATCGCAGTTTGGACCTGATAAATAATCCAAATTCTCTTTTTAGAAAGAATGTGTTGATAAGTCAGGCTTTTGGGTGTGTAAAAATTACTAAAAAGCTACACTCTTGTTGAATCTTCTTATTGTTGAATTTAGACTTAAACCCATTGCAGACCTGTCACTGGCAACATGTCCTTGTTGGTTGCCATGTTCTGTGTTGTAATAGTCCATGGAAGCCTCATCCCCTGATCGAGCAGAGGCATACACTGCAAGAATGTCTTTCAGCAATCAGGAAGTTTGCCATGGCTTTCCTGTGCCATGTAGAATAACATCATCTGAAACCGTATACACTTGAAGGTCCAAGGTTATTTGTTTTCTTGTGCTATAATCAAAGGCTGAGCAGAAAATGCCCTGCATCCAAAAATTGAGGATATTCTTCCTGATGGTGTTTATCTTAATTGAAATGCTGCTACAAATGACCCCAGGCTGTGCAATTCAAGCCTGCCAAGCGTCCCCTGGGACGGCCATGCTGAGCTGGGGGAGAAACATGTGCATGATCCAGATCCACATTTTTCTCAGTGGAAGCCCTAATTTGCAGATGTTTAAAATCAGAGTGTTAATAAATTCATCATGGTCATTATTTCTATGTACATAACAAATTTAACTTATTATACATTTTGATATGGCTGCAGCCACTAAAGACTAGGAAAATTATCATGGCTATTACATCATTTGTCCCAGCATGAGGTCTTATTACCTCCATAATTTAATAATGTCTGCTGTTCATTTTCAAGGCTCCTGGGGCTTTTGCTATAAGAATATTATTTCTAATCATTAGTATATAACAGATGGGATCAACAATGGCATTTTGCTGTGGGTTCCTGGGGGAAAAAACTGCAAATGAAAAGCCATATACAAAAGTAAAAATAATTCTAGTCATACAAACACAATAAACAATAACACCAAATCTTTAAAACAACATACAGTAGTTATGCCTAAACTTTCTACAGCTCAGTAAAAATTATTACCCCACACTGGCCATTTTTAGTTTCATGAATGTCCTCCTTGTTCATTTGTTCGCTAACGTTACCTCTCTCACACTCTCAAGTGTCGGCCAGTAGGCTTTACTAAATCCAAGTCACCACATGGTTTCATGCGCTGCAGGTTTAGGTTCATTAGCATTGGGTGGCTCTTTGCTTCAAAGAAAGATTTTGTCGTACATTTTACATTAGATACATAACAAGTGTGGAACTGGCTCACCATAGCTCAAGAGGATCCTCTGGTAGGCTCCAGACACTGATCCAAGGAAACCGTCAGCACAGTACAGACTAACAGTGATTTTGGTTTTGGCTCATGGATGTCCCCTATAGGGAATCTACAAGAAAATTACGATTTTAACATATGAAGTAAAGATTACGTTTTAACCACGGGAAGACTGTTGTGCTGGATTCACCTTTTCTTGGCAGATTTACCAAATGGTGATGGCAAACCATCTCTTGTTCTCCACAAATTACCTTCCTCAAGCTTCCCAAATCACAAGTTACATAGTTCATATGGTTGAAAAAAAGACATATGTCCATCCAGTTCAACCAAGGGACAGGGTTGGATAAAAACACTGACCCAATGCCACCACCAGGACAGTACAGACTAACACAAAAGCTATAGTTTGGTACCCGGCTCATGGATGTCCCCTATGGGGAATCTACAAGGAAACTACAATTTTAACATATGACGTAAAGGTTACGCTTTAACGACGGTAAGACTGTTGTGCTGGATTCACCTTTTCTTTGGCTTGCTGCAACAAAGGTCCAGAGCCCTATCCTTGCAAATCTCTTTGTGACTATACAGGTGAGCTGTGGATTTTTAACTTTCAATGGTTTGGGTTTGCCCGAAGTGTCCTGTGAATTTGTTGTATAATTATTATTTTAGTGAGTTACCCTTATAATACAATTGAAAAAAGACATGTCTATCAAGTTCAACCAAGGGACAGGGTTGGGTAAAGTTATTTTTATTATTTACAGATAACAACTATTATTAACTGTTAATGCAATTTTCTGTCTTTCTTTCTCTCTTTAAAAAAACATCTAATGCTTTTTTGAACCTGTCAGCTGTTGATGGTTCTGTGGGAGGCTGTTTATAGTTCTTATGGTAAAAAATAAAAAAATTTCACCTCCAGAGATTGAGTGCTCCTTGTCTTTAGAGAGCTTCTCCCCATAAACAAGAAAAAACACTAGTAGAACATTTTTATTTATTTGAACCTGTGCATAGCCTGGTAGGGGAAAATGCAAAGCCTATAAAACAAAGAAGCCGCGCCCTGGAACTCTAGGCCCCAGGCCCCAGAGAGCCGCAAACTGTCCCCACACACACAAAGGCTTCACGAGTAAAATGTATAAAAATCGTGTAATCGTGTAAAAACAATACACAAACAATCACACCAAGACAAAGATAAAAACATGGGATTGCCTCCACATAATTCAATATGCTATAAGGCCATTAAGTTGATAAGGACGCAAAAACATAATCAATGATAAACATAACTTGTCACAATGTTAGTGAGCAATCAAATACTATTGACAAAAACTACATCAAATCCTATACTTAATGAAGTGCACAAATAAAGTGCAAGTGCATATCACAGTGCCAAATCTATTACCAAAATACAAATGCCTAACCAAGAAACAGAAAGAAAATGTTATTGGAACAGTGGCAAAGATAGCAGCAATACTTAAATGCACCAAGGAGGAGCCCCAAAACTAGACTCCATGTGCTTTGTGGAATGACCACTTTGCAGCATGCCTTGTCTTGTTGTGATTGTTTGTGTATTGTCTTCCATGTAAACGTCAATGCTATTTTTAGACATTTTCCTTGTGCAACCTTGGTGTGTGTGTGTGTGTGTGTGTGTGTGTGTGTGTGTGTGTGTGTGTGTGTGGACAGTTTGGTGCTCTCTGGGGCATAGAATCCAAGGGATTTGGTTTTTCCCCATATTTTTGGTGTTGGCCATTTTTATATTTATACAGGCTAATCATGCTCCCCCCCCCCTTCAACATCTCTTCTCAAGCCAAAATAAATTTAACCCCCCCTAATCTTTCTTCATAACTAAGATCCTGCATTTCTATTATCAGTTTGGTGGCTCTCCATTGCATTCTTTCCATAATCAGGGCATCCTTTTTATGAGCTGCTACCCAAAACTGGATAGCATATTCCAGATGAGGGTGCACCAGTGCCTTGTAAAGGGGCAATATTACATTGCTATCCCATGATTCCATGCCCTTTTTAACCTTTTAACTGCCAGCTACATAAAATTTATTGGCTTGCCTCTCCTCCACTTAAATGCCAGTCACGTAAATTCTACACTCACCTGACCCCTCTATCGATCCAAATGGGTCTCCTTTTCAATAGAGGGGCCTCTGATTCCCCCCTGGGCTCCTCTGGCTTTAGGAGAGAGCCCGGAAAAGGGTGCCCCCCATTTTAGCCGCCGGCGGCAGCTCTCGTATGTTTTAAGAAGACTTTAACTCACCTCCGTGCACGATCACTTCTGCTGGGTCTCCTCTTCACTGGGGGGCTTCTGATCCCCCCTGGGCTCCTCCGGCTTCAGGAGTGGGCCCGACAGGCCCCCTCCCCTGCTTCCACCATGGGCGCTACCATCTTTATCACTGTCCCCGCCCCTTTGTGGGCGAGGTCAATGACGTCACCCCACCCACATCATCCCGCTCCTGCCCTGACAGATGTCAGATGCGATGATCGCTGGGCAGTGGGGTGGAGGGCCTGGGGATCCTCTCCAGCGATAACTGCATCTGTCATCGGATCTGTGAGGGACACAGGAGTTGATGATCAGAGGTGAGTAAAGAATTTTTTTTTTTTTAATATAGTAATTGTCTGTGTGTGTTTTACTGTTAACCCTTTGTGAACTGGTAAGGGATCCATGAGACCCCTATACCAGACCCCTATCACAAGGCTCTGGGTCTGGCTAGTCACCTGCGGCTAGTGGTTGACTTGCCATTAACCCTGAGCCCCGCATTACCTGCCTCCCCAAAGCCTGGGGGGGGCAGAAAAGCCCAGGCCATTAGGTTTTGTGGGCTTGTAGCCTGCAGGGCCAGGGGCCACCAAGGCTACAAGCCCCCATAGCTGGTCCCCGGGCTGGTTATGTTGGGTAGGGGGGACCTCACGCCATTTTTGGGGGGATTTTTAAGGGTTTGTAATTAAGGGTGACCCCATGCCAATTTTTTATTTTATTTTTAGCCTTTATAGTGCGGATAGTAGTTGTTTTTTATTTGTAAGTGTTATAGAGTGCTTTTTTGACTTTGGGGGTCTCCTGGACAGGAACCAGGGGCTACCGATGCATATGTGGTACCGTTGTGATCAGGAGAAATTGGACTTTCACACGCAATATGGTTTTCTTTAATAAAATAAATGTTTTATTAAAAATAAATTAGACATTTTTTTGTTTTTTTTTTAACTAAAAAATATTTATAAAACAGTGGAAACATTACAAACAATACATTTCATGTTAAGACATAAACAAAAACATGTAATTTTACTGGAAATTCCTGCAAAAATCACAGTTAAACATAGCAAAATGGTAAAAATTGACCTGTTAACAGAGGGTGGAAAAATCTCAAATAGGCTGGCAGTTAACAGGGTTTAAAGTACCTATGCATGTTGGGTATTGTTCTGCTCAAGGGGACTTGTGCCTTCAGATTTAGCTGTTTCTTTCTTTCTTGTTTGCATATTGATATTTTAGGAAAATGTGTTTTTTATTCTGCTTTTGTATTCATTTTTTTAGGCAAACCCTGTGCAACCAAAGAATTCTTTGAGCGATTACTTCCAGAAAGATGAAGCCACTACAACAAGCTGGGTACACCTAGAAAATTATGAACACCTAGAAAACGTATGAACTTTCAGGAAATATATGGTTTGTGGGAGTATTCCAAATGTAAAGGGATAAATTGATAGCAAATAACCAGCTCACCCAATAGTGAAAGAAATCCCTCCAGCACGGATTCAGGGAAAACTCTTGAAGATTTCCAGCAACAGAAACAGAGGGTAAATCCAGCTCCAGGGATAAAACTTTTTTTTTACTAATAAAGTATAAAATGTAGTCCATAGGAAGAATCCAAAGCAATTCAAAGCAATCAAAGTATCCGGCAAAGCAGTGTCACCCCCATCCCTCCCCAAATGTAAAGGGATGTTTTGGTTGAAAAAGTGCAAAGTGTGCACTTTGTCTGCAGAGCTGAAATTTTCAAGTAAAATTACCGTTACGCACATGCTTTACTTTGGGGTGTTTGGCAACTCTTCCCTTGACAGGACCTATGCATGTTGGGTATTGCTCTGTTCAGGAGCCCTGCTTTTTCATATTGTTTTTTAAGGAAAATGTGGCTTTGATCTTTCATTTTTATTCTTTTTTTAGGGAAGCCCTTTGCAACCAAAGAATTAATTGAGAGATTATTTCTAGAAAACTGCACCCACATCAACAAGGCTGGTACGCCTAGAAAGGTGTGTTCTTCCAGAGGTGTGTTCTTTCAGAGAATATATAGTTTGTGGGGGGGTATTTCAAATGTAAAGGGTTGTTTTAAAAAAAAAAAACCTGCAAGGTGCGATAGCGGATAGCATAGTTGTATTTTATCTGAAAATCTCCTAAAGTGTTATTTCCGTTTGGGGGAGTCTCCTGGGCAGGAGGGTGTCTACCAACACATATGTGGTACTTTTGTAACCAGGAGGCTTTTATGTGCAATAAGACTTTATTGAAAACCTTACATTTTTATTATAAAAAATCACTACAAATTGTAAAAAATAGATTTTTAAAATTTCACTCCAAAATATTGAGCATACACTTAACAAATGACAAACAAGACATTTCATGTTAAAGCCTAGACTCTGCTGAAAAAAAAACAATATATAACTGTACTGGGAAATCCCTAGAAAAATCTTTTCAAAAATCTCAGTTGACCATGTGTAGCGCAAAATAGTGAAAATGGTCTCGCAACAAAGGGCGACAAAAACTCTAAGTAGGCTGGCAGTTAAAGGGTTCATGTATGATAATCTCTTGGTAGCCTTGGAAGCAGCTACCTGACTTGCCTTAGGTCTACCATTACCCTCAGATCCTTCTCAACTAGTGACTCCCTCAGTTTTACTCCTCCGAGGACATATGTGGCCTTCAGATTATTGGACCCCTAGTGCATGACTTTACACTTCTTCACATAGAACTTCATTTTCCAAGTGGATGCCCAGACACTCAAAGTGTCCAACTCAGCCTGAAGCTTGTAAGCATGTGAACATCTTCAATAGACTGCACTGTGGTACATATCTTGGTGTCAACAACTAGTCCATTATACTGGTATGGGGTGATGGAAACAAGGTGAATAGCACCACAGTCTTTTTTCCCAGTAGCTTGTCTGAGGCACACTTTTGCTAGTAGATGGCTCATGGGCAAGGGAGCCAGCTAACCTTATCACTGTGTATCACGGTGCATGGTCCCACCCGAATCCCAGGCACTTCATCTTGAGGCACAATGGGCACCTCACAAGCACTCTAGCTATAATGGACAAAACCTCCAAACCACTCAGGGACATGCTATCTGAGGCATGCTGCTGGAATCACAGGAACCGGGTCAGGGAACCTAGACTTGACTTGTGTTTACCTTCTGAGCTGCCAAGTAGAGTAGCTACTCCCCAGATCCTTGCTCAAAAATTGTGCTGTGGAAGAAGCAACAGTGCTACTTCAAAACTGTCTGTGACAGCCCCAAGGCTGGGATATGAGGACAAATCTGGAGAAAAAAATAGCCTGGAAAGGCACTTTGAGTAAGAAACCAGGTTGCAAAATGGAGCATCACCCTCTGCTAACACATTTATTCATACAGATATCCTACAGGTACTGCAGCTATAGAAGAGCCTGGGTGTTATAGGAACTATACTCTGCTGTCAAATGCTTTTCCAGGCACTAGTTGAGTTCTATGAAGCACTGTGAGATATCATTGCCTCAGACTTGCTATATGGGAAGATGACAGAGGGAATGATCACCATCTTCTACAAACAGAAAGGGGAAATAAATGATCTAAAAATTGACATCCCATCTGTCTCCTCAAAGTGGACAACAAGATTGTGGACAAGTTATTAGTAAACTGAGTGTTGGACTGGGTTATCTGGGGCCCACCAGGAGAATCTTTGGGGGACCATCTTTATGAATACATACAAATATTACCAGGATCACGTAAAGAATAAATGCAATACATTATTAAAGGATTGCTGCTCATGCTGTCATGGCCTGCAGGTAACTGTGCAAGATGTCAGGTGCCACCCACAACATAAACACAGAAAACTAAATAAAGAGGGAGTTGGGGAACTTGTAAAGAAGAGAGATGGAGGAGGGAAAAAGTGAGGAGCTCCTTTTGCCTACGTTGTGGGCAAGCGAGTCACACTGAGAAGAATCTCGGATGTCTTGGAGGAGTTATATGGGCTAGCCTTAGCTTCCTCCCTTAATCATTTGAGGTCCGCTGGGCAGTGTAGTCTGTAGTTTGATGAGGGAGGCGTGCATAGGGGGGGCCACCGACCGATTTGATGCCTGGGGAGGAGTGACAGTGATGGATTCCCCCTGCTCTGTGTCTTTCCCCGGGCGGGAATGCGGCAATGTGCCCTCCCTTCCCCTTCGAGACATTCCTTTCGGTTCATGGTGTTTTCATCTTCCTGCGCTTGGATTAGGATGAAGGATTATCACACGTGGGGCGGAGCTGAGTGCCTCTGATTGTACTATATATTGTGCAATAATTGTTATGTTGTCAGGATTAAGGGGTGATGCACGCTTGAAAGAAGTTGAGCATTTCAAGGGAACTTCTATTCATGTTCTGGTGAGCTGATTATTATTTTTGAATGATAAAAGGAATGTTTTATTCTTATACTGCTGGCCTAAACTATTGTGGTTGGATTTACTGTGGTCCCGGGACCATGCAGTAGTGAAGACACTGTGAAAGTTTAGCTGACTATCTCTATTGTCAATCCTGCAACACCAGCTGCCTAATGTTAAACCTGACTTATGGAGACCCAAAGTACAGTCATTTACAAGATAATCAGAAGTGATCACCCAGAGAACAAGTATAAAGGCCAGCAAGAGTAGTTGAATAGATTATTGATATGTATTGCTTCATTGTTTTTGTGGCACTGCATCACAGTACATGTTGTACGGTACGTCTGTACGTGTTGAGTATGTACGTCTAAAATATATCTAAATTAATTGCAAATTTCATGCAAAAAGGCTAAGGGACAACAAAAGATAAGCAGGAGGCCATTTTTGTGCCTTTTGCCTGTGTCCATCACATAAAGAAACTGAAAAGTCAATTTTTACAGGGTTTCTAAACTTTGCCAAGCTGCAGAGAGAACATGAAAGGTCAAAACCACAAATCTTTTCCCTCTATTTTATCACCTATCACTTACTACCCACCAATTCTCTAAACAAAGAAGTTTAACATTTCATATTGATTTCATCTAATTTCATAACACATAAATCTTTCTATTAATTCCCAAATGTACATATAATTAGTTCATAATCATATAAACATGATCAAAGTATAACCGGTGCATGATTTCGTTTTCTTAGTATTGTTATTTTATACATTCCTGATATATATAATGGTAAAAAAACTGATGCCGCATTTCACCACCACACCGCTTTCTCAACATCCCAAAAGGTTTAGCATTTCATGTGCAATTCTGCCTCTCTATATAAAGATATAACCTTGTATAACCATTTTATCATCAATTGTAGGAGAAGTAAAAAAGGTGCTTGCCTGGTTACATTTGCATATTCCTATATCATATAGACATCGGGACAAATCATGTAGGATTATTATATGTCTGCTCAAGGGCTGCTATGAAGAACTTGATATTAATAGATTGAACAAAATCTCAATTTGTGGTAGTTAAAAGAAATATGTAAATTAAAAAAAGAAATAAAATGTATTTTTTAACAGGTGTCAGAAGCCAATTTGGGCGTAACACCAGAGTGATTGCCCTATACAATATGCAGTGGGGAAAATACTCAAAACTATAACAGAAAACATAACAAAACATTAAAGTAATACATACTAAAATAAAATAAAAATACAATCCGCCTCAGAGGCCAATTTGGGGGTAACACCAGGTGATTGCCCTGCATAAAATGGGGTAGGAAAAGTACTCAAAATAATAACAGAAAACCCCCAAAAATAAAGAAATTCGTAAATGAATAAATACATTAAACATAAAAATAAAGTATTAATTTTTTCACAGGTGTCAGAGGTCCACGGGGAGGACAAGAAGACGGAGGAGGTGGATGTGGCACTGTAGGTCTAAGAGGTGGAGGAGCAGGTACCCAACACTAAATCCACACAATCAGGCGCTGGCACAGTCAAGTCCCGCGGGATCCACGCCTGTATCATCTTAAGGAATGTAAGGATGTCCACATTGGCTGTGGATAGGCAATCCTCCTGTCAGTGATGATTTCCATCTTTCTATCCCACTCCAGTGGTGGGATCAAGGAGGTGATGCTAACCTTATGGTGGGGATCCAGCAATCCAGTAATCGACACAAACTCTGTGGTTGCTCCGCAGGTGTTGCAGTATGTAAAGGGTCATATGAGCCAGGCTGCCTGAGTCAAAGAGAAGCTGTCCTCTGAATCCTCCAAAACTGTCCACTGGCAACTCAGCAAACCACCCTGAGACCCACGTGTGCACTGGCCTGACACATAGTAAAATGGACCTTGCTTTCCTCCTCTGCTTCCTCCTGTGCCACCATCACATACTCCATCATGGCTTGGAGGGTTTTTCCAGCAGGCAAAGGATGGGGATGGTAGTGTTGGCGTTGACGTTATCAGCGCTCACCATATTGGTGGTGTAGAGCAGTGGTCCTCAACCCTGTCCTTAAGGCCCACCAACATGTCATGTTTTTTTGATCTCCAAATAGCCAGCTCTATTGCTCTGCAGCTGCACTAATTACTCCACCTGTGCATCTTTGTGGAGATCTGCAAAACCTGGCCTGTTGGTGGGCCTTGAGGACAGGGTTGGGGACCCCTGGTGTAGAGGAAGCACTGCAGCACTACACAAATGTCCATCATGGATGCTGTTGGTCTGCACTTCTAATCACCTGGGCATTTTGGAGCCTGCTGCTGCTCACACACCCTTTCCAGCATATTCAAAGTGGAACTCCGCCTGGTTGGCAAGTCACATATGAGGTCGGAAGTCCAAAGTTCCTCTGCAATGCAAAGAAGTGAGCAGCAGCAGGGTGGGAAACCTTTATGCAGCAGCTCCGGCATTTCTAGATAAGGGGCCAGGAAGCTCTGCACCACCAAGTTGAGCACATGCGCTAGGCAAGGGATATGATCAACCCAACTCAGCCAAAGACTGCTACAAAGTTGCGCCCATTGTCGGAAATTGCCTTTCTAGGTTTCAGGTGCAGCAGCAACCACTCATCTGTCTGCTTCTGGATGCCAGTCCACAGCTCCTTGGGTGGTTTGGGGATTTCACCCAGACAGATGATTTTTAGCACTGCATGCTGCCTTCCCCCATGGCTGTGCTTAAATTGGTGGTGCAGGGGCTGCACTAACTGCATAAGGAGAAAGTAGAGCGGCAGGAGGAAGCAACAGGAGGCACCAACTGATGTCCAGCAATCCTGGGTGGTGAAAAGATATGCATCAAACTGCTTCAAACCTCAGGCCCAGCCGCCACTACATTGACGCAGTAGGCAGTTAGATAGGCGTTACTTCCCTGCCCATGCTTACTTGTCTACATGTCAGTGGTGATGTGAACACTGGAACAAATAGCATTGCTCAGTACACGCCTTATTTTCTCCACAATCTGTTGGTGCATGGCAGGAATGGCCTACTTCTAATTCTAAAAAATGTATGTGATTTGCCATTTGATTTTTGAAGAAACCTTTAAACCCAGTTAAGTTTCAGGTTATATTTTTTGTCCCCCTAAAGGGACCCCATGTGGCCTTTTAAATGTGTCTGGATCACTCCAAAGTGGGGTGGAGGGGACCTCCTGGCTCCCCCATCCCTATCTCCCTCTCTACTTGCAGGCATGTTGTTGTGATGGGAAGGCTTCCATAAAACTTTTAAAGTGAATGTCCAGTCAAAGATTAACCCCTCATCCTCCCACCCTCTCCTAGTGCTGAGGCAGAACGTGGGGGTTACAACGAAATAACCCTTACCTTACCTGCAGTCCATCAATGATCTAACAGGTCCATGCGGCCGCCGTACAGAAAGACACAAAGCGGCAGCGAGCTGGGGGATGCTTTCTATCAAGATGGCGATGTTCAGTACTCGGCGACTGCGTGTGAGTTAAGGGTGTGGGGGGGGGGGGAGTCTAATCTATGACTGGACTTCTACTTCAACATATTTGTATAGGGATTGGTAATTGGTGGTTAGTAGGTGATACAATGGAGGGAAAAAGGTTTGTAGTTTTGAGGAAAGTGAGAAAATGCTTGCAGTATCACCTTATTCCTCTCACAACCATTTAAGTTGATACTTTTGTGGGACAACCGCTATTTCTTTGGAATGTTGGTCTTATGAAACTGAAAGGTCCTTTTTAATAACACACAATTATGAAATGGTAATTATATGTGTTATATAGCTTTTATTTAAGGAAGGGGACTTTTCCTTTTCAGTCCAGAAGGATACTGTGCAGATATCACAGAAGTGGTCCTTGCTGTCTGTGTGGCCTGATGGATTATCCCAATGAGTGAGCAGGAGGTTTTAAGGGATTTTTGTTTATATAAAGACAACATACACTTACTGTAACCAACTTTTATCAAACTTCCATCTATATAAGCTGCTTTATGTAAAATATCCAGAAAATGTATTAATATGAAAATTATAAAATGTAGCACTGTATAATTCACTAGATTCATTAACTAGTGTCATAATTATTTATGAATAGTTGTTGATACATACGTTTTACTTTCTTTAGTTGCTTTCAGTAGAGTAATGTTCATGGTTGAGCTGCTGCTTCACAAAGTGCAGGCCTCCCCTCTAATCGAAGGAATGAAACCCATGCTTTGTGTATGCAGTGTCTTGTGCAGTTTCAATCAGTGCTCTATTTACGAGAATTAAGCCATTTCCGGGCTGGTGGTTTGTGCTAATTATGTTTGGAAATAAAACCCGAAGCTTCACTGTAACCATTAAGTGTGTGCACATGTTACAGCACCATACTGCATGCCACAGCCAGCAAAAGTCACCAGCAAGCATTTAGCCATTCCTAAAATAAATGAAAACTTGCATAGCATGGCCAGAGACTGCTGCATCACACAATTACTGAAAGGATGAGGGATTCGTAACTGATCATGGGTTAAACTGTTATAATGATAACATGAATTTCTGTTTTTTTAATAAGTAAATAGTTCAATTTTCATTGTGGAAAAATGTGCATACCTGGAGGAAGTAGTACAGTAGACTGTACTGTCAGAAACATGTTGTTAGCAGAAAGATACTCAAGACTGAACTCAAGTAACCACCTGCATATAAAGGAGGGAACTGGCACCTCCAAAAGCTGCTTAAAGTCCAAGAGAATCCAGCTGTATCCATAAAATATAACTTTTACTAGATCCATGTAAAACGTAAACAGTCTTCCAAAATCAGTGTTAATGGCACAATAGGTCCCCCACTAACGGCGTGGAGTGTTTCAGGGCTATGTCTAGGTCTACGCTGCTCTTACTCACCATTCCACGTGTCTTTATACCAGAGACCTAAACACTTGCCAAACGCCGGCGGAAGCGCAGCGAGAGACTGGGCATGTGGCCGGGACTGCCATTAAGCCACGACCACCAAAATGCATCATGCAGTGGGCAGGACTACTCTAGCAACAACCCAGCAGCGCCCTGGGGGTCGGGGAGAAACGCTCCAGTTTAAGCCCAAGCCACGCTCTCCAGATGCATACAACAGGACGAAGCTAGAGTGAGCGAGCCATAGAAATGGAGTGAGGAGGTGCTGTTAAGGAAAACATCCCCCCTCATTGGCGTTGGGGGAATATGAGCGAGGAGAAATCCGAACGGGGATAGCCCCTTGTAATAAAGAGACAAGGAGGAAAATTAGATCATTAAAATACAATCAGTTAGGTTAAAAAGGCATACAACAACGTACTAATGCCCTTATGAGCATTAGAAAAGAAACAAAGCAAGAGTTAGGTAACAATTGATTAAACTGAATATCTTGTACCAAGGTCATAATAAAGAGCCATATCTTACATATCTGCAAGTCCAAATAAAGATAGCCTCAAATTAAAGAAGATCCAAACTTAAACTTAACATAAAACAAGAATAGGAGGAAGATATATATATATATATATATATATATATATAAACGTAAAACTGCTAATACTTCTAAAAGATCTAGGAGTGGGTATTACCAAGTTCTGGGTAGAAGACAGACCAGAGCTGGACTGGAACATGGAACAAGCCAAGGTCGTGGGCAGGCAGATCAGGATCGGAGTCGTAAACAAGCCAAGGTCGTGGGCAGGCAGATCAGGATCAGAGTCGTAAACAGGCCGAGGTCATCAGGAGAACAGGAGAGTAGTCAGGATCAAGCCGGGTCGGTACACAGGAATGGATGACTGGAACTCAGGAACAAGCAGGAGAAATGACCAACTGGCAATGAAGGTCAGGGCTCGCCAGTATTTAAAGGGCCCTGCGCATGCGCAAAAGCGAGCGCATTTTTGCGCATCTGCAATCGCACATGCGCACAAATACATTGGCTCAAATGATGCACAAATGCACGTGCATATTCGCGCGCTTACTGGCCCTACTATTTCTATTGCGGAAATGCGAGCGCCCTCTGCTGGGAAATCATAGGAACAGTCCTGGTTGTATGACACCCTTGTCAGGTCTGGAGTTCCTCCACAGCCTTATGTCCCCTGCATTATGCTGCTCCACCAGCAGATGGCTCTGTCCTGCTGTGGTGTGTTAATCAGCCAGCACCTGTGGGGCTTCCTGGCCTATATAAGCTGGTCAGCACATGGGCTCAGCGGACCAGCATTACTCTGCCGTCTGAAACCTGAACTCTGGACCCAGAGCCTTTGAACCTGAACCCTGGAACTCTGCACCCAGGACGTCTGCCATAGTTATAGTTATAGCCATAGTCACAGTCATAGTCAAAGCCTTAGTCACTGCCTCAGCTTTTGTTGGACTTTGGACTCCCAGCACGTATGTTTTCTGACTTCACAGCAATCTGAGTGTGTTTCTTGATTCCTGGTTTTCTTTGTGCATATATGTAAATAGCGGCTTGGTTGATGTGTATGCACTATTTGTTGTTATAAAACACTGTTTGCCACATATCCGCCTCTGTCTCTCAGTCTAATTCTGGTCATTACTACTATTGGGATTTCTCAGATGAGAAATCCATGACATCCCTAGCTTCAATGACTGATGGCAAAGCATGCAAATGACCCGTGTCTTCCTCCACCTCGGCCCACTCTTGTGGCATTATCAGCGCTGACCATATTGATGGCATATTAAAAGCAAAGCAGCATGGGACAAATGTGCCTCATGGAGGCCCACTCATTTGTGGTGAAGTGCTGTTGGTCTGCACTTCGATTCAGCAGGGCACTTTGGAGGCCCAAACTCCACTACTGAGCACATGTGCCAGCCAACGGATGTGTCTCAACCCAGCTCGGCCCAAGGCTGCTACAAGGTTCAGCACCATTGTCGCACACCACCTTGCTGGCTTTCAGGTTCAGCATCAGCAACCACTCATCTATCTGCTCCTGGCTCCCATGACTGGATGAGGAGGCAGGAAAGAAGAAAGCAGAGCAGGAGACAACGAGTGGAGGCATAACAATAATACTAACAATCACCTCAACATCACCTCTCGGATTGTCTTCCACCCATTCCTACCTGCTACCCTCCTTCTCAGACTTTACATTGCAGAAAGCCGAGGCAGTTGGCACAGGGTTCATCCTCATCGTAGACATCCTGCGATGGACTGATGTCCACATCATCATGCTCCAACCAAAGTTGTTGGGCATCTGGGAACCCCTATGTCTACAACTGGGCCAAGAGCAGGTGGATTTCCCATGTAATCCCAGACAGAAGTGTCATCATAGAGCATTAGTGACTGCCCCTTGACTTGTGGCTTGTGGGGGTGAGGTGGAGGCTTCTGCACAAGTGCAGTGGCTTGAAGAAAAAAAAGGGGGTTGGAAAAATAAAGAAAAAAATATAAAAATAATACTACATCACACTGAATACAATAGCACTTTATACATAAACTATATAAATACCTATATAAATACCCTGGTGAAATGGGAATGAAGCACTGTGTGCCATATAATCTATTGATGGCTCAACTCAGTCTGGCGTCAGCATTCTGGCAGCGGTATTAGGGTCTACAAGAATACACTCTAAAGCCTGGTTCCTGCTGGCACCGGAGGAAGGTGTAACAAGCACAGATGTAACACGTACTCTCCCTCCAGCACCAGCTCCATCACCAGCAGAACAGCCACGCCCCTGCCCCTATTTTGCTGATTTCTTCATTTTTGAAAAGAGTGGCTTTCCTAGAACGGAAAGTATTTGCACAGTACCCAGTCCAAGGGCAGATAGCATTACCCATCTACCCTTGCAGTAGGCAGAGCAATGCAAATCATCTCTTTACATCTCTGTGCCATCCAAGGCCCTTAGAACCACTAAGGATGCAATGCCAAGGATTAGCTTTAAATTTTATACAGCCAGACACATCCAACTAGTGGACACATGTTTCAAGCTTTAGGCTCTCATCAGCACTAGGGCAGATGCCTCTTGCTGTATAGGGGGTGAGACTTGGTGAGTACCAAAACAAGGATGTAAGGATGCAATGCCAAGGATTAGCTTTAAATTTTTTCGGTTCTAAGGCCCTTGGATGGCACAGAGACGATTTGCATAGCTCACCAAGTCTCTTTAGTCCTGGCTATGTTTTCATTTTTGAAGTAACTGACAGTGGCCTGTGCCCCTCAGTATATCAGCCACCTGTCCCTGGAAGTGGCCTGTAAAGAACAATTAGCATATGTTTTTTCCCCCTCAGTATATGAGCAGCCTGTCCCTGTAAGTGGTCTGAACTTTAGCAACAAGTTTGGCCAAACTCGGTGAACCCGGACTTCAATGGCTTCGCCAATCCCTACTCATAGCTATCTCCTCTGGCAGTACCATTGTCTCATAGTTCTTACAGTAAACAATCCTCTCCTATGTTGCCAATGGCTATATACTTGGGCTATATTTACAGTCCTGGGTATAAACAGACCATGGGACAGATCATCCCTGGCCTTAATACATCTATACTGGAAGCCTCGTGGAAGCGTCAGCGCCACTTTTCTGGTCTCAGAGGCACTCAGCGTCTGATTTAACAACTAAAAAAGATCTCATAGGCAGAACTGGATTGAAGTCTTTAAAGAGGACCAACACCCAGGATTTTGACTATCCTGGGTTTTGGTCCACTTCGGTGGGGCACCCCGATCGGGGGTGCCCCGCTGTCTGAAACCCCCCAGAAAGCCCCAAAAAACTCACCTCTCCCCGCTCCCACGTGACCGCGGCAGCCAATCACAGCGCTCAGCTGGCTCTGAGCGCTGGAGGCCGCGTCTCGCGCTTCCCTCTAACAGGGAGCGTGCCTGCACCGGCCATTCACAAATGGCCGGCGCGGGTGCGCGCCCTGCTAGAGGGAAGCGCGAGACGCGGCCGCGGCTCACGCATGCGCCGATGGAACGGGGCTGAGGTAAGGATTGTGGGCCTCCTGGGGGGTTCCTCCCCGCGGGACATCCCGATTTCGGATGCCCCGCGGGGAGGGATCTGATCGGTCCGGGAATCTTATAGATTTCCGGGCCGATCCCCCCTGGGTGTTGGTCCACTTTAATGCTTATAATTAATATTAAACACATTTATTTTTACAGAACCCTTAATTCAGGGTTGTTTCTCTGTTTACTCTCCTGTTTATAACAGGTATATTGGGTTTATAGTCCCTTGTTTGTAGCAAGTGCTGTTTGTAGCAAGAATGTTGGGCTTGTGATCCCTCTTTTGTAGCAAGTAAAATAGGTTTGCATGTAATCCCTCGTTTGTAGCAAGTGAGGTAGATTTGCATACGCGTTTTGCTCTAACGGCTTCTTCAGTGCGTTTAGGTCTGCATGAAGATTATATAGGGATGAGTAATCGATGCCCAGTGAAGGTATATGTTTTTTTGTGATATAATTTTTGTTTTATGTTACTCATTATATCCAGAACTCCAGTTCAGAAGCGCCTTGCCCAAAACTACTCGGTACCTCCCAGACCAAAGAACACCCCCCCTTCCCCCCCCCCACAAAACATACCCTGAAAAATGAGTCAGCATTGGGAAGCACTTTATTTATAAGGGTTAATCAGGGGATGCAATGTGCTGGGTTATGAAAGATGCCACCCCTGACAGCCAGCATGGGGCAAGGAAGAAACAGCCTAATTTAACCCTATACATGGAATGTGCACCCTCAAGAGAAAATCTGTCCTCACAGCCTGATGAAAAAACACATAATGCATGTTTTTTTCTTTTGTGAGGGATAGACCATTTTTGGTATGCTGACTTGAATCTTTGTTTATCGATTTGGATCTTTGAATTATTGTATATTTGTCCATATGTGTTGCTTTACTGGTTTTGGTAATCTTGAGTGCTCAAAGAGTGTGTTAATTACTTGATATGTTAATTTATAGGTGGTTGCTTAGATCGACTATTTATCAAGAGTTTATGATATAATTTCTATATATTAATATATACTGCCTATTGTATGAGAATCAGGGTATATTTTGTATTAGACACCTACCCTTTCTCCCCCTTTCCCTCACTGTTTGAATTATTGTGCAATAAATATTTGATTGTTAATTGCTGTGCTCCCTGGATAAATGAGCACTATCATGAAATAATGTAATATTAAAAATCCAAAAACATTGGATAATGAGAGGGGGGTCACTTATACCCCTGAACTGAATAAAATCCTGCCAAGCTTGTGGTTTATTCTCTCCTTGTAGGAATAAATCCGGGGGGGGGGGGACGGGTTTATTGTATCAAGGGTGACAGAACCATGAAACTTGTACACTCCTGTGCTCCGAGCCCCCTTGTTCTATTTACCAACACACAGTGACGTTTTCTGCAGAAGAAATGCAGAGTAGTTTCAAAGTGGTGAGCAGAGGCTCGTCTTAGCATGAAGAGGCTCTCAGCATTTTAATAAAGTCACTTTCTTAAAGTCGGTGGTAGCACAGAAACAAAGCATATAATTTTTTTTGCTGGAGAGATCTGAAAAGTGACTTAAGATGTGTGTCCTCAATTCTCTGAATTGAGAAAACCAGTAGGATCCCTAGAAAAGTACTATATTCCAACCCAAGCTTACCAGACATTCATAAGGGCATTCTCGAAAACCTAGTACCACTAGTACTAGTACTAGTACTCACTCAGGAGTGTTAATAAGGGCATTCTCGAAAACCTAGTACCACTAGTACTAGTACTCACTCAGGAGTGTTAATAAGGGCATTCTCAAAAACCTAGTACACCCCCTCAAGTGTCCCTAGGTTATGCAAGAATTTGCATAAATAAAATAAGCTTATGACAAATCATATTACTTAACCCACTACCACGGGTTAATGCAACTCTTGATGTGCATTGGTTGTG
This sequence comes from Gastrophryne carolinensis, assembly GCA_027917425.1. Lineage (NCBI taxonomy): Eukaryota > Metazoa > Chordata > Amphibia > Anura > Microhylidae > Gastrophryne > Gastrophryne carolinensis. Next base: position 160,557,774 of record CM051234.1, read on the forward strand.
GTTTAGAACCTTGTTACCCCCCCCCCCCGAGAAATGCTGCCTCCTGTAAAGTAGACACAGCACTACTCCAGCTTGTTCCATATAGCTTGACCCCAGCGCTGCATATCACTCAGGAGTGTTAATACTACATTGGGGCCATACTATCGGTGGACTCCACTATTGCAGCTCCTACATGATATTTATCAGATTTACTCATATGATTCATGTATAGAAACTGGTCTCTGTTTCCGTCTTTAGTTGTTTAGTTGTATACAATGTACTTAAAACAACAAGAAACTGTATGATATGATCCATGACAGGGCCCCATTTAATGTCTTAATCAGGTCCTGGTCACATTTAGTTACGCCCATGATATAACTGGAGAACAGGTCAAGTTGGTAAGATTAGATTAGGCATAAATTGAGAATGACACTGATTTCAAAAATTACTGGTGCAATCACAAGCCCTTCATGGCTTTTAAAAGAAGGAATGTTTTTCATGATGAAGGGAAATCAGGAACAGAGATTATGTGCCTGGTCCTTATACTCACTTTCACATCCTCCATGGTGATATTACATATGGTCATTAGAAAGGAAATATGGAGAATAATAACATTCTGTTGATTGGGGCCGAAAAACCTTTCCCTGGCTCTTTGGGGAAACCCCTAAATATTTCTATACATTAGCTTAGTTTCATGTACAGGGTCTATTTTTACATTTTTTTATATCCTGAGGTTTACTTTCACTATTTTCCTTGCCGCAATTAAATAGCAATGTTTAACTGTTTAGACACATGTAGTATAGTATTTTGGCTTCACTAACGGAAACTTTGTTAATATTACAGCAGCCAGTGCTTGATTTATCCTTCTCTCTATATATGTATGCTATATATACTATACCCCACCAGAAAATACTTATCAGGGCAAGTTATGTACAAGCTATTAGTTGTGAAACAAAATGATTGCCAGACCACATTGTTTTCAGTTTCTGACCTCAGTGTATAATAACTAAAGACAAGCCATTTTTTAAAGCCTTTATCCAAATATATTTAAAGTGGACCCTAATGGACTCTATGGCTGATTGAATCCCCATCAGATTTCTGTGAGTGAAACCCCAGGGAATTGCTACTTTGGGGCTTGATGCCGCTGAACATGTGCGGGCATCCTCGTCGACTTGAATGGCTGTTGATGGGTGTGCACAGGGCAGAGAGCTGGGATGCTGCAGCAATGATGAGCATGTGGTGAGTGTACAGGCCAAGAATTCAGCCAGAGCTCAAGGAGAGTATATAGTGATTGTGACACAAATATATGGATTCTATTAGATTAGTTTTTTCTCTGCTTTTTATATATTATGTCATATATAGAGTGGGTCAAGTATTGAACACGTCAACAATTATATTCAAGTAAATACATTTCTAAAGCCGCTATTGACTTAACCAGATGTTGGCAACAACATATACAATCCACACATGTAAAGTTGCTCATGAATTAAGTTATATGAATTAATGAGAAATGACATGGGAAAAAAAGAAAGAGAGGTGCAAAAAGTAATGGAAAGTCATGACACCAGCTAAAATCTATCAGTAATTAGAAAGCAATCCTACCTCTCAGTGCAAATTAATATTAGTCTGCTCAACTGATAGCCTTACCAAGGTACCTCATAAGAGCATCTCATGATGGGTAAAACCAGTGAGCTCTCTCAAGACATTTGCAACCTTATTGTTGCTAAACATCCTGATACTATTGGCTACAGAAAGATGTCTAAACTACTGAAGGTTTCAGTGAGCATCATTTTGGTCACTGTGGATACTCTCAGATTGTGGCTAGGAGTACACTTATATTCCCTATTTTTCCTTTGCATATATACCACCTCCTGTATAATTGCCAAATATGGCCCATTCAGGGGGTCAAAAGAATGGAATGTATTAAGTGCACAGTAGAGCACAGTGTACATTGATTTCTGGAATACTTTTAGCACATTTGTTATTTTGTTCAAAGTACTTTATAGAAACAATTCCGAGAACTAGTGAAAAAAGTTGTGCTTGCCATGTTCTGTAGTAATACATGACGTAAAAACAGAGGAGGGTTTATTATAATTTATAGAAATATTTGCTCTAGATCTCTGGAATATAGAGATGCGCCTTCTGCTTCCTTTGGTTTGGAATGTGTTAGTCTAGCTTGTAAATATTTTATACTAATGATGAGTTAATAATCATGTTGTATTAATAAGATGCATATGCTTAGGATTGTACTATAATGTTTTTCAGGGCAAGAATGTGCATACTAGCTGGAAAAACCAGTTATAGATTATAATGGTGTGTTCTTTGTGTAGGCTTTCTTGTTGCCTGTTTGATATATTGTTTTATTGCACCAATTTCCTGTTTTCAGAATAGTCATGCTAATAAATTTGGATTTGCTCATTAAATTGCCTATGTGTACTCATTGGGGAATTTTACAAGATCACTGTGGTTCCAATGCAAGCAAAAAATTAAGACAAACGTAGATCTCTATAGCCCCAAAATATGATTTTTTTGTATATATATATATATATATATATATATATATATATATATATATATATATATATACAATTATATTAATAATAAGCTTCTCTTATTCTCATTATTTAGCCTGTTGGTGAAACATGAAATAGAATATTTTATAACTTTTTACTAATTTTAGATTCTAAGAAGTGTTCTCATGTAATTGGTATCTTCATATTGCTTGTAATTGCCAATTTAATATTTCAATATGTTTACGATCCTCCTCATTTCTCAATCCTTGTGCATAATTTATGACACTCAGTTGGTTACATTTATCAGCACCACCTTGAACAATTTTATTTCTCGATTAGACAGTCTCAAGGGCAGGTTTAGCAAACGATGAGCTATTTACTCTTTTTCACTTCTATACTGCAATAATTAGATTTTATCCTTGTACATACTGTAAAATAATATACAATACAGACTTGAATTATTTAGAGCACATCTTTCTTATTTCAATAACTTGCTTTAGAAAAGTGTGTATTGGCTAATTGTGGGCCAATGTTGGGGTGATGGGAGATCTGCATTTTGGCTTAGTCCGTACATCCAGGTGATTGGACACTTGATAAGTTGCTCTTTACTCAATGGGCTACATTGGTAGGGGCAGTCTCCAAGTAGAATAGACATGGGCTGTAGGTCACCATTTTTACCAGCCTGTTGTTGGATTGTTGTCCTCGAAGATAACTCTCCTCTCTGGGTTGAAGTGGACAATCAGATCACTCAAGATCAGTTAGGCATATTATGCAGCCTTGCTCTTTGTATGTGTGGGCTCTTGGGGTGATAGGTGGATGGGGTCCAGAATGAAGCACATTTGAAGGGACAAAACTTCACTGATGACTGACAGAACCTTACGAGAGGAAGCAGTAGAGATCCTAACAATAGCAACAGAGATCAAGAAAATGGCAGTGAAGACACATCAGCGGCAGTAAAAAAGGTGATTAGGACCCAGAAGATCCTTGTGGTGGCGACAGAGTCCTTTTCAGCAAAGTGGGTAGAGGAGAATGGTGGCAACAGTGAAGCCCCAGCCAATGGCAGTGGAGCAAAGGAGTAGGCGATGACCCAGATACCTGCAGCAGGAGTGGAGTCCCGAGCAGTGGCAGTGGCGGCCACAGAAGAGGAAAAAGCCGGGGGCGTGGCTAAAACAGGAAACCCACTGACAGCAGTAAAGACTCAGTAGAGGTCCTCCATGAACCAGGAGGTAGAGGTGTGTACCGAACTGCCATTCAATTTTAATTGAAAAATAGAAACATGGAAAGATGACTGCCCACTTGTGGCCTCTGCCTTTGCTGGAGGTTTGTTTAGTAAAGTAATATTTTCTGACATTGCTCTTGATCTATCCTCCAACAAACTTCACGTTATGTTCCTTAAAAACAATTCCCTGATAAACCTTATTTAAACGTCAAAGATTTCAACCATGCTTCTCTTCCCTTCTTTCTCCAAGTGATACTAATTAAGTGGTCGGGAAAGGAAAAAAACAAAAATAGGTTACTCACCTTTTTACCCCTGCAGCTGCTTCTAAAAACAGGTCCCCTGGCATGTATACTATCAGTGTTCCACTGGCGTCCCCCGCAGTTGTGGCTTAGCCCCTACATCAGTCACAACCAGCCTCCATTTACTGCAATAAAGGGGATGTGCAAGGACAGTGCCTGGCACAGACAGCCTCCATTTACTGCAAGGACAGTGCCTGGCACAGACAGCCTCCATTTACTGCAAGGACAGTGCCTGGCACAGACAGCCTCCATTTACTGCAAGGACAGTGCCTGGCACAGCCAGCCTCCATTTACTGCAATGAAGGGGACGTGCAAGGACAGTGCCTGGATCAACCAGCCTCCATTTACTGCAAGGACAGTGCCTGGCACAACCAGCCTCCATTTACTGCAAGGACAGTGCCTGGCACAACCAGCCTCCATTTACTGCAAGGACAGTGCCTGGCACAACCAGCCTCCATTTACTGCAAGGACAGTGCCTGGCACAGCCAGCCTCCATTTACTGCAAGGAAAGTGCCTGGCACAGCCAGCCTCCATTTACTGCAAGGACAGTGCCTGGCACAGCCAGCCTCCATTGCAGTAAATGGAGTTGGTTCTAGCTGTGTGCGGAAACACACTGGCACAACCAGCCTCCATTCACTGCAAGGACAGTGCCTGGCACAGCCAGCCTCCTTTTACTGCAAGGACAGTGCCTGGCACAGCCCGCCTCCATTTACTGCAAGGACAGTGCCTGGCACAGCCCGCCTCCATTTACTGCAAGGACAGTGCCTGGCACAACCAGCCTCCATTTACTGCAAGGACAGTGCCTGGCACAACCAGCCTCCATTCACTGCAAGGACAGTGCCTGGCACAGCCAGCCTCCGTTTACTGCAAGGACAGTGCCTGGCACAGCCCGCCTCCATTTACTGCAAGGACAGTGCCTGGCACAACCAGCCTCCATTTACTGCAAGGACAGTGCCTGGCACAACCAGCCTCCATTTACTGCAAGGACAGTGCCTGGCACAACCAGCCTCCATTCACTGCAAGGACAGTGCCTGGCACAGCCAGCCTCCTTTTACTGCAAGGACAGTGCCTGGCACAGCCAGCCTCCATTTACTGCAAGGACAGTGCCTGGCACAGCCAGCCTCCATTTACTGCAAGGACAGTGCCTGGCACAGCCAGGCTCCATTTAGTGCAAGAACAGTGCCTGGCACAGCCAGCCTCCATTTACTGCAAGGACAGTGCCTGGCACAACCAGCCTCCATTTACTGCAAGGACAGTGCCTGGCACAACCAGCCTCCATTCACTGCAAGGACAGTGCCTGGCACAGCCAGCCTCCATTTACTGCAAGGACAGTGCCTGGCACAGCCAGCCTCCATTTACTGCAAGGAAAGTGCCTGGCACAGCCAGGCTCCATTTAGTGCAAGGACAGTGCCTGGCACAGCCAGCCTCCATTTACTGCAAGGACAGTGCCTGGCACAGCCAGCCTCCATTTACTGCAAGGACAGTGCCTGGCACAGCCAGCCTCCATTAACTGCAAGGAAAGTGCCTGGCACAGCCAGCCTCCATTGCAGTAAATGGAGTTGGTTCTAGCTGTGTGCGGAAACACACTCAGATGTTGGTGGGAGAAACTGATGAGTTTCCAAGCAATGGACCAGGAGGCAGCAGCTGAGGGGGGAGAAAGGTTTTTTTTTTTTAATACTTATGGTCGCTTTAAAGAGGAACATTGGCCCTCTCTGCAGGCCCTGGAGTCTAAAAGACTCCAGGAATTCCCACTCTTTAGGGGAAACACAAGATTTGATGTCCCACTCTGCAAATCCCCATGTAACCTATTCCAGTCAGATGTCCCGTTTCTAAAGTACCTCCTGCCCTGCTACCCTCCCTTGGCAATGAGGCAGGTTACATTAAAAAAAAGTACCTAGTCTGGGATGCAGTGCATATTGTTGGGTAACGCCAAATGCCGCCATTTTTCATCCTGCCGCACAGAGCACTTTCACGGCTTATGCTGGGCCCCACACAGTCGCTTTAATGGCCTGGCGGAGTCGAACAGGGGTGGAGCTGGAATTGCCCAGCGATTAACTCTGCATGCTGATGAGGTAAGTTTTTTTTTAATGTAACCCCACACCTTGCCTTAGTGCCAGACTGTCCCTTTAACAATTTTCCAGCGAAAGTACATCCCCCAGCTAGAGGTGAGCGGGGGATGCGGCTGGCTCCATTCAGCTTGCTAGCCACTGTGGCAAAACAACGTCTAGGAGGGCTGAACAGAACCAAGCGCGCTAACTGGCTGTTCGGCCCTTGCTTGTGGCGTGAGAAGGCCGGAAAGGGGCATTTTCTTGGAGATCAGTGGGGATAAACATGGTGGGACAAACTGGGATACCTTGCATAAAAATACAATTTTGTGAATACTCCCCTTGTAAAATGGGTATTATAAGTATGTCACACACCCCGCTTCAAGATATTCATAACGTGTGGGTATATACTGACCTGAAGAGGCGATCTGCAGAGATGATTGGAGGAAAGAAAACCCCTCCCAGTCCACAAACACCTGGGACCTCCCACTCATTACCCAGTATAAAGAAAGCAGTAAGGTAAGGGACCAGGAAGAGCTAAATATAAGTCATAACAACGCAAAGTTCACAAAATGAAGGATCCAGAATACAAAAGGGCGGGTTGAAGCGGGGTGTGTGACATACTTATAATACCCATTTTACAAGGTGAGTATTCACAAAATGGTATTATTCTAAGTATGTCACACACCCCGCTTCAAGATATTCATAACGTGTGGGACATCCAATAGCAGTGTCCATAAAGGGTGGGGATCCAAAACAAGGCATAAAGCACAACTTAAACTACTGCAGCCTGAAGAACTTTGCGGCCAAAAACAGCATCCCCTGAGGCCCGAACATCAACTTTGTAAAACTTTGAGAAAATGTGAACAGAAGACCAGGTAGCAGCCTTGCAAACTTGCTCAACCGAGGCCTGGTGCTGGAAAACCCAGGAAGCCCCAACCGCACGAGTAGAATGAGCTGTAACGCGAAAAGGAGGATCTCTCCCCTTAGCAGAATAGGCCCCGACAATGGCCTGACGAATCCACCTGCTGATGGTAGACTTTGTAGGTGCTAGACCTTTCTTGGGCCCAAATGGCACCACGAAAAAAGCATCAGTCTTGCGAAAGGCAGAAGTTACCACCAAATAGTACTTCACAACACGAACCACGTCCAAAGAATGTAGGGCCCTCTCCTTGTCATTGCTGGGATTAGGACACAGAGAGGGCAGAACAATATCCTGATTTAAATGAAAGGACGAAACCACCTTAGGAAGGAAGTCCGTCTTAAAACGGAAAACCACTTTGTCCTGATGTCTTTCAAAATACGGAGCATGAATCGATAGAGCTGCCAACTCAGAAACACGTCTAACAGAAGTAATAGCTACCAAAAAGGCTACCTTCTGTGTAAGGGAAGACAAAGGAATATCATGCAAGGGCTCAAAGGGGGGACCCTGGAGAGCAGAAAGAACCAGATTCAAATCCCAAACTGGAATGATAGGCTTCCTAGGAGGCCGCACGTGTGTAACCCCCTGGAAAAAAGTCTTAACCAAAGGATGAAGTGCAAAAGACTTTTGGAAAAACACCGCCAGGGCAGACACCTGTCCCTTTAGAGTACTGAGCTGGAGCCCCAGGTCCAGACCATGTTGCAAAAACTCCAAAATTCTAGAAATAGAGAATTCCCTGCAAGGGAATGACCTAGATTCACACCAGTCAATATAAGACCTCCAAGTCCTATAATACACAGACGATGAGGACCGTTTCCAAGCACTAATAAGAGTCCGAATCACAGCATCCGAAAGACCTTCCTCCTTCAAGATGGAGGTTTCAGCAGCCACGCCGTCAAAGCCAGCGTTGGTAAATTGGGGTAACGAAGAAGACCCTGTGTAAGTAGATCTGGCAGCAGGGGCAGAACGAACTGATCTTCTGCCAACCTTACCACGTCTGCGAACCAGACCTGTCTTGGCCACCTTGGAGCCACCAGGATTGCTGGTGCTCTCTCCAGAACAAGCTTGCGCACTACTCTGGCCACCATGGGAAACGGAGGGAACAGGTACAGAAACCCCATATCCCTCCAGTTCAGAGACATGGCATCCGTAGCGAGAGCCAGAGGGTCCTTTGCCAGAGACACAAATGCCGGAAGTTTGTGGTTGTGACGGGAGGCAAATTGGTCCACCGCCGGAGATCCCCATCTGCGACAAATTGAGTGAAAGACCTTGGGATTGAGAGACCATTCCCCCTTGCGGACTGACGTTCTGCTCAGAGAGTCCGCCTCCATGTTCTCCACTCCCGGGATGTAAACTGCCGAGATGCACGGGACATGGCTCTCCGCCCAGTCCAGAATCAGGGACACTTCCTTGAGTGATTGATGTAGGCCACCGCCGTCCGATTGTCCGACCTGACCTGGACCGGCAAGCCTCGCAGTGATGAGTCAAATGACAAAGAACCAACCTGATGGCCCTTAATTCCAGAATATTGATATGCTCGTGAGCTTCCAGGGGACCCCACAAACCCTGAACTTGTAGATCCTTCCAAAAAAACCCCCATCCTGAGAGGCTGGCATCCGAAGTGACTATCTTCCACTGAGGAGTCAGAAAGGATCTGCCCCTCAGCAGGTTGGTTGATTTCATCCACCACCGAAGCGAACGGCGAACTCGGGGGGACATTTGAAAGAATTGATCCAGTGACTGAGGAGACCTGTTCCAGACCGACAACAGATGGAGCTGTAGTGTCCTTGTGTGAAACTGAGCAAAGGGGACTGCCTCGAAGGAGGCCACCATCAAACCCACCAGTCTCATCCCTAGTCGGATGGACGGACGAGGAATAGACATGAGTGACCGAACCAACTCCTGAATCAGAAGAACCTTGGACTGAGGAAGAAACACTCTGGCCTGATCTGTATCCAGAGACATTCCCAGAAAGGATACTGTCCTGGAAGGGTGGAGTGAGGACTTGGGGTAGTTGATCACCCAGCCGAACCTCTCCAGAGTGGATATCACCGTCCTGGTGTCCAACTCTGCCTGGCTGAATGACGGTGCCATGATGAGAAGGTCGTCCAGATACGGCACTATGCAAATCCCCTGCGCTCTGAGGAGAGCCATCACCCCAGCAAGCACATTGGTGAAAACTCTTGGAGCTGTGGTGAGACCGAAAGGAAGAGCCGCAAACTGAAAGTGTCGATCCTCCACCACGAACCTCAGAAACCTCTGGTGCGCAGGAAAAATGGGAACATGGAGGTAAGCATCCTGGATGTCTATGGACGTCATGAAGTCCCCTTGACGAAGAGATTGAATAGCCGAACGCAACGTTTCCATGCAAAATTTTCGCAGCCTTACAAACCTGTTGAGAATCTTTAGGTCCAGAATGGGCCGGACGGAGCCATCCTTCTTGGGGACCGTGAACAGATTTGAATAAAAACCCCGACCCCTTTCTAAAGGGGGTACTGGGCAAATGACTGCCATTTCCAGAAGACTTGATACCGCCGCCCGGAGCTGCTGCGCAGCCGGTGAATCCGGGGACACCCGAGTCCTGAAGAAACGCGTGGGGGGGCGGGACTCGAACTCCAGCTTGTAGCCGGAAGACACCACTTCCCGGATCCATTTGTCCGAAACCTCCTGATTCCAGACCTGGGAGAAGTGTTGCAGACGTCCCCCCACCCGCACGGGTGAGGGCGCCCCCTCATTGTTGAGCGGGCTTGGCCGCGGGTTTGGGTTTTGAGCCCCAACTGTATCCTGAACAGGCACGTCCTCTGCCCCTATTCCAGGAATCTCCTCTTGTAGAAGGGAAAGCAAAACCTCTTCCCGATCTAGATCCCCTAAATGAAGGGGTGAAGGAAGCCGCTCCTCGAAAGGGGCGTCGTTGCTTCTTGCGTTGAGGTAGCCTTCCGCCCTTGGCCACAGCGTCCAATTTGTCTCCAAAGAGTCGTAACCCAACAAAGGGAAGAGCCGTCAGTGACTTCTTTGACCCAAAATCAGCCGCCCACTGGCGTAACCAAATTGAACGCCTGATAGTAACCATTAGAGCAGAGGCTCTACAACTCATCATCAAAGAATCATCCAAAGCGGCTACTATGAAGGACAAAAATACCTCACATTGTTTTAGATCACGAAATTCATCACTGTCCGGATTCAAACCGGAGGAGGATAACAAATTCCTGACCACCTTTCTGGTAGCCACCGCCAACAGCGATGAGGCACATACAGGCCGTATGGCTGCCCCAATACTGGCAAAACCATGACAAGCCATCTGGTCAATGCGTCTATCCTCACCGTCTTTAAGAGAGGAACAATCAGGGCTATTCAACACGGCTGAGTTGGATAACCCTAAAATTGGGGCGTCCACTTCGGGGGGGGACGCCCAGCGCTTAACCGTATCCACTGGGAAAGGGTATCTTTTTTCCCAACTTTGAGGAATGCCCGGGAGCCGGGCAGGCCGATCCCATTCCTTAGAAATAATATTATCAAAATGCTTTTGATTAGGAAATTCCAAGCGCGGCCTGGATTCGTCATAAAACTCACCTTGCTGTTGAGGAACCTCCACCGGAGGCGAAATAGCCAGAACCTCAGAACATTAGGAGTGTCCAAGGAAATTCCTGACCTCCGATCGGAAACAGCGCCAACAATTTGCTGATCATCAGAAATATCTGATTCCTCACATAACTCCCCTTCTTCAAGAGGGGAAAAATCTGACCAATCCAGTCCATCCGCATCATCATCATATACAAAATGATTAACCGGCGATAAATGCTTCCTCTTAGCCGTTGCTTTCTTGGCAACCGCAGAAGAAATAAACTTTTCAATACTGGCCAATCTGGCACATACATCAGATTGCGACTGCCCCCCCGTAGCAACATCACACGGGGCACGGGTCAAGAAGGGAGGGGGAGAGGATGAGGCCGGCGGCACTGACCCAGAAGCCTGGGGTCCAGACTGCCGTGTAATAGTCTGCTGTGCACATGAAATACATAAGAAAAAATCATCCCCTGTTAGGGATACCCCACAGCCCATGCACTTGCGGGATTGTCCCGAAGGAAGCCCGGAATCCAGTGATGCCTCCATAAGGTGAACTTGAGTGAGTCGCTATGAGTGAGGGAATTACGCTATAAAGCAACCCGGGATGCCCTTAAGGTGTCCGAGTGGGAGGATTTGTAAAAATAATAGTAAAAATACCCAGGTACCCTAGGACCGGGAGAGGCCTAAAAACCCCTGAAGATTCAGCCTAAAAAACACAGAAAGACAGTATGAGTCTTAAATCCCTATATATATATTATATATATATACATATAATCAAATGTGCAAATAAAAAAATGGCCCGCAGGGCCACTCACGGAATCTGTATGTGACAGGAGCGGTGCGTCCTCTGCCTGAGGTAACTCAGAGCAGGGCAGGAGACTAAGGAGGGGGGCGTGGTCAGCGCGGACCGCGCGCCGCAAGGCTCCCCCCCCCCGTCGCACACGGGCACGAGGAACAAGTTCCTCAGGAGTGCCTGTGACTAGAGGGGGCGGGCCGCGGCGACGCGCCGCGAGTCCGGTCCCGCCCCCACAGCTAAACCGTGAGGGGAAGCTCCCCTCCATTGTGAACGCGCGCGCCTAATAAAGAAAACAGCCGGTAGCGGCCCGCAATGTATGCGGAGCCGCTCACCGCTCGAGACACGCTACAAACTGACAGAACATAAAGGGCGCGGGCCGCGCCCTCACACAGAAGGCCCGGCCCCGCGCCCACACAGAAGAGCGTGAGGGGAGAAACCTCCCCTCAGCTCTTCTGAGGTAAAAAACCAGCACCTCGGCGGCAATGGCGGCCGCGGTGCCTGGCAGGAAATAAAAGTGACAGGAAAGTGACAGAGAAAAGACAACATTAAACAATGCAACATAAATAGAAGGATTACTTCTATACGCCCCACGTCATGTAAAACACTGAAATCATAGGATAGTGCCCCCAAACAAGATAATAATGTGGGGATATGGCCAATTAGGGGAAAAATTATTGTCATGGACAGGGCATCCCAAACCGGGGTCACCAACCCGGTATAACCGCCTACCCTTTTAATAGGGTCTCGCGGCGGAGCATAGCTCCTGAGCACCTGTGGTGCTAATATACCCTCGCTCGGACAGCAGTCAAGACTGGGAGGCATTCAATATATATATAATATTCATATGGAAATAAATAGTCCGAACAGAAATAAAAAATATTGGCCGGGAGTAGGCCCGGCTACCTTAAAATCCCCCAGTGCAAGGAGGAGACATCATCTGCTGCTTGCTCGCCGTCTGCAGAGATGAAGACTGGGTAATGAGTGGGAGGTCCCAGGTATTTATGGACTGGGAGGGGCTTTCTTTCCTCCAATCATCTCTGCAGATCGCCTCTTCAGGTCAGTATATACCCACACGTTATGAATATCTTGAAGCGGGGTGTGTGACATACTTAGAATAAGAAACAACACCCGGTAGAGTAAAAACCCCAAGTCTTATTTAAAGTTTTTTCTAGTAAGTCCACTTTCAATGGCATTTATGAAAGTGTATTTTTGTGTGCCAAAGTCATATCCTCAAGGTGCTGAGCTGAGTCATTTATTTTAATACTTATTATTTTCAAAAATTTGAGATTTAAGGAAACTATTTTCTCTATCTGTAATCCTGTAATCTATTGCTATCGGCAACAAGGAGAGAAAAGTGAGCTCTGTACACACACAACACTGCTGGCCATGTGTAAATGTGCGTGAGCTCCCTTACCTCAGTGAGTGACAAGAAACACACTGCCGCTGCACACCAACGCAAATTGTCACTTTAAGATTTCGTAGCCAGAGTACGACCACACATGATTCTTTTCAAACTGTAAATAACTTTATTCCACACACGACAGTAAAAATTACTTTCACCAAACATCAAACAGGTTAAGTGTCTCTTGCACGTTTCCTCCAGGGAATGGACACGAAGCACAAGTATTATATATATATATATATATATATAACTTGTTTCAGGGCGCAGGCCACCCCACTATAATGTCACTATTAGGGGAGAGCTCACAAACTGACTTTGGCCTGCGATTCAGGGTCCCCCACAGCAGCTGGGCCCCACTTTCCACTCTGCACACTGTGGCATGTTCTCTGGGCTTGGGCCACCCAACTACAGGCAGGCTGATTCATTACTAGTGCCAGGTATCGGCAGATAAGCGCCTGTACAGCGGCACTAAGAGCGGCCGCTAGTGGTCGCTCTGATCGGCTGTGAGTCGCTATTACAGAGCGCCTCAGTCGCTGTAGTAATCTGGCCGGCATTGATGAATTTGATGTATGTCGGTCACTCTAACACCAGTACAGAGCTATATGGGAGCGAACGGTAGCGACTGCTCAGTGTGAGCGACACACACCATATTCATCAAGAAAAAAGACTCACATAGCGTCGGCGCTCAAAATTTGGTCAATGTAGCCCAGAGCGGCAGAAGCTGTGTGATTAAAGTCCGTTTTTGAACACATATCCACCAGTAACAAAGCGAAAACACATGGAATGACATTGTTATAATATTGTGACATAAACATTTTAATGCCAGACCAGTAATGACAATTCTGCATAAAAATATTGAAAATCAAAAAAGTTTTCAATAATGACTTTTAAAAGGGCAGGAGGGGTCACACAATGATTTCATTAAAAAAACAAAAAACAATACAAAACCCTGTTTAAATAGAAGAAAAGGAACGTCCATTGAAATGTATGGGAGAGAGACAGGTAGCGAGAGGTAATACCAGGTGCTCTGGAAGCCACAGCGGGATCCGCTGAGCCATCTGTGATGATGAATCGGTCGCTACGTGACGCTGTTAGAGGCGCTCACCAGAATCGGCTTCATAAATGTGGTATTGCATACAGCGCCCGGCGTTCACCAGACACTACCTGCCGCACTTCATTGATGAATAAACCTATTTCTATCACTAGTCTTTATCACCGGGGATCAACTCCTCCCCCCCCAGTCAGCCATCCAGGTTATGGGCCCGGATTTTACCTCAGGAAATGGTCATCTCAGGAGTTTCCTGGCAACAGGAGACTGGGGCCTCTCTTTCCTCTCCCCCGACTGGGGAGTCAGCTGACCTTTAGGAGTACAGAGGCAGTTTTGAGAAGATCACCAGGGGCACCTCCGGTTGTTAGGGCACGCTGGGGCCTACTTGGCTTGGCCTGGCGACAGCAGCTGCCCTCCTTGCTCTCCCTCAGGGCTTAGTTTCCTCCAGTGGCTTCTGTTGCCTCTCAAACCAGGAAGTTCCTGTCACTGAGCACATGGTGGCTTTTATACCTCTCACCCAGGCTAGTGGCCATTCTGTATATTACAGCAGCAGAGTTCTGTGTGCACAGGGCTCTCTTCTTGTAGATCTCGGTGTGTATTTGCCAATAGCAACAGTTGGAAGATAGTGAATTCCATAAAACACAAATTTGCTAACATTAGTTAGATGGACTAAATTACACTAGTTAAACTCCGCACATTAAGGACGTCCTTTTGGCACACAATAATGTACAATTTAAAAATACCATCGAAAGGAAATTTGTCCTCTAAAGTGGGGCAAGGACCAAAACCCAGGATATGGGTTTTGGTCCTTGCCCCCTGGGCACCCCAATTGGCGTGTCCGGTGTCTGAAACCCCCCAGATTGTCCAAACTTAACTCACCCTTCCCCGGTCCTACTGTGTATACGTGGTCTCTCTTCCAATCAGCGTGCTTGGATCCGCACCTGACCAATCGTGTAAGAGCTCGTCTAACACAAGCAAATCTGAGTGTGCTGGCAGCTGTATCCCCTACTATCTTCTAAAAGGCAGTGTGCACGCGCCGGCCGTTCACAAATATTCTGCCCTGCTAAAAGGATAGCGGGGATGCTGGACCGGGAAAGAAGGTGAGTTTCTGTGCGACCTGGGGGGGTTCACACAGCGGGGCATCCCAATCCTGGATGCCCCTGGGTTTTGGTCCACTTTAAGTCCTTCCACCATTTTTTGCCCCATTTAGAGACGTTCTATTTGAGCAATTTGTTTTTGTAGGTGAGGTCTCCAAAGCTGTACACTGGCCTCACCAGAGCTCTGTACAGCAGCATCACAACCTCCATCTTCCTACTGTTGATGCTTAAGTTATGCAGCCGAGCTTGTTTGCGCTACTGCCTGTCTACTCATCTTGAGGCCGTCAGAAATCAATGCCCCTAAATTCTCCTCTTGTGAACTCATGGCTAACACAGTACTACTCATATAATGCTTACTTCTCCCCATATGCATGGTTTTACATTTAGAAACACTGAAGTTTCCAATATTTGACCATTTATTTAGTAAATCCAAATCATTTTCACAAACAGTGTTGGACTGGTATGCTTGGGGCCCACCAGTAGAAGTGACTCTGGGGGCCCACCTAATTTAGTATTACTGGTTTACATTCAGGGCCCATGCACAGAAACATGATGCTAGACTCTGTTTGTGCACTTGGGATGCCACAAATAAGCTATAGATCGTTCAGTTAGGTGATGAAGGCCCTCATAGGGGCCCCTGGGACCGGGGGCCCACCGGGTTTTTTCCTGGTAACCCTGTGGGCCAGTCCACTGGCCTTACAAATGAATGTTAAAACGTTCAGATTGCACACCATTAACAACAGCTTTGGGATCTATCCTTCAGCCAGCTACATATCCACTGAACTATCCAGGGATTAAAGAGGAACAAAACCCACAAGCAGCTGGCTGGCTTTCCCCCTGTGACATCCCAAATCAGGATGCCTCACTGTGTTGTTTACCTTTCTCCGGTCCAGCGGTGCATGTGCGGACTCTTGTCCAGTGAGAGCTGTCTGCCACGACTATGTCATTTGGCAAAATGCTCTCATTATTTTCAATAGGGAGCATGCGCTGTGCATCCCCTGCATCCCCAGCGGTGTGAGAACGCCACCGGGGGTGCGGGGAATGCAGCAGCACGTACTCCCCATTGAAGTCAAAGAGCGACATTTGCTGAAGGATGTAAACACGGCAAACGGCTCTGATTGGCTGCGCGCCGGCTCATGCATCGTTGGAATGAGGAATGAGGTGAGCTGTATTAGGCATTCTGGGGGGGTTACACAAACCGGGGAAACCCAGTACGGGATGTCCTCGGGGAAAAGAACAAAACCCGGTCAAGTCAAATTCCCAGGTTTTGCTCCACTTTAAGTCCAATTTTTAAAAACTCAAATATGAGTTTTAATGTGGAACATGGTTCAATACAAGATAGGTTGGGTGGAATGAAAGGGCCTTTAAAGTTAATATAGTCTAGTACAGGGGTCCCCAACAGGTGGTACCTGTACCCCAACCTGATCTGCTGCCATCTGTACTTCACTCAAGTATTACAATAAATAAAAAAATGGTCCCATTTTTGTGTGATTCATTCACTTTAAATGGCTGTTTTGTGTGTTATGATTACGATTTTCAGGTGACCGACACTCATGCACTGCCCAGGTGGTACTTGATATAAATCAGAAAATAGAAAGTGTTTTTTAAAAAACAAAAATATTGGGAAAAAAATAGTCATTAACTACTAGACATTATATTAATGTGGTTGTTTTAGGTAAAAGCTATAAATAAAATGCAGTCCAGAACAAAATGTTTATCCTAGGAATAGGTTTTTGGAGTACTGAGCAGGGAACAGATTTGGATGCATCACTATTTTACTGTCATTCTGGCATTTTATTAACTTCCGAACAATAACATACCATCTGTTCGCTGGCACCTGGATGCGTAATAATAAAATAATAATAATCTGTTTAACAGAGCGCCATAGTGGATTCTATTCAATGTGCCAAGTGCAAAGCTGCTAGACACTGGAGAAGGGATTAACTGGGCTACAGCTCCCTCCAGTGGTCATGATATGAAATGAAGAAAAAGCCGTTTTAAAGTCAAGCAGCAGTTTCTAGCTGAATATTAATAAGTAAAAACAGGCATTCCTGAATATTTATAAAATAGTTTTTATTTTTATTTTCAAGTGCATTTAAAGACAATATAGAAAGCAACATTAACAAATCAACAAAACAAAAAAATACAACAAAAAAGAAAGTTATCTCACAATTACAAACCCCGTTTATACCCACCCATCTGCCGCCCCACCTTTCCATTCTGCAAGTTACATTTACAGCAACAAGTGATCAAGCTCCAATAGCCATATTGGCCAAACTTTGTATATCAAAATCTGAATGAATGCTTTGCCAAAATTTCCCCGATTTTCCTTTTGTTAGATTACACTTTTTTTTTTACTTTATAGTTTCCTTCAAAATTTTATAAATGTCATACTGCCTAAACTAATATTATACCTGCTGGAAAAACCTAGGGTGCTTCCTAAGCTTGCCATTTCAATCTACAGAGTTATATAAGACACCAGTGTTACTATCAACTTCCATTGTTCTGCCTACACCAATAGCTTACACAGTACAACAACTTACTAATATTGCCTTGACCTAGCAAACAGTCACCATACAGAGAACCTGGCTCTGACACTTTTAGGCCGGAACAATACCCGTGGGAGAAATCGTACCCTTCTCCTTGGTCTCCCTGAGAAATCCAGTGCTCTGAGTTTCCGGAAGAGTGCTGAAAGAGTGCTGGAACTCTCCGGGGGACCAAGGAGAAAGGTGAGATTTCTCCCATCCTGCGCTATTAATGTGCAGAGGGGCATCCGCATTTGGGATGCCCCCTGTGCTTGGAACAACACCCATTTTTGGAAAAAATAGGTATTCCAGTGTTCCAGTTTAAAGTGGACCAACACCCACGGGTGATCGGCCCGGGAATCTATAAGATTCCCGGGCCGATCACCCCCCACCCCGCGGGACATCCGAGATCGGGATGTCCCGCGGGGTGAAACCCCCCCAAACACCCCAAACTCCTTACCTTATCTTCGGCGGCGGCCGGCCGCCGCCGCCTCCCTCGCGCTCCTGTAGGCGTGCGCGTGCCCGCGCCGGCCGTCTGCGAATGGCCGGCGGGGGCGCGCGCGCGCCGAAAGGGACGCGAGGGAGGCGGCGGCGGCGGCCGCCGCTTAGACGTTCTTGTACGTCGGCGCTGGGAGCGGGGAGAGGTGAGTTTTTCGGGGGGTTAGGGGGGGTTTCACACAGCGGGGCACCCCGATCGGGGGTGCCCCACCGAAGTGGACCAAGACCCAGGATAGTCAAAATCCTGGGTGTTGGTCCACTTTAATAACCAGCAATGTCTAAATCTGGACCTGCTGCCTAGGTTGTACTAGCTCTAATAGAGAGTCCGACTAAAAGGTAATTTGTCATCAGATGGGCTTAGCTTGACATTTACTTTCTTCTACGTGAGCAACATCAGTCAGACTCCCTATTAGAAATATAAGGCTGTGCTTTCAGAAAAAGGAAACCTTGAATGGTGTGTTTTTCTGTGTGCGAGTTTTGGCCTATTTGGTCAAAGTTTCCAACCAGTGAAGGCATAGTTGTGTTTGTATGTCTTGTCCCACGTCCTTTTATGTCTTTTTTTATTTGTATTTCTTTTTTACATTTTTGATGCTTTTGGGCAATTTCTCCTTTCTTGATCTCGCTAAACATGTCTGTTTTGGTTTCTGTGTTACTACGGATGTAAAGTGTCTATTATGCTTGTAATTGAGCAAATACGCATAGCGGATGTCTGTTTCAGTGTGTTTAAATGTGCCTATGCTTAGAATCACATAAATATGGGTAATGTGCTGACCTCAATGGGTATAGTGCCTTCCCTGTACCTGCGCATCAGCCAATATTAAATGTGCTTTTGAATTTTGTGGCACAACTGCAGCGCATCCATTTTTCTTGGCATTGTTAAATGTGCTGCTTGGCCTCACACGCTGTTCTGGCCTACTTTGTCACTACTCATCTTACATGTGGCAAATTTAGGATTGGCTTAAGTTAGTTTTGGGTGGTATTTTGTTTTGGCGTGTCTGGTGTACTTTGTGTTCTTGTTGTTGCTTGTCCTGTTCATGCCTTTTTGCCTGTCATAGTTCACACTGGCTTATTGTGATTTTCTAAGCCGCAAAAAAAAAAAACACAACCAAAAGAACACACACACAACACACCAAAAGTACAAGATGCACACAAGTGTCAAGAAGCACAGAAACGATTAATGATTTGTACAATCAAAAAACAGGACATGTCAGTATAAGGTGCACAGGGAGCAGTGTAAGATGTGTGTGTACGAGAGATCATCTTACATGATTATTGGACTAAACAGTGTAAGGAATACTCAACAGTTTGTATGCCATGCTGGACTCCTTTCTAGTGGAGGTGTTTCTTAAACTCCCAAGAATGGTGCAACATAGCACGCGAAATGTTGGGTATTCTCTACTCCGTGTTCTCTCTTTAGGGTTATTTAAGAAATGGTAACACCAGGTAGTGCCACGTAGTGTCAGGTGAACGCTGGGCACTGTATGTGAAAACCACATTTAAGAAAGTCAATCTGGTCAGCGGTGGCTCAGTGTAAAGCACCGGCGCTCCAAGTTTAGCAGCGCCATGTAGTACTTGTCTCTCAGTAGGGCTCTTCCATACATTTCAATGGTGTTTTCTTTGGTTGTGTATATAGAGCATTTTGCTAAAGATTTTTTTTATTTTTGGTTCAAATTATTGTGTGACCTCTCCTGTCTAACAAATAAACACCTTTATTGGGTTTTTTAAAAAAAAGCTTTCAGTAAAGTCTTTGTCCGTTCGTATGTCAACGAGAATGTCATTTTCCAGCTTTCGACATTCGTTTATGTTACTCATGTTACAATGTAGGCTTTCGTTTTTGCCCTTTTTCCATCGTCTCCTCCCACGAATCATTTACGTTTGCCATTAGATTCTGTTTTCCTTTTACAAGAAATAATCGCCCAGATGAAAATCCTTAAGACCTTACGCCTGCGCACTACAAACTTAAATCATTAATGTGCTCGCCTACATATTTGGTTCACTAAATTTTCCTACAATGCTTAGCTAAATCACTTCGCAGCCTCATTCTTCTTGCATCTCTCACCCCTAAAACTTACCTAAATCACTTCGCGGTCTCATCCTTCTTGCATTTCCCACCCCTAAAACTTACCTAAATTACTTCGCGGTCAGTATATTCTTGCATTTCCCAACCCTAAAACTTACCTAAATCTCTTCGCGGTCAGTATATTCTTGCATTTTCCACCCCTAAAACTTACTTAAATCACTTCGCGGTCTCATTCTTCTTGCATTTCCCACCCCTAAAACTTACCTAAATCACTTCGCAGTCTCATTTTTCTTGCATTTCCCACCCCTAAAACTAACCAACGCAAGGACCCTGGCACTCATTTGTGCCACTCTGGCACGTGTGGTCCCTGTATAAAAAAGAAAAGTACATTATTTGTTGGCAAATACATGTTTATCAGCTGTGGATGGAATATTTATTAGGTTGCAAGCTAACTCATGAGGCCATATGTAATTATGCTAAGGAATTAATCAAAGGAAGAGGGCATATGTTATTATGCTAAGGAATTAATCAAAGGAAGAGGGTATATGTAATTATGGTAAGGAATTAATCAAAGGAAGAGGGCATATGTAATTATGGTAAGGAATTAATAAAAGGAAAAGGGCATACGTCATTATGCTAAGGAAATAAGCAAAGGAAGAGGGCATATGTCATTATGCTAAGGAATTAATCAAAGGAAGAGGGCATATGTAATTATGGTAAGGAATTAATCAAAGGAAGAGGGCATATGTAATTATGCTAAGGAATTAAGCAAAGGAAGAGGGCATATGCAATTATGCTAAGGAATTAATCAAAGGAAGAGGGCATATGTAATTATGGTAAGGAATTCATCAAAGGAAGAGGGCATATGTAATTATGCTAAGGAATTCATCAAAGGAAGAGGGCATATGTCATTATGCTAAGGAATTAAGCAAAGGAAGAGGGCATATGTAATTATGGTAAGGAATTAATCAAAGGAAGAGGGCATGTGTCATTATGCTAAGGAATTAAGCAAAGGAAGAAGGCATATGTAATTATGCTAAGGAATTAATCAAAGGAATAGTGCATATGTAATTATGGTAAGGAATTTATCAAAGGAAGAGGGCATATGTCATTATGGTAAGGAATTAAGCAAAGGAAGAGGGCATATGTAATTATGGTAAGGAATTAATCAAAGGAAGAGGGCATATGTGATTATGCTAAAGAATTTAGCAAAGGAAGAGGGCATATGTAATTATGCTAAGGCATTAATCAAAGGAAGAGTGCATATGTAATTATGGTAAGGAATTTATCAAAGGAAGAGGGCATATGTCATTATGGTAAGGAATTAAGCAAAGGAAGAGGGCATATGTCATTATGCTAATGCCATTGACTATGGCTTTAGGTATCTTGGTGATCATATCAATTCCCACATAATGACATTACAACTAACTTCGTTGGTGGCCGTGGTCTGCTTCGGGGACCACCCTCCGTTCTGGGACCTGCCACTGCTGGGAAGTTGAGACTGTAGAGAAATGTCAAATAGGGTCACTTCTAATGTCTGAGTCAACAGTAAGCAAATTACAATTTGAATGTGTGTGTGACATCACCCACCTTCTCCATGTGCCTCCTGGGCATGATCTGCTGCAGTCCCTGCTCCAGATCCTTTACCCACTACAGAATCATCTAGAAAAAGAAATTAATGGAATCAGCTTTTGTTTAAATAGCATGTATGTGTGTGCGGTTACATTAAGAGTCACATACCAGAGGCTAATGGCTCAGTCGCTTGGGCCGACTCACTGCCCACGCCGCGACGCCCCTCCTCTGTATAAAGATCCAGTGGCTGGTCGGAGGACGCTACAGAGGAGGGGTAGGAACGTCGCCCTGGAGATCCACCACATTCACTTTCACTTCATGCAGCACTAGTCGGCCTGTGCGCCTCCAGGTGTGTCGGATTCGGTACTCCATTTCCAACACTAGAAAAGCAAAGCATTTATAAATAAAGGCCTACCTTCGGTATTGGTTACATCTAGCATGCAATCGCTATGTACTTACCTGGGAAATGGAGCCCGAAAAATAGCTGCACCCGGGGCATGTGTAGTCGCTTCAGGTCCGACCAATGCTGCATGATCTGTGTATGGGTGAAGGTGGTGTCCGTTTCCTGCTGGATCCAGGGCGACGTTCCTCTTCTCAAACGAGTTGGGCAGGTAGTCGTACCTGCGCTGAAGCATCAAATATGTGTCACAAATCGATCAGTTGACTAAATGACATTCCCAAACACATTTCTAGCCTCAAACTATCCTTCTAGATGGAAGTGACTTGGTTCGCACATGTGCACACTTACTCCTGTTTTGCACAGTGTTTTACAAACTTTTAAACCAAACTTTGTCTTCCTGAGCTTCCTTAAGGCCTAGGCATGCATTTAGATGGCAAATCAAAGTCCTTACAATACACTTACAAACATAATCAGCTCTTGTTGTTGGCAGGTGAAGATCGTGGGCTACATCTTTCTTCTTGTCCGCAGCAGATAAGTAATGCCCCAGCGGTTTCCAGGTTCCGCACGGCCGGACGAACGGCCAGACGCACGCATACGCGTAAGCGTCATACCCAGGCATTAGTATTTAAAGGGTCCTGGACACACAGCACATTCTCTTTTAGATTTTCAACATGCCAGCTAAAAAAGCCCTCGCTAAGGCCACACCAGCCAAGTAGGCCCCCAGCAAAAGGCCTCAGCGGCCTTTGGAGCCTTCTTCCTCACGTCCGACCACTCAGTCACAACTAGCTACTCCCAAGGTGCGGGAAACGCGCAGCCAAAGTGGCCAACCCAAGGCAACATTTCCCACCAAGGCCGCAAAACCCAAACCAACCACCAAAGCCAAGGAGGGAGCAGCTAAGAAGAAACCAAAAACAGCAAAGCAGGCAGGTATGCTGGCAAGAAAGGCCACTAAGAAGCAGAGGGTGAGAAGCCCCAGCCCCCAAAGAACACCCTCCCCTCCTCCCTGGCCTAGCACTTCCCTTCATAAACCATGCTCCACTGGCAAAGCCAGTAAGAGCCAGCGCGGCAGAAGCCCCAGCCCAGCCAGCACCACGTGGCAAAAGCTCCCATGGGCATCGAAGCACTAGTGGCAATGCCACAAAGAGCCACAGGCCCAGAAGCCCCAGCTGAGCCAGCTCTGCCTCTCCAGCTCCACGTGGGGGAAGCTCCCATGGGCATAGAAGCACTAGTGGCAAGGCCACCAAGAGCCACAGGCCCAGAAGCCCCAGCCCAGCCAGCTCTGCCTCTCCTGAGCCACGTGCCAGTACCTCCCATGGGCATCGAAGCACAAGTGGCAAGGGCACAAAGAGGCACAGGGCCAGAAGCCCCACACCCCCAAGCACACCCTCTCCTCCTCAGCCACATTTGCCACCAGCACAGGTGGCAACCAACGATCCATATGCCACATCCACGCCTGGAAGTTCGGTGGCCACTCAGGCAAGGACCCCTAGTCCGATTGCAAGTCCAGTCCATTCGTTCTCAAGCCACGTGTCGCACATTTCAACACATACCTACACATGCCTACATACAGAGATGAGCCAGAACAGCAAGCAATAGGCCGAACATTGTGGTGAGGACAGTTGAGTGGCAGGTTTGGTGAGGCCCAAACTCTCGCATTGGCAAGTGGGCTCGGCTCACACTCCATTATGAAGAGCTATATGGGCGAAAATCAAATTCTACAAGCAAAATGAGACAGAAATCTTGGAGGAGCTCACCAGACAGGTCAATGCAGTGGGGCAGGAGCTTAAAGATGTGGAGCAGATACAGCGCAAAATAGCTGACCTGAAGTATGCAGCACTGAAGAAGCAGAATAAACGGCGCAATTACAGGTACATATTTGAGTTGTGCATTTGTCTGCTTGTTGTATTGATCACAATGCCCTAAATTTGATAACCTCTATTTTTCAGCTTACAAACTGGCGGAGGCTTCCCAACAAAATTACAGTATACACAAACTGAGGAGATGGTGCTGGTGTTAATACACCCCATCGCATTAGAGGGCCTCTCTGGCAGATGGGACACGGACATCCCTACCATTCCTGCAGGTTAGTAATGTTAGTGTCTATGTGAAATGTTTTAAAAGTGTGAAATGAGGCTCACAGGCATATATGAACACATGCCGCTAGGGAGTGGCTTTGAGGAGGTTACAGTTTTAGCTGGGTGTTTAACCCTTTTGTTGCCAAGCCCGTAACACCTACGTGCTGGCTTGGCTGGGCCTTAAGTGCCAAGCCCGTAGGTGTTACGTGCTTGACTTTCCCCGCTCCTAGTTTAAAAAATAAAAATAAAAAATACTCACCTGACCCCTTGTTGGATCCGGCCGGGTCTCCTCTTTAATTTGGTGCCATCCGATCCCTCGTGGGGGCTCGGATGGCTCCAGGAGAGCCCCGGAATAGGCCGCCCCCCCCCCCCGATTTGGCAGCAGAAGCTGCTAACTGTAAAAAAAAAAAAAAAAAAATGACATTCACTTACCTGCATGTGCGCTGGCTCCCGCTGTCCCTCCTCTTCACCTGGGGGGCCTCTGATCCCCCCCCAGGACTTACCGATCTTCAGGAGAGAGCCCGAGAGGCTCTCTCCCCTTTCATCCTCGATGGCGGCCGCCATCTTGCCGCTAAGGGGGCGGGGCTTATGACGTCATCCCGGCCCCGATCACCGGCTTCAGCCTTCTCAGCTTCTCAGATGCCGGTGATCGGTGCCCTGGAAGGAGGTGACAGGAGATCCTCTGATCTCCTGCCTCCCCCTCCTCTGGATGCCGATAACCGGCATCTGTCAGCACAGCCGCGAGGGACAAGAGCTTGCAATCGGAGGTAAGTACAGTAAAAAAATTTTTTTTTTTTTAATAAAATACTTTTTATTAACGTGTGGTGTTTTTTTTTAACAGTTAACCCTTTGTGAGCTGGTAAGGGGTCCATGAGACCCCTGTACCAGCTCACAAGGCTCTGGGTCTGGCAAGTCACCTGCGGGCTAGCGGGTGACTTGCCATTAACCCCCAGCCCCCCATTACCTGCCTCCCCAAAGGCCAGGGGGGGGGCAGAAGAGCCCAGGCCCACATAGGCTATGTGGGCTCGTAGGCTGCAGGGTGGGGGGGCCACAAAAGCTGGCCCCCCCACTCTGTGCCTACAAGCCCCCATAGCTGGTCCCGGGCTGGTTACTTTGGGTAAGGGGGACCCCACGTCATTTTATTTTTTGGATTTATAAGAGTCTTTAACTCTTAAAAATCCAAAAAAAAAATGCCCCCCCCCCCCCCCCCGGGAAGGGGAACCCTATGTCATTTTTTTTTTTTAACCCTTTGTGTTCTGTCATCCAGCAGCTATAAAAGGCTTCCAGCAGGTGAGCAGAAGCCAGTGATCGCCGAGGGACACAGTGCTCCAGGATGGATGGGAGGTAAGTATTAAAAAAAAAATAATAATAAAATAATTTTTTCTTTTTGCGTGTGTGTGTGTGTGTTTTTTTTTTTTTTTACATTTAACCCATTGTGAACTGGTAAGGGGTCCATGACCCCTATACCAGTTCACAAGGCTGGGGGAGGTGGCAAGTCACCTGTGACTAGCGGGTGACTTGCCATTAACCCCTGGCACCCCCATTACCTGCCTCCCCAAAGCCCAGGGGGGGGGGCAGAAGAGCCCGGGCCCACGGGCTATGCGGGCTTGTAGCCTGCAGGGCCAGGGGCCACAAAAGCTGGCCCCTGTGCCCTGTTTCCACAAGCCCTGCATAGCTGGTCCCGGGCTGGTTACCTTGGGTAAGGGGGACCCCATGTCAATTTTTGGGGGGGATTTTTAAGGGAGGGGGGACCCTATGTCATTTTTTTTCTCGATTTAACCCTTTGTAGTGTGGATGGTAGTTGTATTTTATTTGTAAATGTTATAGATTGCTTGTTTCAGTTAGGGGGGTCTCCTGGGCAGGAACGGGGGCTACCGATAAATATGTGGTACCGTTCTAATCGGTAGAAATGGGGCTTTCACATGCAATATGCTTTTCCTTAATAAAATACATTTTTTATTTAAAATAAAGGAGTCAATTTTCTAAAAATGTTTTTATTTATTTTTTTTTTACTTAATAATATTGTAAAAAACAAAATAAAATTTACAAACAAGACATTTCATGTTAAAGCCTAAACTCTGCTGCAAAAAAATATAAATATAATTTTCCTGAAAATTACTGCAAAAATGGCGCAAAACATGGGGCAAAATGGGGAAAAATGACCTGTCAACAGAGGGTGACAAAATCTCAAGTAGGCTGGCAATTAAAAGTGTTAATAGTACCTCTGCATGTTGGGTATTGTTCTGTTCGGGAGACCTTGTGCTTTCAGACGTAGCTTGTTTTTTCTGGTTTGCATATTTATATTTTAGGAAAAGGTGTTTTTTATTCAGCTTTTTTATACATTTTTTAGGGAAACCCTGCGCAACCAAAGAATTCTTTGAGGAATTAATTCCAGAAAGATGAGCCCACTACAACAAGCTGGGTACGCTTAGAAAGCTTAACATGTGTACTTTCAGTGAATATATGGTTGGGGATATTCCAAATGTAAAGGGTTGTTTTGGTTGAAAAATCGCAAGGTGCGCACTTTGTCTGCAGAGCTGAAATTTTCAAGTAAAATTACTGTTACGCACATGCTTTACTTTGGGGTGTTTGGCAACTCTTCCCTTGACAGAACCTATGCATGTTGGGTGTTGTTCTGTTCGGGGAATGTTGCTTTTTCAGATTAAACTTGTTTTTTCTTTTTGTATATAGTTTTTTTAGGAAAATGTGGCTTTGATTCTGCTTTTTTATCCTTTTTTTTGGGAAACTCTTTGCAACCAAAGAATACATTGAGGAATTACTTCCAGAAAACTATGGGCAGATCAACATGCCTGGTACACCTAGAAAGCTTGAGGTGTGTACTTCCAGAGAATATATAGTTTGTTGGGGGTATTTCAAATGTAAAGGGTTGTTTTTCTGGTAAAACTGCAAGGTGCGCATAGCTCATATCACAGTTGTATTTTTTCTGAAAATCCCCTAAAGCGCAATTTCAGTTTGGGGGAGTCTCCTGGGCAAGAAAGGGTGTCTACCTATACATATGTGGTATTGCTGTAACCGGGAGAAATTGGGATTTCACACGCAATAAGATTTTATTGGCAAACTTACATTTTTTATTACAAAAAAACACTACAAATTGTAAAAAAATATTTTTTTTCACATATTTCACCCAAAAATATTGAGAATACACCTAAAAAATACAAACAAGACATTTCATGTTAAAGCCCAGACTCTGCTGAAAAAAACAATATATAATTTTCCTGGGAAATCCCTGGAAATCCTTTCAAAAATGACAGTTGAACATGTGTAGCGCAAAATAGTGAAACATCGTCTGGCAACAGGGAGTGGAAAATGCTGCAGGTAGGCTGGCAGCGAAAGGGTTAATGTAAATTTTGGCAGCCCATACATGACCTTGGACAGTATTTATGGTCACTATTAAAGTCTTTATATTAGCAAAGCACTGCCTGTTATGTGAATCTAGTCAATCACAGACAACACTTCTGTGTCTTTATACCACTTGGGTTTTAGCTGTGCTTTGGTCTAAAATACTTGATCTGGGGTCAGGGAAAGGTCTACATAGGAAGAATGCCCACCAGCATATCCGAAGCCAAATGCTATTTGCAAGCTGAGGGTGGGCCCCTAATGGCCCTTTAGGGATGTGTTAAGCCTCATAACATGCAGTACATGCATGTTTGGACTATTTAAGGTGACCAATGTGTATGTACAGGGTGAGGCATACATATAACAGATACTGACATTCATAGTGAAGGACACCTTGTCACGCTGTTGGAGTTTGTATTCCTGCTTGGCCACATGTTTTTTAAAGCATATGTAGTAATCCAGATCATCAATGGATTTTTTGGTGTTTACGTGCCTTTTTATTTTAAACACAGCCCAGCATCAAGCCTCAGCAAGTGTGGAAGCCTCATCCAGTTTGACCACGCCATCAACTTCCATGCTGCCTAGGAGCCAGGAACAGATATATACGGTAAGTGGACTTTGATGAAACTGCTGATGCATGTGAATGCACATGACTAATTTGCATAACAAATATATTTAGGGCCCAAACTGAACCTTTTTTTGCACGTCCCAACAGACCCACACACTGATGGAGGAAATCCAGGAGATGGAGGAGGATGGCACCTTGATGGGACCTTCACTACAGCCCCCCTGGAACCTAATCTGCCACTGTCCCAACATGCTACTGCAACAAATCCTCTGCAGTAGAGGGAAGCTGGACGCATGCTGAGACTAAGCCTACAGTCCCCAGTGGTAGCTCTGCTGCAGAGGATTTGCCGAGCACATCTGTGACTCTTGCTCGCCCTAGAGGTCCAGCGTCTGCAGGCGCTCAAACCAAGGGAATTGGTAGACGTAGTCAGCAACGTCGACCAGTTTCCCAGGGGAGGCGCGTGCCGATCCTGGAGTCAGTGTGGCGCCATGACAGCCGTTTCTTTCGGCAGGTGACTCAAAAAAACACAGAGCAGCTTACTGCACAATTAGAGACATTAAATAATACATTCACCACCATGCTGACTGAATTTAGGATGAGCAACAGCCACATGGACACCTTAAATAATAATTTCACAGCCATGCTCAAGGAAGTTCGAACAAGCAATAGACACATGTTGGAACAGTGGCAGATTATGAATGCCACACATGCCCAGGTGATGGGCCACCTCCAAGTCCCACCACCAGGGTTTTATGGGCAACACCCATTTTAACAGCTATTTGACCTGTATCTGCTCCACATCTTTCCTCTACATTCCCACTGTATTGAACTGTCTGGTGAGCGCTACCAATATAGCCTTTTCTATGGCTTTGCTTGTATGATTTGGATTTTCGCCCATATAGGTCATTAGAGTGCTGAGATACCCCACTAGCCAATGCCTGAGCTAAAGCCTCACTGAAGCTGCCGCTCAAGCTGCCATGCTGCAGGCTTGGGCCTAATGAAATTGTGTCTGGTTCATCCTGTTTGTTGGCGAGATTGGGGGACATTCTGGGCTGGGAAACTACTACCTTGAACCATGGCAAAGATTGGACTGGACTTGCATTCGGACTGGGGGTTATTGTTTGGGTGGGCCACTGACTTACAGGCGTGGATGTGGCATAGGTATGGCTGCTTTCCACCTGTGCCTGTGGCAAATGTGGCCCAGCAGGAAAGGGTGTGTATGTGGCCCTATTTATTACTGGCCAAATATTCTCACGCAAATGGTTGCTCCCTATGTATGTTTATTTTATTGGTTATTGAAACTTCGAGCTGGAGTGCGTTACTTTAAAACTCCTGGATGTGGCCATTGCTAGGTGCCATGAGTCTGCACCAATGTATATTTCTGTTGTACTATGTATGTACATGAAGTCTGCGAGTGCCCTTCAACTCCAAATTTTCATATTTCAATAAAATATATTGAATGTGACTTTAGCTGTTGTTGACTAAGTTGATGCATTAATGTTTGGGTTCTTTTGAGATTACTGAAGGTTTTTCTAAACAAACCTGGGAAAAAGAATGCATGAGGTTCAGATCATGTGTCAATATTTTAGTAATTTATTCATTACTATTTTTTTAAAATAAAATACAAAAGCCTTCACAAATGAAATGAAAGTAAAAATAATCAATGACATGCAACAAACAAACACAGAAAAACCAAATTAGGCAAAATGGGTGCTTATCAAATTGGCCCGACCAGCTTGGCCAGAGGCACTAGGTGTGCCACGGTAGTTCTCTTCTTGGTCCTGGCTGGGTGGAGAGGGGGGCAGATCCACATACCGGGGGACACGCTGCATTATGGCAAAGTTGTGGTGGACACAGCAGGCCAGTATTATATCGATGACCTTGTTGTGGTCATACTGGAGTGCCCCCCCGGTATGGTCCAAACACCTGAAGCGAGTTATTCTAAGTATGTCACACACCCCGCTTCAAGATATCCATAACCTGTGGGTAATACTGACCTGTAGAGGGCGATCTGCAGAGATGATAGGGAAAAAGAAAGCCCCTCCCGGTCCACAAATACCTGGGACCTCCCACTCATTCCCCAGTCTTTCATCTCTGCAGACGGCGAGCAAGTCAGAAGATGATGTCTCCTCCTTGCCGGGGGATTTCAGGTAGCCGGGATGACTCCCGGCCCGTTATGTTACTATTTCCGCCCGGATCTCTTTTGCTCCCCATGCCTCCCAGCCTAGGCTGCTGGTCCGGCCAGGGTAAATTAGCACCCTAGGTGCTCAGGAGCTATTGCTCCACCATGAGACCCTATACAAGAGGGTAGGAGGTTACACCGGGTTGGTGACCCCGGTTTGGGATGCCCTGTCCCTTGGCCTTAAACCCTGGGTGGCCCCTCTACGGATGCCCTTCTCCCTAGCGGGGGGGGGGGGGGTCACTTCCTTAGTGTTAGGTCTGTTTATTTTATTGTGTTTTTTTGTGTGTACTGTCACTTTAAGTGTTGTTTGGTACTTTCCGGCGCCGCGGCCGCCATTGCCGCCGCGGTGCCGTTTTTTTCTGTGGTAAATGGCGAAGGGGAGCTTCTCCCCTCACGCACTTCAGTTGGGGGCCTGGCCGGGCTTTCGGCGCGAAGCCGCCCCCGTGTATCAGGCGCCGCTGAGGAGCTTGGCACTGGGAGCGGGGCCGGGTGTTCCGCACGAGGCCGTGGCCCGCCCCCCCTCCTCCTTCCTTCATTTGACCGGCGCCGTGGCCGCACGATCGCCGCGGCGCCGGCCTCTGGGGTGACATGGCGGAGGGGAGCTTTTCCCCTCACGCGTTTACTATAGGGCCCCCCTACTACAGGCGCCGCTGCGGAGCTTGACACTCCGTTACTATGATTACAGAGAGGGGGGCGGAGCAAGGCACCTCGCGCGGTCCGCGCTGGCCACGCCCCCTTCTCCTCTCGGTCTGCCTGCTTCCCTCCCGGGGTGTGAGGACGCCATTACCCCCGCTACTGACGGCACTGTGAGTGGCCCTGTGGGCCCCCTTTTTTTTTACTCTATTCCATGTTTACTTGTGTCTTATGCGCCTGTTTTACTCATTGGGTTTCTTTGTGTTTTTCAGGCAGATCTACAGTGGGGTTTAGGGGGTTCCTCCCGGTCCTAGGGTCCCTGGGTTCTTTTAATTGACTTCTTACAAATCCTCCCACTTGGGACATTAAAGGGGCATCCCGGGTTGCTTATATGCGTAATTCCCTCGGTCATTGCGACTACCTATAAGTTCACTGTATGGAGGCATCCCCGGATACCGGGCTCCCCTCGGGGCAATCCTGGAAGTGTATGGGGTGTGGGGTATCCCTAACAGGGGAGGATGTATTTCTGTGTATACCATGTGCACAGCAGACTATTACGCGGCAGTCCGGACCCCAGACGTCTGGTTCAGCACTGCCGGCTCCTTCCCCTCCCCCTCCCAGCTTGATCCGTGCCCCGTGTGACGTTGTCATGGGTGGGGAGTCGCAATCTGATGTGTGTGCCAGATTGGCCAATCTTGAAAAATTATTTTCTACCGCGGTTGCCAAAAAGGCCCCAGCTAAGAGAAAGCACTTGTTACCGGCCGCACCGGCAGTTGAATATGATGATGTGGATTATCTGGATTGGTCCGATTACTCCCCACTAGAGGAAGGGGAGTTATATGAAGAATCGGATAATTCGGACGATCAGCAGTTTGTTGGCGCTGATACCGAGCGGGGCTTAGGGAGTTCCTCGGATACTCCTAACGATCTGACTCAGATGTTTGAGGTTCTGGCTATTTCTCCTCCTGAGGTGGCTCCTCAGCAAAAGGGGGAGTTTTTCGAGGAATCCAGGCCGCGTTTGGAATTTCCTAATCAAAAACATTTTGATGGAATTATTACTAAGGAATGGGAGAGGCCTGCTCGGCTTCCAGGCGTTCCTCAGAGTTGGGATAAAAAATATCCTTTCCCTTTGGATACGGTTAAGCGTTGGGCGTCCCCTCCTGAGGTGGATTCACCGATTCTGGGGTTGTCCAACACCGCTGTTTTAAATACTCCTGATTGTTCCACTCTTAAAGATGGTGAGGATAAACGCATTGACCAGATGGCTTGTCATGGTTTTGCCAGTGTTGGGTCAGCCATGTGGCCAGTTTGTGCTTCGGCGCTGTTGGTGGTGGCTACCAGGTCGGTGGTTAGGGACCTGTTGACTTCTTCCGGACTAGATCCGGATAGTGACGAGTTCCTTGGCCTTAAACGGTGTGAGTTGTTTTTGTCTAGCCGCCTTGGATGACACTCTCATGATGTGTGGCAGAACTTCTGCCCTGCTGGTGACTATTAGGCGTTCGGTTTGGTTGCGCCAGTGGGCGGCCGATTTTGTGTCAAAAAAGTCGCTTACGGCTCTTCCCTTTGTGGGATTACGGCTCTTTGGAGAAAAATTGGATTCTGTGGCCAAAGGTGGTAAGTTACCTCAACGTAAGAAGCAACGTCGTCCCTTTCGGGGGGGGGCGTCCTTCGCTCCTTCCTTTCGTGGGGCCAGAGCTGGAAGAGGATTTGCCTTCCCATCCACCAGAGGCGATTCCTGGAATAGGGGCAGAGGACGTGCCCGTCCGGGATACACTTGGGGCTCTAAGCCCAAACCCGCTGCTAAGCCAGCTCGGCAATGAGGGGGCGCCCTCACCCATGTGGGTGGGGTGACGGCTGCAACACTTCTCCCAGGTCTGGGACCGGGAGGTCTCGGACAGATGGATCCGGGAAGTGGTGACTTCCGGCTACAAGCTGGAGTTCGAGCTCCGGCCCCCTCCCAGATTCTTCAGGTCTCGGGTGCCTTCGGACCCTCTGGCCGCACTGGGGCTCCAGGCGGCAGTAAAGAGTCTTCTGGATATGGCTGTCATTTGCCCAGTGCCCCCCTCAGACCGGGGCCGGGGATTTTATTCCAATCTGTTCACGGTACCCAAGAAGGACGGCTCGGTTCGACCCATCCTGGATCTGAAGATCCTCAACAGGTTCGTCCGTCCGTGGAAATTCCGCATGGAAACGCTGCGTTCAGCTATCTACTCTCTCCGTCAGGGGGACTTTCAGACGTCCATAGACATCAAGGACGCTTACCTGCATGTTCCGATTTTTCCAGCGCACCAGTGGTTTCTCAGGTTCGTGGTGGAGGATCGGCATTTTCAGTTCATGGCACTTCCTTTCGGCCTTACCTCGGCTCCACGGGTTTTCACCAAGGTGCTGGCTGGGGTGATGGCTCTCCTCAGAGCCCAGGGTATACGCATTGTGCCTTATCTGGACAAGGGGGGTTTCTGGAAGGATCTTCGGTTTCAGGGTCTGTGGGGGCCTCAGGAGGCTCACGAGCCCATCAATGTCTTGGAATTGAGACCCATCAGGTTGGTTCTGTTTCGCTTGACTCATCAGTTGCAGGGCTTGCCGGTTCAGGTTCGGTCGGACAATCGGACGGCAGTCGCCTACATCAATCACCAGGGAGGGACTCGCAGCAGGAGTGCCCTCAGGGAAGTGTCTTTGATTCTGGACTGGGCGGAGAGCCACGTCCCGTGCATCTCGGCAGTTTACATTCCGGGAGTGGAGAACACGGAGGCGGACTCTCTGAGCAGGTCCTCATCTCACCAGGGGGAATGGTCTCTCAGTCCCAAGGTGTTTCGCTTGATTTGCCTCAGGTGGGGGTCACCGGTGGTGGACCTCTTTGCCTCTCGTCACAATCACAAACTTCCGGTATTTGTGTCTCTCTCGAAGGATCCACTGGCTCTAGCAGTGGATGCCATGTCACTGAACTGGAGGGATCTGGGGTTTCTATACCTGTTCCCTCCGTTTCCAATGGTAGCCAGAGTGGTGCGCAAGCTGGCCCTGGAGGGCGCGTCAGCAATTCTGGTGGCCCCAAGGTGGCCAAGACAGGTTTGGTTCGCAGACGTGGTAAGATTGGCAGATCAGTTCGTTCTGCCCCTGCTGCCGGACCTGCTCACCCAGGGTCAGCTACGTTATCCCAATTTACCGTCGCTGGCTTTGACGGCGTGGCTGCTGAAACCTCCATCTTGAAGGAGGAAGGTCTTTCTGATGCGGTGATTCGAACTGTTATTAGCGCTAGGAAGCGGTCTTCCTCTACCGTTTACTATAGGACCTGGAGGTCTTATATTGATTGGTGTGAGGTCAGGGCTTTCCCTTGTAGGGAATTTTCTATTTCCAGAATCCTGGAGTTTCTTCAACATGGTCTGGATCTGGGGCTCCAGCTTAGTACTCTGAAGGGGCAGGTTTCTGCCCTAGCGGTGTTCTTTCAAAGGTCCTTTGCGCTTCATCCTTTGGTCAAGACCTTTTTCCAGGGGGTTACGCATGTTCGGCCTCCTAGGAAGCCTTTGGTTCCAGTTTGGGATTTGAACTTGGTTCTTTCTGCTCTTCAGGGTCCTCCTTTTGAGCCCTTGCAGGATATTGCCTTGTCTTCGCTTACGCAGAAGGTGGCCTTTTTGGTAGCTATCACTTCTGTTCGGCGTGTCTCTGAGTTGGCGGCTTTGTCCATTCAAGCTCCCTATTTCGAGAGGCATCAGGACAAGGTGGTTTTTCGTTTTAAGCCGGATTTCCTTCCTAAGGTGGTTTCTGCTTTTCATCTAAATCAGGACATTGTTTTGCCCTCTCTGTGTCCTAATCCCAGCAACGACAAGGAGAGGTCTCTACATTCTTTGGATGGGGTTAGCGTGGTGAAGTACTATTTGGTGGTAATGTCCTTCTTTCGTAAGACTGATGCTTTTTTTGTGGTGCCCTTTGGGCCTAGGAAGGGTTTGGCGCCCACCAAGTCTTCCATTAGTAAATGGATTCGTCAGGCCATTGTTGGGGCCTATTCTGCTAAGGGGAGGAGTCCCCCTTTTCGTGTTACTGCTCATTCTACTCGTGCGCTTGGGGCGTCCTGGGCCTTCCAGCACCAGGCCTCTGTTGAGCAAGTTTGTAAGGCCGCTACTTGGTCTTCTGTTCACACTTTTTCCAAGTTTTACAAGGTTGATGTTCGGGCCTCAGCGGATGCTGTTTTTGGCCGCAAAGTTCTGCAGGCTGCAGTGGTTTAAGTTGGGCTTATTGCCTTGTTTTGGATCCCCGCCCTTTATGGACACTGCTATTGGATGTCCCACAGGTTATGGATATCTTGAAGCGGGGTGTGTGACATACTTAGAATAATACCATTTTGTGAATACTCACCTGTAAAATGGGTATTATAAGTATGTCACACACCCCGCTTCACCCCACCCTTTTGTATTCTGGATCCTTCATATTGTGAACTTTGCGTTGTTATGACTTATATTTGGCTCTTCCTGGTCCCTTTCCTTGCTGTATTTAGACTGGGGAATGAGTGGGAGGTCCCAGGTATTTGTGGACCGGGAGGGGCTTTCTTTTTCCCTATCATCTCTGCAGATCGCCCTCTACAGGTCAGTATTACCCACAGGTTATGGATATCTTGAAGCGGGGTGTGTGACATACTTATAATACCCATTTTACAGGTGAGTATTCACAAAATGGTATTTTTAAGAGGCCAAAGGCCCTCTCCACAACGGCCCGGGTTTTGCGGTGGGCTCGATTGTAGGCGTCCTGGGCCGCATTCTGTGGCCGAAGGACGGGTGTCATCAGCCAGGGAAGTAGCGGATAGCCGGAATCTCCTGAAAGAATAAGAAAATACTTACATAAATTACACATTCAAAACAAAGATTTATGGATAAGCAGTCGTTCACCCTGACTAAGAGCCTATCTTATATTTTAGCCACGACCTGTACATACAGATTGCTCAGCTAAAAAAACAGCCTAACACCATCTACTGCATGTTCTGAGCCTTTAAACATCAAAGATGGTGGCTAAGGGCAAATCAGGCAGCCTTCAAACAGGAATTGGCTTAGGACTGTGCTGCTCAGCATTCTGGGATGCCTTACCTTTTCAGGACCCCAGATCTGCTTTGTCTGAGCAAAGCACAGCTCTAGCCCGCCCCCTACACTTTATCCCGCTCTCCTCAGTAAGTGTCATGCATCTGAGCAAAGATGGCGCAGACTCTATCATAAAGTCAAGAACAGAATTGCAGCCAAGTGTTTGGAAGAATATTAAGTAATTTACTAGAAACTAGAAATATATTATTTTGAAATGCTGGGAAATCAGTTTTTAAGGGTTTGTGCTTTGCTAAAGATCATGGTTAAGGTCCGGTTTAACATGTCATCAAGGGGTAAAAACAGCCATAGGTTAAGACATGGGTCATCAATAGAGATGAGCGAGTAGTGAAATATTCGAAATTTCGAATTTCGATTCGAATAGACCGCGTTACTCGACTACTCGACCGATTATCGAATCCCATTATAGTCTATGGGAAAAAAATGCTCGCCACTTGGAAATCTCAATTCGACCACTTGGAGGTCACCAAGTCCACCCTGAAAATGATGCCAACACTGCTGGAATGCAACTGGGACAGCAGGGGAAGCATGTCTGGGTGCATATAACGCGCCCAAGTCGCACTATTACGCCACTATCACAGCCACTCAACAATACACTCCAAACACAATATAACTTCTACGTAAAGTGAGACAAGACAAGGAAACCTTCTTTCCTCTACATTGCCATGGACCCCAAGCCAAACTGTACAAAAAAGAAGAACAAAATTCTGCACCCCTTAAAATCACGTTGCCTAATGACAACCACAGATGGCATAGGCAAGGGGGAAAATAAATAGACCCCACCCCTAATTGTCATTGTGTGTGTGTGTGTGTGTGTGTGTGTGAGATGTGGTCAGACATGTCCTCTTGTGTCATTGTGTCACCCCAGCAGTAAGGGAAGCTTAAAGGAGGAGGTATGTTACAGTGTGTTACCCCAGCAGTAAGGGAAGCTTACAGGAGGAGGTTTGTTACAGTGTGTCACCCCAGCAGTAAGGGAAGCTTACAGGAGGAGGTTTGTTACAGTGTGTCACCCCAGCAGTCAGGGAAGCTTACAGGAGGAGGTTTGTTACAGTGTGTCACCCCAGCAGTAAGGGAAGCTTACAGGAGGAGGTTTGTTACAGTGTGTTACCCCAGCAGTAAGGGAAGCTTACAGGAGGAGGTTTGTTACATTGTGTCACCCCAGCAGTAAGGGAAGCTTACAGGAGGAGGTTTGTTACAGTGTGTCACCCCAGCAGTAAGGGAAGCTTACAGGAGGAGGTTTGTTACAGTGTGTCACTCCAGCAGTAAGGGAAGCTTACAGGAGGAGGTTTGTTACAGTGTGTCACCCCAGCAGTAAGGGAAGCTTGTTCAGCATAGTAGCCCTAATAAAGGCTCTCAATGACTCTCTTGTCTTCTGGTAGCTGGTATATATGGTGGTAAATGCGATATTCTGAGCTTCTGGGGCCCTGCCTGCCTACATATGGGCTATATACTGTTCAGCATAGTAGCCCTAATAATAAGGACTCTCAATGACTCTCTTGTCTTCTGGTAGCTGGTATATATGGTGGTAAATGCGATATTCTGAGCTTCTGGGGCCCTGCCTGCCTACATATGAGCTATATACTGTTCAGCATAGTAGCCCTAATAAGGGCTCTCAATGACTCTCTTGTCTTCTGGTAGCTGGTATATATGGTGGTAAATGCGATATTCTGAGCTTCTGGGGCCCTGCCTGCCTACATATGAGCTATATACTGTTCAGCATAGTAGCCCTAATAAGGGCTCTCAATGACTCTCTTGTCTTCTGGTAGCTGGTATATATGGTGGTAAATGCGATATTCTGAGCTTCTGGGGCCCTGCCTGCCTACATATGAGCTATATACTGTTCAACATAGTAGCCCTAATAAGGGCTCTCAATGACTCTCTTGTCTTCTGGAAGCTGGTATATATGGTGGTAAATGCGATATTCTGAGCTTCTGGGGCCCTGCCTGCCTACATATGGGCTATATACTGTTCAGCATAGTAGCCCTAATAAGGGCTCTTAAGGACTCTCTTGTCTTCTGGTAGCTGGTATATATGGTGGTAAATGCGATATTCTGAGCTTCTGGGGCCCTGCCTGCCTACATATAGGCTATATACTGTTCAGCATAGTAGCCCTAATAATGACTCTCAGTGACTCTCTTGTCTTCTGGTAGCTGGTATATATGGTGGTAAATGCGATATTCTGAGCTTCTGGGGCCCTGCCTGCCTACATATGAGCTATATACTGTTCAACATAGTAGCCCTAATAAGGGCTCTCAATGACTCTCTTGTCTTCTGGAAGCTGGTATATATGGTGGTAAATGCGATATTCTGAGCTTCTGGGGCCCTGCCTGCCTACATATGGGCTATATACTGTTCAGCATAGTAGCCCTAATAAGGGCTCTCAATGACTCTCTTGTCTTCTGGTAGCTGGTATATATGGTGGTAAATGCGATATTCTGAGCTTCTGGGGCCCTGCCTGCCTACATATGGGCTATATACTGTTCAGCATAGTAGCCCTAATGAGGGCTCTCAATGACTCTCTTGTCTTCTGGTAGCTGGTATATATGGTGGTAAATGCGATATTCTGAGCTTCTGGGGCCCTGCCTGCCTACATATGAGCTATATACCGTTCAGCATAGTAGCCCTAATAAGGGCTCTTAATGACTCACTTGTCTTCTGGTAGCTGGTATATATGGTGGTAAAAGCGATATTCTGAGCTTCTGGGGCCCTGCCTGCCTACATATGAGCTATATACTGTTCAGCATAGTAGCCCTAATAAGGGCTCTTAATGACTCTCTTGTCTTCTGGTAGCTGGTATATATGGTGGTAAAAACGATATTCTGAGCTTCTGGGGCCCTGCCTGCCTACATATGAGCTATATACCGTTCAGCATAGTAGCCCTAATAAGGGCTCTTAATGACTCTCTTGTCTTCTGGTAGCTGGTATATATGGTGGTAAATGCGATATTCCGAGCTTCTGGGGCCCTGCCTGCCTACATATGAGCTATATACTGTTCAGCATAGTAGCCCTAATAAGGGCTCTCAATGACTCTCTTGTCTTCTGGTAGCTGGTATATATGGTGGTAAATGCGATATTCTGAGCTTCTGGGGCCCTGCCTGCCTACATATGAGCTATATACTGTTCAACATAGTAGCCCTAATAAGGGCTCTCAATGACTCTCTTGTCTTCTGGAAGCTGGTATATATGGTGGTAAATGTGATATTCTGAGCTTCTAGGGCCCTGCCTGCCTACATATGAGCTATATACTGTTCAGCATAGTAGCCCTAATAATAAGGACTCTCAATGACTCTCTTGTCTTCTGGTAGCTGGTATATATGGTGGTAAATGCGATATTCTGAGCTTCTGGGGCCCTGCCTGCCTACATATGAGCTATATACTGTTCAACATAGTAGCCCTAATAAGGGTTCTCAATGACTCTCTTGTCTTCTGGAAGCTGGTATATATGGTGGTAAATGCGATATTCTGAGCTTCTGGGGCCCTGCCTGCCTACATATGGGCTATATACTGTTCAGCATAGTAGCCCTAATGAGGGCTCTCAATGACTCTCTTGTCTTCTGGTAGCTGGTATATATGGTGGTAAATGCGATATTCTGAGCTTCTGGGGCCCTGCCTGCCTACATATGAGCTATATACCGTTCAGCATAGTAGCCCTAATAAGGGCTCTTAATGACTCTCTTGTCTTCTGGAAGCTGGGATATATGGTGGTAAATGCGATATTCTGAGCTTCTGGGGCCCTGCCTGCCTACATATGAGCTATATACTGTTCAGCATAGTAGCCCTAATAATAAGGACTCTCAATGACTCTCTTGTCTTCTGGTAGCTGGTATATATGGTGGTAAATGCGATATTCTGAGCTTCTGGGGCCCTGCCTGCCTACATATGAGCTATATACTGTTCAACATAGTAGCCCTAATAAGGGCTCTCAATGACTCTCTTGTCTTCTGGAAGCTGGTATATATGGTGGTAAATGCGATATTCTGAGCTTCTGGGGCCCTGCCTGCCTACATATGGGCTATATACTGTTCAGCATAGTAGCCCTAATGAGGGCTCTCAATGACTCTCTTGTCTTCTGGTAGCTGGTATATATGGTGGTAAATGCGATATTCTGAGCTTCTGGGGCCCTGCCTGCCTACATATGAGCTATATACTGTTCAGCATAGTAGCCCTAATAAGGGCTCTCAATGACTCTCTTGTCTTCTGGTAGCTGGTATATATGGTGGTAAATGCGATATTCTGAGCTTCTGGGGCCCTGCCTGCCTACATATGAGCTATATACCGTTCAGCATAGTAGCCCTAATAAGGGCTCTTAATGACTCTCTTGTCTTCTGGTAGCTGGTATATATGGTGGTAAAAGCGATATTCTGAGCTTCTGGGGCCCTGCCTGCCTACATATGAGCTATATACTGTTCAGCATAGTAGCCCTAATAAGGGCTCTTAATGACTCTCTTGTCTTCTGGTAGCTGGTATATATGGTGGTAAAAGCGATATTCTGAGCTTCTGGGGCCCTGCCTGCCTACATATGAGCTATATACCGTTCAGCATAGTAGCCCTAATAAGGGCTCTTAATGACTCTCTTGTCTTCTGGTAGCTGGTATATATGGTGGTAAATGCGATATTCCGAGCTTCTGGGGCCCTGCCAGCTACAGCCTGTCTTTCCCTGCTGTGAGCGTCTATCCCTCACTAAGTTCAAGCTGCTAATGCTGACGAAGAGGAAGTGCTGAGTTTTGTAGATTCGAGGTCACATGGTTTTTCCAGCCAATGCGTGTAGACGCCGTTCTCGCGATGCCAGCGTCCTCCCAGGACCTGTCCCACCCCCCCTGCATGGTGATTGGTGTAAAAAACGCGCCAGGGAAGGTGTGAGGGGAAACGAATTGTGAGTGCGCCATCGCCGCTGTACTCGATCGAAATCGAGTATGACGAATACCGACTCGGTCGAATACTACTCGCTCATCTCTAGTCATCAACTATATTCATAGGCATACATTAAAAAGTGAATGACGTTAATTACGTCAACTTACCAAGGAGCCATCCACCTGAGAATTCTTCAGACTCAAACCAATAGAATCCAGATCGTCGCAAGATGTACGCGTCATGGGATGAGCCTGGAAACCCGGCGAGGACACTAAGGAACCGCATGTCCGGGGCCACCACTGCTTGAACATTCAGGGAGTGGCCCATTTTGCGGTTCCTGGGAAAAAAGAAAAAAAAAATTAGCAAAGCAAGGTAAACTACTCAAACACTAACTCCTAACATCCTCCAAAAACATGTTGGCCAATATAAATAACAGTAACTACGTACATAAGTAGTTTTTGAAAAAAAAGGATATGTATGTTGGATCAAATAAAGATTTATATTCAAATGACTAATTAAGGTCCACATGAAAATGTTTGGCTTTGACCGACATTAAAAACATTGATGAAGCTATACACGGTCAAATGGATCACAGGGACAATTTACAAGGAGGGATTAAGATATACACTGTAAGCTGTTTCACAGGGACAATTTACAAGGAGGGATTAAGATATACACTGTAAGTTGTTTCACAGGGACAATTTACAAGGAAGGATTAAGATATACACTGTAAGCTGTTTCACAGGGATATTTTACAAAGAGGGATTAAGATATACACTGTAAACTGTTTCACAGGAACAATTTACAAGGAGGGATTAAGATATACACTGTAAGCTGTTTCACGGGGTCAATTTACAAGGATGGATTAAGATATACACTGTAAGATGTTTCACAGGAACAATTTACAAGGAGGGATTAAGATATACACTGTAAGCTGTTTCACAGGGAGAATTTACAAGGAGGGATTAAGATATACACTGTAAGCTGTTTCACAGGGACAATTTACAAGGAGGAATTAAGATATACACTGTAAGCTGTTTCACAGGGACATTTTACAAGGAGGGATCAAGATATACACTGTAAACTGTTTCACAGGGACAATTTACAAGGAGGGATTAAGATATACACTGTAAGCTGTTTCACAGGGACAATTTACAAGGAGAGATTGATAGATAGTTACAATACAGTTTGTCTAAACTATATAAAAAAATGACCGATTGAACTTACCTATAGATGTACTCGTCGGCTGCAGGAGGGACCAATGCAACGTGGGTGAAATCAATCACACCCATGACGTTGGGCATGCCGGCGATATTATAAAAAGCCAACTTAAGCGCGTTCCAGGCTACCATGTCGTCCGGAATGAAATATATTTCTGACTAATGGTAGCCATGCCATCCAAAAACTTGGATAGCGGGCGGCTCAGCGTAGGCTGGGAGATCCCCGCGGAGAGGGCACCCAGCCTCTGGAACAAGCCGTTCACCAAAAATTGCAGGCAGCCAAGCATCTTGGTCATACCTGAAATTGGTTGCCCCTTCCTTGTGGTGCGGGCTAACCATGGCTGCAGCTCACTATACAACTTATGGAGAGAAGCACAATTAAGTCTAGTGAGCTCGAACAACTCAACATTATGCATGCGTCGCCGGTGCAATCTGGCCTCGGCCCTGCTGACACATGCAATACCTTGGAGCTGAAGGCACTCATATTCCTCCACAAAACATGGTCAAAGCAAGCAAGCCGAGTGCAAAATGGTCCCGTAAGGGGATCGCAAATGAAACGGTTTTATAGGGTGGTGCTCCTTCGGCAATCAGCTCTCTGAATGAGACACAAGCCCATACCAATAACGTTAAAGTTATCTGAACGAATGCAAAATATCAGATTTTGATGGGAAAATGATCCGAACTAACGCAAATGATCTGATTTAGTTTCGTTCATCGAAAGCGTATGTACGCATTAGCGGGAACGAACGTACGAATGGTAAAACGAATGTAAAAACCAAAAAAAATGACAAACACACACAAAAACATACACAGACAGCTACGAAAGTCCAGACGAATGTGTCTCTGAATCGAGCCTAATGTTCAGATTTCAAGGTATTGAATTATTGTGGCATGCATACCTTTATGGGACAATACTGACACCAAGTGGACATTACTAAAACTACAACATTTTGTATTTAAGAAATGCTAAGGCCACTTGGTACCAGATGAGTGTCGGGTGAGTGTCAGGTTCCAGTGCAAAATGTGTATGGGGGTTATTTTGGAAGGGATAGCGCCAGATAGTGCCTTGTACTGGCAGGCAGCGTCTGGTGAACACCGAGCGCTGTAGGCAAAACCACATTTCTGAAAGCAAATCTGGTGAGCGCATCTAATAGCGCCATGTAGCGTCCGATGTATTATTATAGGCAGCTCATTGTATAGCGCCGGCGCTCTAGCTTCCAGAGCGCCAGGTATTACCTTTCGATCAGTGTCGCTCTCTCATACATTTCAATGGCAGTTCGTTTGCTTGTGCTTAAACAGCGTGTTTGACATTTTTTTTGCTCAAATCATTGTGTGACCTCTCCTGGCTGTAAACAAACACTTTTAGAAACTTTTTTGACTTTTTATATTTTTATGCAGAATTGATATTACAGGTCTGGCACTAAAGTGTTATTGTCACAGTGTTAATGTCATTCCATGTGTTACAGGTGGATATGTGCTCAAAAAAAGACTTTAATCACACAGCGTCTGGCGCTCTATGCTATAGCGACCAGATTTACAGCGTCGACACTGTGTGTGTCCTTTTTTGATAAGTATGGCGTGGAGAGCTGAGAGTCAGTCGCACTGAGCAGTACCTACCTCTGGCTCCCTGCAGCGCTGTACTGGTGTTAGAGCGCCCAACATACATCACATTCAATATTGGTGGCCAGATTACTACACTATGTTACAGCACCCGATACATGTTTACAGCATCTAATAGCGGTCGCTCTAAGTGCTCATCTGCCGATGAATCAGCCTCCGTGTATCAAGTCAAACATGCACAAATGCACAGGTAGTGTCTCATCTATCATCAGCGCCAGCGATAGGATGAGTGCTGGAGCTGAGTTCCCTACAGTGCCAGATAGGACCAGACATTCACTGCACTGGTGGTCTAATCTCATTTATTTCAATAGGCAAGGATGATTCTAATTATTTTAGTTGTATTATTTATTTATTTGGCCCCTATCCATAATAAAACAAAAAAAACGGGGATGGCAACAGGCACTGTTGCCCTTTAATCCCTTTACACACTTTACCAATGCTTATCTGACGCCCGCACAATAAAAAAGTAAATAAGGCTGTAAATAATATAACCAAGCAATTGTTTCCTAGTTTCAGCTAACGTAGGGCCTTTTTCATGAAGGGATAGCGCCAGGTAGTGCCCCCCCCCCCCCTTAAACAGGGGGGTTTTATTATATTTTTTTTATATAATCTCAAAAAATGTTGTGACCTCTCCTGGCCTAGAAAAAGCCATTTTTTTCACACTTTTTTCATTTTTTATATATTTATGCAGAATTGACATTACAGGTCTGGCATTAATGTGTTCATGTCACAATGTTATAACAATGTAATTCCATATGTTTTTGCTTTGTTACTGGTGGATATGTGTGCAAAAACAGACTTTAATCACACAGCCTCTGGCACTCTGGGCTTCAGCAAAGCATTTTTGAGCGCTGGCGCTGTGTGAGGCTGTTTTTTTGATGAATATGCTGTGAGTCGGTCGCACTGACCAGTCGTTAACATTCGCTCCCATACTGCGCTG
Organism: Gastrophryne carolinensis; assembly: GCA_027917425.1. Classification (NCBI taxonomy): domain Eukaryota; kingdom Metazoa; phylum Chordata; class Amphibia; order Anura; family Microhylidae; genus Gastrophryne; species Gastrophryne carolinensis. Next base: position 160,602,197 of record CM051234.1, read on the forward strand.
TACTGGTCATATAGCGACTCCCCACAATGTATTCATCAATGCTGCACAGCGACTGAGGCACTCTGAACTAGCGAACCACGGCCAAGCACAGTGACTACTAGCGGACGCTCTGAAATGCCTGCTACAGATGCTCATCTGTTGCTACCTACTGCTAATAATGAATCAGCCTGCCCATGTATAACTGATACAAATAAAAACCACAGTAAACAGGCTAATAATCCTATTCTAAAAGCTTTAATATTTCTTAATTTAGGCCAGTACATTTTTGTGTGTGCTGGTGATTCCTAGGTTCCACATCAACTGTGCTTAGCGTATAAGATGGAGAAGCAACAAAGTACCTTGTGTAGCGTCTTCCATGGCAATAGAGTGTGGGGACCTACAAACTAACATGCTTTAGTCTTCTTGTTTGATACTTTTGAGAACTTACTTTGTAAGTATGCTATGCCTTTTGACATGTTGAAATGCTGATGATAAAGAGAATCTTTCTCTTTTCTATTATTGTTTTATTTAACCCCCCACAAATGTCTATACTCTACTGGAAATACCTGAAATAAGGGCAGAAAGTTACTGTATTGCCACTCCCATGGCCCACATAGCCGGTGGTGCCCCATGTCAGGTGGGCATGCATCTATTGGTCACTGTCAGTCATGGGATTGCTATACGTGGATTTCAGCATGGATGGGGTCAGTTTTCATCTGCATTTTGTCACTTCCTGGAGGGTGGATTAGGCCAAATCAGGATGAAGTAGCCCCCAGGGATTTAGGTCTGCTTTAAATGTAATTAGTTTATTACATCAGGTGGCATTAGTCTGGTAAAGAATCAATTTAGGCTTAATGTGGTCTCAGCAGGTTTCACAGACATGTTTACATTTTTGTTCTGCTTGAAGAAGAACTCAATGCCCTGTATTCATCTCAGATGGCAGGATCCAGGGTCCTGTGAAAAACCTGGTCAAAAGGAGGTGTCTCTGGACTAGGTGATACCAAATCAGTGACCCTCCAGTAGCATGGGATCTCCTCCCAGTCTCATAGAGATCAGGACCTGGGAACAAAAGTAAGGGTGTGGCCTGGGGATTTGAGGCAGAACAATTTGATATTATGTGGAGAACAAGACAAGGAGTCCCTAGGCCTTTTGTGCTGGTTATACAGTCCCCTGAGGAAATTATCTGCCAGCACCATGATATTAAATGTATTTGTTGTGGTGGCATATTCCAGATGAGGGCGCACCAGTGCCTTGTAAAGAGGCAATATTACATCCCTGTCCCATGATTCTATGCCTTTTTTAATGCATGATAATATCTTGGTGGCCTTGGAAGCAGCTGCTTCACATTGCATACTGTTATTTAGTCTGTGGTCTACCAGCACCCCCAGACTGTCCCAGATTTAATTCCCTGAGGACGTATGTGGCTGCAGATTTTTAGACCCCCAAGTGCATGACTTTACATTTAAACACATTAAACTTCATTTGCCAAGTGGATGCCCAATGCCCAGGGTAAAGCCAGGCAGGTTTTTCCACAACTAGGTAAATATTTTCTTTTAGCCTTTAACTTACTTACAGATACTGACTCCCCAAGGCACCACCCCAACACACGTGCTAGAAGCTCATATTTCGATTATCCATGAACAGAGAAAGGACCCACTGATGTGCCCAAGCTACTGACCTATTTCTCTGTTGAACATTGACCCAAAGCCATTTTTCGAAATTATAGCAAACCGATTACCCCCCCCCTCCTGCCCGGATTAGTTGAGGGAGACCAGATGGGATTTGTGTGGGGTAGTGAGGTTAGGGACAACACAATTCAAGCACTAAATGTCATATTGATATACAAATATACAAGTCAAAGGGAAGACAGGTATTGTTGCTTCAAACAGACACAAAGAAAGCGCTCGACCAGGTCAATTGGCACTTCATATAGGTGGTAGTGGAACATGGGGAGGCTGATTTATTAATAGCGCCAGGTAGCGACAGATAAGCGACAGTAGCGTGATTTTCACAGCGCCGGCTAGTATTCGCTGTGCTTGGCCGTTGTTCGGTTGCTGACAGCGACTCAGTCGGTGTGTGGTAATGTTGAATACGGGGTTAGGAGTCGCTGTTTGACAGGTTCCGCGCTGTATGGGAGCGCATGACAGCGAATGGCCATAGCGAACGGCTCCCAGCATATTCATTAACAAATCAGGCTCAAAAAATTCTCGCGCTGTAAAATGCATGTTTAAACCCCAGCGTGCTGGCGGCGATGTGTTAAAAGTAGTTTTTTAACCCCCAAACAACCTTATTTTTTGAAAAAATTAATAAACAAGTTTTTATAAATATTTTGTAATATGAATACATTAATATCAGACCTGTAATATCAATTCTGCACAATTTTTTTTTTTTTTTTTTTACCTTTAAAAAAAAAAATTACATTGCAGAAGTGGTCACCGAATTTTTGAGATTTAAAAAAAACAAAAAAAACATTAAGATCAATTAATTATGAATATTTAAAGATTGCTCCATTGAAATGCATTGGAGAGCGCCAGGTAGCGAGAGGTCATACCTGGCGCTGTGATGGGATTAGCAGCGGCGCTGTTCGCTGAAGTCTGCAACATGATGAATCCCGCGCTAGCCGACGCTCTCGCCGGCGCTAGCCTCATTTAGCGTGATAAATGCGTGATTGTGTTCGCAGCCTGGCGTTCAGGAGTCGGTAGCCGCTGATAGCTTGCGCTACCTGGCGCTAGTGAGACACTACCTGGCGCTATCCCTCGATAAATAAGGCCCATAGAGTTGAAGGAAAACACGTGTAAAGGAATAATGTCACTTTAATCAACACTGTTGGCAAGATTAAAGGTAAATGGCCAAATGTCAATTATTTTAATATTAGAAATGGCACTAGACAGGGATGTCCACTGTCACCTCTCATATTTATGCTTGCTCTGGAGCCCTTCCTCATGCAAATCAGGGGGAATGGGGATAGCAGAGGATTGGAGGGATGCTGCATAAAGTAATAAAGGATATGCTGTTCTTCCTCACAAATCCACAAACAGAGCTGCCCATCTTAATGAAAGAATTTGAGAGGTTTGGGAGTCTGGTGTATCTGAAAATAAATTTTGATAAGTCAGAAGCATTAAATGTAGGATTCTCCCATGAAGTGATGGAGACTATATGGTTGATTCAAAGAAACATGTAACAGCTTGGATTTGGGTCACGATCATCCTATTTTTCCCGAACGCTCGTGCGTTCGTATGAACTTGCGAGTGATTCAATAAGCAAATACGCTTCTATCCTAAAATATACGTCCGTTCGTATGGCAGTTCGGGAATCAGACCTATGTCAGTTTCCATCCTGAATTTTCCGTTTCATTTCTCAGGTTGCAACATTGGTTTTGCCCTTTTTCCTTTTTTGTCTGGACGTAAATCCTTCTGATCTTGCGGCTCCGCACTACAAACTTACCTCATTAAAGTGCATTCTAAATATTTGGTCTTTTATTTTTCTTTATTTCATTCATTTGGTAGTAACCAACCATTAATGAATGCATTTGCATAAGTAAATCTTACTTTGTTTAATTTTTAGTTAACTTGCATTTTTTACTTGTGGATTTAATTTTAATATTTATGCTTCTAATGGTACAACTTTAAATTTTTAGTGTGGTTACCCACACCCTCTACATACAGATTGCTCACAAATATTAAAAAACACCCAGCAACTTCTGCATGTTATGAGCCTAGAAACAGCCAAGATGGCGGCTCAGGTATTATCGGGCAGCCTGCAAACAGAAAGGGCCTTGTGACTGTGTTGCTCTGGATTCTTTGATTTCTGACCTTTCCATGCCCCCAGCTCTGCTGTGTCTGTGCAAAATACAGCAGTAACCCACATCCTGCACTTTATCCCGCTCTCCTCTCCTCAGTAAGTGTGATGCATCTGACCAAAGATGTGCTTAAATAATTAAACAAAGCAAAGGTAAACAACTACACCAATAAATGCAATCTAAAAATATTATTCTAGTACCTCAATTTTAAAATAAATAACAAAGGACATAAGTTTCTTTAATTAACGCAAATATATTGCAAAATAAAGGTTTACATGCAAAGGACTAATTAAGGTCCACATTAAAATGCTTTTATAAGGCATACATGAATCAGGTATGCATTGCCATACAATTTATGGCCTCGGCCATGCTGATACATGCAGTTCATTGGAGCACAAGACGCGCAGACTCCTCCACATAGCCAAAAAACCTGTTCACGAACAGCAATCCGACTGCTAAAAGGTGTCGGCTGTGGCTTTCTTTTAAAACGCGTTTAGAGGTTTCTCTGAATCACACCTAAACACATCCAATTAACCTAAGTTTTACGTTTTGATCGTAAGTTTTAGGATTTGATCCTAAGTTTTACGTTTTGATCCTAAAATTTAGGAACGAACTTCCGCTGATCGTAAGAGCATATACGCATTCGTACGTAGGCTCGTGCGAGTCGTAAATGGCCAAAAAAACAGGAAAAAATGACTAACACCCACCCAAACTTACGATTCTCGATACGAAATCAATTAACTTTTGCTCTTTGAATCGAGGGGTATCTGTCAATACTTCCCATTTAAGTGGTCTAGGAACTATATAAAATACTTAGGTACAAAAATCCCTCATAAACAGGAAGACTGTTTCTCATCAAATCTGGCCCAGTTACTAACCAGAATCGAACAGGTTTTGAAAGCCTGGGATCTACCGATGTTCTCCTGGTTTTGCAGGATCAATATAATAAAAATGGTCATCCTCCCAAGGTTGTTGTTTTTATTTCAGGCCCTGACGAATCCCTCAGAGATTCTGGGATAAGATAAACTCTCTGTGATTATTATTGTTTGGCGCAACAGGGCTTCCGAAAAATGGACAACCCTAGAGAACTCAGTGCTTGAGTCCCCTATTGAAGACTTCCCATGGGCCATGGAACACCCCTGTCTAGGGTGTGCGTACCACCCTATGGTCTCCGCGACATTGGAGGTATTCAACAAAATTAAGAATTTGGGGGATTTTGTGCCATGGCTCTCCCCCTTACTGCCTCTGATTAACAACCCTTCCCAATCCCTATCACAACCAATTCCTAAAAGCATGGGGTATGGTGGGGAAAGTTAGAGGGAGAGATTTGGTGGATGGGGGGACTGGCATAGGATAAAACAAATAAGAGAGGCAGACAGAGGATGACAAATGGAACCTGACTTTATTTTAACACAGAAATTAGGGAGGAGATCCGCCTGGATGAAGGACTTAACACCCTTTGAACAGATATTTATAAAATATCCTCCACCAAGCAAACAAATAATCTCACAGATATACTGCCTATTGTACAGTCAAGATCACACTAAACCGAAGTTCTGCAGCGTGTGAGAAAGGAATTTTTGGTCGGACCATATCTGACAAACAGTGGCAAGTTATATGCACACTCAAAAATCACCTGTCTCGACCAGGATACAGGAATCGGAATATAAGTACTTAACCAGGTGGTACCATACCCAAGCTAGACTACACAAAATTTTCCGCTCTGTACCGCCCAACTGCTGGAGATGCAGATAACGCTTTTTTTTCATATAGTATGGTCGTGTCCCAGGATCTCCCAGTATTGGAGCACAGTCACCCAAGAAGTGTCCAGACTCACAGTGCCAGAAGTAGCCCTAGACCCAGCCTCACTTCTACTACACTCTACTCCCAGAAAACAAAGCAATTATAAAAAGTCTGTGTTGATCAACTTGATCAATGCTGCCCAACTTACTATACCAAAATTCTGGAAACAACCACAAATTCCCACTATTTTAGATTGGTTTAGGGAGATTCAGAACATGGAAATGGGAAATGGAAGACCTTGCATGTTAAAGCCAAAACTATATTTCTAACTGGTACCCCTGGTTTCAATATCAGGGAAGTGAAGAATACAAAAACTTGATATCAACGGAGGCTTGAGACCCTGTGGTCCTTACTGCACACTGGTGAAGGGAGAAAGGGAAATCGGTTCTTCCTTACCCTCACTCCAGGTCTCCCTCTGCCTCCCCTCCTCAATTTCCTGCCTCTCCCCCTCTCCTCTCCTCAGACTCCCTGTCCCCTCTGCCCCCTCCTTTTTATCCCCTATCTCACCTGATTTCAAGGGGGTATATCCCTGCTCCTCCATCAATGTCAGAGTGTGGTATCCTGAGCTCTTCAGCAGTACTGATTCTGGGTACCCATTTTACAGGTAAACACAAATATTATCTATTTAACTTTAGGGCTTAGGCACACCTGCCTTTAAGGATAGGATCCCAAAAGGTCCCCTCAGCTCATTGGGGATTTCCCTGTTCTCCTCTGGACCAGTACAACTCTTACCCTACAGAGCTGCAGATTATCTTAAGGTTAATTTCATTCCCTTTTTCCACCCATGCAGAGCCCTATGTCTTACCCCCACAGTTGCCAAAGTGTCAGGATTTGGATGAAGTTCTACAAAAGCATGGTCAAATATAAGATGATAGTGTTATGCTGTGTCACAGTATGTTTTCATTACATACTTTGTAATACTGCTATGGATTTTAAACAAATGAAATAAATCTAGAGCTTTAGGTGTGTTTTATTGAACCCTGTTGATTGGTGCTGGCTTACTTTTCTACATTGGACTGTTAATGAATGGGCATTGCACTAGTTGTACATATATGTGAGATTTAGGGAACTTTGAGCTAGGTTTTTCACATATTTATGCACTGTATAAGTTATTTAGTCACTTAGTTACTTAGTTACCTCATATGTACTGGCAGCTCCCCGTTCCTGCCCCGGAGACCCCCCCAATTGAAAATAATCCTACATAGCCCTTGGGTGCTGTGGGCTCTTCTGCCGGCAAGTAATGGGGCCAGAGTTTAACCTGCGGCAAGGGGATGACTTGCCAGACCCCTCCTGCAGCATAGGCAGCACAAGGTTAAGAAAGCATATGATTATGTAAAATGGGCTCCGGCACTCAAAAGTGCAACTGGACGACGCGTTGGTAGAAACATACCACTTTATCAGGATGTAGCCACTCTATCACCATGATCCTCCTTTTATGCCACAGGCTGGTGAAAGCCACCAGTTACCGGCGGAAGAGTCGGCGAATGTCCATGCATCCCACCCAATCTCCAACCGGAAGTCGTAAGTGTGACGATTGCACAGGTTGATCAGACTTATTTATCGTTCATGTGTGTCAGTTGGCAACACGCGTGGCTATAAACTGCTGCTACCAGAACACAAACAGTGTTCACCTCTATATAAGCCACACACAACGAACTGATCAATCGACCCACAACCACTTCCAGGGTGGGGCGATCGTCCTAGGCAAGTAAGGTAGCCAGGCTCTTCAGAAATAGCATGAGCTTTTTAGAGCCTTAATTCAGAGCATCAGTGATCTTCTGCTGTATTTTTATAATTTATTTAAACAAACAGAAAAATACAAAAACAACAAGAAAACAATGCAAGGTGATAAAAACAGAATTAACTATAAAACACGGTAAATAAGATAAATAGCAAGAAAGGAGGGAGTGCAATGGAGGACCGGTGAGCAGCAAGCAGTTAAACTTGCTCCCTGCCGGTCCTCCGATGCGCGGCCCTCCCAAACACACACAGAGACACAAACAGAAGCAGCGCTCAAGCGACGCCGCTGCTCGAGTTTCTTGCCCCGGGGGGTGGGCTTGGCCCATGCATGTCTGGCATCCATTCATAAACCCAAATGTGCATAGGCCACGCAGCCAACATTGGGTGGATGTGGCCTATGCACATCCAGGCTGCATAGGCCACGTCACCTGCCAGAAACAGAAACTCCAACAGCGATGGCGTGTGAGCACTGTAAGGTATTGTATGTGTCTCTGTGTGTGTAGCGCTATGCATTGGAGGACCTGCCCCCTCTCACACGAGCACTTGGGGATCCCGAGGATTGGGGTGCCGCTCACTGCCTACTTCCTCTATTGTGGGATGCCACTCACTGCCTATATAGTGGGATGCTGATCACTGCCTGTATTGTGGGATGCCACTCGCTGCCTGCATTGTGGGATGCAGCTCCCTGCCTGCATTGTGGGATGCCACCACTGCCTATACAGTAGGATGCCACTTCCTGCCTGTATTGTGGGATGCCACTCGCTGCCTGCATTGTAGGATGCAGCTCCCTGCCTGCATTGAGGGATGCCGCTCACTGTCTGTATTGTGGGATGCCGCTCACTGTCTGTATTGTGGGATGCCACTCACTGTCTGTATTGTGGGATGCCACTCACTGTCTGTATTGTGGGATACCGCTCACTACCTGCATTGTGGGATGTTGCTCACTATCTGTATTGTGGGATGCCACTCACTGCCTGTATTGTGGGATGCCACTCACTGCCTGTAATATGGGGTCTGTAATTAGGTGATTGGGGGAGATTCTGCACACTGTCTGTAATGGGGTGATTGGAAGTATTTTAGCACACCATGGTTCAGAATATATATATTTTTTATTTTCCTCCTCCAAATCCTGGGATGCCACTCACTGTCTGTATAGCGGGATGCCACCGGCTGCTAGTATTGTGGGATGCCGCTCACTGCCTGTATTGTGGAATGCCATTCACTGCCTGTATTGTGGGATGCCACCACTGCCTGTATTGTGGGATGCCACTCACTGTCTGTATTGTGGGATGCTCGCACACTGCCTGTATTGTGGGATGCCACTCACTGTCTGTATTGTGGGATGCCTCTCACTGTCTGTATTGTGGGATGCCTCTCACTGTCTGTATTGTGGGATGCCTCTCACTGTCTGTATTGTGGGATGCCTCTCACTGTCTATATTGTGGGATGCCACTCACTGTCTGTATTGTGGGATGCCACTCACTGTCTGTATTGTGGGATGCCGCTCACTGCCTGTTTTGTGGGATGCCCACACACTGCCTGTATTGTGGGATGCCACTCACTGTCTGTATTGTGGGATGCCACTCACTGTCTGTATTGTGGGATGCCTCTCACTGTCTGTATTGTGGGATGCCTCTCACTGTCTGTATTGTGGGATGCCTCTCACTGTCTATATTGTGGGATGCCACTCACTGTCTGTATTGTGGGATGCCACTCACTGTCTGTATTGTGGGATGCCACTCACTGTCTGTATCGTGGGATGCCACTCACTGTCTGTATTGTGGGATGCCACTCACTGTCTGTATTGTGGGATGCCGCTCACTGTCTGTATTGTGGGAGGCCACTCACTGTCTGTATTGTGGGATGCCACTCACTGTCTGTATTGTGGGATGCCACTACTGCCTGTATTGTGGGATGCCGCTCACTGTCTGTATTGTGGGAGGCCACTCACTGTCTGTATTGTGGGATGCCACTCACTGTCTGTATTGTGGGATGCCACCACTGCCTGTATTGTGGGATGCCACCACTGCCTGTATTGTGGGATGCCGCTCACTGTCTGTATTGTGGGATGCCACTCACTGTCTGTATTGTGGGATGCCGCTCACTGTCTGTATTGTGGGATGCCACTCACTGTCTGTATCGTGGGATGCCACTCACTGTTTGTATTGTGGGATGCCGCTCACTGTCTGTATTGTGGGATGCCGCTCACTGTCTGTATTGTGGGATGCCGCTCACTGTCTGTATTGTGGGATGCCGCTCACTGTCTGTATTGTGGGATGCCGCTCACTGTCTGTATTGTGGGATGCCGCTCACTGCCTGTATTGTGGGATGCCACTCACTTTCTGTATCGTGGGATGCCGCTCACTGTTTGTATTGTGGGATGCCGCTCACTGTCTGTATTGTGGGATGCCGCTCTCTGTCTGTATTGTGGGATGCCGCTCACTGTCTTTATTGTGGGATGCCGCTCACTGTCTGTATGGTGGGATGCCGCTCACTGTCTGTATTGTGGGATGCCGCTCACTGCCTGTATTGTGGGATGCCACTCACTGCCTGTAATATGGGGTCTGTAATTAGATGATTGGGGGAGATTCTGCACACTGTCTGTAATGGGGTGATTGGAAGTATTTCAGCACACCATTTGGTTCAGAATATATATATTTTTAATTTTCCTCATCCAAATCCTGGGATGCCACTCACTGTCTGTATTGCGGGATGCCACTGGCTGCTTGTATTGTGGGATGCCGCTCACTGCCTGTATTGTGGGATGCCATTCACTGCCTGTATTGTGGGATGCCACTCACTGTCTGTATTGTGGGATGCCTCTCACTGCCCGTATTGTGTGATGACACTCACTGCCTGTATTGTGGGATGCCATTCACTGTAATTACGCCTGTAATGGGGTGATTGGTAGGGGTTAAATTAGCACACAATTTGTTTTTTTCTTCTTTTCCTCCTCCAAATCCTAGATCCTAGATAAAAAAAAACATGGCCCCCTTCCTTCAGATTTCTAGATCAGTGCATCAGATGCATTAAGCCCAGGGCCAAAATTCCAAGCAGCCTGCCCCCAGTGCTTTTCCAGGTAGCACCGGTGTTCAATGGGCACCAGGTTTTTCTGCACCCTGCCCAGGAGGGGATTTGCCAGGCCCAGTTATCTGGAGGTGTAGTAGTCTCAAAAACCACTACATCCCCGACAAGGTGCAATGCCTGACATGCAATGAACTTCTTCCGATGCTGCCTGCTGTGTTAGCTCCTCCAGGGAATGCCTAGGAGCAGCATGTCAGCTGATTGCGTGCAAGAATGCAAGAGCTGGGTTCCAAGAGCAGCTTCCCAGCTTGTAGTCTGTACAAGCCTCCATCAAAGCACTATGATTCACATTTTTTAGGCATCCATTAGTACTCTGCATCATATTGTTATTAGGTCGAGGGGGTCCACTGGTACTCTGCCTAATAATTATTAGGTTTGTGAGATGGTGCTGGCTAATATGGTGGGTGGGAGAATTTAGCCGAAAACTGCCCTGACTATATGAGTAGGGTGTCAAGTATACTAGGTGTAGCATCACACAGACAAGTAGACAAGACAAGTAGACAGACAGTTAGTTCTATAAATCTACACAGACTAGATTCTGTTGATCAATGTTCCTTGATGATGCAAATAAACAGGAGAAGCAACCACTTTGTTTTCCATGAATTGGATGTTTATTGGAAATAATTTACACTTTTAGTACAAAATGAAATCCATATATTAAGAGAATCTAAGTATGGTACCGAGAAAAACACATTAGGGGCTTAATTACAGGGAAAGTCCACACTGCACAAGTGCAATGTTTCTTAAATAAAACAATAAATAACCAATTAAAATTCTAACATTCATTTCCAGACTTTTAAGCATGGTCAAGCAAAATTGCTGTCACACTTGCAACAAGGTCTCACAGTATACAGTGTGTGACTGAATTAGATTAAAAGCAGAACTCCAGCCATACAGCTAAATTCTTCATTTAAACAAATCTAGAGAGAAAATATAGTCAACTTTGCTCAGCCATTCATGTGTTACAGGTTCTTTGTGAACTTTGCTGTGAACATAGATATCTATAATATACAATCATTGATGCAAATGGCCAAGTTACTCTTGATTCTCAGGGAGAACATTACAAAAATAATATAAAAAATAAATCTAGAGCTAGAGGAATAATGTTAAATATTATAGCACTTTAGAATGAAAATATAACTAGTGATTCTTCGGTCAATATTTTTATAAGCTATTGTTACTTGACCTCCTGCTGCCACGATACATCATATTCCCCCTTGCTCGTTTCAGGCCTGCCAGCTCTAGTGCTGACAGCACTCTACCAGAGTTGCTGTGGTGCACACCCTGCTCCTAGTGATTAGAGACATGATTATCAGAGGTGGTCTTGTTTTAAACACACCACAGCAAGACTGGAAATGCATTGAAAGCATCATAGCGCAATCTGCAGATGAAGAGACTACAATAGATCGAGTAAATGGAGGTCAGATATATATATATTGAGTTAAAAGATGTCCGTATATTAACTTCAAATCAGTTTTTGTCTGGAGTTCATTTTTAAGCTAATTATTTAAGCTATTTATTTGGATAATTCTAAGCAGTTACTAGAAATAAACTTGCAACTCTGTTGGTAACCCGAAAATCAAAAGGTTGATGATTACGTAAATTTAAAAATGTCCATTATCAAAAACATTACATTAAACATTAAAAGAGATTGAACTGCTCACTGTCAACAAAGGGGGTCATGCAAACTATTAGTTGAAAGATTTGCTGGGAAATGTTTGCATGTCATCTGTAGAAATCCCCCACTGCAGATAAAGGCAGATTTTTGGGGAAACATTAGAGCAAACTCAGTACTGTAGGTTGGAAGTCACACTCTAAAGCACACCAATAGTGAACCTTGCTTCACTAAAAAACAGCATAAGCCCCACTAATAGCTATTCTTCTGGGGAAATTCATATAAAATTTAAAATGCTTTAAAAGCCCTCCAAACTCATTACACAACAAAATGCAAAATGTATGTTCTTCAAAATCCCTTACATCTAATTGAGCTCTTAGTGTAGGGGGCAAAATGTTTTCATTGGGCGATAAAGATTTTTTTTATTAACCCTTAAGGCCTAATTTATGATGTGCGTCTGTTAGCAACTGTTTTGTGGCTATAGTGCCAGCTTCAGGGAATGCAGGCATTCTTGTCTAGGTTGGCGTTGTGCTGGGTACTACATTTAGCCCAGCAGGCATTGCGCTGAAAGTTAATTAATTAGCTTTGATTGTTGCACTGAGGTATTGGCCGGCCTATATGAGCGCCTGTTGGATCTGGCTGATTAGCCCAGTGCCTGTGAGCGCCACTTTGTACTGCCATTTTTCTGATACTCCCTATCATATTTATGAATTTATTCCTCCTTGAAATCTTTGACGCTGTATTTTTCCGGCACTGGTTAGCATTTCCTCATAACAGTTACAAGAAATCACTGCTGGGGACAAAGGGGACAAACTTTACAGTGCATTCAGGCTGCGTTTTAGTTGTTGGTGTCCAAATTACATATTGTTAAACAAAACAAGCCATTTAAATCAATTTTAATGACACAAAAAAAATTTGGACCATCTAGGTCTTGCGTTTCAATTATTGACAAGCCCCAATGCAAGTTCTGAACACATAAATGTGTTTAATATAATTAAAAGCATTAAACACTTTAATCCAGTTCTGCCCATTGTGCTCTATGAGATCTTGAGCTACAGCGACAGGTTTCACCTGCTGTTTCTACCAGAGTGCCATAGCTAAATGGTGTTAGCATTTTTTCAGCTGTTAAATCTGCCACTTAGTGCCGCTGAGGCCAAAAAAGGGCTGCTGGGTAGCGTTGGCGCTTCTTAAAAAAGGCTCCCAATCTACCTTGTCTATGATCAAATTTCATATTTAAAACAGAAATATAAGACTACTGTCAAGAGCTGGAGGGGTTTAACCTAAAGTCTACTGTGACTTCACGGAATGACTACATTTGCTCTAAAATGAACTAACAGAAAGCACAACTATTTATTTTGGTTATTTCCCCCGGAATGGAACCCTGAACATATATTTAGGCTCATGATTGTTAACAATACTTTCAAAAACACTACTGTGTAATATGGCAGGATTATGTAAAAGATAATAATTTATTACAGAGAGGTTTGAATCCATTAGTATTAAAATGTTCACATTTTATTAACATTAAAGGTGAATAAAAAATCCCATGCACAGATTGTTTTTAATTGGTAGCATTGGTAGCAAGTTCCTTTGATTGTATTCACCATTTTACTGTGAGATATTGCCAAGCTTTATAAGCTTACAGTTAAATTCAAGTGGAAACTCCTAAGACTTGTGTCCCACAAAAAAAGGAAGATCAGTCCAACCAATTGCACATTCCTGCTGTGTCTTTGCATTTATATTAGTATATTGAATGAATGGGTTTATAATATCATTTGTGTTCTTCTGACTTTTTATCTGGTTGTAACATGCAGCAATTTGTACATTCCACTGGTAGATGTTATGTAGTCATTTATTTTACAAAAAAAAACTTGCAGGAATTAAGTTGGTTGCAATGAAATAAAAATATCTCTAAAACAATTATCTAAGTGTACCTTTAGCATGAAAAATGGCTTTGTTTTGAAGTAATGCATATATGGCAAAGAGACTCCTACGGTAACTATAGAAACATTCTTTCATTGCTACTGCAACTGTACATAATTGAACCTAATAAAAGTGACCTGTTTTAATTAAAATGCTTAAATATGTAATAATAAGCAAAAGTATGTTTTCTGTTGTTAGTGTTTACTAATTTAAAAAATATTAACTTAGAAAGAAACACTGCTAGTTGGCAGCAGTGGAGGATCTGTAGATCTTCTTCAAAAAGTGGTTTTAGCAAATCAGTAGACATTCAATCAGTAGTAGACGCTACTCCAAGCAGTGCCTGGATCTAAACAGTTAAATAAGTAAAAAGAAAGTTAAAGAAAAGTGTCTAATGCATTTTTTTTTCTGTCCGACTATATTATGGAAAGCAGTCTTAAAAGAAGATCATGAAGTTGTTCCTTCTCAACACTCTATTATGGTTTGCAATGAAATCTTATGGAAGGCTCTATGAAAGGAAGCCGAAAGGTCCAAAATGGAAACATGTCATGGGGTAGGCATCACTCAGCAGATCTGATCATGGGAAGTCCTCTGTTCTCACTGCCCAATGAACTTGGCATTATGGCATATGATGCAGTCACAGAGGTTTTGTAGATGCCAAAACTTGTCGATGCTCATCAGTTGTTGCTGCCACTATGCAGGCGTTATCTGGGTCAGTAGTGTTATTGTCATCACATTTGTTTGGTGCAGAACATCTGGGCCTCCTTGTCAAGAGCTGTGTTCTAAAAACAACAAGATCAATCTATATACAGCCAAATACCTTTACAAGAGTTGTTAGTGTATTAATACCATGCATTGTTCTGAGAAAAGGAGTAGCAACAATGATAAAAAACACCCTCATCTTTTTAACCCAAGAAATAATAAAATAGATTATACTGAAATGAATTAGTAAACTAACCTAATCTAATCTACGGTATCTACCGGCACTGACAAACTACTGCCCAGGAGTGGAACTTGGTAGCATTTAGCCTCAGATTAATGGCTGTGAAGGGAGGGGCATATACACTTCTGCCACATTATTTGCCCCTGAAATACTAAAGCTTCAATACCATCTCTGTAAGATTGGCCATATTTGTCTCTGCTAAAATTGTGTCCATGAATTGCTAATGCCTCAGCTTTTGTCTGACTGGGCAGTTCATTGTGGGCAGAACTCAACGGGGATGCCATTAACTGGCTAGGAATAACTAAAATTCAGGGATGATTTCTGGCCCAAGTCTGCCCCTGCTACCAAATTGTCTAGCAATTTGCCACCTCTGCTTGTAGCTTAGTTGTGCATGCTGCACAAAAACATATATATATAAAAATACTATTATTACTTTTATTAACTCTACTGTTATTCTAGAAAATACATAGTACTATATAGGTGTTATTATTGTTGTTAGGTGAACTTTTTTATAGAAAAGGTGACATTTGCATTCTAAGAAGCCTTCTGTGGTGATGGTTCAACATTTGGGAAGCAATACGATGAAAATAAAGCCTATCTATAAAAAAAAAAAAAAATACCTGATCTCCTACAGAAGCAATTTTTTGCAAGCTTGTTGGTAGAATCTCACCCATTTATTTTGATGCATGCTTCTGGGCTGGCTGTAGTGCGCTTAAAAGCTTCCAGTGTTAATAACTATATCAGCAGTGGCTGCATCGGTCGTGAACTTCTTGCAGCTAATTAACTGGCAGGAGGATCTTGCACCATAGCTGGCTAGGCAGTGTACTATTAACACCAGAGATGGCAGTGCAAGAACGTGTGAGAGGCAGGGAGGTCAGGTAAGTAACTTCTTTAATTTTTGCTTAGAGACAGGCTTTATTTTTTCCAACATTAAGCTTTTTTTTCGTTTGAAAGATAGGATCATACAGATTCTTGCTGGTCATATATAATTGCTATTCTATCCTCATGAGCTATTCTGCCTGACTGTGCTTAATGAATTCTTGTTTTCAGTTCTGTCCAGTTTTTAGTTTATTACTAATGCTGGTCTATTATTTATCTTTCCTATACCAGGCCTGTTCTCTCCATATCTGTACCACTTTTGTCTGTGTTATCCCCTGTGTTATCTTTTTTAATTATCCCAGTGTCTACCTAGGTGAGGGGAAATCTATATCACAAACAGATGTGGGACACATGAAACATCACTTATAAGTTGCCACACTTCAACTACAGTTGAAAGCTAATGCAGTATTTGGATGAACTAACTCATCAGGTGTAGACCACTACAGTGCATAAAGTTAATGTCATTTTTCAAGTGATTTATTTTTATGTTACTGGCAGGTTACAGATTATTCATAGTTTAAAACGTTTCTATGGACAAACCTGACAAATGGTAAGACACTAACAGTTAACAACTATCATGCTATACCATGTACAACAAAGGGGCAAGAGAGGTACACAGGTATGGTCGGCTATGAAACAATTTTAAAATATACTAAGTTATAGATGTCTTTTGCATGCAACACAGTATTTGGCATGGCTGCTTAAACCAACTGAAGAAGTCCATGCAAAGGATAATCAGCAGTGCCAACACAGCCATTTCCTTACAAACAGTGCATCCATACTATATTGTTAAACTGATCCACTAATCATCTCACTATTCCTATATTAATGCTTTTTCATTGGCATTTTTGGGCCAAGCTTTGCTAACATGCTAAATTGCTAAATTTACTGTTTAATATGGAGCTCTTTGAATGTAGCATAATACTATCCTAAATTAAACTGCATTTTGAAATCCACCATTATATATACTCTTAGTTAAATGATTGGCCAATTTATCAGTCATTGTTTCCTCTCTTTATCTCCAGTGGAACAGGTTAAAATGCTATGTATGTTTAGCAGATAAGCATTGCAGATGCAGTTAGTACATACCATTATCTTCGACCTAGGCAGAGGGAAGCAAGGCAGGCGTTTGGAAACAGGAAGGATGAAGGAAAGAAGCAAGGGATAGAAACTAGACTTACTAAAAACATAATACACAGCATGTAAAACAATAAAACAACATTCAATATACATATATTACCCACAACACTGCCAGTATGTACATCATATAGCTTTAGACATTAAGGTTGATTCAGAGCCGGATGAGAATTCTCACTGCTTTTTTTAGGAGAGAAAACTGCCATTGAAAACTGTCATTGTTCACCTTGGGCTTGTTTCAGAGCCAGGTGAAAATTTACACCAAGCAGACAATGAAAGTCAGTAGCAGTTTTCGGCTTAAAAAAGGAGAGAGAATTCTCACTTGGCTCGGAATCGACCCCATTGTGTCATATGTATGCGAGTCTCATTTACATATCATTTTTAATATATAGCCTTTGGTAATCTGAGGATAGTTGCTCTTATTTGGGCACAAATGACTCTCATGGCAAGAATTTCTCCAATATCTATAAGCTATTAGAGGGAGCAGAATTCCAGTCAAATATTAACCCTCCAACTCTGCCCCCCTCCCCTGGTGCAGAGGCAGGACACCCGCACTCCGGTGCCGCTCAATAGGGTCTCTGTGGCCACCGCACAGAAAGTGGCATCCCCCGACTCTGGAAGGACTTGTGCATGGAGCCAAGGGATACTGCTTTGTGCTTTCTGTCAAGATGGCAGTGCCCAACATCTGAAGCATGGGGGGAGTAGCATTGGACAACGGGTGAAGAAAGGATTTTTTTTTGTAACCGCCCATCCTGCCTCAGCAATCTATGAGTGGACTTCCACTTTAACCTCATGCAGATGTTATTGAATAGCAGGCAGATTATGTGCTTCTGGACTGCATGGGAGTGGCCATCTTGCCATACACAGAGACACCCCTGCTTCTCAAAAATCATGCAGGTGGGGTGTTAGGGAACTAATTTACTAAACTTTATTTTATTGACTGGAAGTTTACTGGATTTCACACTACTGGCTTCAGTATATAGATGGCCACCAGTCACCTATGGCCATTAGCCCGAACATAAGGATAAAAATGATAATTACAATAATGTTACAATCATTTGAGCAACCTATATGGCCCTGGATTTGCTGTTGGCAGTGAAATAAATAAAAATAAGCAAGATAAGGCAGACATGCAGATCTTATTTCATTTAATATTTCTGCTTATATATATTTATACCAGGCCTCTGAATCACTCCAATCGCCATTTGTTCAACAATGTTAGATTTTGAGGATAAGAAGTCCCTTGTTACAAGTCAAAATCAAACTGTGAAATGAAATGCAAATGTTATCATTGTGAATAATGAAATCTGTATCTATGTGGAAAGCTTTAAAATAATATGTTCACATGTAGCTTAATAATTCAGATCTGTAAACCACAGTGGCCCTTGGGGCTACTGAACCCCACAACCCATGGGCATCCCAGTTTGCGATGACTGTGTACCCGTGCAAATGGCTGAATCTGTATTTACTATACAGGCTACTAATCTGCTCCTGTCCACCATGTAACCACTAATGGCCAATGGGGTTTGCAGTTTTAATGAGCAGTTGCAGCTACAGATGTCTTAATTCAGGATGCCCTGGAGGGGGCAGAGGATAAATGGCCCTGTGATTAAGAAGGTAACAAATTATGTTCCAATGTCACTATTACAAATTTGGCCTGCACAACCATGATTAAAAAAAATAGTGGCCTGAACAATGTGACTGGCACACCTCAATATGTCTATTCTGCAGTGGTTGATAACGCTCGAATCACAGCTGAAACTCAACAAAAGGTTGAAAATTAAAGTTGTATTAATGGACTAGCACCATATTTCAAATTGTGGCATCTTTGAGCCTAGACAGTTGTTCTTTGGCTACTTTTTCGTTACTCTCTGGTGGGACACCCAGATTTACGATGCCCTGCTGTGTGTATCCCCAGGCATTTCCTGTAAAACTCACCTTCTTCACATTCCCACATGAGTCAGTCACTAATCAGCAGTGCTGTTCCATTCAGATTTCCTTTGGCACACTGGGCCTCAGTGGGATAGGGAAACCTGTGAGCGTGCCCACGCTGGCCATTTAGAAATGACTAACACAGGTGCATGCCTTGTTAGAGGTATACTGGGGATGCGGTTGTGGCATGGGCTTGTGAAAGAAGTGAGTGAATCTGGTGATCCGAGGGGTTCACAGAGCGGGGATTTCCAATTTGGGACTCAAGGGGAGTGTTGCTCCTCTTTTAAATGGCCGGCACGGGCATGCTCCCTGTTAGAGGGAAGCGGAGGATCCGTCCTTCAGAGCCACTGCTCTTAGATGCGCTGTGGGAAAAGGTGAACTGGGCTCAGAGTTCTGGGGGGTTTCACACAGCGGAGCACCCCCGATCGGGGTGCCCCCGGGCAAAGGACCAAAACCCAGGATAGTCAAAATCCTGGGTTTTGGTCCACTTTAAGGGGTTTAACGTATGGAGAGCTACTGTACAACATTGGAAAACTTTACTACATTCAAGTTTTTTTCAATGATTTAACTTTTTTATAATAAATAACACCCAAGATGATTTGTTTCTCCAGTGCACTTCTCCAAGGTTTTTCAAGGTAACTACTTCTGCTGCTTTTAATACTTAGTCAGGCCTTCAGGCAAATTGGTGTTTATGTGTGTCAAATGTATTTGTCTGCTGAGCTCATGACCTAGACCTACCAGATTGGCCCCAGGAAGAGAGGACAGAAAAAAAAGGACCACTAATCTAAGATCAAAAGGAGATGGGGGAATGTAAAAGAAAAGTGGGGACTATCCTGGGTTTTGGGACTTTCGGGGGTGCCCCACTGTGTGAAACCCCCCCAGATCACCAAGGCCAATTCACCTCTTCCCGGTTCTATGGCGCATGCGTGGTCGCTTGTCCAATCAGCCCACTTAGAGCCGCTGATGTCACGTCATCTAAGGCTTCGTCTAAGGCCAGTGGCGCCGAGTGCGCTGACGGTTGCCTCCCCCGCTACCCTCTAACTGGGAGTAAGCACGCACCTGCCATTCACAAATGCCTGGCACTGGCATGCGCCCTGCTAAAGGGATAGCGGAGATGCGGCCGCGGCTCGTTGAACCGGGAAACAAGGTAAGTGTATGGGGCAACCTGGGGGCTTTCACACAGCGAGACATCCTGATTTTGGATGCCCCGGGGGGAGGGAAACAATAGCCATGGGTTTTGGTCTATTTAAAGCATTAGAGAGTAGAGATGAGCAAAAAAGTTTGTCCGAAAATAAAAAATCTCAACTTCTGGGGATTTGTGCCAATTGAATTTTCTAGTGAAAAAATAACAAGAAAAAAATATCCTCCATTGCAATCCTCCCATGATCCTCTCCGTAGTCTTAAGCAAGACGAGGATGCAGTTTCTTTGTCCAACACTGAGCTCCTGTCACTCACTCCCTACCACAAGGACGGGCTATTTAAAGGCAGATAGTGAGCCAGCTGGTAAAGCCCCTCATCCTCCCTGTCACTCACAGTGACATCAGAGGAAATTCCAGGAGATGTGAAGGACTTTCCTGGTTGGCTGGTGTGGGTCTGTGGTCCACTGAAGACACTGAAAGAAGCCTGGAGACCAGCATGGAACGCCGTTGGAGGATGAGGACACTACCCGACACTGGATAGCAAGGAAGGGGTGAAAATTGGTGTAACCTTATGCTTTTTCTACGATGCGGTGTCTTTTTTTTTTTTTTTTTTTACACTTAACCTTTTGTAAACCCAGTAAGGGTTCCTTGGAACCCCTATGCCAGTTCAAGTCTCCTGCCATCAAGCGTTTGACTTGCTGAAGCCCCCACCTGATTACCAGCACCTCCACTAGCCAAGATGGTGTAGAAAAGCCTTGTGTTTGGCCTATGTGGGCTTGTAGCCTTTAGGGCCGGGGGGCAGCTGATCAGCCTCTGAGTCTTGTATTACAAGGCTGCATAGCTGGTGCCCGGACTGGTTTTGCTGGAGAGGTGGGATCCCGTGCCGTTTTTTTTATTTTTAAGGGTTTAAAAGTGGCGGGAGCCCAGTGCGGGCTGGAGGGTCCATGTCCTCCCATCCCATAGAAAATGTTGCCAGACAATAAGGACATTGCCCAGCTGAAACAAGGATGGAGGAGAGCTTTTATTTGTATTTTTTAACAGGGATTTGTGAAAACACTGAAAAATTCACTCATAACTAATTGGGAGCTATGAAAAACTTACCATGATCACAGAAACTGCAGCTGTAGTATTGTTCTCCTTAGGCAAGGAGTTAAAATGCTGCTTTAATTTACCAGTAACTTCAGCTTGCATGTTATTCCCTTGCAAAGCATCATCCTAAAAAAGAGCATTTTAATTGATGTGAGGCAAATACTACTTACAACCTTAACCAGAAAATACTACAATATGACATGTCGAAAAAGTACTAAGGCCTGTATATACACAGTGCTCTAAGAAGGTTTTCACCCCACAAAAATATTTAGGTTTTTGCTGCTTCACAGCCTGGAATTGACATGTATTTTGTGAGGGTTAGCATCATTTCATTTAAAGCACCTACAACTTTCAAGATTTGTTTTTCTTTTATTGTGAAACAAACAACATATAGGACAAAATATCTGAAAACTTCAGTGTGCATAAGTATTCCCCCTCTCAGAGCTTTGTGGAGCCCCCTTTTTGGATCAATTAGAGCTGCAATTCGCTTTGTATAAGTATCTTTGAGCTTGCCACTGGAATTTTTGCCCATACTCACCTCAAGACAAACCTGTATCAGCTCTTTCAAGTGTAACTGCTGATTCACAGTTGGATTAAGGATAAGGTTCTGGGCTTTGAGTCATGCCAATAGATGTACATGTTTCCCCTTAAACTACTTGAGTGTTACTCAAGGTCATTGATCTATTGGAAAATGTAGACCTCCGTCCCAGTCTCAAATCACTGTCTGACCGAAACAGGTTTGCTCAAGTATATTCCTGTATTTAGCACTATCCATCTTCCCCTAGACTTGGACCATGTTGAAAAACATTCCCACAGCATAATGCTGTCACCACCATGTTTTACTGTGTGTGTGTCTTTCTGTCTTTGCCTGTAAGTAAAGGCTTTTTTCTTGCAACTGTTCGTAAAGCCCAGCTCTATGGAGTGTATGGCTTATTGTGGTCATATGTACAGATACTCCAGTCTCTGCTTGGGAACTCTGAAGCTCCTTCAGGGCTACATTTAGTCTCTGTGCTGCCTCTCTGATTTCTTGGCTGTTTGTTTTATGGACGGCACTCAACAACTTTGTCCCTGACTTGTTTGGAAAGCTCCTTGGTCTTCATGATGCTGATGTGTCCCTTGCTTTGTGTTGCAGCCTCTGGAGTCTTTTAGAAAAAGCATGTTTATACTGAGAGACCATGTGACAATTATATTGCACACAGGTGGAGTTCCTTTTGCTAAAAAGGTAACCCCTGAAGTAATTGAAATGAAGATGGTGTCCAGCACTGGAAACAGGTAAAACTTGAATTATTTATTTGGTCCAGAGTAAAAGCATAGACATCCAAACAGAATAAAAATAAACAGTGGGTGTAAGGCCCCCCCCTGCTGTAACGCAATTTAGGTCAAGGCAGGCGCTTAATCATACAAAGAACAGGCTGACACTTACCCACCTAAATAATGATTGCCAAGGTCCACCCTCCATCATGTTAGCCATGGGCGTGCCACTCGGAAACACTAGTGCTGCCAGAGCACAAAGCATCGCCAGCCCCAGGAACAAGGAGGCGGTGCTAGAGTCTTTAAGTCTCTAGGGCTGCCCGGTGTGGATTTTGTGCAACTATAAATAGCATATTTTTTCCTGAAATGTATGTGCTGGGAAAAACGGTGGATCTGTTGTTGTATTAAACATTAAAAATTAAACAATATCTAGTTGTTAGATCAATTGTATAATTTTGCATACTGTACAATAATGTGTGCAACAATAAAGATAAATATGCCACTGCCATTTAAATTGAAACATATTTATTGATAACAGCTATAAAACTTGGCAAAAGTGGTACTCACAGAAACCCAAGGGTGAGAAAGAATCTGCTCTGCAGTATATCTGTCTTCTACATTTACTTGAAGCATACAGCTAATCAACTCCTGATAGAGAATAGGAGAACCACATTAGAAAGTTACAATATTATATTACTATACCTACCTACAGAACCATTATATTCTGGTCACAAAAAGTACGATTTTAACACAAAAACACAAAGCAATTTCTAGATCGAATTACTAACTCACTTTACATTTATAAAACCTTACATATGGGAATATATATCATACAGCCCACACAGCTACAATCTGTATTGCAAGTTTTAATTTTTAGAAGACTCTTTGAGACCTGTAATGTGTTGTGTTGGTTGCCATTCTATGCAAGTGAAACCTCATTTCGAAATTTACAAGAGACAAATAACTTATAATAGAGAAATATATGACAGTTTTGTGAAAATAATAGAACAATAAATATAGGAAGATTTACAGATAAATATATAGTGGCTTCGCAATAAATCAAGCAGATAACATGATGCTGCCATTCAGAAGATTATTAGAAGATTATTAATGACAAACCATTGCCTGCTTGGCTTGTTAATCTCCCTAGGCCCCTCATTAATAGGGAACCTCCATTTGCTTGAGGTCAGAGACGCCAAGTCACAACTGTAATCAGCGTTTGTGGAAGCGATTGAAGCTACAGCCTAGGTTTTCCCCTCTAATTTAGGTGCATTAAGTTGTGTTAGACTGTGAGCACAATAAAGAATGCACCATGGATGTCTTGACATTATGTCATTTTCATTACATCAAGCTGCAGGAACACATTTAATACAATAAATAAGGTTTTTGTTTCATAAAACAGATAATCAATACAATACACTTACAAACCTTTGCTAAATCTGTAATGTTATCCCAATATGGGGAAGGGAATTCCAGCTTTCCAATGAGAATCTGATCAAAAAGATCTTCTTGTAGATTATTCTCACTTTTAGAAAAAAAAATAGAACAATAAGTAAAATAGACGGAGCATTGATGTATTTATAGATATTAGGGTCTATTCAGTAAGAGTTACCAAAAACTCTCTTGGTAGGAGTAATTCACTGAAAAAAAGACAATTTCACTGTTGCTGATTCACCAGTTAGGAAGATAATAGAAATCAATTGCACTTTTTACTACAGTGTAAAATGGTGTAAAACTTTCATTAAAGTTCTTCCTAGCTGGTGATTCAGCAACAATGAAATAATCATGCTTTATTTCTCCACGGGAATTGTTTTCAACTCCTATAAAGATTCTTTAAATTTTCTGAGATACAATTTTAGCAAACAATACAATAAATCAGACAGATCTGGCCCATAGAAGTGCACGGATTAGGAACATTAAAATAAAGTCCATGTACTGCTGTTCTACAGTGAAATCACAGGTAATATCTGTAATAAATAACTTAAGCTGTCTTGTGTACATAAATTATAAAATCTACCTTCGAAAAGGTGGGAATCCACAGAGTAAGATATATGTGATAACACCTGCTGCCCATATGTCAACCTTCAATCCATACCTGAATAAAGATCAAACAAATCACAGTTATTTATCATCTCCAGTAAAATAATTTTTAGGTAAAGTTTTTTTTAACTTAGCCAAACATATATTGTTTTCAGTAGTATATGCATATGTCTATAAAATAGGCCCAACCATGCAAAAGTAAGGGTTAACGGCTTACCCAGTCTCAGCAATTATTTCTGGAGCAACGTATGTCGGCGTCCCGCAAACAGTATACAAGGGACCATCGACTACAGTAGCCAGTCCAAAGTCTCCAAGCTTTAAGGATTTGGTTTGATCGGGATATTCACAAACCTGTAAAACATTTTTTTTCTTAAATTTGTTTACACGATTGGTAATTTATTTAGGCTTAAGGTAAGACAGGCCCAGTGTTTGACTGGTGTCACTTCCATCAGGACCCAGGAGGTACAAAATTGTGTGATCAATCTTAAAATATATTTTGGTGATTACATCATTATCGTTTAAACATAGGTCCTTTTGTTTTTAGAAAACTCTAGGTAGGCTGGCACTTAAAGGGTTAAATGGTTTTACATTTTGATATATACAAAATGGTGTGACCCATATAGAGGATCTCCAAGCAAAAAATAAAAATTAACAAGTTAGCAAGGATTAATTCCATTTTAGCTAGTTAGCAGCCTGCCACAGCAAGCCTACATCCGGTCGCGTACCAGTAATGGTGGGTGCCATTCAATGTTTTTTTTTGTTTTCTTTTATTAGTGACTTTTATTAGTGATTCCGCGAAAATCAGGGGGCACTGCTGTATACTGCCATGTTTTTACAGTCAATTACTGGAGGCTCAGGGGCCTTGCCTATTCAGGAGTGTAGCAGCATGGGTGGTGGGCCCCATTCTATAGTTCACCTCAGGTAGAAAGGCTAGGATCACCCCTGCCTACACCGCTTGGGCAGCTGTGGAATGTCTTGACCTAAACTTGCAGCAGAAGCACCCATCTAGTGTTAAACAAAACGTTTGATTCCCCCCTCTCAATATACAAAACTAACACACAGCAAGAATATGACAGTTTTTTTTTTTTTATAAATTTTTATTTATGCATTTTAAGTTGTAACATACATAAACATGTACATACATATGCAACCATCCCCTCATGGAGAGGAATCTTAACATTAAACATAACCTTAATTTACATCAACAAAATAACGTATACTCATAAACAATATACTAAACTAAATTGTTCACACACACACATACACGCACACCCACTCAAGCACACACACCCGCCTGCTATTGGCATCATTTCTCAATAGGGGGTAAAAGAATATGACTGTTAAACTTAAATTCTGCAGGTGACCAAAGGTGGACAGTTGCAGAATTTGGAGTTGCTTGGACCTTGTGTTATGATTTTAAAGTTGTTGGATACTTAATTGTATAGCCCCTTTACCTTGATAGGTTGTAAGTTATTCTGTGTTCTGTCCTACATATTCTATTCAAATGCAAAACATCTAGACTCCATTTAGGCAGTTAGTACACGGATGGAGCTGAGTACAAA
Organism: Gastrophryne carolinensis; assembly: GCA_027917425.1. Taxonomy (NCBI): domain Eukaryota; kingdom Metazoa; phylum Chordata; class Amphibia; order Anura; family Microhylidae; genus Gastrophryne; species Gastrophryne carolinensis. Next base: position 160,628,109 of record CM051234.1, read on the forward strand.
CTATGATGAGTCGGCCAGAGTGAACAGGGACGGCGCCACCCCAGCTGCCCAGCTCTCTAACCTTGTATTGCTTAACCTTTTCGCTGCCAGCCTACCTGGAGTTTTCGTCACCCTTTGTGCCAGACCATTTTGCACTATTTTGCGCTCCCCATGTTCAAATGTGATTTTTGAAGGGATTTCCAGGGATATATTGTTTTTTTCAGCATAGTCTGGGCTTTAACATGAAATGTCTTGTTTGTAATTTTTTAGGTGTATTCTCAATATTTTTGGGTGAAATATGTGAAACAAAAATAAAAAAATATACATTTTTACAATTTGTAGTTTTTTTTGTAATAAAAAATGTAAGTTTTTCAATAAAATCTTATTGCGTGTGAAATCCCAATTTCTCCCAGTTACAGCGATACCACATATGTATCGGTAGACACCCTTTTCTGCCCAGGAGACTCCCCCAAACTGAAACAGCACTTTAGGGGATTTTCAGATAAAATACAACTATGCAATGCAATATGCGCACCTTGCAGTTTTTCCAGAAAAACAACCCTTTACATTTCAAATACCCCCAACAAACTATATATTCCCTGGAAGTACACACCTCAAGCTTTCTAGTCGTACCAGGCTTGTTGATGTGCCCATAGTTTTCTGGAAGTAATCCCTCAATGTATTCTTTGGTTGCAAAGAGTTTCCCTAAAAAAAGGATAAAAAAGCAGAACCAAAGCCACATTTTCCTAAAAAACTATGTGCAAACAAGAAAAAGCAACATCCCCCGAACAGAACGATATCCAACATGCATAGCTACTGTCAAGGGAAGAGTTGCCGGGGGGGCGTGTCCTGGATATGGCGGGGAGAGGACGCTACTGATTTGGCTCCTGACCCCTCGACCCTGTAAAGTGCCATTATCAGCCCACAAAGTGCCAGAAAAGTGAGATGCCAAAACGCGAGAGTAAGAAGAGAGGTGGAAAGGAAGACAGAGATACCTCTCAGAAGAGACTGGAACTCGGGAAGTGGCTTCCTGCGGGAGACGCCGGCGACAAGATGGCGGAACGCGAGGAAGAGGAGAGCCTGGGGGCACGCTCATGCTCGATGTCACCGCGGAGTGGGGCCTCGCAAGAAGAGCCTGGTGGCTGGCGGGAGCGGGAGACGGCTCGTCGCTGGGGTGAGTCGGAGCAGATATGTGCGGCGGCGCGGCTAGAGCTCCCGAGGAATGGCGGGGCCGACGGGCGGTGCAGCGTGACAGCCGGAGCCTGGGGCGCGCCGGCGCCTGCTCTCGCGGGGCCCCGCGCGGAGACTGCCTGGAGAGGCGAGGAGGCAGATGACGCGACCGGCCCTGCCTCGGAGCATGGGGAGGGCGGAAGCTGCGGAGGACGCGGGGAGCTTCATAGCAAGCACACGGTGGCAGCTGCGGGATCGCACGTGGTCCTGGCAGCTGCCGAAGAGTATAATAAAGAAATCGGGCAATCATACCCCCCGCCCGGGGACATCACAAAGGGGCCCCCCATAAATCCAGCCAAAACGCCACGGCCACATGAGGGGGAGGTCATAAGGGGCGCCCATAACCCCGTTATACAGGCAGCCAATGTCAGGGAGCTGCGCAGATTTGCCTACGAACCCAGGGGGGCTGATCCTCCATTACCCACTGGCACTGCCACACGGAGATCGGGATCTGATGACCTGCTGGCCCACTTACAGCGCGACGCAGGACAGCGCTCGGCGCTGCCCCCGATTCGGGACTTGGTGTTGGATTCGGGCGTGGGCTCCCCCCCTACTCTCTGCAGCGGACACCTGAAAGATGGGCCAGTCCAGCAGGGGATAGTCCTGTGCCGATGTCCCCCGCGAGTCGCGTGTCGTCTCCGCCGTGTCGGCCGCCGTGGCCAGAGGAGCCGGACCCCCTACCCATAGCGGAGGCTGCCGCGGAGGACGCCGGGGCCGCAAAGGAGATCCACCAGGAGACCCTCTCCCTCTTGAGGGGCCTCCCAACGAGAGCAGATATGGAAGGCCTGATCACCAGGTATGAGGCCGCCCACAGGCGTGATTTAGCGGTAGTCAAGCAGCAAATCTTGGGGGTCGAGGAGAGAGTGGAGTCCCTGGAGACGGAGGGGGCGCAAATTTCCAGACGCATCCTCGCCCTGGAGGCTAAATGCGATCGGCAAGAAGCGCAACTGCGGGCCTGTTATTTCCATCTGGACGACCTGGAGAACCGGGGCCGAAGGAACAATCTGAGGATTAGGGGCATCCCGGAAGCAGCGGATAGGGAGGATGTTAGAGCCATCAGGACAGAAGTTTTCAACCAGGTGTTGGACAGAGAATAACACAAAAATAGAACTGGACAGAGCCCATAGGGCCCTGGGCCCTAGAAACCCGGACCGGGAATTTCCTAGGGATATTGTTTGCCGCATTCACATGTTCACATTAAAGGAGGAAATTCTTCGGAAGGCCTGGAACAAAGGAGCCGTTGTGTACAAGGGATCGCCTATTAAGATTCTCCAGGATCTGTCTTCTCGCACTCTACAGATGAGGAGAGCTCTACGGCCCCTTCTGGATCTAATAATCAACCAGGGTGGCTCGTACAGATGGGGCTTCCCGTTTCATCTAGTAGTCAGAAAGGACCAGAAAAGCTATTTCTTGAAATCGAGCCGGGATTTGGAGGGCCTATTCCTGTTTCTTCAATGCATGCCGATTCAGGTGCCAGACTGGTCGTCCTTGGAGGCTCCCCCACCTGCGCGCAGATACTCAGATGGTCCGCGCCGTGGACGGAGAAGTTTCAGAGACCTTGGTCGTCTTGGAGGACTTGGCCACCCTGGCGCGGGACCTGAGCGAACGGGTCCGCGCGGGGGCCTTGCGGGGCGCGGGGGGGGGGGTCGCGTCCTGGGCCGCCTTGCCTTCCCTGCTCCCCGCCGGCTCCGCCGGCTGGGGGCGGGGGGGGGGCTTGGCGGCCTAGGGCGTGCTTGGAGACGGCCGTGGGCCCTGTATGATACCAGCGTTGTGATTGTTCTGTTCCGTTGTTGCCTTGCTTGATGTCTCTCTAGGTTATTGCAGTTGTTTGAGTTCCAGGTTCTGTGCAGGGGGCATATGCCCTCTAGGTGTCGGTGGCACGGGTTGCGGTGGGGAGGGCTGGGTCCTGGCACGGGGCGGTACGCCCCTGGCCCGTGGGTCCGGACCTCACCTGCCGCTGTGGTTAGAGTTTGCGTCTCGGCGGGGGTCGGGGGGAGACGGACTCCCTCGGGTGTTGGTCCCCTCCTTCGCCGCTCAGACACGTTACCCCCAATAGGGTGGGCCCACAGAGGGTCTCTGGCCCACTGGGTCCGTGGTTTCCTTAACTGGAATTTCAAGTTTAATTAGTTACCACTGGTTTTTTACGTTTTCCCAAATCACTGTTCGATTGGTCCTACGACCAATATCCCCTTCTTACCCGCCCACTTTCCCCTCTCCCCCCTGTCTCCAGGGGTGGATCCCCCACAATTACTCTCCCCCGTACAGCCTAGCAAACCATAATAATGCAGGGAAAGCCCATCTCCGAGATCAACGTGGTCTCCCTCAACGTGAAAGGCTTAAATAGCCCGGAAAAGAGAGCTCTGATCTTGAGGAACCTCAGGGGGCTGAGGGCACAGGTTGCCTTCCTTCAGGAGACCCATTTTAAGGCAGGCGGCTCCCCCTCACTCGGCAACAAATACTACCTTAGAGGCTATCATAGCTTCTCGCCGGACTCAAGGTCCAGGGGGGTAAGCATTGTGATAGATGCTGCCCTCCCTTGGGAACTGATCGACTACCAGACGGACCAAGAGGGGAGGTGGATCTTCCTCAAGGGGAGGATTGCATCTCATCTCTTCACCTTTGCAAACATATACGTGCCGAATGTGGGTCAGTCAACCTTCTTGGAGGGAGTCCTTGATATCTTGGACACGTTTAGGGAGGGCGAACTGTTGATCGGCGGTGACTTCAATTTGGCATTGGACCCACTTGTGGATACCTCCAGGGGGTCCTCGCACGAGTCATATGCCAAGTTGAGACGTCTTAAAAAGGTGCTAGCCCAATACCAGTTGATAGACCCCTGGCGTATTCATCACCCGACCGAGAGGGACTATACCTTTTTCTCTCCCCCGCATAGGTCATATTCGAGAATCGACCTATTTCTTGTGCCTCACGCCTCACTCTCTAGAGTGATGGATTCTTCCATTGGGAACATTACCCTATCAGATCATGCCCCTGTTTCCCTGACGGTTTCCCTCCCCCGCCCCATCCCCAGAGGCTGGTCCTGGCGCCTGAATTCCTCTCTCCTGGATGACCAATTAATAGTAGCTGAGCTCCAGGAGGAAATTAAAAAATTCTTTGAGTGTAACTCATCGCCGGAGATCAGCCCCGGGATCCTCTGGGAAGCGCATAAGTGCGTAATCAGAGGTTCCCTAATCAGCATTGGATCTAGAATTAAGAGGGAAAAGGCAAAACTAATCAAGGACCTCCTCGCTGAGATAGGGAAAGTAGAAAAGTTACATAAGAAATCCCTGGCCGTGGCCCACTTGGCGACCCTAACGTCTCTGAGAGAGAAACTCAAGTCATTGTGCTGCGATAGAGTGAAGGCACAGTGGGCCAAATGTAGGAAAAGGTTCTACGAAGCGGGAGACAAATGCGGGAAATTGCTGGCAAGGGCACTTAGAGCGGAAAGGGTGAGATCCTATGTCCCAAAGATAGTAAACCGTAAGGGTCATAGCGAGCACCTAACAGAGAGAATAGCGGAAACTTTCCGCAACTTCTATGAATCCCTTTACAATATTCAGGGAACAGGGAGGCTGGACACAGATTCTCGTATATCAGAGTACATAAGGGACTCGGGGCTACCAAGGTTGCTGGCAGAGGTGGTGGAAAAGTTGGAGGACCCTATCTCTCCGCTGGAGTTGCAGAAGGCGGTGGCGGAGACAGCTAGCGGAAAGGCCCCGGGGCCAGATGGTTTCCCTTCCCAGTATTACAAGAAAATGTTCCCCCTCCTGGCCCCCAGCCTGCTTAGGGTCTTTAACTCAAAGGAAAAGACCCCACGCAGTGTGCTAGCTACCGGCCCATCTCACTCTTGAATACCGATGTCAAGATCTTTGCAAAGATCTTGGCGTCAAGAATCGCTCCCCAATTACACCACATAATCGCCCTGGACCAGGTGGGGTTCATGCCCCATAGGGAGGCTAGGGACAACACTGTCAAAGTGTTGAACCTGGTGCATCTCGCCCAAACTGTCAATAAGCCCTCCCTATTGCTTGCAACCGATGCCGAGAAGGCTTTTGACAGAGTCAGTTGGCAATTTATGTACGCCACCCTCAGCCACATTGGACTCGGTTCAAACCTTATGAACTGGATCGCGAGCCTTTATAGGACGCCCTCGGCATTGGTGCGAGTCAATGGGGTAATTTCAGAGCCCTTCACGATCAACAACGGGACGCGACAGGGTTGCCCGCTCTCCCCTTTGGTTTTTATCCTGACCCTTGAGCCACTGCTGTGCTCCATCCGTAGGAACCCTGACATTAAAGGATTGGAGGGCCCCAAAACCCACTACAAAGTCGCAGCTTACGCGGATGATTTAATCTTCTGTTTATCCGCCCCAGAGGTTTCGCTGCCCAATTTGATGCAAGAGCTTAAAAGATACAGGGATTTATCAGGATACAAAATCAATTGTTCCAAATCCGAAATTTTAAACATTAATATCCCGGAGCAGCGCTTTGCAAGGATCAGGGAGACATTCCCCTTTAAGTGGGCAAAGGAGGGGGTCACTTACCTTGGAACCAAGATTGGGAATGATTTGTCTAAGATCTTCAATATGAACTTCCCCCCGCTATTGAAGAAATTCTCGGAAGACATCGCTAGATGGTCTATGGGTAGGATCTCCTGGTTTGGGCGTACAAACGCGGTCAAGATGAACCTTCTCCCCCGCCTCCTTTATCTACTCCAAGCTCTGCCAGTTGCAGTTCCGCAAGCCTTCCTCCAAAAGGTCAGAGCCTTATTCACCAGGTTTATTTGGAAGGGAGAAAAACCCAGATTAAGCAGAACCATCCTGGCCAGACCAAAGGAGGAGGGAGGGCTGGGATTCCCAGACCCGGTGTTGTATCATGCTGCCGCTCATCTGGGCAGAGTGGAGGATTGGTGCCTGCACTCGGGACATAAGCAGTGGGTTGGGTTGGAGCAGGGCACTGGGGAGCTCCCGCTGGCCAACCTACCTTGGCTAGAGGGGAAAGACATTTCAGGGGCGCTAAAACACCCCACGGTGGGGGCCACCCTACGCATCTTCAGGAGGTTTAAGGAGCTCCCGGGGATCTCCCCGTCCCCCTCCCCAATGTTCCCGGTGCTCGGGAACCCACAATTTCCCCCCGGGTGTAGCGGCCCCAAGGTAAGAGAGTGGCACAATGCGGGACTGTGGAGAGCCAAACACTTCTGGACACAGGCAGGCTGGGCTAAGACTGATGACTTGGCAATGAAGGGCTCCGTTCCGAGATGGTCCAAATGGGAACAAACGCAGATAGCACATTTCCTTCAGTCCTTACAGGGCTTTTCGGGGGGCTTGCGCCCGGGGACCCAGTTCGAGGTGCTCTGTTCCGGTCCCAATGTGGTGAAACACGTGCTCTCATCTATCTACAAGATGCTGATCACCCCCAGGAAGCAGAGGAACTTCATTTTGTTAGATACTGGGAAAAAAGTTTAGGGGCCCCATTTACGCCGGAACAGCGGAGGAGACTTCTCGCGGCACCGCATAGGACCTCCATTTGTACCCGGACTCAAGAATGTAGCTACAAAATTCTTACCGGGTGGTACAGAGTCCCGGCGACTCTGCACAAATGGTTCCCTGACGAACCGGACAGTTGCTGGAGGTGTGGTGCTGCGGGAGGCGACCTTCTTCACGTTTTCTGGTCCTGCCCCAAGCTTCGGATTTACTGGGACTCGGTGAGGAGGGTGATAGGGGAAGTCACTGGGGAAACTGTACCAGCCGATCCAGGAATATGTCTGCTCCACCTGGGGAAGACCCCCCTGAGATTTTACAGGAGATCCCTAATGTGCCACCTTCTCAGTGCCGCAAAATCCTGCATTCCTCTGATGTGGAAAAAGGCCTCCCCCCCCTCTTTGGCCAACTGGGTCCTGAAGGTCAATGAAACCATGCGTTTCGAGGATTTAGTGCTGAATCAGGAGGGAGGGTTCGAGAAATACACGAAGACCTGGTACGATTGGATGGTATTTTCTGATTCAGATGAATGCAGGGCGCTGCTTCAGGGGACCTGAACAGAGTAACCAACCTCACCCCCCCCCCCCCTCCCCATTCCTTCCCTCTCCATGATGTTATTTTCATATCAGTCGATTTATAGACCTGTACGGTTCTTGACACTGTTTTTCTTTTTTTTTTTTCTCTTTCATTTTTTCTATGTCTCTTGGATTGTGTTTTAAGAATGCCAGACAATGCACAAAATTGTTTACCTTATACTTTTTATTGTGGTCTTTGTTCCTATGTTATATACAAAATTCAATAAATAAAGAATTTAAAAAAAAAAAAGGGAAGAGTTGCCAAACACCCCAAAGTAAAGCATGTGCGTAACAGTGATTTTACTTGAAAATTTCAGCTCTGCAGACAAAGTGCGCACCTTGCGATTTTTCAACCAAAACAACCCTTTACATTTGGAATATCCCCCATAAACCATATATTACGTGAAAGTACACATGTTAAGCTTTCTAAGCGTACCCAACTTGTTGTAGTGGGCTCATCTTTCTGGAATTAATCCCTCAAAGAATTCTTTGGTTGCGCAGGGTTTCCCTAAAAAATGTATAAAAAAGCTGAATAAAAAACACCTTTTCCTAAAATATAAATATGCAAACCAGAAAAAAACAAGCTAAATCTGAAAGCGCAAGGTCCCCCGAACAGAACAATACCCAACATGCATAGCTACCTTTAACCATTTTAATTGCCAGCCTACTTGAGATTTTGTCACCCTCTGTTGACAGGTCATTTTTCCCCATTTTGCGCCATGTTTTACGCCATGTTTTGCGCCATTTTAGCTGGAATTGTCAGGAAAATTATATATATATTTTCTGCAGCAGAGTTTAGGCTTTAACAAGAAATGTCTTGTTTGTAAATTTTATTTTGTTTTTTACAATATTATTAAGTAAAAAATAAATAAATAAATAAATCATTTTTTAGAAAATTGACTCCTTTATTTTAAATAAAAAATTTATTTTATTAAGGAAAACCATATTGCATGTGAAAGCCCCATTTCTACCGATTAGAACGGTACCACATATTTATCGGTAGCCCCCCGTTCCTGCCCAGAAGACCCCCCTAACTGAAACAAGTACTTTATAACATTTACAAATAAAATACAACTACCATCCACACTACAAAGGGTTAAATCGAGAAAAAAAATGACATAGGGTCCCCCCTTCCCGGGGGGACCCCATTTTTGAGGGGGATTTTTAAGGGTTAAAAACCCTTAAAAATCCCCCCAAAAATTGACATGGGGTCCCCCTTACCCAAAGTAACCAGCCCGGGACCAGCTATGCAGGGCTTGTAGAAACAGGGCACAGGGGCCAGCTTTTGTGGCCCCTGGCCCTGCAGGCTACAAGCCCGCATAGCCCGTGGGCCCGGGCTCTTCTGCCCCCCCCTGGGCTTTGGGGAGGCAGGTAATGGGGGTGCCAGGGGTTAATGGCAAGTCACCCGTTAGTCACAGGTGACTTGCCACCTCCCCCAGCCTTGTGAACTGGTATAGGGGTCATGGACCCCTTACCAGTTCACAAGGGGTTAAATGTAAAAAAAACACAGACACACAAAAGAGAAAAAAATATTTTATTAATTTTTTTTTTTTTTTTTACCTCCCATCCATCCTGGAGCACTGTGTCCCTCGGCGATCACTGGCTTCTGCTCACCTGCTGGAAGCCTTTTATAGCTGCTGGATGACAGAACACAAAGGGTTTATTTAAAAAAAAATGACATAGGGTCCCCCCTGGGGGGCGGACCCCATTTTTTGGGGGAATTTTAAGGGTTAAAAACCCTTAAAAATCCCCCAAAAAATTAAATGGGGTCCCCCTTACCCAGCATTACCAGCCCGGGACCAGCTATGGGGGCTTGTAGGCACAGAGTGGGGGGGCCAGCTTTTGTGGCCCCCCCACCCTGCAGCCTACGAGCCCACATAGCCTGTGTGGGCCCGGGCTCTTCTGCCCCCCCCTGGGCTTTGGGGAGGCAGGTAATTGGGGGTGCGGGGGGGTTAATGGCAAAATGGCGATGTTCCTGGGAAAACTGTAGCTAATTGGGTATTGTACCATCTAGTTAAGCACTTATAATCTGTTCATTGCATTTGGACTGAAATACTGAATACTGAATTTTCTATCCAAGTCTATCCTTTCCCATTCCTTGCAAAAGGGGAGTCCCGATCCTCCCTCTGCAATCAGGTCTGCGGATACCTGCTGTGGTTGGGATTGTCTATTACTGGAATCAGCGAGGAGGGCCAAGGAGAATGGTCTGGCAGGTGTCTAACTACCCGAGAAAAGTCTCTCTGATTAAGGGGTGGGTATTTACCCACGGTCTGAAATCTCTAACAGCCCATTGGAAGTCCTTTAGGGTTGACTCAATGAAGCTAGCTTCTAACCCCACCTATTTCTTTTCCCACACACATCTCACCCAATCTGAGATCCTCTGCAAATGTGCCTCTTGCCAGTATCTAATGACATTGGATACTGCTAGTCTGCCACTGGACTTGGGAAACTGAAGCAAAGATAGTCTCAGCCTGGGCTTTTTGTTGCTCCAAATGAACTTTCTGAACAGCGTGTTTAGATTCTTGAATAAACTAGCCGGTATGTGGCAGGGGAATGTCTGGAACAAGTACAGGAGTTTTGCCATGATCGTCATCTTGATAATATTCATACGCCCCATCCAGGACATTCCAGTTTGTCAGATTGGATTTTATGCCGTTCAATATTGGCACAAAATTATATAGATAGATATCTTCCAAATTATCTGAAATTTTCTTGCCAAGGTAGGTCAAGCTGGGGGAGGCCCACTTAAAGGGGAAGGACGTTTTCAGGTTCGATTTTGGAAGCCCCACTGTGGGACTGGAAATGAAGAACAACAGGTCATCGCCATATGCTGCCACCTTGTGATCCACATTATTTACCGAGACACCTCTAATTTCCTGTTTTTTCCTAATGTGATGCAAGAGAGGTTCTACCACCAATGCAAAAATAAGTGTCGATAGTGGACAACCCTGTCTAGTGCCGCTCGAGATCAGGTGAAATGCTGCCATTGATCTTAACCCTGGCCATAGTTAGGAATAAAGCTCCATTAAGGGTCTTGTCCCTCAAGCCTATGTGTCTCAAGGCCTCAAATGCAAAGCTCCAGTCGATGTGAACAAAGGACAGCAGCAGAAGCGGGGGGCCTTCTATACGTGTGAGGTGAATGAGGTTTAAGGTCTGGGTGGTATTGTCCCTATCCGGTATGAAGCCACAGTGATCACTATCCACCAGGCCGACAGGTGACCTGCTAGTCGATTTGCTAAGATTTTGGTGAACAGTTTAAGTCCACATTCAAGAGTGAGACTGGGCGATAAATTTTACATGCTAATGGATCCTTCCCAGCCTTGTGAATGACAGTGACATGGGGCTCCAAAGCCACTGGATTGTTGTAATCCGCTAACAGCTAACGTTCAGAAAATGTTTACCTAGTTGTGGCAGAAACGTTTTATAATATGCAATGGTAAAACCATCTGGGCCTGGTGATTTGCCAGTGGGGGGATTGTTTAACTGCGTATCGTAATCTGCCTAATTAATTGGTTCCTCTAAGTCAGCTAATGCATTATTGCTTAGTGTGGGCATATCTGAATCCCCAATGTATGATCGCATATGGGCTGTCAGCTTAGAGCTGTCCCGCGTGCCTGGGGGGTGTAGGTTGTAGAGTGCGTGATAATATTCTTGAAACACCCTAGCAATATCCTACATTTTATTCTGCTTCTGCTGCTGTCCATCCACTATTGTGTCAATAAAGTTGAGGGACTGTTGCTTCTTTAGGGCTCTAGCTAGCAGGGACCCACTTTTATTGCCCTATTCATAATCAAAGTGTTTACAATTAGTTATAGTAAACGCTCTGCATAGTAAAAGGGAGTTTAGCTGCTCTCTGGTTCGTGTCAACTCCTTTACAGTGTCCTGTATCAAGGGGAACTTTGTAGCTTCTTTCTAACTTCTGGATCTGGTCCAGCAATTGGTTGCGTTTAGAGTTGTTTGCTTTTTTTAGCCTGGTTGCCTGCTGAATGAGGACCCCCACTCACACTCTTATGTGCTAGCCATAGAGTCATTGGAGACATGTCATCTGAGGCATTGAGCTCAAAGTACTTATTGAGAGCAGTATGTACTGCCTGATTAGCCACAGAATTCGTCAGGAGGGCCTGTTTCAGGTGGCAAGTCCAGGCTCTGTTACTCACATTGCGTTGAAGAAGGGACATGCAGACTGGGGAATGGTCTGACAAGGATGCCACCTCGATTGAGGAGTCTTGTAGTCTAGTTAGAAGACAATGGGAAATTAAAATGTAGTCTATCCTGGCGTATGAAGTATGGACTGAGGAGAAATGCAAGTAATCCTTTACCGAGGGGTTAGCTATTCACCACACGTCACAAAGTTGCAAGTTGTGGAGAGTTTGCTTGATTTTTGCAGGATTGAGGATTTGTCTGTAGATGAATCTATAACAGGGTCTAGAGCGATGTTCAGATCCCCTCCCAATATCACCCCCCTCTTAGAGATCCGTCAGTCTGGTGAGAAACTCCAGAAGAAAGTTCACCTGGCCATTGTTAGGGGCGTACACTGAGTGTAAGTTTCTCTTGATATCTATCCTTTGACCATAATGTACCTACCCTCTGTATCATTCAGGGGCAATGGAAGCCACGTGACATATTTTATATTATAAGAAACGTATCTACATCATGAGTAAATGGATATTAAGAATATTAAAAAATATTAAAAATATTAAAAAGTCAATATCTGAGTAAAGTTAGAATATAAAGGTGTACCATTCAAAAATATGACTGCTGTACCTGTGACTCTTCATCATCATGTTCCCATGTGCTTGATGTGACCTGCCCAATCCCTGTGAAATCTAATGTAAGATGAAGTAGCCAGCAGAATCCAGTTATATACAAATTAGCAGGAAATACAAAAAATTACTGCTGCCAAATACCGCTGTGTTTTGGGCTAGTGTTTAGCTCCATGCCTACAGTTTAGTCTCCCATGATTTGCTGCCCTGGACCTCTTTCAGTATCTCTTCTAAAGGCTGCCTACAAGGAATTATAGGGAAGCTGTCTGACTTTTTTCTGATTTTATCTGGTGAAGGCTATTTTAAATGGTTTGACAGATTCCGGTCCATCCTGGATTTGAAGACATTTAGGGGGAAATTTGATTTGTGACGCTCAGCAGCTTAACCTTTAGCTAATTGCATAGGCAAACCGTGAATGTACTTAATGTCTAAAGTTAATAAAGTGAAAAACAGATTGCACATGCATGATTTGTTATTGTGTTGTTGCATATAATAAAGCCAAATGCATCATGCATCACTTACCAGGAGATTCTCAGGTTTGATATCACGGTGGACAATATTTAGGCCATGAAGATATTCCATTGCACTGCCAAGATTGTACACCATTGCACTGGCATCTCGTTCTGTATACTTTGTGGAGGATGTGATTGCATCAAATAGGTCCCCACCCTAAACATAGGAAGATAGTTTTAGCATAATCTCCAAACTTCAGATATCATCAAAAAATATTTATATGAATCTGGAGTAATAGGTTAAAGAGTGCTTTTCTGAAACAGGGTTTTTACATGACACATACAGACAGGGCTGTATTGACCATTAGGCAAACCTAGGCCTGTTCCTAGGGTGGCACTTGTGGGGTGGGGGTGGGGGGTTGGAGGTGCTGACATTACTGCTATAGTAAAAAAAAAAAAAGATGATGGCACATTAATGCCTCCTTACAAATGCTCCCCCACAGTGTGTGTGTGTGTGTGTGTGTGTGTGTGTGTGTGTGTGTGTGTGTGTGTGTGTGTGTGTGTGAAGGGGAAGAGGGTGCAATGGGTTAAAGCCAGTCTGCATCCTCCTCCTCCTCCCCCCTTTTTTTTGCTGTGACCATGTGACTTGTGTGGGTCGGTAATCTATAATACAAATGCATTTCGCCCCTTGAAGCCGCTCCTCCCTACACATTTTTTTGTATTGGCGGACTGCGATGTCCTGTCAGGTGTCAGCACTGGGCCTACTCAGGCAGGTGCCATGGCCGCTGCACATTGGGAGAGCCCGGAGGGCCCACCCCATTCCATCTTTCCTGGGCTGTGCAGTAACCAGGACTAATGACTGTCAGCCAGGGGAAAATTGGCCATTGGGATAGCCTCTTTCTTTGTCAGTTATTCTATTTTTTGTTTCTTTTGTTCTATTCTATTCTTTCCTTCTAGCGTTTTTCTTTCTTTCTTTCATCTGTTATGCCATTCCTTTTCTTTCTTTTTGTTTTTTTTTAGTCATTCCTTTTATTAATTCTGTCTTTTCTTCTCTTTTGTCTATTCTTTTACAAGATATTCTTATTCAAGAAATCTTATTCACATATCTCTTATTCTGTCTGTAATAGCCAATGTACTGTATGTTTTACCCTGTCTGTAATTACTACGTTGTAAAGCACTACAGATGAAGATGTGCTATATAATTAAACAATAGAATAATAATAAAATACGAAAATATGTGATTTGCTTGGCTCCATCTGCACACCAAAAATAATAGCCTTTTGATTTAGATCTGTATGTGCAATTTGAAAAACTTTCTGTTTTAGGAAAGCACTCTTTACCTTGTACCACTGAATAGGGTTCTTTTTGGCTTATTTTAACTCACTATATTTAGCCTAAGGGTCCCTCACCAATGTTACTTGCTAATTTGTTAACTGTGTCTTAAAACAGATGCCCAGCATAGTCTTATCTTTGAGTATAATAGTAGTAATAAGATGTAAACTTCTGTTTCTGAAAAACTAAAAGCAGCTATTCACTTAGAAAAACAAAAAACCAAGGTTAATTGCAAGCTAAGGCACTCTTTATAGTATAATGTAATACTCACAATTTGCATTCAGTCTGCAAGTCATTTGATCAACTAATTAGCAAAACTGAAGTCACATGACTATCAAGTGTAGCCGATGGCTAGATCTTCTTACCTTAACTAATTCCATCACCAGATAAAGTTCTGTGGTCGTATCCATCTCTTCTATAAGCATAATTATATTGGGATGCTTTACCTGGCGCAGTATTGACACCTCATTTTCTATTAAATGTTCCTGATATAACACACATAACACATATATCAAAATGCAAATCTAATACCAGAATATATGGTTCATATTGCTATTAGTTTAGAGAGCCTAAAAAACTAAAAATGCAAGTTGAAGCTCTTTCAAAAAATACATTATAAACATTATGGGGGTTATTTAAGAACAGATAGCACCAGGTAGTGCTTCTTAGTGGCATGCAGCAACAGGTACAATGCCGGGCGCTGTACGCAAAACCACATATAAGAAACTGGGGAGCGCCTCTAACATGTAGCATCACATGTATTAATCCAGGTGGCTCAGTGTATAGCGCCGACGCTCTAAGCTCAGGAGCGCCATGTAGTACCTGTCACTTTGTAGCTCTCTCCCATACTTTCCAATGGGGCTTCATTAGTTGTGTATAAATAGTGTGTTTGGCAATTTAATTTTTTTATTTTTTGCCCAAATCATTGTGTGACCTCTCCTGGCTGCAAACAATTTTATTCTTTTTTTTTACTTTATATTTTTATGCAGAATTGTATTTACAGGTCTGGCACTAAAGTGTTATTGTCACAGTGTTAAAAATTTAATTCCATGTGTTTTCACTTTGTTACTCGTGTATATGTGTTCAAAAACAGACTTCACACAGCATCTGGCGCTCTATGCTACGGCGCCCAGCTTTACAGCGCCAACGCTGTGTGTAGTTTTTTGTTAAATATGGTGTGTAAGCTGGTGCTACCTCTCGCTCGCTGCAGTTTTATACTGTTGTTAGAGCGCCCAGCACACATCATATTCATCAATGCCGGCCCGATACTCGCTTACAACATTTACTAGCGGTCGCTCTAAGCGCCGCTATACAAGCGGTCATCTGGCAATACGTGGCGTTAGTAGTGAATCAGCCTCCACATCGTAAAACATGACACAATCCTTACCGGTTCCCACATAGGCCCTTATTTAAGAAGGGATAGCGTCAGGTAGTGGCTGGTTAATGACAGGTAGCGAGTGGTGAACGCCGGACACGGCACACAATTACACATTTATCAAGCAGAATCTGTTTAGCGACTGGGATAGCCTCAGCGAACAGCGCCAGCGCTCAGCCTTGCACAGCGCCAGGTATGACCTCTCGCTACCTGACGCTCTCCCATACATTTCAATGGACGATCCTTTTCTTCTCTTTAAACGGGTTTTTTTTTTTCAAAAAAATCACAAATAATTCTGTGACCTCTTCTGGCATTGAAATAGCAGTTTCTTCATATTTTTTTAATTTTTTAAATATTTCCTCAGAAATGACATTACAGGTCTGGCATTAAAGTGTTCATGTTACAATGTTGTTAGGATGTAATTCCATATGTTTTCACTTTGTTACTAGTTGATAGATGCTTGAAAACAGACTTTAAACACACCGCCTCCTGCGCTCTGGGCTTCAAACAAGTATTTTTCAGCGGCAGAGATTTGTGAGGCTGTTTTTTTCCTGAATATGGTGTGAGTCGGTCGCTATGAGCAGTCGCTAACATGCGCTCCCATACAGCGCTGTACTGGTCAAATAGCGACTCCTCACAATGTATTCAACATTACTGAACAGCGACTGAGTCGCTATAAAGTAGCGACTCACGGCCGAGCACTGCGACTACTAGCGGGCGCTCTGAAAATGCTGCTACAGACTCTCATCTGTCGCTACCTGGCGTTAGTGATGAATCAGCCTCTTAGTATTCTTATCTTTAGTCTGTGTTACTTACCTTGTTTTAGTTTCTGTTCTACTTATTATGGGTCTTTTAGGTTACTGATTTTTTCCCCAAGAAGAATCAATACTGCAACTTATAGGGTTTGTCCAGACAACCAAAAACATATATATGTCATTTTTATTCCCTGCAGCTGTTTCATTTTAATCTGGTTGGGTAAAAACATTTTGGGTCCTGAGTATCCCAAAAGCCTTGCATCTATAGCTCACATTCCAGTTTTTATAGGGGGTAGCCAGCTTGCTTTAAATATCCAATCAAGTGAAGAGGGGTGATGAAGGGCCCTCTTCTACTTTTGGCTCTACCTCTTAGTTTTGCTGTTTGACTTTGAAGTCAGAAATATACATTTTGCATTCCTCTGAAGGTGTCCATTACTAAAATAGTATGAATTAGCTTAAACTTACTAGTTACATACACAGCAGTTTTGCATCTAAATGCTTTATAAATATTAGATATAGAATTCTAATAAAACATGATCTTAATTCACAGCTCAACCAAAAAGCATTCAGCTTCCTGCTTGATTCAATGCATCTACATAAATATATAAATATATATTTTTTTTAATTTTTTTATTTGAATGAAACTCGTAGACAAAATATGAAAAAAGGGATAAATGTGATGTCAGTTACCTTTCCGCAGCACTTTGCTTTATCAATAATTTTCAGTGCAAACTGTTTTCCAGTCGCCCTACAGAATTAAAAATGTTACATATATTTGGAACACAGCTTCATGAAAATACTGCACTGTACAATGCGAAAAAAAGAAGAGGCAATATGCTAAAATTCTTGTAACTTTTGTTTTCTTATACAACATCCATTAATTATCACATCTAAATTATGCTGTGTTAGAAACAGGTTCTCACTGACTCATATTGCTTTTTATACATAAAACAGAACATTTCCTTTCCTTGCTGACTATCGCTTCTCTATAAATAGAGTGGATGTTTAAAGTGACGGTGGACTTTGTCGGTTGATTTTGTTGTTAAATACTGATTTTTTGTCACGTCAAATTCCCTATATAAATCTTAGGCTTATCCAAATAATTGTGGAATTTTCTGGAGGGGCTGTGAACCCCCCCACATTATTCATCTCACCTCACATGGTCCATCCTGTCTACCCCCCACATTCATTTATTTCACCTCACGTGGCCCATGCTGTCAACCCCCCCACATTCATTTATCTGACCTTATGTGGCCCATGCTGTCCATCCCCCATATTCATTCATTTCACCTCACATGGTCCATCCTGTCTACCCCCCACATTCATTTATCTGACCTTATGTGGCCCATGCTGTCCATCCCCTATATTCATTCATTTCACCTCACATGGTCCATTCTGCCCATCCTCCACATTGTTCATCTCACCTCATATGGCCCATGCTGCCCACTCCCCACATTATTCATCTCACCTCACATGGCCCATTCTGCCCATCCTCCACATTGTTCATCTCACCTCATATGGCCCATGCTGCCCACTCCCCACATTATTCATCTCACCTCACATGGCTCATTCTGCCCATCCTCCACATTGTTCATCTCACCTCATATGGCCCATTCTGCCCATCCTCCACATTGTTCATCTCACCTCACATGGCTCATTCTGCCCATCCTCCACATTGTTCATCTCACCTCATATGGCCCATGCTGCCCACTCCCCACATTATTCATCTCACCTCACATGGCCCATTCTGCCCATCCTCCACATTGTTCATCTCACCTCATATGGCCCATGCTGCCCACTCCCCACATTATTCATCTCACCTCACATGGCCCATGCTACCCATCCTCCACATTGTTCATCTCACCTCACATGGCTCATTCTGCCCATCCTCCACATTGTTCATCTCACCTCATATGGCCCATGCTGCCCACTCCCCACATTATTCATCTCACCTCACATGGCTCATTCTGCCCATCCTCCACATTGTTCATCGCACCTCATATGGCCCATTCTGCCCATCCTCCACATTGTTCATCTCACCTCACATGGCCCATTCTGCCCATCCTCCACATTGTTCATCTCACCTCACATGGCCCATTCTGCCCATCCTCCAAATTGTTCATCTCACCTCACATGGTCCATTCTGCCCATCCTCCACATTGTTCACCTCACCTCACATGGCCCATTCGGCCCATCCTCCACATTGTTCATCTCACCTCACATGGCCCATTCTGCCCATCCTCCACATTGTTCATCTCACCTCATATGGCCCATGCTGCCCACTCCCCACATTATTCATCTCACCTCACATGGCTCATTCTGCCCATCCTCCACATTGTTCATCTCACCTCACATGGCCCATTCTGCCCATCCTCCACATTGTTCATCTCACCTCACATGGCCCATTCTGCCCATCCTCCACATTGTTCATCTCACCTCACATGGCCCATTCTGCCCATCCTCCACATTGTTCATCTCACCTCACATGGCCCATTCGGCCCATCCTCCACATTGTTCATCTCACCTCACATGGCCCATTCTGCCCATCCTCCACATTGTTCATCTCACCTCATATGGCCCATGCTGCCCACTCCCCACATTATTCATCTCACCTCACATGGCTCATTCTGCCCATCCTCCACATTGTTCATCTCACCTCACATGGCCCATTCTGCCCATCCTCCACATTGTTCATCTCACCTCACATGGCCCATTCTGCCCATCCTCCACATTGTTCATCTCACCTCACATGGCCCATTCTGCCCATCCTCCACATTGTTCATCTCACCTCACATGGCCCATTCTGCCCATCCTCCACATTGTTCATCTCACCTCACATGGCCCATTCTGCCCATCCTCCACATTGTTCATCTCACCTCACATGGCCCATTCTGCCCATCCTCCACATTGTTCATCTCACCTCACATGGCCCATTCTGCCCATCCTCCACATTGTTCATCTCACCTCACATGGCCCATTCTGCCCATCCTCCACATTGTTCATCTCACCTCATATGGCCCATGCTGCCCACTCCCCACATTATTCATCTCACCTCACATGGCTCATTCTGCCCATCCTCCACATTGTTCATCTCACCTCACATGGCCCATTCTGCCCATCCTCCACATTGTTCATCTCACCTCACATGGCCCATTCTGCCCATCCTCCACATTGTTCATCTCACCTCACATGGCCCATTCGGCCCATCCTCCACATTGTTCATCTCACCTCACATGGCCCATTCTGCCCATCCTCCACATTGTTCATCTCACCTCACATGGCCCATTCTGCCCATCCTCCACATTGTTCATCTCACCTCACATGGCCCATTCTGCCCATCCTCCACATTGTTCATCTCACCTCACATGGCCCATTCTGCCCATCCTCCACATTGTTCATCTCACCTCACATGGCCCATTCTGCCCATCCTCCACATTGTTCATCTCACCTCACATGGCCCATTCTGCCCATCCTCCACATTGTTCATCTCACCTCACATGGCCCATTCTGCCCATCCTCCACATTGTTCATCTCACCTCACATGGCCCATTCTGCCCATCCTCCACATTGTTCATCTCACCTCACATGGCTCATTCTGGCCATCCTCCACATTGTTCATCTCACCTCATATGGCCCATGCTGCCCACTCCCCACATTATTCAACTCACCTCACATGGCTCATTCTGCCCATCCTCCACATTGTTCATCTCACCTCACATGGCCCATTCTGCCCATCCTCCACATTGTTCATCTCACCTCACATGGCCCATTCTGCCCATCCTCCACATTGTTCATCTCACCTCACATGGCCCATTCTGCCCATCCTCCACATTGTTCATCTCACCTCACATGGCCCATTCTGCCCATCCTCCACATTGTTCATCTCACCTCATATGGCCCATGCTGCCCACTCCCCACATTATTCATCTCACCTCACATGGCCCATTCTGCCCATCCTCCACATTGTTCATCTCACCTCACATGGCCCATTCTGCCCATCCTCCACATTGTTCATCTCACCTCACATGGCCCATTCTGCCCATCCTCCACATTGTTCATCTCACCTCACACGGCCCATTCTGCCCATCCTCCACATTGTTCATCTCACCTCACATGGCCCATTCTGCCCATCCTCCACATTGTTCATCTCACCTCACATGGCCCATTCTGCCCATCCTCCACATTGTTCATCTCACCTCACATGGCCCATTCTGCCCATCCTCCACATTGTTCATCTCACCTCACATGGCCCATTCTGCCCATCCTCCACATTGTTCATCTCACCTCATATGGCCCATGCTGCCCACTCCCCACATTATTCATCTCACCTCACATGGCCCATTCTGCCCATCCTCCACATTGTTCATCTCACCTCACATGGCCCATTCTGCCCATCCTCCACATTGTTCATCTCACCTCACATGGCCCATTCTGCCCATCCTCCACATTGTTCATCTCACCTCACACGGCCCATTCTGCCCATCCTCCACATTGTTCATCTCACCTCACATGGCCCATTCTGCCCATCCTCCACATTGTTCATCTCACCTCACATGGCCCATTCTGCCCATCCTCCACATTGTTCATCTCACCTGATATGGCCCATGCTGCCCACTCCCCACAATATTCATCTCACCTCACATGGCTCATGCCCCCCACACCCATTAATTTATCCACATGTCCAATTCTATCCACATGCTTCCCCAGATTCACTCATCCCACACTCCAGGCCCCCACTGGGACTCCTATCCCTGGCATCTTTCCACTGCTTCCACCTTCAAGCCCTCACTGCCTTGTGAAAGCTCTCTGTGGCAGTAAACCCAGTACAAGATCGCAGGATAAAAACAAGGATAAGGTACTCTGCAGCACTTGACATCATCCATTCTCACTACACCCTATGCAGGCCCGCTGGCACCCAATCAAGTTTGTCAGGCGTAGCAAGCATGAACTGCAGAGCAAGACCAAAGGGAGTAAACTTGAAAATTTTACACTGCAGGGTATTTAACAAAAATATACTTGTGAGACCACCTAGAGGCCTAATCTTTTGCGTACCTAAAGGCTAATGGATCGCTGGTCTTCAGCAGATGCTGACAACACTCACAGTTCTGGAACACTTTTCAATGTCCGTCACAGCAGCAGACAGTAATTTGATGAGCCTTTGCTGCCAATCAGTGACGGAACATGGGGTGCACACAGAAGCTAGCCAGGTAGTTTGCTGTCGGCACCTGAGCTGATGACAGAAGAATGCTGAGGTTTCCACCAGCAAGATTATGATGGATCAATTTTGCAGGAGTTCAGAAAAAGGTTCAGAATATTTGTTTTCTTATTTTCCTCCTTTATATCCTGGTTGCATCTTATAGAGCAAAAATGCGGTGAGATGTTTTTTCTATTTTAAATCAAAATCCTCTGCCTCTAAGATGGGGCAGTTATACTGTATAGATGAGGTGCAGATTATGGGTATTATCCAAATGGTTTTAGAGCCTCTAGAGGGGCCGAACTTTAAAAGCCTTGAAGAGACCTTTCCACTAACACTGCAACTGGATAGTTCTACAGGTGAGTTACATAATTTTTACAGTGTGTTGGATATTTTATTTCTGCCAAAAGTTCTAAATTCCCAGTCACTTCACAACTGAATAACATTTTTGTACAACCCTAAATTTCATTGGGTAGAGGTTGGAAATAACAGGAGCCTATGTGTAATCCAAACAAATATTGAGAGATGTACTGAATTTTTCACCCTATAAGATGCACCCTCCCCCAAGAAGTGTGTGTGTGTGTGTGTGTGTGTGTGTGTGTGTGTGTGTGTGTGTGTGTGTGTTAGTGTGTCTTATGGGTTGAATGCTAAAAAAAATGGGGGGATTCCTTATACACATTCAGGCCATAGATGCTGCTCACCTAAGGTTCACAGAATAGTTCAGAGGTTTATAAGTAACCTTTATGGGTATAGGTAAGGTCACTGGGTTCAGGACACTCACCACCTAGCCCAAAGGTGGTCACAATAGATCCACAATAAAGAGAAATTAACAGCTGACACACCTATTTTGGTAGCTAAATACCAAAAACAAACTGTATTGAGATTGTCAAACATATACCATATATATATATATATAACTGAATAGATTGGTGATCTGTACTGTAGTGCAGCAGATGCAGTAACTGTCTGTAATACTAATGTAAATGCTGTCTTATATCAAAAGAATGATATAGCAAGTGCAAGTCTGTAGCAAGGACAACTCTAGTTGGTTTTGTAAAAGAACAGTTCTGTAGCAAAAGCCTTTTTGTATAAAAACAGTTTTGTAGCAAGGATAATTTGTAGCAAGGACAGTTTTATAACCAAAACAGTTTTGTAGCAATCATTTAGTTGGAGAAACGTGACAATCAATGACAAGCATTTGTAGCAGAGGTAATGTAACATATCTAGTTTATTTTTAGACAGAGCTGCTTAATACAGATACTGACTTTGTGCAAGTGCACCAAGGGTTAATATGGTTTATCAACAGGAGAAAATAATGCACTCCATAGCAGCTGTCATGAACTAAGCTCAGGTTGTGTTTTGTGACCAGAGCATAAAGATATTTGGACCATGCAGCAGATAGCACCCCAATAACCAGTTACCCAGAACTGAGTTATAGTCATATTGTAAAATGTATACTGCTGTATATTCATGCATGTTGGTCATCTTCCAATATTGAAGTATAAGCTGTATGTATAATTCTTGTGTCACAGAGCCTCTATGTTAGCACACAATTTGGTTCAGAATATTTTTTCTTATTTTCCTCCTCCAAGTCCCAGGTGCTTCTTATGTACAGGTTAGTCTTATAGGACGGAAATATGGTATTTTATTGTGTCTGTTTTTCCATAGGCTGTTGATAATTCAAAAGTTCTCAAATAAAGTATCACATTAAAAATAATTTCACATTACCTGTAAAACGTAATCGAAATAGCATATGATTTAGATTTTTAGATGGAAGATAACTAATTTTTCCATTTTACTACTGCTTGCTGGATGAGAAGCCCTCACTAATGAAAATTTCTGAAGCTTAATGAAAACTAAGATAACAGGTATTCAATAAAAAATATTGGCAAGGCTCTCATAATATGTTTGAAATGCCCCCAAGAAGCTAAGTCACATCTCTGCATTGTACTGCTTTCATTCTTCCCTAAGTTTCATGTTTGTGCTTTAGAATGTGTCAGGATATCACAGAAATATACTTAGGCACATAAATAAGCACACATTAGGTATTTTATGTGGTCTAAGAGCACTGTCCAACAAGTGATTTTTTCAGGCAAATCATGTCATGTCAATCCTGTGAGAATGTACATTAAAAAGCCCAAACGTGATCATGCATTAAAAGCGCACTTTACTGCCACACTTATACATCTCATTTCAAGAACATACCAGTGTTCTTACCTTTCAACACATTCTTTGACAACAGCAAAGTTGCCATCCCCAATCACTTTGCCAATTTTATATTTTTCTAGAATTATTGAAGCGTCTATATTAGTATTTCCATTCAGACCTAAAATAAAATATATTTGAAACATAAAATTACATTCTGTTTCTGCCAAAGGTGCAGTAACAGCTATCAGAAGAAAATGGTGTACATGGTATGACAAGCGAACAAGTTCCTTGATTTCACCTTGAGATACTTTTTATATTTGAGGTGTACTTCTTCTCAACCCTTTAAGTGCCAAGCACGTAACACCTATGTGCTGGCTTGGCTGGGCCTCTTCAATGGCTCTTCAGCTTCAGGGGAGAGCCTGAAAGGGCTCTCTCCCTCCTCTCCCGATGGGCGCCGCCATCTTGCCGTTAAGCTCTTCATTCAGATGCGATCATGCTGGCCACAGGAGCAAAGGGATAGGTGATCAGATCATCACCTGCCCCTCTGCTACTGCAGCCAGCATTATTGCATCTGTCATCACATCGAGGGACAAAGGAGCTGACGATTGGAGGTAAGTAAAGTAAAAAAAAAAAAAAAATTTCTTATGTGTCAGTGTGTGTGTTTTTTTTTTTTTTTTTTTACTGTTAACCCCTTGTGAACTGGTAAGGGGTCCATGCGACCCCTTATACTAGTTCACAAGGCTGGGGGCTGGCAAGTCACCTGCTAGCCGCAGGTGACTTGCCATTAACCCCCGCACCCTCAATTACCTGCCTCCCCAAAGCCCAGGGGGGGGGCAGAAGAGCCCGGGCCCACATAGGCTATGTGGGCTCGTAGGCTGCAGGGTGAGGGGCCACAAAAGCTGGCCCCCCCACTCTGTGCCTACAAGCCCCCATAGCTGGTCCCGAGCTGGTAATGCTGGGTAAGGGGGACCCCATTTTTTGGGGGGGATTTTTAAGGGTTTTTAACCCTTAAAATTCCAAAAAAAAATGGGCCCCCCTGGGAGGGGGGACCCTATGTCATTTTTTTTAAATTAACCCCTTATGTTTACAGTGTGGATAGTAGTAGTATTTTATTTGTAAATGTTATAAAGTGCTATTTTCAGTTTGGGGGGTCTCCTGGGCAAGAATGGGGGGCTACCGATACATATGTGGTACCGTTATAATCTGAAGAAATGGGGCTTTCACATGCAATATGGTTTTTCTCTAATAAAGTAAATGTTTTATTTAAAATAAAGGAGACAATTTTCTAAAAAATAATTTTTTATTTTTTTTGTTCTTTTTACGCAAAAATATTTAAAAAAACTGTAGAAAAATTACAAACAAGACATTTCATGCTAAAGCCTAAACCCTGCTGCAAAAAATATATCTATAATTTTCCTGGAAATTCTTCCAAAAATCACAGTTAACCATGGTGCAAAATGGTGAAAAATTACCTGTCAACAGAGGGTGAAAAAATTTCAAGTAGACGGGCAATTAAAAGGGTTAATAGTACATATGCATGTGGGGTATTGTTCTGCTCGGGGGACCTTGCTCTTTCAGATTTAGCTTGATTTTTTGCATATTGATTTTTTAAGAAAATGTGTTTTTCATTCAGTTTTTTTATAATTTTTTTGAGGGAAACCTCGTGCAACCTAAGAATTCTTCAAGGGATTACTTCTAAAATGATGAGCCCACTACAACAAGCTGGGTACGCTTAGAAGCTTAACATATGTTCTTTCAGGGAATATATCATTTCTGGGGGGTATTCCAAATGTAAAAGGTTGTTTTGGTAGAAAATTACAAGGTGCGCACTTTGTCTGCAGAGCTGAAATTTTCAAGTAAAATTACCCTTACGCACATGCTTTACTTTGAGGTGTTTGACAACTCTTTCCTTGACAGTAGCTATGCATGTTGGGTATTGTTCTGTTCGGGGCATGTTGCTTTTTCAGATTGGGCTTGTTTCTTTTTGTTTGCATATTTTTTTTTCGGAAAATATGAGTTTGATTCTGCTTTTTATTCTTTTTTAGTGAAATTACTTCCAGAAAACTGCACCTATGTAAACAAGCCTGGTACACCTAGAAAGCCTGAGGTGTATACTTTCAGGGAATCTATAGTTTGTGGGGGGTATTTCAAATGTAAAGGGTTGTGTTTCTTGAAAAACTGCAAGGTGCGCCTAGCGCTTATCATATTTGTATTTTATCTGAAAATCCCCTAAAGCGCTGTTTCAGTTTGGGGGAGTCTCCTGGGCAGGAAAGGGTGTCTACCAATACATATGTGGTACCGCTGTGACCAGGAGAAATTAGGATTTCACATGCAATAAGATATTATTGACTAAATTACTTTTTTTATTACAAAAAACACTACAAATTGTAAAAAAATAGATTTTTAAAAAATTTTTTGCACATATTTCACCCCAAAATATTGATAATACACCTAAAAAATTACAAAAAAACATTTTATGTTAACACCCAGATTCTGCTGAAAAAAAGAATATATAATTCCCTGGGAAATCCCTGGAAATCCCTTAAAAAATCAAGGGTGACAAAAACTCCAGGTAGCCTGGCAGCAAAAAGGTTAAAGTGGACCAAAACCCAGGATTTTGACTATCCTGGTTTTAGGTTCTTGTCCCTAGGGCATCCCGATTGAGGATGCCCCGCTGTGTGAAACCCCCCAAGTCGCCCGAACTGATTCAGATCAGCGCAATTGACATGTTCTTGGCTTATCTCGTCTGAGGAGCCAAGAGGCACCAAGTGCAGCCGAGCGCAAAATGCCTGCCGCAGGCTCGTGCCCTGATAAACAAATAGTGGAGATGCAGCCGTTGGACTGGGACTGAAGGCGAGTATACCGGGCGACCTGGTGGGTTACACACAGCGGGGCATCCTGATTCTGGATGCCCCAGGAGGTGGAAATCAAGCGTTCGCCGTGGGTTTTGGCCCACTTTAACTGTAAGGATTTTAGCAAACCATATAAAGAAACATATTTCATTTCTCAAATTTGTTTTTGTGATACACTTACCTTCAGGACTGTTCAGGACATCTGGAAGACCATTTACATTAGAGATGGATCCAGAGTGTGGTGACATCTAAATAGAAAAGTGCATTTGTTACTATGGGGGTTATTTAAGAAGGGATAGCGCCAAGTAGCGCCTCGTAGCGGCAGGCTGCATCTGGTGAACGCCGGGTGCTGTACGCAAAACCACATTTATGAAAGCGAATCTGGTGAGCGACTCTAACAGCGCCATGTAGCACCCGAAGTATTATTACAGGCGGCTCAGCGTATAGCGCCGGTGCTCTAGCTTCCAGAGAGCCAGGTATTACCTTTCGCTCAGTGTCGCTCTCCCATACATTAAAATGGGCATACATTTGCTTGTGTTTAAACAGCGTGTTTGACAATTTTTGTTGCTCAAATCATTGTGTGACCTCTCCTGGCTGCAAACAAACACTTTTAGAAACTTTTTTGACTTTTTATATTTTTATGCAGAATTGTCATTACAGGTCTGGCACTAAAGTGTCACAGTGCTATAACAATGTCATTCCATGTGTTTTCGCTTTGTTACCGGTGTATATGTGTTCAAAAACAGCGGTCGCTCTAAGAGCCGCTATACAGGCGCTCATCTGCCGACATCTGGTGTTAGTAGTGAATCACCCTCCACGTATGTATATGTAAAAAAAAATGCACGTGATGTTTGATTACACGGCTTACATGAGAAATTTAATGAGATACACCCTTGAGGCTCTATTGACACGTCTTCACTTGTGCTGCGCTGGGCAATGCAGTCACATCGCAAGGAAAAATACTGCCCATTGTTTTTAATGGGCCAGTTTACATAATATACTGTGGGGGTTATTTAAGAAGGGATAATGTCAGGTAGCGCATGGTTAATGAGAGGTAGCGACTGATAGCGACTGGTCAACGCCGGACACGGCACGCAATTCCAAATTTATCAAGCAGAATCTGTTTAGCGACTGGGATAGCGGCATGTAGCGTCTGATTCATCATTTTCAAAGCCTCTGCCAACAGCGCCAGCGTTCAGCCTTGCACAGCGCCAGGTATGACCTCTCGCTACCTGTCGCTCCCCCATACATTTAAATGGACGAACCTTTTCTTCTCTTTAAACGTGGTTTTTTTTTCCCCCAAAAATCACAAATAATTCTGTGACCGCTTTTGGAACTGAAAAAGCAGTTTTTTCACATTTTTTACATTTTTTAAATATTTCTTCAGAAATGACATTACAGGTCTGGCATTAAAGTGTTCATGTTACAATGTTGTTACAATGTAATTCCATATGTTTTCGCTTTGTTACTAGTTGATAGATTCATATAGGGGGTAGGTCCATCTGGCATACTTATTTATGTTTTATTGATTGTTCCATGACTTTTTCATCCACCCTGGCTGGTTCTTATTTGGAGATGTATTAGATGGGATTGGAGTTACTGTGTTGCACTGTTTACATTGCACAGGCACTTTGTTTTTTATTACTATTGTTAGGATTATTGCACATGTATATACACTTTTGTCAAATGATATTGAATGAATTTTAGATACCTCACTTGTTTATAGCTTTCCAGCCTAGCTGAACTTTTTGTTGGAACTTTATTATGAGACCTATGTGATAATCTGGCGCCCCCTAGTGTATGTTTTTTGTAAGACTGTCTTATATGTTTTTTAATGTGTTTGTTGGATAATTGTTTCTCATTGTGTGTAAAATACAATAAAATTACATATTTTTACATTTAATTAAGAGGGTAGTGCCCTATTTTCTTACCATCTGTCTTGGTACTAATTTTTGGGGTGTGTGGGGACCCTATACAGCATCTTTGTTACTAGTTGATAGATGCTTGAAAACAGACTTTAAACACACCGCCTCCTGCGCTCTGGGCTTCAAACAAGTATTTTTCAGCACCAGAGATTTGTGAGGCTGTTTTTTTGCTGAATATGGTGTGAGTCGGTCGCTATGAGCAGTCGCTAACATGCGCTCCCATACAGCGCTGTACTGGTCAAATAGCGACTCCTCACAATGTATTCAACATTACTGAACAGCGACTGAGTCGCTATAAAGTATAAAGTTAAAGTAGCGACCCACGGCTGAGCACAGTGACTACTAGCGGGCGCTCTGAAAATGCCTGCTACAGACGCTCATCTGTCGCTACCTGCCGCTAATGATGAATCAGCCTCCCCGTATATATTTATATGTGAACTGGCCCATTAAAGGTGTTGTGCCTGTGTTGCCCAAACAGAATGGTGTGAATAGAGCCTAAAACAATCCCGTGTGATATAAAAACAGTAAATATATAACAATAATGAAGACTTGTTAGAAAAATGAATGCTAGATTTGTTAATTATCACAATTAATCTGTGGTCAAAATAATCTGATATATATAATGCTTGTATGTTATGTAATGTGCTGTCAAAATTACAGACTTCTCCATTCATTGTAGGTGAGAAAACTTGCTAAGTTGGCAGTGTATCAAACACTTATTTTCCCCACTGTATGTTTTGATAGCCATCAAGCAGTTACAGAGACCCAAATGTGAAACCAAATGTTAAATTATTGCAATGCATGTACTGAAAGGAATCATATACTTCATACAAATAACATCATCCTGACATTGAATAAAAAACAGGTAGAAGGCTTGCTAAGCTCTAGATGGAACACCAGTCGCGCATCCTACCAAGCAGATGATAAAGGTCACAGTGTTGGAGACCTCCATGCTATTACAATGCAGAGTTTACATGGTTGGCACACAGCTGACCTTTTGTTTCAAAAAAGCAGACTAACATAAATCTATATCAGGATTATTTACAAAGCAAGCAAAACTCTTTTGATAAATGCTGACGCCAGAATGATGCTGCCAAGTAGCAATAATGCTTCCATCCAGTTTATTGTCTGGCTCTCTTCACATCATGTGAACATGATGGGGATTAGAAGTAAAACAACACAAATGAAATCCTTTTTGGAGAACAGCAGAATGTTAGCAGGAAATATTAGCTGGGTTAAAAGACAAAACTAAACTCTATAGAAAATATATATTAATAATATATTTCAACATACAAAATGTATGATAGCAGAGGCATAGCTATGAACAGGCCCTGATGCAGTCAATAAATGGGGCCCCGTCATAGCTTATCAAGTAACTTCTTCAGAATTAGATACTGTTAGACTACTAAAGGCTGAAAGAGCAGAGACAAATGTTGTTTCTGTACATAAGCCACTTAAGCACAGGTCTAATAAATACATTGGAGGAGCAACAAGCATAGGGCCAGTGTAATAGCTATCTTTGCTCACCCTGTATTGGAGCTTATACTTTTGAGCGATATATCATGCACCCCGTTGGTTTTCATCTGCTATCAACTGATTGTGCAACCATTTTGGTACTGGTTTGTGATGTTAGAGAGGTATTCTCTAATATTAGGTATTATTTAATATATAATAATACCTTATATAATATACATAAGTATTATTAGGCCTTGATATCACTTTTATACCAAAAGCCTGGTGCAGTACACATATAGACAAAAAACTGGTTTCATTTAAAGTGGACCAAAACCCAGGATTTTGACTATCCTGGTTTTGGTCCTTACTCCCGGGGCATCCTGATCGGGGGTGCCCTGCTGTGTTAAACTCCCAGGTCGCCAAAACCAACTCACCTCTTCCCGGTCCTATGGCGCATGTGCTTGGTGCTGCGTCAGCCATTCACAAATGCGCCCTGCTAGAGGGATAGTGGGGATGCGGCCGCGGCTCGTGCCATTGGACTGGGAAAGAAGGTGAGTGTATGGGGCGACCTGGAGGGTTTCACACAGAGGGCCAGGGAGGGGAATCGATCAGCCCGGGAATGCCGATCGTCGTGGGATTTGGTCCACTTTAAGAACATACAAAATAAACGGATCCATTGCTTAGTTATTTGGAACTAGAGTTGGTTTACAATGTACTGTATTTGCCTATATAAGTATTTCAATGAAGCAAAATGCAGAAATATCAGAGATCTCCCAGGAATCTAGCACACACCAATGATATTTAATGGAAAGCAAGATATGAAGATTTATTAAAGAAAATGTACCAACAGACCCTTGTAGTAGCAAACTACTGCTCTGGCATTCTGACCTCTCAGCAGAGAATGATCAGGATCTCTAGTCTCTTGTTATACAGTCATGTTACCTTTTCTATGTGTTTTTGTGAAAAGCAGGTTAAGGCTGTTTCA
This sequence comes from Gastrophryne carolinensis, assembly GCA_027917425.1. Classification (NCBI taxonomy): domain Eukaryota; kingdom Metazoa; phylum Chordata; class Amphibia; order Anura; family Microhylidae; genus Gastrophryne; species Gastrophryne carolinensis. The sequence continues at coordinate 160,658,608 of CM051234.1, forward strand.
AGTGTCTGTGAGGAAATGAATGCCCTTGTTATTCATTCCTAAAAATACTGAGCAGCAATTAACCTCCATCATTTTTAAGTCTGTATATACAAAGAAGCACAGAACACAAGCAATCATTTCCCCATGCAGCCACAGGTGATGGTATGTTCCACATAGCCTGATGCAAAAGGGGTGGAAATAGGTCCACCTCTTGCTGTAAAAAGGGCACACAACTAAAATCTGGGGTTTGGACTTCAAAAGATGGGTTCTCAGCGTCAACAACTTTATTCAGCAGAAAACCAGGATAAATCCTCTACATGGCAGATGACCAAATAATAATTTATTTTTATACTGTGCCTAGGCATTTCCTTTCAATAACTAACATTTTTTGTGTTCAATTTGCCATTTTAGGTGTGGGTTCAAGGCCTTAAACCGGACCTTCAGCGCGATTTAATCAAAAGCCCAAACTCTTAAAAAATGGTCCCCCAGCATCTAAAATTAATATATTTTACGTTTTTAGTCACTTACTTATTATTCTTTCCCCCACTGGGCTGCAACTCTGTTCAGGAATTTAGGATACGGGCGCCGCCATCTTGACTCAGAAGCATCACACTTACTGAGGAGAGGAGAGTGGGATAAGGTACAGGGGGGCAGGTTATAGCTGTGCTTTGCTCAGACAGAGCATAGCTGGGGTCAGGTAAAGGTCAGCAGTCCCAGAATGCAGAGCAGCAACAGTCAGGAGGCACTTCCTGTTTGCAGGCTGCCTGATAAGATGGCGGCTTCCATAAGCCGCCATCTTGGATGTTTAAAGGCTCATAACATGCAGTAGATGCAGGTAGGATGATTTTTTATGTGGACAATCTGTATGTACAGGGTGTGGGAAACATATAAGATAGACTCTTATTCAGCGTGAAGGTCCGCTTTAACTCCCAATTTGTGCTGGGTAGCCAATTCTTCTAATAAAAATTAGCATGTTTGTGGTTATCAAAGTTATTGTAGATTTTACTTTAGGATAAAATCACACAGAACAAAGATCATTCTTACCCTTAGGCCACGAAAACTTCCTGGACTTGTTGGAGATGAGCAGGAAGATTTTGTGGATTTTGGAGTAGATAACTGACTGCTTGGTGTTCCATTGACTGCAATAAATAAGTAACATGTGATGAATATAATTTTATACTACTTAGTAATAACTGTATTATATTCGGGTCACTCCCGAATTCTTTCAGATTTCAAAAGAGTACTCGAAACTCAGCTTTTAAGATGAGCATATAGAGGTCGATTCAGAGCCTGGTGAGAAACTCACTTCTTTTTCAGGAGAGAAACTTGCCATTCACTTTCATTGTCTATTTTGGGGCTGATTCATAGCCAACGGAAAGTTTACACCCAGTAGACATTGAACATGAGTGGCAGTTTTCTCTCCTAAAACACGAATGAGTTTTGTCACCAGGCTCTGAATCAACCCCATAGAGGCTAGTTTATAAAGCGTCAGTGCCTGTTAATACCACTCAGCACTTTTTTTGCCTCAGCGGCAAAAAGATATAAAAGTATGCGATATGCGATATGCGATTTAAGATATAAAAATGAGCTGCACCGATGCGACCACCAGCCTGCGTCTAATTTAACACTAGCGCCAAATAAGTCACAGTTCTGGGTGCTCTGGTTGAAGCTGCATCAGTTTATAGTGGTGCTGTAGTCCAAGATCCCATAAAGCATAATGGGCAGAGTTAGATTGAAGTGTTTTATGCTTATAAATAATATTATGCACTTTATTTTGTTAGCTATCAATGTAAGCAGTAAATCAACAGCATTCCACATCCCCAGAGACAGTGTTTTGCAATATAAGGAATCCCAAAAGAAGAACCGTGTTCAGCTGGTTATCAGGTACAATCCACGTCTAGGAGTTCTGAGAAAAATTGTGAAAGGGCTCCAACCCCTTCTACACAGGGATAAGAAACTTTCTGAAATATTCCCAGACTCTTCTCTGTTGACATACAGACAACCGCCTAATCTCAGAAAACTAAGAGACTGTTCTCCTTGGGTGAAATTTTTGCTAAATTTTGCTGTATATATGCAGCCGTTAAATGTTTAAGGCAATTAATAGGTATATATATATATATATATATATATATGTATATATATATATATATATATATATATATATTGTGGTAAATTGTATCAAAATGTCTGTTTCTTCCCTGCTTGGTTGTATAAAGCACAATCCGGCCCGGGTTTTCAGGCCCCGGGTCACTTCCCAATTCCATAACGGGTTGTTACATGTTCTAAGGCCTCCACAAGTGTGCACGCTGATTACAGGGGAAGCCTGTATAAGAAGAGAGCACACAGCCTTTCCTTGGTTGATGACCAGCCTGTTGGAATGAGCCCAGGCTGAGCTGCACCGTGGTGAAGAATAGCACTGGACATTGAGCAGAGGGCTGATACGCCCTGTAAAGTGGACTGGAATTGATCAGCTTGCTGGAGTACCCAGCCCAGGACTATTTGGTTGGTGAAGTAACCCTTTTTGTTTTCTGCATTTATGCTGCAACCTTTGGACTATCTACTGAACTTTGCTGAATAAAAGCCGTTTTGCCATATATATATATATATATATATATATATATATATATATATATATATATATATATATAATTACACCACATTGTCTAATAAGTTCATATTTCAGTAACACCAAGAAAACACAAATATGCACTTTAAAGAGTTATTTTTTACCCCTTGCATTCTAAAATACATTCAAAGTACAAAGGTACATATAAAGTAAAAGTAAAAAAAGCTACAAGCACTGTGTCTGTGACATCACAGGAAGCCTCAAAACAGGGCATAAAAACAAAGCATATATTAAAACCGGTTGCTCATCTGATTTGGCAGGAACAAGTAGGCCTCGAGTCCTATACAAGATGGCTGAATCTATCCACAAAGAGCAGTTCTGTCTGTCATAGTTCACAAAGGCCCGGTCATCATCGTCTGCTGCCCAAAGGTCTGTCTCTGTTAGCTCCCACAAGACATCTCTGTGTCCTTCCAGCTGCCTCAACCAAATCTTGTGTCATCCCTCATCTGCTGTGCTTTTTTCCAATTTAAATTACCACAGGTGATCTTCTGCCCAGATATTAAACCAACAGATATATCTTATTGCTGGCCTAAATTAGCATGTAAATACACACATGAAACTAAACCAGGCAAAGCCCTGAAAACATGTTCATACTGAAACAAAGGAAACCATCAATCTAAAAAAAATCATAGTGTCACAGTGACCCAGCACACATACAGGGCATTTTGACCTGCAAATCCTCTAGTGTAGTGTACCCGATCATACATATGCAGTGCCCCTTGGCAATATACATTGGGCAGAGATGGCTAGAGGTAAGAAAGCGACTAAAAATGCACAGGTTCACAATTTGACTAAAGAGAGCAATACAAATTCCACACACTCTCTCTGCCCCATCCTATCCTTATCAGTCCACCATTAAAGCAGAACAACCACATGCCATTGAAGGTTACAATAACCCCATGTATCAACTCCCATGTACATTACCACAAACATTTGCAATAATAATAAAAATTCTAATACAGATATGCTAATATATTATAGTCTATCATAACTACAATAAACGCAGCAACAAGGTTTGCATCCGTTGAACATTTATAAAAATGTCCAACAAAATATGTACCAAACCTATGAATCTTCAGAGTCTAAATCCTTACAATATAAATCAAAACAGATATATTCACTGCCACATGCATGCAATGCCTTTAAAATTAGATATATACTATCTTTATCATATTCCCTTCCACACAATCAAATATTTGTTAGCAAATAAGCTAAGCATTTATGATAACGCAACACAATAAATGATTATTAGCTGTTTAGAAAATTGAGTTTACACATCCTTTAGTTTTATTTGTGGATAACATTTTTTTCTAAGATCTCGTGTTACCTACAGATATCACTTGTGTTAAGATTTCCAACAAAGCTTTAAGCCACCTGTTAAATATAAGGATGTAGCAATGCTTTTGAATTTGTTAGAATTGGTATGAATATTTTACTGCAAAAATTGCATTTAGTTTGGATGTAAAAATGTATTCCCAAAAACTGTCCAATATGTTTTAAAGAGCTGTTCAGTATTTAAAGAGTCTTATGGGAGATATGATAAGATGTTAATTTAAAAGGTATAAGCTGCATGTGTTTCTTTAGACCTCAGTCCTGTAAATCTAGTTACCAGTACTGACGAGCTTTGGCATGGGTAATAATTATATTTGTCCCAATTATACTTATTCACAGATAGACTTGAATAGAGGCCTGACCTGCATAAAGTAAAAAGTTCAAGTCAAACGATACTTTTTAAATACTAAAGTGCGTTCAGCACATATCCAGGACTCCTCCAGGGTTGCCCAGGGCAATCCTGAAATATCACTGGACCCATTATAATGGGTAACAGGTTCTTCTGCTGTGGAAATATTGGGTGGGGGTGTTGGCAAGTCAGCCGTCACATGCCAGGCAGGTGGGTTGGCATTATTTATGTCTTCACACGTAGTGGAAAAGCTCCTCTGATTCTAGGGGAAATCCCAAAAGTCCTATTTTTTTAAACTATAGAGGTGTCACAAGAACCCCCATGCCAGTTCAAAGGTAGGTGGGCAGGCCATGCCTTTTCAACGTGTAGATACTACGATTTGGTAGTTGAAGATTTTTTTAATCCACTTTTCTTTACTTTTTTGTTTTCAACATTAAATGAAGACTTTAGCTTTAGACGTATAGTGTGTTTTTAATGAACAGATAACGCAAGGTAAAATGTGTAGGACATCATGAAATACTAAAAATAATTTAATGTGGATGCATATAATTAATAGTTATTTATTCCAAAATAATAAAATAGTGGAATAGTACAAGATCGGTATCAATACGCTTTGACTACCGCATGTGTTCCATGTGCTTGCCACTGCAGCAAACAAATTGCTGCCAATTTTTAATATATTCCAGGAAAATCTTTTGGCAGCTTCTTCTTTTAAAACATTACGCTATTGGCGTTTATACTGTCCAAGTAATACAATGGCAAATATTTCTTTAATGTTCAGCCATTAAACGCATGAAGACAAAAGTTCATTTTGATTATTTCATTTTCTGTTTAAATCTGCTCTACAGTAAACACAAGAGCTTACACAAACATGAGCAGTAGAAGATCAGCATTTGAAGCATGTGGGATAAAACTCTGCTTTTGTAAACTGTGCCTGCACTAAAATAGTTTCAGTACTTGATAATATACGGTATGTTGTACATTTTGACTGGTCATGATCATTCTTTCAATGCAATGTTTAGCTGAGCATATTGATGCCCTTTATTGGCCATCATGACTCATGGCATCCTGTAGTTCTGACTGTTAGTATGTGCACTTGTATGTGAAAATTGTTGAGAAGTGTAGAAATAAGGTTATACCGAGTTATCTTCATCAAACATGATGCAGACATATATACACATCCAACAAGCAAAACATTCAAAACCTTCATGATAAGGACAGGACAAAAACAGCTTATTTTCCACCATCAAAAGTTGTCAGCTTAAGGTCAATTGAGTGTCCCCTCATGACCTCTTCTCCCCCACATAGAGGCCCTTGGAGGGACATTGTGCAAACATATTCGTGTCCAGAATACAACTCACAATGTAAATCAATTTATGTGCTTACATGAAATCAGCAGGAAGACATTCCAGCAGGGTTCACATTTTCCCAGAGAGGGGCACTCAACTGATGTTCTTAAAGCGATCCTATACCCATGCCCATCTTTATTTACCAGGGGAACCGTGCACATAAACATATTAAAATTTTACTGAGTTGAACTATCCCAATAAACGCTGTATTACTAAGAAGTAGCCTTGGAGTGGGGGGCACCCCCCCATAATTATGTGCTCAGTATAGGTTTGCTTTAGGGTGACAATTTCAAAGCACAGAGGGAGAGGAGAGAATGTGAAAAATACATTTAATCAAAAGTTTCATACCCTGTCGATTGGCCCTAATGTTCATATAAAAGTTGTGGTTATGCATTCTTAAAAGCAGTAATAAACTGCTTATATTTTACATATTGTAGCTTGTACAATTTGTTTTCTAAGAATATCATTAATAAGCATGCAAAGCCCTGTGTGCTTATTAGCCTTACTTATCTGGCAGCCACTCCGGAAACTTTTCTGCTTTGTATTGATACAAATTCCATGCCTGTGCCCTGACCAATTCAGTTTCATTCAGGTAAGTACACAGAAGCGCAGGATTTGAAAGCTGAAAACTAGGGAAAATGACGTTAGACGCTGTTCCAAAAGTCTGCAGCTTCCTATTGGTTCGCAAAGCATTGATTTCTGGGCCAGAACCCTGGAGCTAAAACAGAAGCAGCATTCGGCTTTATGCTACGAGAACATTGAGACCTGTAGTGGTAAGGTGAATAAGTCCCTTGGGCTTTTCTCTTTCTTTTTGTCCAATATGTTGACACCAAAATTTTACAGACACCAAAATTTTATGTGGCCTCTTCACATCTGACAAAACATTGAGAACCCCTGGTCTAGACAACCAGGTAGATATAAGTGGTAAGTATACTTTAATTCTGGAGACTGTGGTGTATACAAGCTAAGGGGGTTATTTAAGAAGGGATAGTGCCAGGTAGTGCCTCATAGTGGCAGGCAGTGTCTGGTGAACGATGGGCGCTGCACAGAAAACCACATTTATGAAGACAAATCTGGTGAGCGACTCTAACAGCGCCATGCAGAGTCCAATGTATTATTACAGGTGGCTCAGCCTATCGCGCCTGCACTCTAGCTTCCAGAATGCCAGGTATTACCTTTTGCTCACTGTCGCTCTCCCATACATTTCAATGGCCGTTAATTTGCTTGTGTTTAAACAGCGTGTTTACCTTTTTTTTGGCTCAAATCATTGTGTCACCTCTCCTGGCCTAGAAAAAATATATTTTTGGGGGGATTTTTATTTTTTTTTATGCGGAATTGTCATTACAGGTCTGGCACTAAAGTGTTAATGTCACAGTGTTCAACCAATGTCATTCCACGTGTTTTCGCTTTCTTACAGGTGGATGTGTGTTCAAAAACAGACTTTAATCACACAGCGTCTGGGGCTCTATGCTATAGCGACCAGATTTTGAGCGCCAACGCTGTATGTGTGTCCTTTTTTATGTATGGTATGTAGTGCCGAGGGCCGGACGCTCTAAGCTGGCTCTACCTCTCACTACCTGTCGCTGGCTCCAGCACTGTCCTCTTGTTAGATACGGAGTAGTCTTGGGCGCTATAGCTCGGCCACCACCTAGCTTTTACTGCGGCATTGTTCTCTTCTGTACATGCTGCGTAGTGTTGTGTGCTATGGTCTTGGGGCTTTCTATAGCGTTTGTACTTTGCGGCAGGCGTTTTCTTGCGTTCGTACCTTGCGACGGGTTTGAAGGTTTTACTTTCGGTTTCGTTTTATGCACTTCCAGTAGGACGGTTTCCAAGCACATCATCCTCTTCATCCGAGGAGGCTCCAGCAAGGAAGAAGAGGTAGTGGGTGGACCCCCATGTAAATGTTTTTTTTTTTTATATTAATGTTATATCTGGTGTGTTGCGGCCTACTATAAAGGTGATAGTGTTTCCGGTTGTTTTTATGGTTTTAGCATTAATCTATTTTTTAATGTTTACTCGACATTTTTTAGGGTATTGTTTTTGGGGGGTAATGTAAATCTTTAGTTAGTTAGTATTGTCATTAGAGGGGATTCCAAACCATGGAAGAGATACTAGTAATATATTATTTAACTTATTTTTTAATTTTTTAACCCCAGGGAATCCCTTAATAACAACTTGGGGATTTCACATAGTGTGCCTTCCACAATACCTTTATGGCGGGTTAAAAAACCCAAACCCTTTTTTTAATATTTTTTAATTTTTTTTTTCCTTTCTTTGCATCTAGGATTTCTGCATTAAAGAATATGACTACCAAATTAGTCAGAAGACAAACATCATGGAGGAGGTGAAGGCCACGGTGTCCCGGCGCTTCAAAACAAATCTGAAGCCCAAGTCAATCCGGCAGCGCTGGTCGGATTTCAAGCGCCGGGACCCCGAGAGCCTATATGATGCCTACGTTTTCTACACATACACACGCACAAATATTCTATATGGCCACTTTAACCTGCAGTTTTTCCGAATGTTTACATATATATTTTTTGTCTCCACAGATAAGCGTCCTCCCCTGGGCAAGCACGGGAAGGGAACTCTCCCCTGCACACACTCCCTGAGTGTTCAGGGAGTCAAAGGGAGGTAGGTGGCCTCTCAGAGTTTGGCTCTGCTGGGAGAAATTGGAGGAGCAGAGGCACCCCTCCCTCACCTCATAGCACTCCCTGGGAATCTCCAAACACCTCATCCCCTGGTGAGTCATCTTCATTGTTTGGATTGTGTGGTCATTTGCAAACATTAATGTTTGTAAAATTGTCTTAATTTGATCTAATTTCTTTTTCAGGGCATCATAGAGCTGGCACCTCCTCCAGCGGTGTATGTTGTTTGTTTTTTCTACACATAGATAATGCCACACAGATGGACCCAGTGGTGATTCTCTCCACCCAACCTTGCCCCCACAAGGAGGACGGAGGCTCCAGCAGCATGGGCCAACACCACAGTTGCGATGTGAGTAATGTGATTAGTGACAATAAGCTTGCAGACATGCATATGCATGTGTCCATGAACATGTACCTATGTTAGTGGCAGTCTAGAGTTGACACTCATACCCGTAGAGCATCTTTATGAAGACTCAATCCTTCCCCTGCTAATGTAACTTGAAGCTACCTGATAAACGCAGCAGTTGCTTAGGCAGTTTACATGCTACTTTTACATTCCTGCTACATTTTGAATTCTGCATTCCCTATAGTTTTAATTTTAAAATATATTTCTAGTAAAAGCTCACTCAACATATATTTGGATTCATTTGCCTCAGGTGTCATTGTCGCTATATAAACTAAATTCTTCCTGTGGTCAAGTAGGTAATTTGCTTTTTGATGTTAGATTATGGTGGTAATCTGGAATGGGTCCACAGGTTAATTTTGTGATCTTTGCCATCACAAATTATAAAAGGCTGGGCTGTTGTGTATATTTAAAAATTGTTGTAGTGACTTTATGGTAAACATCAATATTTAAATAATATCATAGGGATATACCATAGTTGTAGGACTGTACTACCTAATGGTGTCTTTTCTTTCCCACAGCTTGCATGGAAGAGCATCACATACAGTAGCAATTCATCCTTGAATCAAGGTAAATGCTGCTGGAGCTGCGGGACAGGGTTCAGGGTGGGGGAAATTAAAATTGCTGCTGTGCGGCTTTCGTTTTAGGTGCTGTTGGCCAGATTTTTTTTTTAATTAAAAAAAGGCTATATTTTGATACATGCATTTGTGTTTTGTTTTTATTTATAAAAGTATTGTATGTCTCCACACACACACACAATTAGATATTTATGGTTTAACACATACACTAACACATTTCATTTAAAAAACAAAACAAAAAAAACAAATAAAAAATAAAAAAAAGAAAAAAGAAAGAAAGAAAGAAAAAAAATTATTTACTAGAAATAAAACAACAACAAAAAAAATTAAAACGAAAATAATTTTTAGAATGCGGGTGTAAAATAACATTGCTGCTGATAGTTTGACATACAATAGGGGTTTATAGCAGCATAGGAGCGCTCAGATGCTGCAGTGAATGAGGGAGGGTGCCTCTACAGTGCCCCACACACATCAAATTTATCATTGCTAAACTGATTACTAAAGCGTCCCGTCAGCGACAGAGGGCTCTGTTACAGCGCCCGATACCCGCTTACAGCGTCTACTAGCGGTGGCTCTAAGCGCAGCTATACAGATGGCGCCCTGGCAATAAGTGACACTAGTAGTGAATCAGCCTTCACGAAAAAACACAATAAAAGCATTAAAAACAGTATACAAATTACATACATTTCCAGTAAAAACTGCGAGGAAAAGCATGTTTGAATGAGTAAGCTCTGATGTGGAGGAAAACAGGTTTATGAAGCCAGACAGAAAGCAGGTGAGCAGATAAAGCCAAAAGAGAAAGCCACAATTTGAATGGCTCACCTGGGGACCTTGCGAAATAGGCACTGGAGTAGTAGCCAGTCCTCTTTACTGCATTCATTATACAACCAGGGCAAAAACATCAAGAAATAAATTAAATAAATCATTTTGCTTTACCTAGGTATATGCTGAAAAGTACAGGTGTACAAAAATATCTGTATTTAGTGGCTGAACCAAGTTTTATTTGAGTTTATTAAGAATAATAAAGAATAAAAGTACATAAAACCTGATATACAGTATGTCACACCAAGAGGGGAATGTGGTCCTTGTGCCAAAACCACCCCTTTACAGAATAAAAACACTAATGATTACATTCCGAATTAGCCACATTAACAGGGTGATTTACTACCTACCATTCGCTACTTGACATAAAAGTATATTCACCGGATGCCCGGCGCACGCGTGACAGACCGGCAAAACTTACTGTAGCGAACACCAGTGAACATCAAATTTCGCAATGCGTTTTGCTGTGTTTGCAATTAGCTGGCGAAAGTCACAGGCATTTACACTGAAAGGTGGTTTGGAAAATTATTTTGCAAAAACATGAAATCATGCTGAAAACACACTTTTATAGCATATATCAGCATTGGAGGGGTGTCAAAATTTACTGTATGAGGGATATCTTGGTAGTGTCTGGGTTGTTTGAAAAGATTAAGAATAAAAGTTTATTTGTAAATATAAAAGTCATGTAGATTGTTATTAGTTGTTTTTACATACTGTGTAACTTTCTAATGTTCACTCTCGAAAAATAAAACTAAGGTGACAAGCTCTCCCTAAATAACATTGATTCCTATGGGGTTCCCCACTAAAAGGTGGTGAATGCAAAAGAATCCAACCGAATCCAAACTGAAGTAGAATTAAATACGAAAAAAACATGGACATTGCGGAACAGGCAAAATTTCACTTGGTAAATGTGTAAACCCGACGGATGCGCAGCAAATGCCTGCGAATCCTTTTGTAAATTACCCCTAAATCTAAAACCTAGAGTTTGACCAAACCTCCACTTTACAATTTTAGAATGCCTCAAAGATATCAAATTAACTGTTATAATTTTCCTGTCATATTCAAGGTTTTAGATTTGTATCTGTCTTTCAACACTAAAACACAGACTATGGCCTCGATTCAATAAAGGTAGAAAAAAATTCAATTCATGAGAAAAAAGCCTGAGAATGTCACTGTTACTGAATCACTAGATAAAAATACAATGAAAGTCAATGGCAGCTTTTACCACAGTGTAGAAAGGAGTAAACAGTTCTCTACTTTTCTTAGTAGTAAAAATACAATTCTGTGATTACTCACCTGTAGAATTGTTTTTACGGTGTACGGCACGGCTTGCTTCATTTCAATTCTTCACATTTGGGTAATCCGCCACAAGGTGGCGCAGTTGACTGCAGAAGACTTGTGGCTCCACTCGACCCATAAAAAGACTATGGCCTCGATTCAATAAAGGTAGAAAAAAATTCAATTCAAGAGAAAAAAGCCTGAGAATGTCACTGTTACTGAATCACTAGATAAAAATACAATGAAAGTCAATGGCAGCTTTTACCACAGTGTAGAAAGGAGTAAACAGTTCTCTACTTTTCTTAGTAGTAAAAATACAATTCTGTGATTACTCACCTGTAGAATTGTTTTTACGGTGTACGGCACGGCTTGCTTCATTTCAATTCTTCACATTTGGGTAATCCGCCACAAGGTGGCGCAGTTTACTGCAGAAGACTTGTGGCTCCACTCAACCCATAAAAAGGGCAAGAATTACCCAGAGACCCCAGTGTTTGAAAAGCAGTAATGCAAGAAGCCGGGAGGCAAGACCATGTTAACAAAAACACAGCCCCACTAAAAAAAAAAATAACTCTCTCAAGAAAAATCACCATAACAAGGCAAAAAAGGATAACAAGGGAGGGATGAATCAAGCCGTAAAAACAATTCTACAGGTGAGTAATCACAGAACTGTATTTTTCCTAGTGTACAGCACGGCTTGCTTCATTTCAATTCTTCACATTTGGGACATCCAACAGTAGTGTCCATAAAGAAGGGTGGGATCCCCAGTGAGCAACAGCAGGCAGTTCAAGACACTACCGCATGAAGCACCTTGCGACCAAAAACAGCATCAGCTGAGGCCCTAACATCAACCTTGTAAAACGTAGAAAAGGTATGAACGGAAGACCAAGTAGAGGCCTTACAAACTTGTTCAACTGAAGCCTGGTGCTGAAAAGCCCAAGAGGCACCAATAGCCCTAGTGGAATGAGCCGTAACACGAAAGGGGGGTTCCTTCCCCTTAGCAGAGTACGCTTGCACCACCGCCTGTCTGATCCACTTGCTGATAGTGGATTTGGCTGGAGGCAAACCCTTCCTAGGCCCAGCAGGAAGGACAAACAGAGAATCCGACTTCCGAAAAGACTCAGTGGTGGTCAAATAGAATTTAAGCACCCTGACCACATCCAGAAAATGAAGGCTTCGTTCCTTAGAATTAGAAGGGACCGAACACAAGGAAGGCAAGACAATGTCCTCATTGAGATGAAACGCAGAAATAACCTTGGGCAAAAATTCAGGTTTAAGACGGAATACCACCTTATCCTGATGCCGTTCAAAATAAGGAGGCTTAATAGAAAGCACCGCCAGCTCAGAGACACGACGCACCAAAAAGGCCACCTTAAGAGTCATAATGGCCAGCGCAGCAATGCAGAAGGGATAAAGGGGAGGACCCTGGAGAGCAGAAAGCACCAAGTTCAAATCCCACACCGGTAGCAGGGGCTTACGTGGTGGACGTACATTAATAACTCCTTGGAAAAAAGTCTTGACAAGTCTATGATTGGTGAAAGATCGTTGAAAAAAGATTGCCAAAGCCGAAACCTGGCCTTTGAGGGTACTCAGTTGTAGACCCGACTCCAGACCATGTTGTAAAAACTCCAAAATCCTAGAAATGGAGAAAGAGCGACAAGGAAAAGACTTAGACTCGCACCAGGCAATGTAAGCATGCCAGACCCTATAATAAATCAAAGAAGAAGATTTCTTCGGAGCCTGAATCATAGTACTGACTACCGAGGCCGGCAATCCCCTATCCATCAGGATGGAGGTTTCAGCAGCCAAGCCGTCAAAACCAGCACTCGTAAATTGGGATGGCGCAATTGTCCTTGAGTGAGAAGCCCTGGATCGTCGGGCATGACGAAGTGATTCACCGCCATCTGGACGACGTCCGCGAACCATACTCTCCTCGGCCAGCGGGGGGCCACCAGAATGGTCGGTACCCCCTCCTGGGCTATCTTGCGCAGCACCCGCCCCAGGAGAGGAAATGGAGGAAATGCATAGAGGAGCCGGAAATCCGTCCAGGGAATGGCTAGAGCGTCCGTGGCGAAGGCCAGCGGATCTCTTGTCAGAGAGACGAATCTTGGAAGCTTGTGATTGGGACTGGGGTCGCCGCTGGCTGACCCCAGCGGCGAACACAGGGCATGAAAGATCTTGTTGTTGAGGGACTATTCCCCCAGACGAGACGTCCCCCTGCTCAGGGAGTCCACCTCCTGGTTCTCCACCCCTGGAATGTAAACCGCTGAGATGCTGGGAACATTCTCCTCTGCCCAAGACAATATCAGGGACACCTTCTTGAGGGCTCGTTTGCTCTGAGTCCCGTCCTGATGATTGATGTAAGTGACAGCCGTCTGATTGTCCGAACGGACCTGGACCGCACGACCCCAAAGGTGGGGAGTCAACTGGAAGAGAACCAACCTGATCGCCCTCAGCTCCAGAAGATTGATAGGCGTGTGGGCCTCCGGAGGGCCCCACTGGCCCTGGAACTTCAAAACCCTCCCCAACTGGTCAGACTGGTGTCCGTAGTGACAATCTCCCAGCAGGGAGGTAGAAAGGAACTGCCCGCTAGAAGATTCCTCGAGTCCAACCACCACGAGAGGGACTGTTTGGCCAGAGGGGACAGAGCAAATTCCTGCTCCAGGGATTCCTGTTTCCGATCCAAAACGGTCAAGAGATTCAACTGAAGAAGTCTCATGTGGAACTGGGCGAAGGGTACCGCCTCGAAGCAAGACACCATGAGTCCCACCAACTGCATCCCCAGATGAATGGAGGGATGAGGACACGACAGCAGGGCTCGTGCCTGCATCTGAAGGCCCTACACCTTCTGCTGAGGAAGAAAAACCTTGACCTGAGAAGTATCCATCATCATGCCCAGGAAGGACCTCACCAAAGACGGAGTGAGCGAATACTTGGGATAATTAATCACCCAACCGAAGGACTCGAGGGTGGAAACTACCACCTGAGTATCCCTCTCGGCCTGATGAAAAGATGGAGCAGCAATCAACAGGTCGTCCAGGTAAGGAAGAATGTGAATGCCCTGGCTCCTCAGGAGGGCCATGACACCCTCCAGCACCTTGGTGAACACCTGAGGGGCCGAAGTGATACCAAACGGTAAGGCCACAAACTGGTAGTGCTGATCCCCCAGAGCGAACCTCCGGAACTTCTGATGCCCTAGGAAGATAGGAACGTGCAGGTAGGCATCCTTGATGTCCACAGTGGTCATAAAGTCGTCTGGCCGAAGAGAGCTCACCGCCGACCATAAGGTCTCCATGCGGAAGTGTTTGAACCCTACAAACCTGTTGAGACCCTTTAGATCCAGGATGGGTCTCAGGGAGCCGTCCTTCTTGGGCACCATAAACAGATTGGAGTAGAACTCCTGACCCCGTTCCTGAAAAGGCACCGGGCAAACCACTCCGGATGACAGAAGATGTTGGACGGCCAACCGCAGGCCCTGTGCCGTTACTGGATTTTGGGAGATCCGGGACCGGAGAAATCTTGGGGGCAGCCAAGCTGCTAGCTCTATCTTACAACCGGAGGACACTACCTCCTGAATCCATCGCACAAGGTAGTGGTGTCAGGAGATGGCATAATTGAAGTATTGGACAGTCCCAGGACGGGGGCGTCCACCTTACGGGGACAAGACCAGTGGCGAACCAAGTCGGCTGAGAAGGGATAACTTCTATTCAGTCCCTTGGGCACCGAGGGCAACCTGTTAGGCCGTTCCCATTCTTTGAGGACCATATTGGAAAAATGTCCCTGCTCAGGGAACTCTAAGCGCTGCTTGTCAGGACGGAAGAGCTCGCCCTGCTTCTTCTTTGCCGCCTTAGGGGGAACGATGTGTAAAGTATCAAAAACGGCCGACAAAAGCCTATCGGTATCATCCGGGAGCCCAGAATCCTCATCTGAGAAGGACTCTGGTCCGCTATCAGACTCGCCATGACGATCCCCAGAGGAATCGGAATCACAGAACAATTCCCCCTCCTCCATGGATTCACGACCGCCATAGATATCATAAACCTCGTCATATAGACAAACAGTTGCCAGCTCTGAATTACTGATCTGGATCAAACCGCAGGAAGCTGCACGACCAAGAGCACTGACCTCTTGTGTAGTCAGTACCATACAACAATAGGGCCAGCCAACATCCAGTTTGCAGATTAAAACATCCAATTTTATTTGAAGTTCAAATTAAAATATTCCATCCAAATAACGATACAACAGGCACTTAAAATTATGAAAGGCGTCGACGCGTTTCGCCATAAACTTCGTCATCATCGGCAAAGAGGGACAAGTCCGTATCCAGGTGCCTCTTTTTTCTAAAGGCCTTGCCGGCGGCTGGACGGGCCAGTTGCCGCTCAATGTTGGCCACGCGCAGCGCCAGGTCCAAATGAGACCCCCTGCTGGCTTCCCCCTCGCTGGTAGCTAAATGGGGGAGTAGACCAGGCTGCAGGACGAACAGGACTGGGTAGAGAAGCGCACGGCCCAACCTGATCCGCAATGATACTTTGGGTGCACGGTATACAAGCCGTGCCGCAACCACTCAAAGGGGATGCCCCGCACATGAGACACAGCCGAGCTTGCCCCGAAGGGCCCCCAAGCTTGCTATCCCCAGAAGCCTCCATATGGTGATTATCAATAAGGCACAATCGGCCAACACGGGAGAAGGGCTAGCAGGCCCCACCCAGGATGCCCCCAAGGGATGCCCCACAGGAAAAAAAGGGGGGGTGGGTATGGACCGGGAGAAACCACAACACAGAGGGTAAGTCTGAAACACATAATTATAATAAGCAATTATGGAAAAAAGACTGCAATGTAGAAAAGAAAGGTAGCGGACTCACGGACCAGCTGATGAAGAAGGGTAGCGTGGTACTACAGCAGGAGCGAGGAAGGTCCGGGAGGCGTCCGCAGCAGCCAGCAGCGCAGAGCGTCCCCCAGGCAGCAGGCCCACAGCGCAGAGAACAGCAGGCAGTTCACGCTGCAGGCGCAGGGACACAAAATGGTGCCGGAGAGAACCTCGAGGGGCGGGCCACGTGGTAATGACGCAGGTAGCGTCATCTCACGGCCCCGCCCCCGAGAAATGCGTGAAGTCTCCGGGTGCTCAGAGCCAGAAAATAGCACCCGGAGCATAAGGAGGGCACTCCTCCTCAGCGCCCCCCGCCGCAGAGCACAATGCGCTGCGGCGGGGAGAGGTAAAATGGCCGCCAGCGCCCGCAGCGGCGAGCTTGGCCCGTCACAGCGCCACAGGGCCCCCCCACCCGATAGTAGCCCGAGGGGGGGGGGGAAAGGAGGGGGGGAGGAAAAGGAGGGGGGCGTCAGGTAAAAAAAAGGGGGGGAGTGGGGGGGATGAACCCTACCACATGGCAACAAGGCAGCCAAGTAAAAAAGACACCACAATGTATGAAATACAACTAAAGCATAATATCTCTCAATGAGGAAAACAGCAAGGGCGGTTTCTCCTTACCCCCATCTAGGCTCACCATAAGCCTGCGGCCGGCTACCCTTTGGTTACAGGGTCTGCGGCCCGGAGCATAGCTCACCGAACACCCGACCCCAGGTGTTCCCCTACCTTCACCTGATCTGTCAGCTGAGGCTGGGAGGCAGAAGGGTCCGGAAACAGGTGGGAATAGGCTTGCAGGGCCGACGGGCTTGGTTTGCCCCGCTCACCTGCGAATAACCAGAGAGAGAATTCTTCTGTCTTCACAGTCAGGACTGCAGAGAAACTCTGGGGTCTCTGGGTAATTCCTGCCATTTTTATGGGCCGGGAGGAGCCACAAGTCTTATGCGGTCAACTGCGCCACCTTGTGGCCGATTACCCAAATGTGAAGAATTGAAATGAAGCAAGCTGTGCTGTACACTAGGAAAAAAGTGCCATTGACTTTCATTGTTTTCTTAGCTGGTGATTCAGCAACAGTGAAATTCTCTGGCTTTTTTCTCATGAATTGAATCTTTTACTACCATGAGAATTTGTTTCTACCTTTATTGAATCGAGGCCTATGGATTAGAATCAGAACCAAGTGAGAAAACACACTTTTATAGGAGAGAAAACTGCTATTCAGTTTTATTGTCTACCGGGTGTAATTTTTCACCTGGCCTTGAATCAGACTCAAGGTAGACAATGTAAGTGAATGGCAATTTTCTCTCCTAAAGAGGAGTCTGTTTTCTCATCTGGCTCTAAACCAACCCCTATGTGTATTTTATCCATCTCCTTTGATCTATCTCACCTTAATTACTAAGCTATTCTGCTGTAGGTTTGACACTCTGTTGCTGGGTAGGAGACAGGCCATCGGGCAGGCCGGGGGAAACCCCAGTGGGCCGCGTTGCCCTACACTCCCACAATGGCAAAGACATGCTGCGTGCAGAATTTCTTTTTCACATTGCCTTCTTTTTTAGTTTACTTTATTGTTTCTTTTTTCTCACATTCAGCTTCTTGGACTTCGTGATTGAGTTTCACATTCAACTTCGTGACTGAGTGCACACTGCTGGAGGGCACTGAGCATGCCACCCACGCCACACACTAGGGATCCAGAATTGAGGTAAGTTAGCTGCCCTGCTTTTAAGTGAAACATCCCAAATTGTCATGCCCACTTTCTCTCTAGTTCTTTGTATGTGAATTTGTGTTTGTGGTGCCATCCTGAAATCTTTCACAGACCATCTCTTAACTTACACGGAACTTACACAAAATATATGAACATTGTAATATTTAATCTAGATGTTGTCTAAGACCCACACTAACATGCAGTCATGTTTTTCAGTAACTCTTACCTGTTCCTGGAGATTTGCTGCGTCTCGTTAGTGCAGGACTTTTGGATCGGCTATGTCTCTCATTACGAGAATATGATGTTTTTAACACACCACGGCATTCTGCAAAAAGATAATGGGACATAAACAAGCTTTCTAATTTTGTCATCTTAAAGCATTTGGGCAACAATAAAAATAGGCTATGCAGGATAAAAATCCTTTACGGATCTCCACACCATAGTTAGTGCTCAGACAAAGCTATAGACTTACTACATATAACTGAAGGACTATAACTGTGCCCATGATTAGGGCCAAAGACTGTATGTTCATAGGGGATGTAACTAGCAGGTCTAGACTTGCAACATACAACAAAAAGGAAGCCGCTCATCCATTTAATTAATAGCAGTCAAAGGAGGGCTAGAGGTTGGGTGACCTCTCTCTGGGTACAAAAAAGAAATTTAAAGTGGACCAAAACCCAGGATTTTGACTATCCTGGGTTTTGGGCCTTACTCCCGGGGCACCCCGACAGGGGATGCCCCGCTGTGTGAAAACCCCCAGATCGTCCGATCTCACTCACCCTTCCCTGGTCCTACGGTGCATGCACAGCCTCTCGTCCAGTCAGTGTGCTCAGATCCGCTCCTGCCCCATCGTCCTAGAGCTTGTTTAAGGCGAGCGGGTCTGAGAGCACTGGCCACCACATCCCCCGCTACCCTTTAAAAGGGAGCATGTCCGTGCCGGCCATTTACAAATGCCTGGCACGGGCAAATGTCCTGCTAAAGGGATAGCAGGGATGCGGTCGCTGTTCATGCATGCGCCATTGGACCAGGAAAGAAGGTGAGTCTCCGGACGACCTAGGCAGTTTTACACAGCTGAGCATCCTGAAACTGGATGCCCCCAGAGGAGCAAGTACGCCTGCCCTGGAGTCTCAAAGACTGGGCTTTGGTCCACTTTAATCCTTTGCACAGTTGTTGCTTTGAAGTGTTAGCTAACCTTTCAACAGAATGGGTGTGCTGAGGGTTATATTTCAAAGGAAATTGGACCTTATTTTCTTTAACTGATTTAGTGCTATTTTGTGTGCTGCAAAGCCTTAATAGACCCTCATCCTTATGGTAACTCACACACAGTTAGTGGAGGGATGTTTTTTTTTTGGGGTTATACTTGTTCAACCCCCAAACATATATATTAAAAAGCCTATACTTACCTGACCTTCAGCAGGCTCGCCATTCCTTTGCTGTCTCTTCAGTGTTGACAGAGTGCCCGGCAGCTTTTACTTTGTCATGTGTGGAGAGAAGGCAATTGATTTAGATGAATTAGCCCCAATTCTAGGGGAAAAATTGATTCAGCATTAAGCTGAATTTTTTGGGATTCACGCCGATTGAATTTTTCCCTAAAATAAGCCAACAAACTCACCTCTTCACCCGTTATCCTCCGGCACGGGTGCCCGTGCCACTCCCCTCGCTGCAGCCTGGGACACAGATCCTCTGCCCTGCAAGCTGACATACCAGCACTGGGGAGCTGGCAGGGAAATCCCTTCATGCCCTCTGTCACTCCTCTGATGTCGCTATAAGTGACAGGGGCCTGAAGGGTTTTCATTGCCAGACCCCATACCAGTTCGAAGGGCAGCAGGGACAGAAAGTCACCTGCTGTCAAGTGAGTGACTTACCAAAAGCCGATTACCTGTACCACCTCTAGGCCGGGGTGTGCAGAAGAGCTCAGAACCTATATGGGCTATGTGGGCCGGTAGTTTTGCTCAGCTACAAGCCCACATAGCTGGTACTCAGGCTGATTTTGTCAAAGAGGGGGGAACCCTCAGTATTTTTTATTATTTTTCAGGGATAAAAAATTAAGAATAAAAAATTATGTCACCTTGCCCTGGCAGGTCAGTCCTCGGGATATAAATAGCCCCTTTTTGTGGCTGGAAGCTCTGCCGTGCTGCAGAGCAGGGAGCGATGGGGGACACCTGTTCTTAAGGATAGCAAGGTACGGGATGAGTTTTATTTTTTTGGAGCGATTCAGTAAAATTCGATTTGGAAGCTATGGATGCTTAAAGTGCATCTGTAGTTGTACTCTGTCAGTATAACAGATAACAGCAAAACAGCATAAAATCTGGCTGTGGGGCTGCAAGGGATTAAGCCTGCAGGAGTTTAGATAAATATAGTTCTTTTCATTTTCTGCCCAGACAAACTTTTTAATGTACAAAGGTCACAGAGGAAAAAAAGAGGCACAAAAAATGTCAGTCCAGCCAAAATCCCAGTATCTTGTACCCAAACAATACATGCAAATATATAAAAGAGCAAATATTGTAATTACCGCTATGATCTAAAACAAAGTCATCCTGGGCATATCGGTATTTCTCTGGTCCACAAGCAATAAACACATCATCATCACCAAAGAAGTCTTGTAGACATGTAACCTAAAGAAATAAATATAACCAATATTACATTTTAGATTTAAACATTTCCTTTAGAAACATTAAGCAAGTGAAGAGTTTACATAGTTTCAGATTTACAGAAAAGCTTACCTTCCACTCATTATTTCCAGTGCTGTAAAGATCCTTTCAGCATGTTATGTATATGTGTAGGTTACAAAGGCGACCTACTGTATTTTTAGGTATTATTGTAACTGCCCCTTAAGCAATACATAGTCTGGAAGTCCCAGCTTACATGTGGGCTAAACAAGATGTGTAAGAAGAGCCCCTGAGTAAAGATCCTTTCCCAGCTCCTATGAACGGAAGGGGGAAGGAGCAATACCACAATAACATAAATAAACTGCAGAGAAGGATTTAAGAGTATTTTGGTACAAATCAGGCAGGCTTTTTAAGAATCCAGTATGGGAGATGCTCATTCACGTTTTCCCTACTTCTGCTTTATGTTTCTTCTTTGTCGACCCAGAAAAAGCTTTTTCAGAAATAAATTATCCCCCAACTACTAGCCCAGTGAGCTTACTCTCAAATCCCTTGGACAGAAACAACAGCATATGACAGGGTTGCCCATATACAGATCTTCTACAAGTGTCAATGGATGACAGATGTGGCAGGACAAGAAAATAATACCATTTTGTGAATACTCACCTTGTAAAATGGGTATTATGAGTATGTCACACACCCCGCTTCAAGAATCCATAACATGTGGGTAATATCGTCCTGAAGAGGGCGTTCCTGCAGAGATGATAGCAAAAGAAAGCCCCTCCCTGATCCATAAATACCTGGGACCTCCCACTCACTACCCAGTATACAGAAAGCAGTAAGGTAAGGGACCAGGAAGAGGCAAATATAAACAACAACCATGCAAAGTTCGCAATAAAGAGGATCCTGAAAACAAAAGGGCGGGTTGAAGCGGGGTGTGTGACATACTCATAATACCCATTTTACAAGGTGAGTATTCACAAAATGGTATTATTCTTAGTATGTCACACACCCCGCTTCAAGAATCCATAACATGTGGGACATCCAACAGCAGTGTCCATAACAAGGGCGGGGATCCAAAACAAGGCAACAATGCACAACCTTAAACCACAACAGCTTGCAAAACTTTGCGGCCAAAAACAGCATCCGCTGATGCCCGAACATCAACCTTGTAAAACTTGGAAAAGGTGTGAACCGAAGACCAGGTAGCGGCCTTACAAACTTGTTCAACAGAAGCCTGGTGCTGAAAAGCCCAGGACGCACCAACTGCACGAGTAGAATGAGCAGTAACACGAAAAGGGGGACTCCTCCCCTTGGCAGAATAGGCCCCAATGATGGCCTGACGAATCCATTTACTAATGGAAGATTTGGCAGGAGCCAAACCTTTCCTAGGCCCGCAGGGCACCACAAAGAAAGCATCAGTCTTACGAAAGGAAGACGTAACCTCCAGATAATGTTCCACAACACGAACTACATCCAAGGAATGCAATGCCCTTTCCCTGTCGTCGCTGGGATTTGGGCATAGAGAGGGCAAAACAATGTCCTGATTCAGATGAAACTCCGAGACCACTTTAGGAAGAAAATCCTGCTTGAAACGAAAGACAACCTTG
The DNA here is from genome assembly GCA_027917425.1 of Gastrophryne carolinensis. Lineage (NCBI taxonomy): Eukaryota > Metazoa > Chordata > Amphibia > Anura > Microhylidae > Gastrophryne > Gastrophryne carolinensis. The sequence continues at coordinate 160,680,742 of CM051234.1, forward strand.
TCCTGATGTTTCTCGAAGTACGGAGCTGTAATAGATAAAGCTGCCAACTCAGAAACACGCCTAACCGAAGTGATAGCCACCAAAAAGGCCACCTTTTGGGTAAGAGAAGACAAAGCTATCTCATTCAAGGGCTCAAACGGAGGGCCCTGGAGAGCAGAAAGAACCAGGTTCAAATCCCAAACTGGAACAAAAGGCTTCCTAGGAGGCCGAACATGTGTAACACCTTGGAAAAAGGTCTTGACTAAGGGATGAAGTGCAAAAGACCTTTGGAAGAACACCGCCAGGGCAGAAACCTGCCCTTTCAATGTACTAAGCTGGAGCCCCAGATCCAGACCATGTTGGAGAAACTCTAAAATTCTAGGAATGGAGAACTCTCGACAAGAGAAAGACCTACTTTCACACCAATCAATATAGGCCCTCCAAGTCCTGTAGTAAATAGAAGAGGAAGAGCGCTTCCTGGCACAGATAAGAGTCTGAATCACTGCGTCAGAAAGACCTTCCTCCTTCAAGATGGCGTTTTCAGCAGCCATGCCGTCAAAGCCAGCGATGGTAAATTGGGATAGCGCAGCCGACCCTGGGTGAGCAGGTCCGGCAGCAGAGGCAGGGCGAACTGATCCTCTGCCAGTCTTACAAGATCTGCGAACCAAACTCGCCTTGGCCACCTTGGGGCCACCAGAATTGCCGACGCACCATCCAAGGTCAGTTTGCGCAGCACTCTGGCTAGCATTGGGAACGGAGGAAACAGGTAAAGGAGCCCCAGATCCCTCCAGTTTAGAGACATGGCATCCACTGTCAGAGCCAGAGGATCCTGCGAGAGAGACACAAAGACTGGAAGCTTGTGATTGTGACGAGAAGCAAAGAGGTCCACCGCTGGGACCCCCCACCTGAGACATATCGAACGAAACACCTTGGGACTGAGAGACCACTCCCCCTGACGAGAGGAGGCCCTGCTCAGCAAGTCCGCCTCCGTGTTCTCCACTCCCGGAATGTAGACTGCTGAGATACACGGGACGTGGCTCTCTGCCCAGTCCAGAATCAAAGACACTTCCCTGAGGGCACTCCTGCTGCGAGTCCCTCCTTGGTGATTGATGTAAGCAACCGCCGTTCTGTTGTCCGACCGGACCTGAACTGGCAGGCCTCTCAACTGATGAGTCAAGCGAAACAGAACCAACCTGATGGCTCTCAACTCCAGAACATTGATGGGCTCGTGAGCCTCCCGCGGGCCCCACAAACCCTGAAACTGGAGGTCCTTCCAAACACCCCCCCAACCTGACAGACTGGCATCCGTGGTGACTGTTTCCCAACACGGAGCCAGAAAAGATCTGCCCTTCAACAGATTGACCGACCCCAGCCACCATTGCAGGGATCGACGAACTCGGGGAGTCATCAGGAAGGACTGATCCAACGATAGAGGAGACTTGTCCCAAACCTTCAACAGATGAAGCTGAAGCGTCCTTGTGTGAAACTGCGCAAAGGGAACTGCCTCGAATGAGGCCACCATTAACCCCACCAGCCTCATCCCTAACCGGATGGTCGGATGAGGGGTAGACAAGAGAAGCCGAACTAACTCCTGAATCAAAAGAATCTTGGCCTGGGGTAGAAACACCCTGGCCTGTGAAGTGTCCACATTCCCAGAAAGGTCAGAATTCTGGACGGAGAAAGAGAAGACTTGGGGTGGTTGATCACCCAACCGAACCTCTCCAGAGTGGACACCACCGCTCTGGTGTCCAACTCCGCTTGGTTGAAGGAAGAGGCCATGATCAGTAGATCGTCCAAATAGGGCACGATGCGGATACCCTGGCCTCTGAGCAGAGCCATCACCCCCGCTAGCACCTTGGTGAACACCCGAGGAGCTGAGGTGAGACCGAAAGGAAGTGCCACAAACTGAAAGTGCCGATCCTCCACCACGAACCTGAGAAACCTCTGGTGTGCTGGAAAAACCGGAACGTGTAGATAAGCATCCTTGATGTCTATAGACGTCAGAAAGTCTCCCTGACGAAGAGAGTGAATGGCCGAACGCAGCGTTTCCATGCAGAATTTCCTCGGCCGGATGAATCTGTTGAGAAACTTCAGATCCAAGATGGGTCGGACCAACCCGTCCTTCTTGGGTACCGTGAACAGATTGGAATAAAAGCCCCTGCCCCGACCTGAAGGGGGCACTGGGCAAATGACAGCCATGTCCAGAAGATTCTCCACTGCCACCAGGAGCCCCTGCGCCGCTAGAGGCTCCGACGGCATCCGAGACCTGACAAATCTGGAAGGGGGGCGGAGCTCGAACTCCAGCTTGTAGCCGGAAGACACCACTTCCCGGATCCATCTGTCCGAGACCTCTTGATCCCAGATCTGAGAGAAGTGTCGCAGCCGTCCCCCCACCCGCATGGGTGAGGGCGCCCCCTCATTGCTGAGCCGGCTTAGCAGCCGGTTTGGGCTTAGAGCCCCAACTGTAACCAGAACGGGCACGTCCTCTGCCCCTGTTTCCGGAATCTCCTCTGGAAGAGGGAAATGCAGAACCCCTACCAGATCTGGCCCCCCGAAAGGAGGGGGTAAAGGCAGGCGCCCCCCGAAAAGGGCGGCGTTGTTTCTTACGTTGAGGTAACCTACCACCCTTGGTGACAGAGTCCAATGTCTCTCCAAAGAGCCGTAGACCAACAAAGGGTAAAGCCGTCAGTGATTTTTTGGACATAAAATCGGCCGCCCACTGGCGCAGCCACACGGACCGCCGAATAGCCACAAGCAGAGCCGAAGTCCTACCACACATCATCAAAGTATCATCCAAGGCAGACAACACAAAGGATAGAAACAACTCGCACCGTTTAAGGCTAAGGAACTCGTTACTACCAGGACGAAGCCCGGAAGAAGTCAACAGGTCCCTGACCACAGACCTGGTGGCCAACACCATTAGCTCCGAAGCACACACAGGCCGGATGGCCGACCCAATGCTAGTAAAGCCATGAGAAGCCATCTGATCAATACGTTTATCCTCTCCATCTTTGAGAGTGGAACAATCAGGTCTGTTTAACACCGAGGAGTTAGACAACCCCAAAACCGGTGCATCCACCTCGGGGGGAGATGCCCAGCGCTTGACCGCCTCAGAAGGAAAGGGATATTTCCTATCCCACCCCTGAGGGATGCCAGGGAGCCGAGCCGGCCTATCCCATTCCTTGTCAATGATTCTATCAAAATGGCGTTGCGTAGGAAACTCCAGGCGCGGCCTGGATTCCTCAAACAATTCCCCTTTCTGCTGTGACGCCTCCTCGGGAGGGGAAATATTCAGAACTTCCAGCATGAGAGACAGAGCGTGAGGAGAGTCCAAGGATCTCCCTAAATCAGAAAGCTCAGCATCAGCGCCAGCAGACTGCTCATCATCCGAAAATTCTGAACCCTCATCAACTTCCCCCTCCTCTAGCTGAGGATAATCAGACCAATCCAAATTGTCTCTGTCATCAAGATCATCCACCGGCGGAGCCGGCGACAAATGCTTTCTCTTAGACGGAGCCTTACGGGCGACCGAGCTAGAGAGCATTTTCTCAAGGCTAGCCAATCTGGCACACATCTCGGATTGCAGATCCCTGCCCATGACCACGTCACACGGGGCACGAGTCAAGGCGGGAGGGGGAGTTGAGGTGGCCGGCTGTGCTGACCCCGCTGCTTGGGGTTCGGACTGCCGCGTAATAGTTTGCTGTGCACATGGTATACACAGTAACACATCATCCCCAGTAATGGAAATCCCACACAACATACACTTTTTGGGATGCCCCGAAGGGGTCCCAGTCCCAGTATCCGGGGATGCCTCCATAAGGTGAATTTTGAGTGGTCGCTATGACCCAGGGAATTACGCCAGTTAGACAACCCGGGATGCCCCTTTAATGTCCCGAGTGGGAGGATTTGTGATGCTAAAATGGACCCAGGGACCCAGGATCAGGAGAGACCTTCCAATACTACAGAAGATCCTCCTGGATAACCTTCACCTAAAAGACAGAGAGAGACCCATAAGTCCCTACAATAAGACTTAACAGATAAGAAAAGAAGAAATAAATGAGGCCCACAGGGCCACTCACAGACGCTGCGGTGAACGATCCGCCTCAGAACAATGGCGATTTCTGAGGTGAAGTGAAGAGAAGAAGAACTGCCTTGTCAGGGGCGTGGTCTGCGCAGCCCGCGCAAAGCTGATCTGTGCCCCCTAAGCTGCCTAGTAACAGGGAGCTGCCTAGTAACAGGGAGCTCAGCTCCGCAGCAGCGCCAGTACAGAGGAGGGCGGAGCCGCGGCGACGCGCCGAAAGCCCGGCTCCGCCCCCCCTTCCAGTGTGAATGAAGCGTGAGGGAAGAAGTCCCTCACGCACCAGCCCAGAGACCGGCGCCGGCGACAACCGCGGCGCCGGCTGCCATGACAGCGGGTGCTCCCGCTATCACTAGCGGAGCACCCGCCCCGCTCGCTGCGGCGAGAATGAATGAGAGAACGGGGGCTGGCCGCGGCAGAGCGCCGAGTGCCAGCCCCGCCCCCCCAAAGCGTGTGAGGTAAAAAAATTACCTCACAGACTGAAAAACCCCGGCACCCGGCTGCAATGACAGCCGCGGTGCTGCAACATAGTAACAACAGTGCAACCAATTCATTGAGGGATTACTTCCAGACGCTCCACATCAACAAGAGAAAGTGAATAAAGAGTATAAAGCTAACCCCTATGAGAGGAACCCCCAGCCCCCATAGTTGGTAAAGGGAAGGGCCCCCCCCCCAGGGGAAAAGTCAAGGGACGGGGCATCCCAAACCGGGATCACCTACCCGGTATGACCGCCTACCCTCTCTTTTAGGGTCTCACGGTGGAGCTCTGCTCCTCAGCACCAGAGGTGCCAATGTACCCTCGCTCGGGCCAGCAGCCAAGACTGTGGAGGCATGTAATCTGAGGTAAATTTTGGGACAAACAGGGGTCCGAGCGGAAATAAACAAAATAAGAGGCCGGGAGTTACCCCGGCTACCTGAAATCCCCCTGTGCAAGGAGGAGCCATCATCTTCTGACTTGCTCGCCGTCTGCAGAGATGGAAAACTGGGTAGTGAGTGGGAGGTCCCAGGTATTTATGGATCAGGGAGGGGCTTTCTTTTGCTATCATCTCTGCAGGAACGCCCTCTTCAGGACGATATTACCCACATGTTATGGATTCTTGAAGCGGGGTGTGTGACATACTAAGAATAAGACTGTGATATATGTAAGTGAGTTATGCAAGTGAGTTTCTTCTCTATATCGTCCCTCATTTCTTCATTTCTGTTGATCCTCAAAGAGACCTTCTATATTAAAACTCAAATATGTTATATCATTGTCTAAGCTCAACTAGGTTTCAATTTAAAAGTTAACTTTTAAAATATATAAAATAATATTACCAATTCCCTAAAATCAACTACCGGTATTTCATAAATTTCAATTCTTAGAACTAAACAAAAAACGATAATCCTAGTTTTCTTGTGGTATATGGAGTATGGAATAATAAACATTTTAAAATCTGACAGTCTCCATTTCTTTGCTCTCCATGAGTTGCTCTTTGTAGACCATTTATTTTATTTTTAGTTTATTTTAATAATTTATATTAGTATGCTTTTTCCTAAAGTTTGTTTGCATCAACGTCGCACAGGGTCTTCTGCATTATTAAACCTCGTTCTCTTCCCACCATGGATAGATTTATACAGTAGAACTACTGCCTAACATGGGTCTTTCCCTAACCAGGCTTATGACTATGTTCTGGTACTCCAAGCCTCACTCCCATTTAACTCCAACCTTGCATTGACAAGGGTCAAAAGCCCAAACATGTGTGCACAAGAAGTGGATGGTGACATATTTTCTTATATGCTATTCCAGAGCATTGCACACATTAGCTGATCAAGGTGCTTTGGATAAAACTTTAAGAGGTATAAAGAGATACTTTGCATGGACCGGCCTGCAGCCAGGGATTCTAGAGGGAATTCCATGATGCTTGGTTGAAATGCCCCATGCAAATGCTTTCTGTTTGTGGAAAGCATTCTCTACCTTGCCCTTTTAAAGGGGAGGAAATTAGATCCCTTTAATCCCACTGTATCCCCTAACATGGGTCTCTCCCTTACCTGGTTTATGAGGATGTACTGTAGGAACATACATTTCAAAGTTTATCTCATGGGGTTTGGGACTCTGTCAAGCAAATGTACTATTTTACATGAGCACAGGCCTGGCGCTTCTTGTTTAAAAATTGAGATTTTACCCCCTCCAATTATTTCTTAGAGTAGCTTTTAAGAAATCACATGCTCAAAAACATCTTACAGGAAACTAAGATAGTGCCTGTTGATTCCCTACAGTAAATACATCCAAACAGATTCAGGAAATCCAAGAAACTCTTTTTCCTGGCATATGAAAATGAAAAGATTTATTGCAAAACATACTATATCCACTCATAATCCCATGCACACAGCCAATCAGCAGTTAGCTACCCCCCTGTGTGATGTCACAGATGAAAGACCCTTAAAAGAAGCCACGCATGTGATCCGAGACATTCTGGTGATTGTGGGTGAATAGGAAAAAGCCCTGTGTGCAGTACAGAGTGTTGCAGGAACAGTGCAGCTGTACAGTCTGGGAGAGCACCCGTTTATAGTGGCACTGTAGTTTAAGATCCCATAGAGCACAATGGGCATAACTGTACTGACGTGTTTCATGCTTATTACTTAAAAAAAAAAAATAAAAAAAAAATTTTTAATTTTTTTTGCATAACTTATTTTGTGACTTTGTGAATAATGGAAATGCAGAACCTAGATGTCGCCAAATGTTATTTTTTTTCTTGTAAAATCGTTTTTCATTTCTTCTTTTGCTTACCAATGTGTAATTTGGAAAACAACAACTAAAATGCGTCCTAAATGCACTGTAAAGTGTGTCCCCTTTGTCCCCAGCAATCAAAGCAAATTAGTTAGCATCCGGCGCTGTGACTTCCAGTGTCCATTGTAGTCAAAATAACAGCGCCAAGAAAGATGCCAGCGCTCCAAAACTGGTGCTTTAGCCACCAGAAAGATGCTAAATGGCGCACATCATAAATATGGCCCATAGTTTCCAGTCAGGAATTCTGTAGGGTTGTTCTGAAGGTGAGGTTGATATTCTATTTTACGAGTGTACAATGAAATGCTCACCCAGCCCAGGCTCAAACAAATAGACTAAAGAAGTCTGTCAAGAAAGTGGGGGGATGTCTTACTGACACTATTAAATAAAGGTAAATCCACATCTTCATTTTCCATCTTCAAAGTGAAATAAAATTATTATGTATAACTATTATTAAAAAATATATATTATAGCTAACGTTAAACTATTAACTAAGAAAATGTCTAGCAAGTCCTTAACAGAAGTTTTCCATGAGACATGTAGGGTCATGCTAATTATTTGGTGAAGCCAGTGTGACTTGCAGTGTGCATTGTGGTGTGGATTCCAACCTGCATCTCGGTGAGGTTTTTAGCGTTTAGACACACAAAAGTGCAAAAAATGATTTCTAAACCTTTTTATCCCCAAAAATGACCTGTACCTGTGATGGGGCCTATTTTACAGGCAAGGTACATCCTTTATCCTATGAGGTAAGGATGTTTTTTATAAAGTTTGGAAACAACAGCACTCTATGGGCTTTGCTAAGAACGCACCAGATTTTTCTGCATTGCTTATAGAGTGCTGTTGTTTTAAAACAGAAAAACAAAACATTCTTCCTTCATAGGAAAAATTATGTACATCACCTGTAAAAATGCCCCATCACAGGTACAGGTCTATTTTTGCACTTTTTTGTGTCCGGGAGGCTGATTCATCATTAGCGGCAGGTAGCGACAGATGAGCGTCTGTAGCAGGCATTTTCAGAGAGCCCGCTAGTAGTCGCAGTGCTCGGCCGTGAGTCGCTACTTTATAGCGACTCAGTCGCTGTTCAGTAATGTTGAATACATTGTGAGGAGTCGCTATTTGACCAGTACAGCGCTGTATGGAAGCGCATGTTAGCGACTGCTCATAGCGACCGACTCACACCATATTCAGCAAAAAAAAAACAGCCTCACAAATCTCTGGCGCTGAAAAATATTTGTTTGAAGCCCAGAGCGCAGGAGGCGGTGTGTTTAAAGTCTGTTTTCAAGCATCTATCAACTAGTAACAACATATGGAATTACATTGTAACAACATTGTAACATGAACACTTTAATGGCAGACCTGTAATGTCATTTCTGAGGAAATATTTAACAAATGTAAAAATTATGAAAAAACTGATATTTCAATGCCAGAAGAGGTCACAGAATTATTTGTGATTTTTTTGAAAAAAACCCGTTTAAAGAGAAGAAAAGGATCGTCCATTGAAATGTATGGGAGAGCGGCAGGTAGCGAGAGGTCATACCTGGCGCTGTGCAAGGCTGAACGCTGGTGCTGTTCGCTGAGGCTGTGAAAATGATGAATCAGATGCTACATGGCGCTATCCCAGTCGCTAAACTGATTCTGCTTGATAAATGTGTAATTGCGTGCCGTGTCCGGCGTTCACCAGTCGCTACCTGTCATTAACCAGGCGCTACCTGACGCAATCCCTTCTTAAATAAGGGCCTAAATGCTAAAAGTTAACTGAAATGAAGATTACAATCCACACCACAATGCACACTGCAAGTTATACTGGCTTCACAATATAATCAGCATGACCACAAAGCAAAGACAAATAGTTTTGCAGTTAGAAATCTTGATAGGAAGCATAAATGGTTATTTCTGTGGCAAAAAAACAAGAAAAATAGTGTTGAGACTCGAGACATATTGTTCTAATAATATTCCACTGCATTTCACTTTGACAAAAGTTAACAGAAAAAAAATCTACCGGGCAAATCGCCAACAAATGTTGAAAACAGCTGACTCAATGCAGCTGCACAATCTCAGTGAATAGATTAAGCAGCAGTGTGTAAGGCTGTAAAATGTGTGTGTAAATGTCCCACCCCTGGGAGTGGGGCTGATCTGCTGTGCTCCCCCAACTCTTCTATTTAGCAAGCTTGATGACATTTCAGTAAATGAGAACAATATGAATGCAGCACCATGCAATTCTGGCACAGCTGAAAAATTCCAACAAAACATCTAAGAAGTGAAGTGAGGCACACCCTTAATATATGAAAAATATGCACAAAACCTCTACAGGATGTAAAATCCCTCAGCCTGAACAAAATGGATAATAGCTGCTACAGCGTTAGTTTCCCCATTGTATCAGTTAAACAGGATGTGACAAAAATGGCCGGGGAAAAGTCATCACATTTTGTGATAAGAATAAAGGAAGTTAAAAAAATCTATACCGTATATAAAACTGAATGTATTCTTTAAAAATGATAAAATGGCTTTATAATCTGTTGTTATCTTTTACCATACTGTACACAACATTAAACAATAGTACAGAGCTTAAAACAGGGAAAGCAAAAATGTAAGGGCAATATAACGATCTGAATAGTCCCAGACTCATTATAAAATCTCATATAAACGTATTTTTTCATTTTTTTAGAAGAAATATTGGAAGTTGAGTATTGGATAGGTTCTGTTTTATTTGATGTAAATAAAACTATAAAAATTTGATGTCAAAAAGTTGGCCATTGTTTAGTATCCCCTTTTATTTTTACAGTCTGCAAAGGCTTGGGAAGTTAGGAGACAAATTGCTGGAGTTTTGGGAGGGCAATGTTGCCCAATTGACATAGGTTTCTAGCTGCTCATCTGTCCATGGTCATTTTGTTGGATTTTTTGTTTGACAAATGTTCTCTACTGGTGAGAGGTCTGGGTGGCAGGCAGGCCAATTCAGCACCCAGACTTTTCCTCTGCAAAGCCTTGCTGTTGTGATGAATGCAGTATGTGGCTTGGCATTGCCTAGATGGAAACATATGTTGTTCTAAAAACTTTGTATACAGCTAAGCATAGTGCCTCTAAAGATGTATAAGCTATGCATGCCTTAGGCACTAATGAAACTCCATAACATCAGAGATGCAGGCTTTTGAACTCTGTGCTGATAGCAAGCTGGATTGTCTCTTTTATCTTGGGTATGCAGAATCCTGCACCTGGAACAATACCCATTTTGCCACAGGGAGGCCCCCTCTGTGGAGAAATCTTACCTTTCTCATTGTCCCACCTCCCCCAACAGAGAAATCCAGCACTGTCATTGGACCCTGTGGCCATGTAAATGACAGCATCCACATGATCGTGCAGGCCAATGACAACACTGGATTTGTCCGGAATGCCTCTCTGCATCTGGAAGAACATCCATTTTGTGAAAAATGTGTGTTGTTCCAGTTTAAAATTAAAAATAATTAAAACATTTAATATATAATTCATCTGACTTTGCCATAGAATACTTTCTGGATGTTGTTGATATATGGCTTCTTCTTTGCTTGATACAACTTTAACCTTCCACTTATGGATTGCAAAGCAATAATAAAAGTCTTTATTTATATAGCACCAACATATTACAGTGCTTTACACATAGAGGGTTCATGTACAAAGAGAGTCACTAAGTGGGTAGGTATGGTACTAAAAAGCAGCACAACATGAAAACATAAAATGTGATACACAGCACAATGCACTCGTGGTACATGAGATCCTATCAGGTAATACTCAGAGAGGCTGCAAACTAAGGTGGTTATTTAAGAATGGATAGCGCCAGGTATTACCTTCATAGCGGCAGGGAGCATCTGGTGAACGCTGGGGGCTGTACGCAAAACCACATTTAAGAAAGCAAATCTGGTGAGAGCCTCTAACAGCGCCATGTAGCATCACATGTATTAATTCAGGCGCCTCAGCGTATAGCCCCGGCGCTCTAGGCTCAGGAGCGCCATGTAGTACCTGTCACTCTGTAGTGCTCTCCCATAGATTTCAATGGGGTTTCATTAGTTGTGTATAAATAATGTGTTTTAGTTTTTTTGGCTCAAATCATTGTGTAACCTCTCCTGGCTGCAAACAAACACTTTTATATATTTATTGTACTTTTAATATTTTTATGCAGGATTATATTTACAGGTCTGGCACTAAAGTGTTATTGTTCCAGTGTTAAAACAATGTCATTTTCATGTGTGTTTTCGCTTTGTTACTGGTAGATATGTGTTTACAAACAGACTTTGATGACACAGCATCTGGCGCTCTATGCTACAGCGACCAGCTTTAGAGCGCTGATGCTGTGTGTGTAGTTTTTTGTCAAATATGGTGTGGAGCACCGAGTGCTGGGTGCACTGAGCTGGTGCTACCCGTTACTCGCTGCAGCGCTATACTGTTGTTCCCCTAACACACATCACATTCATCAATGCTGGCCAGATTACTAGCGTGACCAAGACGCTCTGTTACGGCGCCCGATACCCGCACACGAGCGTCTACTAGCGGTCGCTCTAAGTGTCACTATACAGAAGCTCATCTGGCAATATCTGGTGTTAGTGGTGAATCAGCCTCTAAATTTTATGTTAAGATATTTAAAGTGGACCAACACCCAGCGGGATCGGCCCGGGAATCTATAAGATCCGATCTCTCCCCGCAGCGGGATCCAAAATCGGGATGCCCCGCTGTGTGAAACCCCCCAGGACGCCCGCAGCACTTACCTGGATCCCGGTCCAACAGCGCATGCACGGGCCGCGGCCGCATCTTTCGCTTCTCTCTAGCAGGGGGCGTGCACAAATGGCCGGCGAGGGCGTGCTCCCTGTTACAGGGAAGCGCAAGATGCAGCCGCCAGCGTGCTCGGAGCCGCTGAGGTAAGACGTTACATTGATGCGCATACCTCAGCGGCTCCCATAGGAGCGGGGTGAGGTGAGTTGTATCTTGCAATCTGGGGGGTTTCACGCAGCGGGGCATCCTCAATCGGAGTGCCCCGGGGAAGTGGACCAAAACCCAGGATAGTTAAAATCCTGGGTGTTGGTCCACTTTAAATAAACCAGCTGTCTATGTTCCTAACCTGGAAAGTATATGCAGACACTTGGGTCTTGGATTTTGTTGAATACCATTACAAAATGTTTAAGATGGTGCATATTTTAATACATAATGTTGTTTGCCTGGTGTTTTTGACAGCACAGTGGATTCTCCAGGGATTGGCTGAACTTGTAGATGCTAATGAACAGGGCCTCTCAGAGAGTTTACAGGAAACACAGCTGTTCTAATACTTCAGACAATATGACAGAACATGCTTGCTTGCCAACTTTGGGCCTTGTTCATTTTTTAAGAAAAAAGGTAAAATAAAACATTTTGCTGGCACTTTGAGTCTAAAAGCTAAATAGCTCATGAAGATGCAAATTGCAATCCACACTGAAATGCACACTGCATGGCACACTGGCTTAACCACATGCTTGCATGTTGCTTTGTGAGTTTGTAACATGGTTTTAGGTGACACACAACCCACATGTGCTATCTATGTGTGTTTAGCAGGAAAAATTTATAGTGCTCTGTGTATGTGTTCTGAATTCAATTTCATCACTGACTACAGAACATTGTAAGCTTCTTTCAGGTAAAATGCATCAATGCTAAAGCTTTATGATGGTTGGCGCTGATGCAGAGAAAGCAGGTCATCCTTTGTGTCTGTTCACTGAGGAGTGAAGGGCTAGTTACCCTTTTCCAGTTCAATGTTGTATGTTGGAATGTGACAACTGGTAATGTTCACTAAGACACCCATCATTGGTTTTTATCCCTGACCTTCACAAGTTTCATTTAGTCATTCTAATGATACCATTGGATGGAGTGATGTTATAATGATATTTCATTGTTCTGTTCCGCTTCCTGCTAATTATTAATGAATCTTTCTATATTTGTGCTTAGACCAGAGTAATGAGCTGTCTTGGGGAGATCCATGTCAGGCTTAATATAGTAAACCACAAGAGACTGAAAAGCACAAGGGTATACAAGGAAACAACATCTTAAAACAATAAAGGCTATTACATGACACATGTTGGATTACTGATCATCAGGAACAGATTAAAAGGGATTAAAGGGGAACCAGGGCTCCCATCCTGGGGCTTCCACCATTTGGGGGCCTCCACCCGTTGTTAACAAGGGCAGTGATTAATCTACAGTTACTAACAGGGGGCCTCCACTAGACTTTCTGCCCAAGGGACCTCCATTCTAATCTAACCAATCTAGTCCTACCTATCACTGTTAGCAAGTATGCAAAGCCCTGAAAATCATCTGTTTATGCCTCTTTTTTACAATACAGATGCACAATGCTTAGATAGTGATACAACCATAATTCTCACACTCGTGTGTATGCTTCATCAGCACAAGGTAAAGAGTTCATGGCTGTATAGAGGAGAGGTTTGGAGTACAAAGCTTAGTACGCCATTTTTGGGAGTATCATATCATGTGTCTCTAAGTGCTAGTTAGTTATTCTTGGAAAAGACTGTATGTGCTCTAAGACCTGTTTAAAGAAAGCAATATTTTCATTTTACTGTATCTGTGCTTGGAATGCATTTCAGAAAATGTAGTGCTTCATCTAATACAATTCTATTAAATTATATCATCCCCTACATTTCCTCCCTCATTTTTGTTTTACTATCATACCCATGGTTTACACTCTGAAAATAATTTGTGTCCAGAATACAACCACCATAATCCAAACCTCTCATTCCTGTTTGCAAGACTTCTTACAACATGCTCCAGTTCTCTGAAATACCCTACCACAACAAGTAGAATACGGGCCTGATTTATCAAGCACTTCTGCCAGACGGTGCTACACTGCAAATTAGAATAGTAAAAAATATAATAAAATATTTATTTTTCACACTTGTGCATGTTGCTGCACCATAAGACGCACATTTACTTAAACATTAGCAGTGTAGCAACATCATTACTCTAATTTGCACTCCCAAGGTATAGAATGAAAGTGAAAGGCAGTTTTCGCTTCTAAAAAATAAGTGCACTTTCTTCATCTGGTACTAAATCAAAAGTGATTTAGCACCAGGCATGGAAGAAATACGTCATATTTTTCACCATATAAGACGCACCTAGAATTTGGAGGAGGAAAATAAGAAAAAATATATTCTAGACCAAATGTTGTGCTAAAACACCCCATTGCAGGCAGTGTGGCATTCCCCCCATCTCATATGCAGTGTGGCATCCCCCCATCTCATAGGCAGTATGGCATTCCCCCTTCCATTCCCATAAACAGTGTTGCATCCCCCATCCCCTTATTCAGTGTGGCATTCCCCCCATCGCATATGCAGTGTGGCATCCCCCCCATCTCATAGGCAGTGTGGCATTCCCCCTTCCATTCCCATAGACAGTGTTGCATCGCATCCCCCATCCCCTTATTCAGTGTGGAATTCCCCCCAACACCCCAGAAAAAAAAGGTATACTTACATGAATGCTCTGTCCCCTCTCTGGATTACAGCGTCGCCACTGCATCTCTGGCCAGCGCATGTTGACACCCGAGAGGCAGTGGCAATGCTGGAAGCTAGAGCGGGGATGCTGTCTGACTTCTGGTGCCGCCACTGGCTTTCAGGTGTCAGTGTGTACTGACACCCAAGAGGTAGTGGTGGAAGCCAAAGCAGTGACAGTGGGTGCAAGACTTAGGTAAGTATACTTTTTTTCCACTTTTTTTAGTGCATTTTATAGGGCGAAAAATACAGTACTTCTATCTTTTTCACCTATAATGAGCCCTTTTCACTTGGTGCTGATTGCTGAATCAACCCCAATGTGTTTGAAAATGTCTCTAAAAATATAGCCTCTCTAGAGGCCCATACAGTATATCTTTTCAACACTTTCCATGTAAATAAATGTATTCCTCTGATTAGTCGTTATTCCTGTCTGGTATAAATGAATTATAATAGGGCTGTCCAGATGTGGAAAATTAACCTTTTAGGCTGGTTTCTCAGCAGTCCAATTGCGGAGCGCTCACGCTTTCGGGCGAGTGCTGGTGTCAGCGCGTGGAGGATGATCAGCGCTAGCACTCTCCACTGACATGGAGAGAGACCGCTAGTGCCATGCCCTCAGGACGCTACTGGTAGGGGTGCAGAGTGCCCTGTCTGCTCCACAAATGTTAGATTTACATGTGAAAGTGCCCATAGATTACTATGGGCAGCTTTTCACACGGATGCAGGGCACGAGTGTTCAGCATCCGCACTGGTGTGGTACCAGTCTCAGGGATTGTTGATTATACTAATCAAGCCTCATTCAGCATCATAATTGCATGAGCTGTAGTAATGCATTTAATTATCTTAGCCTTAGAGGTCTGAGGATTCACTTTTATCACACATTGTCAGATTGCAGATGTGATACATTCCTATAGAAACGAAGCAGCATGATTATGCTATGTCTATATATTCCTGGTTTAAAGATCAAAAGGACCTACAAATCGGTCATACTGAAAGAGATATTACAGTTAAAGGAACAATATGGGTAATGAAGTATAAAGAAGAAATGTGCTGGCAGTTTTCATTAAAACGCCCTAGGTTTTTCATGGTTAGTAAGTATTTCACAGTTTTCTGGTTAAAATGGAAGACCAGTATAGGATTAACCACCCCGCCTTGCCCTACTGTGCCAGGGCTGGGGCAGGCCAGGGGAGAACCTTACGGGTCAATGCAATTCAGTAGCATTCCCCCAGAGTTTCTGGCCCTGAGCACAAACATCTTGTTGAGGTATTTTTGATACATTTGATACATCTGTTGTTTTTAGTCTAAATCATATGTGTCAAACTCAAAGCCCCTGGGCCAGACCCGGCCCTTTTATGTGGCTCTCTGGCAGGTGCCAGGTGGTAGCAGCTGGGTTGCTTCCCTTCTAGCCAGCTTGGTTACTTCTAGGTTTCTGACAATTGCAGCACATTCTTGTGCCTGGCTGTGGTTCTAGGCAGGTGTAGGCAGGTGGTGTTCCACTGTGGTTCGCAGTACCGCATCCAATCCCCCCCCCCGCAGGCGCGGTGCTTAAATAATGGCTGTTGTGTGCCTTTTTAAAGTGGACCAACACCCACGGGTGATCGGCCCGGGAATCTATAAGATTCCCGGGCCGATCACCCCCCACCCCGCGGGACATCCGAGATCGGGATGTCCCGCGGGGTGAAACCCCCCCAAACACCCCAAACTCCTTACCTTATCTTCGGCGGCGGCCGGCCGCCGCCGCCTCCCTCGCGCTCCTGTAGGCGTGCGCGTGCCCGCGCCGGCCGTCTGCGAATGGCCGGCGGGGGCGCGCGCGCGCCGAAAGTGACGCGAGGGAGGCGGCGGCGGCGGCTGCCGCTTAGACGTTCCTGGACCTGGCTTGTACGTCGGCGCTGGGAGCGGGGAGAGGTGAGTTTTTCGGGGGGTTAGGGGGGGTTTCACACAGCGGGGCACCCCGATCGGGGGTGCCCCACCGAAGTGGACCAAGACCCAGGATAGTCAAAATCCTGGGTGTTGGTCCACTTTAACGTTCTAGTGGAAAAGAAAGTAGTGCAACTGTTCTGTGTATACAGTATGTGCAACCAGCTCTCACCACACAAGAGAGGGGCACCTAACCCACTCAACATCTGCTGCAGGGGTTCTAGCAAGCTATTGCCAGGTAGGGTGGAAGAAAAAAGATGTTAGAGCTGGCCTGGGCAAAATAATCCAGTGCTGGCATTCCTCTGCAAAATAATTCTGCATCTGTCCTGGGCAAAATAATTCTGCATCTCTCCTGAGCAAAATAATTCTGTGCCCATGTAACCATTGATTTGAATGGTCGAGGTAGCAATGTTTTGTGCTTGTTATTAACCGCCCCTTTAAAGGCACCTAGAATACGGACGTGGCTCTCGCTGAAAATAAGATTTACTTTACTGATCTAAAGATTGTTATTTTTTTATGTCTCAGATTTTCTGATATAGCTAAACCCAGGCCCCGAATAGACTAAAATATAACAAATATATATATATATATATATATATATATAATATATATAAATAATATATATATATAACAAATGCAGATGATCAAGCAGGGCCAGGACTTGTACATACCATGTTACTTCTCAAAGAGGGACAACTGAGAACAACAAGGGGGGGAGGGATAGTCCCTTCAAATCAGGGACAGTTGCTTGTATACTATAGTAAAGCCTAATGTCATTATGTGTGCAGGTTTTAAGTGGGTCCAACACCCATTTTCTGCCACTGGGACAGGCATGGGAGGAATCCAGATTGATGGGACAGTAATAAGCCATATCAAAAGCACCTGAAAATGTCCTATTATATGTAAGTACCTTGCGTACTCTAGGTTAAACTGTTTTTTTTCTTCAATTTCTGGTTAATGGCTGAGCTAGGAAAGGAATGTCATTTTTGTGTGGTCAGAGACAACTGTGGGACCACTGAGGCTTGCTGTCCTTGCTCATGCGGAACGCTCTATATATATATATATATATATATATATATATATATATATATATATATATATACCGGTATATGTAAAGGAGCATAATAATATATTTACACAACAGCATACTGAATCATTTACAAAAGATGTATTGTTAGTCGAAGAGGAAACCATTTATTTGCACAGTGAGCTGTGCTATTACTATTGATCTTAGATCTAACTTGCAAAATATTGAACGTTAAAAAGGATGCAGCAGCGTGCAAATAATTTCTTTAACTTAATTTACATCTATTGATTTGCCACATTACAACCACTATTCCATGATCAAGAAATCTAAAGTCTGTTTCCAACAAAAGGACCGTAGAGAAAATGCATGAGGTATCTTGGGTATACAAAGCTGCTCCTGTTTCCTCAAAATTGCAGCAAAATGTACAGGCAGCCCCAGCCACGCTGAAATGGAGAGATCACAAAGCACTCTGCCATTATTGTACAGCACAAAGAACCTGCTAAGCTGGCTACGGTCTTTAACAGCCGAACGCCGGGAGGAAAATCTGTGCTGACTCAGTAGGAGCTTCCCCATGAGATGCTTTTATCTATATCTTGGTCTCAATCACAATTCAAAGATTGGCAAAACGCACCATTTACAGCAATGTCTGACATAATAAATAACAGAACAAGTACATTCAAGTTTGAGGTTTCCTTTAACATAGAGGTTTGCTCCTTGTATTTAAGAGGCAGGAAGCTGGAATTAAATATTTGGCTGTACGTTTCTTACAGCTAAATATGTGGGTGCCACTAGCAGCTCCTCTACTGAAGTGGAGATCCAATCTGGCCAGAAAATAGGCACTCATGACCAAGGGTGGACTGGCTATAGGGAGACCCAAAAGGACAATGCCCAGTGGACCACACTGCTTTGGGGCCTGTTGGGTTACTGCTTTTAACACCCCCATTTAATCGCTGCACCCTTAGTCACCCTCCCAGTCCCATGTGCCCAACCACACTGCACCCACTTTAAGAAGGCTAAATAACTGTATTAGCCCCAGATCAATAATGTCATTAATGTCCCTGCCCAGACACGCACTAACTCTCTTCCCCCATATCTCACATGGGAACAGTGTAAAACAAGCCATTTCAAAGCATCTCAAACTCTCCAATTATATGTAAGTACAATGTATTCCAAGCAAAGCTGTTGGCTTTGCCTCCAATGTGTGTGTGTGCTTGGTATGAGAAAGGGCGAGTCATGGAGTAGCTTTATGAGTCATGAGCATGCTCTACTGTGGTAAGAGACAGCTGCAGGACCATTGTGGCTTGTTATGCACACAAGGGACAGAGTGGCAGTGCGACAACTTTTTTATTGAATTGAAAAAAAGGCAAATGTCAGAGCTACAGATACTACCCTGCGCTATAAGTAATGGAGCAGGCACAGGAATTAGACTGTTTTCTCCCTTATTTATGCAATTGCTTAAACACTTTATTTAAAGCGATGATTTCATGGTTTAAATAGGTTATTAAAAAGACGCTTCCAATTTTAGCTATTAGATTTCCCATAATATTTAGGTAAACATGCCTCTTCCCAAAGATCTAATTCAACAGCTGACTGCACCAGAAAATGGGCAGGGCAATCTGACAAGGGTGTGCCCTTTAAAAACCACATTATTGTGGTAAACACTGGTGAAACCAGAAAATATAATCCATCATTTAATATATACTAAATATACATCTTAATATGAAAGCATCAGATTTGTTTCTTAGTTATAATTTGACTCCAATTCTATGCAGCATTCATATCAACAGAATGTGAAAATCCTCCATGGGTTTGTTCTTCATGTGCCCTGTTCCCACTATGGGCCTGATTTATCAATTTACCAGACAGTGCCCCATCGGTGCAAATTAGAGTAAAAAATATAATAAAATAATTTTATTTTCACACTTACACATTGCTGCACTACAAGAAGCACATGTACTAAAACAGCAGTGCAGCAACATGCTCAGAAATGTATAAATTCTATTTTTCACTACTGAAATGGCATTATGTGGCAGAAGTGCTTGATAAATCTGGCCCTATTTTTTTTTTCTTTATGGCACAAAGTGACACAAAATACTATAGTCTTTTTACACAAAGCGGGTTATTTAAGAACGGATAACGCCAGGTAGTGCCTCGTAGCGGCAGGCAGCGTCTGGTGAACGCCGGGTGCTGTACGCAAAACCACATTTAAGAAAGCGAATCTGGTGAGCGCCTCTAACAGCACCATGCAGTGTCACATGTATTATTACAGCGGCTCAGCATATAGCGCCGGCACTCTAGACTCAGGAGCGCCATGTAGTACCTGTCGCTCTGTAGCGCTCTCCCATACATTTCAATAGGCTTTGATTAGTTGTGTATAAATAGCGTGTTTGGCATCTTCTGGGCTGCAAATAAACACTTTTATACATTTTTTGGACTTTTTATATTTTTATGCAGAATTGTATTTACAGGTCTCGCGCTAGTCTTTTCGCTTTGTTACTGGTGTATATGTGATCAAAAACAGATTTTAATCACAGAGCGTCTGGCGCTCTATGCTATAGTGCCCAGCTTTAAAGCACTGATGCTATGTGTGTCTAGTGTTTTGTTAAATATGGTGTGGAGCAACGAGTGCCGGACGCACTGAGCTGGCACTACCTCTCGCTCGCTGCAGCACTATATTGTTGTCACAGCAACCAACGCACATCATGTTCATCAATGCCAGCCAGGTTAATACAGTGACCCGAGACGCTCTGTTATAGCGCCCTATACCCCCTTACAGCGTCTACTAGCGGTGGCTCTAAGGGCCGCTGTACCTAGCGTTAGTAGTGAATCAACCATATGTGAATACATATTATTGTCAACATTAAACAACCCTGTTTATTTCTGATATATCAGTTTCAGCAAAGAATGTGGCACTATATGTAGAGGATTATCCAAGTGATTCATTCAATTTCAGTTTTGGAGAGGCTGAGTTTTGAGAACTAGAAATAAAATATCTACCACAATGTGCAACTTACCAGTAGAACTGTCCTTTTGCTGAGTTTAGTGTTTGTAAAAGTCTTTTAAAGGCTCTCAAAACTTTTCAGAGGTTTAAAACCATTTGCACAATACCCATGGCCATGTGGAATTAGTTTAGGGTTTAATGTCATATTATTCCTTAACCCTGACACTTAGCTGCGATAAATAATAGATCACAGAAGGTAAAGCTCTGTAATGTATTTCTTCTTCCTGAATCTAGATACCCAGAATGCAATGACCTTATTGGAACTCTCCTTTTACATGCACATATTATACTGCATCTCTTCGCTTGGTTGAATACGTTAAAATCACATCCTGAACTGTTTGGACCACCTTTTCCCAAGGAAGAACATAAGGTCCATGCCAGTGGAAATGGGACCTTCCTGCAGTCCCCTCTCCCCGGCAGCTAGTGAACTGGCATAGGGATCCCTGGGACCCCTAACTAGTTATCAAGTATCTTACACACACACCTTTGATAAAACACTTTTATAAATGTAAATGAATTATCATTTTGTCACATGTGTGTGCACTTTTTTACAGATTAAAATGGACCAAAACCTGGGATTTTGACTATGCCCATTTTTGGAGGTTTTGGTTTTTGCTCCCGGTGCCCCCAATTCGAAATGCCCCGCTGTGTGAAACCCCCCAGGTCGCCTAGCAAAACTCACTTTTCCCTGGGCCTATGGCGCATGCGTAGGCTCTTATCCAATCAGCACACGCGGCAATAAAGTCTAGCCAAGAGGCGAGACGATTATGCCAGCAGTGGAATCCCTGGTACCCTATAACAGGGTGTGTGTTTGCACCAGCCATTCACAAATGACTGCGCCCTGCGGAAGGTTGATTTTGATGGGAAAAAGGTAAGTTTTTATGGAACACAGCAAAGCATCCTGATTCACGAAGCCCATGGGGGAGGAAGTCAGGTTGGTCCACTTTAAATATGCTCTGTTGGCCTTTGAAATTCATTGCTTTGTTTCTTTACTTTCTAATGAACACTGTGGGTTGGCATGACCAAGGAAATAGCTGAGGCCCTACTGCATTCACAGACGGAAAATACATGGTCCCCATTTGTAATATAAATGTAACGTAAATGTTATTTAAAGAAAATTCTATAAATTCACGTGCATGTTCAGTGGTCTGTAGACCATTAGTGATCAGTGGCAGTATATGCAATGTCTGCATGTCATGTTCTTTTAAGCTTGGTAAAATGTTTTATTTTTAGCCATTTAAGACAACAAAAGGGTGATTTAAAGTATCTAAATATTTGCATATTAAAATAAGCGAGAGGTACTTTATGGGTGTGATCTTCTGAAAATGTGATGAAAGTTTTGTTCCTGAAATAATAGTCAATGCAGCAACAATATTAAGGTGATCCCCGATTCACATAATGGTTTTTGGACAAAGAGCAACACTGATGCAACAGATAACAGCTGCAGACAGGACTTTACCAGCCTAATTGGCTGCTAATAGCAGGAAGCTCAGTGGGATGCAATGTTTGCTAATGTGAATTTACAACTATGTCTGTGATTTGGCTTTAAAGTAACAGATGGCTTCCTCTAAAAATCAATAGAGACTAACTACATTTGTGTGTGCAATACAGTACAATATTTTATCAGTATGCATAGGGTTATTTAAACAGGAACAACACCCATTTTTCACTATCTGATTGCGGATGCCCTCCTGCGCAATAATGGGAGAAATCTTACATTTTGCCTCTGCCCCCCAGAGAAATCCAGCACTGTGATTTGCTGCCGTGGTCACATGGTTGCCGGCACTCAAATGCTGACTGGCATGAATGACGCAGGTTTCCTCTGAGGGATCAAGGAGTAATGTAAGATTTCTCCCATTTGTCTCTGTTAAACCGGACCAACAGCCTGGCCCAATTGAAAAAAAGACTCCTCAAAACTTACTTGCCCCATCTGAATGCATGATACCGAATCATTGGACTTACATTTGCTCCTGCTTCACTCAAAGCTGTAACACCGCATCACCAATTTTCTTCATGTAGCGGCCATTTTGAAGCATCCCTTTCCCAGCATCCCAGCTAGCTGCTGCCTGGATTTAACCAACATAACCTACAATGCATAGTGGCATGATCCCATGCAGGAGAGCTGCAGCTTCATAGGATGCCATTTTGAGGGTAAACAAAAGAGTTACAAAAAGCTTAATTAATTTAAATTAGATTTTAAATAAATTTGTATTTGTCGCAATCTGAATTGCCCTGGGAAGGAATGGATATGAGTACTGGTTCTTGTAAGGGTCCAGTTTAATGTCTTCCTCCCTGTGCCTAAAACAACATCCAATTTGTGAAGCATTGGTGTTGTTCCGGTTTAATTTAAGATGCATTCAAACTTATTTCTATATGTCACCAAAAGTTTTCAGCACCGACAATCGAATTTCGCATATCAAGGGGGTTAATTATAAGGTAGCAACGTCTATTATTTAAGTATGAACTTAAATAACTACCATGGAGGAAAAGGTGCAAACTGCAAGGCAAGAAGACATTACTTATCCTTCTAATCATACAGATGTATGATATGTTAAAAGACCCATAGGTTTTTGGGGCCGAGCTCACCATTGGGGTCATGCTATGGTGAAAAAAGTTAACTTTTGGGTGTGCTTTCAGGTGAATGCTGAAGTGTACATCTGAGCGAGCTTTTTTACTTGAACACACCAAAAAATTCTATAAAACTTTCATTTTCTAATATTTCCCCAAAAAATCACCTACACCATGATGGGGCATTTTAACAGGTGTGGTATTTTTCTACTAAATATTTCCTTTAGCTATAAATTAAAATATGTCAGCCCCAAACACACCACTAACTCTGGCCTTGATTCAGTAAGAGTTGAAAAAAATCCTCATGGTAGATTGGTAGTAAAACATTCACTTTATAAGAAAAAAGCCTGAGAATATCACTGTTGCCGAATTACCAGCTAGAAGGACAATGGAAGTCAATGGTACCTTTTTACTCTTAAGAAAATTAGAGAATGTTTTACTCTTTTTTACACTGTAGTAAAGAATGCTATTGACTTTCATTGTCTTTCTAGCAGGCGATTCAGCAACAGTGATATTCTCAGGCTTTCTTTCTTATAAAGTGAATTTTTTACTACCATGAGAATTTTTTTAACTCTTACTAAATCAAGGCCAAAGAGTTAATGTTATGTTTTGAGCTGAGCAATTTTAATTTATATTTAAAGGAAATGTTCAGTGGATTTGTTTTATTCACAATTATACAATAGTCCAATGCTGAGAAGGAATCTATCTTGAATCCACTGGCGTAATGGGGCGCCTTATTTAAGAGGCATCAGCGCCACTTTTTTTTTTGCCTCAACACCACACAGTGTCAGATTTAACAAGTACAAAAACGCTAACGCCGGTTAGCGTCTTATTTAACACTAGCGCCAAAAAGGATGCGGAGAGCTGAGGTTGAAGCAGCGCCAGATGAAACTTGGTGCTGCTGCTGCAGATCCCATAGAGCACAATAGGCAGAACTGGATTGAAGTGTTTAATGCTTATATTTAATATTAAACAGATATATTTTTACAGAACTTGCATTGGGACTTGTCAATAATTGCAACGCAGGATCTAGATCTGACAAAGTGCTTTTATTTGTATTATTAAAATTGATTTAAATGGCTTCTGTAGCTTAACAATGTGTAATGTGGACACCAACAACTAAAACATAGCCTAAATGCACTATAAAGTTTGTCCCCAGCAGTGATATCATGTAACTGTAATGAAGAAACACTGACCAGTACGAGAAACATACAGCGCCATAGATTTCAAGGAGGAAGAAATTCATAAATATCATGTTGGGCACCGGAATAACGACAGTACAAAGTGGCGCACACTGGCACTGGGATAATCGGCCGACGGGTACAATAGGCACTGACATAAGCCGGCCAAAACCTAAGTGCCAGAAACAAGCTAATTAGTAGCGTTTTGCGTAGTGACTGCTAGTGCCAATGTAGTACCCAGCACAGCGCCAGATTAGACGCTAATGCCAGCTCTCCAAAGCTGGTGCTATAGCCACAAAAATTATGCCAACAGATGCACATCATAAATAAGACCCTAAAGGTGATGAGGCCCTGGTGAGAGTCTTAAAGTGGACCAAAACCCAGAAGTTTGACTATCCTGGGCTTTGGTCCTTGCCCCCGGGGATTCCCAATTGGGTGAAACCCCCCAGGTCGCCGAACAAACTCACCTCTTCCCGGTCCTACAATGCGTGCACAACCGCTTATCCAATCAGCACGGGTAATACGAGCAGATATGAGTGCGCTGATGGCTGCATCCCCCACTACCCTATAACAAATGCCTTGCGCTGGCACACGCCCTGGTAGAGAAATCGCAGGCATGTGCCCACTGCTCGCGCATGTGTTGATGGAACGGGAAAGAAGGTGAGTTTATAGGCGACCTGGAGGGTTTCACAAAGTGGGGCATACCAATTCTGGATGCCCTGGGGGGGGGGTATCATTCAGCCCGGGAATCTTATAGGTTCCTGGGCCATTTTCGCTGGGTTTTGATCCACTTTAAATGGGGCCCTTTCAAGTCTTTTAACTTAATTGTATGTAGCTAGAAAACTCAATACCGAAACAGCGGAGACAAATAGTGTGATGCCAAGTAAGCACAAATATGATAAATAAGATGGATGAGCAAAAGTGATTGGGCCCAGATGCAGCACCCCCTATATGTACCCCCCAGCTAGAAACAATTAAGGCTGCCCACCTGAGTTCAAGTAAATGTATACTGTGTGAAAGCTCAGTGTTTTAAAACATTTTAAGGGAAACTCCTCTTTTGATGGTATTTTTGAAAGGTGCTGGGATGATTTAGTATTATTATTTATTTTTCCTTATGTTTGCAAAAATGTGTTTTATGGAACCAGTTTTCACTACAATTTTTTACTATTCTAAACACAGAGAAAACTGCTGCTATGGCCCCTGCTGAGGTGAGGGAGCTCACCCATACACATGTCTGGACACAGTGCTCTGTGTTTACAGGGCCCACATATCTTTTCTTGTAGATCACCAAGTCTTGGTGTACAGACTTGGTGTACAGTTGGCAATAGCAACAGACTGCGTGCACTGAAATCTTCTATTCAACAAGTATTTGCCAACATAATAAAAAATACTAGGGCCCTTATTTAACAAGGGATAGCGCCAGGTAGCGAATGGTGAGCGAACGGTAATGACGCTCACCGCCATGAGAACGCCGGCTCCCCTCCGCAATCACACATTTATCAAGCCGATCCTGCTTAGCGACTGACAGAGCGCCAGATAGCGAATCATTCATCATTATTCCAGCCTCACCCCACAGCGCCAGCGAGCGACCTTGAACAGCGACAGGTATGACCTCTCGCTACCTGGCGCTCTCCAATGCATTTCAATGGAGCAATCTTTAAATATTCATAATTAATTGCTATTAATTTTTTTTTTTTAAATGTCAAAAATTCTGTGACCACTTCTGGAATGTTAGATTTTTTTTTTTAAGGTAAAAAAAAAAAAAAAAAAAAAATTTGTGCAGAATTGATATTACAGGTCTGATATTAATGTATTCATATTACAAAATGTTTTGAAAAACATGTTTTTTTTTTCTAAAAATATGGTTGTTTGGGGGTTAAAAAACTACTTTTAACCCATCGCCGCCAGCGCTCTGGGGTTTAAACAAGCATTTCACAGCGCGAGAATTTTTGGAGCGTGATTTGTTAATGAATATGCTGGGAGCCGTTCGCTATGGCCGTTCGCTGTCATGCGCTCCCATACAGCGCGGAACCTGTCAAACAGCGACTCCTAACCCCGTATTCAACATTACCGCACACCGACTGAGTCGCTGTCAACAGCCGAACAACGCCCAAGCACAGCGAATACTAGCGGGCGCTGTGAAAATAACGCTACTGTCGCTCATCTGTCGCTACCTGGCGCTATTAATGAATCGGCCTCCCCATCAGCTCAACAGCTTGAGGACTTTAAATTTAAAAAATCCCATTGAAAGTATACTTTCTCTTTAAACAATTCAGATTTCATAGCATGTTTTACTATGGCTCCAGCACCGTACTGTATATAGTTGGCCAGTTGCCACATTACTGTTACTGCAGTGTCTCCATCTGTCATATTTAAGACTTTTTACATGTTCAACCTCCTTGTTCCTGTTCTCCAGCAGCTAACCTTGTATTATGTTTTGTAATGCAGTTTGCTCCATGGTTTTAAAACAGCTAGAACAGGGAGTGTATATTGTAAAACTAAAAATAATTAAAGCTTTAGATTTGACATTTGCCAAGGAAATTTTACAGGTTTGGATAAATGTTCATTATAAGACCTTGCAATGCTTATTTCAGTAGGTCAGTTATTTGGTTAAATAATTTTAATAAAGGTTCTGGTGACAACAAAATGACAACAAAAATAGCAAGATGGATGCAGAGGTCTTTCTTGGTCTTGCCCCCCTAAAAATGTTTTCCACTGGCTATAACTGCAGGGGTTTATCCAATTGATTTGGGGAAGCCTCTGCAAATTTTAAAAAGACCGAAAGTAGAATATTATTCTTTTATAACATCCCCTACAGCTGAGAGGCGGTGAATTCAACAGTTTCTCATAGGGGGTCTTAATATTTGGTGAAGCCAGTGTGACTTGAAGTGTGGATTGTGGTGTGGGCTGTGATGGGGTATTTTTACAGGTTATGCACATCATTTTCCAATGAGGTAAGGGTATTTGTTTTTATGTTTGGAAACAACAGAACCATATGGGATATGCAGAAAAAATGATGACATCTTTAGCATAGCACATGGGGTGCTGTCATTTCCGAACATTGAACTTATATCCTTACATTATTTTGAATTTACCTAAACTGTAAAAATGTGCCCTCACTAGTACAGGTGATTTTTTGGGGGAAAATGTAGGACAATTTTTTTTTTTGCCCTTTTAGTGGGTTAAAAAGCTAAAAAGCACACTGAGATGCAAGTTGCAATCCACACCACAATGCACACCGGAAGTTACACTGGCTTCACCAAATATTTAAAGTGGACCAGAACACAGGATTTTGACTATCCTGAGTTATGGTCCTTGCCCCACTGCGTGAAACCCCCCAGATCGTCGAATCTCACTCACCCTTCCTCGGTCGCATGCGCAGACTCTTGTCCAGCCAGCACGCTCAGATCCGCTTCCGCCCCTTCATCACTAAGGCGGCTGCATCCCCTGCTACCCCTTAACATGGAGCGTGCCCGCGACGGCCATTCACAAATGCCTGGTGCTGGCACAATTCCTGCTGCGTGAATAGAAGGGATCTGCCTGCTGTTCGCGCATGTGCTGTTGGACCAGGAAAGAAGGTGAGTTTCCGGGCGACCTCAGGGGTTTTAATATGAATGTTCCTTTTAGGATTTAGCATTAACCATCATGTACACAGGTGCCGAACATAGGAGGTTATTTAAGAACGGATAGCGTCAGGTAGTGCTTCGTACTGGCAGGCAGCGTCTGGTGAATGCCGGGCGCCGTACCCAAAACCACATTTCAGAAAGCGAATCTGCTGCCCGCCTCTAACATCGCCATGTAGCGTCACATGTATTAATACAGGCAGCTCAGCGTAAAGCACCTGCACTTTAGGTTCAGGAAAGTTCAATGGGCTTTCATTAGTTTAGTAGCGTGTTTGGCAATTTAATTTTTTTTTTTTTTGCTGAAATCATTGTGTGACTTCTCCTGGCTGCAAACCAACACTTTTAAACATTTTTGGGACTTTTTATATTTTTATGCAGAATTGTATTTACAGGTCTGGCACTAAAGCGTTAATGTCACAGTGTTAAAACAATGTCATTCCATGTGTTTTCGCTTTGTTACTGGTGTATATTGGTTCAAAAACAGACTTTAATCACACAGCGTCTGGCGCTCTATGCTACAGCACCCAGCTTTAGAGCGCCAACGCTGTGTGTGCGTAGTTTTTTGTTAAATATGGTATTGAGCGCTGAGTGCCAGACGCACTGAGCTGGCGCTACCTCTCGCTCCCTGCAGCAATATACTGTTGTTAGAGTACTCAACCCACATCACATTCATCAATGCCGGCCAGGTTACTGCAGCGACCGCAACGCTAGGTTACAGCGCCCGATACCCGCTAACATTGTCTACTAGCGGTCGCTCTAAGCGCCACTATATAGACGCTTATCTGGCAATACTAAAGAAGAGAAATTACCAATCTAATTGCCCAATATATGCATCTATTCTCTTTATCTTTACATATATACACAACTGCGTCTTAAATACAGTATATGAGCGCTTTACTGTCCAGGTGATAGTCTAATAGTTGTTGTTGTCATCATATTCCTTGTTTGATGTTTGATGTTGAAATAAATAGCGGCATTGTTTATTAGCCTTCTTTTATTTGTTGTGTTTCACTGAACCACAATAAGAACACCAGAGTTTCTGGCCCTTGGTTATTTAGCTATGCAATTAGCAAAAATACAGCAGACTGAAATAAACCCGAGACGGTCTCCTAGCAACACCAATTAGCCAGAATGAAACAAAAAGTAATGCACATAATATTTCAGAAGTTATTATTCTGCAAAGAGAATTAAAGCCTACCACTGTGATACTGAAGACATGTGAAAAGAGTACTTAGCATTTTCAATAATTACGGCACAGACCATCGTGACTGCCATTGTTAAGCTTTGCAAAGTAAAACCAGGATAAGCGGTGAGTACGTATTATATTTCTACCCCCATTGCACAGCATTTGCTTAATTGTATTTATCCACAATGGAGTTAGGCAATTGCCCACCCCAAAAAAGGGGTACTCAGCTTTTTGCCCCCCACAGATAATTGGTCCTACTCCAGCACTGAGCATTTTAACCGATTGCAACCTGTGCTGGCTAGGTCCAAACTCCAGTCACCAGTGCTTCTGTGTCAGGATTGTGTACTTCTAACATCAGTCCCAGGGGCAAGACCACGCCCTTTTATTCACTGCAATAGGGGGTGTGTGCTGAGGCCTGGCATGCCCACTCCATTGTAGTAAATATATAGTGTGGCCACACCTTTGTAATTGATTGAGGAAGGGTGCAATCCCAAAACACAAGTGCAGTTAACTGAAGTTCCAGCCGTGCCAGCATGGGATATGATCGCCAGAAATAAACCGATCTGCCGTGTTTGGACAAAAGATGAGTACCCCTTTGTTTTTTTCGTTTGGGTGGTCAATCCCTTTAAATGTCAGCAGCCAGGTTGTGATATGGCAAAGAAATCAAAAATTCAAGGAATTTACAATGTGAAGATAAGTATTAGACAGACATATCAAAAACTAGAACTATCCAGACAAATCCGAAGACATATGCTCATCACCACTACCCTTTCCTCCTAGATAGTCAATAATTAGTGCATCATGTTAAATACGCTAAAAACTTTTGAATACAACAATATGCAGAAGGCATCCTCCCACTTCCCTCTCGGTCTGCTATCCCTTTTTCTTCTCTTCACCCAGTTTAAACAGCACCATTGCTAGCCTTGGCATTGCCCCAGGGAAGCACCCAGTGACTTGTGCTTGTGACCTATTAGACAGAACTGCACACACCCAAGCTGTTTTTTTTTATCAGAAATAAAAAAAGTGTGGATAGTGGGAGGTAAATGGGAGGTGCTACTGTACATTACATTTTGGAGGTTTATTCAACCAACCTGCAGCCATGGATTGCTGACCCAAAACGTGTAGCCCCAGCCAAGTTCACCTCTACCTGTAACCTAATGCACAGATCTATTGGCTTATTGACTTATACAATACCATTGCCCCTCAACTGTGTCCACCTCACTGTTCCTTCATTTGTACCACCGCCTGCCTCCATAGTCTGTACTTTACCTGCCCCATAGCCACCTCTTCTGTATTACTGTTTGTTATCTGTACCACAACCCTACCAAATGTTATATTTCATATTTCATATTTCATATGTGCTTTAGTTTTCACATATGTGTAGCACCTAACTACTGAGATGTTAGATATTCAACTTCTTGTTTCGAGGTGTTACAATACTAAACGTGTAGGTAGTCATATTAGAGAATACACAACATTTAAGATTTTTACCATGCTGTCTTTTTAATGCATGATGCTTATTTATGTTTATAAACATTTATATTGACTTAGGCCCTTATTTATGAAGGAATAGCGACAGGTAGCGACTGGTGAGCGACCGGTAATGACGGGCCCCGCCACGAGAACGCCGGCTCCCCACCACAATCACACATTTATCAAGCCGATCCTGCTTAGCGACTGAGATCGCGCCATATAGCCACTCATTCATCATTATTCCAGCCTCAGCCCACAGCACCAGCGTCCGACCTTGAACAGCGACAGGTATGACCTCTCGCTACCTGGCGCTCTCCAATGCATTTCAATGGAACAATCTTTAAATCTTTAAATATTCATAATTAATTGATATTAATTTTTTTTTTTAAATGTGAAAAATTCTGTGACCACTTCTGCCATGTTAGATGTTTTGAGCGTGATTTTTTGATGAATATGGTGGGAGCCGGTCGCTCTGACCAGTCGCTATCATGCGCACCCATACATCGCGGAACCTGTCCAATAGCGACTCATCACCGCATATTCAACATTACTGCACACCGACTCAGTCGCTATCAACAACCGAACAATGGCCAAGCACAGCGACTACTAGCGGGCGCTGTGAAAATACTGCTACAGTCGCTCAACTGTCACTACCTGCCGCTATTAATGAATCGGCCTCCCAGTATCCATGGTTTTGAAAGAGAATTCCAGTGGGTTTTTTCTAGCTTCTCTGAGGGAAGCATTACAAAGCATTTACAACCCACTGTACATAAGTTTGGCCAAGTAGTAGCACAAGCTACAACAGTATGTAACTGTAACTCGTAGCCAACTAATTTTGAGAATGCTGTCAAGAAAACATATGGGCAGTACATAGTGTACTGTATCACCTTCACACAGCTATGTGCCATTGCCAGAATGCATAGCTGACCCTTTGGATTAAACAAATAAAAAACTCTGAGCTGTTAATTTGGGTTGTTTGACCCACCTTAATTATGCTGACAAAAAGTCTTCAGTTATGCTGAAAGGATAACAATTAAGCCAGACTATCTCTGGGAAGCATCCCTAATGCCTCCAATTTAGCAGGCAAATTCTAACTGCCGTCATCACCACCTAAGTCTAACCAACCTTCAGTGGCTTCTTCATATCCTTGTGGGGATTCTATTACATGCAGACGAGGAATCTACACCAAAAATTGATTATATATATATATATATATATATATATAACACAATTAATTAAAACCAAAAATGCTCAGAATATTGCAAGATAAGCAAATTAGTAAAAGCCCCACTATTTTCTCAACACTGGATGCATTATTTGATAAGATAGTTGGCCAGAGTGGTCTAAAAAGCATTCTTCATTGCATTATTACACATAATATGAAAATACAAATGTACATTTGTATTTTTGCTTTTTTGAAAGTCACACTAATTCTGCCACTGTAGCTAACACAGTATGTAATAACACAGACAGTGACCAAGGTGTCCTGTAGCATGCAAAATTATGACCTGATTATGACATGCAAAAACTATGACCCTGACCTGGTTCTAAATAGGGTTAGGCTGTTAGTATAACTGCAGATGAGAATGCGCACCTCAGATTAACTTGCCTTACATATCCCATTAATATTTCCTAATTATCTAAAATGCACAGTGGTCTGTGATATATTAACAGAAGCCTTAAACATTTCTTACCTGTTTTCCATCCAGTGTGCACAGTCTTTTGACAACCCCAGAATCTAGCTTTATAGCATCTGTGATGTCCGTTAGCACCTGCTCAAATGAGTGAGCTGTCTTCTTATTTAGAAGTATACGAACAGCCTTACGTGGTTTCACTCCACTTCGGATGACGGTCACTAGCTTGGGTTTAATAAAGTCCTTATTTTCCTTCATATCATTTTTCAGTGTAGTTAGCTGTGATAAGGAGCGACCAGATCCAGTCCTTACATTCACAGACCAATTTGGACTAGTGTTTCTGTTGTAGTCTACCTTACGGTAGGACTCATTTGAGGCACAAACATAGCTTTCACCTGAAATAAAATAGAAAAACAATATTCAGTTAGACGTGTAACATTTATGAGGCCACATCCTTTGCTATGTATTTAACTAACAACATTTTGGTGGTCAGAGCACACCACAGGATACCTTAAAACCTGAGGAACTACCAGTAAAACATAATGTACAGGCAGAAGCAACTTACAGATGAAGTAATGATATTGAACAGTTATGCCAAACAAGCCAGCAATCATTAACGTCTGGAGCAGGGGTTCAAGTACCAAGTACTAGTTACCATTTTCTAATGATCTCAAGTACCACCTAAGTGGTCCATATGGGTTGTCTGTCATTAAAAAATGTTTTCAAATTCACAAAGCAGCCATAAAAATGCCCATAAATAGTTTTCAGCACCATTTGGAGCTTACAAATTAAGCTTGAATAAAGTATAGATGGCAGCAGGTCAGGCTGGTGTACAGTTCATTCCGCAATCTTGCCAAGTACCACCCAGTAGGATATGGATTATCCCCAAAGATATCTGTACCACTGGTTGGGAGCCCCGGTTCTAGAGAACCTGTAAGCTAGTGAGCCAAACTGAGTTGTGGGCAAACTGAGACTTTGAATATGTGAATCATGATCAGTCAATCTGAGGGGGGTCTTGTAAGAAGCATGTAAACAGAGTTTTTACACTCTTCATGCTGGAAATCAATGTAATGAAATGTAATGCAAAACTGAGCCAAAGGTCAAAATTTGGAAAAAAGTGTCCAGGGAAACTTGAAGAAGTTGTTAACATGTTAATCTGAAATGATAAACTAGTTTCTGCCCTGAACCTCCCTTGTTTTTATTATCTCAATGCATAATTTAAGGTGTATTCTGGAGAATGCTAAAAACAAGTCAGCACTTGAAATTGCATATAGTAAATCATAAATAGCTGTAAAACAAGTATAGAAAAGGGGTTTATGCTTTACAGCAGCACAAGGAGGTGTAAGCCAATGAGGTTGGTAAATCAGTGGACGTGGAAGAAAACAATATTTCAAGCAACAGCTCCTTAATAATAATAATTGAAAAGGTGTTGCAAAGTAAAAATGGTGCCAGTTATCTCGGTTCAGTATTAGGTCTACAAAACACATTTTAAATCACATCTAATATACATATAATAAATACTTAAAGTAGCAATAGTAAAAACGAATCTGATTAATGCACAGCGTCTTGATGGGTCTTGATGGGTTAAAACATCATGAGAACTGCAATAGCAATAAACCATTTATTCTTTATGGGATAAATTGAGTTCAACAGCCCAGACTTGTAAAATTGGCCACCCCTGTTTTTTTATGCAGGGAAATATGCTCTCCTTTTGTAATTTAGCATGTTCTCTCACATTTTGTAATACCATATAAGTTCTTTAAGTAAGTAATCAACTTTATCATGGGTATTGTGATAATTTGATTAAAATTTCTCCATAGTTCCTTTACTTAAAGTGCCTTCAACTGTGCCTTCAAAAACTTTGGTTGTTGAAGAGATAAGAATTAAGGCAAAGCTCTCACACAGGGACAGAGGCAGCAGTAAATCACAGGCAAGGTGGTAGTCTAACCTTTTCTGTTTCTGTTCAAACCTAAATTATATTTATCAGCAACAATTTACCATACTACTGCATTCCTATTGGATATGTTTTGGGGACTAAGTAGCCTGAGACCTCCGAAACTAGAAAACATTAACAGATGAAAATTCAGGGGTGGGCAGAGCCACCCCTGAGCCCCAGAAACCCCAAAAAACTCACCTCTCCCCGCTCCCACGTGACCGCCGCAGCCAATCCCCGCCAACATCCAGGCGGGGGACAGGAACGTCCAAGCCGCTTCCGCTCTGCCGCCTCCCGCGCGTCACTCTTGGCACGCGCGCGCCCCCGCCGGCCATTCACAGAGGGCCGTCGCGGGCGCGCGCACGTCTGGAGGGGCGCGCGGGAGGCGGCGGCGGCGGAAGCGGCGGCGGAAGCGGTAAGATCTTTTTGGGGTTTCTGGGGGGTTTCACCCCGCGGGACATCCCGATCTCGGATGTCCCGCGGGGTGGGAGGTGATCGGCCCGGGAATCTTATAGATTTCCGGGCCGATCACCCCTGGGTGTTGGTCCACTTTAATGTATTCATATTACAAAATGTTTTTTTATTTTTCAAAAAATATGGTTGTTTGGGGGTTAAAAAACTACTTTTAACCCATCGCCGCCAGAGCTCTGGGGTTTAAACAAGCATTTCACTGCGCGAGAATTTTTTGAGCGTGATTTGTTAATGAACATGCTGGGAGCCGTTCGCTATGGCCATTCGCTGTCATGCGCTCCCATACAGTGCGGAACCTGTCAAACAGCGACTCCTAACCCAATATTCAACATTACGGCAGTCGCTATCAACTACAGAACAACGGCCAAGCACAGCGACTACTAGCGGGCGCTCTGAAAATGCCGCTACTGTCGCTCATCTGTCGCTACCTGGCGCTATTAATGAATCGGCCTCTTGGTTTACTAGAATATGGTATTATTTGGAAGACCTCATACTTCACATCTTTGAGAGACTCTGTAAACTGTAATGCATGTACATTGAGTTTTCAGAGAAGCTCCAATTTTTCTTTGTTATACAAATCTGTCTTTAACAGACTGGTCATTAAAATGTTGGGAGACTAAACAATCAAGCACAGGGGATTTTCTTTAATTAAATGTTTGCACTTAAACTATCCTGGGTTTTGGTTGGTGCCTCGCTGTGTGAAACACCCCAGGTCGCCTGAACAAACTCACCTCTTCCCGGGCCTGCTCACCCAACCAGCACGCTCTAATCCGCTGGAACCCCCTGCTAGAGGGAGAGCGGGGATGTGTCCGCTACTTGCGCATGTTTCATTAGACTGTGGGAGAAGGTACGTTTCTGGGAGACCTGGGGGGGTTGCACACAGCGAGGCATCCCGATGCCCCAAGGTGGGGGAATCAATAGGCCCTGGAAACGTATAGATTTCTGGGCCGATCTCCGTGGGTTTTAGACCACTTTAATGGTGAAAAAAAATGGTGAGAAAAAAATTCTCAGGGTAGTAAAAGATTCACTTCATGAGGAAAACGCATGAGAATTTCACTGTTGTTAAATCACCAGATAAAAAGACAATGAAAGTCAAAGGCACTTTTTACTATAGTGTAAAAAGGAATACAAAGTTCTCTACTTTTCGTGGAGTAAAAAAGTAACCTTGACTTTCATTGTTTTCCTAGCTGGTGATTCAACAATCAAACAAGAATGTGCAAGACACTTTAAATTAGAATGAATGTGTTGCATTATGGAAATGACCTAAACCATTTTTCTGAAAAAGCATTTCATCTTGAAAAAAACATTATCAAAGCAAAGTGAAACCTGACTTTACTTTGCAAACAAATAATTTATGCTTCTGTATTCTGGTCCTGCTATTGTCATCTCGAATTTCCCTCTCAATTTCAATGCACAAAAACAGGCTAGCTAGAAGGGTAATTAAAAGTAATGGGATACCAAGTGACTGCTGACTTTTTATATTTGTATGCAGAATTGTCATTACAGGTCTGGCACTAATGTGTTATTGTCCCAGTATTGAAACATATCATTCCATGTGTTTTTGCTTTGTTACAGGTGTATATGTGTTCAAAAATAGACTTTAATCACACAGCGTCTGGTGCTCTATGCTATAGCAACAAGATTTAGAGCGCCGATGCTGTGTGTATGTAGTTTTTTGATAAGTATGGTGTGGCACGCTGAGAGTAGGTCCTCCTGAGCTGGCGCTACCTTTCACTCCCTGCAGCGCTGTACTGGTGTTAGAACCCCCAACATACATCACATTCATCAATGCGGGCCAGGTTACTACAGTGACTGAGGCGCTCCGTTACAGTGCCCGATACCCACTTTCAGCATCTGGTCGCTCTGAGTGCCGCTATACAGAAGCTCATCTGCAGATACCAGATGTTAGTAATAAATCAGCCTCCACGTAAAAGGGGATGAGGAAACTTATGATAGAAGATTACCCACCGTCTAGATATAACTATACTGGGGGGTAAAAAGGACTAGATTGTTGCTTCCCACCGAGTGACAGGACTTTGACTGTTATTAGGTGATTAGTACTACTGATTAGTCTGGCCTGTAGGAAAGGACATTGGTAGTCCTGTTAGAGCGCCATAGTTGTTTGTGATGAAACAGATAGACATGGGATAGCTCTGTTCACACCTTTTCGTTGCGTTAAGAGCAAGTGTTTTGTAAATATGGAAGAGGTGCAATGTATCAAAACAAATGCAGCTCTTTTGATGCATTAGCAATGCGTTGTGTTTTTTAAAAGCATTTTTTGCATAATAAGTGAATAGTAAAGTCTATGGCAACACAATCACAAACGCAGCGCAGGAACACTACATTATACATGCGTTGCGCTATGCAGCGCAGGTGTGAAAATCCCACCTAGAAAAATGTACATTGTTTCTTCTGCGTTGCAACACAGCGCAACAATGCTGAGAAAGTGCAGAGATGTGAACAGAGCCTTCTTCTTTTTATTGTTCATTTATATAGCCCCACCTTCTTTCCTAGCGCTGTACAAGGTAAAATTATCTATTACATTCATAATTTTAGAAGCAATCCTATGTGTCTAGGATTAATTATTGTATGAATTTCCTCAAGCTATTTTTTTGTTGTTGTATGAGGCATATCTGGAATTGGCTGTTCCCCTGTGGCTCCAAATGCTTTCTACATTTTGATCTTCTACTATGAAGCCTACAGCAAACATCTACAAAAACAGACAGAAACAGTAGTTTTATAGAGTGAACTAACTGCGCTCCCAGGGCCTGATTTATTAATATTCCAGTAGTGCGCCACTTCTCTTACAACTACTTGCGCCATAGAAAAAACAGTGTGTGTGATTTTTGGAACAGCATGAAATAAAGTGGAGCAGTAACAATGAGACAGTCTCTACATAAAATGCGCCAATGTTGTGCCAGTGTGTTTTTAGACAGTCCATCCATATTTATTGGATGTTTTTGAACTGGCGCAGAGTGACTCTTATTATTTGTATCAAAAAAAATTCTAGCAGAAAAACAATAATGTTATAAATGCAACAGATATGACAGACATAACAGATGTAAAATAAATCATTTTCAGAGAAGTTAAAAAAAAAGCAGCACAAACAACATTTATGTGCTCTTCTTATGTCCTAAATGCCATGGGCCAAATTTGATTTAAAACGAAAAACAAAAGCTGGTAAAATAACATAATTTGCCCATTACATCCTATAGGAGTAGCAAACTATGTGCCACAAAAAAGAAGGCACATCAAAATGGTGAGTGTATGTGCACTCATGGATTAATAAATGCCTGTTTCAGGCATTGATGAATGCAGTTTGCACACAAAACTATCGCACCATGTGCAAAAAACGTTGTGGAATCGGCAAAATGATTCAAGAAAGCACTGTGCCAGTTTTACACCAGTTTTTGCACGTGGTACTGTACGCCGGTTTTGTGTGCAAAGTTTTCCATATTAGCACATGCCAATGCAAGTGTGAAACAGGTATTTATTTATCCAAGTGGACATACACTCACCAGCACACTGTTTTTACAATGCTGCAAGTAGTTGTGTATAAATGGCGCACTGTTGGAATATTAATAAATCAGACCCCTAGTGTATTATCTACAGGAGTATATCAAGAAATCATTCTATGGACAGGGAACAGGAAGCTCACACGAAAGCCCTGCTTGTCATTGGGACACAGTGTCAAGTTAAACAATTAGGCAGATGAAAACTGAAGTCCAATAGTGTATCTCCCTCCACACTATACAAAATGAATAAATGTGTATGTCTATTTGCCTCAAAAGCATAAACATTGAAAACTGAAAAAACAGAGTAATATTCATGAGAATGCCTTACATGTGTCAGCTTTACAAATTAGCCCAAAATACCTGACATAAAATTGAAATGAGGCTTCTCTATTTCAGTCTGAGTTGATCAAACAAAGCAAAGCGAGTACCACTCATCGCTCTCTTTTCTGCTATAAAAGGGGTACAGCTTGTCTGTAATGTTGTTCCCTGACAACAAGTGCTGGACTAAAGTATCTTGTGCCCAACAGG
Source organism: Gastrophryne carolinensis (assembly GCA_027917425.1). Taxonomy (NCBI): domain Eukaryota; kingdom Metazoa; phylum Chordata; class Amphibia; order Anura; family Microhylidae; genus Gastrophryne; species Gastrophryne carolinensis. Next base: position 160,719,107 of record CM051234.1, read on the forward strand.
ATACATTTTTTGGGGGGCCACCAGAAGAACTGAACTGATACCTGAAAATATTACTTAATAGTGGTGGTGTACTTGGAGATAGGCAGGAACATTAATGGACATTTTGTATGACTTGGGTGCTCCTACTACTGCTGAACTCTTTGTTGTGGTCAGGCAACTGCTCCCTAACCACCTGAACCTGCACATCCTGAGATGTGTGAACTCCATGAACTTGTAGCTCCCACACTCATTGTTCCACTTCCTCCTCCTCTCACTTGTTACAGAGCAGTGATAGTGGCCTTGCTACACTTGAGAGTGCCAGAAAAAGTAGCCACAGTGTGGTTGTACTAGGTCTGGAGGGGGTCCAAATCCTTGGGTACTTGAGTGTGGTTACTGAAGCATTGATTTGGTTGTTTGAGGAAGGGTCCTGGTTCACTGGGATGCTAAAATAACTTGCACCCATACTCAAAAAAAGTTTATGTGGTCACCTTCCATCTACAGCCCAGTGTCCCAAAACAGCCTGTGTTTCTTTTTTTACCTCAGCCTTTGCGCAATATCCAATGGCGCATGTACAGGCTCTCATCTAATTAGAGCAGTTTGCCTTTCAGCAAACAACTCTAGATCTAATTGTTTACAATAGGGAGCGCATGCTGCCACATCCCCTGCATATCCGACAGCGTGCTCATGCTCCTGCCCCGGCGCATGCGTACGGGGGATGTGGTAGCGTGCGCGTCCTATTGAATTCAATCAGATCCAAAGGCTTCAAACATGGCAAAGGGCTCCAATTAGACAAGAGAACATGCACTACTGGAGCGAGAAGAGGTGAGTTTTACTTGGCATTCTGGGGGTTTACACAGCGGGGCATCCCAATTCTACTTTCATTCATTATTATTATATTAGAATATAATAAAGCACCATTCTACACCACCTTTACAACATTCTAACAAGAGTGACAGATAACAAATAGTATTTCTTTTTTATCCTATGCTATGCTGGACAACCCAAATTCTGTTGTCTGTTGAACATTACTTCTTCACTAAACATAACTATTGGTCCTCACCAATGAAAATCGCCGGACAGATAGCTTGAGACTGAAAAAACTTGGAAAAAGTCAGCTTAGATGGACTTTGTTTCACTGGTTGCTAGTGGCTGACCAATCTGTTTTTCTGGGGTGACCTACCAACCACTTCACTGGTAATGATGCAAAATCTATTAGCTTAATGATACACATGCCCTTTTGTAGCCATAGCAAAAACGTTTATGCACAAGCATCCCTTTTCCATTTGATCTGATTTCTAACCATTTAGACAGAGATAGGATTAAGGATCAAATAGGCCTATTGGTTAGTATAGTTTTTGGTATTCTCTTCAGCCATCTTTCTGGATCTAAATTGGATGGATTGGCTCTATCAAGGTGCCATCACATCACTACAAGTACCGGTATGTTAGACAACCTAGACTTATGCTTCCCATTGTGTAATGTTGACACTGAGAGCCTTGTTGATACATTTTCTTGCAAGACGCTCTCTGCCCACACTGCAGAGCAGTTTCTAAAATAAAAGAAAAAATGAATTCAAGTCAGCTGATACTACAGTACTTCCCTATTTCCTTTTATAGCTGTCAATCTTTTGACTGCTCATGACCTATCTGGTTTGGCGGGCTTGTGGGTGTACGCTGATATGCAAACGCAACTGGTCATGTGATTGACAGCCAAAAAAGTGAACACAGCTGACTTATATTTAGTTCCTCATTTACTTTCCTTAATGTCTGCAGTTACCAACCAGAAAGCTAATCTAACAGGACCAGGACCAGAGGGGCAACACAGGAAAGGTTTAAGCCAGCGACCACCTTCCAGTGCTAATGAAATCTTCAAATGTTATTTTATATAGACATTCTAATTTCAGTGACCAAAAGGGAAATGAGGATAGATTTCTGCAAGTCTGAATGACTATAACTATACAAAACTACAACAAAAGTTTAGACAATGCCAATGTTCTCATGAGAATCATGCTTTTGTTAGTTGTTGCTAGCCTAGCATATGATTGGCAAGTCAACTGTGTATCCTATGACATGAATAGAGCAACCTGGTGTCTGGGAATTGGTTCAGACCTACAGGACACATCCTGAGAAAACTCTGCCCATTATTTATAGTGGGCCAGGTCACATCTATGGAGTGACAAAGTGTCGTGTGTAGCATTTTGTCTGCAACCCGAACACCATCCCTAGAAAAATATGGCAGCAGAGTGCAATTAGTGGCCCAAAGATTAGTGGCCCAAATTGTAGGGCATTCCAAGTTGGGATGCCCCTGAGGCAAGTACCAAAACCCAGGATAGTGGTCCACTTTAAAGAATGAATGAGGCTTGGGTAAAGTATAGATGACAGCAGATGAGGTTGAGCTACAGATCAGTCTGCAGCCTTACTTAGTACCACCTTACGGGCTTTCGGGCACCACCAATGGTACTAGTACCACTAGTTGGAAACCCCTGCTTACCTCAGCATTTTTAGCACAATGGAAAGGTTTAAACCATGTCTAAAGGTCTCCTATTAAGGGCCTAAGTGGTATTAGTTAAACCACTAGTTCTATTGGTTTACATATGTGATGCAAGTTCATATACTTCAAAGGCTTTGAAGCAATATTGCAGGTTTGTAGCAAAGTGTATACAGGTGGTGCATTCACACACTCCCTTTCCTAGGGTTATGAATATAGTCTCAAGCCACTTTAAGTAGAGACCCATGATAGATTTAATATAGTGGTCTAAAACAGACCAAATGCCCCCTATTTCAGGGAAGCCAAACAGACCCATTCCTGTAGGGTGATTTTTTCCCCAGTCCTGCACGTAGAACGGATCATTTTCTTGAACACACCTGGACTTAGATAGTTAGAACTCTTATTTAAGCCAGTTAATTCAGGGGTAACCAACCTTCCTCCTCAAGACTCGCCAACAGGTCATGTTCTGTGGATCTCCAGATAGCCAGCTCCATAGCTCTGCTGTTGCACTTATTACACCACCTGTGTTCCTGTGTAGAGATCCACAAAATGTGATTTGTTGGAGGTCCTTGAGAAGGGAATCTGGGGACCCCTGAGTTAAATTACTGAGCCCAGGTGAGGAAAATGAGGAAAATGGTCAGTGCCAAGTGCAGGAATGGAGAAAAATCACCCTGAATGGCTTAGGTGTCTGCTATTTAGAGGGTAAAGCAAGCTTTCCTTAAACAATATGTATTTAAATGATTCCCAAGCTCCTCAAAAAAATGGTGTGTAATACTTGGGTATAGTTTTTAATCCACTCCTACATGTAGACGTGTTTCAGAGATTTGCTCCCCACGAGCCCCCAGAGATAGCCACGAGCCACATTAGGGACAGGCCCATGTTACGCCTATTAGAGTGGGTTAAAAAGAGACCATAACGCATATGTAATAAATGCTGAAAGCTCTTCTTCAGGATAGCTGTGGATAGTTAAACCTTATTTTTATTTATTGCAGTATCCCTTCCCGGAAATAGTTATTATAGGCTAATCTTAATAAATGTAAAGCAAGTACAACATAGAATTCAACAAATGAAAACAAACCTATTTGATTTCATTCATACATAAGCTGCTTGTAGGATCAGTAAGAGAACAAATAAGATGAAATAAGCATAATTCAAAACCAAACTGTGTTTGGGAGCAGCAGATGACTTCTGGACCACCTGCTGATTATGGATTAGAGTTGCTAAGTTGTTGGGTAGACTATAAATAAGGGAAGCCTCAGGATTTCCGAGCAGACTAGGCCCACACAGGTTATATTTCTGGCTTCTGTCTATCAAAATAGCAAATCCGCATATAAAAAAATGCAGTAAATGTACAGTATCCAATTAGTATGTAAGACCGTGAATGGATTTGTTTAATCTCTACTGTCCACTGGAGAGTTCCTTAATTGCCTGTGATGACAGTGGATCCCTCTTGGTGCATAAACAAGTGAATTGCTACGGCTTTCCTGTTATTGATTTAAACATCACATGGCCGGTCTGGGAAAGCCTATATATATTCACACTTGAATTCAAAAGGAAGCATCTCATTTGGATGGAACAGCTGTGGTTTGGCTGTTGCTTAACCCCTACTGCAGCAGTATTAAAGGGACCATATAGCAGCAGAAAAAGCAGAAAATTTCCATTGCTGGCCTCATAATACATTTTAGACCCCCTGGATTACACCTCACCACCTTTAATACAAATTAAGCTCTCACATTACAACTGGTTTGTTGTGAATAATTCACTCTCACTAAAAATTAAGTAGAGCTTCCAGGAAACTAGCATTTTAAGCAGTCAGCAATGCAGCCCCTGTGTTTCTTCCATTTTGCATTCACTTTATATGGAATTCTTAGCATGTGGATGCCCAGCCCCACCATGCTGCATACATACTTCTTGCCAAGCCTGTCACTCATTTCTGCCAAGCGCATGCCCCAGAATGCCAATGCTCAAATTAAAATCAAGAGCCATTTTGATTTTGACCACCCCCATCTATATACAAGCATGACAGGTTTGTAATTGCATGATCAGCAAGCAGACTGCATTGTTGCATTGCTATAAAGTCGTATTTGAAAACCGCTGGAACTTGAAAATGAACATAATAATGATATTGAGCTATGCATGATTCAAGCTTGTTGCATTTTCTAAAATACATGATAGTTATGACCATTTTTTAAAGATGCCCTCGTAATTACCTTCCTGCATATCTTCAAGGCTGGTGATCTTGATTCCATCAAGGGTGTAGATACAACGCACGCCTTGAGGAAGGCTGACATTGTCAGAAAGGGAACGGGTCAGCTCCATGAGCAATGCATCAAAGGATCTGAAACGCTCGGGAGACACAGCATAAAGCACCCCCTTAAAGTAGCGGTCCCCATTGCGGTAAAAGCGCACCTTCTTGGCCTTTCTCTCTGAGCTGAGAGCCTGCAGACTACGTGTACGGTAAAAGCTACAGTGGGCGCTATGCGCAGGGCTAGGTATCAGTCCATTGCCCCGAGCTCCTGATCCAGAGCTGCTGCTTTGACCTCCACCTCCTCTCCTAGATTGCCTTTGCTTTTTCTTCCTTTCATCAAAATGCTCCAGCTCAATGCTTCTTGTGCTAGCCATTGTGATTTATAGTCAGTCAGACGTCTCTGATATAATCAGGAATCAAACAAATCCGCGCCTAACGTGCTACCGGTTTGATGGCTCGCCTTAAATTCCTCTGATGCTCTGCATACTGGATCCAACAGAAAAAGGTGCCATACAGTGAATGGGATTTCAGAGGACACCAATGTCACTCCCCCATGAGTACATGTGAATTGTACGGTGTGTTCTAGCTAGGAAGAAGGAAAAATCCAGTGTCTATGCAGTGCCGTCTGGAATCAATAATCCTTCTGCATACAAGGAGGCAGCTGTCGCCTTACACTGAAAACAGCAGCACAGGCAACGTCTCCATGACAGATCAGTCCGTAGTCCTAAAATATGTGTTCCCTTTGAATCTCCATAACCTTCCAATTCAATAAGATGAATGCTTTGCAGGATGCTTCCATCCAGTGCTGGAGACGCACACACCCAGTCAGCTGCCTGATTCCCTAGTAAAAGCGTGGAGTAGAGGGGGTGTTGTATGATAAAAGGCATCCTCGGTATCCCTTTACATGTGGCTTTATCTTGCTCCTCCTCCACTTACAATGTTTCTGATGGGTACACTGTGCAGTTTAGCTTAGAATCTATTTCACTAACATATCCTCACAGTATTGGTGCTGATGTATCATTAATAATGTTATAATATTGTAACCAAGCAAAACTGAGCTATAGAGGAGATGAAATGAATCAGGAGAGAGGGTTTGTGTAAATGATCAGATTATAATTTAAAATCAAATAATTCTTTGATTTTTTTATCAGTTAGGTTGAATAGAGTCTTGAAAAATTCTGATCACCTGCTGGTAAGATTTATTAAATAGTCTAAATGTTGTATATAATAATTCCTATTTTATTATTGTCAATGTGGAGGCAGATGCGCGTCTGTATAGCAGCACTTAGAGCGAACGCTAGTAGACGCTGTAAGTGGGTATCGGGCCCTGTAACAGCTCCTCAGTCGCTGTAGTAACCTGGCCAGCATTGATGAATGTGATGTATGTTGGGCGCTCTAACACCCATACAGCGCTACAAGGAGCGAAAGGTAGCGCCAGCTCTTTGCTACCAACTGTGAGCGACCATACTTATCAAACATCCACACACACACAGCATCGGCGCTGTAAATCTGGTCGCTATAGCATATTGCGCCAGACGCTGTGTGATTAAAGTCTGTTTTTGAACACATATCCACCAGTAACAAAGCGAAAACACATGGAATTACATTATTGTAATATTGAGACATTAACACTTTAGTGGCAGACCTTTAAATACAATTCTGCATAAAAAACAAAGAAACCAAAAACGTTTTCAAAAATGACTTTTTCTAGGCCAGGAGAGGTGACACAATTATTTGAAAAAAACCCCCCTGTAAACGGAAGAAAAGGTTCGTGCATTGAAATGTATGGGAGAGCAACAGGTAGCGACAGGTAATACCTGGTGCTCTGGAAGCTAGAGCGCCGGCACTATACGCTGAGCCGCCTGTAATGATGAATCATACACTACATGGCGCTGTTAGAGACGCTCACCAGAGTCGCCTTCATAAATGTGGCCCCAGAGTTCACCAGAGGCTGCCTGCCGCTACGAGGCACTACCTGCCGCTGGCCCTTGATGAATAAGCCCCATTGTTAATATCCTTTCATTTGTATTTATAATTGATTTTGGACAACTGCAATAATGAGGCAGCAAGCAGCTTGTCTGATGCCTGACCCATGTGTCTCTCCTCCATGTCTTGCAGTGCAGGGTAGTTTGCCCTCCTTTTGGTTTCATTCCTCCAGGATCACACAAAAATTGGTCACGGCCACTCTATTCCTTGGGGCTCTCAATGCAGGAGACCACGGCAAGTCATGCAGCTGTTCCTGACCACAGCAGAGCATACGCAGGACTCATAAAACTGTGCTATGACCCTTCCAGCTAAGCTGCATCCAGAAATGAAAGCAAAGCAAGCAGCTTCTCTCAGAATACATAAGCTATTTATATATAATTGGGTTTTCAGATTGTATCTAATATCCAGATGAACTATTTCAGTTTCCTTGCTTGCTTACAGTCATCTGATCTTTGTTGGATCAGATGAGCAATAGTCCCATCTACAACTAGCTTTAGGCTGTCCATTTACATCATCTAATCTGATCTGTTAAATCTGTATACAATTTCACCACACAGTTGTGCAATAGAAGTTTTGAGTGAGCTATACTTAATTGATTTTCTAAAACGATGGTTTGGTGAGTGATATTGTACAGGCTGTCAATATTATTATTATTGTTTTTTTTAATACACATTTTTACAGGAGAAGAGGACCCTGCTATTTGGAGCTTTTGGAGCTTACAATCTAAAGTATAACGTAGGAGATGAGGTTGGGTCTCAAGTAGTATGGTATTAAGCATTGTAACAGTGATTTAAATGTTTTGAACCTCTGAAATGGGCTTCATAAGCTAGATGATAGGCTCCTTGAAGATTTGGATGGTTGGAAAGTAAGGAATTGTATGAGGAAGATTATTCCAGAGGAGTGGATTGGCACATGTGGAATCCTAAAGGCCAGAGTGGGAGAAGGTTATCATGGTTGAGGACAGAAGGAGATATTGGACAGAGCACAGGCTGTGTCAAGGTGGTTTTTACAAATGGTGGGTGTTGGTGTGTGGTGGGGGCACCCCGATTGCTGGGACCCCCCCCTCGATCGAGCACCGTTAAAGGTAGTAAATCTTACCTGACACTTCGTTCCCTCTGGGAAACACAGACTTGCGATTGGCCGGCAATGGTCACGTGCTCAGGCTTCCGCTTTGCATTTCCCCCGATGAAGCAAGGTGTGAGGTAAGATTTACAGGTTTTATCAGTGCTCGTTCAAAGGTGGGGCATTGGCAATTGGGGTGCCCCCCTGTAGCGGACCAGCACCCACGTCTTGTTAAATGGGTGTTGGTCCGGTTGGTCCAGTTTAAGGTTAGACATTTATACTGTTTCTTTTTCCAGATATTGGCAGCCAGTGAAGGGACAGACACAGAGGGGCAACAGTGGAGAAGTGAGAGGAGAAGTGAATGTGGTGAGCAGTAGAGTTCAAAATAGATTAAGAGGTGCCAGTTTGTTAGCTAGTAGACCACAAAGGAGAGCATAGCAGTAGTTAAGTCGGGAAACTTGCACTCTGGTGTCAGGTGTGAGGAAGGGAAAAACGTTTATACAGATATTTTTGAGTTCTAGACTGCAGATAGTGGCCAGTGGCTGTATGTGCGGTGGTAGACTGGAACAACACCCGGTTTTCACAAAAATGGGCATCCCGATTGCCGGCACCCATGTGACCTCGCCAGCCAATCAAAGCCCTGGACTTCTCTGGGGAACTGCAATTGGGATGCTTCCCTGGAACACCCATTTTGTGCAAATAGTAAAGAGAAAAGATTTGATTGCGAGACACAAGACCAATATGTCCCGTCATGTGTAGAGCAGGAGCTCATAATGGGTAATTAATTTAGCAGGTTCTGAAAGTGGCATGTTACTGAGATAGGCTTTTCTACAGTCCCTAAGCCTTTTTAGACAATAGGATCATTTTAAGGCCTGGGATAATCATACAGTAAGGCCCGGCTGCAGGTTTATGTGGGCCCTTGGGCGGTATGGTCTCAGTGGGCCCCTTTGTGGTGAAGAGGGACATCCCAAATCTGAATGCCCCCTAAGGATCATGCTATTTTTGGTCTACTTTGAAGCACACCAAACCCCTTTAAACCTGACCTTGGAGTCTAAATGAATCTAGATTCTCCTGATTTTGGATGCCCCTGTGTGTGACCCCCCCTTTGTTCATTACTTTCCTTGAACTGGTGAATGCACTGTGGGATCGCCAGTTTGGGTTATTGGCCAAACCAGGGGGGTTCTTTCACAAACAGGGGCCTCCCAAATTAAGATAAAGCCAACCAAAACTCAGGGGTGGAATTGCTTGCATAGTGGGTATGCCAGCTATCCCAGGGGGGTTTCACACAGTAGGGTATCACAGATTGGGATGCTCCAGCGATAGGAAATCAGCTGGGGTGGGCAACTTAATAGCAGAACAAAACCTAGCACTTCCTCCCCTGGAATCTAAATCTGAATGCCCCATTGTGTGGAACCATGCCATTCGAGCAGATGTGGGCACCAGCTGTGGAGGTGCCCTCCCAGTCCACTGTTGGTCAAGCAACGTCACACACCCCAAAGGCTGGTCCTGTCAGTGGGGCCCCTCGGAGGGCAGGGGCACCGGCAGTTGCTCCACCTTGCCGGGTGCTGAAGCTGGCCCTGCATACAGTTATTCTAAATTAACATACAGCAAGTTAATGAGTGTTAAATTGTTACTGTATATACTGTAATACAAGTGGAGACTTGATGGACCATGTAGTTCTTCTTTCCTAAACCTTTTATGTGTTTTTGTGAATACTATTTTTTCTGCAAAGATCTGTGTGGGCGTTAAATTTTCACTATCCTGGTGATTGGTCCGTGCCTTAGGGGCATCCCGATTGGGGATGCCCCACTGCATGAAACCCACCAGATGAGCCCCCTCCACTCACCTCTCCACTGTTCCCACTGCGCATGCATGGGCACTTGGGCATCGCATCACGATCACCCCACAATTGCTGCAGTGTGAAAGCTGCCGAAGAGAAGAGATTGGCAATAAAGCATCAGAGACTAGAACTAGAACTAGAGATCCGGATTGTGGCAGTGGGCACAATAAACGTGCGTTTACTGGTCATAGATTTATGGCCTGCATTTGGCTTGTGATGTGGGTAAAACAAACTTTAAACTGGACCAACACCCAGGACTATCCTGGGTTTTGGTCCACTTCGGGGGGGCACCCCGATTGGGGGTGGCCCGGTGTGTGAAACCCCCCAGAAAGCCCCAAAAACTCACCTCACCACGCTCCCGCGTGACCGCGCCGTCCAATCCCCGCCGACGGACAAGCGGGTGACAGCGACGGACAAGACAGCTCGTCCTCCCGCACGTCACTCTTACAGGGCGCGCGCTCGCGCCGGCCTTCCACAAACGCCTAGAGGGGCGCGCCGGAGTCGGCGGCCGCCGCCGATGAGGTAAGGTTTTTTGGGGGGTTTCACCCCGCGGAACATCCTGATCTCGGATGTCTCGCGGTGAGGGAGGTGATCGGCCCGGGAATCTTATAGATTCCCGGGCCGATCACCACTGGGTGTTGGTCCACTTTAACAATAAGCTCGCAAGGGCAGGGGTCTCTTTCCTATTGTGCTGACAACACTAGGTTTAAACCTCCTAGCATCTAGTTTTGTTCCCTGTACTATATGTTTTACCTGTAATCATACCTTATAATGCGCTACGGAAGATGATGGTGAATAATAATTAATAAAAATAACAATACTCAATTGTTGCTATATTGGCTCCCAGAATGCCTGACTTTAGCTGCAGCTTAATTTCTTTAGAATTTTTTTTTTTTAATTATAAACCCAATGTCTCTGTATGTGTTATTTTATGTTTAGTGTCCAGGGAAGTTGACCTTAAATAATATTCTTGTAGATTAACTGATAATTTTAAGTAAAGCTACTGTACAGCTTACTGGCTATGCTGGAGTCCTGTTTAAGTATACACACAAATGGTTCGAAAACAAACATGGAGAAAGCAATGAAAGATGTGCATGAAGAGTCCATGTAGTTTGTATTTGTGCATTTGTATACTACTGTACGCACACAAGCCTTCACCACACACACTGACTGAGAGGAGGAGCAGGAAGCTAGAGGGATGCCGGGGATGCCTTCTCTCTATATAACAGGGGCCTCCCTCTGTGCTGCTGCTTCTCAGCGTGATAAAGCCTGCCTCATATGCAGATAACGTTCACAGTGGCAGCATCAACACCCTGCCCTGTGATTGGTCCGTTTTCAGCTGTGTAGGAGAACCCAGAGCTCGCATTGTGACGTCACAAGCACTATTTCACACGAATGCCGCTCTGCAGCACCCAGCCTAAACCGTTACAATGACACGGCTGCAGCCAGAGCTCTGCGTCCATCATCTTTGCCCATTCTGTTTTATAGATTTGTTCATTCCCGTCAACAGTGTTTAAAGGATTAAAATATATAATTCAGTAACAAGAATAAACGATAATACATGCAATGCATAAATGTTATTCAGACTGTTTTCTCTATATGTATAGCACTAACATATACTACAGCACGAGCCCCTCAGGCAATGATTACTCACAATCTAGGCAGTTTTATTTAAATAATCATATTCATACATATTCATGTCCATATGTGCAACTAGAACTGACCTGAAATATTTTCCCTGAAAACATACCTCAGAAATGCCTTCACCCCTGAGACACTGCAGCCATGTTTTTAACAAGCTGATCCCTAACCTGTTACCTGCCCCATTGCAGTCCTGCACCACAATGCAACCCACAGCCAGATGAATCTGGAATGAATTTACTTCACAAATACTAATATGAAAGTGTATAATAGAAGGAGAAACCATCCAATATTCATTCATGTATTTGTGTGGTAGAATACAAAAAAATGTCATTGTTAATCGCTGTTTAGAGACATTTAAGGAGCAAATTTGTGAAAGAAGTACCTAATCATCACAACATCACACAAGAAGTGGTACCCAACTTCATTTAGCAGCAAGGCCGTGCCCTGCCACATTGGCATAGACACCAACCCTGTTACCTCAACCAGCATCCTCTACAACTCCATTAGATGTTCTGGTCACCTGACCTAACACCGGGGCTATTTCTTGGGGAGGGCAAGCAGGGCAATCACCCTGGGAGAATCTTTGTCAGGGCCACTGTTAGTGGTGCAGGTCTTAAAACCCACCCCTATCCTCCTCATATTGGGCTCAGTCATGGGCAGGGAGAGGGGGCATTGTCTGCTGCTAAGAAAGAGGAACAGCATGGCACATGTATGGGACAGCAGAAGCACCATAGGATGGGTGAGGAGGGGCAGAATCTCTTCCTTCCCTGTGCTGAGTGCTATTTTACCTAGAAACTGCCCTGCCCAACACCCTACACGCAGATTGTCAACACAGTCGACTAATTGATCAGGCTATGCTGACATCGGTGTGGCATGACCTAGACAATTGTGTAGACATCTGCCATGTCACAAAGGCACAAAAGGAGTTAAAGCCCTGCATGGCTGGCCCTGGAGTCTAGAATACACCAGAGCCTTTGCCTGGGGCATCCCAAACCCTCCTCCGTAGAATTCACCTTTGCCCTGGCTCCCATGGTGATGTAAACATTGGCAGGCGTATCCCCACCATCTCTGGGCTTAGGTGTTCTCATGTGCCCAGCCAGTTAGTTAAGCCGGTGGTGGAAGCACAACCTTGTCTAAAGGGAAACTGAGGTTGAGGCTGCTCTCGCTCCCTATTGCAGAGTTCTCTGTCTAAACTGATCCGTATGCTGGGCATTGCCATGGGACTAGAGAAGGGTACATTTTTGTGAATAAAGGGGGGTGGGAATAGCTCAATCACTATGATTTATACAAAATTATTATTATTCAGGGCCTGGGAACTAATTTACCACCCAGTTTAACCCTCTCATCTAAATATTAAGCAACAAACATGTCTAGCTGTGTGGAAAGACAGATTTGGTTGCATATATCTGCAGATACATGTGGAAGCCACACTGCCCCGACAAGGCACTCTGTGTTTAGTGTGGTCCCTACTCTCATTTTTGAGTTCCCAAAATTGGGACATGCAATGCAGCCAAATTTTTGAGAGCTACTCACCTGGGAAGTTGCCCTTTAGAACACTCCACGGGGAGAGATCCATATTGACGGGGAGGCCGATTAATTAATAGCGCCAGGTAGCGACAGATGAGCGACTGAAGTATGGCGCTATGAGCGCCGCTAGCGTACGCCGCAGGCGGTAGCGATTCGCTATAGCAGGCCTCCTCAGTCGCTACCTGGCGTTGTTGGGAACAACGCCTACATTGCTGAATATGATGTTTGAGCTCAGCTTTGTAGGCGCTGTCAATTTGACCACGCTATTCAACACAGCGCCTGCGCTTTGCTTTGCTGTGGGCTTGAAATCAAGTACCTTCAGAAGTAAACACATTGCAACATGTTTCTTTTTTTTTTTTTATTTTGGTTTTAAATGTTTAGCAAATTAACTTAAATTTTTGAGAAAAACAAAAGGAATGTCATGCTGATTCTCGGGGTGCCTGAAAAAGAATAAAAAGTGCAGTTAGTATTTATATTTAATGTGTCTTTTTCGCTGTAAACAAATATTGCATTAATTTGTTACAAACATTTGGGTCCAACTTGCACAACAACCCTAATTGTTATGTTGTTCAGCTTCCACCCCCCCTTATAGTGGTTTGGGTCATCTTACACCCCCCTTATGGTGGTTTTGGTCATCTTACACCCCCCTTATAGTGGTTTTGGTCATCTTACACCCCCCTTATAGTGGTTTTGGTCATCTTACACCCCCCTTATAGTGGTTTTGGTCATCTTACACCCCCCTTATAGTGGTTTTGGTCATCTTACACCCCCCCTTATAGTGGTTTCGGCCAAATTATGTTTGGAGGCAAAAAATATTTTCCCTGTAGTGCAGTACTTGGATTAGAGTGAAGGGTAGTTAGCTTACCGCAAAAAAGGAAGTGATCATCCTTTCCCTTAGCTCATCGCCAGTCTGGGTGTCCTCACTTCTTTCTGCGGCCAAGTTGGGGATTTCGGGCACCAGTGCTGTCTTTTCAGGGGATTGAATTCTGTGGCATATACATATATTGTGGAGCACACAGCAGGTGAGGATGATCTTGGAGACCTTCTGTGGACTGTACAGCATCTCTCCTCCTGGGCGTGCCAAACATAGAAAGCGTGCTTTCAGCAGGCCGATGGTTCTTTCCACAATGCTTCGGGTCTTGCGGTGTACTGCATTGTAGCGTTCATGGGCAGAGGTCTGTGGGCTTCTGACCGGAGTCAGCACCCACGTTCTCTGCCCATATCCCTTGTCCGCTGTGGAAAAAACACAAGGAGAGAGACAGCAATTAGTACTAGTACATGTTTTTGTTTTCATTTTTACTAATTTCGCTTACTAGGCCACATATTTTAGGCCAAATACTTTGGCATGGTTAATTATTTACCCAGTAGCCAGCCAGCTGGCATTTCGTTGTTCTCAAACTTCCGGCACAGGACTGTCCGCTGCAAGACGTAAGAATCGTGGCATGAGCCGGGGAACCCCGATCTCACCGCCCGCAGCTTCATATCGTGGTCACAGACCACCATGATGTTCAATGAATGAAATTGTTTCCCGTTTCGGTAATACAGCTCCTGTGCACGGGGGGGGCGGAAAGGGATATGTGTACCATCAACGCACCCTAGCACATTCGGGATCCCTCCCATTAGATAGAAGGCATGTTTTATTTTGGCAACCTCCTCCTCATCCTCAGGAAACTTGATGTAAATTGGGATCAAATCACAAATCGCCAGAACTACCTGGATTAATATGCGGCTCATAGTAGCCTGGCTGATCCCGCTGAGGAGGGCAGAGGTTGCCTGGAAGGTCCCTCGTGCCAAAATGTTTAAAGTGGCACACAGGCGTACTATGCCTGGAATGGATCGAGTGCGTTTGGTGGATGGCTCGATTTTGTGCTTAATCTGATCATATAGGGACTGTAGTGCAGCACGATTCAAACGGAAGCGGCTCCTGATCTGCTCGTCACTTAAGTCCCATACTGAAAGGCGGATTCCAAAGGAGCGGGGTGCCCTAAGCCTCACAGCGCCCCGCTCCCTGTCCTCCTGCTCTTCCAGCATACGCATACATCCATCCACCCATACACCATACATCACCCTCTTATCCATCACACACACACTCAACAGATATACAAAATCAGCCAAACAAAACCAAAAACCACAAACACACCACACACACAAACAATCACACTCCTCACACACTCACTACAATGCAGCTCACCACAAAACCAGAAGTATAGTGGTCCAAACCACCAGCCTGCTGAAAATCAGCTTTCTAAGTTAGGCACAACCAAGAGGGGAGTTGCTGCACAGCCCACAAAAGGCCCCAAAATCAAGCCTCACTTGCTGTATGCTCCACAATATTTGCATATGCCAACAAAATCAATCTCCTAAAGAAACAGCACTGATGTCAGAAATCACCCAACAAGCCACAGAGAGTGAGGACCAAACCCAGACAGACACTCCAATGAGCTAAGGGAAACAAGCACCACACCACAGCCTTTGCCACAGTGTAACAATACCAGAAGCTTGCCAAATCCAGCCATTTATACTTCACTTTCAAAAAGGACAGGTCCGCTTTGCCGCCTTTTGCGTTGCTCTGCTATTTCCGGGCGCCAATTAGCTGACCCAGGTGTGCATGAAACAGGGTGCGCATGCGCATGCTAGTAGCGCTACTAGCGTACGTGTGCCTAAACTTGCGTGCATTAACGGACATGGCAGAAAATTCTGTGGTGGGCCAATGAAAGGTAAGCTGCTGTTTCTTTAAATAGCCGTTAGGATAGCCACATGTCACAAGTGTTTAATATACATGAGTACATTGTTGTATTTGGTTGTGTGTTGTTTGGTTAATGAGGTCTGTAATTAGTTAATTGCCTAACACACATGCTTCAGTCAGTGCAGTGGAGGTGTGGCTACAAGCACCTGGCCAGTATGTGTGAATCTATTAAGTGGACCTGTTTGTGATTGGCTGTTAGAGCACATAAAACCTGGCCAACCCAAAGAGAGGGCGATGCCATTCTGTAGTCTGCATGCGTGCTTGTTGGTTGTGTATTGGTGTGTGTGTGCAGCTACAGGATGGAGCCAAATTCAGGACATCTGCCGGCCACAGCAGGCCCAAGTAGGAGTGTGGTGGGTGCTGTGCGCAGACCTCCCTTAAGGAAAAGGGCCCAGCCTGAAGGTGGTGCAGCACCCCAGGCTAAGCGCCCAGGTGCCAAGAGGGAGCCTGAATTTAATTTGGCGGAGAATAATAATCTTGTGCGCCTTACCCTTGCTAAATGGGAGCTGATATTTGGCTCCCAAAGCAAGTCAATAGGCAAACAAGAAAGAAGCAAACTGTGGGATGCCATTGGTGTAGAGCTTAGTATCAGTGCTCAACACCCACGTAGTGGCCCATCCTGCAGGAAACGCTTCTACACTTTGAGAGGGGCCCTTATCAAAAAGATGAATCACGATCTTGATGTGGACAGTAGGACCATCCAGGCTCCAAAGAGTACCTACAGGCCGTATGAGGAGATGCTGAAGGCCAAAATTCCACTTGCTCGGCTGCAGGGTGTGGATCCTGGGGATGACACCACAGGTTGGACTGAAGGTACATGTTTTCTGCATATTTTTGGCAGCTAATGTTAATGTATGTGATTTGCTTTTTCTCTTTCTGGCCAACTAACAGTAGGACCTGTGAAGTAGTACATTATATATAAATGTATGTATGTACATGTAAATGTTTTACTTTCCTGTCTGTTACTTTCTGCATAGGTGCACATGGTGATGTCCAGGATTTGGCTGAGGACACACCAACTCCTTCCCTTCAACCAACCTCAAGCCTAACCCAGTCTGCCATTGAAGGTATTTAACACTAATTTAGGGGCTGGTTGTTTGGGGACCAAATGGGTGTGGGAGCACCTCAAACAATAGATTGGGCCACTGTTGAGGATTAATAATATGGACCTGCGGACTAATTTCACGGCCACTTTAACCCTCACAGCAACTAACTAACAAGGCCCTAACATGTGTAGCTATGTTGGAAGCCAGAGATGTGTGGCCATATATCTGCATATACATGTGGAAGCCACACTGGCCTTGATTAGTGAATATTAGTGATTGAGCTGCTCACACACACCTTAATGCATGGTTTATTTTGTGCCGCACATTACCAATGACTAAATGTTTGCTTTGTTTTTGCCTAGCTGCACCGCCATTGGCACCAGCATCTCCTCAGGAGCCAAGCTACTCTTTGGATGCCGGTAAGTGCATGTGTCAACCTTGCTTTATCCGCTTTAACACAAGTGCATGTCTATCATTCCTCTTTTTGATTTGTAGGCCAAGTGACTGGTTCATCTTTGGACCCCACTTCCGATGTTGCAGGTCAACAGGACCCTGTTGGTGTGTATTGCAATAAATAATGTATCCTTTATGCTGTTTATGTTACACTGGTTCTATTTGGTTAGTCTAATAATCTACATGTTTGCTCTGTCAACTTGAAGATGCCTATTTTGAGTGCTTATTCCATCCCCAGGGTCAGTCTAATAGTTTTTTGAGTGATTGCAATGCATTTTTTTTTGAATATTTTTAGAGAAACATTCACCCAAGTAGTTGGAGGAATATTTAGAGACATTAATTGTGTCTTTTAGTTGGCCAGAATATCGGAAGTGGCTGTCCGGAAAGGGCCCTTCACGTTGAGGCTGCCAGAGATGAGGGTAAGTTGTTTTGGCTTGATGATCTAGTATGTATTTTTGCTCTACTTTTGTGGCACTTTCTTCGGCCAACTTGTGTTTAAACATGTATTTTCCAGGGCAAAGCTCGAGTGAGGTCCCCACTCCAGACATCTGGGAGATTGCGGGTATGTGTAGTTTTAGCAATGTGTCTGATCTTATTTGGCCCAATTATTGCCTCATATTCCTCTAACATACATGTTAGCAATCTGAGTTTCCAAGATACCTTTTGGCTAGTGTGTAATCTTGCACTTTGTGGAGGTATGGCCTCGATAGGCTATCCATGTTACATTTGAGTTTGGTTCACTGACCTACTAACCTGACTTACCTGTTTAGCATATTCCAACTTGCCTGAGCTCTCGGATGTTGATTTGCCCCTCTCTGGCAGCGATACCCCGCTCCTATCTGTGGCGGATGACACGGAGGTAACATGGCTGATTTAGAGGACCAATAACCACATTGCCATGTTCGTGGGTAGGCGATGAACCAACATGTCACATTTCCTTTGTTGGTTGTTTTGGCAGGAGGCGGGACCAGAACCCCAAGCTGGGACCTCTTCCCAAGTGCCATGCGGCCAAGCTTCAGAGGCTCCAACAAGGGTAAGTTGTATTGTTACAGTTTGGGCAAATGATTTGGAGGGGCATAGCTGCATTGGTTCTGTTTGACTAAAATGTTGTTTTCTATTTTGTTAGCCTCAAACCAGAGCAAGAGGCGGTGTGGCACCAACCAGTCATGATTTCTATGAGCTAGGGGTCCGGATGCTGGAGGACTACAGTCGCCAACAGCCGCGTGATGGAACTAATGAGCACATTGCGGCGTTGGAACATCAGGTGCTGATGTGTCAGCAACAAAATAAGGCCCAGCGGCGCAAGATAGACCAGTTGCTACAAGCAGCACACTCCTCTGGGGCGTCATCCCCTTCCTCCCCTGGGTCCTCTAAATAGGAGCCGCGAGAGGGACCCTCCCCCGATGACTCCCCCGAGTCCGCCTGCCTGGTTCGGGGGAGGACTCCCTTCCCACGTTTCCCCAGGGGAGGACGCTTATCTGTGTTGAGGGGGTGAATGAAAATAATTAATATTAATACCCCAAATGGACACAGCTTAGCAGATTATTTAAACAAAAGTATAAACATAGCATAAGCTTACACCTTAATGCATGGTTTATTTTGTGCCGCACATTACCAATGACTAAATGTTTGCTTTGTTTTTGCCTAGCTGCACCGCCATTGGCACCAGCATCTCCTCAGGAGCCAAGCTACTCTTTGGATGCCGGTAAGTGCATGTGTCAACCTTGCTTTATCCGCTTTAACACAAGTGCATGTCTATCATTCCTCTTTTTGATTTGTAGGCCAAGTGACTGGTTCATCTTTGGACCCCACTTCCGATGTTGCAGGTCAACAGGACCCTGTTGGTGTGTATTGCAATAAATAATGTATCCTTTATGCTGTTTATGTTACACTGGTTCTATTGCCATGTTCGTGGGTAGGCGATGAACCAACATGTCACATTTCCTTTGTTGGTTGTTTTGGCAGGAGGCGGGACCAGAACCCCAAGCTGGGACCTCTTCCCAAGTGCCATGCGGCCAAGCTTCAGAGGCTCCAACAAGGGTAAGTTGTATTGTTACAGTTTGGGCAAATGATTTGGAGGGGCATAGCTGCATTGGTTCTGTTTGACTAAAATGTTGTTTTCTATTTTGTTAGCCTCAAACCAGAGCAAGAGGCGGTGTGGCACCAACCAGTCATGATTTCTATGAGCTAGGGGTCCGGATGCTGGAGGACTACAGTCGCCAACAGCCGCGTGATGGAACTAATGAGCACATTGCGGCGTTGGAACATCAGGTGCTGATGTGTCAGCAACAAAATGAGGCCCAGCGGCGCAAGATAGACCAGTTGCTACAAGCACAACAACAACAACAGAACCAGGAACTTGGTCGCCTTGCCAATCTCATGGAGCAATCTCTCCAGCACCAGGAACAATCTCTACAGCGCCAGGAAGAATGTCTCCAGCGCCAGGAACAAAGTTTGTTGTTGACACAACAGCTCATACAACAGCAGTCTAGTTTTTTTTACTGCACTGTTGGCCCCCAACACCGCCCCTAGCAATGACTCACAACATCCCCGGCAACCCAGCCAAGAATATTAATTTGTTTGTGCTTGTAATTTTTTTTTTTAAATAGATTTCATTAACCCACCTCTAAATTGTGTTTTTCCTAAGACATAGCTAAGAACACAGTCAGGGATGAGTATCTTGATCTACATATGTAAATGTAGGCCAAAATTAATGCCACACATTTGTGACCATAGCTTACTATGGTTTACACATTAAATGGCTACAAAGGTATGGCAAAATGTAAACACAAATGGGTTTGTAGACACTTAAACTATGCTTGGCAAGGCACAACACACTGTAATTAGCAAAATATCAAAAGTTTAATAAGAAACGCGTGCAACAGGCCCAACATTTGCCCACAAAGGGGCTACAACAAGGGGCCAGTCATCCCCCCACCCTAACGACGCCGCCTCTTCTTGGCCAGCAGCATAAGGCGAAGACGCCGGATCGACCGCCACAGTCTGCGATGCTGGTTTTCACAAGCTGTAGAGATTAAAAAAATACCAGATTTAATAAATGGAATGTGACCTCAACAGACACAGATGTAGTAATGTAATGTCAGGGGGTCCAATTAGCTGACGCTCACATTAACATTGTTGCCCACTGTGCCCTTTGTTGTTAACATTATATGAGTACTAGTGGCTGGCTTAAATGTGGCCACCACATCCCAAGCATACATTTACTCTTAACTCTTGGGAATAAAAGAAGATATAAGTCCCAGTGTGGACATTTATGTGTTTAGTCACAGCCAAACATCAGGGCCTAAGTCCTAACGAGTAAACTAGTTTGTCCCAGAATCTTAGAGGTCACGACCTAAGCAGGCCCATTTGGTTGTGTAGAAACCACAAATTGTCTCTATGTGGCAAACTCAAGAATGTGAGGCAACAATCAAGCATGCAGACAGGCATGTAGGATTGTTGGCCAAACACATGTAACCTAGATGTGTGTTGATTAAACACATAGGTACATTGTAAATGTCTGCCGATTTGACTATAAGACATAGGGTTCACAAGTCTTTAGGCATATGAAGTGGGATGTACTCACCATCGCAGCTGTGGCGGGGGCCCATGCTGCTGGCTGTCCCGGGAGCTGGGGTGGGGAGGATGGTCACCGGCTCCGTCTGCGTGGCAACATCTGTCATGAGAAAGCAAAAGAGAAAAGCAAAATTAGTGGGCCAATGACACCTGACTATTTGACATCCATCTGGTTAGGGAGTCTGAAAAAACAAATGCTTGCATGGTTACACACATGTTGTCCGCCATTAGCATATTTCCTGGTCCATGAGTTTATGTAAATTCTTTATGGTTGCAACATGGACACATAAAGATAATGTGCCAATAACCTTGACAGTGCAATGCTAAGGACTAATTTGCAGTTGATTTTAGAATGTTACTAGTGTGCAACATGTGTTAGCCGGAACAACTTAACCAAATAACACATTTGCTAGCCACCATGATGGTGTGGGCAGAAACATAGGGGTGGTTGCCATTTGGATTGCACGGTAGTGGGGTTTGTAATGTTAATGTACATTATCCAACCAGCTTGTACTATGGACCAGGAAACATGTGTCTGTTAAAAGTGGGCCAATACCCAGGATTGATAATATTCTGTGTTTTGGTCCGCTTTGGCAGAGCGCCACAATTTGAGTGAGACACCGTCCGCCGCCGCTGCCTTCCGCACATCACTCCTCCAGTGTGTGCGCACGCGCAGCCCATTAGGAAACAGAGAGCGCAGGCGCACACACATCTAGAGGGGCACGCAGGAGGCTGCGGCGGTGGCTTCTGCCACCCCCAATGAGGTAAGGAGTTTGTGGGCTTTTTGGGGGGGGGGGGGCCCTGGGTGAGGGAGGTGATTGGGCATGGAAGCTTCGAGATTCCAAGCACAATCAACAATGGGTGTTGGTCCACTTTAAGGAATGTCATAACATAGGGAATGTGAGGGATAACAACAAACATTTACCATGACTATGCCCGTGGAGAAGGCGTTGCCAAAAGGCCATGGAGGTGCCGCCTATATGATGCCCTGCAAATTAGAGAGGAATGGCAAGGGCTAAGTACAAATGGCCAGATGAAACCTGTCACAGACTAACAATGACAAAATGTGCACTCACCAGGGGATGATCCGCCACTTGAAGCCCAGGGAGGGCTCTGAGGAGGAGGCGGGGAGCCTCGGCTCCTCACACTCTGCTCCGAAGATCCCCCAGCCAAAGGGCCACCCTCCTCCCTCTCACTCCCTGCTCCTTCAGGGAGTGTGGGAGAGTCCACATCTTCCACCCCACTTGGACTCCCCACTTGAGAGTGGCCCCTTGGCTGGTGAGACTCCTCAGAGTCAGAGTGTGAGGAGCTGAGGCTTGATCCTGCCAGCCCCCCAGCAGCACACTCCTCTGGGGCGTCATCCCCTTCCTCCCCTGGGTCCTCTAAATAGGAGCCGCGAGAGGGACCCTCCCCCGATGACTCCCCCGCCTGCCTGGTTCGGGGGAGGACTCCCTTCCCACGTTTCCCCAGGGGAGGACGCTTATCTGTGTTGAGGGGGTGAATGAAAATAATTAATATTAATACCCCAAATGGACACAGCTTAGCAGATTATTTAAACAAAAGTATAAACATAGCATAAGCTTAAACTTACCTGATGCGTAGGCATCATATAGGCGGTACACGCCTTCAGGGTCCCGGCGCTTGAAGTCCGACCACTTTTGCTGGATAGCTCGGACACTGAGGTGGGTGTCGAAGCGCCGGGACACTGTTGCCTTCACCTTCATGGCAATTCTCTTCTTGCCCCCACGGGCATAGTCATATTGCTTTATGCAGAAATCCTATGAGAAATGAAAAACAAACACAAATCAATACATGACATCAGAACAATGGCATAAACAGTTATACTGAGAACAGATTAAAGTGGACCAACACCCTGGATTTTGACTATTCTGGGTTTGGGTCCACTTTGGTGGGGCACACCAATCGGGGGTGGGTCACTGTCTGAAACCCCCTTGGAAGGCCAGAAATACACCACTGACCACGCTCCCACGTGACTTTGCCAGGCTAGCACAGCGCTCTGCGCCGCTGTGGTATGCGCGTCCAAGGCCGCTTAGACGTGCATACCAGCTCAGCTGCCTCTGAGCGCTGAAGGACGCGTGTGGTGTTTGACTCTAACAGGGAGGGTGCCTGCGCAGGCCATTAACAAATGTCTGGCGCAGGGGCACACCCTGCTAGAGGGAAGCGCAAGACGCTTCCGCGGCTCTCGCATGCAGAGATGGGACGGGGCTGAGGTAAGGTTTATGGGCCTCCAGGGGGGTTCATCCCCGCAGGACATCCAGATTTGGGATGCCCCGCGGGGAGTGATCAGATTGGTCCAGAAAACTAATAGATTTCAGGGCCAATCCCCCCTGTGTGTTGGTCCCCTTTAAACATAAAATCCAAGATAAACATACTCACTTTGACCACCTGGCCATTTACACGGCTATCCACACGTTTTCTTTTTTTTTGGGCTGGCCCAGGAGGGGAAGGGGTGGGAGGGGGGTTAGGTGGGGGAGGTGAGGTAGGTGGGGGAGGTGGGGGAGGGGTGGTGGGGTCAGATTCTGAGGAGGAGCTGGGGAGGCGCAGAATCCGTCTCCTGGGCAGCATGGTGGAAACGCTAAGGAGGAAACAGGAACCGGATATGATCAAAGCGACAGGGACAAAAAAAAAAAAAAAAACGCTCCGCGCACCAGGAACAAGCTAATATCAGCTATGTGCAAGCTAAGTGGCGGAAAAATTAAATTGACGCATTACAACAAGCTATTGGACAAAGCGCATGAAAGTTAAAGCTTTATGTGGTTTTGAAACGCAAAGGAGGAAACCGGAACCGGATATGACCAAAGCAACTGTGAAATACATTTAAAAAAACAAGCTCCGCGCACCAGGAACAAGCTAAAATCAGCTATGTGCAAGCTAAGTGGCGGAAAAATTAAATTGATGCATTACAACAAGCAAGCTATTGGACAAAGCGCATGAAAGTTAAAGCTTTATGTGGCTTTGAAACGCAAAGGAGGAAACCGGAACCGGATATGACCAAAGCAACTGTGAAATAAATTTTAAAAAACAAGCTCCGCGCACCAGGAACAAGCTAATATCAGCTATGTGCAAGCTAAGTGGCGGAAAAAGTAAATTTACGCATTACAACAAGCTATTGGCAAAGATGCCATTAATTATTAGCTTGATTTAGCTGGGTGTTCAAGATCCTGTAATGCATAGGTCCGAGAAAACCAAAAAGCTGGTTGCTTACAAATAACAATCTTATTCCTTCATAAAATAATTACACAATAAAACTATCCAACTACATGATAATGTGGCACACAGGAGAATGCATAACGGGTTGTTATGAGCTTGTACGCCTGAATAAATCCTGCAGAATGTGGACATGCACGCTTACAACTACAGTGTATTCATTAAGAACGACTGGGGTCGCGGCAAGTGAATTCCAGGCAAATGGCAGAAGGGCACATGTATGAACAGCAAAGCGCAGCACAGCGACGCTCGCGACGCCACATAGCGAATCAAAACAGCGACTGCACAAACTCTGACCAACACAGATTAATCAAGGACAGGGCTGCCGAATAGCTTGGGCGCTGACAATTTCAATGAACGAACATGAGCGCCAAACATGACTGACTAAAAAGTAGCTTTACAAGCCCCGTGTGTGGTGAAAACAAGCTATTTTGAGCCGAATGTGTTTTGTGGGAGGAGATGCCTTTTAGATGTCACTCACAACATTACATTGTAAAAATTACAACTTTCATCTAAAAAACAAAAATAACAAGACAGATTGATAAAACATATCCCAAAAAACATGTGTTGACTTTTGTGCAAAAGACAAGAACACAAAAACCACTTAAAACTATCATTGCAGTGTCTGCCATTGAAATGCATTGGACAACGCCAGGGAGCGACAGGTCAGACCTGGCGCTGTGATGGGATTAGCAGCGGCGCTGTTCGTTGCAGTCGGCTACATGATGAATCCCGCGCTAGCCGTCGCTCTTGCCGGCGCTAGCCTCATTTAGCTTGATAAATGCGTCATTGTGGCCGACGCCGGGCGTACTTGAGTCGGTAGCCGCCGTTAGCTGGCGGGACCTGGCGCTCGTCAGACACTACCTGGCGCTATCGCTTGATGAATAAGGGCCTGAATCTCTCCCTGTTTGTGCTCACAGCAATTCAAATGAATAAAGGGGGGTGGCAATAGCTCAATCACTATTATTTATACAAAATTATTATTATTCAGGGCCTGGGAACTAATTTATCGCCCAGTTTAACCCTCTCATTTAAATATTAAGCAACAAACATGTGTGGAAAGACCAAAGATTTGGTTGCATATATCTGCAGATACATGTGGAAGCCACACCGCCCCGACATTTTTGTGGCTAATGGGGAGGAGGGATTCACATAGCGAGGCATCTCAAACCGAGATGCCCCTGGGGCAAGTATCCAAATCCGGGATAGTGAAAATAACGGGTTTTGTTCCGCTTTAACCTTTCATTTTAAATCAGTATTTGTGAACTAAATTATTTATAACTATCGTGGGAAGTTTTCCATTTACCATTCTTTTTGAATGTATGTTTTACAGTTAGAATAAATATAAATCAAACCCCTAAATACATCCTCCTAAAAACACTTTTTATACTTACATTCCCCCATTCTGTCCCTCCTTTCCACAATATCTCCATCTTTCTCTCTTTTACACATCCATTCATTTTCTGTCTATTCCCCATTCCCCCATCTTTCATTCATCATTTCTATTCTCTTTTACCAGTGTTTTTTCCTTTCATCCCTATCCTCACATCTCCTATCTATCTGGCTAACCTAAGGCTGGCCCTGCAAGGAGCAAACAATTCTAAAACCCAAAATAAATGCTTAAAAGTGATTTAAAATAAAACCTTGCCCAATAGTAAATCAATGATACAATAATCTAAAATTCTTAATAAATAACTGAATTCAAATAAATAAATAGCAGAGTAGCAAAGCCTTGTACAGTGACTAATGACATTTAACGATCTGTATCTGTACATCAGGCCAAATTAATGATCTGATTAAAGAGGAGCAAACACCAGACTATAGTCTTTAAAGCGGACTAACACCCTGCAGGTCGTGGGTGTTGGTTGCCACTGCCGGCAAAATTATAGTTTGGGGGGGGGGGGCACCCAAAATGCTGGAGTCCGCCCCCACATAACCCACTAGAACGTCGATAATCCTTACGTTTACATTGGTCCAGTGATGAGAGTCCAGTATAGGCATTGACTGCCCATAACTCACGTGGGCAGGAATTTCAGTGGCCATAATGTCACTACCAATGTTAGTGTCAGGTGGCCAATCGCGGCACTGGATGCCCATCGCTGGACCGATGTGAAGGTAAGGATTACAGGCGTTCTGGGGGGTTATGTGTCATTTTTCTGGTGGTGACGGCAGCGACCCCATGGGCCGCTAACTACTGGCCAGTGGCACAGATTTCATGGAGCGCATTCAGCTGGAATTACATCAAAGGACCGTATTTGGTGTATTTTATGTGTCGGGTGATTCAGAGCCTTTTTTGTTGGTGAGTTCTCCTTTTTGCAGGAAATTATGATATGTGTACACCAAACTGAATGTTCACCATATAAATACGACTCAATGTGTCTGTAATTTTACGTCTTTTGCCCATTCTTGCATGGGATTCAGAGCCCTGATTTGTGGGTTTCTGGACCCATAAAAGCTGTAGGTTTCTGGATCAAACTTACACCATTTTTTTTTCTAGCGGGAATACTTGAACAGTCTTTTTTTGCTAGTAAAAATGCAGCCTACATCCCCTGCACCAATGCACGGAGCCCCTTGTTGGGTTCTGTATTGAGTATGAGTGTCTGCAGCAGCATAAGCTGTTAACCATGTATTTTCCAGAGCTTAGGCATACCCGCAGTCACCTGAGTATCAGGATCAGATGACAAATCAGCAGGTGTTCGAATTGACCCGACTGAAGCACCTATCTCTTGAGAAGTTTTACTCGCCAGAAGAAAGGGGCATGCAACTGGAGGTATGCCCAAATTACTTGGCTGCCTTAAATTTTTAGCAAATGGCTCCTTCCAGAGGCTAGGGGCACTGTCAGTTGACAAGCCTCAACCTTTGCTGAGCTGCACCTTGACTAAATTTCTCGATGGCATGGTTGTCCTGCAGTAAAAATATATCTTTTTACCTGACAGCATGGCAGCCTGGAATGCGGTAAGGTTATTATTTTTTTTCAACATTGCAAATACGCCAGGTGTCATGGGAGCTATCGATTGTACGCATGTGGCCCGGGTATCCCCCAACTGCTCAAGAGTATATGTTTTGGTATATATAGGTCCACATTGCTCCTCCTTCTTGTCTACTCTCCTCTCTTGAGACTAGCCTAACTTCCCCTCTCCCCCAAACAGCTTTCCCGTGTCTCAGTCTGTTTAGGTCCACATTGCTCCTCCTTGTAAACCAAACTCTCCTGTGTCCCATTTGGCCCTTGTTTTGCTTTAATTTTACTGTTCATTTTTTGCTGCCAGTCTAGTGACCCTTTTTATTTACAAAGTTGTTTTATTGAAGTTTGCACGTGATGTACAGCATATTTTTAAAGACAGGCGTACTGAACAAGTAGTAATGCAAAAAGCGTACATAGTTGAATGCATAATGGAATGCAGATAAACAGTAAAGATAAGTCAACAAAATGCTCACAGTATCTTTTGGTGTTAGCAAAAGTAGCTCGCAAAATCAGACAGTGTCTAACCAAGGGATATGCGTCTTGTGGAACTTAAGTAGTATAAATTGAGATTACGAATTCTCATTAAAATTATTTTGAGAGCTATTTGTATATTCACTTTTGCGGGTTCAGCACCCTGGCTGACCTTGGGCAAACTTCTAACTATGATAAACGAACATTGGACTGGTGTAGATGTCCGGGTTATATCTCAGGAGGTTTGGGGGGGGAGAGGGGGGCAGAAAGAGAAGGGGGGGATTGTGGGAGCCCAGGTATGCTGGGTCATGTTTTAATAAGAGAGTGAGAACTAGAACCAGACCAGTCCGGAGTCTAGTGGTTAGATAGGGAGGGACGGGTCTGTTTGATGAGGGCTCAGTCCAATATACTCTATCCATGGGTTCCAGGTACTGAGGAATTTGTCGTATGAATCGTTTATTATCGCAGTGATTTTCTCATTGCACATGATATCTGACATCCTATTACAGATCTCCTGCCAAGGTTTTTGGGGCGATTTCCAGTTTCCAGTTTTTCAGTCTCGTCCCCCTAACTGCCGATAATACATGGAGTATCAATTGCCACTCTGACTTTGTGTATGTACCAGATTTGAGTGATAGGAGCGCCTCCCATGGATCGCCGATACTGGATATGTGTAGGATGTCAGATATCAATTTGTAGGCTTTATTCCATGTAGAACGAACCACAGGGCACTCCCACCAGATGTGGGACATTGTGCCTCTTTCTTGCCACCCTCTAAAGCATAATGGTGAATCTGAGGGGGAAAATTTGTGGATTCTGTCTGGAGTGTAATACCATCTGAAGAGGATTTTATAGGCATTTTCTAAAACCAGCGCATTACAGGATAATTTTCTTGTATCCCTCCAGATTTTCTGCCATGTCTCAGGATCTTTAGTTGTTCCCAGCTCTTGTTCCCATCTTATCATATAGTTGTGGTGAACAGGGGCTGGGGGTGTAACTAGAGCTGTGTATAAACTGGATACTAAGCCCCTTTCAAAATGGTCCCTGATGCATCTGATTTCGAAGTCCGTATTCCTATATGGAGGAGGGGACTTTTTTAGGAGGCTTTTAACAAAATGTTGGACTTGTAGGTGTCTAAATACCTCAGAAGGTGGGAAGCTATTGCGGGGTGCGAGGTCTTGTTTGGTTTTCATCCTTTTTGGGGTGCAGAGTTTGTCTACAGAGGTTAGGCCTTTCTGTGACCACCATTTGTAATTTTTAGGGTACGTGACGCCTGATGGAAACATTGGGTTACCTAGCAGGGGGGAAGCTGGCAAATGAGGTGACGTGAATTCATGTTTGACTTTGTCCCATATTGTCAAGGAGAACTTTAGGATTGGAGGGATACATTTTGGTCTAAGTGTTCTAGGGATCCAGAGCAGAGATGCCGGGAGGACTGGGTCACAAGCGGCAATGTCATTTAGGACCCATAATGGTTTATGCTGTGGGGCGTGTAGGAGTACTAGGGGCGCTAGTTGAGCTGCTGTATAATATTTATGCAGGGATGGGAAGGCCAGGCCGCTTTGGTCTTTTTTAGAGAAGAGGGTTGTTTTATTTATCCTTGGTCTAGATTTGCACCATGTAAAAGACATGATTTTCTGTTGAAGGATGTCGAGGGCACGTTTAGGAACCTGAACTGGGAGCACTCTGAAGAGATATAAAATTTTTGGTAAAAAGGTCATCTTGAGAGCTGCTATTCTCCCTAGCAAAGACAATTTTATAAATTGCCAGGACTGAAGTAGAGAGTCCAGTTTTCTAAATGTTTCTGGGTAGTTGGCACTATACAAATCTGTATAGTTGGCTGTTAATTTGATCCCCAGATACTGCAGTCTCTGTGTCCAAGTCCACGTAAAGTTTTGGGATAAAGTCTGCTTTGTACTAGCAGAGAGTGAGACGTCTAGTGCAGTGGACTTTGAGGCATTTAGTTTAAGGCCTGAGATGCGGCCAAAAGTGGTCAGCAGGTCAATGGCATTAGGGGCTGATGTATGTGGGGAGCTCAACATCAACAGCATGTCGTCTGCGAAAAGTGACACTTTATGTTCCCTGCCTCCTAAGGGGATTCCTTTGATTGAGGTATTTTGCCTTAGTTTTATTGCACGTGGTTCGAGGGCCAGGATGAATAATACAGGGGACAAAGGACATCCTTGTCTGGTACCTCTTTGGATCTTGAAACTTGGGGAGTGGAAGCCAGCGTACTTAACACAAGCAGACGGGTTGGAGTACAAAGCTGCGATCCAAGAGAGGAATCCTGGGCCAAAGCCCCATTTATTTAAGGAGGACTGGAGGTATTGCCAAGAGAGGGAATCGAAAGCTTTCTCCACATCAAGAGAAAGGAGCATTGCCTCTAATTTTTGGTCCTTTGCCCCCTGTATCAATTGCATTATTCTGCGCACCCCATCTCCAGCCTGTCTTCTAGGGACAAAACCCACTTGATCCTTGTGAATTACATCCCCCAGAAATCCGTTGACTCTGTTGGCTAAGATCTTCGCCAGGATTTTCAAGTCTATATTAAGGAGTGATATAGGCCGAAAATTTGTCCAGTTTTGGTGGTCCTTTCCAGGCTTCGGGATCATTGTTATCACGGCTCTAAGCATGTCTGGGTCTATGGGGTTGCCTCCTTTGATATAGTTGTAAACCCTCACCAGTCGAGGTGCTTCTATGGGGGCCATTTTTTTATAAAATGCAGCGGTGAACCCATCAGGCCCAGGCCTTTTATTGGATTTCAATATCTTGATTGCTTTCAAAACTTCTTCTACTGTTATATTTTCGTCTATTTTGGCCCTCTGGGATTCGTGGTAGGTTGATCTCGTCTAAGAAGGCCTGTGTCTGATGGTCCCCTAATGGGGAAGGGGGGGCTTTGTATAACTTAGATAGGCCTGCTGAGAATTCTTCAACCACTACTTGGGGGTTGCTAGTCTCCCCTCCTGTCCTAGTCTTGAGTCTCACTGGTTTCATGGTAGGCTCGTGACACTTTAATTGGGAGGCCAGAAGGGTGCCTGGTTTATTTGCAGAAACATAGTATTTTTGTCTAGAGCGTCTATAACGTCCCTCTGCCTCTTGAGATTGCAAGAGGTTAAGTTTAGTCCTGGAGAGCTCCATTTGGCGGAGATGTTTGGAACTAGGGGTGGTTTTAAAGGTCCCTACATCCTTAGAATATTGGGACTGAATTTGTTCTGAGAGTATTGACTTTTCCTTTTTCTTTCTAGAAGCTGTGGCAATAAAGTGTCCTCTCATAACAGATTTAAAGGCACCCCAGACCATAGTTGGTGAGGTTTCTGGGTTCTCATTTATAGTGAAGAATTCTAAAGCGACTTTGCTAGCATCCTCCACCAAGGGTTTTGAGGACAGCAGCGAGTCGTTCAATATCCATGAGGACGGTTTGGGTTTAATGACCATAGAGTTGCACGTCATTGCCACCAAGTCGTGGTCTGACCACGGGACAGGGTAGATTTACGTCTGACCCACCTGTGACATAAAGGTGGAGAGGACAAAAATGTGGTCTATCCTGGTATGTAGCTTATGGGGGGCAAAGTAATTTGTGTAGTCCCGTTTATGAGGGTGCATATCTCTCCATGGGTCCACTAGATGCGCATTATCTATCAACTCTGTGAAGCGTTTGCTATCTTGAATTGTAAGGGCGTTTGGGGGGAGTGATCTATCCAGGGATGGTTGCAGCATTAAGTTTGAGTCCCCGCACATAAACATAACTCCCTTTCCATGCTTCTGCAATAATGAGCACATACGGGCCAGGAAAGGAATCTGCTTGGTGTTTGGCGTGTAGTAAGTGAGAAATGTTACCTCATCATCCTGTAAGGTTCCTTGAAGCATCTAGTGACCCTTTTTCATTTGTGGCTTCTTTTTAGCAACCACAAGATGGGCCACTCCCTTAACTTCCAATGTGTGGTGGGGCCGGATCTTAACTTTTTCAGGTCGGCTTCCCTGGCTTGTCGCACGATGCATTTATCTTGAGGAGTTCCAGTTTATACACCCGTTTTGAGAGTGGCAAGCTGACTGGCGGTTGGCTTCCGGGTAAGTTTATTGCTGGAGTGGATCTGCCCATTTATTGTGTTTTTCTTTTGTTATGTGCCCCCTTTTTGTAATTGGTCCAAGTCCAAGTTTATTGTGTTAGCCAACTGCTCTCCCTTCCCTCCATAACTTCCACTGTGCTCATGCCCCTCTTTGAATGTCCCCTTCTCTCTGTTACAGTTACAAATGCTTAGTCCGAGCATCCTGCCTTACCTTTTGCTTGTTTGGCCCTACTCTTTTGTAAAACTTAATATTTGGTCTAGGCTGTTTTGATGTTGTGTTGCCTGTTAGTAATTTAGTTTCCATTCTCATTTGTCTTTTTGGTGAATCTGGTTATCCCTTGCTGCCCTGGCTCCTGACACCCTTCTTAAGGCCCCCGACACCTGTTGAGCGGGCTGTTGAAGGCCAGATTTCACTGTCTGGACCACAGGGGGCGCCCTTCAATACAAGACAGAAAAGGTTGTGTAAATTATCATGGCATGCATAAGCCTTCATAACTTTGCTTTGAGCGAGAGGTTCCTAGCCATCTGTATGCTGGCACCCAGAGCCACGTGGGCCAAAGCATTCAGCAGTATTTGGTGGACACCTCTTTTTCTTGAATTTTTTTTTTAACCGCTTATGTCATTTGTGAATAACTATAGGCCTTGCTTTGTCTGGGTGGGATTAAACATCAAAAGTTCAGTTTTGTTTTGTATTTAATCTCTAATTAGTTAATTGTCACAATCTGTTGGGTTATGTCACAACTGTGGATGCAGGTCAACAGAAAATTGATCAATAAAAATGTGCCTGTCCGGCGTAACTAAAGCTTGGGAACCCCCCACAAACTAAAGTCCAGCATGGCAGTTTAGGGGGATGTTGCCTGGCTTTGGGTGTTTGCAGCTTGCTGTGCTTCAAGTCTCTCCAGCTTTTGATGGGCTACCTGGTTGGCCTCCACCAGAGCCCAAACCAGTATCTCCATCTGCTGGTGGTGGCACTGCTGCTCCACAACCACTGCAGCCAGGTCTTCATGGAGCAAACTGGCGATCCGTCACACAACTTGGCCTGGCTGCAGGCTGGGGCTGTCTTCCTCCTGGGCTCTCTGTGGAGCTGGTGGGGCTGCTACTGGTAGAATGAAGCTGGATCTGCAGGGAGGAGTGGTGATGGCCAGCATCCATAGTGCCAGCAGCTGAGGGAGGTGTCCATATTATATTCGGGGTCTCATCCAGATGTTCAGAGTTCCCTTCTGCCAGCTCATTAATTTCATCCAGGAGAGGTGCCATCTGTGTGGAGAACCTTAGTGTTAGTTTTCCACAATATTACCACACAGCCTCCAGGGCTCCAAACTTTACCCTGGGTTCACTCTCCTCCTCCACCCTGCTCCTTGCCAGTTAAGCTAACTCATTTGCCTCATCAATGTCTGGACTCTGCTCCCTTGGTGGCTTTTTGGTGGGTGGGACTGGCCTTAATGTTGTCTTGGTGGTAGCCAAACCAGAGGGCCCAGCTGTGGCTGCAGGTGGCAGGTCTTGTGGGTAAGGTGCTGCTGGCTGGGGTGTTGCTGCAAAGTCAAGGTAAATGCATTTGTAGTTACCTCTTAACAGTATATGTATCCCTTCAAAATCCCTACAAGGGATACACACTGGGTCCACTGGGTCCCACATCAATGTGGGCCCCCAAATTTGAGTCTGCTAACACCCATGTCAGGGGTTAAATATAACGATTGCCTAATGCCCTTGGTGTGTGTAGTTGCATGACATGTTGCGCAGGCAAGCCCTCAAAGTAGGCTGTGCATGTGGAAACTAAGGTTGGTGGGTGCCATGTTTGGTTGGCCTACTCCCCCCTGTGCCAAGCTACAATTTGCTAACAAGTCTTACCACTGGTGGACACATGCTGTCTATCGGTGTCCAAGGTGCCTGACAACCCCTGGTAGGTGTTGGGGTGGAGCATCCCCAACAACTGCTCCTCAGTTGTAGATTATAGATTGTGATTATGTAAATTGTAGAGTTTTGGGGTGCCCACCAGTTTTCAAGCTAGATTCAAACAAAGGAGAGGGTGGCTTCAGTGAGTTGTCCAATGTTTCCTGTACAAGCAGCCCTCTGGGTGTTCAGCCATTACCTCTCAGCTCGTCTGGTGCTGAGTTTCCAACAAACCCCCACCTTCAGGATGTCCCACTTTTTCTTGACCTGGGCACCATCCTTGGGCTCTGGCCCCATTCCCATCACGTTGCGGGCAATCTGCAATCATAACTGCTCCTGCAACGCTTTGGAGGTTGAGTGGGATCGGAACTCAGTCAGTCGATCATAAAGTTTGGCAAAGCCATCCAGCAGAACCTCCGGCTATGCCCACTCACATGCCCAGAAAGGATGGATTCTAGGCTACTGGCTGAGGAAAGAGCAGGCCTGGCTGTGGCAACATTGCTCAGCTTTTGGCTTCCGCTTTGGCCCCGGGGGGGGGCGCACTATCGTGAGGTCCGCATAGTGCTCTAGTGTCCTCATCGTTAGTTGGTTCATGGTGGGCTGTGCCGGGATCCCTGGTTTTGTGACTCCCACTGCTGATGCCTTAAACTGTTGCTGGTGACCCGCTCAAAGTGGCTAGTGTGGGTATCAGCAGGAGAGTGCCTGTGGGATGAACTGCGATCCTGGGGCTGGGGCTGTGGTACCTGGGCTGGTGCTTCCGGTTCCTCGGCCATGCCCGTGTTCCTGACTCTGTGGGCTGTGGTGGCGCCTATGGTGCGGCGTTGCGAGCTTCTAAGTCAGCAGTAGTAAGAAAATTGTACCCTCAGCTGTGTTATTTTATACCTGAGTGGATAACTGTGCTGGAAATTTATTTATGGTTTATTTAACAACCCTCAAAGGCGCAAGCAACCTATAAGATACATGTGCGTATGGATGCAAGCACACTTCCAGGGTCCACCAGGGCGTGTCAGGGTGTGTCATACAGACGACATCCAAAGGTCCAACATGACACCCACCGTGTTCACCTGTGAGCAGCAGGAGGACATTATGATGGTAAGTCACACTTTCTTGCCTTTCGCCTATGCATGTGTGCCGCATTACACTCATGCCAAGGTGCAAACAGGTGACAGAGTGGCAGTGAAATACCAGTGAAGGCACATGGTGCCACAGTACTAGCAGAGGCATGGCCTTCCAAAGTTAGGGGGTCACAGTACTTGCTGCCGCTGTCACATGGACCACAGCGGCAGCAAAGTTTGTATGCGACGCAGGGGTGATTTTGGCTTGACATTTCTATGCAATTTACTACTATTGTGGGATGGGAGAGCATTAATA
The DNA here is from genome assembly GCA_027917425.1 of Gastrophryne carolinensis. Taxonomy (NCBI): domain Eukaryota; kingdom Metazoa; phylum Chordata; class Amphibia; order Anura; family Microhylidae; genus Gastrophryne; species Gastrophryne carolinensis. Next base: position 160,753,690 of record CM051234.1, read on the forward strand.
GAACAACGGTATGACTTCAAGCCCAACACACATGAAAAAAGTACATTGGCAGAGGAAGTGGCAGCTCATGTGAGTGGCAAGGGGACGTTGCCTTACACCTTCACCCAAATAATCCAACACTGGTCAGACCTCAAATGGCGAAAGTGACCCTGGGTGCGGAGGTTCTACAGCCAGAACTTTCCAGGTAAGTGGATATACAACAGAGAAGGTGAGCTATCAGGGTAACATGTTTTACAAAATAATATTTTCTTTTGTAGCTGTGGAGTTCTGGCTGCAGATTAAGCCCACCCGGAGGAGAAAGGTCCAACCAGTGGTGCCAAGAACACAGGGTGCGTGTGCCAGGTGGTGGCTCCGAACCCTGCCAACGTTCTCTTCCTTCTCTGAATCAGCATCACTATCAGCCATGGAGCCCGTTGACGAGGAGAGTGTGTTGGGCTTGGAGTGGCCCACAGCCCCTACACAGTATGGTAGGCCAATACCCAAAAAAAACACAGGCTGTGCTGCATGTAATGTCTAATAACATGTTTGGGCTGGTGTGTTTTGCTTCTCTGTGCTTCTCTACAGATTCATCAGAGGGTAGGTATGTGGCAATGGGGCCACCTGATATGGAAGCGGCACAAGACTCAAGGTGAGTGTCAAGCCAGTGAAGCAGAACAATACCCAAGTATCACACAAACAATGCATGCCCATAGGTGGCCTCCTAAAAATATGCGTCAACCAGTTTGGGTGAGTATGTAAAAATGTGCGTGCATGTACAGGTACATATGTTAACCACAAAGTGTTATGTATAATTTTTTTCTCGTGCCATGTTGGTCCCAACAAACATTTTTTTTAATTTATATATATTTTTATATATAATTTTTAGTAGATAAAATTGTTTAAAATTAAAAAAAGAAATGTAATGAACCAGGAGTTTAAAAGTTTTATATGCTGCATGGTAGCATGTTTTCTATGCAACTACATAAAGCATATGCAAAGCAAACAAACAGCAGTGTAAAACAGAACACCAAAACAGAAGGTGACCAAAGTAGGAGGTGAATAACAGTGGGTAGAAGCAGGTGACAAGGCAACCAAGGTACAAAGGTAAGTATGTGCATGTAGACTACATGGCATGACCTAGATGCCAGCAGGGGGGACACAGGTAAGTATGCGCAAGGACATGCAGACTACATTATATGCCCTAGATGCCAGTAGGGGGGACAAAGGTGTGTATGTCCAAGGACATGCAGACTACATGGGATGCCCGAGATGTCAGCATTGGGGAGAAGGTAAGTATGTGCAAGGACATGCAGACTACATGGTATGCCTTAGATGCCAGCAGGGGGAAGAAGGTAAGTATGTGCAAGGACATACAGACTACCATGGTATGCCCTAGATGACAGCAGGGGGACAAAGGTAAGTATGTGCTAGGACATGCAGACCACCATGGCGGAGGGCGGCAAGAAGCACATTAAAATAGCTAGTAACAGCAAAAAAAATGCATACTCCGGAAAGCCACGGAAGGACGTGGCACGCGGAGAACAATGGGCTCCACAGCAAGTTACGTCCGAAAACAGGTAAAAAAATCTGCTCCTGAAACTACTTTGGCTGCAAATACTGTAAAAGTTTGGCTAAACCGCATGCGTATGTAAAACTAAAACAACTCTTTACGCATCAACAAACTTTTCTTGGAATGAGGCTGTGAATGATACGAGCATTTGCAATTTTCCGGTTACTGAGATCAGTTCCCGAAAAAATATAAGCATTTATGGGCAGGCTCTGAATCAGGACGAAAGGCCATATACACATATGGCACAGACGTTTAGGTCACAGATATCCAGAATGCATACAAGAGCTGAATACATACAAGAGCCTTGACCTAGTTCTCTCGCAATGTATGTGGTCCCCTAAACCCATCTTCACCTGGAGGCAACATGTACATAGTGACTTTCATAGATGACTATTCAAGATACACATTCACTTACCTAATGCAACACAAGAGTGAGGTTCTTGAGAAATTACATGACTATGTAGTAAACACATTTCAGAGAAAACCTGTGTCACCAAAGTGACAATGGAGGTGAATTCACATGACATAAAGTACAAGTGTACTTAAAGCTGAGCAAAAGAGCAAAATGGAGTAGGTGAAAGAAAGAACAGAACTTTGACCGAAATGATCAGATGTATGCTGACAGACTCAAAAATGTATGACGACTACCACAAAAATACTGGGGTGAGGCGGCAATGATAGGCACTTATTTACAAAGCAGATTTTTTTCTAGAACAGTGGAGAAAACTCCATATGAACTATGCCACAATGAGAAACTAAGTGTAAAAAGTGAAAGCAAAGCACTCATCTACATTCCAGAGGAACATTCCAGGGGAAAAATGCACAAAACTACAAAACAGAGCATTTGAAGGAATATTTGTTGAATACAGTGACAACGTTAAAGGTTCCAGAATCTTACATCCCAAAACAGAAAAGGGTACCATTAGTAATAGCATAACTTTTGTTGAAGATCTGAGAGACAATGTGATGACAACAGAGGAAGTAAGAACATAAGAGAAAACTGGTGCTGATCACTGTGCTCAGACACTGAACGAAGACGCTCAATAAGAGAAACCAGAGGTAAACCACCTGTACAGCTTTTATACAAGGCAAGCACTACCAGTACAAATGTACTTGCAACCTGTGAAGATATATCTCAGCTTTCAAAAGGGCAAACCAGTAAATGGATAAAGGCTGCAAAGGACGAGCTAAAATACATGCATGACACTAAAACATGGACACTTACAGAACTACAACCTAGAAAGAAAACCATAAGTTGTAAATGGACTTTTAAAGTGAAGCACAATGCAGATGGCACAGTGAAGTGATAGAAAGCAAGACACATTGCCAAGGGATATTCTCGAAAGCATGGAGAGGGCTATGATGAAACTTTTGCTCCAGTAGTTAAAAATGCCACAATAAGGACTTTGATGACAGTAGCCACCACAAGGAAAATGCAAGTGAAACAATATGATGTGAAAACAGCGTTTCTACATGGTGAGTTATCAAAAGATCTACATGAAACAACCACCAGGGTTCAAAGATGAACAAAGACCAGACCTAGTTTGCAGTTAGAGGAGTATATATGTCTAAATCAAGCCGCCAGAGCATGGAATATAAAAATGAATTAAGTGCTTACACATGGGGACTTTCAGAGGAATAAAGCAGACCCCTTATACACAAAGAAATTGGCAAATGGATGTATGTGCTAATTTACTTGGATAATATCCTGATTTGTTTTGAGCAAAAAGGAGGTGAAGTAGAGATACTGCAAACCCTAAGTCAGCACTTTGAGATCAGGGAACTCCTCGAACAGGAACTTCTTGAGTTGCTTTATTGCCCTACTGAGAATATGACAGATATCCTTACTAAGCCCCTGACTGCTAAAAGACACTTGAGGCTTGCAAAGAAGATGGGTTTCATAGACTAAGCCTCAGGTGTTGAGAAGGGGTGTTGGAGAAACTGTACAACAGACTTCCAGCTTAGTCTAAGCTGGACCGACTTTTGCTAGATTTACTGCGGTTTACATCTATGATTAGTTATGACGCTAGATGGCGCTGTGACCAGTGCCTGACTGTGATTTCTATGCATTTTTCTGCAGTGTTGTTATTTCCTGCACTTCCAGTTGGTCTATGGTACTTCCTTCTTTTTCCTGTCTATGTTAGCCACCATGTAAGGTGACATTCTCTTACTGCATTCATAAAGTAATGCATTAAATGCAGTGCAAATCTTGTATTACACAAATTGTAGCTATGGCCAAGAGGCAGAACTAGATGTAAACTGGCTGAGGGCTGAGTCCTGCTACGGCTTCTATCAGGCACTGTAAAAAATGGAGAGGCACATGGGACAGGCATCAGGTGAGCTGCTTCCTGCCTTATTATTGCCGTTGGGTTTATGCTCCCTTTAAGTGGTTTGAAATGTTACTTCATGAAATATATAAGAGCCTTTATTGCAGGCCTACAATATTAGGCTATGTTTACACCTAAGAGCCTACAATCACATGCATTATTTATATGAGCCTTACATGTTTGTTTCTTCTGGGGTGGTTATATATTTTCCAGTTAGAAAGTTTGAATTGCCCCAGTAATAACACACAACAATAACAAAACTTTTATGTAATAAAAGTCAAGATAGTCTTTCAGTTCAGACGGTAGATTTCTGGACAGTAGTAGTTCTGACTGCATGACCCTCAAATTCATACCTAAGCAGCACACTCACCCAGGGCCGCCATTAGAAAGGGGGGGGGCAAGACTCTCTGGGGCATTTATGAATGGGGGCCCAGCTGCCAGCAGCCCTAAAGCAACCCTAAACCTGCTATCTTACATACCCCAAAAATCAAATGTCCTCCCTGGCTTTAACATAAATTGTCCAGCCTAGAACTGGCACAGCCAACCTGACCCATTCCTGCAGGGTTATTTTTCCCTAATCCTGCACTTTACAATGACCATTTAGTTCAACATACTTGGAATTAGATAACTAGAATGCTTATTCAACCCAGTTAATTGGCTAAGCCCAGGTGTGTTGAGGAAAACAGTCAGTGCTAAGTGCAGGACTGGAGTAAAATCTCCCGTTAGGAATGGGTCAAGATGACATCTTTCTCAAGGGGCACAGAAATGGCTGACCAATGCAGCACTACACACCCTGTTGTGTGAGGCGTGGGCCCCCATGTTAGATGGAGCTCTGTGAGAAAAAGGTACGTTTTTCTTAAACCCGTTCTTTCAGAACAATTTTTCTCTAGTCCTTCGCTTAGCATTGACCTTTTTCCTGAACACACCTGAACTCCAAATAACTGAGATTAATAAGGCTGGTTTCACAATGGGGCAGGGCATAGAGGCAGCATTAATTGCTGCCCCCAAACCTTGCTCCTTTGTGCAGGCGATTAAAGGAGCAGTATCGCGAATTTTTCTTTGGTGACTTATATTTAAATGGTACTTTGAATGTAGGTAAGTGTTGGAGTAAGAATTACAAATGTAGAAAAAAATGGTGTGTGTGTTGTGCAGCTGGAGACTAATAGCTCATGTTTATGTCTTCTGAGTGTCACACTCTGGCCTGTTCCATGCTGAGGAGAGGGAGAACAATGTATCAAAGTCTCAGCTGTTCAGTGCTGGCAGCCATCCAGCATCAGATAACAACATTGCAACATTGCCTGGCCAGAACTTATATATCTAAAACAGAGAGAAAAGCTCTAGAAGTCATTTTGCTGATTTTGACAGTTTTCCCTTCATGTTGGCTCTGCTGCAGAATCTTTCAGTTTACCATTTTCTCTTTCATATTCTTATTTTTCATTTTTCCATATGATCTTTCTTTCAGCTTTGTGTGTTTTGAGCAAAACCCAACCCAGGATTTTCACTATCTAGAGTTTTGTTTTGTGCCCCTAGGGGCATCCCGACTTGGGATGCCCTGATATGTGAAATCCCCAAGTTCGCCTGTGAAAACTTACCTTTCCCTGTCCCACAGCGCATGCACGGGCTCTCATCCAATCAGCTCTGTTTGCACGCAGATGGGGAGCCTGAGCAGTAACGTTCCCGGCCTGTCTAAATGACTATCTGTGTGAGCGCGCCAGAAAAATGGGGGGATCTGTGGTTATCCAGGGGTTGTTTCACACAGTGGACATCCTGATTTAGAATGCCCAAGGGGCAAGGTCTTATAGACTTCAGAGTCGGCCACTCAGGGTTTTGTTCCACTTTAATACCTTTGGATTTTCCTGCACAGTTATTCAAAGAAGAATTTCAGTCGTTTTCAGTCAGTTTAGTTTATTTTGTATAGATTTTACACATTTGAGTCACCTGGTCTCATAACAAAAGCAGCACCTCACACACACTCAGCCGTTACCACTGATTACAGTGTCAGCCTCTGAGGTAAAGTGTTGCTAGGAGACCAGTGGGCTAAATTAAGCAGCTCAGTAAAAACAACCCAGCAGATCCCCCTATTCAGCAAATGGACTGAGCCATTGTAATTATACAATTTAAAAGAAAGGCATATATTATTTCCTTCTTCTATCGCCAGATTATTTATACACGTTATAAGCTATTGTGTGGCTATTTCATTATTTATCTTTTTTAAAGCAAATTTCGCGATACTGCTCCTTTAACTACCATTTTAGTAGTGATCGCGTTTGCCATTGCTGCCAAACCGCTACTTACATGACTTTAGATGAGCGAGTGCAATTGCACTCTGAACAGAGTTCGGCAAACTGAATAGAGAATCTAGAAATGGGTTTTGCTTTGCTTGAAAGTGGACCTCCAGTCAAGAAAATAATGTTTAGTAATTTGCTTGCCTAAAGCCCCCCTTTGACGAACAGTGGTGTATGCTGTTTAAGAGGGCTTAAATTCATGCAGATGTTGTGAAATCGCTGTGCTCCCAGAATAACATGGGAGTGGCCATCTTGGATTATACCTGAGCACCCTGCTTACACATAAGTATGAATAGAAGATAGCCTTTTCTAGCACATGAACACACTGTAGTTGATCTGGGAGCTTCCCTATGGTCAGCCCAGCCAGCCAGAGAGAAATCTGTTCCCACACAGAATGTTAGAAGGAGATAAAATCTATCTTTGGCTGCCTGTATTGGTGTAGCATGGATGCAGCAAGGCTGCAGTATATATGTATCATATTGTTTCTCCACACAATACAGACAGTCTGGAGTTTGGGATTTTGCTATAAACATCCCACAGAGAGACTTACCTCAGAAATTGAATCAGCATGTCTATTCTGTGTGAAACACATTCACACACTGAGTCACCGGCTGCTGTGGGGAATGAGGGGGGAATATAACTATGTATCAAAGTAAGTCGAGTTGTTTACACTGTTGATACAATGTTTCAGGAGCTTATAAGCAGCAACTGATTGCTTTTTATTTCTGGCCAGAAAAAAAGCATTATTTCAATGAGATTATACATGACATGAGATTATACATAAAAAAAACATAATAAAAGCTAAGCCTCCTCTATTCATTGCCACTTTTGTGTGTGGCAATGATGTCATTGCCACATCTATGCAATGATTGATTGCCTGCCATCTCACGCCGAGGGACAGGAAAAAAAGTCGGTGTTCCAGGACAATTCAAAAAGCAAAAATATCCATATCTAGTTCTACACCCTAAAAAAGGAGAAACAGCAGGGGCTTTGGTCAAATGTATTTCACAAGTTCAGTGGCAATGGATGAAGGAGGTGGAGATTTACAGCTAAAACAGGCGGCATTATCTGGCATTAGATTAACAGCGAAAATTGGTAAAAGTTACTCTTCATGGGAAGAGCACTTCAGAAGATCTAATTAAAAATGTGGGTTTTTGTCCGCTTTAAAGACGTTTATTTTTAAAGTTAAGTCATGTGTAGGTTATTTTGAAATTGAGGTTGCCTGGTTCGGCTCCCCCCAGTTTCGTGACCCTTTAAGTCCTAATTTGACTTTATGCCTCAATAGGGCATTGGTACACAATCATGCTCCTTCAAAACTTTTTCTGATTCCGGATCAAGGCCACCCCCGGTATCTATCGTTGAGCATTTGATTGTGACCACACTATTTTTGTATTAAAAGAAGTTTTTCTTCACATTTATTTCACAATATCACATTAAAAAAAATTTCATTTAACCAAGTATGCTACAACAGTACATAATCTGCGATAGTACATATCTGCTCATATTACATCACTAAACGTAATCCTCACTCCCATGTTCTCTTGCTTTTTTGGTTATGTGAGATTCTTGCTCGGACTATCTTTTTAGTAGGCACACTCCCACATTCTCTTGTTTTTTAGTTGTATAAGATTCCTCCTCGGACTGTCTTATAGGTGGGCAGACATGTTTCGCCACTTTTTTGGCTTTCTCAATGCCCTTGTAAGGGGAGAGAAGAGGTCAGATATGTGTGTTAAACTCCCTTTTAAATATATCTCCATAGTACTTGTTAATACATTCAGTAGTATGTGTACATGTGTGTATGCAATTTTATAAAATACCTGTGCAGTGGTTGTGTTCACTCACAAATAATCTTCATAAATTGCAATCCAATATTGAGTATATACATTTACAATACGTCGTTTGCAGCCCAAAGACACCGTATAAGCCATACTGGTAGAAACATTAGTATATGCCACTGTACCTTTAAATATGGAGTGCGAAGAATATGCTGCGGGCGCTTAAAAGGCGGACTGCACCTCCCGTTTCGTCACCACAGAGCTCTCCTAGCTCTGATGTTAGTTGCTCGTCGGTCTAGGGGTGAGAAAGCGCCGCACCGGTGACGCTTTTATATGTGCCCCGGAGCCCGGAGTGCACCGCCACCCTGGCACCAGCTTTTATATGCGCCCCGGGGCCCGGAGCACACCGCCACCCCGGCACCAGCTTTTATATGCGCCCCGGAGCCCGAAGCGCACCGCCACCCCAGCACCAGCCGGCTGCAGCATATTCTTCGCACTCCATATTTAAAGGTACAGTGGCATATACTAATGTTTCTACCAGTATGGCTTATACGGTGTCTTTGGGCTGCATAGATGGCTTACAAGGCACCCATGGGCAGTATAGAACCTGCATATAGTCTGAAGCAACATTATGTTTAACCCTGTAGGATCTCCCCTGTGACTCTCCTAAACAAGTAATCTAGTGTCTCCACTCCTATGGAGAACATTGAATAAGCCCTAGCAAGGTAATTTATATGATCTAGCTGTTATATGAATATGTGCAGATATTCATCTATTTTGTTTCCCTATAAGCCTTCTAATACGACCAATAATGGTTTGTTAATTTTTCCAAAGGGCTTTAGGACCAATGATTTTCTATCAGGGAGTCCCTACCACATAACTTCTCAGTGACAAATGTGTAACGACGTATTTAAATGTATATACTCAATCTTGGATTGCAATTTATGAAGATTATTTGTGAGTGAACACAACCACTGCACAGGTATTTTATAAAATTGCATACACACATGTACACATACCACTGAATGTATTAACAAGTACTATGGAGATATATTTAAAAGGGAGTTTAACACACATATCTGACCTCTTCTCTCCTCTTACAAGGGCATTGCTAAAGCCAAAAAAGTGGCGAAACATGTCTGCCCACCTATAAGACAGTCCGAGGAGGAATCTTATACAACTAAAAAACAAGAGAATGTGGGAGTATGCCTATTAAAAAGATAGTCCGAGCAAGAATCTCACATAACCAAAAAAGCAAAAGAACATGGGAGTGAGGATTACGTTTAGTGATGTAATATGAGCAGATATGTACTAGCGCAGATTATGTACTGTTGTAGCATACTTGATGAAATTGTTTTTAACGTGATATTGTGAAATAAATGTGAAGAAAAACTTCTTTTAATACAAAAATAGTGTGGTCACAATCAAATGCTCGACGATAGATACCGGGGGTGGCCTTGACCCGGAATCAGAACATGTGTAGGTTAACCACCTGGCCGGTATATTTTTTACTTTACTAGCCACTGGCCTGGCAGTCCGCCATCATTTTTTTTTGCTGGTAATTGAGGATGGGAAAAGTATACCCACAATTACAATTACTAGTAAAAAAACAAATACCAGCACCGCCAGGCCAGTGTCCAGTAAAGTAAAAAAACAAAATACCGGCCAGGTGGCAACCAGGTCCTATGAAATAGAGCTCTGTGTGTGGATGAGCCATTTCCAAGTGCAAGGCTAAAATGGCTAGGATTGAGATTACATTCGGAAAACGATATACCTAATAAAGATTAAACTGGGCACAAACAAAACATATATGGTTAAATCGTAACTCAGGCCCATCAAGTTTAACCCCTGAAAATATGACTCCTACATTTTGCTTCACAGGATGGCAAAACTTTTCTAATATTTAATAAATCTGGTGACCACTTTGCCCTCAGAACCCCAATCTGCCTATATTATTGGTAAAGTGTGGAATCTTAAACTACCCGCTTTTCATGGTGAGGCCTTACGGGGATGTTTGCATCTGTATGTGTGGTAGCATTTATATTCCTATTTGTAAACATTTCCGATTTTTTGCATCCTTATACTCAATTTACAGTTTAATTTATTAACACAACCAGTTCCTTTTTTAGCACTGTTGTAGCAGAATGTCTAATCAGAATATAGTGACCAATTCAGTTACTAAGAGTATCTCCTTTATCATAGTACAGTATGCTAGTGTGGCCAGTGTTCTATTCTGTGTCATTATATAAGTCTGTCTGAGAGCAAGAGGGGAAAAACTGTTGATCACAGATAGCTTTAGAAGCATGTTCAAATTTTATTTTTGCTGATTTTATTCCATTTTTTATTCTTGTTACATTCCTCCTGTTTCTATATCTTAGTATTTAGGAGATTTTTGTTTGACACGGTATATCTTATTAAACATACATTTTTATCCATATTGGCCTATTTTGTTACCAATGAAAATATATAGATATCACAGTATTTATTTAGACTTGAGCCTCTTTTATCAAGCGCCTGTGTCTGTAAATTTCACTCAGCACCATTGTTTTTGCCCCAGCAGCACTCTGTGCACAACTTTTGAATTACTGTAGGTAATAATCCCATATACACGACTTATATGTCGTCAAATGTCACAATATTAATTTCTTCTAAAACCTTTTTTTCAGTACTGTCTTTTTGTTAACAATATGTACTGTCTAGCACACCAAATAAAAATCACTCTAAAATGTGTTCTTTTGGCCAATCATTTCTGCATATCAAAGTTGCTCCCAGGTGTACGCATATGCTTTCAAAATGACTCCAAATGGTACTAAAAGGTGCACTTCATAAAAAAGGCTCCTAGTGTTCTTATTACTCAGAATTACGTATTACTCTCATTCTACATTACACATGCATAACTTTAAACATGACCCGACAATTCTAATGGTCTTCCAATCATGGTGGTTATATATACTAATTTTTAATTGTTATTGCATTAAAGTGACATTTTTAGCCAGAAGCTCAGAAAAGCACATAGTACATAAAATATATGAATGACTTTACCAACTAACTAAGCAGTAAAGTTTTAGCTAATTTACTAAAGCCTAGCTGGGCCTCCCTAAGGTTGCTTGCTAAACCCTTGCAATTTCTGTTTAATTTTATGATTTACTGTTGCCATGTACCATGACCTATGTTTCATTTTACTCAGGGTAAATATTTGTATAGTATGTATAGTGTTTATTTACATAGACTGAGCAATGTGACTTTCGAGGCCTTTTATACTTTCCTGGCTCCCTTAGTCTAGCTGTGATGCAAGCGGCTCCTCCCTTCGTCCACTCTCCCTCAGCTATTTTCAGTTTGCATTTGAGCAGTGCACATGTTCTACTCCCTCTAGCAGTCTACAGTCTTTTTGCCTGCTGCTGTTGTGGGTGTACATCACACATTTCCTGCTGTATTGAACATACATTTCAAGATTCCTGACACACAGACAAAGTGAAACCCTCTACAGGATCCACATTACTGCTATTTGGTGACCAGAAATCATCTGCTAAGATTGTCCAGCAGCCCCTGATATGCAGCTTAGCTTTAGAGCTATAGAGAGCGTAAACATGTGTGTCTTACTGCAGCCATAATAGAAGCAAGCCTAGTTCATCCAGCTACGTGTGTTATTGCTGCTTGAGAAGCCACAGCACAGCTAACAATCTCACATTAGAGCTCATGATCATGAACATATTCAATAATAAAGCAGATCCATTTCAGTCTTATTAGCTCTCTTCTTGTGCTTTGTGAGAGGCCAGCCAGCATCCACCATTGTGTCGATTCAATGAGTCATACTGAAAATCTCTGGCCCTTAGCTCTACCGAAGTGTTACATTCACAAGTGGCTTTCCAGGCAGCCTGCCAGCTCAAAAGTTGTTACATTTGTGCTAACCAGCTCTACAGCCAGAGACTGTATGCTGTCAGAACTACCGTATATACTCGAGTATAGGTCGACCCGAATATAAGCCGAGGCACCTAATTTTACCACAAAAAACTGGAAAAGTTATTGACTCGAGTATAAGCCTAGGGTGGGAAATGCATGTTCTGGGGGGTTGAGAGTGTATAAGAGGTCACATATAGGCCATACTATGTGATCTAAGAGGCTCCTGCTGCATTCCTGGTAACTGGGATTAAATTCTTCCTTAAATAAAAGGGTATAAGGGAGGATACAGGAGGGGAAGAGCTTACAATCTATTAGGGTATAAGGGAGGATACAGAGGGAGAAAAGCTTACAATCTATTAGGATATAAGGGAGGATACAGGTGGAGAAGAGCTTACACTCTATTAGGGTATAAGGGAGGATACAGGAGGAGAAGAGCTTACACTCTATTAGGGTATAAGGGAGGATACAGGAGGATAAGAGCTTACAATCTATTAGGGTATAAGGGAGGATACAGGAGGAGAAGAGCTTACAATCTATTAGGGTATAAGGGAGGATACAGGGGGAGAAAAGCTTACAATCTATTAGGGTATAAGGGAGGATACAGAGGGAGAAAAGCTTACAATCTATTAGGGTATAAGGGAGGATACAGGAGGAGAAGAGCTTACACTCTCTTAGGGTATAAGGGGGCGGGTTGACAGGAGGGTTGGTTGGTGGGTATTTAGATGTGCGAGTAGGCAGGTGGTCAGGCAGGTAGGTAGGTGGGTGGCTGCCACCTCCACTTCAGAATCCTCTGATTCCGCCTGCACACCACTCCAGTCTGCTGTTGGTCTGGGTAGGTAGGTAGGTGAGTGGCAGGTATATAGATAGGTGGGTGGATTAGGCAGTTGGATTAATAGGTGGGTGAGTGAGCAGGTGGGTAGATGGGCAGAACAGGGTGGGTTAAGAGAAAAACATTGCATCATTAATTAGTAGCATTTAGTTTGAGGTGTATTGGAACACAGTACAGCAACAGCATGGGCTCACCTGGAGCCACTTCACTGCCAAGTTGGAGAATCTTTTCTGTTGTTGAGTTCTTCTCTCCTTCAATCAACATGGTGTCTGCAGGCTGCTAACTTGTCCTCGTGGGTGAGACACACACACATCTCTCTCTCTCTCCCTCCCCCCTTCCTCTCCTCTATGGCTGCAGCCCTCACACTCACACACACAGACGCTCTCTCCCCTCCCCACTTTTCCCCCTCACCGACCTCTGCTCCAGCCATCAATCACACTTTCTCTCCGTTTAATTACTCACGTCATCCTCTCCCCGCGCTGGCCGGCCAGCATGCCTGGAAGGGGAAGTGCTGGCTTCTCCTGGGCTCTGGGCTGGCCTCCGCAGTGGGGGAAACAAGAGAGGAGTTTTTTGTTCCGTCTTGTGAGCGCCTTAGCTGACAGCTGCACACTGCAAAAGTTTCACTGACTCGAGTATAAGCCGAGGCAGCTTTTTTCAGCCCAAAAAGTGGGCTGAAAAACTCGGCTTATACTCGAGTATATACGGTAAACACAGATCTACAGTCCAGATCTAAAATCAAAAACTGTGTCAAGCCTACTTAAAAAAAAAGAGAATCTTGAGACCATGAGTCACAAACTGTTTTCTAAAATCACCCAGTAATGGTAGACCATATTAACCCATTGAGTTACTTTTACACAGACTGTTAATGCTAATGAGGCTGCTCTAAGTTAACTGTCCACAGGAATTATATGCAATTAAGTCAAAAGTACATTGCAGCTTTACAGAGAATTATTGCTCCAGGAAACTGCTTCTCCAAATTTCAAGGCCACCAGTCATTCTAAAAGTTTAAAATGATCATCCAAATCATGATCATCTGAGTTTTTAGCAAACAGTTGATGAGTCATACTGGTGTGTTCCGATGTGGCAGCTACTAAAATCCAAGCAATGTTTGCACAAAAGAAAGTATACATGGAAGCAGAAGCAGCAGCATTCTCCAGAGAAATAGATGCTCTGGAGAAACAATGTGATCACGCCACAGCTAGCGGGACAGTGTCACTTTAAAGATATACTAAAGGCAAGCCCGATCGTTGTCCCATTGTTTTGGGCTACATGTTGCAATGTCCTAACTAAAATCCATTTACAAAAAGACAGTGGGTGTGGCAACAGCGATGTGATGTAAGCACACTGTGATGAGTGTGAGAGGAGAGAGGAGGGTGGGGTTCAAAGCTGCAGAGAGAGGCAACCAATCAGGATGTCTGGGCAAGAAGTGGGGGTGTTTCCTTTCTTGGTCTCCTGAAGGTTGATTGATGGACCAGATCAGCAGGGTGGAGACTGAAAGCTGAAAAGAGGAAGTGATTTTCCTAACGATGGAAACACACAGAACTCTGGAGCCACTTAATGAAAGGTAAGATACTGATATTTATTTTTTGACTTTTGACTTGACAAACACTTCAATGAAGTGTCCACAGATGATCCTCTTGAGTGCACAAGGCACTATTGTGCTAAGCCAATAATGCACCCCTTAATGCTTCAGATGTTCCTTATATTTCTACACAGATCCTTAGACAGCACCCCGCATTCAAGGTCAGTACAATGCACCCTTCACTTATCAACCTAAACATTCCTCACACCTTCCTGCACACCAGGCCCCTGTACCTCAGCAAGCTCATTTCAAAGACTCTCATGTTCAAGTCAATGACCCAACAAATCACCAACCACCTCATCGCTTCACAGCTCCTGTTGAATGCTGCACCAAGCCCATAGACTTTAAAACAGCTCCTGGTTTAAATACTTATGCAGCCTCTTACTCACTCATACCTGTCTCTTCTCAGCCAGCAATTCCCTGCCTAAAAACAGAGAAATCAGACATGTCAGAGTTCACCAAATAAAGTTTTGCCAAGAACTCACAAAGACCAGCCTCACCAGGTTTGATGACCAACCTGAAAATTACAGAGTGTGGAGCTGTACATTTAAAGTACAGATTACAGAAATAGGAGAATGTAGGAAAAGAGACTTGATATTCTTTTTTGTATCTTGATCCAAGTATAGCCCACCTTTCTTGCAAATTGTATGCCAGCTTGAAAGCGATTGGGTTAGCCCTATATGTAGTGTTCAGGTATGTCTAGATAGGTGGGGGACTGACTTAGCAAGCTGGAGCTCTAACAGCAGATCACTGAGCGCTTAAAAAGATATCTTGACAGATATTTTTGGTAAAGACTGTAGACTTTTGAAAAGTGCTTCTTTCTCTATAGCTTCAGAACTGCCAAAGCTTTGTTCGAGTTTTTTCCAAGCAGCAATAAGTCCTGTTCCTGGGTTGTCGTTATGGACAGATCGGAGTCTCTTAATGTGTTCAGTAGATTGTGGGCCCAAGCACTTTGCAAATAGATAAAGCTCCTTGGCTGCTGTAATGCCAAGGTCACTGTTCATCACTTTAAATGTACAGCTCCACACTCTGTAATTTTCAGGTTGGTCATCAAACCTGGTGAGGCTGGTCTTTGTGAGTTCTTGGCAAAACTTTATTTGGTGAACTCTGACATGTCTGATTTCTCTGTTTTTAGGCAGGGAATTGCTGGCTGAGAAGAGACAGGTATGAGTGAGTAAGAGGCTGCATAAGTATTTAAACCAGGAGCTGTTTTAAAGTCTATGGGCTTGGTGCAGCATTCAACAGGAGCTGTGAAGCGATGAGGTGGTTGGTGATTTGTTGGGTCATTGACTTGAACATGAGAGTCTTTGAAATGAGCTTGCTGAGGTACAGGGGCCTGGTGTGCAGGAAGGTGTGAGGAATGTTTAGGTTGATAAGTGAAGGGTGCATTGTACTGACCTTGAATGCGGGGTGCTGTCTAAGGATCTGTGTAGAAATATAAGGAACATCTGAAGCATTAAGGGGTGCATTATTGGCTTAGCACAATAGTGCCTTGTGCACTCAAGAGGATCATCTGTGGACACTTCATTGAAGTGTTTGTCAAGTCAAAAGTCAAAAAATAAATATCAGTATCTTACCTTTCATTAAGTGGCTCCAGAGTTCTGTGTGTTTCCATCGTTAGGAAAATCACTTCCTCTTTTCAGCTTTCAGTCTCCACCCTGCTGATCTGGTCCATCAATCAACCTTCAGGAGACCAAGAAAGGAAACACCCCCACTTCTTGCCCAGACATCCTGATTGGTTGCCTCTCTCTGCAGCTTTGAACCCCACCCTCCTCTCTCCTCTCACACTCATCACAGTGTGCTTACATCACATCGCTGTTGCCACACCCACTGTCTTTTTGTAAATGGATTTTAGTTAGGACATTGCAACATGTAGCCCAAAACAATGGGACAACGATCGGGCTTGCCTTTAGTATATCTTTAAAGTGACACTGTCCCGCTAGCTGTGGCGTGATCACATTGTTTCTCCAGAGCATCTATTTCTCTGGAGAATGCTGCTGCTTCTGCTTCCATGTATACTTTCTTTTGTGCAAACATTGCTTGGATTTTAGTAGCTGCCACATCGGAACACACCAGTATGACTCATCAACTGTTTGCTAAATACTCAGATGATCATGATTTGGATGATCATTTTAAACTTTTAGAATGACTGGTGGCCTTGAAATTTGGAGAAGCAGTTTCCTGGAGCAATAATTCTCTGTAAAGCTGCAATGTACTTTTGACTTAATTGCATATAATTCCTGTGGACAGTTAACTTAGAGCAGCCTCATTAGCATTTGCAAGAAAGGTGGGCTATACTTGGATCAAGATACAAAAAAGAATATCAAGTCTCTTTTCCTACATTCTCCTATTTCTGTAAGACATTGCTGAGACAAGGAATGATCCAAGCTTTTCTTTTAGTGAACCTAATGGTCCTGGTTCTTCCCCTCCTGCATTTGACAGCTCCTACCCTAACTAAAGAAACACCAGAGGTCCAGTGAAAAAGACCAATGTTCTTCCTACACCCTCATCATCTCCAGATAAGAGCAACCACGGGGATAAGATAGAAAACCCTAATTGTGTCAGTGCCCTATTCACAAGTTACCACATCTTCTGAAGAAATGCATATGCTTCAGAAAGAAACCACTCCAAAAGCGCAAAGAAATGTTAAAGCAATTTGGGTTAAGTTTCAGATGTCGTACTTCCACAGAACATATAGCCAAGGACTGTAAAATCCCAATCAGGTGCATGGAGAACATCCATATGAACAAAGGTCTGCACCCCTTGCAGATTCCTCTCCCGGGGCGCAGCATGGTGGGGAGGATACAAACCACTACAGTAACTTCTTCATGTACAGAGGTTTGTGGTATAACAAATCCTGCTCAAAGGAGATCAGCTTGCAAGATCAGAACTTTTTGATTATTTGAACCTGAAAGTTGAGGCTTACTCGTATACTCTAGGTTTTATCTTCTGGTAGTGCTTACTTATATGGTTTCTGTCTTATATAAAAATTTTTACTGATTTATATTGGCAATCACCTTAGGAAGCAGATTACGGGCACTTCTTGGAATAGTAGACTAAGCATATCTTACATTTGTCTTATTTACCATGTGCCCCATATGTCTAAACAATCTAAATCAATTTATTTTGTACTTATTTTTGTATTTTGTATCCGGCAGTTTTTCAAACAGTAATAGTAATTTGATACATTTATCAAATGATCTGTGCATTATTTATATATTATCTATTGAGTTCCAATTCTTCTAGTTGTTACTTTTTCATCCATGCACTGATATTTTATTTCTGTGATTACATAATTTAATTCCCGTTTTTCCAGGGCACCACACAGCCTGTTTCATTACAGCTTGACATGCTATCTTCTCCTAGGGATCACATAAGTACAGGCTGTCAGGGGGAGGTTCTCTTCATATGGCACAGCCACGTGATTATTGATGCTCAGAAAAGAGCTGGGAGCTCTTTCTTTACTACTGCTGCACAGACTCATTGCTACTGTTCTGTGTATACAAAGTGAGTTCTTTATTTATACATAAATTAAGCAGTATTACTTGCAGGTCCTGTTATAGCTGGACTGCTTGCTCTTATGGCCACATTAGAGACTTTATAACTTTTTGAAATGTAATGCAGGTTTAGAGCCACACACCACTTCTGCTGGGCTCTTTTGTACAATTCTCCTGAGCCACTTTGTATGACTAAAGGCAACTCGATTACCCGAAATGCGTCACCTGGCTCGAGGGGGGCCTATACTTTTTTACTGTTTCCCATGGATGATTTTAACTTTAACAATAAATGCTACGTTTTATCAGTCTGCACGTCCGAGGCACATGCTGAAACTCTTTTTAAGTGTCTCCTGCAGGATCATATTCTAGAGTGAGCTGGATAATTTTTCTTCTGTTGGGACACTTTAGGTACATGTAGCGGCTTCGCTTATGTCTCTGAAAGAAGTGCCAGTGAATTGATGGTAGCTCCCGTCCAAAACAAATATTGAACTAACATTGCCTATACTTCTGGAGTGCAACCAAATACCATCCAGCAGAGAGGAGATCCCTACACCAGAGGCTGCTGGTCATCACCCGAACCTGAAATTAATAGTAGATGATATACCATCTCTTTACAAGAACACCAAGATCTTGCTACTGCTTGGCAGATATATTCTCTGCTTACACAAGGTAAGCTGGCAAATGAACGGACTGAATGGTGCTCCATCGGCAACACCTTCCTACCTCAGGATGACAACCTGGGAGCAACAGTGCCCAATACAACCAGTGACAACAATTTGGCACCCGCAGAAGAAGATTTAAGAATACTTCAAGGTGGCAGACAAGGAATTCACACTGGAGAATTCCAACAGCCTGGTAGTGCCCCTACCTGTCCCTTCTCCAAGAAATACATTACCTAACAAACACAAGGTAATAACCCCTATCCTGCTGTAGCAACCTATGAACTTCAATGGAGATGGTGTGTCTAACGCCAGACCTCGCAAGATCATCTGCAACAGTCAAAAGTTAATGCAGACCATTTTTTCTGGTAACCATACTGTCAACTTGAGGGACTTTGTTCTCAGTTGTGATATTGCTCCTGTGCAACACAGCCGGAGCCTGCTATGGGACATTCAACAGGACACTTTCACATTTCAGGCATCAACCTCTG
Source organism: Gastrophryne carolinensis (assembly GCA_027917425.1). Classification (NCBI taxonomy): domain Eukaryota; kingdom Metazoa; phylum Chordata; class Amphibia; order Anura; family Microhylidae; genus Gastrophryne; species Gastrophryne carolinensis. The sequence goes on from CM051234.1 coordinate 160,772,584, forward strand.
GAAAACCTTTCACCAAACGTGGGGTGTTTTCTGTTGAAAGCAGTATCTACTTTCTTGGATTGATGCCCTCTATATTCAAGGCAAAATACTAATGAGACAACTTACCACTGACAACATAAAATTTGACATGCTACTAACTTCTGAGCAACAAGGGACTATAGGGTCGATTCAGAGAAACATTTAAAAGCTTTGATTTTGTTGCTGATCATGGTATTTTTTCCGAACGCTCGTGCACTCGTATGAACTTGCGAGCGATTCTATAAACTAATCCGTTTCCTATCGTAAAATGCCCGTCCTTGGCTCTGTCATTTTCCATCGTAAATTATAGGTTGAGTGATCTATTGTTGCGACGGCAGCATGTGTTTTTTCCCTTCTTCCATCGTCCACCTCTAGGAATTCCTTGCGTTTCCGATGGGTTAGAATGGTTTTTAACCTCTAATATTCGTTCGTTCGGAAATGTAGAAGATGTTGCGCATGCGCAATACAAGCTACACTCATCAAACTGTTCTGCCACAAATGTGGCCACGTATATTACACTACCAAGCTCACCCCAACTACTTAGCGCTAGTCTAACACTTACATTTATTACCTCTAAAACTGACCCAAACCACTTTGCGGTCATGCGAATCTTCATATCTGCTTTTTCTTGATTTCATTCGTTTAGTGGTAACCAACCATTAATGAATGTATTTCTAAAACTAAATCATACAGATTTTTTTTTGTTTTTGTTTTTTGACCTGGCATTTTTTTCTTGCGTTTAATATAAATTTTTGGTTTCAAATGGTACAACTTTAAATTTTTAGTGTTGTTACCCACACCCTGTACATACAGATTGCTCTCCAAAGAAAAAAACACCCAGCATCTTCTGCATGTTATGAGCCTGGAAACAGCCAAGATGGCGGGTCAGGTAATATCAGGCAGCCTGCAAACAGAAAGGACCTTGTGACTGTGTTGCTCTGCATTCTGGGATTTCTGACCTTTCCAGGCCCCCAGCTCTGCTGTGTCTGAGCAAAACACAGCTGTAACCCACACCCTGCACTTTATCCCGCTCTCCTCTCCTCAATAAGTGTGATGCATCTGACCAAAGATGAGATAAAATAATTACTACAACAATAAATCCGAAAACAAATTAAGATTCAAGTACAACAATCCAAAGATAAATAACAAAGGACATAAGTTTAAAAAAATATAGCAATTATATTGATGTGTGGCAAAATAAAGGTTTACATGTAAAGGACTAATTAAGGTCCGCATTAAAATGCTTTTAGAAGGCATACATGAAATGTATTGATTCAGGTATGCATTTCTAAACAATTTATGGATTCGGCCATGCTGATACATGCAATTCATTGGAGCTGAAGGCGCGCAGACTCCTCCACATAGCCGCAAAACCTGTTCAACAATAGCAATCCGAGTCCTCAAAGGTGTCGGAAGTGGTTTTTAAATGAAACAGATTTATTGGGTGGTAATCAGCTCTCTGATTCACACGGAAACACATCTGATTAGCGGAAGTTTTCTGAACGAACGGAAAATTTCCGATTTGGATCGGAAAACTTCCGAATATCGAAAGAGCATATACGGCTATGCCCGAGCGTTCGTGCGAAATCCGAAATGGCCAAAAAAATGGAAAAAATTACTAACACCCACCCAAACGTCCGATTCCCGATCCGAAATCAATTAACTTTTGGATTTTGAATCGACCCTTATGTCTCTGGAAATCAAGCCCCATGCTATGTTCCGAAATCCATTACAACTGATGGCAGAAAGGGAAACCACATCTCCTCAGATACAACTGTTAAGGCCAGATCTGCAGTGGACTACCTAAACACATCAGAAGCCAATGAGGAACCACCCTGTGGATTATCCAGTATAAGACTTAACTAACCCCAAAGCCTTAACATGCTAAGCAAACATTCAAGCTGCTTGCATTTGAGCCAACAATAAAAACTGTACGCAGTAAGGACTTTGAATTTAACTCTGTCAGTCTCCCTACTAATGAAACAGCACTTCTACACACTGGCAGCAAAGCAGAACCCATCACAAAGTGCCAGTGACATTTCATCTCTGTGGACAAGCTGATAACCAATTCAGTGTTGTGTTTGCAGAAACCCAATGTGACAAATCTTGACCATCACCATTCTAACTTGGTGATTCTTTCTCAACTCCAGCTGATATCATATACCAACCAGTAAAGCTGACAACCAGTGATGAAGCCTGGTCCATGGACATTCATGGACTGACATCTCTTACAAGAAGTAGACCGTCCTGCACAGCTCATGGCAGGAAGCATGCCATCCTGGATTACCAGCAGTGTCATACAAGGTACTTGGCATGCCTTTGGAACATTTGACTAGCTTCTACCACATCCGTGAAACATTTGGATTACAAGTTTTATTTCCCGTTGGATGATTGGGTTTTTGATTTGTAGGCCTACAGCAGCCTTTTTAACTTGGATATTGGGGTTTTCTGTCTGGATTACCAGCATTTTCTACTTGTTCCAGACTTTAGGCCACAAAAACTTGGCCACAATGCTCCCAGTCTTAAAACTTTGTGGTCTGGAACCTACTTTCAAGATAATTTAAGATAATGTAATAAGTTCATGGTTATTTAGGAATGTTTATGGCGTTGCATGTTTTTCTGTCTCATGTTTTTCGGGGCTAAGGATACACCTCTGGAAACTTATGGACATTATATAATGTGGTTTTTCTAAGTGAAATCTAAATATTTCAGGCAGGGAGTGTCATTTCCCACAACCTCTAATTCATTTTACCTGGAGTAAATGTATGTTATATTGTTTATTTACATAGGCTAAGCAATGTGCCTTTTGTCCCTTCCTGGCTCCCTTAGTCTAGCTGTGTTGCAAGCAGCTCTTCCAGTCTTGCTCTCTTCCTCAGCCATTTTCAGTTTGCATTTGATTAGTGCAATTATGGAGTAAGAGCACATCTGACACAGACACACACACAGACAAGGTGAAGCCATCTACAGGATCCACATTACTGCCATCTGGTGAGTCAGAATAACTAAGATGTGTAAACATGATTTGCCATGCCATTATATGTAGGGAAAACATGCCGAGTTGATGGATGCCAGTGTATGGAGAGTGAGTGGATTTCTTCAGATCTTGGGATACCTGATCCCTTTTTCTAAGTTGTAGTCTAGAGCCACATATTTTTCATATGGTCTATTGCAGATATCACACTTAGCTTTAGTTATAGAACAAGTCACCTATAGGCTTATTCCCTCTGTTAGGGGGCTCAGGACCTTCTCCCAGCATGAGTTTCTTTGGACTGCCACAGGGTTCCTTCTCATCTCCCAAAACTATGTACTCTTCCTTCTAGCTTCCTTCTAGCTCCTCATTTTCCAGTATTTTCCCCTCTTCATAACCAACTTTGTACAAGAACTATAGAGCTCTTCCTTAAATATCTTCCAAGTCTTCATAGAAATGCCTTCAACCCCTACCAGTTACATGTTGCATGTGACACATGGGGGCACAACCTGAAGCTAGTCTGGGGGAAGATCAGGAGCAATGTTAGAAAATATTATTTTACAGAAAGAGTAGTAGATGCTTGGAACAAACTTTCAGCAGAGGTAGTTGAAAAATCAGCAGTCACTGAATTTAAACATGCCTGGGATAAGCACACATCTATCCTAAGATAAAGAGTACATACTGTACAGTATACACATAAGATGTAGACCGTAAGATGTAGACAGTATACACTAGATGGACCGTATGGTCTCCTGCCGTCAACCTTCTATGTTTCTATGTTTCTACATGTGCCATGTATTAAAGTCTCTGTTCTAACAGGATCAAAACTGTCTAGCTCTTGTTGTAGAGTGTGAGTACCAGATGCAGCAGAGTCAACTTAGACAGACATTGTGGAGGAATAAAATATGTTTTTACTGGAGCATGCATGAAGTAAGAGAAGATAACCTCAACATAGTGGATTACACACAGACAGGAAAAATTGATATGCAAGGAATACAACATATGCACAGAGAGAATACACATAAATACATATAACAGCGCCATTTACTGTCAAACCAAACTGCAGTCACTCCAGCAATATACTGTAGATGCAAATCACATACAGTGACAAGCTGTAGATGTTGTATCTCCAACATCATTTCCGAGATCTTAATCATTTAACTTACATTAAAGGGTCTCTCTATGCACAATTTTAATATCCGAGCCCACATTTTTCTTACCAAACTCAAATACCCGGTGACCAAAACTGGCAATGAACCAATCTAATTAATCCCAGTGAAAGCTACAGACATTGCTGTCTCTCCCAGTCTCTATCACAAGAGTACTAAAGTGTGTGATTGTGTGTGATTGTAAGACCAACCTGTCACACATATAAATGCCATTACTCATCCAATAAATGCCAACTGCAGGTATATTTTATTAACCCTCTTTCCACTTTGCTGAAGACTCCTGACTGAGCATTATTTTACCTCACTGATCCCCATGTATCATCCTAGCCTGCACTAAGGGGCATTTTTTCCTTAATGCTGTATTCATCATACTTCCCCTTTTATCAGAGACAAATATATGACTTGACATAGCACCCATTTAACTAAAAAGAAGTTACAGAACATTTAAAGGATAGGTCCACTGTCCTGAACACCCCACACTGCCACCCTCTCCTTGCAGGATGGGGCGGTGGGGTGGAAAGAAAAAAAGCCTTACCTTGTCTAAGATCCAGAGACATTCTCCCATCACCCTGGGTCCTGGGCACTGCCATCTTGTAAAGAAAGCACAGAATGACTGAGACTTGTTACCCTGAGGACTGGACTTGTGCTTTAAGGGAGGTAAATGCTACCCCTCTTGGCCAGAGAGCAGTCATCTTCTACCCTTTGCAGACCAGAGTAAGTTTAATTTTGACCTGATCCAGGTACAATCGGGGGGGGGGGGGGGGGGGGGGATCTGTTTCCTTTTTTTTATTACATTGCTTGGTGAATTAAGAAAAAAAAATCACTAACATGTTTTCAGATAATTATCTCTGAAAGCTAAAATACACATTACCAGTTCATTGACATATTGAGTATAAAGAAGGAAAGCTGAATAGTTATGAGAGATGTTTTAGCCCCCCCTCAATTGTCACTTTAGAAGCAGGTGACGTCTGTGTTTCGGCTCATGAAAATGCAATAAGGGTGTAGGCAAGAATTAGATCACAATCAGAAAATGAAATTGAACGTCAAGTAAAAGAAATCATAGTACCACACCCGCATTAAAGCTATGTTGTTTGATTGATTTATTATTTCCACTAAGCAATCATTTCATGAATCATTTTCAAAAAATATTTTTTCTATTCTGGTGGTTGTGTACATTGTTTCTGATTTTACACTTTGATGGAGGTCAATAAGAGGGCCCATACTTTTTTGCACCCATGGATAAATATAAGCAGCACAAATTATGTTTGCTTTGCCATTTTATATTCATTTAGTTTTTAAAGAGATCTTTTAAAGAGGAAAACACAATGGCTGCCATTGTTAGCTTTTTTTTCATTTTAAAGGCAATCAACTTGGCATGCCTTGCTGGAATTTTTAAAAAGTCAAGCTCTAGATCTGCGAACAATTTTTTATATGATCAGTAAATACTGTAAGGCTACGTTCACAAGAGAAAAAATTCTCCTTACAGCATATTAGTCAGCGTCACACCATAAACCCAATAATTACTAAGAAGATTGCAAGTGGATCCCTCTAACAGATTCAATAAATGGACTTTGTTGGAGGTGCAGCACTGACCTATGTCAGACAGGGAAGCATGCTTCTAAACTCACTCTGGCTCCTGCATTATCTGCATCTCAAATAGGCAACAAAGGCCTCACATGACAGATTATGGCTCTAGCCTGGACCATGGAGGAGAGGGAGCATAATGAAGCAACCATGCTAAATATGACTGCATACTTTTCAGCCACACTCCTGTCAGTGCTACACCTCCTCTTCTCCATAACACTCCCCCCGGATATGGCAGAGGGAATTCAATGTACTCAAGGGGCACTCTAGTACATTGCAGGGTGTATATGCTCAGAGACAGAAGGCTTGGCGCCCCCCTGGCTTTCTGGTGCCAAGTACCCTAAGTATACGGCAAGGCGGGGGGAGGGGCACCCTGAAGGCCATCCTACATCTGGAAAATATTTCCCCCAGACCCCTCTGATAAGCAGAGTTATGACCTCATTGATTGCAAAACTATACCCTAATGTTAAACTCTTAACCCTTTCAGTGCCAAGCACGTAGATTCTACGTACTCGCTTCCACTCCACTTAAGTGCCAAGCATGTAGAATCTATGTGCCTGACTTTCCCCCCTGCTAGTTAAAAAAATAAAAATAAAAAATACTCACCTGACCCCTCGTTGGATCCGGCCAGGTCTCCTCTAATTTGGTGCCATCCGAGGCCGCGCTGTCTCCCAACGGGGCTCCTCTTCACTGGGGGGGCCTCCGATCGCCCCCACAGTCTCTTCTGTGGCGAGGAGAGGGCAGAAATTGCCCTCCCCCCCACTTCCTGGAACGGGTCTGATAGCCGTGGGGGCAGGGCCGGGTGACATCGTTGTGATGTCACCAGCAGCCCTCTTAATGCCGGCACCCGACACAGAGAATCAGTCTGCTCGGGTGCCTGGAGGAGAGCAGATGGGGAGGAGGAGAGGGCTGAGATCGCCCCCTCCTCCCCAGGCTCTCTCTTCCAAACACCCGAGCAGACTGTCATCGCAGATCGCCGGGGGACACAGGATCGGAGGTGAGTAAAGTAAAAAAAAAATAAAGATAATTTTTTTTTCTTATGTGTCTGTGTCTTTTTATTTAACATTTAACCCCTTGTGAACTGGTAAGGGGTCCATGAGACCCCTTATACCAGTTCACAAGGCTGGAGGATGGCAAGTCACCCACTTGCCGCAGTGGGTGACTTGCCATTAACCCCCGGCACCCCCAATTACCTGCCTCCCCAATTACCTGCCTGGGGGGGCAGAAGAGCCTGGGTCCACACAGGCTATGTGGGCTCGTAGGCTGCAGGGTGGGGGGGGCACAAAAGCTGGCCCCCCCACTCTGTGCCTACAAGCCCCCACAGCTGGGGGCCCGGGCTGGTAATGCTGGGTAAGGGGGACCCCATTTCATTTTTTGGGGGATTTTTAAGGGTTTTTAACCCTTAAAATTCCCAAAAAAACGGGGTCCCCCCCGGGAGGGGGGAGCCTATGTTATTTTTTTTTAAATTAACCCCTTATGTTTATAGTGTGGATAGTAGTAGTATTTTATTTGTAAATGTTATAAAGTGCTATTTTCAGTTTGGGGGGTCTCCTGGGCAAGAATGGGGGGGCTACCGATACATATGTGGTACCGTTGTAATCGGGGGAAATTGGGCTTTCACATGCAATATGTTTTTCTCTAATAAAGTAAATGTTTTATTTAAAATAAAGGAGACAATTTTCTAAAAATGTATTTATATTTAAAAATTATGTATTTATTTTTACACACAAATATTAAAAAACACAGTAGAAAAATTACAAACAAGACATTTCATGTTCAAGCCTAAACTCTGCTGCAAAATATATATCTATAATTTTCCTGAAAATTCCGGCAAAAAACACGGTTAAACATGGCGCAGAATGGGGAAAAATTACCTGTCAACAGAGGGTGACAAAACTTCAAGTAGGCTGGCAATTAAAAGGATTAATAGTACCTATGCATGTTGGGTATTGTTCTGCTTGGGGGCCCTTGCTCTTTCAGATTTAGCTTGTTTTTTCTTGTTTGCATATTTATATTTTAGGAAAACATGTTATTTATTCAGTTTTTTTATTCATTTTTTTAGGTAAACCCTGTGCAACCTAAGAATTCTTTGAGGGATTACTTCCAGAAAGGTGAGCCTACTACAACAAGCTGGGTACTCTTAGAAAGCTTAACATGTGTACTTTCAGGGAATATATGGTTTATAGGGGATATTCGAAATGTAAAGGGTTTTTTTGGTTGAAAAATTGCAAGGTGCGCATTTTGTCTGCAGAGCTGAAATTTTCAAGTAAAATTACTGTTATGCGCATGCTTTACTTTGGGGTGTTTGCCAACTCTTCCTTTGACAGTACCTATGCATGTTGGGTATCGTTCTGTTTGGGACATGTTGCTTTTTGAGATTTTACTTGTTTTTTCTTGTTTGCATATAGTTTTTTTTAGGAAAATGTGGCTTGATTCTTCCTTTTTATTCTTTTTTAGGGAAACTTTGTGCAACCAAAGAATACATTGAGAGATTACTTCCAGAAAACTAAGCCCACATAAACAAGCTTGGTATGCCTACAAAGCTTGAGGTGTGTATTTCCAGAGAATATATAGTTTGTGAGGGGTATTTTAAATGTAAATAGTTGTTTTTCTGGAAAAACTGCAAGGTGCGCATAGTGCAGTTGTGTTTTATCTGAAAATCTCCTAAAGCTCTGTTTCAGTTTGGGGGAGTCTCCTGGGCAAGAAAGCGTGTCTATCAATACATATGTGGTACCGCTGTGACTGGGAGAAAGGGTTTCGCACGCAATAAAATTTTATTGACAAACGTATATTTTTATTACAAAAAAACACAACAAATTGCAAAAAATTAATTTTTAAAATTTTTTTTGCACATATGTCACCAAAGAGTATTGAGAATACACAAAAATAAGGCCAAACAGAGATTTCATGTTAAAGCCCAGACTCTCTTGAAAAAACAATATATAATTTTCCTGGAAAATCCCTGGAAATCCTTTTAAAAATCACAGTTGAACATGTGTAGCGCAAAATAGTGAAACAAAAGCTGCAGGTAGGCTGGCAGCGAAAGGGTTAAGAAAGACTTAACCCTTCTAGCGCCAGCTACATAAAATGTACGTAGCTGTCTCTCCTGTAAATGCCAGCTATGTAAATTTTACCTACCTGGATTTCCCCCCTGCTAGCGGGCCAAAAAAAAAAAAAGCGACTCACCTGGCCCCTCTATCAAACCGTCCGGGTCTCCTCTTCATCAGGGGGGGCTTTGATCCCCCACTCGGGCCCCTCCGGCTGCAGGGGAGTGTCCGGAATAGGTACCCCCCCCGATTCCGCAGCTGCCAGTATTACATGTAAAAAAAAAAAAAAATTATATTTACTCACCTCTGTGTCCGATCGCTCCCTCCAGCTCTCCTCTTCTTCGGGGGGCCTCCCCCTGGCTACTCAGTCTTGAACCACCATCTTGCTGAGTAGCCCAGCCACTTTGAGGGCGGGGCTTATGACATCCCCATGCGGGTGTCATCCCAGCTCTCGGCGGCTTTTTTAATAAATACGTTTTTACTGTGTTGTGTGTGTTTTTTTTACTGTTAACCCTTTGTGGACTGGTAAGGGGTCCATGAGACCACTAGTTCAGTTCACAAATCTCTGGGTCTGGCAAGTCACCTGCGGCTAGCGGGTGACTTGCCATCAACCCCGAGCCCTCTCATTACCTGCCTCCCCATAGCCCAGGAGGGGGGGGGGGCAGAAGAGCCCGTGGCCTATGCCGGCGTGTAGCCTGCAGGGCCAGGGGCCACCAAAGCTGGCCCTTGCACCCTGTTCTACAAGCCCTGCATAGCTGGTCCCGGGCTGGTTATGCTGGGTAGGGGGGACTCCATGCCATTTTTTGGGGTGTTTTTACCCTTAAAATTCCATAAAAATGGGGTTCCCCCTTCCCGGGAGGGGGGGCCCTATGTCATTTTTTTTTTAAATTAACCCCATGTTACCTGTCACTCAGCAGGTATAAAAAGCTTCCAGCATCAGCAGGAGAGCAGAAGCCAAATTGATCAGCATGGGACACAGTGCTCCAGGATGGATGGAAGGTAAGTATTACAAAAATTATAATAAAATATTTTTCCTGTGCGTCTGTGTGTTTTTTTTTACATTTAACACTTTGTGAATTGGTAAGGGATCTATGAGACCCCTATACCAGTTCACAAAGCTCTGGGTCTGGCAAGTCACGCGGCTAGCGGGTGACTTGCCATTAACCCCCGGCACCCCAATTACCTGCCTCCCCAAAGCCTGGGGGGGCAGAAGAGCCCAGGGCCATAGCCTATGCCTGCTTGTAGCCTGCAGGGCTGCAGGCCACCAAAGCTGGCCCCTGTATCGGGGCTACCGATACATATGTGGTATCATTCTAATTGGGAGAAATGGAGCTATCACATGCAATATGGTTTTCTTTAATAAAATAAATGACCTATTTAAAATAAATGAGACAATTTTGAAAAATTATAATTTTTTCTTTTTTCTTTTTTCAAAAATATTTAAAAAAACTGTAGAAAAATTAAAAAAAGACATTTCACGTTAAATACTAAACTCTACGGCAAATATATATAATATTTCTGGAAATCCCTGCAAAAATCACAGTTAAACATAAACAAAATGGTGAAAAATGACCTGTCAACAGAGGGTGACAAAATCTCAAGTAGGGTGGCAATTAAAAGGGTTAAAATTAGCTATGCATTTTGGGTATTGTTCTGCTCGAGGGTACCTTGCGCTTTTAGATTTAGCTTGTTTTTTCTTGCTTGCATATTGATATTTTAGGAAAAGGTGTTCTTTATTCTGCTTTTTTATACATTTTTAGGGAAACCCTGTGCAACCTAAGAATTCTTTAAGGGATTACTTCCATAAAAAGGCCAGGTATGCCTAGAAAGCTTAACATGTGTACTTTCAGGGAATATATGGTTTGTAGGGCCATTTCAAATGTAAAGGGTTGTTTTGGTAGAAAAAGCACAAGGTGTGCTGGTGTCTGCAGAGCTGAAATTTTGAAGTAAAATTACCATTGTGCACATGCTTTACTTTGGGGTGTTTGACAACTCTTCCCTTGACAGTAGCTATGCATGTTGGGTATTGTTCTGTTCGGGGGATGTTGCTTTTTCAGATTTAACTTGTTTTTTCTTGCTTGCATATAGTTTGTTTAGGAAAATGTGGCTTTTATTCTGCTTTTCTATTTTTTTTAGGGAAACCCTGTGCAACCTAAGAATTCATTGAGGGATTTCTTCCAGAAAACTGCACCCATGTCAACAAGCCTGGTAGGCCTAGAAAGCTTAAGGTGTGTACTTCGAGAGAATATATCAGAGAGAGGTATTTCAAATGTAAAGGGTTGTTTTTCTTGAAAAACTGCAAGGTGTGCATAGCGCCTAGCACAGTTGTATTTTATCTGAAAACCTCCTAAAGCGCTGTTTCAGTTTGAGGGAGTCTCCTGGGCAGAAAAGGGTGTCTACCAATACACATGTGGTACCACTGTAACCGGGAGAAATTGGAATTTCACACGCAATAAGATTTTATTGACAAACTTACATTTTTTATTACAAAAAACACTACAAATTGTAAAAAAATAGATTTTTTAAAATTTTGTTCACATATTTCCCCCAAAAATGTTGATAAAATACATAAAATAAAATACACAGAATCTGTTGAAAGAAACAATATATAATTTCCCTGGGAAATCCCTGGAAATCCCTTCAAAAATCGGCCATTGGTCAAAATCAGTTGAACATGTGGAGCGCAAAATAGTGCAAAATGGTCTGGCAACAAAGTGTGACAAAATCTCCAGATAGGCTGGCAGTTAAAAGGTTAAAGGACCCAAAGTCATTGTCCAGGCATGAACATAAAAAAAGGCCAATACTCACCCATCCAGCGATCTGGCACTTACTAGATTGGCTGATCCAAGTCCCACAGCACCCGGCCTGATCATCCGCCACTTCCGTAATATAGATGACGTTCCACCTTATGCCATCCTTCACAGGAACTATGGCGCATACCCCTCATTCACTGCAATGGAAGACCCAGCACATCCTCTCTATTGCAGTGAATGGCGGGAGCGTGTCATAGTTCATGTGACGGATGGCATGGGGCAGTCCATTGTCAATACCACAGAAGCCAACTTGGACACAGGATTTGGATAGGGTGATCAGCTAAGCGTTGTACCAGGAGCAATTGCCTTCCTCTGAGGGGTGACTTTTGGGCTGCATACAAGTCTCCCCCCCCCGTCGAAACCTTTATGTGATGGCTGGGCCCTGAATTTCAACTGGGTCCCTGGCCGCAAGACATAAAGTCTCTCCTCAATTTTCAGTCTATATAGGAAACTGAAGTTCAATCTAGGGGCCCAGATATCACATTATAGGTTATACAGGCCCAGATCCAGTATACACTGGTTGCCTTTGTGACTTAGTTCAAACTAGGGGCCCAGCCATCACATTATGGGTTATCATCATTAGCACTTGCAGTGATAGTGTGAAAGCCAGCAAGGCTGAACTACCGGGTCGGGGTTCAGCCATTATGGCAGCCCTGTGTTCATGCCTGGACAATAACTTTAATTTATACAGCCCGGAGGAAAGAAAGGAAAGAGGAGAAATGATTGAGGCCATTAAATATGTGAAAGGAATCAATAAGGTTCAGGAGGGAAGTTTTTTTACATTGTTTGCTTCTTCACAATATATGACAAATGGATCAAGTGCTGGGTTTTTTGTTGGACTGTTGCTGCGGTGCCCCTTCAAAGTGATGCATGCATATCCCTATTGGGACTAAACATGGTAAACTGTGGGTCTGTTACTGGAAATATGTATCACACATGTGAATCTGAAGACTCCATGCACTCCTGATTCACACTCCCTGGGTTCATCTCGATTTCAGATGCCATGCTGTGTAAAAAAAAAAAAACACTGAATCCCCAGTAAAACCTACCTGATCCCCGATCCAACTGTGCATGCACGGGCCATGGCCACACTGTCTCCCATTTGTAAATGCACATTTTGGGCTTGTGACCCTCATCAGCACAAAGCAATAAATGAATAGCTGTATGGGGGTAATGCTTGGGAAGGCCATAACAGAGGAGAAAGCCACCTTGGGGAGATACACATGTTAGGCCTACTATAGTGTGCTAAAAGAGACTGACAGCCCCCATAGTCAAGGATAAAAGCCGAACCTGGTTAAAACTGGTAAAAACTAGATAAAACTGGAGGACTCCTATGCTTGCAGGTATGTAATGACATGTTCTGTTGGTTTCTGCCTCTCTCTGCTATCAATAAACTATACCATTTACCAAAAAATAGTGCAAGTTGCAGGCAGGAGAGCGCAATTTAACAGTTAAAAATCTTTCAGTTTTCAAGTCAACAGTACCAATAATGTCCTATAACACGATCAGAATGGCAGCAGACAACTCCACAGGGATATAAAGAGATCTTGTGTTCATTTTAAATAAAAACAATAAAATTACTTATTTTATAATACCTTCAGGATGCTAATAATACCGGCAGGAGGCTCGGGTGTATAGCTCAAGGCATTACCCGTAGATAGAGGGAGGTTGTGATGCCGCTGTATAGAGCCTAGTAAGGCCACATTGGGTCTAGGACCTCGTCATCAGCCCTGCCATCCTCTTCCACCCACTCCCCCCGCTAGACGCCCTCTTAGCCTCAACATTACAGAAAGATATGTTGTTGGGCATTTGAGGAACCCTAGGTCTGTAACTGGTGCAGAGGCAGGTGGATGGCCTACTGTATCCCAGCTAGGTCATTATAGAGCATAATTGACTCCTGACTTGTGGCTGGGACGGCCTTGTTGATTTTAAGGGGGGTGAGGTGGAGGGCGCAGCACTCTCAGCAGAAGTGGAGTGGGTGGAAGAAAATTCCATGGAACTGGTAGCACTGTGTGACATTTAATCTATGCCTCAACTTTTTCTGGCCTCACCACTCTACCAGCAGTATTGAGGCCTAAAAAAATGCTATGCAAACTTTGGCATTTGCTTGCAACAGAAGAAGGTGTAGCAGGCAAGGATGAACATGTCCTCTCCCTGTAGCACCAGCTTTGTTACCAGCAGCAGAAAACCATGGCCAAAAGTCATGGCCACATTTCTGTCCCTTATTTGCGGCTTTTTGCATTGTTAGACACCTGCAGTTACAGTGGCCTGAAATGGGCAATTATTCAAAATAAATAACAGGAAAATGCCCCTATAGGGTCCTGAACCAGTGGACACTCCACTAACAACTGGTTTTAAAGAGCGGTGACACAGGAATGCATTGAAAACTTGGTATTAAAGTGCAGTAACACACAAGTGTCCCGAAACGATTGGTATTAAAGAGCAGTGACCCCCAAGTGGCCTGAACTATTGGTATTAAACAGTACTGACACACAATTGCCCTGAACAATTGGTTTTAAAGAGTACTGACACATACGTGCTCTGAACAATTGGTATTGAAGAGCAGTGACACGCAAGAGCTCTGAACAATTGGTAATAAACTGTAGTGACACACAAGTGCCCTGAACAATTTGCAGTACTGACACCAAACCTTCTTCCAGGTTCAGGCCAAACACCGTACATGCACAAGAATTTCCGTTTGAATCTGTGCTCGGGTTCAGTGACCCGAACTCGCAACGTTTGGTATAAACCAGAACTTTGCGGTTTGAGTTCGTCCATCCCTGCCCATGAGTATCTGAGAGCTGTGTCCCTGAATAAATATGAAGAGAGATGAATTTTACAGGTGGATACACAAATAAATCACTCTTATATCTAGATCAACAATAGCAGTGTTTGTTCACCAATGGTCTTTGTGCTAAATATGGTCCCTGATGTATTAGTCTTTAAATATATAATCAAATTGGTAGGTTCCAAACTGGAGAGTTGAGGCATTAAACCACTGTCACTGTAAAAGAAAGTATAGAAATGTCTTCCTAAGATGGTAAAATATTTCTCCTGAGTCCTTGCACTTGCAAAATCATAGTTTCCAGTATACTGTACAATGGCAGCAATCAAGTATTACTTTGAAGAAAACATTTCTCTGATGTATTTAATTTATGTCCTTTCAGTTACAGTACTTCTAAACAAGTGATACTTAGTCACATTTAATTTCCATTAAATACTTTTCCAGCTAATTTAATCTTATTTTATTTTCCGCCTACTAGGTTTGTGCTTTACAGAACTTTACAATGTTACTTGCAGTAACTGACTGTTTGCTTTATTATTATTATTATTATTATTATTTTATGTACCTTGTCTCAAGGCTGAACTTTTACCTTGTTAAAATTGTCTCATTGCTTTCCATAACTATAGAAGTACGGTATATATGGTAAATGTGTTATGTATGGGCAAATCACGGGTAATCCAATGTTCAATTTGTGTTATTCACACAAATCCATAATTGGACCACCCATATATATCCAGAACAAATTCATAAGATAAAGACAAAGGAGGGAACCCATAGCAAGGTTACTAATGTCAAACTACTTCCTAATAAACGTGACCTAATTTAATCCAGTGCAATGTAATTTTCATCATGGATCCCGCCATTAAGTGGTTTGAGGGCTAAGGCCCAGTGCTTACCAGGCCATCCGTGCCTGAACTAAAACATGTCATGTATGACCCTAGACCCAAGCCTAACTCTGTACTTGAGCCCAAATCAGTATCTTTATCTGAACCTGAGTTGTCTGTGTTGAGCCTGCAACACCTATATTACACCTACCTGGCCATCTGTCTGTGTCACCCCTACTGGGGCTTACCGGGAAGAGGGGGTGAGTTTAAACATGTGGGCTTATGGGTGTGCAGTTGGATTCTATAGTATAATAGTGCATCAACAATCTCATTCTCATATGAATGTACCAGGGGCAGGGGTTAGATGCAAAACCGCAATTCATCAGAAATGGTTAAACAATTAATGACAAAACCCAGAACTAAATAAATTATGTGTTTGTGTTGTGATGACAGCGACATGGGATGAGTAAGGCCAAAAGGCAAAAATAATCTTTACTGGAAAATGTTCAGAAACATTGTATATGCAAGCTTTAAGGGACTGTCCAGGAATCAAAATAAAAAAGCCTATACTTACCTTTCGTACCCCACAGCTCCTCAGTGAAACTCCAGTGTATTCATACTTACTGATGGCAAATAATGAGTGAGTCCTTCCTCCAGCACCGATGGGCTTACATGGCGGCCTCTACCCTCTACTTGGGTATGGCATGATGGAATCACTTTTTCTCTGTCATTCGTAAGGACACCAGAGTTGCCAGGAGGAGCCACGGAGGACAAAAGGTGAGTATACACTTTTTTATTTTGTTGTCGGGATGGGGACTTTAAGGACACTAGCTCTGTTGAAATAGCAAAGTCTAAAAGTGTCTAAAAGTGACCAGAAGTGGTCCTAAAGTACCATCACCCACTTCGAAGGGTGATGGTAGCCACGTGCACGGGTGCAGCTTGATTCTCTGCATCTCCCTCTTTCTGGATAGTCCTCGCCCTATATTTGTGGATGGTTTGTCAGTTGCCCTCTTATATTGCACTCGCACTTCGTATTTGATTGCTGCTTTAAATTTACTGCTGCTTTATATTGTTCATTTGGGGGACCTTTACTCTGTGCAGATATATGGGTCCTTCTTTGTACACAATATGTATTTATGAATTGTCTTACACAGCTCATTAATTATGTAGTGGCTATTAGTGTATCATAATATTGTGTTGTTTCACTCGGTCACTTTATATGGCTCATTGTGAGCTTTTGTTTTTGTGGATTTATAAGTGTATATACATATAAATTTTCCTTTTTTGCTATTTTTGCACAGCTGTTCAATATAATCATTGTTAATTATGGTTGCACCTTAGAATTGTTAGACTTTTGTGCCGGCACAAAAAAAGATTTTAGAGGGTATTCCCATATAAATATATATTTTTAGATTTGGGGCACTATAGGACTACATGCATTTGTACATACTGTGTTAGTCCTGTTGTAGGACCGTTTTTGATAGTTACATCATGTATATTATAGGGAATTTTGCAGCTGGTTTTAATTTGTCTTGTGGTTTATGTTGTGTGTATTTTAATATACTTCTGCAAGTATAATTATATTCAATAAAAAATTAAAATATTTGTATATTGCAGTTGTATTTGTGGTTGGTGCTCCTCATTTGAGGAAGGTGTGACCCACTCATTTTTTTGTTCTGTATACCAATACATATTTGGTACTGCTGTAAATGGTAGAAATCAAGCACATGCAATATGATTTCAAAATCTCAAGATAGGCTGGCAGTTAAAGAGTTAAAGGTAAAGATCTCAAAAGGTTCTGTTTTTCAGCTAAGATAAAATAATGTTGGCCAAACAGTCAGAAGCAAGCCAATTTTGCTGAGAAATAAAAAAAAAGCCCAACGTTTTTAAGCTGCTGCTAAAGGAACTAAAGTCTTTGAAAATGATATAGTTAGTAAAAGCATAAAGCAACCAAGCTCAAAAAATAGGTTCTTGAACCCAAACACAAACTTCAGACAGAAGTTCACATTTGAGTTCGGCATTCAGCCAAACCCAGAAAGCTAGTCCTGGCAATGTCAGAGAGCTCTGCAATAGATATGGAAAGCCTGTGGATTGAGTGAGGGACAGATAGGGAGTTCATTAAAAAAAAATCCTTTTCAGGGCAGTTAGGTAAGGACAGTTGTCAGCTGGAGTGAGGGACAGTGAGGGTCACTTTCAACTGTCCTTGTCAGGGCAGTTAGGTAGGGACAGTGAGGGTAATTTACAACTGTGATTGTCAGGGCAGTTTGTTTAGGGACAGTTGGCAGCTGGAATGAGGGGCAGTGAGGGTCACTAACAACTGTACATGTCAGTGCACTTAGGTAGGGACAGTCAGCGACTGATGACTGGTGAGGGACAGTGAGGATCATAGTAGCTCAGGTCACTTGCTTAGACAGTTTTCTATTGAAAAAAAATGTGGCATGTCCAGTAGTCCAGGCCTCTTGACAGTCATTTTTCTGTTCAAAACGTTTTGTGCAGGAACCACTAGTTCAGGCTACTTGATGGCCATTTTTCTATTTAAAAAATGTTGTGGCGTGCCCAGTAGTTGAGGCCACTTGATGGTAATTTTTCTGCTGCGTCCAACAATGCAGAAAGCAGAAAATAAAGGACAGGGACATTGCCGTGTTACATCTGTGCTACACCTTCCTCTTGTGCGAGCAGGCACAGGAATTTGCAGTTTCTTTTTGTAGGCCCAATACCACTGTTCAAATGGTATGACCAAGCCAGGCCAGGCCAGACCAGTCGTGAACCGTTACCAGGTCCATGGGATTGCCTTCTACCCAATCCACTCCTGACAAAAGTACATAGCCCTCCACTTCACCCCCTTAAAATCAGTAAGGCCGTCCCAGCCAGAAGTCATGGAGTCACTAATGCTCTATGATGACACTCCTACCTAGGTTACCGTGGGTCATCCACCTTCTCCTGTCTCAGTTGCATTTGGGTTCCCAGATCCCCAACAACTTATGTTGGAGCATCTGGACGTGGCTAGTAGAACACCTACGATGGGGATGGAACCCGACTGTTGCGGCTTTCAGCAAACATGGACTGAAGGCAATCAGAGTTCAGAGGAAGAGGTGGTGGCCACACAGCCCCAGGCAGCCAGCAGAAGAGGGAGAAAAGTGCAAACCCTCAGCAGTCAGCCCATTGCTACTACTGCCCACTACACCCAGGGCATAATCACCACACCCACCATCACCAGCAGCACCACCATCAGCAAGCCTGTCCACACCATCCCAGGGAAGTGTTCAGCTGTCTATGCCTCAAACTTTGGAGAGAAAGTGGAAGTTCATCCAATCTCACCCACGAGCCCTGGCCCTGAATGGGAGCATTTCAAAACAGATGGCCTTTTATTATTAGAAATTCAGGCGCACACCAATTATGCTAAAAAAGTTTTTTTACTTTTTAGTTCTGCAATTATAACCCATATTAAATTCATATAGGCAGGGATAAAGTAGTACATTAACACAAGACAATATATTTACAAAGGTGTATATACATTTACTATAGGCAGTCTCTTATTTGTTTGCAAGCTCTATCTGTGGTCTCTAGCGCAGCATCTGTATCATATAATCTAGCACAAGCTAATAAAAAGATCATCGAAACAATTGTATCCACAGTGTGAGTTCATACAGAGAAACTCCAAATTCTGATGCATAGTATCTTAAACATATGAAACATAGTGTTACATTAGATCCTCGGAGCGCTCCTCGCTGCAGACTGCAGTAAATGTTAGCTTGGTCAGCGTGACATAAGTAATGCAGCTTACATGCACAAGTTCAAACAATGGTTAAACACCAAGATAAGCTTTAGTATTCATTTGTCAATGCATAATTACAAGATAGGTGCAAGAAAATGTACATAGCGAAAAGGAAGCATATTACCCAGAGTTGTGTGATATAGCATAGGTGGGGGCAATCCTCCCACGTGTCGGGGATCACGTCCCCTTTCTCAAGGAATGGTGCCCTAACGTGTATAGCCATGTGTGCGTTTTTAAATGAGAAATCCCCTGGCCGGCCGTGTGAACGATCGCAGCGTTGTGTCACTTCCAATGCGGTGCCGCACGTCACATCCGGTCTCCGCAAGTCCCAATCTAACATCAATCAAAGGGGGGCGGTAACCTCATTGCATAGGAGGCACACTACCCCCAGTCTGCGGTTGCGCAGACGCGCGGGGCTCGCAAAGACGGACATATTTGTGAAGCCTAAAATGACACTTCAGCACAGCAGAAAGCAATAAAGCGATGTCTTTCTTTTTGATTATTCTTTTGTTCGGGGATCCTCTCGGGGGGATGTTCTTCCAATGGCTTGGCTGTACACCCTATATAAACAATAAAACAAGATTAAAAACTTTAAAAACAATACTATAAGGTATAGTCATATGCTGCCACCTAAAGGTGGTAAATATACATAGCACACTAACCAGTTTTACTTACTATGTAAGTGCTCCCTCATATACACTAATGTAGATAGGTGACCATATCTCTTACTCATTTCTATATTTAAATGCTTACCCTAATACTCTACTAATACTCTATATAGGGGCCTCTTTCTATATTTACAAAGACCTTTATAAGAAAGGAGAAAAATCGATTTCCTCGTTAAGTCCCAGAGGTGTTTTAGTTCTGTTGATCTTGATGTCCCTTTTGCCAGAAGTGCCTAGCAGCAGAGGATTCTGTATCACATCTCCTAATCGCACTTCTGTGCTCGCTAATCCTGTCCCTGATGGGTCTATTTGCCTTGCCAATGTAAATCTTACCACATGGACACTTCAATGCATAAATTACATTGCTTGTTGAGCAATTGGCAAAGAAATTGAGATTTATAGCTTGTCCTGTCTGAGGGTGAAAAAAATTTTTGATTTTATGGCAAAAGAACATTGGCTGCAGTGACCACATGGGTACATTCCTAAAGGGCTAGATAAGGTATTAAGCCAATTAGCACCTGTTCTAGATGTCTCACTATCTAATGACTGGTTGCTGGCTCTTATCAAACGGTTCCTTATGCTCCTAGATTTTTTGAAAGCGAACATTGGCGGCTGTTGAAAGATCTCTTTCCGTGTTTCATCACTGGATAGGAAATGCCAATTCTTCCGTATAATATGGGGGACCTGCGGGCATTTAGTGGAGTAAGTCAATATACAAGGTATTCTCTTATTTTCTTTTCTCGGATTATGTGCCAGAAGAGATGGCCTACTTCTACTAAATGCTTCTTCTCTAGCTTTTTCAATAATTTCCAAGGGGTAACCTCTCTTCAGAAAGTTCTGTGACATTATCTGGGCCTGTCGTGTGAAAGTGACATCATCACTAATGATGCGGCACAACCTTTTTTAAACCTTTTTTAATAGGTACCGGGGGAAGCTGTCGAATGCCAGATATGTATTACGGTCAGTAGGTTTAGTGTAAACACTTGTATGCAATACATTATCTCTCTTGGTGATCAGTACATCTAAAAAATGTACCTGTTCCTGGTGCGCATCGATTGTAAAAGAGATAGTCAGGCTTGCTGCATCTAGATCCTCTTTAAATTGTGTCAGTTTGTCATGGGGTTCCTGCCATAAAAAGAAGACATCATCTATATATCGGACCCATAACAGTACATGAATCTCATAGTATGGGTGCGTATATACGTATTGGGACTCAAAATGCGCCATGAACAAATTGGAATAGGATGGGGCCACATTGGACCCCATCGCTGTGCCTTGTTCTTGTAAATTGAAACTATTTTTGTACTGAAAATAGTTTCTCCTCAATAGCAGGTTCATCAAGTCCATATGGAATTTGGGATTCTAGCCCTAGGTCGTGGGGTATGGACGTATACAGGCTATTAACGTCCATACTGCATAGCCAACTGTCATCTGGTAGAACCCCAAGATCTTTGATTCTATTGAGAAAATCCCCAGTGTCAACCAAATATGATTTTGTTGAAATAACTTTTACCTGCAGAAGGTACGTGGCTAGGAGTTGAAAAATGGAGCTAGTTCCCGCTACGATTGGTCTCCCTGGTGGTCTCTCTGCGTCTTTATGAATTTTCAGGAGAATATAAAACAAAGGGATTAGCGGATCTTTACAATTAAGATAATCAAATAATTTCTTTTTTTTTTTTGCTTCTAAACCAGCTTTCAATATCTCAGTGATCTCATCTTTAAGATCTCCTGTTGGATCGGTTTTTAATCTAGTATAGATCTGTCGATCATTAAGCAGGGACATAATGACTTCATCATAATATTGGCTGTCCATATTTACAATTGCACCCCCTATGCCAGCCAGTTTATTAGTTACTGCATGATTTTTACTCCGAGAATCTAATGCTGCCATTTTTTCTCTATTCAGATATTCAAGATGCATCTTGTTATTATGTTGCCACTATTCCTTATTTCTTTTTCAACAGTCTTAATAAATGCCTCTACTGTGTGAAATAATGTTGGCAGCTGCCACTTACTTGGGTTTTTACATTCTGTTAGATCAGTCCCTTGTATGATTGGTATTCTTCTTTCAGTAGACGGATAAGGTGGTGCAGTGTCAAAATATGCTCTCAGGCGTAGGGTCCTGAGGAATTTTGTAACTCAACATCAAGCTCTAAAGGGTCACCCCCAAAGATAGGCACAAACCCCAAACCCTTATTGAGAACTCGCCTTTCCATTTCAGTCAAGGGATATCTGGATATATTCACTACTAAGTCGTCCTCTGCGTGCGGCTCCTGGTTTGGCGTTGATCGTCTGGCTTTGGTCTTAAGTCCCCTGCGGGTTTTCAGGTTTTCAGCGAGCTTTAAAATTCTGATGGCAGTGGTTGTCCCTAAATATGCAATTACCAGCTGCTACTACATTTCTCGGCAGATCATCCCTGACCTGCACCAACAGGTTGTGCATAAAATAAGGTGTACACTGTGCAATGCTATTAGTTCCCAGGAGCTGTGGACTGAAATCCAGGAGCAGACAGATGAGTCATTGCTGCTGATGATCCTGAAGCCTGGCAAAGTGGTGTGTGGCAACGGGCAGAACATATTAGCAGCCTTGGGCAGAGTGAGGTTGACGCACATCCCTTGCCTGGCACATGTGCTCAACTTGGTGGTGCCAAGCTTCTTGGCCCACTAACCAGACATGCCGAAGCTGCTGCAAAAAGTGCATGCCGTATGTGTGCACTTTTGCTGCTGCTCGCCTATCTGCACTGTAGAGGAACTTTGGCCTTCCCACCCACTGCTTCATATGTGATTTGTAAACCAGGTGGAATTCCACTTTACATATGCTGGAAAGGGTGTTTCAGCAGCAGGCAATGGTGTAGTTCCAGCTACTAAATTCCCGAGTGATTTGAAATGCAGACCAACAGCACTTCACCACCAATGAGTGGGCCTTCATAAGGGACATTTGTGCTGTGCTGCTGCAATATGGTCAACGCTGATGATGTAAACATCATCCCCATCCTTTGACTGCTATATAAAACATTTCGGGTCATGGTGGAGGATGTGATGGTGGCATAGACGGAAGCAGAGAAGGACGATGAAGGCACATTTGACCAGGTGTCAGGCCAGTCTACACGTGGCTTGCAGGGTAGATTACGGGGCCGACAGAGATTAGGTACTCCACTGTCTAGCCAGCAAACATTTTTGAGTAGGAGAAGGACTATTGTGAGCTGGGGGAGCTGCGCTCCTGGATTGCCGCCTTCAGATCCCCTAGGGGACGCCTTTATGGGGGACAAAAATCAGGTGCCCTGCTCAAGAGTCAGAATCAGCATTCAAACCGGCCACACTCCAAAAGTGTGCTCCCTTACCGCTAAGCAGCCACTGCCCCGGTTTAACAGCTGGAGCCCTGACCACTCAGTGATCTGCAGCAGTGTTGAAAATAAGCTAAAATTAAATGTAATTCTTAATACACAGATACATACTCATGGTGACAGATGATAATGCAGTAACATTCACAGGGTTGTCATATGCCAGTTTTTAGTACCACTGGTAGTACTCATGCTTTTCTCTGGTGGAGGGACATAGAGCACCGCAGGCAAGCTACTGATCAAATTGGATGTGCTGGGTGGCCACATCAACAATCTGCTAGAGCTGCCGCTCTAGACATGGCGACATGAGAAGCGTAGTGTCATAGTAATAATTAAAACAAAAAATTGACA
This sequence comes from Gastrophryne carolinensis, assembly GCA_027917425.1. Lineage (NCBI taxonomy): Eukaryota > Metazoa > Chordata > Amphibia > Anura > Microhylidae > Gastrophryne > Gastrophryne carolinensis. The sequence goes on from CM051234.1 coordinate 160,795,923, forward strand.
GTACACCAAAAACCCCCATCCCCCATCAGTGAGGTCCATTGCGCTGCACGTCGCTAGTTCCGGCCTCCCATGTGTCGCTGACCACCTTTTCCTTCTCTCCTCATCGTGGTTGCCGCATGTGAGGAATGGAGCAATGTGGACTTGGTGGGAGAGAGGTAAGGTATTTTTTTTCCATTTTCTTATGACTGCTGAGATGTCTGCAGCATCAGTCAGGAAAGTTTCACTTCCACTCTCAGCCAAGAAGTGTCTTCTGCTTGGCCTCCCCTGCCACTCTTTTTAATAAGACTTTTTAATATTACTGTGCTAAACCTTAGGGGGCCTCGTTGCAACACTAAACTTGGGCCCCATCTTATATCATCTTGGGGCCCAAGCTTGCAATTATTCTGTTTGGGATACCCTGGGGGAAAGGACAGCATCTGAACCTGAAACTCTGGATTTTGACTATCCCCGGTCTTGGTCCTCCCCCAGGGCACCCTGATTCGGGATGCCCCACAGTTTAAAACCCCTGTAAAATTCGCCTTTTGCCAGTCCTACAGCGCAGGCTGTAGTGTGGGCTCTTGTCCAATCAGCACGTCCAGCTGTGCTCATCAAATCGGCTAAGGGCCAAGTCTAGCTGAAGAGAGCCAAGTGCACCACCGGCCGCATTTCTGGTAAAGGTATAGCTGACAGCCACGGCTGTTGGATCAGGCAGAATGTAGGTTTTATACAGGGCTTTATAGTATACCAAAACCATCCCTGGAGTCTATGGGACTCTATGGCCCACTAATTCCCTCTCCCCAGGGCATCCAAAACTGGGACATCCCACTCTGTAACCCCCCCTCAGTCACCCAATATCCTTACCTGTCTGTGCGGCGGCATCACTCGCATCCTCTTTTGGCTGTGCGCAGCTACGCCCTCCGCTACTGAATGGCTGTGCACAGCCAAAGTTCACTTTGCAGGGCATCCCTAATGAAGAAATGTGGACTTTTGTTTTCTTATGCTTGGCAATGACTTTGGTGCATGCACATCCTTTCCCCAACTTAAACTATCCTGTGTTTTGTTCCACAGCCCGGGGGCATCCCATACTGTATTGGGGTGCCTTGCTATGTGAAACCCCCCAAAACATCAGTACAATCTCACCTTTCCTCAGTCCTACAGTGCACTGGCTATCGTCCAATCATGCAGGGTTTCGGCAAAAGGAGCGAGAGTGGCCGCATCCCCTGCAGTGCAGCCGCTACCTCTTTCAGCATACATGGATGGCTGGGTGCAGGAGCATTTGCACAGCCCAAATATGCAGCTGCCTTGTTTACATTGGCGAGGGATCCCTGGAAGCAGGTGAGTGGGGGGGGGGGGGTTTCACACAGCAGGGCATTCCGATCTGGGATGCTATGGGGGGAGGCCGGGGGGCCATTCTTTGTGGCTGTATTCTCTTTCAAAATTTAGGGTAAGATGTTAGAGACTTAGATGCCTAGTTTTTTGGGGGTAGATCTAATTTTATAGGATTTCATTTTTGCTGTTGCAGAGATGCAGAGGGGATGGCTTTAAAGCAGAACTTCAGCCACCAAGTTACTCCCCCACCCTGTCACGCTACCCTGGAGCTGAAGCAGGATGGGGGTAACAAAAACAAAGGGGCCTGTGCCGGAGGAGCCTGGGCGCCACCATCTTGAATGACAACATCCCCTCATTCCCCGATGCCGTGCAAGTGAATGGGGGGGGGGGGGCAGGAGCACGAGCGGACCCAGGGGATGTGGCTTTGTGTCAATCATAGTGGCCGCACAGAGAATGGGGCACTGGCACGGTCCGAGAATAAGGTAAAGGTTTTTTTTCTTTGTAATCCCCCTGTCCTGCCTCAGTGCAAGGGTAGTGTGGTGGGGGGGGGGGGGGGGGGTACTTGGTGACTGAAGTTCCGCTTTAAGTGGAAAAACATAACCATAGTAGAAAAGCCATCACACTGTCTGTTTAGGGTGACCCAGGAAAACTTATAGTATTTTAAAATGTGATCTCTATGCCAAAAAAAATCTTAGTTCACTCTTAGTGGGAGCATATTTTTAATAAAATACTAGCAATTTTTGCCAAAAACAAGTTTGTATATTCTTTTTGGCACAGATTATGCTTAAAATGACCCTGCACTCTTCCATTCGGTATCTAAGATAACAGCAGATGTGTCTGCCTAAATGCCACTCTGCTGCAAACATAATAATGACCATTAGATGGCAGCAACATTACAGCTAAATCACATGCACGATTTCCAAACTCTTACATTATTGCAGGTTTTTTGTGTGTATATAGGAGCCTGGTGCGCCATTGTAATTGTGTCAGAAAAAGACTCTTCTCAGCTTTTGCAGCATCTACATAACTAAAAATAACTTAAATTCCATGGGAAACGTGAGATCTCACACTAGTTACACTCATTAGAAATATGGCTCATGTCAGCTACACATAGTGCTGAGCTGCTAAATAAATGTCACCTAATACAGTACAAAACAGTGACACAGCAATTGTGACCTTACACAATTCTTACTTAACTGTCACAATAAATGACAGCACACTAGTTCCTACCACATACGCTATGTGCTTTCCTAAAAGTAAACGTATAAATGTTTAGGTTAAAGATTAAATTAGCTGCCTTCTGCCTGCCCCATGTTGGCTGTTAGGGCATCTTTCATTCACCAGCCCTTTGCATTTACTGATGACCTCTGCTAAACTTACTGACGCCTCTTTTTTAGTCCCCAAAATTAATTCACTTCCTAGAGGACTGTCATACTTAAACATGCATGGATAAGTCATCCTCTGCTGCTGAGAAGGCCCAGCAGAAGGGAGTAAGTTCATGGGCAGGCTGATTCATTACTAGCGCCAGCTATCGGCAGATGAGCGTCTGTACAGAGGCACTTAGAGTGACCACTAGTATACGCTGTGATCGGCTATCGGGCGCTATAACAGAGCGTCTCAGTCACTGTAGTAACCTGGCAGGCATTGATGAATGAGATGTATGTTGGGCGTTCTAACACCAGTACAGCGTTGCAGGGAGCGAAAGGTAGCGCCAGCTCATTGCGACCGACTCTCAGCGACTCACACCATATTCAACAAAAAAACAGACACACAGACCGTAGGCGCTCTGGATCTGGTCGCTATAGCATAGAGCGGCAGACGCTGTGTGTTTAAAGTCTGTTTTTTAACACATAGCCACCAGTAACAAAGCGAAAACACATGGAATTACATTGTTGTAACATTGTGACATTAATACTAATGTCAGACCTGTAATGACAATTCTGCATAAAAATATAGTGACAGGTAGCGACAGGTAATACCTGGCGCTCTGGAAGCTAAAGCACCGGCGCTATATGCTGAGCCAACTGTAATGATGAATCCTTTGCTACATGCCACTGTTAGAGGAGCTCACCAGATTCGCCTTCATAAATGTGGTTTTGAGTACAGCGCCCAGCATTCACCAGACGCTGCCTGCCGCTACAAGGCACTACCTGGCGCTATCCCTTGGTGAATAACCCCCTTGGTCTTATTAGGAAATCTAAAGCAGGCTGAATAAAATATCACATTCAGAACAGAAAGAGCAGAAAACAGGCTATTGTAACCCTTTGTCTGAAATGTTCCTTTAAAGTTCCTGTCCAGGCAATAACATAAAAATATATACACTCACCTTGTGTCTCCCACAGCTTCTCTGCTGGCATCTTTATACTTACCAGTGAGGAAGACTGAGCAATTCTATCCTCCATCACTGAGCAGACATGGTGGCGTCCATCAATACGGCTTTATGTCCACTAACACTCCTACTTTATTTATTGCAATCCAGAGTGCATGCCAGGGCCAGGCACAATAAACACGGTTTAGGATGAGCCCCCCATTGCAATTATTGGAATAGTCTTGTGGGGTTGGTGAAAAAGGCTCCAAGGATGCCAGAATCACTGGCTCACCACCATTGTTAAGTATGAAGATGGCGGCCCTGCACTGAGAATCTGCAGGAGAACACTGAACCTGCACAGAGTTTTTTTTGTGCCTGGCCAATCCCTTTACATTCCTGTAAGTTTCAGGCAATGTAACTATCGGCCTTGGGACAACATGAATATCCTGAGTATAAGGCACAGGGGAGATCGGAGAACTCATCATCTATCACCGCTAGAACACCCGGCTGCTGCTTATCACTGATTGGTATAAATAGGGGTCTTAGATTGAAAGAACATAAAATATATTTATGATTAATGTCTCTAATCTTCCAATGAAAGTTACAAGTAATTCTAGAATATAAATTAGAGATTTTGTTTTTATGCTGGAGTCGAAGTCGCTACAGTTTTTCTGACTCCAATCAAAACTAGCTCTGACTGCCCAGCTCTGGTAGCAAGATGGCCTACTCCTGAATGTATGTTTGGAGCTGACTCCAAAAATCAAAAGCCATAGTGCAATCATCCTCAAGGTCACAAAAAAATAAAAGCTTTCTATTAAAACCATGCCCAGGCAACATGCAAACGGACAACCAGACTTACAGATTAATGGGTATTGTGCAGTGGCATAACTAAATGTGATGGGGCTGTCAAGGCTCATACAGTAAACTTTTTTCTTTCTTTTATCGAGGAACTTTGGGCACCCTGGAGTCATTTCCACTCCTTGGGGCATTCCAAATTGGTATGCCCTGCTGTGTAAAACCCCCCAGCAGCCCCAATACACTCACTTCCCCCAGGAACTCACACTGCGTCTCTGCGCTGCGGCCTCATCTCCGGCTCACATCTAGCCGTGCATGTGCCTACGTGGGCCATGGATAGACGGTGAGCAGGGGATGTGGCAGGCGGCAAACTCAGCTGCTTAGCTGCCCAGGTGGCTTAGCTGTCAACAGAGCCGAAGAGAGCAGAGTGAAAGCAAGCGTGCTGATTGGCTGAGCACACCACTCTGTGCCATAGGAGCGAAAGGAAGGTGAGTATATGGGGTGACATGGGCGGATATACACAGTGGGGCATGCCAATTTGTGATGCCCCCTGAGAGGAACAACACACAGGAAAGTGAAATTCCTGTGTGTTGTTCCTCTTTAACTCAATTAAATGCAACTAAGTAACTATATGCAGGGAGAGGGGCTGCCAGCTCAGGCCCCAATAGCCCACAAAATCAGCCGCTCAACAGAAATGCCAATCTATTGGTAATTGCATCAATCAAAATCTTTATTTAATAGTGGCCAAAACATACCTTAAAAACAATTAAAAACATGATTGCTGGGACTGGTGTGACTACTTTAAATATATAATGATGGTATGATATCTATTGAACACTAAATCAAATTCATAGTATATACAAGAAACAAAATACAATTATGCCCAGGAGTTTCTCCTAAGAGCTGTGCCAGTGGTATGTGCAAAGGGCACAAAAGGAAAGTAAGTGCTAATACTTATATACAGAAATGAAGAGCCGTGTGCGGCCAAATAGGAATCAGTGCAAAGAGGTAACCGTGAAGGCTAAAGTGCTAAGTGCAAAAAGGTGCAAGGTGCTTAGAAAGAGAGAAACTCCAGGGCATATATGGTAAGGCTACTAACACAATAGCAGCTAATCGAGGCTCAATAAAAACAATATCCAAAAACAATCTACATTACCACATAGTCACATGATCAGGTCCTACTCCACCAAACTGCCCAGCATACCAGCACCACTGACGCGTTGTGTGGCAACTGACTTCTGCCACTTCATCAGATTGTCTAAGTAACTAAAGACTAAAACAGCAGAGATACATGATGTTTCCTTTCTGTAAATGATGCCAAATGAGCACAAATATGATAAATAAGGTGGAAGAGCCCAATCATGGCCCCCAGTCTTCTAGGCCCTGGTATATTGGCACCTCCTGCACCCCTTGTATTTTTGTTCTAAGTAGATTTTAAAAAGTATCCAAGAGAATGCACATCCATCCAGCGCTCGAATACATTTAGACAGTTCAAGTTCAAGTGAATCCTTTACCCGGTCCCTATGTAGTAGGCAAAGTATGAAAAGATTTCTCCTACCAACAAAAAGGAATATGTAAGAAATTGAGCATATACTTTCTAGCCCCAGAGAGCGACCAGACCCCACGTTTCCATACCCAAAAATAAATATACTGAGGGCCTTATTCATGAAGGGATAGCGCCAGGTAGTGATTGTTTAGCGACAGGTAGCGAGAGGTATCGGCAAGAGAACGCCGGCTCCAGCACGCAATTACACATTTATGAAGCCGATCCTGTTTAGCGACTGGGATAACGCCATGTAGCGCTAGAGTCATCATTATCCCAGCCTCAGCGTACAGCGCCGGCGTTCACACTTTCACAGCGCCACCTATTACCTCTCTCATACACTTCAATGGAAGAGCCTCAAATCCTATTTCTCATCCCTTTTTTTTTTCTATTTCAAACTACAGTGCCGGCGTTCATACTTTCACAGTGCCACCTATTACCTCTCTCATACACTTCAATGGAAGAGCCTGAAATCCCATTTCTCATCCCTTTTTTTGTTGTAGACATTATTCCTGAACTGTATGTATGTTTTATTTATTTATTTTTTATTTTTTTTGGGTGAAAATATATTTTATAGTCTGGCATTAAAATCTTAAAGTCACACCCCTACCACAATGTCATTCCCGTTATTTTTGAAACTTTAATGTTGTTTTTGTGTCCATAAATTCACTTTAATCTAACTGTGTCTGGCGCTCTATCCCACAGTCACAAAAAAATAGCACCCACGCTGTTTCATTGAAATTTCTTGGTGAATCTGGGTTTAAGCGCCGAGGGACAGTCACTATGACCAGTCGCTACCTGTCGCTGCAGTTAACATTAACCCATTAGTTATGACAATTTGAAACACATTGTTAACCCTAACATTCTAGAATCATTCTAATGTGTTCAAACCTATTACTGTTGGTAATTCAAAAGCACATACACATATACAGATGGGTAAACATGTCTATGCAATCAAGTACAAAACCCAAATTTTGGAAGGTCAACATAAATTTCTTAATTCAAATTAAGGCAAGCCAAATTGTGTCATCATTTGGATACCAAAGAAATTTGTCCACAATTTTTTATCCATGGGTGGCCTTGTTTTTGCTGAGTCATTTGTAGGGGCCGTGTTGGGGGCCAACAGTGCAGTAAAAAAAATAGACTTCTGCTGTATTAGCTGATGTAGCAACAACAAAGTTTCATCCTGCCGATCAATGAACCGGTTGATCGCAGTCAACAATTCTGCCTGGGGTTGGTCGCTCCCGTACCTCTTGCCTCAGGTCACGTATTTGTTGTTGGTCCACCAGCGATTGTTTTTCCAACACCACAATGCACTCCTGGAGTCTATCATGCGGCTATTGACGACTGAAGGCCTCCAGCATCCGGCTCCCTAACTCATAGAGCTCAGCACTGGCGGGGACACCTCTTGCAGTTGGCTGCGTAGTCGTCTAAAATAAAAAGCCAGATATTACATTACTGATTGTATTTAGCATATAAAACTGTAACATCCACATCTATGGTTATATTATCATGTACCGTTTGTGCTGGCTCCGAAGGCTGACCACATGGGACTTGGGAGGAGGCCACATCCTGGGTTGCCGTCAAGGATTCCTCCTAAGATCAAAGTATGGTGTATGTAACATGTTTTTACATGAGTGTCTAAAATAATTTTACAGTTTTCACAACCATAACCAACTAATCAATGGTACCTGAGTGTGGTCCTCCTCAAATAGTTCAGCTGTCTGGCTGCCAGGAATGGGCAAATCATCATCCGATAATGGCGGCAACATTACATATGCTAAATAGAAAAACAGTTTTATTTTTTGCTTTGGTTTTATTGTGTCTCTACTTTGTCTAACCTGTATAGATTGAATACGTGTTAAATTTACCAAATTGGTCAATCCACACACCCTTTACATGTTTGATATTTAGGGAAGAAAGCTCATGGTTAAACAATAAAGGTCAACACATTGTGTAGCCACAGATCATAATCACATTTACAAGCACATATACCCGCCACATCGGAGATGTCCAGACTTAGCCCATCACTAGAGCTTTGCCCTAAAAATACATGGGTCATACCAAATGTAAATAGGCCAAATACATGTAATGAGATACAACATCCTTACATTAAAAGTTGAAATCACATTCTTACCCTCATTCATAGCAGCCGCGCTTTGAAGGGCCCCTTCAGGACCAGCACTTCCTGTATTCGTGCCTAACGAAAGAAAACATAATTGTTATTACTTTAAGCTGGCATAGTATTGCTTCAATAAATGTAATAAAATGTCACTAAAAGAAAGGCCACATGTTTTTAACTGTTTACTTATTTGATCACTTAGAAATATTAACCGTTTGTTCGAAAAACATAACCAACTATACAGCTTTCAATGTGAAGTCTCATGGTTTTTAAGGGTAAAAATTGTTGCGATAATAAATTAATAATAAACTAAATACAGAAAGGATACAGTATGCTTAGCACTACACACCAACAGCATCCTGTAGGCCTGCCACACAGGAAGTAGGGTCCAAAGCTGGGACTTACTACAAATTAAAAACATTCAGCTAAATCCAGACATTTAACTTACTTTAGGGCAAGCCAAATTAACACATACACTTACTGGCTTCCAAAGAGTATGTAGACTCATGAGGAGATGCTGATGCAATTCTGAGGGCATCTATGTTTAAAAAATAACAACAATTAGCCATTGTTAATGTGCGCTATTAAAATAACCCTCAAGACCTATACCATGGAATCAAATTATCAAGACGCTTTACCTTCAACATCAGACTGGGTTAATGTTGAGGCTGGGGGAAGGGCAGGAATCTGGGACCCATCTGCATCTGAGCCCTGAGAGTCCTCATGTGCCACTAAGGAAAAACAAAGAGAAATGTCAACAAAAAAATTACATCGGTATAATATGATACTTACCATGACCTACTTTTAGGATTATCAAGAGGTTACAAACAAATATGGTGCAACATGAATTGGAACAACCATTTACAAGGTCATCACAATGTTCCTTCACCCCAGCCTGTGGTATCATCCCCAGCATCCACACCCTGCAGCCAACAAAGGGGAATCTTGCACTTCAACATATGACCTGTATTTACTCTTTGGAGCCTGCTTCGTCTCACTGTCAATAAGAAGATCAGACTTCATCTTTTGCATAAGGGCCCTTTGCAAAGTGTAGAAGCGTTTCTTGCAGGCTGTGCCACTACGTGGATATTGAGCAGTGCTAGTAAGCTGCTCACCAATGGCATCCCCCAATTTGCTCCTTTCTTGTTTGCCTAAACACTGACTTTGGGAGCCAAATAATAACCCCCACTTAGCCAGTGTCAGACGCACAAGAGTATTATTATGCGCCAAATTAAATTCTGGCTCCCTCTTGGCATAGGCACGCTTGGGCTTGGGTGGGGCATCATCTTCAGCTTGGGCCCACTACAGAATGGCAACAATTGCAGAATGTGACTGGCAGTTTTTATGTGCTTTATTACCCAATCACAGACAGGCCCAGTTAATTGATTAAAACATACTATACAGGTGTGTGTGGCTACATCTTGACTACAATGAATGAGGTATCAGCCAAACATGTGTTGAAGTCAATGAAGTAATTAATAAGCTACTTACAAAGCCAGATACACATTAGAAATTACTTGTATCCATGTTTCTGAACACCATTTGAAATGGTGTCCAAAAAACGGCTTTTTGAAATTTAAAATGTTTACATTGTATGTGCAACCAGATCTGCACAACGACGCTATTATGGATGCGCTAGGCGTTTCCGCTACACCTGTGGTAAGCTAATTACAGACCAGAAACAGCTAACAAACGCAAGAGGCGGCTAAGCGGACCAGACCTTTGTATAAGTTAAGTATAAATTAGGATTAAATTATTCATTCTTATCTTGATACACTGTGGCAAAGGCTGTGGTGTTTTGTGCTTGTAACTTTCACATAGCTGCCAGGAACAGGCTTGCTGGGTTTCTTGATTACTGTCTGTGGCTTTGTTGTGTTTTTCTGGCATCTGTGCTGTTTCTTTGGGAGATTTGTTTTGGTGGCATCTGCAAATATTGTGTAGGATACAGCAAGTGTGGATTGTTTTGGGGACCTTTGGTGGGTTGTGCAGCAACTCCCCTCTTTGTTGTGCCAAACTTGGAAAGCATACTTTCAGCAGGCTGATGGTTGTTACCACTATACATCTGGTTTTGTGGTGAGCTGCATTGGTGTGATTGTCTGAGGATTGTTTGTGTATGTGGATTGGTTGTGTGTGTGGTGAGATTGTTTACATTAGATTGTGGGAGTGCATGAGCTATGGCCAGTGAGTGTGAGTGGATGTTGGGGTGATTTTTGGGGTATGGATGTGTTGTTGTGGCAGTGCAGAGGAAGGTCAAGAGTCAAGGGAAGAGGGTGCTGTGAGGCTTAGGGATCCCCGATCCTTTGGCATCCGCCTCTCTGTATGGGATTTAAGTGACGAGCAGTTCAGAAGCAGATTTCGTCTGAATCATGCAGCACTACAGTCCCTATATGATCAGATTAAGACCAAAATCTATCCATCCACCAGACGCACCCAATCCATCCCTGGCATTGTTCGCCTTTGTGCCATGTTAAATATAGTGCCACAGGGCAGTTTCCAGGCAACCTCAGCCCTCCTCAGTGGGATCAGCCAGGCTACATTGAGCTGAATATTTTACAAGGTAGTCCTGGCTATTTGCGACCTTATCCCCGTATATATAAAATTTCCAGAGGATGAGGAGGAGGTTGCCAATATTAAACGTGCGTTCTACCGCATGGGAGGGATACCTAATGTGCTAGGGTGCGTGGATGGTACACATATCCCTTTCCGCCCTCCCCATGCACAGGACCTGCATTATAGGAATAGGAAACAATTCCATTCCACATGGTGGTATGTGACCATACCAATTAACTGGGCCTGTGACCATACCAATTAATTACTTTATTGACTTCAACACATGTTTGGCTGATACCTCATTTAGGGATGAGCGAATCGATCCGGACGAACCCGGATTCGATCCGAATTTCATGAAAAATTCGATTCGGATCGAATCCGAATTTCCCCGCGATTCGATCGCTCGAAGTTTTCCTTTAACATCCATTAATTTACATACAGGCATTCTAAGATGGCGGACGGGACATGTCTGGACATCTATCCCGCGCCAGTGCAAGCTGGGGCAGTCACATGCAGCCTATCAGCAGCCAGCAAGCCCGGTGACGTCACAGCGCTATTTAAGTCGGCCATCTTGCTTTTCCTTCCTCATTTCTCTATTGCATTCGTGAGAGACAGAACGCTGTAGTGAGGGAGAGAGGCAGTTAGACAGGCAGGGACAGACAGGGACAGGCTGGAGACAGGCAGGAGACAGGCAGGAGACAGACAGAAAGTCAGCGAAAAACAGGGAAAGTTAGGAAAAATCGGAGGCAGTCACAGGGAGATTTTTTTTTTTTTCATCCAGCCTGAGTGTTTGTTACTGGCTGGCTGACAGGCTTTGTTAGCGTTTTCAGGCTGCTTATACTAACTAACTGTGCATATATACTGAACTGATCTTAAGTCTGCTGTGAGGCATCCCATTCTGTGACTACACCAGCCTCTATTTAAGACCATATAACCATTTGCACTTATTCTAATTGAAATTAGGCCTGATAAAGACACTTTTGCTGTGCATAGCACTACTGGACCCTGCCAGGTGCACTCCTTTTTTGGGGCATCCCATTCTGTGACTACACCAGCCTCTATTTAAGACCATATAACCATTTGCACTTTTTGTAATTGAAATTAGGTCTGATAAAGACACTTTTGCTGTGCATAGCACTACTGGACCCTGCCAGGTGCACTACTTTTTGGGGCATCCCATTCTGTGACTACAGCAGCCTCTATTTAAGACCATATAACCATTTGCACTTATTCTAATTGAAATTAGGCCTGATAAAGACACTTTTGCTGTGCATAGCACTACTGGACCCTGCCAGGTGCACTACTTTTTGGGGCATCCCATTCTGTGACTACAGCAGCCTCTATTTAAGACCATATAACCATTTGCACTTATTCTAATTGAAATTAGGCCTGATAAAGACACTTTTGCTGTGCATAGCACTACTGGACCCTGCCAGGTGCACTCCTTTTTGGGGCATCCCATTCTGTGACTACAGCAGCCTCTATTTAAGACCATATAACCATTTGCACTTATTCTAATTGAAATTAGGCCTGATAAAGACACTTTTGCTGTGCATATTCTTACTGCTGCCTGCCAGGTGCACTTCTTTTTTGGGGCATCCCATTCTGTGACTACACCAGCCTCTATTTAAGACCATATAACCATTTGCACTTATTCTAATTGAAATTAGGCCTGATAAAGACACTTTTGCTGTGCATATTCTTACTGCTGCCTGCCAGGTGCACTTCTTTTTTGGGGCATCCCATTCTGTGACTACACCAGCCTCTATTTAAGACCATATAATCATTTGCACTTATTCTAATTGAAATTAGGCCTGATAAAGACACTTTTGCTGTGCATAGCACTACTGGACCCTGCCAGGTGCACTTCTTTTTGGGGCATCCCATTCTGTGACTACAGCAGCCTCTATTTAAGACCATATAACCATTTGCACCTATTATAATTGAAATTAGGCCTGATAAAGACACTTTTGCTGTGCATAGCACTACTGGACCCTGCCAGGTGCACTCCTTTTTGGGGCATCCCATTCTGTGACTACAGCAGCCTCTATTTAAGACCATATAACCATTTGCACTTATTCTAATTGAAATTAGGCCTGATAAAGACACTTTTGCTGTGCATAGCACTACTGGACCCTGCCAGGTGCACTCCTTTTTGGGGCATCCCATTCTGTGACTAAAGCAGCCTCTATTTAAGACCATATAACCATTTGCACCTATTATAATTGAAATTAGGCCTGATAAAGACACTTTTGCTGTGCATAGCACTACTGGTCCCTGCCAGGTGCACTCCTTTTTGGGGCATCCCATTCTGTGACTACAGCAGCCTCTATTTAAGACCATATAACCATTTGCACTTATTCTAATTGAAATTAGGCCTGATAAAGACACTTTTGCTGTGCATATTCTTACTTCTGCCTGCCAGGTGCACTCCTGTTGGGGCATCCCATTCTGTGACTACAGCAGCCTCTATTTAAGACCATATAACCATTTGCACCTATTATAATTGAAATTAGGCCTGATAAAGACACTTTTGCTGTGCATAGCACTACTGGACCCTGCCAGGTGCACTCCTTTTTGGGGCATCCCATTCTGTGACTACAGCAGCCTCTATTTAAGACCATATAACCATTTGCACTTATTCTAATTGAAATTAGGCCTGATAAAGACACTTTTGCTGTGCATAGCACTACTGGACCCTGCCAGGTGCACTCCTTTTTGGGGCATCCCATTCTGTGACTAAAGCAGCCTCTATTTAAGACCATATAACCATTTGCACCTATTATAATTGAAAATAGGCCTGATAAAGACACTTTTGCTGTGCATAGCACTACTGGACCCTGCCAGGTGCACTCCTTTTTGGGGCATCCCATTCTGTGACTACACCAGCCTCTATTTAAGACCATATAACCATTTGCACCTATTATAATTGAAATTAGGCTTGATAAAGACACTTTTGCTGTGCATAGCACTACTGGACCCTGCCAGGTGCACTTCTTTTTTGGGGCATCCCATTCTGTGACTACACCAGCCTCTATTTAAGACCATATAACCATTTGCACTTATTCTAATTTAAATTAGGCCTGATAAAGACACTTTTGCTGTGCATAGCACTACTGGACCCTGCCAGGTGCACTCCTTTTTGGGGCATCCCATTCTGTGACTACACCAGCCTCTATTTAAGACCATATAACCATTTGCACTTATTCTAATTGAAATTAGGCCTGATAAAGACACTTTTGCTGTGCATAGACTTACTGCTGCCTGCCAGGTGCACTCCTGTTGGGGCATCCCATTCTGTAACATACCATACCCCTCTTTATTTACACTAAGCAGCTCTCTTATTTACACTAAGCAGGCCTGTTGGAGGCTGAGTGTTACTGCTCACTTTTGGGGTGCATTATATTCTGTTTCATATAGACCCACCGCTGCCTGGGGGTTCTTAAAATATCACCTACTACCACGCCAGTTAGACTATGTCGGGCAGACAAGTGCCTGGAAGTGAAAAGAGGAGTGGCAGAGGCCAAGATTCCACAGGCAGAGCTCGCATCAGACTGGGGGCCAGTAGCAGCAGGAGTCACGCTGAGAGACCTAATCTGCCAGTATCTGCTAGCGGTCGGGTCTCCACCAGTAACGCATCTGCCGTGGTAGATTGGTTGACGCGCTCATCAACAACATCATCACAACTTACGTCTGAGACCCCCAGTCTAGGGTCGGTAGGTTCCTCTGACACAACCCTGAGTTGGCATGCCCCGAGAGCAGTCCCTGTCCTCCCATTGCCTCTGGCCTACGCCGTTCCCTCCCCCAGCGACGTATCCTATGCTTTGGGTTCAGCTCCACTCTTTAGTGAGGAGGACCATCAGATAGAGGACAGTCAGCAGCTACTGCCCAGCCAAGAAATGGAGGTGGCTTCTCTAGCTAGGCAGACAAATAGTGATGTGGACAGTGTCGTGGGTGCTGCGAGCGTTCCAGCTCCTGCGCCAGACACTGTTGACGAATCCACGAACATCAGTGACGTACAGCCACAACTCGGTGATGATGATGATGACGATGAAGCCGATCGCACTTGGGAGCCGGGTGATGAAGGGGCTTCATCGTCATCATCAGGAGAAGAGGGGCGCAGGTTGCCCCGGAGTCAGCAGCTGAGGCAGCAAGGTGGTAGCAGTCAGCATGGGGGCACAATTCCAAAGGCTGGAGCCGGCCGGGGCCGGGGCCGGGGTAGAGCACCTGCTGTGCGGCAGTCTACCTTATCGGGAGGTAGTGGAGCAGGGGTTCCTGGAGTTGGCAACAGCAGCAGTGAATCAGTGAGGCCAGGGGGTGGGAAAAGTAGCTACTCGGCAGTGTGGCAGTTTCTCCTGAAGCATCCGCAGGAGGGTAACATGGCCACATGCAAGATATGTAGGCAGAAAGTGAAGCGTGGCCAGGGTCCAAATGTTGGCACCACGGCCCTGCGTCAACATATGATGCGTCACCATAAAGCGACCTGGGAGAACCGAGGCTCCCAAGGGGTGGTCCAGTCTGCTTCCTCACCAAGTGAGCTCCCAATTTCTGCCAGCCAAGGCTCCAGCACCTCAGCCGAAGGCAGCTGTGCGTCATACCCATCCTCTGTCGCTCCTGCTCCTCCTCCTCCTCCTCCAAGTCATGCATCCCACCAGCAATCCATCAGCAAAGCCATGTCCAAGAGACAGCAGTATGCGCCCACTCATCCTACGGCGCAGAAGCTGAATGTGCTCCTGTCCAAGTTGCTGGTGCTGCAGTCGCTCCCTTTTCAGGTGGTGGAATCTGCACCTTTCAGAGAACTGATGGCTTGTGCCGAGCCGAGGTGGAGAGTCCCAAGCCGTCATTTCTTTGCCAAGAAGGCAGTACCAGCGCTGCACACTTTTGTTGAACAGAAGGTGGGCCAGTCCTTGAGCCTGTCGGTGTGTAGCAAAGTGCATGGCAGCGCCGACATCTGGAGCTGTAACTACGGTCAGGGACAGTACATGTCGTTTACTGCCCACTGGGTGAATGTGGTCCCTTTGCAGCAGCAGCAGCAACTTGGACAGGTCACGCCGCTTCGGCCTCCGCGCTCCCTGCCCGTTGGGCCTGTGACACCGTGCGACTCGGCCTCCTCATCCTCCGCCATCTCCTCACCCTCCACTGTAGGCTCAAGTCTCAGTGCCCCTCCAGTCTACCATGTGTGCAGGGCACGGAGGTGTCACGCAGTGCTTCACATGGTTTGTCTTGGCGAACGGAGTCACACAGGGGAGGAACTGCTTAAATGTATTCATCAGGAAATCCAAACATGGCTTACTCCAAGAAAATTTAAAATGGGAATCATGGTTACCGACAATGGGAAGAACATTTTGTCTGTGCTGCGCCAAGGAAGCCTGACCCATGCCCCCTGCATGGCTCACGTCTTCAATCTGGTTGTCAAGCGGTTTCTGAAGTGTTCCCCCCATCTGTAAGACATCCTAACAAATTCAAGGAAACTTTGCATGCACTTCAGCCACTCATACACCGCCAAACACACCCTTCTTGAGCTACAGCGTCAGAATGGTATCCCCCAACATAGTCTGATTTGCGATGTTTCCACCCGTTGGAATTCCACCCTTCACATGTTGGACCGATTATATGAACAGAGAAAAGCCATCACGGATTTCCTGATGATCCAAGCAGATAGGGGGACTCCCCTGTGTAACTTCAATGTCAACCAGTGGCAGCTCATACGTGACACCTGCCGTTTGCTCAGGCCCTTTGAGGAAGCCACTTTATTTGTCAGTCAGCAGGATTACGGGATGAACCACGTGATTCCACTGCTTCATGTACTACAGCACATGTTGGAAACCATGGCTGGTCAGGGCACTGGAGACATGGCGTTTACATCTTACGGCCACATGAACCCCGTTGGAGCTGAACTGGAGGAGGAGGAGGAAGAGGAGGAGGAGGAGGAGTTGCCCAGCGAAACACAGTTTAGGCTTGGCGAAATGGCTGGTTTATCTAGTCAGCGGACAGGAGAGGAGGAGCAGGAGCAGCCAGAGGAGCTAGAGGTTTTTGAGGAAGGCGAGACAGAGGACCCGGGCACACTGTGGCAGTATGCAGTGGAGATGGAGACAGGTAGTCCATCCGAGTCACTTGCGCAAATGGCACGAAGCATGCTCACGTGCTTGCGTAGTGACCCCAGAATTGTTTCCATCTGTCGGCGGGATGACTTCTGGCTGTCCACCTTATTGGACCCTTGCTTCCGGCACAAAATGGGGGCATTTTTTAAACCCACCGAGAGGGAGGACAAACTCAACTACTACAAAGACATTCTACGTAGGCAGTTGGCCGATGCCTATCTGCGCCATGGTCCATACTCTCGCAGGTCTGACTCGAGGGGACCTCTGCGCTCACCTTCCACTGCCATGGCCGCTGGGGGGGTTGGCAGGAGCAGCAGCAGCAGCTCCATCAGCAGCAGCCTCAGTCTTCAGTCGCTAATGAGTAGCTTTCTACACCCGCATAGTGAGGCTACTCATGAGCAGCAGGAAGACCTGGAGCAGGACCTGAACCAGCAGGTCATGTCATACTTTGACATGACCATGCCAACACACCTTGAGGATCCGCTGGACTTCTGGGCAGCCAAACTTGATTTGTGGCCGCAACTAGCAGAGTTTGCCCTGGAAAAGCTGTCCTGCCCGGCAAGTAGCGTGCCATCTGAGCGGGTGTTTAGTGCGGCGGGGGCCATAGTTACGGCGAGGAGAACTCGTCTGTCAACTAAAAATGTGGAGAGACTCACCTTTGTCAAAATGAATCAGGGATGGATCAGCCAGGATTTCCACCCACCAATGCCTGATGCATGCGACTAGATTCAGCATGGTGCCACGTTTTACACTTTCCAAATGGTGCAAAACATATTTATGTCTTTAGGCCAATTTATGAGCTCCTGCTGCTGCTGCTGCCAACTCCAGGGTGTGAATCATTCAATTTTTGGGCTCCTGAAGCCAACCCCAGTGTCTCTTTAAAGTAATGTTTGGGCTCCTGTTGCTGCTGCTGCCAACTCCTGCCAACTCCAGGGTGTGATTCATCCAATTTTTGGGCTCCTGAAGCCAACTCAATTGTCTCTTTCAAGTAATATTTGGCCTCCTGCTGCTGCTGCCAACTCCAGGGTGTGACTCATCCAATTTTTGGCCTCCTGAAGCCAACCCCAGTGTCTCTTTAAAGTAATATTTGGGCTCCTGCTGCTGCTGCTGCTGCCAACTCCAGGGTGTGATTCATCCAATTTTTTGGGCTCCTGAAGCCAACTCCAGTGTATATTTGGGCTCCTGCTGCTGCTGCTGCCAACTCCAGGGTGTGATTCATCCAATTTTTGGCCTCCTGAAGCCAACCCCAGGGTCTCTTTAAAGTAATGTTTGGGCTCCTGCTGCTGCCAACTCCTGCCAACTCCAGGGTGTGATTCATCCAATTTTTGGGCTCCTGAAGCCAACCCCAGGGTCTCTTTAAAGTAAATTTGGGCTCCTGCTGCTGCTGCTGCCAACTCCAGGGTGTGAATCATCCAATTTTTTGGGCACCTGAAGCCAACTCCAGTGTATATTTGGGATCCTGCTGCTGCTGCCAACTCCAGGGTGTGATTTATTCAATTTTTGGCCTCCTGAAGCCAACCCCAGGGTCTCTTTAAAGTAATTTTTGGGCTCCTGCTGCTGCTGCTGCCAACTCCTGCCAACTCCAGGGTGTGATTCATCCAATTTTTGGGCTCCTGAAGCCAACTCCAGTGTCTCTTTAAAGTAATGTTTGGGCTCCTGCTGCTGCTGCCGCCAACTCCAGGGTGTGAATCATCCAATTTTTGGACTCCTGAAGCCAACTCCAGTGTCTCTTTAAAGTAATGTTTGGGCTCCTGCTGCTGCTGCCAACTCCAGGGTGTGAATCATCCAATTTTTGGGCTCCTGAAGCCAACTCCAGTGTATATTTGGGCTCCTGCTGCTGCTGCTGCTGCCAACTCCAGGGTGTGAATCATCCAATTTTTGGCCTCCTGAAGCCAACCCCAGGGTCTCTTTAAAGTAATGTTTGGGCTCCTGTTGCTGCTGCTGCCAACTCCTGCCAACTCCAGGGTGTGATTCATCCAATTTTTGGGCTCCTGAAGCCAACCCCAGTGTCTCTTTAAAGTCATATATGGGCTCCTGCTGCTGCCAACTCCAGGGTGTGAATCATCCAATTTTTTGGGCTCCTGAAGCCAACTCCAGTGTATATTTGGGCTCCTGCTGCTGCTGCCAACTCCAGGGTGTGATTCATCCATATTTTGGCCTCCTGAAGCCAACCCCAGGGTCTCTTTAAAGTAATGTTTGGGCTCCTGCTGCTGCTGCTGCCAACTCCTGCCAACTCCAGGGTGTTATTCATCCAATTTTTGGGCTCCTGAAGCCAACTCCATTGTCTCTTTAAAGTAATGTTTGGGCTCCTGCTGCTGCTGCCAACTCCAGGGTGTGAATCATCCAATTTTTGGGCTCCTGAAGCCAACTCCAGTGTCTCTTTAAAGTAATGTTTGGGCTCCTGCTGCTGCTGCCAACTCCAGGGTGTGAATCATCCAATTTTTGGGCTCCTGAAGCCAACTCCAGTGTATATTTGGGCTCCTGCTGCTGCTGCCAACTCCAGGGTGTGAATCATCCAATTTTTGGCCTCCTGAAGCCAACCCCAGGGTCTCTTTAAAGAAATGTTTGGGCTCCTGCTGCTGCCAACTCCTGCCAACTCCAGGGTGTGAATCATCCAATTTTTGGTCTCCTGAAGCCAACCCCAGTGTCTCTTTAAAGTAATGTTTGGGCTCCTGCTGCTGCCAACTCCAGGATGTGATTCATCCAATTTTTGGCCTCCTGAAGCCAACCCCAGGGTCTCTTTAAAGTAATGTTTGGGCTCCTGCTGCTGCTGCTGCCAACTCCTGCCAACTCCAGGGTGTGATTCATCCAATTTTTGGGCTCCTGAAGCCAACCCCAGTGTCTCTTTAAAGTCATATTTGGGCTCCTGCTGCTGCTGCTGCCGCCAACTCCAGGGTGTGAATCATCCAATTTTTTGGGCTCCTGAAGCCAACTCCAGTGTATATTTGGGCTCCTGCTGCTGCTGCCAACTCCAGGGTGTGATTCATCCAATTTTTGGCCTCCTGAAGCCAACCCCAGGGTCTCTTTAAAGTAATGTTTGGGCTCCTGCTGCTGCTGCTGCCAACTCCTGCCAACTCCAGGGTGTGATTCATCCAATTTTTGGGCTCCTGAAGCCAACCCCAGTGTCTCTTTAAAGTCATATTTGGGCTCCTGCTGCTGCTGCTGCCAACTCCAGGGTGTGAATCATCCAATTTTTTGGGCTCCTGAAGCCAACTCCAGTGTATATTTGGGCTCCTGCTGCTGCTGCCAACTCCAGGGTGTGATTCATCCAATTATTGGCCTCCTGAAGCCAACCCCAGGGTCTCTTTAAAATAATGTTTGGGCTCCTGCTGCTTCTGCTGCCAACTCCTGCCAACTCCAGGGTGTGATTCATCCAATTTTTGGGCTCCTGAAGCCAACCCCAGTGTCTCTTTAAAGTCATATTTGGGCTCCTGCTGCTGCTGCTGCCAACTCCAGGGTGTGAATCATCCAATTTTTTGGGCTCCTGAAGCCAACTCCAGTGTATATTTGGGCTCCTGCTGCTGCTGCTGCCAACTCCAGGGTGTGATTCATCCAATTTTTGGCCTCCTGAAGCCAACCCCAGGGTCTCTTTAAAGTAAAATTTGGGCTCCTGCTGCTGCTGCCAATTCCAGGGTGTGATTCATCCAATTTTTGGCCTCCTGAAGCCATCTCCAGTGTCTCTTTAAAGTAATGTTTGGGCTTCTGCTGCTTCTGCTGCCAACTCCTGCCAACTCCAGGGTGTGATTCATCCAATTTTTGGGCTCCTGAAGCCAACTCCGGTTTCTCTTTAAAGTAATGTTTGGGCTCCTGCTGCTGCCAACTCCAGGGTGTGAATCATCCAATTTTTGGGCTCCTGAAGCCAACTCCAGTGTATATTTGGGCTCCTGCTGCTGCTGCTGCCAACTCCAGGGTGTGATTCATCCAATTTTTGGCCTCCTGAAGCCAACCCCAGGGTCTCTTTAAAGTAATGTTTGGGCTCCTGCTGCTGCTGCCAACTCCTGCCAACTCCAGGGTGTGATTCATCCAATTTTTGGGCTCCTGAAGCCAACCCCAGGGTCTCTTTAAAGTAAAATTTGGGCTCCTGCTGCTGCTGCTGCCAATTCCAGGGTGTGATTCATCCAATTTTTGGCCTCCTGAAGCCATCTCCAGTGTCTCTTTAAAGTAATGTTTGGGCTTCTGCTGCTTCTGCTACCAACTCCTGCCAACTCCAGGGTGTGATTCATCCAATTTTTGGGCTCCTGAAGCCAACTCCAGTTTCTCTTTAGTGTAATGTTTGGGCTCCTGCTGCTGCCAACTCCAGGGTGTGAATCATCCAATTTTTGGGCCCCTGAAGCCAACTCCATTGTCTCTTTCAAGTAATATTTGGCCCCCTGCTGCTGCTGCCAACTCCAGGGTGTGATTCATCCAATTTTTGGCCTCCTGACGCCAACCCCAGTGTCTCTTTAAAGTAATATTTGGGCTCCTGCTGCTGCTGCTGCTGCTGCCAACTCCAGGGTGTGATTCATCCAATTTTTTGGGCTCCTGAAGCCAACTCCAGTGTATTTTTGGGCTCCTGCTGCTGCTGCTGCCAACTCCAGGGTGTGATTCATCCAATTTTTGGGCTCCTGAAGCCAACCCCAGTGTCTCTATAAAGTAATGTTTGGGCTCCTGCTGCTGCTGCTGCTGCCAACTCCAGGGTGTGAATCATCCAATTTTTGGGCTCCTGAAGCCAACTCCAGTGTCTCTTAAAAGTAATGTTTGGGCTCCTGCTGCTTGAAACTCCAGGGTGTGTCAGTCAATTTTTGGGCTCCTGCTGCTGCCAACTCCAGTGTCTCTTTCAGCCAATGTTTGGGCTCCTGCTGCTGCTTGCAACTCCAGGGTGTGAATCATCCAATTTTTGGGCTCCTGAAGCCAACTCCAGTGTTTCTTTAAAGTAATATTTGGGCTCCTGCTGCTGCTGCTGCCAACTCCAGGGTGTGATTCATCCAATTTTTGGGCTCCTGAAGCCAACTCCAGTTTCTCTTTAAAGTAATGTTTGGGCTCCTGCTGCTGCTGCCAACTGCTGCCAACTCCAGGGTGTGAATCATCCAATGTTTGGGCTCCTGAAGCCAACTCCAGTGTACATTTGGGCTCCTGCTGCTGCTGCTGCCAACTCCAGGGTGTGAATCATCCAATTTTTGGGCTCCTGAAGCCAACCCCAGTGTCTCTTTAAAGTAATATTTGGGCTCCTGCTGCTGCTGCTGCCATCTCCAGGGTGTGATTCATCCAATTTTTGGGCTCCTGAAGTCAACCCCAGTGTCTCTTTAAAGTAATGTTTGGAATCCTGCTGCTGCTGCCAACTCCAGGGTGTGAATCATCCAATTTTTGGGCTCCTGAAGCCAACTCCAGTGTACATTTGGGCTCCTGCTGCTGCTGCTGCCAACTCCAGGGTGTGAATCATCCAATTTTTGGGCTCCTGAAGCCAACCCCAGTGTCTCTTTAAAGTAATATTTGGGCTCCTGCTGCTGCCAACTCCAGGGTGTGATTCATCCAATTTTTGGGCTCCTGAAGCCAACACCAGTGTCTCTTTAAAGTAATATTTGGGCTCCTGCTGCTGCTTGCAACTCCAGGGTGTGATTCATCCAATTTTTGGGCTCCTGAAGCCAACCCCAGTGTCTCTTTAAAGTAATGTTTGGGTTCCTGCTGCTGCTGCCAACTCCAGGGTGTGAATCATCCAATTTTTGGGCTCCTGAAGCCAACCCCAGTGTCTCTTTAAAGTAATGTTCGGGCTCCTGCTGCTGCTGCCAACTCCAGGGTGTGATTCATCCAATTCTTGGGCTCCTGAAGCCAACCCCAGTGTCTCTTTAAAGTAATATTTGGGCTCCTGCTGCTGCTGCTGCCAACTCCAGGGTGTGAATCATCCAATTTGTGGGCTCCTGAAGCCAACTCCAGTGTCTCTTTAAAGTAATGTTTGGGCTCCTGCTGCTGCTGCCAACTCCAGGGTGTGAATCATCCAATTTTTGGGCTCCTGAAACCAACTCCAGTGTCTCTTTAAAGTAATATTTGGGCTCCTGCTGCTGCTGCCAACTCCAGGGTGTGATTCATCTAATTTTGGGCTCCTGAAGCCAACTCCAGTGTCTCTTTAAAGTAATGTTTGGGCTCCTGCTGCTGCTGCTGCTGCCAACTCCAGGGTGTGATTCATCCAATTTTTGGGCTCCTGAAGCCAACCCCAGTGTCTCTTTAAAGTAATATTTGGGCTCCTGCTGCTGCTGCTACCAACTCCAGAGTGTGAATCATCCAATTTTTGGGCTCCTGAAGCCAACTCCAGTGTCTCTTTCAAGTAATATCTGGCCTCCTGCAGCTGCTGCCAACTCCAGGGTGTGAATCACCCAATTTTTGGGCTCCTGAAGCCAACCCCAGTGTCTCTTTAAAGTAATGTTTGGGCTCCTGCTGCTGCTGCCAACTCCAGGGTGTGAATCATCCAATTTTTGGGCTCCTGAAGCCAACCCCAGTGTCTCTTTAAAGTAATATTTGGGCTCCTGCTGCTGCTGCCAACTCCAGGGTGTGATTCATCCAATTTTGGGCTCCTGAAGCCAACTCCAGTGTCTCTTTAAAGTAATGTTTGGGCTCCTGCTGCTGCTGCTCCTGCTGCTTCTGCTGCCAACTCCAGGGTGTGATTCATCCAATTTTTGGGCTCCTGAAGCCAACTCCAGTGTCTCTTTAAAGTAATGCTTGGGCTCCTGCTGCTGCTGCCAACTCCAGGGTGTGATTCATCCAATTTTTGGGCTCCTGAAGCCAACCCCAGTGTCTCTTTAAAGTAATATTTGGGCTCCTGCTGCTGCTGCTGCCAACTCCAGAGTGTGAATCATCCAATTTTTGGGCTCCTGAAGCCAACTCCAGTGTCTCTTTCAAGTAATATCTGGCCTCCTGCTGCTGCTGCCAACTCCAGGGTGTGAATCATCCAATTTTTGGGCTCCTGAAGCCAACCCCAGTGTCTCTTTAAAGTAATATTTGGGCTCCTGCTGCTGCCAACTCCAGGGTGTGATTCATCCAATTTTTGGGCTCCTGAAGCCAACTCCAGTGTCTCTTTAAAGTAATGTTTGGGCTCCTGCTGCTGCTGCTGCTGCCAACTCCAGGGTGTGATTCATCCAATTTTTGGGCTCCTGAAGCCAACCCCAGTGTCTCTTTAAAGTCATATTTGGGCTCCTGCTGCTGCTGCTGCCAACTCCAGGGTGTAAATCATCCAATTTTTTGGGCTCCTGAAGCCAACTCCAGTGTATATTTGGGCTCCTGCTGCTGCTGCCAACTCCAGGGTGTGATTCATCCAATTTTTATCCTCCTGAAGCCAACCCCAGGGTCTCTTTAAAGTAAAATTTGGGCTCCTGCTGCTGCTGCTGCCAATTCCAGGGTGTGATTCATCCAATTTTTGGCCTCCTGAAGCCATCTCCAGTGTCTCTTTAAAGTAATGTTTGGGCTTCTGCTGCTTCTGCTGCCAACTCCTGCCAACTCCAGGGTGTGATTCATCCAATTTTTGGGCTCCTGAAGCCAACTCCAGTTTCTCTTTAAAGTAATGTTTGGGCTCCTGCTGCTGCCAACTCCAGGGTGTGAATCATCCAATTTTTGGGCTCCTGAAGCCAACTCCAGTGTATATTTGGGCTCCTGCTGCTGCTGCTGCCAACTCCAGGGTGTGATTCATCCAATTTTTGGCCTCCTGAAGCCAACCCCAGGGTCTCTTTAAAGTAATGTTTGGGCTCCTGCTGCTGCTGCCAACTCCTGCCAACTCCAGGGTGTGATTCATCCAATTTTTGGGCTCCTGAAGCCAACCCCAGGGTCTCTTTAAAGTAAAATTTGGGCTCCTGCTGCTGCTGCTGCCAATTCCAGGGTGTGATTCATCCAATTTTTGGCCTCCTGAAGCCATCTCCAGTGTCTCTTTAAAGTAATGTTTGGGCTTCTGCTGCTTCTGCTGCCAACTCCTGCCAACTCCAGGGTGTGATTCATCCAATTTTTGGGCTCCTGAAGCCAACTCCAGTTTCTCTTTAAAGTAATGTTTGGGCTCCTGCTGCTGCCAACTCCAGGGTGTGAATCATCCAATTTTTGGGCTCCTGAAGCCAACTCCAGTGTATATTTGGGCTCCTGCTGCTGCTGCTGCCAACTCCAGGGTGTGATTCATCCAATTTTTGGCCTCCTGAAGCCAACCCCAGGGTCTCTTTAAAGTAATGTTTGGGCTCCTGCTGCTGCTGCCAACTCCTGCCAACTCCAGGGTGTGATTCATCCAATTTTTGGGCTCCTGAAGCCAACCCCAGGGTCTCTTTAAAGGGCTCCTGCTGCTGCTGCTGCCAATTCCAGGGTGTGATTCATCCAATTTTTGGCCTCCTGAAGCCATCTCCAGTGTCTCTTTAAAGTAATGTTTGGGCTTCTGCTGCTTCTGCTACCAACTCCTGCCAACTCCAGGGTGTGATTCATCCAATTTTTGGGCTCCTGAAGCCAACTCCAGTTTCTCTTTAGTGTAATGTTTGGGCTCCTGCTGCTGCCAACTCCAGGGTGTGAATCATCCAATTTTTGGGCCCCTGAAGCCAACTCCATTGTCTCTTTCAAGTAATATTTGGCCCCCTGCTGCTGCTGCCAACTCCAGGGTGTGATTCATCCAATTTTTGGCCTCCTGACGCCAACCCCAGTGTCTCTTTAAAGTAATATTTGGGCTCCTGCTGCTGCTGCTGCCAACTCCAGGGTGTGATTCATCCAATTTTTTGGGCTCCTGAAGCCAACTCCAGTGTATTTTTGGGCTCCTGCTGCTGCTGCTGCCAACTCCAGGGTGTGATTCATCCAATTTTTGGGCTCCTGAAGCCAACCCCAGTGTCTCTATAAAGTAATGTTTGGGCTCCTGCTGCTGCTGCTGCTGCCAACTCCAGGGTGTGAATCATCCAATTTTTGGGCTCCTGAAGCCAACTCCAGTGTCTCTTTAAAGTAATATTTGGGCTCCTGCTGCTGCTGCTGCCAACTCCAGGGTGTGATTCATCCAATTTTTGGGCTCCTGAAGCCAACTCCAGTTTCTCTTTAAAGTAATGTTTGGGCTCCTGCTGCTGCTGCCAACTGCTGCCAACTCCAGGGTGTGAATCATCCAATGTTTGGGCTCCTGAAGCCAACTCCAGTGTACATTTGGGCTCCTGCTGCTGCTGCTGCCAACTCCAGGGTGTGAATCATCCAATTTTTGGGCTCCTGAAGCCAACCCCAGTGTCTCTTTAAAGTAATATTTGGGCTCCTGCTGCTGCTGCTGCCATCTCCAGGGTGTGATTCATCCAATTTTTGGGCTCCTGAAGTCAACCCCAGTGTCTCTTTAAAGTAATGTTTGGAATCCTGCTGCTGCCAACTCCAGGGTGTGAATCATCCAATTTTTGGGCTCCTGAAGCCAACTCCAGTGTACATTTGGGCTCCTGCTGCTGCCAACTCCAGGGTGTGAATCATCCAATTTTTGGGCTCCTGAAGCCAACCCCAGTGTCTCTTTAAAGTAATATTTGGGCTCCTGCTGCTGCCAACTCCAGGGTGTGATTCATCCAATTTTTGGGCTCCTGAAGCCAACCCCAGTGTCTCTTTAAAGTAATATTTGGGCTCCTGCTGCTGCTTGCAACTCCAGGGTGTGATTCATCCAATTTTTGGGATCCTGAAGCCAACCCCAGTGTCTCTTTAAGGTAATGTTTGGGTTCCTGCTGCTGCTGCCAACTCCAGGGTGTGAATCATCCAATTTTTGGGCTCCTGAAGCCAACCCCAGTGTCTCTTTAAAGTAATGTTCGGGCTCCTGCTGCTGCTGCTGCTGCCAACTCCAGGGTGTGATTCATCCAATTCTTGGGCTCCTGAAGCCAACCCCAGTGTCTCTTTGAAGTAATATTTGGGCTCCTGCTGCTGCTGCTGCCAACTCCAGGGTGTGAATCATCCAATTTGTGGGCTCCTGAAGCCAACTCCAGTGTCTCTTTAAAGTAATGTCTGGGCTCCTGCTGCTGCTGCCAACTCCAGGGTGTGAATCATCCAATTTTTGGGCTCCTGAAACCAACTCCAGTGTCTCTTTAAAGTAATATTTGGGCTCCTGCTGCTGCTGCCAACTCCAGGGTGTGATTCATCTAATTTTGGGCTCCTGAAGCCAACTCCAGTGTCTCTTTAAAGTAATGTTTGGGCTCCTGCTGCTGCTGCTCCTGCTGCTTCTGCTGCCAACTCCAGGGTGTGATTCATCCAATTTTTGGGCTCCTGAAGCCAACTCTAGTGTCTCTTTAAACTAATGTTTGGGCTCCTGCTGCTGCTGCTGCTGCCAACTCCAGGGTGTGATTCATCCAATTTTTGGGCTCCTGAAGCCAACCCCAGTGTCTCTTTAAAGTAATATTTGGGCTCCTGCTGCTGCTGCTACCAACTCCAGAGTGTGAATCATCCAATTTTTGGGCTCCTGAAGCCAACTCCAGTGTCTCTTTCAAGTAATATCTGGCCTCCTGCTGCTGCTGCCAACTCCAGGGTGTGAATCACCCAATTTTTGGGCTCCTGAAGCCAACCCCAGTGTCTCTTTAAAGTAATGTTTGGGCTCCTGCTGCTGCTGCCAACTCCAGGGTGTGAATCATCCAATTTTTGGGCTCCTGAAGCCAACCCCAGTGTCTCTTTAAAGTAATATTTGGGCTCCTGCTGCTGCTGCCAACTCCAGGGTGTGATTCATCCAATTTTGGGCTCCTGAAGCCAACTCCAGTGTCGCTTTAAAGTAATGTTTGGGCTCCTGCTGCTGCTGCTCCTGCTGCTTCTGCTGCCAACTCCAGGGTGTGATTCATCCAATTTTTGGGCTCCTGAAGCCAACTCCAGTGTCTCTTTAAAGTAATGCTTGGGCTCCTGCTGCTGCTGCTGCTGCCAACTCCAGGGTGTGATTCATCCAATTTTTGGGCTCCTGAAGCCAACCCCAGTGTCTCTTTAAAGTAATATTTGGGCTCCTGCTGCTGCTGCTGCCAACTCCAGAGTGTGAATCATCCAATTTTTGGGCTCCTGAAGCCAACTCCAGTGTCTCTTTCAAGTAATATCTGGCCTCCTGCTGCTGCTGCCAACTCCAGGGTGTGAATCATCCAATTTTTGGGCTCCTGAAGCCAACCCCAGTGTCTCTTTAAAGTAATATTTGGGCTCCTGCTGCTGCCAACTCCAGGGTGTGATTCATCCAATTTTTGGGCTCCTGAAGCCAACTCCAGTGTCTCTTTAAAGTAATGTTTGGGCTCCTGCTGCTGCTGCTGCTGCTGCCAACTCCAGGGTGTGAATCATCCAATTTTTGGGCTCCTGAAGTCAACCCCAGTGTCTCTTTAAAGTAATGTTTGGAATCCTGCTGCTGCTGCCAACTCCAGGGTGTGAATCATCCAATTTTTGGGCTCCTGAAGCCAACTCCAGTGTCTCTTTAAAGTAATATTTGGGCTCCTGCTGCTGCTGCTGCCAACTCCAGGGTGTGATTCATCCAATTTTTGGGCTCCTGAAGCCAACCCCAGTGTCTCTTTAAAGTAATATTTGGGCTCCTGCTGCTGCTGCTGCCAACTCCAGGGTGTGAATCATCCAATTTTTGGGCTCCTGAAGCCAACTCCAGTGTCTCTTTCAAGTAATATTTGGCCTCCTGCTGCTGCTGCCAACTCCAGGGTGTGATTCATCCAATTTTTGGGCTCCTGAAGCCAACCCCAGTGTCTCTTTAAAGTAATGTTTGGGCTCCTGCTGCTGCTGCTTGAAACTCCAGGGTGTGTCAGTCAATTTTTGGGCTCCTGCTGCTGCCAACTCCAGTGTCTCTTTCAGCCAATGTTTGGACTCCTGCTGCTGCTTGCAACTCCAGGGTGTGAATCATCCAATTTTTGGGCTCCTGAAGCCAACTCCAGTGTCTCTTTAAAGTAATATTTGGGCTCCTGCTGCTGCTGCTGCCAACTCCAGGGTGTGATTCATCCAATTTTTTGGGCTCCTGAAGCCAACTCCAGTGTATATTTGGGCTCCTGCTGCTGCTGCTGCCAACTCCAGGGTGTGAATCATCCAATTTTTGGGCTCCTGAAGCCAACCCCAGTGTCTCTTTAAAGTAATGTTTGGGCTCCTGCTGCTGCTGCTTGAAACTCCAGGGTGTGTCAGTCAATTTTTGGGCTCCTGCTGCTGCCAACTCCAGTGTCTCTTTCAGCCAATGTTTGGGCTCCTGCTGCTGCTTGCAACTCCAGGGTGTGAATCATCCAATTTTTGGGCTCCTGAAGCCAACTCCATTGTCTCTTTAAAGTAATATTTGGGCTCCTGCTGCTGCTGCTGCCAACTCCAGGGTGTGATTCATCCAATTTTTTGGGCTCCTGAAGCCAACTCCAGTGTCTCTTTCAAGTAATATTTGGCCTCCTGCTGCTGCTGCCAACTCCAGGGTGTGAATCATCCAATTTTTGGGCTCCTGAAGCCAACCCCAGTGTCTCTTTAAAGTCATATTTGGGCTCCTGCTGCTGCTGCTGCCAACTCCAGGGTGTGATTCATCCAATTTTTGGGCTCCTGAAGCCAACTCCAGTGTATATTTGGGCTGCTCCTGCTGCTGCTGCCAACTCCAGGGTGTGATTCATCCAATTTTTGGGCTCCTGGAGCCAACCCCAGTGTCTCTTTAAAGTAATGTTTGGGCTCCTGCTGCTGCTGCTGCCAACTCCAGGGTGTGATCCATCCAATTTTTGGGCTCCTGAAGCCAACTCCAGTGTCTCTTTAAAGTAATATTTGGGCTCCTGCTGCTGCTTGCAACTGCAGGGTGTGATTCATCCAATTTTTGGGCTCCTGAAGCCAACCCCAGTGTCTCTTTAAAGTAATATTTGGGCTCCTGCTGCTGCTGCCAACTCCAGGGTGTGAATCATCCAATTTTTGGGCTCCTGAAACCAACCCCAGTGTCTCTTTAAAGTAATATTTGGGCTCCTGCTGCTGCTGCCAACTCCAGGGTGTGATTCATCCAATTTTGGGCTCCTGAAGCCAACTCCAGTGTCTCTTTAAAGTAATGTTTGGGCTCCTGCTGCTGCTGCTCCTGCTGCTTCTGCTGCCAACTCCAGGGTGTGATTCATCCAATTTTTGGGCTCCTGAAGCCAACTCCAGTGTCTCTTTAAAGTAATGTTTGGGCTCCTGCTGCTGCTGCCAACTCCAGGGTGTGATTCATCCAATTTTTGGGCTCCTGAAGCCAACCCCAGTGTCTCTTTAAAGTAATATTTGGGCTCCTGCTGCTGCTGCTACCAACTCCAGAGTGTGAATCATCCAATTTTTGGGCTCCTGAAGCCAACCCCAGTGTCTCTTTAAAGTCATATTTGTGCTCCTGCTGCTGCTGCTGCCAACTCCAGGGTGTGATTCATCCAATTTTTGGGCTCCTGAAGCCAACTCCAGTGTATATTTGGGCTGCTCCTGCTGCTGCTGCCAACTCCAGGGTGTGATTCATCCAATTTTTGGGCTCCTGGAGCCAACCCCAGTGTCTCTTTAAAGTAATGTTTGGGCTCCTGCTGCTGCTGCTGCTGCTGCTGCCGCCAACTCCAGGGTGTGATCCATCCAATTTTTGGGCTCCTGAAGCCAACTCCAGTGTCTCTTTAAAGTAATATTTGGGCTCCTGCTGCTGCTTGCAACTGCAGGGTGTGATTCATCCAATTTTTGGGCTCCTGAAGCCAACCCCAGTGTCTCTTTAAAGTAATATTTGGGCTCCTGCTGCTGCTGCCAACTCCAGGGTGTGAATCATCCAATTTTTGGGCTCCTGAAACCAACCCCAGTGTCTCTTTAAAGTAATATTTGGGCTCCTGCTGCTGCTGCCAACTCCAGGGTGTGATTCATCCAATTTTGGGCTCCTGAAGCCAACTCCAGTGTCTCTTTAAAGTAATGTTTGGGCTCCTGCTGCTGCTGCTCCTGCTGCTTCTGCTGCCAACTCCAGGGTGTGATTCATCCAATTTTTGGGCTCCTGAAGCCAACTCCAGTGTCTCTTTAAAGTAATGTTTGGGCTCCTGCTGCTGCTGCCAACTCCAGGGTGTGATTCATCCAATTTTTGGGCTCCTGAAGCCAACCCCAGTGTCTCTTTAAAGTAATATTTGGGCTCCTGCTGCTGCTGCTACCAACTCCAGAGTGTGAATCATCCAATTTTTGGGCTCCTGAAGCCAACTCCAGTGTCTCTTTCAAGTAATATCTGGCCTCCTGCTGCTGCTGCCAACTCCAGGGTGTGAATCATCCAATTTTTGGGCTCCTGAAGCCAACCCCAGTGTCTCTTTAAAGTAATATTTGGGCTCCTGCTGCTGCCAACTCCAGGGTGTGATTCATCCAATTTTTGGGCTCCTGAAGCCAACTCCAGTGTCTCTTTAAAGTAATGTTTGGGCTCCTGCTGCTGCTGCTCCTGCTGCTGCTGCTGCCAACTCCAGGGTGTGATTCATCCAATTTTTGGGCTCCTGAAGCCAACTCCAGTGTCTCTTTAAAGTAATGTTTGGGCTCCTGCTGCTGCTGCTGCTGCCAACTCCAGGGTGTGAATCATCCAATTTTTTGGCTCCTGAAGCCAACCCCAGTGTCTCTTTAAAGTAATATTTGGGCTCCTGCTGCTGCTGCCAACTCCAGGGTGTGATTCATCCATTTTGGGCTCCTGAAGCCAACTCCAGTGTCTCTTTAAAGTAATGTTTGGGCTCCTTCTGCTGCTGCTCCTGCTGCTTCTGCTGCCAACTCCAGGGTGTGATTCATCCAATTTTTGGGCTCCTGAAGCCAACTCCAGTGTCTCTTTAAAGTAATGCTTGGGCTCCTGCTGCTGCTGCTGCTGCTGCCAACTCCAGGGTGTGATTCATCCAATTTTTGGGCTCCTGAAGCCAACCCCAGTGTCTCTTTAAAGTAATATGTGGGCTCCTGCTGCTGCTGCTGCCAACTCCAGAGTGTGAATCATCCAATTTTTGGGCTCCTGAAGCCAACTCCAGTGTCTCTTTCAAGTAATATCTGGCCTCCTGCTGCTGCTGCCAACTCCAGGGTGTGAATCATCCAATTTTTGGGCTCCTGAAGCCAACCCCAGTGTCTCTTTAAAGTAATGTTTGGGCTCCTGCTGCTGCTGCCAACTCCAGGGTGTGAATCATCCAATTTTTGGGCTCCTGAAGCCAACCCCAGTGTCTCTTTAAAGTAATATTTGGGCTCCTGCTGCTGCCAACTCCAGGGTGTGATTCATCCAATTTTTGGGCTCCTGAAGCCAACTCCAGTGTCTCTTTAAAGTAATGTTTGGGCTCCTGCTGCTGCTGCTGCTGCCAACTCCAGGGTATGATTCATCCAATTTTTGGGCTCCTGAAGCCAACCCCAGTGTCTCTTTAAAGTAATATTTGGGCTCCTGCTGCTGCTGCTGCCAACTCCAGGGTGTGAATCATCCAATTTTTGGGCTCCTGAAGCCAACTCCAGTGTCTCTTTCAAGTAATATTTGGCCTCCTGCTGCTGCTGCCAACTCCAGGGTGTGATTCATCCAATTTTTGGGCTCCTGAAGCCAACCCCAGTGTCTCTTTAAAGTAATGTTTGGGCTCCTGCTGCTGCTGCCAACTCCAGGGTGTGAATCATCCAATTTTTGGGCTCCTGAAGCCAACCCCAGTGTCTCTTTAAAGTAATATTTGGGCTCCTGCTGCTGCCAACTCCAGGGTGTGATTCATCCAATTTTTGGGCTCCTGAAGCCAACTCCAGTGTCTCTTTAAAGTAATGTTTGGGCTCCTGCTGCCAACTCCAGGGTGTGATTCATCCAATTTTTGGGCTCCTGAAGCCAACCCCAGTGTCTCTTTAAAGTAATATTTGGGCTCCTGCTGCTGCTGCTGCCAACTCCAGGGTGTGAATCATCCAATTTTTGGGCTCCTGAAGCCAACTCCAGTGTCTCTTTCAAGTAATATTTGGCCTCCTGCTGCTGCTGCCAACTCCAGGGTGTGATTCATCCAATTTTTGGGCTCCTGAAGCCAACCCCAGTGTCTCTTTAAAGTAATGTTTGGGCTCCTGCTGCTGCTGCTGCCAACTCCAGGGTGTGATTCATCCAATTTTTTGGGCTCCTGAAGCCAACTCCAGTGTATATTTGGGCTCCTGCTGCTGCTGCTGCCAACTCCAGGGTGTGAATCATACAATTTTTGGGCTCCTGAAGCCAACCCCAGTGTCTCTTTAAAGTAATGTTTGGGCTCCTGCTGCTGCTGCTTGAAACTCCAGGGTGTGTCAGTCAATTTTTGGGCTCCTGCTGCTGCCAACTCCAGTGTCTCTTTCAGCCAATGTTTGGGCTCCTGCTGCTGCTTGCAACTCCAGGGTGTGAATCATCCAATTTTTGGGCTCCTGAAGCCAACTCCATTGTCTCTTTAAAGTAATATTTGGGCTCCTGCTGCTGCTGCTGCCAACTCCAGGGTGTGATTCATCCAATTTTTTGGGCTCCTGAAGCCAACTCCAGTGTATATTTGGGCTCCTGCTGCTGCTGCTGCCAACTCCAGGGTGTGAATCATCCAATTTTTGGGCTCCTGAAGCCAACCCCAGTGTCTCTTTAAAGTCATATTTGGGCTCCTGCTGCTGCTGCTGCCAACTCCAGGGTGTGATTCATCCAATTTTTGGGCTCCTGAAGCCAACTCCAGTGTATATTTGGGCTGCTCCTGCTGCTGCTGCCAACTCCAGGGTGTGATTCATCCAATTTTTGGGCTCCTGGAGCCAACCCCAGTGTCTCTTTAAAGTAATGTTTGGGCTCCTGCTGCTGCTGCTGCCAACTCCAGGGTGTGATCCATCCAATTTTTGGGCTCCTGAAGCCAACTCCAGTGTCTCTTTAAAGTAATATTTGGGCTCCTGCTGCTGCTTGCAACTCCAGGGTGTGATTCATCCAATTTTTGGGCTCCTGAAGCCAACCCCAGTGTCTCTTTAAAGTAATGTTTGGGCTCCTGCTGCTGCTGCCAACTCCAGGGTGTGAATCATCCAATTTTTGGGCTCCTGAAGCCAACCCCAGTGTCTCTTTAAAGTAATATTTGGGCTCCTGCTGCTGCTGCTGCCAACTCCAGGGTGTGATTCATCCAATTTTTGGGCTCCTGAAGCCAACCCCAGGGTCTCTTTAAAGTAATATTTGGGCTCCTGCTGCTGCTGCTGTCAACTCCTGCTTACTCCAGGGTGTGATTCATCCAATTTTTGGGCACCTGAAGCCCACTCCAGTGTCTCTTTAAAGTAATGTTTGGGCTCCTGCTGCTGCTGCTGCTGCCAACTCCAGGGTGTGATTCATCCAATTTTTGGGCTCCTGAAGCCAACTCCAGTGTCTCTTTAAAGTAATGTTTGGGCTCCTGCTGCTGCTTGCAACTCCAGGGTGTGATTCATCCAATTTTTGGGCTCCTGAAGCCAACCCCAGTGTCTCTTTCAGCCAATGTTTGGGCTCCTGCTGCTGCTGATGCCAACTCCAGGGTGTGATTCATCCAATTTTTGGGCTCCTGCTGCTGCCAACTCCAGTGTCTCTTTAAAGCAATGTTTGGGCTCCTGCCCCTCATAGTGATGCCACTTCAACTCTCTTGAATTCAATTGTGCCGCTCTGCGATTCTATTAGCGATGCCTCTGATCTGCATGTGATATTTATTCAAAGTATTATTTAACTAACCCAGCATGCATCCTGTGCGTGTTACAGCAAGGCAGAATGGTTTACAACCCTGTTGAGGCTCTAGGAGGCTCAGAAATAGCCGTTTTTAATAGCGATTCATCGCGAATTTATTCGGGTCGAAACGATTTTTGTCGGAAAATTCGGCGAATCAGTCGAACCGAATTTTTCAAAAGTTCGCTCATCTCTAACCTCATTCATTGTAGTCTAGATGTAGCCACACACACCTGTATAGTATGTCTCAATCAATTAACTGGGCCTGTTTGTGATTGGTATGGTCACATGGCTACAATGCAGCACATCGCAAAACCAGAGGCATTGTGGAAAGAACCATTGGCCTGCTGAAAGCACGCTTTCTCTGTTTGGCACGCCCAGGAGAAGAGATGTTGTACAGTCCAAAAAAGGTCTCCAAAATCATCCTCGCCTGCTGTGTTCTACACAACATTTGCATATGCCACCAAATCGAACCCCCGAGGAAACAGCACTGGTGCCAGAAGTCCCCAACATGGCCGCAGACAGTAATGAGGATACCCAGACTGGGTTTGAGCGACGGCAAAGCATGATTACATCTTTTTTTCGGTAAGTCAGCTCACTCAGTACTACAGGGGCATACTAAAAAATTAACATAAAATATGTGGGTGGTCTAAAATTACTATCAAAAATAATAGGTAGCTTAAAATAATTTTAAAAAAAAAAATGTGGGTGTTATTTAATAGTGTAAACTACAAAGTGGTTTGCTTATAATATTTAATCCAAAAATGTGGTTGGTAGATACATAAAACAACCCACATTAGGGTGTTTAAAATGCATTATTTGTAAATCAAAACACAAAATAACTACACTTTTGTCTCCTTTACAGGCACCATGAAGATGGGAACAACTTATTTTGAAAAAATACAACCTTCTTTATAAAAATATATGCTTCAATAAAAAAAATTATGATTTATCTTCAAAATATTTGGTTACATGTGTTATTTGGCTTATGTTATAGCAGAATTTTAACTTTTACAGATTGATTTCTATACAACAGCATAGAAACGCTCAGGTGCTGTATTGAATAAGGTGTAACAACTCAACAGTGCCTCTAATTCAAATTTGAAACATCACATTTAACATTGGCAGTGTGATTATCAATAACGGCAGGTAGCGACTGAGGAGACCTGTAATAGCGACTGACGGCTGATCGGGGCGGCCACTAGCGGTCGGTCTTAGCGCTAATAGTGAATCAGCCTGTGAGTGTGAGCAGATCCCACCAGCATCCAAGGTCGATAGTGGGAGTACACGTTTTTTATACTTTCAGTTAAGATATTAGCATGGACTGACTTGTGCTGTGCAATATCTTGTGTGTTTTTTACATAGAATGTTATTGTATACTTGCAAGTCATTTGAATATGCTGTTGTTAAGTATGAGTATGAGCAGATTTCACTGACCAGGAGATTTTCAACATATTGTAAAAACAGCCCCATGTGATTGGCTGAGCTTTGGGAGAATTTATCCAAAAGATTTTGAGCTTCCCTAAATTTTGGAGTGGCTGAATTTTGAAAGCCTCTCAAAAATTAATAGAGATTCTTAAAATCTTTTTCATGTTAGCAGTGGCATATATAGTCTGGTCGGGGCCTCCAACACGGAAGCCCCACAGAAAGCCCCCTACCCCCGGCGAACACTCGTTCCGCCCTGCAGAACATACAGCTCTGACCCATGGTGTTCCCCAGCAGACAGCGCACAAACAATACATATTGGAGTACAGCCAGTCTGGATCTTTTCTACAGATGCTGCGAGGTGGGGGACACATCTGGCATGGAGCCCTCTTCTCCTAATTGCCCGGCAGCAGCTGCCTTCCCTGTCTCTATGGTATGTACACCCCTGGACCCAATTTAGAATAGTTTAGGGCATAGTTTTGGCAGAGTTGGTAAAAAAAGATGGTGCAAAGTCAGAGAAACCAAACATATCAAAGCAACAAAAAAGGAAAAAAGGTACAACTTTAACACCTTTGCTTAAAGGGAGACCTCTGTAGACTTTCCCTGAGAGAACAATAGGTCTCAAGCCTTCCGTTCACAGGTGAGTTTTAATGAAGGATTTCTAGTGCAAAAAATGACCTAATATGAAATAAAAATGAGCTAGATGCTAAGAACAAGCTGAGTGTGATTGAAAAGAATACATCCAAGCTTGTTTTGTCCTTATCTGATGGGAAACTATTTTTGGACTGTATTATTGTTTTTTTCAAAGGGGGTGGGGATGTCCTGCTGAATCAGGATGTCCTGCTGTGTAAAACCCCCCGGGGTGCCTGTAAAAACTCACCTTTACCCTCTTCAATGGCGCATGTGCGAGTTCTCGTCTCTCTTCAATGGCGCATGTGCGGGTTCTGTCTGCCGTGACTATACAATACATTGTTGTCAATGGGAAGTGTGCCCTGCTGCATCCACTGCATTCCCGGCGGCATGTACACGCTTCCGCCACAGCCATTCATATAGTCGCCCCACAGAAGTTAATAAGAGCTGTTTGCTGAATGACATGGTCAAGGGAGACGGCTCCAATTGACAAGTGACAAGAGCCCATGCATGCGCCACTGGAACGAGGAAGAGGTGAGTGAATAGTGGTGTTCTGGAGGGTTTCACGCAGCAGGGTGTAGTCCTGTCTTTTGAATAAACTGTCATAGCAGAAGCCTATATTTTATTTTAGTTTATTATGTGCTAAATGAGAAAAGATGCTCAATGCTTCTCCAAACTCAACCTCTTCCAAACTCATCATTAGGATAACCCCCATTTATCTGAATAGATCCATTAACTGCAGTGGCCAATCTTTTCAATGCATTTTGGCTCTGGTGGAGTACTGGGATATACCACAGAAAATAGAAAGGCCTACACTACATCAAGGGTTTTAATATGGGTTATAAAAGAAGGAATAGAAGGAATTAAACATTAAGCCAAGTGTGAGAAGTGCTGTGTGATGAGAGTAAAGCCATACAAATCCTTTTTTAAACCAAAGTAAAAATAAGAAGTAAAAAATAACCGGCAAATCACTAGATCTGTAACTTAAAAATGGAATTCTATACAGAGTGCTAAAGTAATTTTAAAACGAGTCCACGCATAATGACTCATTAATCCCATGGGGAAAAACACAATAACGCATTTAAATACATGCACCATTTTTTCTTTAAGACCAGTTTATTTCTGTCTTGACACACAATGAAACAGTATGCACGTTTGGAAAGTTATTGTTGATATAAATGTCAAAAATGGTTTTGAGTTGTAACAGCTTTGAGTTGCATTGAAATTACCAACTATGTTCGGTTCAAAGTTACATTGCTCCACTTAATAAAATCAGAATGAATATTTAAAGCTCAGCTCCTGCCAATACTTAAATAGTTTTGGATGGAAAAATGAAGATTTAAAATCATTTTAATAGTTTGCTGTCTGTGGCCACACTGGGAGATGTAGTTTTACCTTTTGTTTGGTGACTAGTTACAGGGAATTGAAGGGACTGTCCAGGATGAGACTCTGCCCCCTGCTGCACAGTCACAGTGACTAAAGCACAAGCTTGTATAACAGAGGGGTTATGCCAGTCACTGCCTTAGCACTCACTGTTTGTAAAAGATGGTGGGGGACTGGGGGATTCAAACAAGCAGCAGGACCTATAACTGGAACTGGTGTTTTAGGACTGAACACAAGAAGCAATGAAGCAGCAGCAGGGAGTTGAGCATAGCCAGCAAGTAGTGGTTACCTCTTTAGTGGCAGTGGAGAAGTCAAAGAGAGCTTGAGAATGATCAGCAGCAGAAGAAGAAGCAGAAAGGATTGGAGAAGGGGGCAATCAGAGGATAACTGGCAGTAGCAGAGAAGGTGGCAAGAACTAGAGGAAGATGGGTAGCAATGGAGAAGCCAATGAGTTCTGGAGAATGATCAGCAGCAGCAGAGAAAGCAGAAAGTACTGGGGAAGGGAACAATCAGAAGATAAATGGCAGTAGCAGAGAAGGTGGCAAGAACTAGAGGAAGATGGGTAGCAATGGAGAAGGCAATGAGACCTGGAGAATGATCAGCAGCAGAAGGAAGCAGGAAGGACTGGAGAAGGGGGCAATCAGTGTATAACTGGCAGTAGCAGAGAAGGCGGCAAGAACTAGAGGAAGATGGGTAGCAATGGAGAAGACAATGAGTTTTGGAGAATGATCAGCAGCAGCAGAGGAAGCAGAAAGTACTGGGGAAGGGAACAATCAGAAGATAAATGGCAGTAGCAGAGAAGGTGGCAAGAACTAGAGGAAGATGGGTAGCAATGGAGAAGGCAATGAGACCTGGAGAATGATCAGCAGCAGAAGGAAGCAGGAAGGACTGGAGAAGGGGATAATCAGTGGATAACTGGCAGTAGCAGAGAAGGTGGCAAGAACTAGAGGAACATTGGTAGCAACGGAGAAGGCAATGAGGACTGGAGAATGATCACCAGCAGCAGAAGAAGCAGAAAGGACTGGAGAAGGAGTCAATCAGCGGATAACTGGCAGTAGCAGAGAAGGTGGCAAGAACTAGAGGAAGATTGGTAGCTATGGAGAAGGCAATGAGGACTGGAGATTGATCACCAGCAGCAGAAGAAGCAGAAAGGACTGGAGAAGGGGTCAATCAGCGGATAACTGGCAGTAGCAGAGAAGGTGGCAAGAACTAGAGGAACATTGGTAGCAATGGAGAAGGCAATGAGGACTGGACAATGATCACCAGCAGCAGAAGAAGCAGAAAGGACTGGAGAAGGGGTCAATCAGCAGATAACTGGGCATAGCAGAGAAGGTGGCAAGAACTAGAGGAAGATTGGTAGCAATGGAGAAGGCAATGAGGACTGGAGAATGATCACCAGCAGCAGAAGAAGCAGAAAGGACTGGAGAAGGGGTCAATCAGCGGATAACTGGCAGTAGCAGAGAAGGTGGCAAGGACTAGAGGAACATTGGTAGCAATGGATAAGGCAAAGAGGACTGGAGAATGATCACCAGCAGCAGAAGAAGCATAAAGGACTGGAGAAGGGGATCAAAGGATAACTGGCAGTGGTAGAGAAGGTGGCAAGAACTAGAGGAAGATGGGTAGCAATGGAGAAGGTAATGAGACCGGGAGAATGATCAGCAGCAGCAGGAATCAGGAAGGACTTGAGAAGGGGACAATCAGAGGATATTTGGCGGTAGCGGAGTAGAGGACAGTTGGTAGCAGTGGAGAAGGCAATGAGGACTGGAGGGCGATCCGCAGCAAATGATAACCCATAACAGTCAGCTGAACTGATGGGTGACATGATGTGACAAGGCGTGTTGCATGACACACCACAAAGAAGCCCACCAAGACTCTCTTGCTCAAGAGCCGACGTAGACCTGGAGCCAACCCTGATATTGTGTAACTGCTTTTTCTACTTCTATTCCTCAACAGGGACTGAAAATGGGTCTCATCAGTTGTAAAAGAGTGGTTTATACCTTGTAATAGGGTGTAATATGCTGACTGCGCATGATTCTAGGAAGTATGGTGCAAATCTATGTTAGCTGTAACTAAATCTGAAATGTACAGTATATACACTGGGTGTAATAATATGCAGTCTGAGTCTAGGCTGCATATACTTGGATGTAATACTACACACATGCCTTTGTGCAGGGTCCTGTATTTGTATATTTAGTTTTATGAAATGAAATTGTCTGTGAAATTTATGAGGCCCCATTGTTTGTCCTGTTATCCCTTCCAGGATTTTTTTATTATAGAATCACTGTTCAGCTTCTGTTCGAATTCCTTGGCTGAAGCATTTGCCCTAGGTGTTGAGATCTTGCCGATAAAAAGACATCTGAGGCAATTTAGCATAAATCTTTATTTTTGCACCAGTGCTGCGACACATGCTATTCTTGATATTGGCTGCCCACTATAGATGTATAAGTCTTAGCATTCCCTGTAAGCACAGAATATTACCAAAAGTATAAGACACCCAGAACACTTAAATTACCCACATGGGCAGACCTTTTACTTTTTTCTAATGTTACTTGTTTCACTTATTTATGTTACTCTGTACATATACATATATATTATCTAGAATCTTTAATGGAGGAGCAAACCACCTTGGAGATAGATCCATGTTAGACTTAATTTAGAGGCGCTTTTTTCCCTAATGTACAGGGTAAAAAGCGCTTTCTTAAAGCGGACCAAAATTACATTTGGCCAAAGCCCCTGCCAATACTCCCCTGTTAGGGTGTACAACTAGAAATGGACATTTTCACTTTTTGAATCTTCCTGGAACACAGTTTTTTGCTGTCCCTCTCTGTAATCTGGCAGGCAATCAGTCATTACATCGGTGTGACAATGACATTATTGCCACACACAACAGTGGCAATGAATGGAGGAGGTGGAGCTTTACAGCTAAAACAGGCGCCATTATATATGATTAGAGAGAAGTAGGAGTAGTGAAAATTGGCAAAAATCACTCTACATGGGGGGAGCAATGCAGGGGATGCTAGTTAAAAATGTCGGTTTTTGTTTGCTTTAAGTCATCACTTTCAGCTTTGTGTTGGAGGTCATGAGCCCGAAACTCAATCCCATAAGCAGGAGATGATGGTTCTGTATGTAATATACGCTATACTAAAGCATTGGATAAGTCCAGGTGCTTAAGAAAGCACAGAGATAATACGATCTTTTGCATGACATTGTCTACTCATTAGGAATAATGGATAAATCCTGTTATTCTTGCCATATAAATACTTCTAATGAAAGTCTTGAAAGCACCATAAGAGTAGGACATATGTTGCAGCAACAAAGCTAATATGAAAAAGTCTGTGTTGAATTAGGGACTTTCCATCTTGGGACACTCTTTGCCTTGTACCCTTGCATAGGGGGCACTTCATTATTTATATAAAGGCTAACACTATATAAAGGCTAACACGGGTCTGTCCTCAAGGTGTCTTATGTTAGGTAAATACTATTCTAAACAAGCATTATCTAGAATCAAGAACCAATTTCCATTTTAAATGATGTTATGTACAACCTGGGTGATATATATACACTGCACCTTTAACCATGTTAAAAATATATAAAACAACCATTTAAAAATTCAAAACATTGTTGTGGGCTACAGGGCTTGCGTACCGCTATTGATACTCATACTACTTGCTGGGAATCCCTGATCTGAGAGACAATAAAATATATACATATTTCTTAATTCATTAATTAGTTCAGCTCTTCTAATAAAGCATAAACCGTAGTAATCAAAATTATAAAGTAGCAAATAAAAAGAGGTCACGTTATGTTATTTGGAAGGTTTCAGTTCATAATTGGAAATTGCATTGCTTAAAAACACTTATTTGACCTTGACCACTGAAAAAATATGTTGCAGCAACAAAGTTAATCTGAAAATGTCTGTGTTGAATTGGCTCATTGCAGCATCCTATTAACCTACATGACGCCACATCATTATTTAGATTTTATTGGTAAAAGCATCTTTTGTTTGGTGTTAGTTACATTACATTAACAGCTTGGTCTGTAAAGAAGAGAGTGAATAGAGAATAGACAGGAAAGCCAGAGACAATAAAATAAACATGATGCATTTATGCTGCTATACTCTGAAATAAAACGTCTTAAAGTGTTTGACTACCTAATAAAAAACAAACTGGTACTCACCCTTTGCCCCCGCAGCCAATCAGTTCAAGCCGGTCATGTGCACTGGCTCGGGATTGATGGCGTGTTTCGCGCATGGTCCACCATCATGGACAAAAGATGAGTAATGTTTGTGTGTATGTGTGTGTGTGCAATCACTTTAAATTGCAAATGGCTATCATTAAAGGTTAATGTAATGTGTCGGCCAATATCATGTTGTGCTACCCAGCTGCTATAGGGATTCTGTGTGTGTGAGGGGAAGCTGCAACAATGTTTCTTTAACACTGTTCACTGCAGAATCTGGATTTAACACACACCATTCAGTCAGTGTATCTTATATGTTTCAATTCTTTCAGCTGTGCAGCACAGCAATGAGTCACCACAGCTGATGAGTTTCTACTAGAAATAAAGGGGGATTGCACTGATGTGTGGTGCAATTTTGACTTTGGGACTGGGTTTTTCAGAAGCTGGGCTCATGTACATGGCAAGATGACCACTCCCATGCAGTTATGTAGCATAGGATTTGCCTGCTATTCCATAACATCTGCATGGAGTTAAGCCCTCTCAAATAGCTTATGTCACTGATTGCCAGAGTGGGTTTTTAGGGGAATTTTGGTCTGCTTTAAATAAATCGACAGACAGCGTTATGTATCACTAGTGCAATCTGAGCTGCAACGGTGACCACAGGCAGCAGTCGCTGTGCAGTCCGGCTCTGAATCTATGCTCAGGGCAGGACTCTAGATATGGGGCTAGCGACAGGTAGTGCCGGGGGATCACACAGGAAACACAGAGCCCGCACTGGCTCTATTAAACAAAGAATTGGGAGCATACAGCGCAAGGGGACATTGTTTAAAAGCAAAAGATGGCAACACTGTGGCAATGTGCAAACACAAGGAATGGCATTGGAGACACATGAGTGACATGACACATTATTTTCAGGGCAAAAAAAAGGTTACAGTACATACCCAAAGTGCAGAAAATGAATGTAAAAACTAATCCAAACAGCCCGGGCTCCCATAGTACATGCTCAACCCAAAAAAATGAAAAGTGACTAAATA
Source organism: Gastrophryne carolinensis (assembly GCA_027917425.1). Lineage (NCBI taxonomy): Eukaryota > Metazoa > Chordata > Amphibia > Anura > Microhylidae > Gastrophryne > Gastrophryne carolinensis. The sequence continues at coordinate 160,838,804 of CM051234.1, forward strand.
AGGCAAAAGTTTCAAGCCCCATAGAACTCTATGGGAGAATGACACAATACTTTTGCCGGAGGCCGGTTCTGACAGGGGCCTGGGGCTGGGTGATGCTAGGTGGCGCTAGCACTTCATAAATAAACCCTTAAGTTTCTTTTCTCCATTTTCACCCACCTGCATTTCACAGAATTTTGAAGCTTTTTTGCAATCCTGCTAACTAATTTTGAAAAGACAGCTTTACTTGTTTGATCAACATTTGGAAATCTAAAGTTTAGATTTCAAATGGTAGTTTACAGAGAAACAAAACACAAGATTTTCTTGTCTGGCACATCCTGATATAGGATGCCCTGCTGTGTTTATCCCCTGGGATTGCCCATAAACTCACTTTTTTCTCATTCCCACAAATGGAGCATGCACTGCCATCTGTAATGTACGGTAAGAGGCCCCATGGAGGTAGGCTACCAGCTTTTTTATTCTGATCAGATAAGTCAAAAAGTCTATTCTTTCAGAGGTTCAATGGTCTAAACATTGGCTGGATCTAAAAAATAAGTACTCAGTTCCTTGTCCCTGGTCCTGGCTGCAGGGAAATTAACTGCATCCCTAATCTCCATGAGGTCTGCAGCCTGCTTCCACCCCCCAGAATGGCTGGCCGCGAGGGCATGCTTTAACTGCAGCGATGCCAGGGATGCAGCCGTGGTCCAAGAATGTGTGAGCGGAAGAAAGGTAAATGAGTGTAGGCATACAAGGTGGGGCTCAGACAGTGGGGCATCGTAAATCAAGATGCCCCAGGGATCACATGGTAGGAACCCAGAGCCTGTAATTCAGCAGATAGATCCACTTTAAATAAGGCCCACACAATCGATTAGCATTGTGGGAGGAATTTGCAAAACATGATCTTTAATTTCTGAGGCAAGAAAAAATCTCTTCCTCCATAGTACCTTTATTGCAAACATTTCATGGATTAGAGTGAAGCAGGAGCAGTAAAAATTGGCAAAAGGTGCTCTTCATGGCGGTAGCAATTCAGGGGATGCTAGTTAGAAATGTTTTTTTTTCCACTTTAAAGCGGAACAAAACAAAACGTGGACAGTCCTGGAATCGGGGAGGCCGATTCATTAATAGCGGCAGGTAGCGACAGTTGAGCGACTGTAGCGCATTTTCAGAGCGCCCGCTAGTAGTCGCTGTGCTTGGCCGTTGTTCGGTAGTTGATAGCGACTCAGTCGGTTTGCCGTAATGTTGAATATTGGGTGAGGAGTCGCTATTTGACCGGTTCCGCGCTGTAGGGGAGCGCATGATAGCGACTGGCCCTAGCGACCGGCTCCCACCATATTCATTAAAAAATCACGCTCAAAAAATTCTCGCACTGTAAAATGCATGTTTAAACCCCAGAGCACTGGCGGCGATGGGTTAAAAGTAGTTTTTTAAACCACAAACAACCATATGTTTGGAAACCAAAAAAAAGTTTTTTAAATAATTTTGTAATATGAATACATTAATATCAGACATGTAATATCAATTCTGTACATTTTTTTTTTTTTAACCTTAAAAAATTATCTAAAATGGCAGAACCGGTCACAGAATTTTTCACATTTAAAAAAAAAAAAAAAAAAAAATAACAATTAATTATGAATATTTAAAGATTGTTCCATTGAAATGCATTGGAGAGCGCCAGGTAGCGAGAGGACATACCTGTCGCTGTTCAAGGTCGGACGCTGGCGCTGTGGGCTGAGGCTGGAATAATGATGAATGAGTGGCTATATGGCGCTATCTCAGTCGCTAAGCAGGATTGGCTTGATAAATGTGTGATTGTGGTGGGGAGCCGGCGTTCTCGTGGCGGGGCCCATCATTACCGGCCGCTCACCAGTCGCTACCTGTCGCTATCCCTTGTTAAATAAGGGCCTAAATGTAGCGCCCTTTCCAGCTACACTGGGCACTTTTTGCACCTGAGGCTCGATTCAGAGACACATTCGTCTGGACTTCCGTAGCTGTCTGTGAAAGTTTTGGTGGGTGTTTGTCATTTTTTTGCTTTTTTTCGTTCATTTTTCATTCGTACGTACATTCGGGAACGCGCTTTCGATGAACGGAAGCAAATCAGAACATTTCCGTTAGTTCGGATCATTTTCCAAACAAAATCGGAAATTTTTCGTTCGTTCAGATAACTTCCGTTGTTGGGATGGGTTTCCGTCTGATTCAGAGAGCTGATTTCCGAAGGACCACAACCCTATAAGTCCGTTTCATTTCCGATCCACTTACGGGACCTTTGAGGGCTCGGATTGCTATTGTTGAACATGTTTTGCGGCTATGTGGAGGAGTCTGCGCGCCTTTATGTCCTTTGTGAATTATATTTGGATTGTTGAACTTGAATCTAAATTTGTTGTAGGACTTATTGTTTTAGTTGGTTACCTTTGCTTTGTGTAATTATTTTATATTTGGTTGCAGGAACCGCAAGATGTGCCACTCGCCCTTGCTCCTGATGCCCGTTCTTTGCCTGCAGAATGCGGGCCAGGGGTTCTCTAATCAGGCACTATACAAAACCCGACCCGTGGCGAGGGCCCTCTGGCTTTTGAAGTCCAGATTTAGGTGTTTGGACCATACGGGGGGGGGGGGGCACTGCAGTATGACCCCAACAGGGTTATACCAATATTTTCATTTACGTTTTTTAACAGGGACCACACGTGCCAGAGTGGCACAACTGAGTGTCAGGGTCCTTCAGATGGTGGGCGAGATGCAGGAGCTGCGCAACTCGTTGGGGACCACAGATGAAGAATAATGTTCTGTGGCCTGCCATTGCTATGTATTTTGTATTTTATAGTTGTAAAAATTTGACATTTTCCAATTTTTTTTACATTTTATATTTTATGATGGAATATAAAAAAATGTTACATTGTCATTTCATTTACAAAATACATTAACACAAAACTAATGGGCCCAGAAATATTTAAAGATGAATATTCATGACCGAGAAGTGATTTGGGTACGTTTTAGGGGGCTAAAATGGAAGAAGAACCTAACCGAGAAGTGGTTTGGGTGAGCTTTAAGGGTCCAAAAGGGAAGATGGAGGATAGTGCCAAGTGGTTTGGGTGAGCTTTAAGGGTCAAAAAGGGAAGATGGAGGACAGTGCTAAGTGATTTAGCTAAACATTGTAGTAGAAGTGAGGGTGGCAAATATGTAGGCGAGCACTTTAATGAGTTAAGTTTGTAGTGCGCAGGCGCAAGATCGTAAGGAGTCCGAACCAAATGTTCAATCCAGCACATCCATAAAATATAACCTTTAATGTAGTTTCCATAAAACAGATTGCTTATATAAATGTGAAGGAGGCCCGAGCCCCGGAGACAAGAGCTAAATGTAACCCGTTTCAGGCCCGGGTGGGCCCTTAATCATACAACCTTGTGGGGTGAGCAAGCTGCATATAAATATGATAATGCTTGATGAGATCACTTACCTCCCGCTCGAAAACACCTGGTGTCCGTGCCGTGCCGCATGCCCTAATGATCCGGAAGAGATAACTTCAGAGGGGGATGTCCCTGATTGGATGAACGGCTCCCAATGAGGTGCCGCTGACAGGTGGTGTCAAATGACGTCAGCCGGTACGCGTTGTAGATGCGTACTTAGCGTAAACGCTCCGGCTTCCCTGCTGTCTGGAAAACACTAAGTTACACCAGCCCGTCTATAGCAGTAACGTAAATTGCGTAAGCCGGCTCATTTGGCGCACAACAACCTGATTCAAAGGTATATTACCTCTAATGACCTAGCCTGATTAGTAAGACCTTGGACACAATGGTAAAAACAATGTTATGGACAAATGTCCGGCCCCACGGTGTTCATCATTTATAAAAAATAATCAAAATAATTAAATTAAATTATCCGAACCTGCCCAACCATTAGATTATAGAATACACACAAATATATAAACCCTCTGGGGGAAAAAAGAGAAGAATTAACTGGGGTATAGCTGTGTTGCATTGGCAATTATATAGGCAAAGGGGTGCAAGATCGTAAGGATTTCAGTCTGGACGATTATTTATTGAAAAAGGGAAACAGAAACTAACGGGAAACGTAAAGGTTTCGTGGGAGGAAACGATGGGAAAAGGGTAAAAACGAAAGCCTACGTTGTAACATGTGAAAATGAAACGGAAAAGTCTGGATGGAAAATTACATCCTGGTATTCGTAATCTGCAGTACGAACGGACGGAAACTTTACAGAAGGTTTTCAATGCATGCATAGAATCGCTTGTACACTCATACGAGAGCGGAAACATTTCCAAAAAAAACAGATCGGAACTAAAACGGAAGTTTTTTTTTGTCTCTCTGAATCGAGCCTACGGTGCTGAATATAACAGTTCCTGGGAGTGGAACAGGTAAAAAATAGGATTCACCTGTCCAGAGCCAGGCGGATGATTTCTCTAAAGGAGCATCATAGTAAAGGTCCCCTTTAGCCATCCTGATGCACTGACTCAAGGGTGAACATAGGTTTTAAAGGACCCCCCCAGCAAAAGTCATAGTGGGACCTGTCATGGTGGGGGAGGGCAACAGGAGGTCCTCAGGCTTCAAACTCCCCACACACCCAGCTGCAGGCCAGTTGGGGCTCACCCAGAAATTCTCCATGAAGTATGCCATCTCCATGTTTCTAGCAGCGGTAGGGACCAGGTATGGCCCTCTCCAGTTTCTCCAACATGGCAAGTCCAGTTGTTCTGGTCCAGTTGCTCTTAAGGTGGCAGAACCTGATGGAAGTCTCCTGGATCCACAGGTGGCATTAAAAAGAAGATACAGTTAGCTACATTTCCCCCATGTATCCTGCTGATGACCTCCTGCTCCCAGGAGCTCCCCAAGCCCAGGGTGGCTCTCCACACTCAATAGCTTGGCCCCTTCTACCATGGGCCCTGTAGCAGCTGCCTCCCCTGCCTCTATGGTATGTAAGCCCCTGCACTGACTATTACTGAGGGAAGAATCTGTTTTGGGGTCATCCAGCAGGTGCCTAGCAGGTCAGATCTTTTTTACTTAAACACTTTAGGAGTTGTGGGAGGGGGTGTGCGCCTTTGTGACTGGAAGTTCATTTTAAAGGTATTGATAGTTGTGAAGAAAATTTTAAAAAACCACTGGGAAGCCCCCTCTTATTGATTCATACAGGCACTGCCCCTATCACAATGAAGGGCGCCCAGCTAACCTAGATCCAACACTAATAAAACACAAACTATCACAATTGGTTAAATGCTGGGCTGGCCATTAATATACGAGCAATGTAGCCAAAAGACACATGTATGAAAAGACCAGGGTACATACATAAATGTAAAAACCGCAATTGCATGTTAAAATACAAATACATTAAACTAAGGGCCCCTGCCAGATCGACCTGGACTCCATGCACACACCCGCATTCACCCCGCTCACACAGAAAAAATGCTGGCCAGCAAAAATCATAGGGACAACACTGTATCCTCTCTTGGAACCTGAAGGATAGTACAATTGTAAATCAGCACTTGACTTTTCCTCTCCACCGGGACTAAGCTGATGTCCACTATAGAAAAGTCCAGGAGCATACGCCTGGGTGCTGTAATACTGGTTGCAACCAGGACTCATCACAGGGACCACGTGAATTCCAGCCAAATTGCTTCAGCTCATCTGCTGAGCCACAGTATACTGACACGTATATGGGATGATTCAGCTTTAATGCTCACATTCACAGCACAGTTGGAATATCAGCACTGTGTAGAAAGCAGGCATATAGGCATCAGCCTTCCAAAGTAGGTAACAGGTTCAGTGTGCATACAGCACAGTCACTCCTGGGCGCTCCGAACTCAGCCCAGAGTGTGTAAATAAGGGGAGATGCAACAACCCGTTACCCCTGTATCTTGCGGCGATATTTGCCAGTGATCTCACCCCTCCCGCGTATCACCAGGAAGTCCAAGCAGCCAGTGTGTCAGGTTTACAGGTTACTTTCCAGCGCGGCCATCCAGCGTGAGCAGGCGTGCGTGGTGGGCATGGTCAGGGGCCCTGACCGACAGCTGTTTCGCTCCGCCTCCGGAGCTTCGTCAGGGTAAGAGGGGGGGGCGACTCTATTAGGCAATTTATGTAGATGAAATTTTTTTTACAGTGCCTATAAATCTAGGTCCGTAAGACACCGCGCTAAGAACAGGTTAAAGGATTATAAATGGTATTTAGGAAGCTCAACGTGTGCAGAATTCCCAATCTGTAAAAGTATATATATCACAAAAAACACAGAGCTAATGAAAAGTTCATTCAATCAGAGCATGAGGCCTCTAGCCACAGTATCCCTCGGTGCATGTATCAATCTTTTGAACACGTGGGCCCACCACCACCAGGTTTATGCTCTTACCAGAAGTCCCAGCTTTAATGGCATGAATGAATCAAATATAGTTCCATCTCCAGTAGCATCCAAATCAGATACAGGCTCCTGCCCAATAACTAGTAGCACCACTTCAGGTCTTCTTTAAAGTTCAAATCAAAGATTCTCATAGATAAGCTCCCACAAACAAGGCATGCAGCATGTAGGGAAGACACAAAATGCGAAGACTAGTGTAATATTGCTAAAGAAACATTTAACCCTTTAAGTGCCAGCCTACCTGGAGTTTTTGTCACATTCTGTTGCCAGACCATTTTGCACTATTTTGCGCTCCCCACGTTTAAATGTGATTTTGGAAGGGATTTCCAGGGATTTCCCAGGAAAATGATATATTGTTTTTTTCAGCAGAGTCTGGGCTTTAACATGAAATGTCTTGTTTGTCATTTGTTAGGTGTATTCTTAATATTTTTGGGTGAAATATGTGCAAAAAAAAAACTACATATTGTAGTTTTTTTTGTAATAAAAAATGTAAGTTTGTCAATGAAATCTTATTGCGTGTGAAATCCCAATTTCTCCCGGTTACAGCGGTACCACATATGTATAGGTAGACACCCTTTCCTGCCCAGGAGACTCCCCCAAACTGAAACAGCGCTTTAGGGGATTTTCAGATAAAATACAACTATGCTACGCAATATGCGCACCTTGCAGTTTTTCCAGAAAAACAACCCTTTACATTTGAAATACCCCCAACAAACTATATATTCTCTGGAAGTACACACCTCAGGCTTTCTAGGCGTACCAGGCTTGTTGATGTGGCCATAGTTTTCTGGAAGTAATCCCTCAATGGATTCTTTGGTTGCAAAGAGTTTCCCTAAAAAAAGGATAAAAAAGCAGAATCAAAGCCACATTTTCCTAAAAAACTACATACAAACTAGAAAAAACAAGTTTAATCTGAAAACGCAACAACCTCCGAACAGAACGATACCCAACATGCATAGCTACTGTCAAGGGAAGAGCTGCCAAACACCCCAAAGTAAAGCATGTGCGTAACGGTAATTTTACTTGAAAATTTCAGCTCTGCAGACAAAGTGCGCACCTTGCGATTTTTCAACCAAAACAACCCTTGACATTTAGAATATCCCCCATAAACCATATATTCCCTGAAAGTACACACGTTAAGCTTTCTAAGGGTACCCAACTTGTTCTAGTGGGCTCATCTTTCTGGAATTATTACCTCAAAGAATTCTTTGGTTGCGCAGGGTTTCCCTAAAAAATTTATAAAAAAGCTGAATAAAAAACACCTTTTCCTAAAATTTAAATATGCAAACCAGAAAAAACAAGCTAAGTCTGAAAGCGCAAGGTCTCCCGAACAGAACAATACCCAACATGCATAGGTACTATTAACCCTTTTAATTGGCAGCCTACTTGAGATTTTGTCACCCTCTGTTGACAGGCCATTTTTCCCCATTTTGCGTCATGTTTTCGCCATGTTTTGCGCCATTTTTGCTGGAACTTTCAGGAAAATTATATATATATATTTTTTGCAGCAGAGTTTAGGCTTTAACATGAAATGTCTTGTTTGTACATTTTTTTTTTTTTTTACAATATTATTAAGTAAAAAAAATAAATAAATAAATAAAAAATTTTTTTTGAAAATTGACTCCTTTATTTTAAATAAAAAATGTATTTTATTAAGGAAAATCATATTGCATGAGAAAGCCCCATTTCTACCGATTAGAACGGTACCACATATTTATCGGTAGCCCCCTGTTCCTGCCCAGGAGACCCCTCTAACTGAAACAAGTATTTTATAACATTCACAAAAAAAATACAAATACCATCCACACTACAAAGGGTTAAATCGAGAAAAAAAATGACATAGGGTCCCCCCTCCCAGGGGAGGGGGACCCCATTTTTTTTTTTGATTTTTAAGGGTTAAAAACCCTTAAAAATCAAAAAAAAAAATTGACGTGGGGTCCCCCTTACCCAAAGTAACCAGCCCGGGACCAGCTATGGGGGCTTGTAGGCACAGAGTGGGGGGGCCAGCTTTTGTGGCCCCCCCCACCCTGCAGCCTATGAGCCCACATAGCCTATGTGGGCCCGGGCTCTTCTGCCCCCCCCTGGCCTTTGGGGAGGCAGGTAATGGGGGTGCCGGGGGTTAATGGCAAGCCACCCGCTAGCGCAGGTGGCTTGCCATCCCCCCAGCCTTGTGAACTGGTATAGGGGTCATGGACCCCTTACCAGTTCACAAGGGGTTAAAAGTAAATAATCACACAGACACAAGCAGAGAAAAAAATATTTTATTAATTTTTATTTTTTTTTTACACTGTACTCACCTCCCATCCATCCTGGAGCACTCTGTCCCTCGGCGATCACTGGCTTCTGCTCACTTGCAAGAAGCCTTTTATAGCTGCTGGATGACAGAACACAAAGGGTTAATAAAAAAAAAAAATGACATAGGGTCCCCCCTCCCAGGGGGGGCGGACCCCATTTTTTTTTTGATTTTTAAGGGTTAAAAACCCTTAAAAATAAAAAAAAAAATGACGTGGGGTCCCCCTTACCCACAGTAACCAGCCCGGGACCAGCTATGGGGGCTTGTAGGCACAGAGTGGGGGGGCCAGCTTTTGTGCCCCCCCCACCCTGCAGCCTACGAGCCCACATAGCCCATGTGGGCCCGGGCTCTTCTGCCCCCCCCTGGCCTTTGGGGAGGCAGGTAATGGGGGTGCCAGGGGTTAATGGCAAGCCACCCGCTAGCGCAGGTGGCTTGCCATCTCCCCAGCCTTGTGAACTGGTATAGGGGTCATGGACCCCTTACCAGTTCACAAAGGGTTAACAGTATAAGAAAAAAGACAGACACAGGTTTTGTAATATGTTTATTAAAAAAAAAAAAACATTTTACCTTTACTCACCTCCGATCTTCATATGCATTGTCCCGCGGCGATCTGATGCAGGTGACAGCTGGGCAGAGAAGGGGGGAGGCAGGCGATCGGAGGATCGCCTACCTCCCTCCTTCTCCGCCCAGCCATCACCGGCATCTGAGAAGAGAACTGCCGGGTGCCCCGATGACACCCGGCGGTGACGTCATTAGCCCCGCCCCCGAAGGGGCGGGGCTTAACAGCAAGATGGCGGCGCCCGTCGGGAGAGGAAGGGGAGAGCCCTTTCAGGCTCTCCCCTGAAGCTGAAGAGGCTGGGGGGGGCGATCGGAGGCCCCCCCAGTGAAGAGGAGACCCGGAGAGAGGCAGCGCGACTGCAGGTAAGTAAATGTCATTTGTATTTTTTTTTTTTTTTACAGTTAGCAGCTGCTGCTGCCAAACGGGGGGGGGGGTGCTATTCCGGGGGCTCTCCTGGAGCCATCCGACCCCCCACGGGGGATCGGATGGCACCAAATTAAAGAGGAGACCCGGCTGAATCCAACGAGGGGTCAGGTGAGTATTTTACTTTTATATTTTTTTTACTGTGGGGGTTTAAAGTCAGCTACGTGAGTCTCACGTAGCTGGCACTTAAAGCGGACCTTCACTCTAAATAAGAGTCTATCTTATATGTTTCCCACACCCTGTACATACAGATTGCTCACATTAAAAATCATCCTACCTGCATCTACTGCATTTTATAAGCCTTTAAACATCCAAGATGGCGGCTTATGGAAGCTGCCATTTTTGCAGGCAGCCTGCAAACAGGAAGTGCCTGCAAACAGGAAGTGACTGTGCTGCTCTGCATTCTGGGACTGCTGACCTTTCCCTGACCCCAGCTCTGCTCTGTCTGAGCAAAGCACAGCTATAACCCGCCCCCCTGTACCTTATCCCACTCTCCTCTCCTCAGTAAGTGTGATGCTTCTGAGTCAAGATGGCGGCGCCCGTATCCTAAATTCCCAAACAGAGTTGCAGCCCAGTGGGGGAAAGTATAATAAATTAGTGACTAAACATGTAAAATATATTAATTTTAGATGCTGAGGAATTGTTTTTTAAGAGTTTGGGCTTTTCATAAAATCATGGTGAAGGTCCGGTTTAAGTGGAGTAGAGGCTGCTACGTGAGACTCACGTAGCTGGCACTAGAAGGGTTAATACTAAAAAGCAGTGGCAAATGCACTCACAAAAGTGTAATAAAAACCAGCATAGAATATCCAGCAAGGCCAATAACAGTGGATCTCACCGCTCGGCGCAGCAAACATCAGCCATAAAAGAATCCACAGCTCCCGCTGCAAAAAGGTAGATAAAAGGTCCAAATCCCAACGCGTTTCACCGCTGTAGTAACGGCTTTAACCAGGGTAATAAAGTAAAAAGTCCATACCAATTTTAAATAGGAAGATGGAGGGGAAATACTTCCGGGGTCAAATTCCGGATGCAACAACTTCCTCTCATTTGATCAGCAATCAAAGCTGCAGGCAAGAGGTGGTTAAGATGTAAAAGGGCAGGCGATTGGTTAAAGCCACCCATGGGGAGGTAATACTGTAAGAGAGCAGGCGATTGGTTAAATCCACCCAAGGGGAGGGGCTGAACCTCCAGATTCCCTCCAGCAAAGCATAATAAATTCAAGCAAGTTCATGTCAGCCATGAATCAGGGATGCAGCTGCGCTGAACTAGCGCAGATGCGCCACCTGCTGGCAACTTAAGAACAGACAGGCTGAGTCTGTGTAAAAAAATTGATAAAAAAGGCTAAGCTTTTAGAAATAACTCAGGTGCGCCACCTGCTGCGCAATTCAAAGCAAGCAGGCTGAGTTCAACTAGAAGCAGAACTAAATAACAGCCAGATAGCTGTATATCAATAAAAAATATATTAAAAAGCACTGTCCTAAAAGGCCATAAAGTCCGTTGAGTCAAAAGCAATGAGATCCACTTCACAATAGTACATATAAAAAATCAAATGAATATAAAACAACAATTAGGAAGTATCCAAAAAGCAATTCAGGTCAAATTCTATGTTTAATCCCCCAGGGGATAGTGTATCCAGGGAATAGATCCAATATCCTTCCCTTTTTGAGAGTTCCCTCACTAAATGTGTACCCCGCCAATGGCTCTTCACCTTGTCCAGTCCCATAAATGACAATAGGTTAGGATCAGAGGAATGGACAGATTTAAAGTGAGATGAGACACTATGATTTTCATAACCACGTCTTATATTATACATGTGCTACATACATCATTTTGCAGGGGCACCACAAAAGGTAGACCACATTGTTGGTGCTGCAAGTGATCAAATCTGCAATTTCAAACTCTTTGCCAGTTTTAAAATTTTGAAAGGTTCTAAAAGATTTCTGTGTACACCGGGTGGTTTTACACCCAAAGCAAGTGCCACACCTGTGAAACCCTTTCAGAGAGTCAGCAGCTAGAGCGAAATGTCCAGGGGGATCAATAAAACTCCTTGTGAGTTTATCCCTTAAGCAAGGGGCACGTTGAAATATACATGTGGGTTTTGCAGGTAATACCGGGCCTAGGACAGGGTCCTCCTTAAGTATATGCCAGTATTTATTAAGGACTTGTTGTATTTGGCGATATTGTACATTAAAACCTGTCACAAAAGCCAGATCGCCTTTTGTTGCTGTGGTCTTCCTACCCCCAGGGTCCACTAATGTGCCCCGCTCTGTACATCTAGCCAATTCGAGTTGGGATTCCACCTCCTCCAGTCTATAACCCTTTTCTACAAATCTTTGTTTAAGAGAGACCACCTGTCTCTCAAAGTCGGCCAGATGGCTACAATTTCGTCTCAACCGTAAGAAATATGCCCCTCCAAAAAGCATGGATAAATTTACCACACATGTAGATTTCCAAAAATACATGCGTAAATTGAATGTAAAAAAATTCTTTTTACAACAATCTAGACCAACCGAGGCAGAATCAAGTGGTGCAGAACGAGCAGTTATTGCTACGGACACCAACATTAATGGGCAAGATATCAACCTTCCTAATGGAGACCTAAACCCGTTTAAGCACACGTCTCTGAGGAATAAGTCATTTTTTAACCCACATCTTCCCGTAAATTCTCATTTAGAAGTGTTCAAAAAAATGGTGACGAAAGACCTTAAAAATATTAATACCAAAAAGTCTTTTAGACCTAATGCAAGGGCAGTCTCTCAAGGCATAAAGGCTCCAGCCAACAAACATGATTTAGTTATTAAGCCTGCCGATAAGGGGGGGGGGGGGTTAGTGATCTTAGATAAAGATGATTATTTGCAGGAGATGAATCGTCTATTGTCCGACCCAGATACATACTCCCGTTTAAGGGGAGACCCCACAGCTGAATATTTAAAAGCTCTCCAGCTGCTTCTCATGAAGGGCAAGAACCTCGGGGTTTTAACTACAAGAGAATATGAGTACCTGAATATTAAATCACCTAAGATCCCTACTATATACCAGCTCCCAAAAATCCATAAGAGCTTGACTAAGCCCCCCGGCCGCCCAATCGTGAGTGGAATTGATTCTGTGACATGTAGACTGGAAGGATACATTGACGTGTTCCTACAGCCTCTTGTGCAGAAACTACCAGCTTATCTACGGGACTCAAGTGTGGTCCTACGACTAGTTGAGGATCAAATTATATCTAATCACACTCTTCTGGCGACGGCAGATGTTACATCACTGTACACTGTTATTCCTCACCAAGGGGGAGTAGACGCTGTTCTACACTTTCTTAACCAAGACCCCAATCTTCAACAGGTACAAGTAGACTTTATTATTGAGTGTCTTGACTTTGCATTACATCACAATTACTTTTGGTTTAGTGGGGAGTTCTTTTTACAGATCAAGGGCGTGGCCATGGGGGCGAAATTCGCACCCAGCATGGCTAATCTCTATGTGGGTCTCTGGGAATCTCAATTTATATTTGAGCAGACCAGACCATCCTTAAAACTATGGAAACGCTACATAGATGATGTGATCATTATCTGGGAGGGAACTGAGGCTACCCTACAAGACTTTCTAGCAATAGTGAACGCTAATAATTGGAACTTAGAATTCACAGCGGAGATTAGTGATTCAAAGGTGAATTTTCTTGATTTGACCATACAACGAGAATTGGACCAATTAACCACCCTTACATACTTTAAGGCTACGGACCGTAATGGGTACGAACCCCATAACAGCTGTCACCACCCTAACTGGTTAAAGGCTATCCCACGTGGGCAATTCTTACGGTTGAGACGAAATTGTAGCCATCTGGCCGACTTTGAGAGACAGGCGGTCTCTCTTAAACAAAGATTTGTAGAAAAGGGTTATAGACCGGAGGAGGTGGAATCCCAACTCGAATTGGCTAGATGTACAGAGCGGGGCGCATTAGTGGACCCTGGGGGTAGGAAGACCACAGCAACAAAAGGCGATCTGGCTTTTGTGACAGGTTTTAATGTACAATATCGCCAAATACAACAAGTCCTTAATAAATACTGGCATATACTTAAGGAGGACCCTGTCCTAGGCCCGGTATTACCTGCAAAACCCACATGTATATTTCAACGTGCCCCTTGCTTAAGGGATAAACTCACAAGGAGTTTTATTGATCCCCCTGGACATCTCGCTCTAGCTGCTGACTCTCTGAAAGGGTTTCACAGGTGTGGCACTTGCTTTGGGTGTAAAACCACCCGGTGTACACAGAAATCTTTTAGAACCTTTCAAAATTTTAAAACTGGCAAAGAGTTTGAAATTGCAGATTTGATCACTTGCAGCACCAAAAATGTGGTCTACCTTTTGTGGTGCCCCTGCAAAATGATGTATGTAGGTCGCACCACAAGGGAATTAAAAATTCGGATCCGAGAGCACATGTATAATATAAGACGTGGTTATGAAAATCATAGTGTCTCATCTCACTTTAAATCTGTCCATTCCTCTGATCCTAACCTATTGTCATTTATGGGACTGGACAAGGTGAAGAGCCATTGGCGGGGTACACATTTAGTGAGGGAACTCTCAAAAAGGGAAGGATATTGGATCTATTCCCTGGATACACTATCCCCTGGGGGATTAAACATAGAATTTGACCTGAATGGCCTTTTAGGACAGTGCTTTTTAATATATTTTTTATTGATATACAGCTATCTGGCTGTTATTTAGTTCTGCTTCTAGTTGAACTCAGCCTGCTTGCTTTGAATTGCGCAGCAGGTGGCGCACCTGAGTTATTTCTAAAAGCTTAGCCTTTTTTATCAATTTTTTTACACAGACTCAGCCTGTCTGTTCTTAAGTTGCCAGCAGGTGGCGCATCTGCGCTAGTTCAGCGCAGCTGCATCCCTGATTCATGGCTGACATGAACTTGCTTGAATTTATTATGCTTTGCTGGAGGGAATCTGGAGGTTCAGCCCCTCCCCTTGGGTGGATTTAACCAATCGCCTGCTCTCTTACAGTATTACCTCCCCATGGGTGGCTTTAACCAATCGCCTGCCCTTTTACATCTTAACCACCTCTTGCCTGCAGCTTTGATTGCTGATCAAATGAGAGGAAGTTGTTGCATCCGGAATTTGACCCCGGAAGTATTTCCCCTCCATCTTCCTATTTAAAATTGGTATGGACTTTTTACTTTATTACCCTGGTTAAAGCCGTTACTACAGCGGTGAAACGCGTTGGGATTTGGACCTTTTATCTACCTTTTTGCAGCGGGAGCTGTGGATTCTTTTATGGCTGATGTTTGCTGCGCCGAGCGGTGAGATCCACTGTTATTGGCCTTGCTGGATATTCTATGCTGGTTTTTATTACACTTTTGTGAGTGCATTTGCCACTGCTTTTTAGTATTAAATGTTTCTTTAGCAATATTACACTAGTCTTCGCATTTTGTGTCTTCCCTACATGCTGCATGCCTTGTTTGTGGGAGCTTATCTATGAGAATCTTTGATTTGAACTTTAAAGAAGACCTGAAGTGGTGCTACTAGTTATTGGGCAGGAGCCTGTATCTGATTTGGATGCTACTGGAGATGGAACTATATTTGATTCATTCATGCCATTAAAGCTGGGACTTCTGGTAAGAGCATAAACCTGGTGGTGGTGGGCCCACGTGTTCAAAAGATTGATACATGCACCGAGGGATACTGTGGCTAGAGGCCTCATGCTCTGATTGAATGAACTTTTCATTAGCTCTGTGTTTTTTGTGATATATAATTTATGTAGATGGTACTCTATTTTTGGCCAATCATTGGCACGCGCTAGCAATTGCGCATTAGAGACCCAGGCTTCAAGCTTACAACCAATTCCACTTCCTTGTCACATGACCCGGTTTCACTGCGTCTTACACCTGCGCAGTCAGCATCAGGCAATTGTCCACAGCTCAGGCAGGATGTTTAACCCTTCCAGCAAAAACCAGAGCTAGTTTGACATTCAAGCTTCCTTTTTACAGCTCTAGCCATGCATACAACACATTTCTTGCACACATCAGGCCAAACATCCTCCCATTTCATATCTATTATTTGTACTGGGACTAAGTGAAATTAATAAAGCACCTCATATACAGCAACCAAATACAATATATACATTGCACAGTCACACTAAGAAACAGCAGCAGGATATAGCAATTAAAGCATACCTAAACCCTAACGTAATTCAGATTAATAAACCTGTTGCGGTTTGGTAGTAGGCAGACTATCCCCATCACAGCCGCCATAACTACACCTATATCACACTATATACAGCAGCATTGCCCTTTAGCATCTAAATATAGCTTGGTAAGGCAAATAAATATAAGCAACGGAGAATATAGGGATTGATGAACAATTAAGTTTGAAAATCCCACAGACTGTTAGCCCAGAGGGATCTCCATTGTGGTATTTATGAAAATGTGTAGCTACGGGGCTTTTTTCATTATTTCGCCTAATGTCGCGTATGTGTTCTCCTATCCGGATGCGTAGCTCCCTCTTAGTTTTTCCTACATACTTAAGCCCGCATGGGCATGTGATGAGATACACCACAAACCTAGAGGCGCAATTGATAAATGCGCCTATTGTGCGGGGATTTGTACACATCGGTCCGGTAAAGCTGGTTGTTTTGATCATGAATGGACAGATCCCACAATGGCCACAACCAGATAAAAGAGCCCACTATATTCTTGTTAGTTCTATTCACTTGGTGGACTTTGTATTCACTACGTACTAACAAATCTTTTATGTTGTTGGCCCGTTTAGCCGTCAATAAGGGTCCAGAGCCCACAACTCTTGCAACCTTCGGATCTAATAACAATACATGCCAATGAGATTGTAAGATCGCACGAAACCTATCCCAATGTGTGCTGTATTTGGTGATAAGTCGTACTGGTTGATCTCCACCTATACGTCTATTCCTACCCCCTCCCAGCAAATCGCCTCTGGGAATATCCAGTGCCTTACAAAAGCACGTTCTCAGCAGGCAATGGGGGTACCCCCTCTCCCTAAACCTCCCAGTCAATTCCCGTGCCTCACGGACATAGGCCTCCTCCGTGCTACAGTTCCTTCTAATGCGAAGGAACTGTCCCAGAGGGATGCCCCGCCGTAACAGGCCGGGATGATGGCTGGAGAAGTGAAGGACGGTGTTGCCTGCTGTTGGTTTTTCGGATCCGAGAGCACATGTATAATATAAGACGTGGTTATGAAAATCATAGTGTCTCATCTCACTTTAAATCTGTCCATTCCTCTGATCCTAACCTATTGTCATTTATGGGACTGGACAAGGTGAAGAGCCATTGGCGGGGTACACATTTAGTGAGGGAACTCTCAAAAAGGGAAGGATATTGGATCTATTCCCTGGATACACTATCCCCTGGGGGATTAAACATAGAATTTGACCTGAATGGCCTTTTAGGACAGTGCTTTTTAATATATTTTTTATTGATATACAGCTATCTGGCTGTTATTTAGTTCTGCTTCTAGTTGAACTCAGCCTGCTTGCTTTGAATTGCGCAGCAGGTGGCGCACCTGAGTTATTTCTAAAAGCTTAGCCTTTTTTATCAATTTTTTTACACAGACTCAGCCTGTCTGTTCTTAAGTTGCCAGCAGGTGGCGCATCTGCGCTAGTTCAGCGCAGCTGCATCCCTGATTCATGGCTGACATGAACTTGCTTGAATTTATTATGCTTTGCTGGAGGGAATCTGGAGGTTCAGCCCCTCCCCTTGGGTGGATTTAACCAATCGCCTGCTCTCTTACAGTATTACCTCCCCATGGGTGGCTTTAACCAATCGCCTGCCCTTTTACATCTTAACCACCTCTTGCCTGCAGCTTTGATTGCTGATCAAATGAGAGGAAGTTGTTGCATCCGGAATTTGACCCCGGAAGTATTTCCCCTCCATCTTCCTATTTAAAATTGGTATGGACTTTTTACTTTATTACCCTGGTTAAAGCCGTTACTACAGCGGTGAAACGCGTTGGGATTTGGACCTTTTATCTACCTTTTTGCAGCGGGAGCTGTGGATTCTTTTATGGCTGATGTTTGCTGCGCCGAGCGGTGAGATCCACTGTTATTGGCCTTGCTGGATATTCTATGCTGGTTTTTATTACACTTTTGTGAGTGCATTTGCCACTGCTTTTTAGTATTAAATGTTTCTTTAGCAATATTACACTAGTCTTCGCATTTTGTGTCTTCCCTACATGCTGCATGCCTTGTTTGTGGGAGCTTATCTATGAGAATCTTTGATTTGAACTTTAAAGAAGACCTGAAGTGGTGCTACTAGTTATTGGGCAGGAGCCTGTATCTGATTTGGATGCTACTGGAGATGGAACTATATTTGATTCATTCATGCCATTAAAGCTGGGACTTCTGGTAAGAGCATAAACCTGGTGGTGGTGGGCCCACGTGTTCAAAAGATTGGTACATGCACCGAGGGATACTGTGGCTAGAGGCCTCATGCTCTGATTGAATGAACTTTTCATTAGCTCTGTGTTTTTTGTGATATATAATTTATGTAGATGGTACTCTATTTTTGGCCAATCATTGGCACGCGCTAGCAATTGCGCATTAGAGACCCAGGCTTCAAGCTTACAACCAATTCCACTTCCTTGTCACATGACCCGGTTTCACTGCGTCTTACACCTGCGCAGTCAGCATCAGGCAATTGTCCACAGCTCAGGCAGGATGTTTAACCCTTCCAGCAAAAACCAGAGCTAGTTTGACATTCAAGCTTCCTTTTTACAGCTCTAGCCATGCATACAACACATTTCTTGCACACATCAGGCCAAACACCCTCCCATTTCATATCTATTATTTGTACTGGGACTAAGTGAAATTAATAAAGCACCTCATATACAGCAACCAAATACAATATATACATTGCACAGTCACACTAAGAAACAGCAGCAGGATATAGCAATTAAAGCATACCTAAACCCTAACGTAATTCAGATTAATAAACCTGTTGCGGTTTGGTAGTAGGCAGACTATCCCCATCACAGCCGCCATAACTACACCTATATCACACTATATACAGCAGCATTGCCCTTTAGCATCTAAATATAGCTTGGTAAGGCAAATAAATATAAGCAACGGAGAATATAGGGATTGATGAACAATTAAGTTTGAAAATCCCACAGACTGTTAGCCCAGAGGGATCTCCATTGTGGTATTTATGAAAATGTGTAGCTACGGGGCTTTTTTCATTATTTCGCCTAATGTCGCGTATGTGTTCTCCTATCCGGATGCGTAGCTCCCTCTTAGTTTTTCCTACATACTTAAGCCCGCATGGGCATGTGATGAGATACACCACAAACCTAGAGGCGCAATTGATAAATGCGCCTATTGTGCGGGGATTTGTACACATCGGTCCGGTAAAGCTGGTTGTTTTGATCATGAATGGACAGATCCCACAATGGCCACAACCAGATAAAAGAGCCCACTATATTCTTGTTAGTTCTATTCACTTGGTGGACTTTGTATTCACTACGTACTAACAAATCTTTTATGTTGTTGGCCCGTTTAGCCGTCAATAAGGGTCCAGAGCCCACAACTCTTGCAACCTTCGGATCTAATAACAATACATGCCAATGAGATTGTAAGATCGCACGAAACCTATCCCAATGTGTGCTGTATTTGGTGATAAGTCGTACTGGTTGATCTCCACCTATACGTCTATTCCTACCCCCTCCCAGCAAATCGCCTCTGGGAATATCCAGTGCCTTACAAAAGCACGTTCTCAGCAGGCAATGGGGGTACCCCCTCTCCCTAAACCTCCCAGTCAATTCCCGTGCCTCACGGACATAGGCCTCCTCCGTGCTACAGTTCCTTCTAATGCGAAGGAACTGTCCCAGAGGGATGCCCCGCCGTAACAGGCCGGGATGATGGCTGGAGAAGTGAAGGACGGTGTTGCCTGCTGTTGGTTTGCGGTATGTGGAGGTGGTGAGGGTACCTGCTTCCTTCGCAATGTTCAAGTCCAAAAATTGTGTACCCCTCCACAGCAACAGGACATCATCAATATATCGTAGCCAGAGGGCCGCGTGTGCTCGAAACTCCGTCCGCCCAAACACCTCGGCGCTCTCCCACCGCCCGAGGTGTAGGCAGGCGTAGGATGGAGCACACGCCGCCCCCATGGCTGTCCCACGGATCTGATGGTAGAACACTCCGTTAAAGCGAAAGAAATTATTTGATAGGACAAACTCCAACATCTCAACTAGAAATTCGTTATACGCTGCATCACCCAGTCCCAATTCCTGGAGCACTTCCTCAACAGCCTGCAGGCCAATTGCATGGGGAATGGAGGTGTAGAGGCCCTCCACGTCCACACTCACCAAGAGCCAGTCATCTTCAATCCTAATGTCCTTCAGTTTGCGAAGCAGATCACTGCTATCAAGCACAAACGACGGTAGCAGTCGGACTAGGGGCTTCAAATTTTCATCAATAAAACGGGCCACGCCCTCCAGAGGGCCCCCATTCCCCGACACAATAGGCCTGCCGGGTGGGGTCACCGGGTTTTTATGTATTTTGGGTATGGTATACAGTACCGGGATATTATATTCTCTTACCTGCAGGTACTCAAATACCTTGTGTGTGATTAAATTCTCTTCCCGTGCCCAATATAATTTTTCATTTAGCCTATATACCACATCTGGGAAAGGATTTGTCAAAATAGAACGATAGGTTTCACAGTCACGCCCACCACGCACGCCTGCTCACGCTGGATGGCCGCGCTGGAAAGTAACCTGTAAACCTGACACACTGGCTGCTTGGACTTCCTGGTGATACGCGGGAGGGGTGAGATCACTGGCAAATATCACCCCCAAGATGCAGGGGTGACGGGTTGTTGCATCTCCCCTTATATACACACTCTGGGCTGAGTTCGGAGCGCCCAGGAGTGACTGTGCTGTATGCACACTGAACCTGTTACCTACTTTGAAAGGCTGATGCCTATATGCCTGCTTTCTACACAGTGCTGATATTCCAACTGTGCTGTGAATGTGAGCATTAAAGCTGAATCATCCCATATATGTGTCAGTATACTGTGGCTCAGCAGATGAGCTGAAGCAATTTGACTGGAATTCACGTGGTCCCTGTGATGAGTCCTGGTTGCAACCAGTATTACAGCACCCAGGCGTAGGCTCCTGGACTTTTCTATAGTGGACATCAGCTTAGTTCCGGTGGAGAGGAAAAGTCAAGTGCTGATTTACAATTGTACTATCCTTCAGGTTCCAAGAGAGGATACAGTGTTGTCCCTATGATTTTTGCTGGCCAGCATTTTTTCTGTGTGAGCGGGGTGAATGCGGGTGTGTGCATGGAGTCCAGGTCGATCTGGCAGGGGCCCTTAGTTTAATGTATTTGTATTTTAACATGCAATTGCGGTTTTTACATTTATGTATGTACCCTGGTCTTTTCATACATGTATCTGTTTGGTGCCATAATTTTTGATAATAAAATGTGTCTTTTGGCTACATTGCCCGTATATTAATGGCCAGCCCAGCATTTAACCAATTGTGATAGTTTGTGTTTTATTAGTATTGATAGTTGTGCATTACATCCTGGCTAATAACTACTGATTGACAGCTGCTGTGAAAAATGTTCTCCTGACCTGACCCTCCTTTACTATGTTACCAGTCTTCCATTTCACCTAGACCTGACGTTTCCCTTTATCTTTTGAACAGCCCCTCTTCTGTTTCAGTAGGAACTCCATGTAGAAATATGCAGGCATTTTCAAACAGCTCCTGTTGTGTTGTCTGCCAGACATGAAAAGAAAAAAATCTCCCTGCTTTTAGTGGTTTGATATTATTAACATTGCCTTGATTGGGCCCTTTTAGATCTCTGTGCAGCTGCATGTGTTACCCAGATCCACGCCCCCATTATTCCAACCCTAATGAAATGGTAATGGGATTTTTTTGTTCTTTCCAGATTCATGCACCATGAGCTTGTGCATTCTTGGGGATTTCTACCCTGATATAACAATGTTAAATAGTGCAGAATGTTTTCAACCCTCAATTAAAACAAATGTTCTAATTGCATATTATGTTATATTTCAAAGCTTTTCCCCTTGATATGACTGCTATAGCTGCTAAATTGCAAATAATACACTGACAATTCCTGTAGGTGGCAGAATTGCTGAAGCAAAGAAAACCATTAATATGAAAAGCAATATTAGTCCCAGAATAAATTATTTTCTAAAAACAAATCTAAAATAAACCAGTCTCCAAAGGTCCTGGAATCTCATTAAATGTATGTTTTTAATATTGCTTTTGGGTATTCGCAAGAGTTTTGTCTAAAGAGAAAACACCTTTCATAAGCCTGACCTAATTAGATGCATTCTTACATGGACAATATCACAAAATTAAAGGTATACTTATTACAGTATTAGGCAGAATACTACACTTTGTGAACAGGATGTACCTAGCCATAGGTTTGTGTGTGTATGTAATAAAGGTAGAATTCTGCATATTTCCTATCATATTTTCTTCACAGTTTCTTGTATAGGGCATGAGTTTCAGCAGCTATGATTGTGTTTCCATTTGATTCTCCCTCTCAGGTATGAGTATATTATTTGTTGTCCAACACCCATTTTCCAGCAGATGGGTGCTGGATTGTACTCGGGTAGACTTGGGGGGACGCATTAAGCTGAGGCGAGTACCACTGGTAGTACTTGATCTCCCCTCTGGTGGTACTCAATGCCACTAGGGGTGAACATGTGGGGGCACGAAGCATTGCAGACTAGCTACTGCTTCTAAGGGATGTTGCAGATGGGCACATACACAAGCAGCGGGACTACAGGAGTGGAGCATTTTGTGCATTGCTGGGAAAAGATTTGCATTTTTGGGGCATATGGGACCTCTGGCTTTCTGAGGAAGTATGTATTAGTGGTGCGCTACGGAAAAAGATTGTGAAACCCTTATTAATTCCATGGAGCCAAAGCTAAACTTCTGGTGCTTCTTTTCTTTTTAAACCGGACCTTCAGCATGATTTAATACAACGCCCAAACCTTTAAAAAACTATTCCCCAGCAAGTTTTTATACTATAAGGTATTATTCTTTCCCCCACTGGGCTGCAACTCTGTTCAGGACAGGATATGGGCACCACCATCTGTCCTTTGCACAGACAGAGCATTTCCTGTTTGCAGGCTGCATCATGAGCTGCCATATTGGATGTTTAAAGGCTCATAACATGCAGTAGATGCAGGTGGGATAATTTTTAATGTGAGCAATCTTTATGTACATGGGTAGGGGGAACATATAAGATATACACTTATTCAGGGTGAAGGTCCGCTTTACTGTTCTTTGTTATGATTATCATACATTTATGACAATCTGTAGGTTTCAGCCCCTATTTCCCTTTTCCTCTTGATTTAAAAAGTACCCCTTCCTAGTTGGTAGATCTAGAAGACAGGCAGGCTGATTCACTACTAGCGGCAGCTATCAGCACATGAGCGTCTTTACAGCGATGCTAAGAGCGACCGCTAGTATACGCTATGATTGGCTATCGGGCACTGTAACATAGCGCCTCAGCCGCTATTGTAACCTGACCGGCACTGATGAATGTGATGTATGTTGGGCGCTATAACACCAGTACAGCGCTGCAGAGAGAAAGGTAGCGCCAGCTCAGTGCGACCGACTATCAGCGACTCACACCAAATTCAGTATCTGTTTTTGAACACATAAGCACCAGTAACAAAGCAAAAACACATGAAATGACATTGTTGTAACACTGGGACATTAACACTTTATTGGCAGACCTGTAATGACAATTCTGCATAAAAATATAAAAAATCAAAAGCATTTCAAAAATGACTCTTTCTAGGCCAGGAAATGTTACACTACTATTTGAGAGAAAAAAAGAATTAAAAACAAAATACCCTGTTTAAACAGAAGAAAGGGAAAGTCCATTCAAATGTATGGGAGAGCGACAGGTAATACCTGGCACTCTGGAAGCTAGAGCGCCAGTGCTATACGCTGAGCCACCGGTAATGATGAATCGGACGCTCACCAGAATCACCTTCATAAATGTGGTATTCCGTACAGCGCCCAGCGTTCCTCAGGCACTGCCTGCAGCTACGAGGCACTACCTGCCGCTATCCTTGCATGAATAAACCCCTAAATGGCACATACAAACCATAGCGGCAGGGGAGACAGCTGCTACAGGACCTGTGGTAAAAAGACGTCCGGTGCAAGCACTTGGCCTGCCAGTAAACCAAGGCAGTCCATGAGCTTCACTGCAGGTAGTTTACCTAATGGGGGTTGGATAGGTCTTTTTTAGGGGGCTTCACTATGACTTTTGTTGTGGGACCCTGTGAAACCTACTTATGCCGCTGCTAACAGGTTTACACCGATAGGCTTCCAACAGTGAAGGGTCATCTACAGCACATCCATAGATCCATAGATCCATGACCAGCTGAGGTCGGAGTGTAGCAGTTATACAGTTTTATATACAGTAATATCACCAGATGCATCTGCTGCAAATCTGCAGAATCAAAGTGGGTTTGTTTACGTGTCTAGATGGGGGAATAAGGAAATTGCAAATAGACGAAGTCATGAATGCAGTAAAAGGTGCTAAACCACATGCACACAAATTACAATTATTCAGGTGATTCAAAAAAAATCTGTACAATGGGGTCATGCTAATTATTTGGCGAAGCCAGTGTTTATTGTGTTGTGGATTGCAACCTGCTACTCAGTGAGCTTTTTAGCATTTAGGCACAAAAAAGTGCGGTACATATAAGAACATATTTTAACTATGGAAATTTTCCCTAACAAGCTTAATGGAAGTTTTGACCAATTATCTATACAGTTCTTTAACAGCATTATCAAAGAAAAAAAGTTTGGTAGAAAAATATTTTCATTTTTTTTTATGCAACCCTATCAAATGCCTTTTGATGATGGAGATGGCATACGATATATTTTGGGTGACTCCACTCTCTCTCATAAATCCTGATTGAAAGGGTGATATTATCTCCGGAAGAACATGGTCTAGTCTTTGAGCTATTGATATGGCGTACAGCTTAAGATCAACATTTATTAGTGATATAGGGCGTTAATTTACTCAGTAATCCAGATCTTTGTCCAGCTTGGGGATAACTTTAATAATTGCTCTATTCATAGTAGAAGTTTTTGTATTGACCTACCAGACTGATCAAGGTAATAATTTTAGATAGTTCTTTCTTTATTAAATGCATCTCTTTATAAGTTTAATTATAGAAAAGGTTTATGTGCTGTTTCTAACGTTTTTAAATGCAATAGTAAAGAAGAAATGTTTTGTTTTTGCTTTTTTCCTCAGGTTGCTATTGAGATTATGAATCCTCTGATATAGGCTTTATGGTATTCCCATAATATATTGGGATTGTTTCCATATTATCATTGATTTCAAAATAGTCCTAAAGGTGTTGTTGTATCTTACTTTTGATTGTTTTGTTGGAGAGATATTCATTTTAGGGACCAGCGTCCTGTATATTGAATTTTTTGCCCCATCTTAGATTTCAAATTATTGGGGCATGGTCTGAAAAAGTAACTGATTTTATCTCATATTTCTCAACATCTATTAATTAAATATTATTTATTAAAAAAATCTATTCGGGAGTAGGAGTTATTCAGACAATTATACCATGTAAAATCTTTATCTTCCAAAGGAGTGACTCTCCACAGATCAATTAAATAAAGGGACAACAACTTTGATATTCTAATTAATATGTACGACAGGCAAAAGCTAATTGGAGGCGTGACCTCGTCTGAACCGTGGCTTGAGGAGAGCTGCGTCTGTCTGGTGTTCTGGGGGTTTTACACAACTGGGCACCCCCAAATGGGGTACCACAGGGGGAAGGATCAAAACACGGGATAGTGAGAATCCCGGGTTTTGGTCCAGTTAATCACAATTTCAGCCATAACCTGGGTTGGGAAGGTTCCACCAGGTTAATGTTAAGAATTTGTCTCATGGGTTCAACTATCAATTGATATCAAATATTGAGTGGCTGGGATGCCCTTGCCAGGAGTCATAAATTACTTAGGTTTGCCTGGACAGAGAGTCTTGGATCCATGAAGACAGTCAGCCTTTCTGAAATCTTATAGAGGTGTCTGCAGGATGTTAGCAAGTTATGGTACACATTAATTGTAGGTACTCTTTATTAACTCTACACTACAAAACTGCATTCCCCCCACCCCCTTTTCAGTCGTTGTAAATAACTAGCCAGCACAGAACAGCTATTTACAACTGCAATTAAAAAGTCTTACAAGAACCAGGCCTGTGCCAGCCATGTTTATTTTTACTAGTCCACCTGTTTTTTTTAAGGGAATGGAGGGGAAAATGAGGAGGTGAGGATGTCTTGAGATAAGCATAGCACAGAAGGTCCCACTTTTGTCTAGGGGTGTTAAATAAAATGGCTTCTTTTCAGATGACTTTCAAAAAACAAGAGATCAAAATTATTTTCTATGCTATTTATTTTCATCTGCTCAATCCCTTCTGATGGATTTTAAAAAGTTAGATGTTAGTGTTGATTGCTATCAAGAAAATTTATTTTACACAGATGGAAGTATATACAGCCAAAAGCCAAAATATGTCTTCTAATTTTTAATCTCTGCTGATTTATGTGAAACATGACACGCTAGTAGGGATGGGTGAACCTGAACCTCAAAGTTTGGATCTGTGCTGAACTTTGCGATTTTGCATTCACGGCCCCAAACACGGACTTCAGTCAGAAATCCATGCCAGGGTTCCGTGTTTGCCCGAACACTGAAGCTGATTGATGGACTGCTCAGCAGCTTCTAGCACTCCCTGCAGCCAATCGCAGCCAATCTTATAGGGTTATGCAGGGGATTCTTCTCTTTTAATAATAAAGGATACATAATATTAGTACTGTCTCTATCCCATTTTGTGCAGGCCAATCTCCCTGGAGTTACCCCCTGATTTTCGCTAATACTATAATTATTTTTCCTACATATATTTTTAATTTATTTATTTGTATATTTTTTTATTTTTTTAATTTAGTGGGATTATTTTGAGCACTTTCCCCACCTCATTTTGTTCAGGGCATTTCCCAGGTGTTCCGTCCCAATTTGGCCCTGACATATAATTGCTGTGGTGTTCCCCTCAATTTGCTACCCCCCATTTTACAGCCATGTTTTTGGGTCCCCAAGTTCGGTCCTCATTGATTTGGGTTCGCTTCGCGTTCAAGCCCGGGAATCTGAACTGAACTTTAACGGCAAGTTCGTCTGAACTTCAACGGGTCTACTCATCCCTACATGGGCAGAATTCTGATGGATATATGCATTTCTGCCTCTCCTATTGATATACCTTGTTATTTTCAAGATGAAGCTGGACGCAATCAGTATAATTCAAAGCACTTGTAACTGGAGGCAGCACTATGTTTTACAGGCTTTGGCAATGGTGTCTTGAAACTGAGGAGTCATTCTACAGTGGAGGTTTACACATTGAACAGGTCCCCCAAGGAACCCAAAATATAAGCCAAAAATATTAGAGGTCCTAATTCTGGTGGTGCAAGATTAATTTATGATTCCAAAAGTGCATGACTTTTTGTAGTTTGAATTATACGCAGGTCAAATGGAAGCCTTGTTTATCATTTTTAAGGGCCATTGGCCCAGATTCCACAGGTAAAGCCTTTCTTTCAATAATGAGCACATATGTATTTTCGTTTTATTGCATCCTGGGCTTTTAAACTGGATCATGGAGCTAGACAACCAACCAATGAATACTGTAAATCATTGTTCCCACTTTTTAAACAATGTGCCTGCTTTGTCTGCATGGTCACCCTGGTAGTGTAGTTTTTTAAAAAATGTACCCTCATTTAGGAATACTTTTGATGGGGCAAATACATTGACACCCACTTTAGGAGTTTATCTGCTGCCATGATAACCAGCTTCAGATTTTACAAATGTAATGCAAGCCATCCATATACCATAAGATTTAGACTTACCACCTGCTTAGATTTAACATTTGATGTGCTGGAGGGCATGGTTAAGCAACACAAAGCTATTAATGACTACATTCTTCATACTCAGCTGTTAGCTGTGAGGATGGGGGGTGGGCAGAGTAGGGAGTTGAAAGTATTAAATAGCTGTTTAGGGTTCCAGCCTGTGCCGATATGAGTGATGCAAAATATTCTTGTTTAGCAGATGAGAGGGCAGTCCTGAGTTCTTGAAGGGCCTTCTTGTATAACAGGAAGTCCTCCTTGGTTTTGGATTTCCTCCATTGCTGTTCAGCAACTCGAGAATGCCGTTTCAATGTTGCAGTGTTAGTATTAAGCCAGAGTTGTCTTTTTTGGCCTGAGGGTGGCTGTAGTTAAAGTGGACCAACACCCAGGATTTTCACTATCCTGGGTGTTGGTCCACTTCCGCGGGGCACCCCGCTGTGTGAAACCCCCCAGAAAGCCCCAAAAAACACAAAGGGCATCCCCATTTCGGATGCCCTGCGGGGAGAGAGCTGATCGGCCCGGGAATCTTAAAGATTCCTGGGTCGATCAGCAGTGGGTGTTGGTCCGCTTTAAGGGGAGCAACTGAGTCAAGGGCAGCGGTTAATGTATTTTGGTAGTATGAAGCTGCAGTGTCTACACTGGTGAATGAGGGCAGGGTGTGAAAGGGTTGTAAAACATTAGAGAAAGATTGAAGGTTTGTGTGCAGGGGTAGTAGTGGTGAGGGAGGAGAGTGTTAGCCTTAGTAGGTTGTGACCAGAGAGGGGAAGCGGGGAAGAAGAAAGTGAGGATACAGAGCAGAGGTGAGTGAAGAGTAGGGCAAGCATATGTCCATCTTTGTGGATAGGGCTAGCAGACCATTGTTTGAGGCCAAATGAGGTGGTTAGAGATAGTAATTTGCTGGTTGCAGGGTTGCAGGGGTGTCAACGGGTATATTGAAGTCACCCATGATTATAGCCGGGATGTCAGAGGACAGGAAGTGGAGGAGCCAGGTGGAAAAGTGGTCCAGTAAGAGAGTGGCAGGTCCAGGAGGGAGATAGATAATGGCAATGTTTAGATGACAGGGAGAGTAGAGGTGGACACAGTGAACTTTAAAAGAAGAGAAGGAAAGGAGGGGTAGGGCAGGGGTTGGGTTAAATTAGCAGGGTTGTGACAGAAGGATGCCGACACCTCCACCCTGTTTCTTGCTTGATTTTGGGGTGTGGCTGAACTGTAAGCCCCCATATGTGAGGGCAGCGGGGGAGGCTGTATCAGAGGGAGTGTGCCATGTTTCAGTAAAGCCCATGAAGGTGAAGAGGTTGCTAGTGAAGAGGTCATGGATGTATGTAAGTTTGTTGCACACTGAATGTGCATTCCACAGGTGACAATGGTGGGGGTGCATGGGGGGGTGAATGTTCTAAGGTTGGCTAGGTTGGGTGTGTTTGATGGCTTGTGAAAGTTTGCCTGTGGTGAGTTGGGGGTGTAGAGGAGCAGCAGAAGGAAATGGGCCTAGGTTTTGAGCAATGTCCCCAGTGGCAAGTAGGAGCAGAGAAAGGGAGAGGAGGTGGCTGTGGAATTTGAAAGTGGCAGAGCGTGTTTTTGCGGGTGCATGGAGAAAGGGAGAGAGATTTGATAAGATAAGGTTACAACAAATAAACATAACGTTTCTTTCTATGAAAATATGTTTATATGCAACAACACAACAGATGTGCTTGGAATTTAGCTTTATCTTTGTTCAGAGATTGTCAAATAAAAAATAAATAACAAATAAGTAGACTTACTTGATCATTCATTTAGCAATAATTTGTTTTACCTCTGAGCAGTACACTTTTTTTTCTAAATATGGTGATTTTACATTTCAGACATTTCAGACTTCAGTCTTCAATTTTTTATCTGATTTGTCTTGAACTGCCATTACTGAAGACTGATGAATAGTGGGTTAAGCTCTTGTTTTTGTTTAATGATATTGTTCCAGCTCCAGTTGATTGATCCTTGTTAAGTTATCTAATTTATTGCACTAAGAGGGAAATTGCCATGAAATTAAGAAACAATAAAGACAATAAAAGAATGAATTAAATTGTGAACTCTGCTTTACCTTTGTTCAAACTACAAAATGCAGGATAAAGGGAGGATACTTACTCTCTGCCTGTTTGTCCAGTAGATTAGGGGTAGATCAGCAGGCATGTAGCTTCTGTCCTCTAGGTCCTGCAGCATAGGGGCATTCGATTGCTGCATGCCCCACTCCCCATACCGACTAGGGAAGCCCAATCTCCAGTCCAAATATTTATCTTCTTTGTGATCATTTGTTCCAAGTGTGGCACCAGGTGTGGCCAAAAAGCTACATGGTGCAAGTAGGTTAGTATGGAATGACTAATAACCAGCATCCAGCAATCGGATGTCTCCCCTTTGCAGGGATTAAAGTTTTAAAATCTCTTCAAACACTCATTGTCTCCAAAAATTTGCTTAGGCTCCTAATATCTAATGACTTATTAGTAGTGATTGGCGAACTTGAACCACAAAGTTTGGATTCCCAAACACGGACTTCAGCCAGAAGTCCATGTTCGAGTTTGGTGTCTAGCACAAACACTGCCTTAATTCTCTTCCTCTCAGCACTGCCAGCTGGCACTAGAAGTGTCCTCACCCATGTGAGCCGGCAGCCATCTTTCTGCAGCCCTACCTGGGGCCAAATTCAAATGGCATTCCTGGCCATCACTTCGCTGCTGCTGAGCGGTAGAACATCATAGACTGAGAGGAGTTACAGCAGTGCACTTCCTCCTGCACACTCGCTTACCATCACTGAAGATCCAGACCACACCATCCTGTGGCCCATAATCGCTTTGTTGTCTCCCTAATGAGTCCTTGCATCACTCTCAGTGACTAGCAACACCCATTCCATGTATTTCAATGGAAGGGGCTTGCTGAGGGCTGGCCTGCCCTCTTCATTTGAGTGCACACGTGTCAAACTCCCTCTTGAAGGGCCAGCACTAGACCAAGTATTGAGGATCTCCAAGGTGCACAGGTGGAGTCATTAGTGCTCATACAGAGCTATAGAGAAAGCTATGTGGAGATTTACAAAACCTGTCCTGTTGCTACCCCTTCAGGAGTCAGTTTGACATCCCTGTTCTAGTGAATTGAGTGGGCACCACCAGTCACTGTGTCTGACACAGCCGCTCGTCTTTGGGCTGCTGAGATGGTGGAGAAGAGATTCGCTGATGATGGTTAATTTCAAAATACCAGTATCCGATAAATCAACTTAATGGGTCTATAGGTGAGTATTTGTGGTTTAGTATTTTTGCAGGACAGGGACTTTAAGTTAGTTATGTCACATGTAATCGTAACATTTCAAAAAAAGTCACAAGTACAATATATGTGAAATCCTTTACTGAGCCATCATTTAGGTTTTTTTTTAAACTGTTCCCTTTAAGTGACTCACCCCGTGTTGCCTCTCCTATCACAATGCAATTACAAGAAGCTTTCAATCAGGTAGCAAGGGAAAGATTCTTTTTATAGTCTCGCTAACTTGTGCAAGGCTACTCAAAGACATCTCTATTAAATCCCAAAAAGTACTGAAAGCTTTTCGGCCTTGCACTTCAGAGCAATCAGATTGAAAGAATATACCCGTCAATCTGTGGCAGTAAAATTTTAAAATTAAATTCCTTGAAGATCCAAATTCACTGCAGGTATGATGGGTTTTAAATTAATTATTGTGTTAAACTGTAAGTCCAGTATTTCACTTTATCTCTATGAGCTTCTCCCGTCTCGAGACTTATTACTTGGTTTATTAAGCATATATTTGTTTTGCTATAATATTATTTTTATTACTCAGCACTATGTGCTCTGGATTAGTTGCAATAATTCAGGAAAGAGAGAAAGTCCATAAAGCCTTGCAAAATGTAAGAACAATATGGAGTAAAATGTTACATTAAAATGGTATTTAAAGTGAACCTGTATTGTGATTAATATAGATACTGTCAGACAACTATCATTAAACACATATTTAAAAAAAAATATAATAAGGTTACATAAAAAAAGTTACTAATATGTTTTATTTAAAAATTTAATGTATTTAAAAATTTAAATGAATCAGAATTATCTTTTAATTTCATGAAGCCAAATTGAAGTGATTTAATTTTTTCCCTGTTTTAAAAATACAACAATAGCCATCAGACCATCCTGCGGCAGGAAGGAGCTGTTGGGAGCCCAGTGTAGGGCGGAGGATCTGTGCCAGAAAAGCTGGAAAGAGGTGGGCTCTGTTTTGTTACTTTTTTTAGAGCAATTCATTAAAATTAGATTTGGGACGACCCACATTTCTCAGGGAAATTTGTTGAATCTTTCAAAATTTTTGCAAAAGAATTTTAAAGAAATTTGTTCATTTTGAATGGGATCATTTTGATGAGAACTAACTTGCATTTGATGTACAGATTGGGGCAGTTTTGTAAACATTTTGGCATATGTTTGGCAATATGCGGTTTGCCTATGCCAGGGATACTATGCAGCCATACCCGGTTATCATACTATACCAACATGGTGACTAGTGACTATATTATTGGGTCTTGAGTCACTGATATTGGCCATTATGTAAGGCAAAATTTTTTCTGAGTTGTTTTCCATCAGATGATGGCAGGGGACAGGGGATGGCTGGCTATAGGGACTGCCTGGCATTTTCCCGGTGGGCCGCGCTCCCCCTTTATGTAAATATGACAATGGTCCATGTGCAGAATGAGGTGCCATACTGTTTTGGCTTTATTTATAGAGTATAGTAACGGCTGAGTGCCCCAGCCGGGAACTGTGTGGGGGCCGGTCAGCAACATAGATAACATATTACACCTTCCAGCTCTGTGTCTTGTATATTGTAAGCCGATCCCTGAGCTGCTCCCAGAGCCGGAACCTCTCCCCCGCTGTGCATGTTGCTAGCCAGGCTCCTAAATAAAGCACACAGTGAGGGGATTAAGATCCAACATTGTCATCAATCTTGCCTGACTGCAGACAGTGCCGATACAAACAGATGCAGATTTCTTGAACAAGCTACAGTGTGATGAGAGGTTAGATAATCAGCCCTGACCTGCTAACTAATAATAAAAAGAGAAATGGTGAAAAATGTATGAAAGTGAAAGGAATGAAAAAAGTCAGAATGGCAGCCAGACCTACTCTGAGAGGGAAAAATAAATGGGTTGAAGAGAGAATTTAAAGACAGAGAAGAGACATGTGAGAAAACAGCGTGAAAGAACAAGGAGGAAGAGAAGATGGTAAAAAATTAAGTGAAAGCCAGAGAAAAGCAGTGATGACTGGAGAAATGGCACATCATAACCTCTTGAGGGCCATAACATCCTGGTTAGGGTGGCCCCTTGCATTAACCCTTTAAATGGCAAGCACGTAGTTTCTACGTGGTTGCTTCTCCTATAGTTAAGTGCCAAGCATGTAGAAACTACATGCCTGGCATTTCCCCTTACTAGTTAAAAAATAGATAAAATAAAACACTTACCTCTGGTATTAATGTAAAGATGGGGCTCCCCTCTTCCTCCGGGGGGCATCCAATCCCTCCCCCGGCATCTTCGGTCTTCACGAGGGGGCCCGAAACCGGCCGCCCCCCGTTTCCAGCGCTGACAGTCATCTGTAAAAAAAGCAAAAAAAATAACAATGACAGTCACTCACCTCCACGCTCGATCCCTCTGCGGCATCTTCTTTTCACTGGGGGGGGGGGGGGTCCGATCCCCTATACCAGTTCACAAGGCTGGGGGGATGGCAAGTCACCTGCAACTAGCACCCCATTCCCTGCCTCCCCAAAGCCCAGGGGGGGTGGCCACGGGCTATGCGGGCTTGTAGCCTGCAGGGCCAGGGGCCACAAAAGCTGGCCCCTGCGCCCTGTTTCTACAAGCCCTGCATAGCTGGTCGCGGGCTGGTTACTTCGGGTAAGGGGGACCCCATGTCATTTTTTGGGGGGATTTTAAGGGTTTTTAACCCTTAAAAATCCCCCCAAAAATGGGGTCCCCCCACCTGGGACCCTATGTCGATTTTTTTTTTATTAACCCCTTATGTTCTGTCACCCAGCAGCTATAAAAGGCTTCCAGCAGGTGTACCGCTTGCTCCGAGGTTAGGCACCCTCAGAAATTTTTTACAGGCTTGAGATTATGACCACACCAAATTAGTATATAAAATTCTATTTATTAGAAATGTGCATAGAAAAATCGTACAACTTTATACAGAAATATCATTGTCTTCAAAATGACATCATACCATTCATGCAATGACCCCACTTACTATACAATCATATCACATGTTAGTGTATGCTCTATGTGCATTGATTCATATTGTTTTCTTATGGGGCAGACATGTATCATGTTTCGCCGATCCCGGCTTCCTCAATACCTCTGGAAAGCTATGACAAACAAATATGAACCATTAGTTTATTAGTGTTGTTAGTATTTCCTACTGGTAATGCATGAATTCTACATACAACATTCTCCACATATCATTATCATTTTAGTAATGTTAGTATTACTTAGTTATGATTAATGCATACATATATTTCAATAAATATGTAATATAAAATTGTTATGTATAGCCAATATAATACATCTGGGAATGAAAGGAAGAAAAAATACCTCTATTCTGGAGTATATTGCTTATAAAATCTTCCCATTTAGGACATGCCTTGTATTTGCCCCAGGGAGAGTTGGATAATGATGAACACTGCCCTAGTTTTTTTAAAAAAAGAGAAAGCAGCCTTGTGGGCAAAGTAACACTAATAAGCACAGCAATCTAGTATTAAGGGTCATAGGATTGGCTATTATTGCCTACCTGCATATTAAGGCCTGTATAGAAGTCACAACCATCCCTGCTAGGGGATACATCTATGTTCCACTCTGCTGTCTTTGTAGGAATCTGTATCATAAATAGACCATTTATATATCCTACGATCCTTGCTAGTATACATAGGCTGGCTTGATAATGCATATGGGTCTGGCTGTGTACCTGTGTCAATAGTTGTTCAGCGCCTGGTGGCCGCGGCGGCCGGTGTGTCCCACGCTCGTGTCCAGGGGTTCGCGGTGGCCCCTCGGTTCCCCCGGAATGATATCCCGCGGTATCTATGCGGGCGCAGTGCTACTCACCTGCCGCCGCGCCAGCGACGCTTCTTATGCCCTCCATTAGCTGGTGCGCATCTGACGTCACATCCGGCTTCCGCTGGTCCGGCCCGCATGTCCTCAGAAGCGGCGCCATTTTCCCGAGGATCCACCATTTTGTTGGTGACCTTGTAGTATTGTGTTCAGGCGCCATTTTGTTGGAGATCCACCATTTTTCTGGTGGCATGATTTAAATGTGTTTAATTGTCAATTCGCCCATGGCTACTATTCACATGTTATTCATTGGGCAATAAAAGTCTTTGTTATACATGTCATACGTTTATATCTAATATCTATGAATATTATAACTAATGCATAAACGCAATTGGGCCAGAGCTCACCAGGCACAATATCACAAATCAATGACAACTTTTTTCTCATGCTCACTATATATCTTTTCTTGTATCAATTGTGGATAAATTTATCCTGTATTGATTTCTGTCAATTATTGACTGACTTTCAAACTATAGGGGCAGTGTTCCCCCATCTCTCCCCGAGTTCGCAATTTTTATCCATATTTAATGTATATATTTGAATATCTATGCTATTATTTACAGATCATTAACAAATAAGTCATAGACATATCCTATGAATATTCCCATAAATACATCCATGTATTGTGTCTTCTAGTCATCATAATTATCATTATCATCCCACTCAGTGGGACTGTAATTGCCTACATTGTTCCATTGTACATCCCCTTCATCCACGGTATGTCATACTGTTTTATATCCTGTTGTTTTTGTCTTTTTCATCTTTTTCACCATGATGTATGACACAAGAAATTTAGAATATTGTTTCAGCTCAAATAGTGGTTACAGGTAGGAGGCAAAGCTTAAGGTCTCGTTAAGACCAGGATAGCAGTGTGCACCTAATCTGTATATCCACCTGGTTTCTAATTGCAGGGTTAGCTTTTCAATATTGCCACCTCGAATAGAGGGATGTATCCTATCTATTCCTTGTACTCGTAGGCAACTCGAATCCTTATTATGATATTTGAGGAAGTGTCGACCTATAGGGGTCTTCACTGATCCTGTTTTTATATTATATTGGTGCTCATATATTCTCTTTTTCAGTGAACGATTAGTCTTCCCAATATAATAGCAACCACATGTGCAGGTTAAAAGGTAAATTACATGGGGTGTATTACAGTTGACAAAATGACGCAATTCGTATGTACCCCGGTGATCTATTGTTACGGTAGAACCTATCTTAATATACCTGCACATGTTGCATCCCCCACACCGGTGGGTGCCTTTGATTTTACAGCAAGCACTTTTTCGGTTCTGTTCAAAATGACTATGCACTAAAGTATCTTTGAGGTTTTTAGACCGTCTATAAATAACTTTAGGTACCTTAGGTAAAAAGGTACGTAAGTGCTGATCGTTTAGTAATATGGGCCAGTGAGATTGCAATATTTGTTGTACTCTCCTATGGGCCTCAGTATAAGTCATAATAAAGGCAGGTCCTGAGTACTCCCTATTTTTCCTAGGTTTATATAGGAGTTCCTGTCTTTTCAGGTGTTTCGCCTTTCTATAGGCTGTTTTTAGGACTTTGTTCTTATATCCCCTTTCACTGAGTCTAGCCCTTATTCTTACAGCTTCCTGCTCAAATTATTCCATCGTGGCGCAATTACGCCTTGCCCGGATAAATTCATCGTAGGGTATACTTTTCAAGAGATGCAATGGATGTGAGCTACTTGCACGCAGCATGTTATTCGCAGAGGTTCCTTTGCGATATAGGTTGGTTGTTATATAACCCTCCTCATTTTTTGTAATTTCCATATCTAAAAATGTGACTTTATGTATGTCATAGCTGCATGTGAACCTAAGATTAACCTCATTCTGGTTCAATTTGGTCATGAAATTTATCAGTTCCTGCTCCGGCCCCTCCCAGACGACCAATATGTCGTCAATATATCTGTGCCATGCTGTCACATGGCACAGGTATTGGGACATCTCGTCCTCACCCCACAACCTCCTCTCCCACCAACCCAGATACAGGTTCGTGAACAATGGGGCACATGTGGTCCCCATCGCCGTCCCCTGTATCTGGTGGTACAGTTGGCCTTTAAATAAGAAGAGGTTGTGGGTGAGGACGAAGTTAAGGAGCCGGAGCAGGAAAAGATTATGGTTGTGTTGGGAAATATCTAGTTCATTTAGAAAGAATTCTACAGCTCTTATGGCTTTTTCGTGTGGAATGCTGGAATAAAGGGCCTCCACGTCCAGAGTCACCAGGATGGCATCAGGACCCACCCACAGCTCGTCAAGGATCCTCAGGATATGTCCTGAGTCCTTGACGTAGGATGGTAAGCCCGTCACCAGTGGCTGGAGGTAACGATCCACATAGCGGCTGGCATTTTCGGTTAGGGCCCCCATGCCCGACACTATTGGGCGCCCCGGTGGATTTGTTAGCGACTTATGCACCTTTGGTAGTGCATAGAAGGTAGAAACCTTCGGGCATGGGGATTCCAGGAAACCAGCCGCCTGTGGATCAATCACCCCCTCTTCCCGAGCCTGGTGGATCAAATGGTGGTAGTCCCTGCCATCCTTGGCGAGTCTGGACATGGAGGCCCTTGCATACCACTCCTTATTGTTGAGGATGTCCATACACATTTTCTCGTATTGCCCAACTGTCATGACCACAATGTTGCCACCTTTGTCCGCCGGTTTGATTACCAGCTCATGGTTATCTTCTAATTCCTTAATTGCTTTAATTAGTGATTCATCGATATTTGATTTATACCCCTTATGGTGCGAAAATTGTTCCAGATCTGCCGTTACCAGATCTACAAAGGTGGCAACATTGTGGCTCATGGTTAAGGCTGGGAAAAAGGTGGAGGGTTTCCTAAATTTAGTGTCGGTAGTATTCTTTACAACAAATCCTGCCACTTCCATACCCAATTCCTCCATATCCCTCTCCAGCTGCTCAAAATTTGGGGGATCTGTTGTTGTAGTACCATTGGGTTCCCCCCCCTTATCCATAAAGTGATATTTACATAGGACTTTTCGTGCAAACATATGGACATCTTTCACTGCCTCAAAGGTGTCCAGTCTTCTTGATGGACAGATGTTTAGGCCTAATTTTAATAGTTCTTGTTGCTCAGTCATTAGAGTATGATTAGATAAATTTATTATGTCATTACATGGTGGAACGCTAGTTCCTACTTCCCCAGTTACTGCTTTTATTTCTCTGGGAATAGTGTTAGTTTTCTTGGCCCGCCTCCGGGCGGCGGCCCTCCTTTCATTGCGCTGTCGATTGAGTCTCTTTCTAAAAAATCCCTTTTCTGTGTTTGTATCTCTCCCACCTCTTCCAAGGGAAAACTTCTACTATCCATCTTCCGTTTTGTATTTGTCCCTTGTTCTTCCCTAGCAGGGGGGGGTATCCTTTCTTGTTGATCCTCTCCAGGGCATCCTTTCCTTGGACTTATTTGTAAATGATCTGTAAATAATAGCATAGATATTCAAATATATACATTAAATATGGATAAAAATGGGGGAACACTGCCCCTATAGTTTGAAAGTCAGTCAATAATTGACAGAAATCAATACAGGATAAATTAATCCACAATTGATACAAGAAAAGATATATAGTGAGCATGAGAAAAAAGTTGTCATTGATTTGTGATATTGTGCCTGGTGAGCTCTGGCCCAATTGCGTTTATGCATTAGTTATAATATTCATAGATATTAGATATAAACGTATGACATATATAACAAAGACTTTTATTGCCCAATGAATAACATGTGAATAGTAGCCATGGGCGAATTGACAATTAAACACGTTTAAATCATGCCACCAGAAAAATGGTGGATCTCCAACAAAATGGCGCCTGAACACAATATTACAAGGTCACCAACAAAATGGTGGATCCTCGGGAAAATGGCGCCGCTTCTGAGGACATGCGGGCCGGACCAGCGACGCGAGACGCCATATCCGGCGGAAGCCGGATGTGACGTCAGATGTGCACCAGCTAATGGAGCGCATAAGAAGCGTCGCTGGCGCGGCTGCAGGTGAGTAGCACTGCGCCCGCATAGATACCGCGGGATATCATTCCGGGGGAACCGAGGGGCTACCGCGAACCCCTGGACACGAGCGCGGGACACACCGGCCGCCGCGGCCACCAGGCGCTGAACAACTATTGACACAGGTACACAGCCAGACCCATATGCATTATCAAGCCGGCCTATGTATACTAGCAAGGATCGTAGGATATATAAATGGTCTATTTATGATACAGATTCCTACAAAGACAGCAGAGTGGAACATAGATGTATCCCCTAGCAGGGATGGTTGTGACTTCTATACAGGCCTTAATATATAGGTAGGCAATAATAGCCAATCCTATGACCCTTAATACTAGATTGCTGTGCTTATTAGTGTTACTTTGCCCACAAGGCTGCTTTCTTTTTTAAAAAAAAAACTAGGGCAGTGTTCATCATTATCCAACTCTCCCTGGGGCAAATACAAGGCATGTCCTAAATGGGAAGATTTTATAAGCAATATACTCCAGAATAGAGGTATTTTTTCTTACTTTCATTCCCAGGTGTATTATATTGGCTATACATAACAATTTTATATGACATATTTATTGAAATATATGTATGCATTAATCATAACTAAGTAATACTAACATTACTAAAATGATAATGATATGTGGAGAATGTTGTATGTAGAATTCATGCATTACCAGTAGGAAATACTAACAACACTAATAAACTAATGGTTCATATTTGTTTGTCATAGCTTTCCAGGGGTATTGAGGAAGCCGGGATCGGCGAAACATGATACATGTCTGCCCCATAAGAAAACAATATGAATCAATGCACATAGAGCATACACTAACATGTGATATGATTGTATAGTAAGTGGGGTCATTGCATGAATGGTATGATGTCATTTTGAAGACAATGATATTTCTGTATAAAGTTGTACGATTTTTCTATGCACATTTCTAATAAATAGAATTTTATATACTAATTTGGTGTGGTCATAATCTCAAGCCTGTAAAAAATTTCTGAGGGTGCCTAACCTCGGAGCAAGTGGTAGACTTAGTTGAAGGCTGAGTTATGGACCAACTAGACAGTCTAAATGAGGGGTCTATGTGGTCGCTGTGATGTTGCTCTAAAATTGGTTTTCCAGCATGTGAGCAGAAGCCAGTGATTGCCGAGGGACAGAGTGCTCCAGGATGGATGGGAGGTAAGTATTAAAAAAAAAAAAAAAAAATAAAATATTTTTTCTGTTTTTTTTTTACATTTAACCCCTTGTGAACTGGTAAGGGGTTTCATGAGACCCCTATACCAGGTCACAAGGCTGGGGGATGGCAAGTCACCTGCGGCTAGCGGGTGACTTGCCATTAACCCCCGGCACCCACATTACCTGCCTCCCCAAAGGCCAGAGGGGGCAGAAGAGCCCGTGGCCACGGGCTATGCGGGCTTGTAGCCTGCAGGGCCAGGGGCCACAAAAGCTGGCCCCTGCGCCCTGTTTCTACAAGCCCTGCATAGCTGGTCCCGGGCTGGTTACTTCGGGTAAGGGGGACCCCATGTAGTTTTTTATTTATTTTTTTTTTAAGGGTTTTTAACCCTTAAAAATCCAAAAAAAATGGGGTCCCCCCCATGGGAGGGGGGACCCTATGTCATTTTTTTTCTCGATTTAACCCTTTGTAGTGTGGATGGTAGTTGTGTTTTAGTAAATGTTAAAAATTACTTGTTTCAGTTTGGGGGGTCTCCTGGGCAGGAACGGGGGGCTACCGATAAATATGTAGTACCGTTCTAATCTGTAGAAATGGGGCTTTCACATGCAATATGGTTTTCTTTAATAAAATACATTTTTTATTTAAAATAAAAGGAGGCAATTTTCTAAATTGTATTTTTTTTTTTACTTAATAATAATATTGTAAAAAACAGAATAAAATTTACAAACAAGACATTTCATGTTAAAACCTAAACTCTGCTGCAAAAAAAATATATAATTTTCCTGAAAATTCCAGCAAAAATGTCGCAAAACATGGCGCAAAATGGGGAAAAATGACCTGTCAACAGAGGGTGACAAAATCTCAAGTAGGCTGTCAATTAAAACGGTTAAAAGTAGCTATGCATGTTGGGTATTGTTCTGTTCGGGGGACCTTGCGCTTACAGACTTAGCTTGTTTTTTCTTGTTTGCATATTTATATTTTAGGAAAAGGTGTTTTTTATTCAGCTTTTTTATACATTTTTTAGGGAAACCCTGCGCAACCAAAGAATTATTTGAGGGATTAATTCCAGAAAGATGAGCCCACTACAACAAGCTGGGTAAGCTTAGAAAGCTTAACATGTGTACTTTCAGGGAATATATGGTTTATGGGGGATATTCCAAATGTAAAGGGTTGTTTTGGTTGAAAAATCACAAGGTGCGCACTTTGTCTGCAGAGCTGAAATTTTCAATTAAAATTACCGTTACGCACATGCTTTACTTTAGGATGTTTGGCAACTCTTCCATTGACAGTAACTCTGCATGTTGGGTATCGTTCTGTTCTGGGGATGTTGCTTTTTCAGACTAAACTTGTTTTTCTTGTTTGTATATAGTTTTTTTTAGGAAAATGTGGCTTTGATTCTGCTTTTTTATCCTTTTTTTAGGGAAACTCTTTGCAACCAAAGAATACATTGAGGGATTACTTCCAGAAAACTGTGGCCACATCAAAAAGCCTGGTACACCTAGAATGCTTGAGGTGTGTACTTAAATATATAGTTTGTTGGGGGTATTTCAAATGTAAAGGGTTGTTTTTCTGGAAAAACTGCAAGGTGTGTATAGCGCATATCACAGTTGTATTTTATCTGAAAATCCCCTAAAGAGCTGTTTCAGTTTGGGGGAGTCTCCTGGGCAGGAAAGGGTGTCTACCTATACATATGTGGTATCGCTGTGACCGGGAGAAATTGGGATTTTACACGCAATAAGATTTTATTGACAAACTTAAATTGTTTATTACAAAAACACACTACAAATTGTAAAAAATAGTTTTTTTTTCAATTTTTTTGCACATATTTCACCCAAAAATAATGAGAATACACCTAAAAAATGACAAACAGGACATTTTCTTTTAAAGCTCAGACTATGCTGAAAAAAACAATATATAATTTTCCTGGGAAATCCGTGGAAATCCCTTCAAAAATCACATTTGATTCAGAGAGACAAAAAAAAACTTTCGTTTTTGTTGCTGATTTTGTATTATTTTCAAATTTTCCCGCTCTCATATGAGTGTGCAAGCGATTCTGTGCATGCATTGCAAACCCTGTAAAGTTTCCGTCCGTTGTACGGCAGAGTACGAATACGAGGATGTCATTTTCCAGCGTGACTTTTCCGTTTCATTTTCTCATGTTACAACGTAGGCTTTTGTTTTTGCCCTTTTCCCATCGTCTCCTCCCATGAATCCTTTATGTTTCCCGTTAGTTTCTGTTTCCCTTTTTCAATAAATAATCGTCCAGACGGAAATACTTACGATCTTGCGCCTGGGCACTACAAACTTAACTAATTAAAGTGCTCGCCTACATATATGCCCTATCCTCCATCTTCCCTTTTGGACCCTTAAAGATCACCCAAACTACTTCGCGGTTAGGTTCTTCTTCCTTTTTAGCCCCATAAAACTTGTGTGAATATTCATCTTTAAATATTTCTGGGCCCATTAGATTTGTGTTGATGTATTTTGCAAATGAAATGACACTGAAACATTTATTTTTTCTTTATTCCATCATAAAATATAAAATCTTAAATTATTAGAACGTTTCTAATTTTTACAACTATAAAAAACTAAATACATAGCAATGGCAGCCCACAGAACATTATTCTTCATCTGTGGTCCCCAACGAGTTGCGCAGCTCCTGCATCTCGCCCACCAACTGAAGGACCCTGACACTCAGTTGTCCCACTCCGGCACATGTGGTCCCTGTTAAAAAACGTAAATTCAAATATTGGTATAACCTTGTTGGGGTCATGCTGCAGCGCCCCCCGTATGGTCCAAACATCTAAATCTGGACTTCAAAAGCCAGAGGGCCCTCGCCACCACGGCCCGGGTTTTGCATAGGGCCTGATTACAGAAATCCTGGCCCGCATTCTGCAGGCAAAGAATGGGCATCAGGAGCAAGAGCAGGAGTGGATATCCAGATTCCCCTGAAAGAATTTAAAAATACTAACATAAAATACACATTCTAAGCTACAATATTGTTTAACATGTCATAAAGAGCTAAAAACAGCCATAGGTTAAGACATAAGTCATCAACTATATTCATTGTTCACATTCCATCAATCCATTTTCACTGTATGGCAAACTTACCCAGGAGCCATCCACCAGATAATTCTCCTGACTCAAACTGATGAAATAAGCCGGAGCTCTGCAATATATAAGCATCATGGGACGACCCTGGATGCCCTGCAAGAACACTGAGGAATCGCATAGCTGGACCAAACACTGCTTGTATGTTGTGCGAGTGGCACATCTTGCGGTTCCTGCAACTAAATATAAAATAATTACACAAAGCAAAGGTAACCAACTAAAACAATAACTCCTACAACAAATTAAGATTCAAGTTCAACAATCCAAATATAATTCACAAAGGACATGTGGATGTGTGGGAAAATAAAGGTTTACATGCTAAGGACTAATTTAGGTCAGCATTAAAATGCTTCTATAAGGCATACATGAAATGTATTGATTCAGGTATGCATTGCTATACAATTTATGGCCTCGCCCATGCAAGTACAGGCCTCAGACAGGCCTGTCTGGTGCAAGTACAGGCCTCAGACAGAAGCATATCAAAGATTTAGCCACTGCTCACCTATGCACTTTGGGCTCACCAGCTACATGAGTATACCAAGCAATCTCACACAGCAGGGTATCCCGATCGAGGGATCGTTGGTCATTGTTCCTCATTAAAAGAACATATAAACTTATCAGCAGTGGATGCTCAAAAAAGCAACAGGGATGATCAGGGACAAAAGA
The DNA here is from genome assembly GCA_027917425.1 of Gastrophryne carolinensis. Taxonomy (NCBI): domain Eukaryota; kingdom Metazoa; phylum Chordata; class Amphibia; order Anura; family Microhylidae; genus Gastrophryne; species Gastrophryne carolinensis. The sequence continues at coordinate 160,882,404 of CM051234.1, forward strand.
ATCAGCCCAGGCTGTGTGTCTGCAATTAAATAAGTTTGAATGGAATTAATCAAAATCATAGCTGTGTACCAGCATTGCTATGGTTTTAACACAATATACGGGGCCGGTCACAGCACAGCAGGGCCAATCTGACCAGTAAAATCCAGGGCTGTTTTTTGACCCCAGTCCGTCCCTGGCAGGGGATGGTGGGGAGAAGCCAGATGAGCGAGTGGAGCTGTACGAGGTGCTGGGTGGCGAGGGGCCTGCATCCAGCCTTTCAAGTGAGCTCTGCTGCCCTGGACTAAAAGCTATGGTCTGCATTTAATCTTTAATTCTCTATCTTGTTTTTCATGTCTATGATTCTGAATATACGGGCAGGCTGATTCATTAATAGCGCCAGGTAGCGACAGATGAGCGACAGTAGCGTTATTTTCACAGCGCCCGCTAGTATTCGCTGTGCTTGGCCGTTGTTCGGCTGTTGACAGCGACTCAGTCGGTGTGCGGTAATGTTGAATACGGGGTTATGTGTCGCTGTTTGACAGGTTCCGCGCTGTATGGGAGCGCATGACAACGAATGGCCATAGCGACCGGCTCCCAGCATATTCATTAACAAATCACGCTCCAAAAATTCTCGCGCTGTGAAATGCTTGTTTAAACCCCAGAGCGCTGGCGGCGATGGGTTAAAAGTAGGCTTTTAACCCCCAAACAACCATATTTTTAGAAAAAAAAAAACATATTTTTCAAAACATTTTGTAATATGAATACATTAATATCAGACCTGTAATATCAATTCTGCACAATTTTTTTTTTTTTTTTAGCTTAAAAAAAATATCTAACATTGCAGAAGTGGTCACAGAATTTTTGACATTAAAAAAAAAAAAAAAAATAATAGCAATTAATTAGGAATATTTAAAGATTGCTCCATTGAAATGCATTGGAGAGCGCCAGGTAGCGAGAGGTCATACCTGTCGCTGTTCAAGGTCGCTCGCTGGCGCTGTGGGGTGAGGCTGGAATAATGATGAATGATTCGCTATGTGGCGCTCTGTCAGTCGCTAAGCAGGATCGGCTTCATAAATGTGTGATTGCGGAGGGGAGCTGGCGTTCTTGTGGCGGTGAGCGTCATTACCGTTCGCTCACCATTCGCTACCTGGCGCTATCCCTTGTTAAATAAGGGCCTATATCTATATCTAAGTTGTTCGGTTCCCTACACTGAATTAGTATAAAGCTCTTTATATAATTAAATATTATGGTCTCAGCTTCACCAAATATAAAATGTAACCTGTAAAACTTCATAGAAATGTCCAGACACAGATGACCAGCATGTTTCTATCCACAAAGTTAACACTGAGTGACGTGTTCCAGATCCAACAGTGTTTCTTAGTCAGTTTCAGTATTACTGAAGTGTCATTCAACATTTTTCACGTTGGGGATTGTTTGTACAATACGTTATTCACCTGTCACTAACTATTTTAATGAAGCATTATTTAGTTATGTTTTGGATAGCAAAGCCAGTGATGTTTAAGTACTTAGGTACTGTATTTGAGCTCATTCAACATGAGCACCTCTGTCTAGTTTTCAAATATTGCATATTATACTATTCTGTATTATAATGCACAATTAACTGGTCACCATATTTGTATTTATATATTTTATGTTTATTTTTGGCACTACTTTTAATTATGAGCCTGATTGATGAAGCCCCTGGCCCATTTAGCTCTGTTTAGCACCAATTGTTTGACCACTGCAACACTCTATGCCTAATTTAAGATGTGTGCAACAATTAGCACTAATCTTTATGCCTTATGCTGATGAATTTATGACTGACACCTTCTTTACCTTCTTACATTATTTGGTGGACAAACAAGCAACCACAAGTGTACCCAGAAAGAAAGAGCGTACCATATTTGGTCCCTGTAGGAAAAGAGAGGGCGGAGCTTGCATACTAGTGGCTGCCAAGTGGAGACAGACTGGGAAAATAATTAGGGATGGCTGAACCCCCCAAAGTTTAGGTTCAACTTTGAATAAATGCTGATGCTGAGGGGCAGGAGTGGGGGGCAGTGTTGGCACTAGGAGTGCCCTTACTCATGGGAACCGGCGGCCATTTTTCTGTAGCCCTAGCTGGGTCCAATTTCAAAGAAAGCCTCTGCTGACAGGAAGAGGATTGCGAGGCAGAGGTAAGTTACTGCAGCGCTCCCTTCTGCTGCACCCTTAGGTGAAGTGGGTTGATGGGCTGCTCAGCCTCGTGCCAGACGCCGAACTCGAACACAAACTTCTGGTTGAAATCCTTGTTCGGGTTTGGGAACCGAAACTTGCAAAGTTCAGTACGAACCTAAACTTTGCGGTTAGGGTTCGCCCATCAATAGAAATCAGGTAACAGGTGAGCAGCTGCTATAAAAAGAGGTGGGGGATCTATTGGAAACAATGAGGGAGCAAGGAAAGTTAAACTGGACCTTCACCATGATTTATTGAAAAGCCCAAACCCTTAAAAAGCGATTCCCCAGCATCTAAAATTATTTATATTTTACGTTTTTAGTCACTTATTATTCTTTCCCCCACTGGGCTGCAACTCTGTTAAGGACTTTAGGATACGGGCGCCGCCATTTTGATTCCGAAGCATCACACTTACTGAGGAGAGGAGAGTGGGATAAAGGGGGCGGGTTACAGCTGTGCTTTGCTCAGACAGAGCAGAGCTGGGTCAGGAAAAGGTCAGTAGTCCCAGAATGCAGAGCAGCACAGTTAGAAGGCACCTCCTGTTTGCAGGCTGCCTGATGTTCCATGAGCCACCATCTTGGATGTTTAAAGGCTCATAACATGCAGTAGATGCAGGTAGGATGTTTTTTAATGTGAGCAATCTGTATGTACAGGGTGTGGGAAACATATAAGATAAACTCTTATTCAGAGTGAAGGACCGCTTTAAGGATTAGTGAAAGAGAAAAGGGAAGCTGATAAAAGGGAGAGCCATATTTCCAGATAATGATCACCCTGTAAATATGAAATATGAAGCTGACACTGCAGAGCTAAAACAAATATGAATATGAAGCCCAATGAGCTTGAATCAAAGCTTGAGATAAATTAATTTGCCCAATTTGCCTAATTTTCCCAAGCAATTCAATTTGATCAGAATTAAATCAAAACAAATCAAATTGAAAATGCTGTATTCTGGCCACTGTTTAAAGTGCATGTATTGTCTGTATAGTTTGTAGTGTTGGTTATGCCTTGAGGAGTCCCAAAAGGGGAACAGTTACATAGTTGGAGTTTGACAGTTGTCACAGCAAAAAGAGCTCCAAAACTGAAAACGTGACATAGGTGGAGGGTGGCACTTGGCAACAGCATGAGGTGTCCCAGAACATAAACAGGAATATTGGTGTAGAGTGGCAGGTGGCAACAGCATAATGTGCCCCAGAAAGGGAAAATTGACAGTGGTGGAGGGTGGCATAGTATGAGGAGTCCCAGAACAGGAATAGACACATTGGGGTAGATTCAGAGCCAGGTGCAATGAAAGTTAGTTGTAGTTTTCTCTCCTAAAAAAGAAGTGAGAATTCTCACCTGGCTCTGAATCAACCCCATTGGTGGAGAGTGGCAGGTGACAACAGCATGAGGTGTGTCAAAATATGAAAAGTTACATTAGTTACATATGTTCATCAAGTTCAAACATGGGATTGGGTTGGGGAAAGTTATTTTTTCTTATTTATATATAACAGCTAATTGTCAGCTGTTAATGTGGTGACAAGCTTCTGTGGGAGGCTATTCCCTTATGGTAAAAAAGGATTGTTGTTTCTTCATAATCTTTTTTTTTTGTCTTTAGAGTGAATTTTACATAAATTCGTTTTCCCCTTATTTTTTGGTCATTTATATATTTGTACAAGTTAAACATCTTGGACGTCTGCTCTCAATTTAACTCCTGTAATCTTTCTTCATAATTAGGATCTTTCATTCCTCTTATCAGTTTAGTGGCTCTCCTCTGCACAGCTAAATATGCTGTGAGAGTGCCAAAATTAAATATATGTAAAAGCAAAGAGCGGACAGTCTCCTTATTCAGATGACATAACCGGACAGTATCCCGCATGCACACAGAAAATTGATCACACGTGCCCGCCACCTTATGGGTATCTGCTTACCCCACTCCACAGAGGGAAGGCACTTGATATATAATCACTGGACTTCAAACAATTAGCAGACTTCAAAAGGCCTTTGACAAAGCTGTGCTTCACAGCGAAATGCGTTGGGCAGGGGCAGCGGCACCTGGAGAATTTTTGGAATCAGCTGGTCAAATGAGCGTTGATTGATACGGATCCCTGTCTTTCCCATAATCAGCCATATTGGAAAGTTACAAGGAGGAGTGTCCTGTTGTTTACCTACATGCTGTATTCATCCCAAGGAGTTTGTGAGTTTGCATTTGTATTAAAGTTTAGTTGTTTTTAATATGGTGGTGCACTAGATTTTATTTGTGCTTCTTCACATGCTTTACTCATTTAATACTGAGTCTGTATTGCGGACAATGAAGATTTAAAGTAACCTGGAGTGTTTCATTGCATATGCATTCTGCTAATTGTTTGAAGTCCGGTGATTATATATCATGTGCCTTCCCTCTGTGAAGTGGAGTAAGGCTATCAGCCAGACTCCCTGTACCAGTTCACAAAGAGTTAAACTGGACCAACAGCCTGGCACAGATGGAAAATAAAGGTAAGGGGCCATTGTGGAACTTCCTTTCCCAGCATCTCAGCCATGCTGCTGCCTGGATTCAACTGACATAACTTACAATGCACAGTAACAGGAAACCCAGCAGCTCTTTATGTTTGCAGGTGGCCTCCATTTTGTTTCTAAATTTTCCACAGGGATATTTAGAGAAAGGTAAATTAATTTTATGTGCAGCAATCTAATTTGCTCTGGGGAGGGATGCATATAATCACTGTTGTGCTGGTTTGGTTTAAGTCATTTTAGACTTTTGGTATATACTGTGTTATATATTTATTCCCCCCTACTTACCTCCAATCCATTGTTGATGTCCCACGCCATCCACTGCCGCTTCTGATAGCCGTAGATCAGGCCGAGATCGGCTCCTGACATGTTGCTCCATGCTGCAGGGAGGGGTCTTTTATCCCGGTAGAGTGAGCTGACGTCAGCTCACTTGCTGGTATAAATAGCACCTCCCTGTGACGGGGAGCGAGATGCCAGGAACAAAGTTCATGGCAGAGGATATGGGTCCTCTGTCCCGTTGAAGACACCTGCCAGCGATGGAGGATGAGGACATCGCTCACAGCGCCGAAACAAGGACTCGTGTAAGCTTAATTTTTTATTGTGTTTTTTTTAGCGTTAAAAATTTGGACAAACTCAAATTTCTTGGGGAAATTCAGCAAATCACCCAAATCAAACTTTTAAAAAGTTCACTCATCCCAACTTAGTATATTACACGATACTTATAGCTTTAGACCCCAAGCTTGGAGCATGGCTCCAATTTTCTGTTGCCGTTCCCTTTTATGTTGCTATGTCTGCATTTCTAAAATGACATTTTCTGGTGAAATTTCAATGTTTAGATGTGATTATTATCTACATTGTTAACATTTATTTCAATTTTAAAATAATATTTTTAGCAAAAGAAAAGTATACACATTTTAACAATGGAAATAGTTATGTCTATACTATTAAAAATAGCACTGCTGTCAGAGAGATACACAAGTCATCCTTAAAAAAGTTTCTTCACCTATAGAATCTGGTCCCTTACCATTGTTGAAGCTATTATAACAATACATTATTAATAGATAATAAATGCTAGGATATAGGCTTATTTGATTAAAGGAAAAGTCCAATGGCAATTATAAGGCAACAAGGAGCTCACTTGAAGCCTGTCCCATGTGCCTCTCCTTCATTTCCTGCAGCATGCTGTAGATGTTATAGTAAATCTTTTCTCTTCTCTTCTTTTCTCTTCCTTTCCATTTTTCCATGACCATAGCCTCGATTCAAAGACACATTCGTCCAGACTTCCGTAGCTGTCTGTGAAAGTTTGGGTGGGTTTTTTTTTTTTTTTGCTTTTTTTCGTTCATTTTTCATTGGTATGAACGTTTGGGAAAATGTGTATATGCGTTTTCGATGAACGGAAGCAAATCGGATCATTTCCGTTAGTTCGGATCATTTTCCGAACAAAATCTGATATTTTTCGTTCGTTCAGATAACTTCCGTTGTTGGGATGGGTTTCCGTCTGATTCAGAGAGCTGATTTCCGATGGACGACCACCATATAAATCTGTTTCATTTCCGATCCACTTACGGGACCTTTGAGGGCTCGGATTGCTATTGTTGAACATGTTTTGCGGCTATGTGGAGGAGTCTGTGCGCCTTTAGCACCAAGGCATTGCATGTATCAGCATGGCCGAGGCCATAAATTGTATAGCAATGCATACCTGAATCAATACATTTCATGTATGCCTTATAGAAGCATTTTAGTGCTGACCTTAATTAGCCCTTACATGTAAACATTTCTTTTCCCACACATCCATATAATTGCTATATTTTTTTAGACTTATGTCCTTTGTGAATTATATTTGAATTGTTGAACTTGAATCTTAATTTGTTGTAGGAGTTCTTGTTTTGGAAGGATACCTTTGCTTTGTGTAATTATTTTATATTTGGTTGCAGGAACCGGCAGATGTGCCACTCACACAACTCACACACAAAGCATTCTTTGGTCCAGCAATGCGATTCCTCAGTGTTCTTGCAGGGCATCCAGGGTTGTCTCATGATGCTTATATATTGCAGAGCTCCGGCTTATTTCGTCAGTTTGAGTCAGGAGAATTATCTGGTAGATGGCTCCTGGGTAAGTGTGCTCACATTCCATCAATCCATTTTCACTGTATGGCAATGAATAAAGTTGATGACTCATGTCTTAACCTATGGCTGTTTTTAGCCCTTGATGACATGTTAAACAATATTGTAGCTTAGAATGTGTATTTTATGTTATTATTTTTAAATTATTTCAGGGGATTCTGGATATCCACTCCTACCCTTGCTCCTGATGCCCGTTCTTTGCCTGCAGAATGCGGGCCAGGGGTTCTCTAATCGGGCACTATGCAAAAACCCGGGCCGTGGTGGCGAGGGCCCTCTGGCTTTTGAAGTCCAGATTTAGGTGTTTGGACCATATGGGGGGGGGGGGGGGGGGGTGGCACTGCAGTATGACCCCAACAAGGTTATACCAATATTTTTATTTAAGTTTTTTTTAACAGGGACCACACGTGTCAGAGTGGCAGAACTGAGTGTCAGGGTCCTTCAGTTGGTGGGCGAGATGCAGGAGCTGCACAACTCATTGGGGACCACAGATGAAGAATAATGTTCTGTGGCCTGCCATTGCTATGTATTTTGTTTTTTATAGTTCTAAAAATTAGAAATGTTCTAAATTTTTTTATATTTTATGATGGAATCCCCCAAAAAAAATGTTACAGTGTCATTTCATTTACAAAATACATTAACAAAAAACTATAAAAATATTTAAAGATGAATATTCACATGACCGAGAAGTGATTTGGGTGAGCTTTAAGGGTCCAAAAGAGAAGATGGAGGATAGTGCTAAGTGGTTTGGGTGAGCTTTAAGGGTCCAAAAGGGAAGATGGAGGATAGTGCTAAGTGATTTAGCTAAACATTGTAGTAGAAGTGAGGGTGGCAAATATGTAGGCGAGCACTTTAATGAGTTAAGTTTGTAGTGCGCAGGCGCTAGATCGTAAGGATTTCCGTCTGGATGAATATTTATTGAAAAAGGGAAACAGAATCGAATGGGAAACGTAAAGGATTCGTGGGAGGATACGATGGGAAAAGGGCAAAAACGAAAGCCTACGTTGTAACATGTGAAAATGAAACGGAAAGTCACGATGGAAAATGACATCCTCGTATTCGTAATCTGCCGTACGAACGGACAGAAACTTTACAGAAGGTTTTCAATGCATGCATAGAATCGCTCGCACACTCATACGAGAGCGGAAACATTTCACAAAAAAAAACAGATCGGCACTAAAACGGAAGTTTTTTTTTGTCTCTCTGAATCGAGCCTCATGTTCCAAATGTGGATGCATAGAAAAGGAAAGAAAAGGAGGAGCAATCTTTGGAAACCTGGTACGCCATCTACTCAGGCTTCAGGTGAACTGCTTGCTGCCGTATTATTCCCATTTCCTGGACTGTCCCTTTAACGTATTTGAATATAATAAGGCATTGTTTGCTTATAAGACCATTACACATAGGTATTTGTTCTCAGCTTTTCTCCCATACAACACACAAAATAAACTACACTTGTGATTCACACCAGTGAACACACTATGGGAGCAGTAAGTGCAAATGTGTGCCCTGAGCAGTGCACTGCCCTAGCTCGAAAAGTGGTTGTGGGGTTAGGTGCCTTGGTCAAAAGCACTTTAGTTATGCCCCAGCTGGGAACCGAATCTGAAGCCCACCGGTCACAAGATTAGGTTCCCTAATCACTAGGCCATGACAGTCCAACCATTCCATATTTACATTAAATAAAAACATGCCCACCACAGGGAGACTGGGAATACGGCCTCTCCTGCTTCCCCATGCCATTAGTACAAAACAACACGGGATGCCCCAGGCCAATGGCCAAAACCTGGGATAGTGTAAATCCTAGGTTTAGGTTCAGTTTAAAGGGCCCTCTAGATTTACATAGAGCTGATTTAAACTATTTAGAAGGGAATCATTTCTTCACAGTGAAAATACATTATCATGTTAAAGTGGACCAAAACCCGGGATTTTGAGTATCCTGTTTTTTTGTCCCGGCCCCTGGGGCATCCCGATTTAGAATGTGTTATACACCCCAGGCCCCCCCCCCCCCAGTACACCTTTCCCTGGTCCTATTTAGAGATGAGCGAATCGATTCTGACGAATCCAAATTCGTTACGAATTTCATGAAATATTCGATTCGTTACAATTCCAAATATCGCTGCAATTCGATAGCTCGAATCGCTTCCTTAAAACTCCATTTACTGCTATACAGCCCATCTAAAATAAAGGATCCACATGTCAGGACATGTCCCTTGGGGCAAGGAATCCTTGGTAGGTGTCACATGCTACCTATCAGCAGACAGGCTTACCGATGATGTCATAGCCCCATATAAACGGCAGCCATCTTGCGGAAGATCATTCTGACACTGTATTGTGGCCAAAGCAGATCAGGCAGGGAGAGAGCAAGCGACACATAGACAGACAGACGGACAGACAGATAGATAGATGGAACAGAAGAAGTGAGGGACAGATAGAGAAGGAGAGAGCCTGTGACAGTGACAGATAAAGACAGGGACAGTTTAAACTGTTTGCATTAGCTTCCAAGCCTATTTAGTGTTAATAACACACCTGCATATTTAGCTTTTCCTTTACCTGGTGTCATTCTTTAAAAAGCGTGCTAGCATTAATATTTCAAGACTACCTATCTACTAACTGCTTGCATTTTATAATCAACAACACTTTTCCACAATCAAAGGAGCCCACCTCTGTATGTGAGGAGGGGGCATCCCAAACACTAGCAAAAATATTTCAAGACTACCTGTCTAATAACTGATTGCATTTTATAATCAACGTCACTTTTCCACAATCAGAGGAGCTCACCTCTGTATGTGAGGGGGCATCCCAAACACTAGCATAAATATTTCAAGGCTACCTGTCTACTAACTGCTTGCATTTCATAATCAACGTCACTTTTCCACATTCAAAGGAGGCCACCTCTGTATGTGAGGAGGGTGCATCCCAAACACTAGCATAAATATTTCAAAACTACCTGTGTACTAACTGGTTGCATTTTGTAAGCAAAGTCACTTTTCCACAATCAAATGAGGCAACCTCTGTATGTGAGGAGGGGACATCCCAAACACTAGCATAAATATTTCAAGACTACCTGTGTACTAACTGGTTGCATTTTGTAAGCAAAGTCACTTTTCCACAATCAAAGGAGGCCACCTCTGTATGTGAGGAGGGGGCATCCCTAACACTAGCATAAATATTTCAAGACAACCTGTGTACTAACTGGTTTCATTTTGTAAGCAAAGTCACTTTTCCACAATCAAAGGAGGCCACCTCTGTATGTGAGGAGTGGGTATCCCAAACACTAGCATAAATATTTCAATACTACCTGTCTAATAGCTGCTTGCATTTTATAATCAACGTCACTTTTCCACAATCAAAGGAGGCCACCTCTGTATGTGAGGAGGGGAATCCCAAACACTAGCGTAAATATTTCAAGATTACCTGCGTACATACTGGGTGCATTTTGTAACAAAAGTCACTTTTCCACAATCAAAGGAGGCCACCTATGTATGTGAGGAGGGGCATCCCTAACACTAGCATAAATATTCCAAAACTACCTGTGTACTAACTGGTTTCATTTTGTAAGCAAAGTCACTTTTCCACAATCAAAGGAGGCCACCTCTGTATGTGAGGAGGGGGCATCCCAAACACTAGCATAAATATTCAAAACTACCTGTCTAATAACTGCTTGCATTTTATAATCAACGTCACTTTTCCACAATCAAAGGAGCCCACCTCTGTATGTGAGGAGGGGGCATCCCAAACACTAGCATAAATATTTCAAGACTACCTGTCTAATAACTGGTTGCATTTTATAATCAACATAACTTTTCCACAATCAACGGAGGCCACCTCTGTATGTGAGGAGGGGCATCCCAAACACTAGCGTAAATATTTCAAGATTACCTGTGTACTTACTGGGTGCATTTTGTAACAAAAGTCACTTTTCCCCAATCAAAGGAGGCCACCTCTGTATGTGAGGAGGGGGCATCCCAAACACTAGCAGAAATATTTCAAGACTACCTGTGTACTAACTGGTTGCATTTTATAATCAACATCACTTTCCCACAATCAAAGGAGCCCACCTCTGTATGTGAGGAGGGGGCATCCCAAACACTAGCATAAATATTTAAAGACTGCCTATGGACTAACTGGTTGATTTTTGTAAGCAAAGTCACTTTTCCACAATCAAAGGACGCCACCTCTGTATGTGAGGAGGGGGCATCCCAAACACTAGCAGAAATATTTCAAGACTACCTGTGTACTAACTGGTTGCATTTTCTAAGCAAAGTCACTTTTCCACAATCAAAGGAGTCCACCTCTGTATGTGAGGAGGGGGCATCCCAAACAATAGAATAAATATTTCAAGACAACCTGAGTACTAACTGGTTGCATTTTCTAAGCAAAGTCACTTTTCCACAATCAAAGTAGGCCACCTATGTATGTGAGGAGGGGCATCCCTAACACTAGCATAAATATTCCAAAACTACCTGTGTACTAACTGGTTTCATTTTGTAAGCAAAGTCACTTTTCCACAATCAAAGGAGGCCACCTCTGTATATGAGGAGGGGGCATCCCAAACACTTGCATAAATATTCAAAACTACCTGTCTAATAACTGCTTGCATTTTATAATCAACGTCACTTTTCCACAATCAAAGGAGCCCACCTCTGCATGTGAGGAGGGGGCATCCCAAACACTAGCAGAAATATTTCAAGACTACCTGTGTACTAACTGGTTGCATTTTATAATCAACATCACTTTCCCACAATCAAAGGAGCCCACCTCTGTATGTGAGGAGGGGGCATCCCAAACACTAGCATAAATATTTAAAGACTGCCTATGGACTAACTGGTTGATTTTTGTAAGCAAAGTCACTTTTCCACAATCAAAGGACGCCACCTCTGTATGTGAGGAGGGGGCATCCCAAACACTAGCAGAAATATTTCAAGACTACCTGTGTACTAACTGGTTGCATTTTGTAAGCAAAGTCACTTTTCCACAATCAAAGGAGTCCACCTCTGTATGTGAGGAGGGGGCATCCCAAACAATAGAATAAATATTTCAAGACAACCTGAGTACTAACTGGTTGCATTTTCTAAGCAAAGTCACTTTTCCACAATCAAAGTAGGCCACCTATGTATGTGAGGAGGGGCATCCCTAACACTAGCATAAATATTCCAAAACTACCTGTGTACTAACTGGTTTCATTTTGTAAGCAAAGTCACTTTTCCACAATCAAAGGAGGCCACCTCTGTATATGAGGAGGGGGCATCCCAAACACTTGCATAAATATTCAAAACTACCTGTCTAATAACTGCTTGCATTTTATAATCAACGTCACTTTTCCACAATCAAAGGAGCCCACCTCTGCATGTGAGGAGGGGGCATCCCAAACACTAGCATAAATATTTCAAGACTACCTGTCTAATAACTGGTTGCATTTTATAATCAACATAACTTTTCCACAATCAAAGGAGGCCACCTCTGTATGTGAGGAGGGGCATCCCAAACACTAGCGTAAATATTTCAAGATTACCTGTGTACTTACTGGGTGCATTTTGTAACAAAAGTCACTTTTCCCCAATCAAAGGAGGCCACCTCTGAATGTGAGGAGGGGGCATCCCAAACACTAGCAGAAATATTTCAAGACTACCTGTGTACTAACTGGTTGCATTTTATAATCAACGTCACTTTCCCACAATCAAAGGAGCCCACCTCTGTATGTGAGGAGGGGGCATCCCAAACACTAGCATAAATATTGAAAGACTGCCTATGTACTAACTGGTTGCATTTTGTAAGCAAAGTCACTTTTCCACAATCAAAGATAGCCACCTCTGTATGTGAGGAGGAGGCATCCCAAACACTAGCATAAATAATTCAGACTACCTGTGTAATAACTGGTTGCATTTAGTAAGCAAAGTCTCTTTTCCACAATCAAAGGAGGCCACCTCTGTATGTGAGGAGGGGGCATCCCTAACACTAGCATAAATATTTCAAAACTACCTGTGTACTAACTGGTTTCATTTTGTAAGCAAAGTCACTTTTCCACAATCAAAGGAGCCCACCTCTGTATGTGAGGAGGGGCATCCCAAACACTAGCATAAATATTTCAAGACTACCTGTGTACTAACTGGTTGCATTTTGTAAGCAAAGTCACTTTTCCACAATCAAAGGAGGCCACCTCTGTATGTGAGGAGGGGGCATCCCAAACACTAGCAGAAATATTTCAAGACTACCTGTGTACTAACTGGTTGCATTTTGTAAGCAAAGTCACTTTTCCACTATCAAAGGAGGCCACCTCTGTATGTGTGGAGGGGCATCCCAAACACTAGCATAAATATTTCAAGACTACCTGTGTACTAACTGGTTGCATTTTGTAAGCAAAGTCACTTTTCCACAATCTAAGGAGTCCACCTCTGTATGTGAGGAGGGGGCATCCCAAACACTAGAATAAATATTTCAAGACTACCTGTCTAATAACTGGTTGCATTTTATAATCAACATAACTTTTCCACAATCAAAGGAGGCCACCTCTGTATGTGAGGAGGGGCATCCCAAACACTAGCAGAAATATTTCAAGACAACCTGTGTACTAGCTGGTTGCATTTTATAATCAACATCACTTTCCCACAATCAAAGGAGCCCACCTCTGTATATGAGGAGGGGGCATCCCAAACACTAGCATAAATATTTCAAGACTGCCTATGTACTAACTGGTCGCATTTTGTAAGCAAAGTCACTTTTCCACAATCAAAGAAAGCCACCTCTGTATGTGAGGAAGGGGCATGCCAAACACTAGCATAAATACTTCAAGACTACCTGTGTACTAACTGGTTGCATTTGGTAAGCAAAGTCTCTTTTCCACAATCAAAGGAGGCCACCTCTGTATGTGAGGAGGGGCATCCCAAACACTAGCATAAATATTTCAAGACTACCTGTGTATACCTGCTTGCATTTTGCAAGCAAAGTCACTCTTCCACAATCAAAGGAGGCCACCTCTGTATGTGAGGAGGGGGCATCCCAAACACTAGCAGAGATTTTTCAAGATTACCTGTGTACTAACTGTTTGCATTTTGTAAGCAAAGTCACTTTTCCACTAACAAAGGAGGCCACCTCTGTATGTGTGGAGGGGCATCTCAAGCACTAGCATAAATATTTCAAGACTACCTGTGTACTAACTGGTTGCATTTTGTAAGCAAAGTCACTTTTCCACAATCAAAGGAGACCACCTCTGTATGTGAGGAGGGGGCATCCCAAACACTAGAATAAATATTTCAAGACTACCTGTGTACTAACTGGTTGCATTTTGTAAGCAAAGTCACTTTTCCACTATCAAAGGAGGCCACCTCTGTATGTGTGGAGGGGCATCCCAAACACTAGCATAAATATTTCAAGACTACCTGTGTACTAACTGGTTGCATTTTGTAAGCAAAGTCACTTTTCCACAATCTAAGGAGTCCACATCTGTATGTGAGGAGGGGGCATCCCAAATACTAGCAGAAATATTTCAAGACTACCTGTGTACTAACTGGTTGCATTTTGTAAGCAAAGTCACTTTTCCACAATCAAAGGAGACCACCTCTGTATGTGAGGAGGGGGCATCCCAAACACTAGAATAAATATTTCAAGACTACCTGTGTACTAACTGGTTTTATTTTGTAAGCAAAGTCACTTTTCCACAATCAAAGGAGGCAACCTCTGTATGTGAAGAGGGGGCATCCCAAATACTAGCAGAAATATTTCAAGACTACCTGTGTACTAACTGGTTGCATTTTGTAAGCAAAGTCACTTTTCCACAATCAAAGGAGACCACCTCTGTATGTGAGGAGGGGACATCCCAAACACTAGCATAAATATTTCAAGGCTACCTGTCTACTAACTGCTTGCATTTCATAATCAACGTCACTTTTCCACAATCAAAGGAGGCCACCTCTGTATGTGAGGAGGGTGCATCCCAAACACTAGCATAAATATTTCAAAACTACCTGTGTACTAACTGGTTGCATTTTGTAAGCAAAGTCACTTTTCCACAATCAAAGGAGGCAACCTCTGTATGTGAGGAGGGGGCATCCCAAACACTAGAATAAATATTTCAAGACTACCTGTGTACTAACTGATTGCATTTTGTAAGCAAAGTCACTTTTCCACAATCAAAGGAGGCCACCTCTTTATGTGAGGAGGGGGCATCCCTAACACTAGCATAAATATTTCAAGACAACCTGTGTACTAACTGGTTTCAATTTGTAAGCAAAGTCACTTTTCCACAATCAAAGGAAGCCACCTCTGTATGTGAGGAGTGGGCATCCCAAACACTAGCATAAATATTTCAAGACTACCTGTCTAATAACTGCTTGTATTTTATAATCAACGTCACTTTTCCACAATCAAAGGAGGCCACCTCTGTATATGAGGAGGGGGCATCCCAAACACTAGCATAAATATTTCAAGACTACCTGTATACTAACTGGTTGCATTTTGTAAACAAAGTCACTTTTCCAAAATCGAAGGAGACCACCTCTGTATGTGAGGAGGGGGCATCCTAAACACTAGAATAAATATTTCAAGGCTACCTGTCTAATAACTGCTTGCATTTCATAATCAACGTAACTTTTCCACAATCAAAGGATGCCATCTCTGTATGTGAGGAGTGGCATCCCAAACACTTGCAGAAATATTTCAAGACTACCTGTGTACTAACTGGTTGCATTTTGTAAGCAAAGTCACTTTTCCACAATCAAAGGAGGCCACCTCTGTATGTGAGGAGGGGGCATCCCTAACACTAGCATAAATATTTCAAAACTACCTGTGTACTAACTGGTTGCATTTTGTAAGCAAAGTCACTTTTCCACAATCAAAGGAGCCCACCTCTGTATGTGAGGAGGGGCATCCCAAACACTAGCATAAATATTTCAAGACTACCTGTGTACTAACTGGTTGCATTTTGTAAGCAAAGTCACTTTTCCACAATCAAAGGAGGCCACCTCTGTATGTGAGGAGGGGGCATCCCAAACACTAGCATAAATATTTCAAGACTACCTGTGTGCTAACTGTTTGCATTTTGTAAGCAAAGTCACTTTTCCACAATCTAAGGAGTCCACCTCTGTATGTGAGGAGGGGGCATCCCAAACACTAGAATAAATATTTCAAGACTACCTGTCTAATGACTGGTTGCATTTTATAATCAACATAACTTTTCCACAATCAAAGGAGGCCACCTCTGTATGTGAGGAGGGCCATCCCAAACACTAGCAGAAATATTTCAAGACTACCTGTGTAATAACTGGTTGCATTCTATAATCAAGCGTCACTTTCCCACAATCAAAGGAGCCCACCTCTGTATATGAGGAGGGGGCATCCCAAACACTAGCATAAATATTTCAAGACTGCCTATGTACTAACTGGTTGCATTTTGTAAGCAAAGTCACTTTTCCACAATCAAAGAAAGCCACCTCTGTATGTGAGGAAGGGGCATCCCAAACACTAGCATAAATACTTCAAGACTACCTGCGTACTAACTGGTTGCATTTGGTAAGCAAAGTCTCTTTTCCACAATCAAAGGAGGCCACCTCTGTATGTGAGGAGGGGCATCCCAAACACTAGCATAAATATTTCAAGACTACCTGTCTAATGACTGGTTGCATTTTATAATCAACATAACTTTTATAATCAACATAATCAAAGGAGGCCACCTCTGTATGTGAAGAGGGGGCATCCCAAATACTAGCAGAAATATTTCAAGACTACCTGTGTACTAACTGGTTGCATTTTGTAAGTAAAGTCACTTTTCCACTATCAAAGGAGGCCACCTCTGTATGTGTGGAGGGGAATCCCAAACACTAGCATAAATATTTCAAGACTACCTCTGTGCTAACTGGTTGCATTTTGTAAGCAAAGTCACTTTTCCACAATCTAAGGAGTCCACATCTGTATGTGAGGAGGGGGCATCCCAAACACTAGAATGAATATTTCAATACTACCTGTCTAATAACTGGTTGCATTTTATAATCAACATCAATTTTCCACAATCAAAGGATGCCACCTCTGTATGTGAAGAGGGGGCTTCCCAAATACTAGCATAAATATTTCAAGACAACCTGTGTACTACCTGGTTTCATTTTGTAAGCAAAGTCACTTTTCCACAATCAAAGGAGGCCACCTCTGTATGTGAGGAGTGGGCATCCCAAACACTAGCATAAATATTTCAAGACTACCTGTGTACTAACTGGTTGCATTCTATAATCAACGTCACTTTCCCACAATCAAAGGAGACCACCTCTGTATGTGAGGAGGGGCATCCCAAACACTAGCATAAATATTTCAAGACTACCTGTGTACTAACTGGTTGCATTTTGTAAGCAAAGTCACTTTTCCACAATCAAAGGAGGCCACCTCTGTTTGAGAGGAGGGGGCATCCCAAACACTAGCAGAAAATTTTCAAGACTACCTGTGTACTAACTGGTTGCATTTTGTAAGCAAAGTCACTTTTCCACTATCAAAGGAGGCCACCTCTGTATGCGAGGAGGGGGCATCCCAAACACTAGAATAAATATTTCAAGACTACCTGTCTAATAACTGGTTGCATTTTATAATCAACATAACTTTTCCACAATCAAAGGAGGCCACCTCTGTATGTTAGGAGGGGGCATCCCAAATACTAGCAGAAATATTTCAAGACTACCTGTGTACTAACTGGTTGCATTTTGTAAGCAAAGTCACTTTTCCACAATCAAAGGAGACCACCTCTGTATGTGAGGAGGGGGCATACCAAACACTAGAATAAATATTTCAAGACTACCTGTGTACTAACTGGTTGCATTTTGTAAGCAAAGTCACTTTTCCACAATCAAAGGAGGCCACCTCTGTATGTGAGGAGGGGGCATCCCAAACACTTGCAGAAATTTTTCAAGACTACCTGTGTCTAACTGGTTTCATTTTATAAGCAAAGTCACTTTTCCACAATCAAAGGAGGCCACCTCTGTATGTGAGGAGGGGGCATCCCAAACACTAGCATAAATATTCAAAACTACCTGTCTAATAACTGCTTGCATTTTATAATCAACGTCACTTTTCCACAATCAAAGGAGCCCACCTCTGTATGTGAGGAGGGGCATCCGAAACACTAGCATAAATATTTCAAGACTGTCTAATAACTGGTTGCATTTTATAATCAACATAACTTTTCCACAATCAAAGGAGGCCACCTCTGTATGTGAGGAGGGGCATCCCAAACACTAGCGTAAATATTTCAAGATTACCTGTGTACTTACTGGGTGCATTTTGTAACAAAAGTCACTTTTCCCCAATTAATGGAGGCCACCTCTGTATGTGAGGAGGGGGCATCCCTAACACTAGCATAAATATTTCAAAACTACCTGTGTACTAACTGGTTTAATTTTGTAAACAAAGTCACTTTTCCAAAATCGAAGGAGACCACCTCTGTATGTGAGGAGGGGGCATCCTAAACACTAGAATAAATATTTCAAGGCTACCTGTCTAATAACTGCTTGCATTTCATAATCAACGTAACTTTTACACAATCAAAGGATGCCATCTGTGTATGTGAGGAGTGGCATCCCAAACACTTGCAGAAATATTTCAAGACTACCTGTGTACTAACTGGTTGCATTTTGTAAGCAAAGTCACTTTTCCACAATCAAAGGAGGCCACCTCTGTATGTGAGGAGGGGGCATCCCTAACACTAGCATAAATATTTCAAAACTACCTGTGTACTAACTGGTTGCATTTTGTAAGCAAAGTCACTTTTCCACAATCAAAGGAGCCCACCTCTGTATGTGAGGAGGGGCATCCCAAACACTAGCATACATATTTCAAGACTACCTGTGTACTAACTGGTTGCATTTCGTAAGCAAAGTCACTTTTCCACAATCAAAGGAGGCCACCTCTGTATGTGAGGAGGGGGCATCCCAAACACTAGCATAAATATTTCAAGACTACCTGTGTGCAAACTGGTTGCATTTTGTAAGCAAAGTCACTTTTCCACTATCAAAGGAGGCCACCTCTGTATGTGTGGAGGGGCATCCCAAACACTAGCATAAATATTTCAAGACTACCTGTGTACTAACTGGTTGCATTTTGTAAGCAAAGTCACTTTTCCACAATCTAAGGAGTCCACCTCTGTATGTGAGGAGGGGGCATCCCAAACACTAGAATAAATATTTCAAGACTACCTGTCTAATAACTGGTTGCATTTTATAATCAACATAACTTTTCCACAATCAAAGGAGGCCACCTCTGTATGTGAGGAGGGCCATCCCAAACACTAGCAGAAATATTTCAAGACTACTTGTGTACTAACTGGTTGCATTTTATAATCAACGTCACTTTCCCACAATCAAAGGAGCCCACCTCTGTATGTGAGGAGGGGGCATCCCAAACACTAGCATAAATATTTCAAGACTACCTGTGTGCAAACTGGTTGCATTTTGTAAGCAAAGTCACTTTTCCACTATCAAAGGAGGCCACCTCTGTATGTGTGGAGGGGCATCCCAAACACTAGCATAAATATTTCAAGACTACCTGTGTACTAACTGGTTGCATTTTGTAAGCAAAGTCACTTTTCCACAATCTAAGGAGTCCACCTCTGTATGTGAGGAGGGGGCATCCCAAACACTAGAATAAATATTTCAAGACTACCTGTCTAATAACTGGTTGCATTTTATAATCAACATAACTTTTCCACAATCAAAGGAGGCCACCTCTGTATGTGAGGAGGGCCATCCCAAACACTAGCAGAAATATTTCAAGACTACTTGTGTACTAACTGGTTGCATTTTATAATCAACGTCACTTTCCCACAATCAAAGGAGCCCACCTCTGTATATGAGGAGGGGGCATCCCAAACACTAGCATAAATATTTCAAGACTACCTGTGTGCAAACTGGTTGCATTTTGTAAGCAAAGTCACTTTTCCACTATCAAAGGAGGCCACCTCTGTATGTGTGGAGGGGCATCCCAAACACTAGCATAAATATTTCAAGACTACCTGTGTACTAACTGGTTGCATTTTGTAAGCAAAGTCACTTTTCCACAATCTAAGGAGTCCACCTCTGTATGTGAGGAGGGGGCATCCCAAACACTAGAATAAATATTTCAAGACTACCTGTCTAATAACTGGTTGCATTTTGTAAGCAAAGTCACTTTTCCACAATCAAAGGAGGCCACCTCTGTATGTGAGGAGGGGGCATCCCAAACACTAGCATAAATATTTCAAGACTACCTGTCTAATAACTGCTTGCATTTCATAATCAACGTCACTTTTCCACAATCAAAGGAGGCCACCTCTGTATGTGAGGAGGGTGCATCCCAAACACTAGCATAAATATTTCAAAACTACCTGTGTACTAACTGGTTGCATTTTGTAAGCAAAGTCACTTTTCCACAATCAAAGGAGGCAACCTCTGTATGTGAGGAGGGGGCATCCCAGACACTAGAATAATTATTTCAAGACTACCTGTGTACTAACTGGTTGCATTTTGTAAGCAAAGTCACTTTTCCCCAATCAAAGGATGCCACCTCTGTATGTGAGGAGGGGGCATCCCTAACACTAGCATAAATATTTCAAGACAACCTGTGTACTACCTGGTTTCATTTTGTAAGCAAAGTCACTTTTCCACAATCAAAGGAGGCCACCTCTGTATGTGAGGAGTGGGCATCCCAAACACTAGCATAAATATTTCAAGACTACCTGTCTAATAACTGCTTGCATTTTATAATCAACGTCACTTTTCCACAATCAAAGGAGGCCACCTCTGTATATGAGGAGGGGGCATCCCAAACACTAGCATAAATATTTCAAGACTACCTGTGTACTAACTGGTTGCATTTTGTAAATAAAGTCACTTTTCCAAAATCGAAAGAGACCACCTCTGTATGTGAGGAGGGGGCATCCTAAACACTAGCATAAATATTTCAAGGCTACCTGTCTAATAACTGCTTGCATTTCATAATCAACGTAACTTTTCCACAATCAAAGTATGCCATCTCTGTATGTGGGGAGTGGCATCCCAAACACTAGCGTAAATATTTCAAGATTACCTGCGTACTTACTGGGTGCATTTTGTAACAAAAGTCACTTTTCCACAATCAAAGGAGGCCACCTCTGTATGTGAGGAGGGGGCATCCCAAACACTAGCAGAAATATTTCAAGACTACCTGTGTACTAACTGGTTGCATTTTGTAAGCAAAGTCACTTTTCCACAATCAAAGGAGTCCACCTCTGTATGTGAGGAGGGGGCATCCCAAACAATAGAATAAATATTTCAAGACTACCTGTGTACTAACTGGTTGCATTTTCTAAGCAAAGTCACTTTTCCACAATCAAAGTAGGCCACCTATGTATGTGAGGAGGGGGCATCCCTAACACTAGCATAAATATTCCAAAACTACTTGTGTACTAACTGGTTTCATTTTGTAAGCAAAGTCACTTTTCCACAATCAAAGGAGGCCACCTCTGTATGTGAGGAGGGGGCATCCCAAACACTAGCATAAATATTCAAAACTACCTGTCTAATAACTGCTTGCATTTTATAATCAACGTCACTTTTCCACAATCAAAGGAGCCCACCTCTGTATGTGAGGAGGGGCATCCGAAACACTAGCATAAATATTTCAAGACTACCTGTCTAATAACTGGTTGCATTTTATAATCAACATAACTTTTCCACAATCAAAGGAGGCCACCTCTGTATGTGAGGAGGGGCATCCCAAAACTAGCATAAATATTTCAAGATTACCTGTGTACTTACTGGGTGCATTTTGTAACAAAAGTCACTTTTCCCCAATCAATGGAGGCCACCTCTGTATGTGAGGAGGGGGCATCCCTAACACTAGCATAAATATTTCAAAACTACCTGTGTACTAACTGGTTTCATTTTGTAAACAAACTCACTTTTCCAAAATCGTAGGAGACCACCTCTGTATGTGAGGAGGGGGCATCCTAAACACTAGAATAAATATTTCAAGGCTACCTGTCTAATAACTGCTTGCATTTCATAATCAACATAACCTTTCGACAATCAAAGGATGCCATCTCTGTATGTGAGGAGTGGCATCCCAAACACTTGCAGAAATATTTCAAGACTACCTGTGTACTAACTGGTTGCATTTTGTAAGCAAAGTCACTTTTCCACAATCAAAGGAGGCCACCTCTGTATGTGAGGAGGGGGCATCCCTAACACTAGCATAAATATTTCAAAACTACCTGTGTACAAACTGGTTGCATTTTGTAAGCAAAGTCACTTTTCCACAATCAAAGGAGCCCACCTCTGTATGTGAGGAGGGGCATCCCAAACACTAGCATAAATATTTCAAGACTACCTGTGTACTAACTGGTTGCATTTTATAAGCAAAGTCACTTTTCCACAATCAAAGGAGGCCACCTCTGTATGTGAGGAGGGGGCATCCCAAACACTAGCATAAATATTTCAAGACTACCTGTGTGCTAACTGGTTGCATTTTGTAAGCAAAGTCACTTTTCCACTATCAAAGGAGGCCACCTCTGTATGTGTGGAGGGGCATCCCAAACACTAGCATAAATATTTCAAGACTACCTGTGTACTAACTGGTTGCATTTTGTAAGCAAAGTCACTTTTCCACAATCTAAGGAGTCCACCTCTGTATGTGAGGAGGGGGCATCACAAACACTAGAATAAATATTTCAAGACTACCTGTCTAATAACTGGTTGCATTTTATAATCAACATAACTTTTCCACAATCAAAGGAGGCCACCTCTGTATGTGAGGAGGGCCATCCCAAACACTAGCAGAAATATTTCAAGACTACCTGTGTACTAACTGGTTGTATTTTATAATCAACGTCACTTTCCCACAATCAAAGGAGCCCACCTCTGTATGTGAGGAGGGGCATCCCAAACACTAGCATAAATATTTCAAGACTACCTGTCTAGTGACTGGTTGCATTTTATAATCAACATAACTTTTCCACAATCAAAGGAGGCCACCTCTGTATGTGAAGAGGGGGCATCCCAAATACTAGCAGAAATATTTCAAGACTACCTGTGTACTAACTGGTTGCATTTTGTAAGCAAAGTCACTTTTCCACAATCAAAGGAGACCACCTCTGTATGTGCGGAGGGGGCATCCCAAACACTAGCATAAATATTTCAAGACTACCTGTGTACTAAATGGTTGCATTTTGTAAGCAAAGTCACTTTTCCACAATCTAAGGAGTCCACATCTGTATGTGAGGAGGGGGCATCCCAAACACTAGAATAAATATTTCAAGACTACCTGTCTAATAACTGGTTGCATTTTATAATCAACATCAATTTTCCACAATCAAAGGATGCCACCTCTGTATGTGAAGAGGGGGCATCCCAAATACTAGCAGAAATATTTCAAGACTACCTGTGTACTAACTGGTTGCATTTTGTAAGCAAAGTCACTTTTCCACAATCAAAGGAGACCACCTCTGTATGTGAGGAGGGGCATCCCAAACACTAGCATAAATATTTCAAGACTACCTGTGTACTAACTGGTTGCATTTTGTAAGCAAAGTCACTTTTCCACAATCAAAGGAGGCCACCTCTGTTTGTGAGGAGGGGGCATCCCAAACACTAGCAGAAAATTTTCAAGACTACCTGTGTACTAACTGGTTGCATTTTGTAAGCAAAGTCACTTTTCCACTATCAAAGGAGGCCACCTCTGTATGCGAGGAAGGGGCATCCCAAACACTAGCATAAATATTTCAAGGCTACCTGTCTAAAAACTGGTTGCATTTTATAATCAACATAACATTTCCACAATCAAAGGAGGCCACCTCTGTATGTGAGGAGGGGGCATCCCAAACACTAGCATAAATATTTCAAGACTACCTGTGTACTAACTGGTTGCATTTTGTAAGCAAAGTCACTTTTCCACATTCAAAGGAGGCCACCTCTGTATGTGAGGAGGGGGCATCCCAAACACTAGCATAAATATTCAAAACTACCTGTCTAATAACTGCTTGCATTTTATAATCAATGTCACTTTTCCACAATCAAAGGAGCCCACCTCTGTATGTGAGGAGGGGGCATCCCAAACACTAGCATAAATATTTCAAGACTACCTGTCTAATAACTGGTTGCATTTTATAATCAACATAACTTTTCCACAATCAAAGGAGGCCACCTCTGTATGTGAGGAGGGGCATCTCAAACACTAGCGTAAATATTTCAAGATTACCTGTGTACTTACTGGGTGCATTTTGTATCAAAAGTCACTTTTCCCCAATCAAAGGAGGCCACCTCTGTATGTGAGGAGGGGGCATCCCAAACACTAGCAGAAATATTTCAAGACTACCTGTGTACTAACTGGTTGCATTTTATAATCAATGTCACTTTCCCACAATCAAAGGAGCCCACCTCTGTATGTGAGGAGGGGGCATCCCAAACACTAGCATAAATATTTCAAGACTACCTGTGTACTAACTGGTTGCATTTTGTAAGCAAAGTCACTTTTCCACAATCAAAGGAGGCCACCTCTGTATGTTAGGAGGGGGCATCCCTAACACTAGCATAAATATTTCAAGACTACCTGTGTACTAACTGGTTGCATTTTGTAAGCAAAGTCACTTTTCCACAATCAAAGGAGGCCACCTCTTTATGTTAGGAGGGGGCATCCCGAACACTAGCATAAATATTTCAAGACTACCTGTGTACTAACTGGTTGCATTTTGTAAGCAAAGTCACTTTTCCACAATCAAAGGAGTCCACCTCTGTATGTGAGGAGGGGGCATCCTAAACACTAGCATAAATATTTCAAGGCTACCTGTCTAAAAACTGCTTGCATTTCATAATCAACGTAACTTTTCCACAATCAAAGGAGGCCACCTCTTTATGTGAGGAGGGGGCATCCCAAACACTAGCATAAATATTTTAAGACTACCTGTGTACTAACTGGTTGCATTTTGTAAGCAAAGTCACTTTTCCACTATCAAAGGAGGCCACCTCTTCATGTGAGGAGGGGGCATCCCAAACACTAGCATAAATATTTTAAGACTACCTGTGTACTAACTGGTTGCATTTTGTAAGCAATGTCACTTTTCCACTATCAAAGGAGGCCACCTCTGTATGTGAGGAGGGGGCATCCCAAACACTAGCGTAAATATTTCAAGATTACCTGTGTACTTACTGGGTGCATTTTGTAACAAAAGTCACTTTTCCCCAATCAAAGGAGGCCACCTCTGTATGTGAGGAGGGGGCATCCCAAACACTAGCAGAAATATTTCAAGACTACCTGTGTACTAACTGGTTGCATTTTATAATCAATGTCACTTTCCCACAATCAAAGGAGCCCACCTCTGTATGTGAGGAGGGGGCATCCCAAACACTAGCATAAATATTTCAAGACTGCCTATGAACTAACTGGTTGCATTTAGTAAGCAAAGTCTCTTTTCCGCAATCAAAGGAGGCCACCTCTGTATGTTAGGAGGGGGCATCCCTAACACTAGCATAAATATTTCAAGACTACCTGTGTACTAACTGGTTGCATTTTGTAAGCAAAGTCACTTTTCCACAATCAAAGGAGTCCACCTCTGTATGTGAGGAGGGGGCATCCTAAACACTAGCATAAATATTTCAAGGCTACCTGTCTAATAACTGCTTGCATTTCATAATCAACGTAACTTTTCCACAATCAAAGGAGGCCACCTCTTTATGTGAGGAGGGGGCATTCCAAACACTAGCATAAATTTTTTAAGACTACCTGTGTACTAACTGGTTGCATTTTGTAAGCAAAGTCACTTTTCCACTATCAAAGGAGGCCACCTCTTTATGTGAGGAGGGGGCATCCCAAACACTAGCATAAATATTTTAAGACTATCTGTGTACTAACTGGTTGCATTTTGTAAGCAAAGTCACTTTATCACTATCAAAGGAGGCCACCTCTGTATGTGAGGAGGGGGCATCCTAAACACTAGCATAAATATTTCAAGTCTACCTGTGTACTAACTGGTTGCATTTTGTAAGCAAAGTCACTTTTCCACAATCAAAGAAGACCACCTCTGTATGTGCCTCTGTATGTGAGGAGGGGGCATCGCAAACACTAGCATAAATATTTTAACACTAACTGTGTACTAACTGGTTGCATTTTGTAAGCAAAGTCCCTTTTCCACAATCAAAGGAGGCCACCTTTGTATGTGAGGAGGGGGCTTCCCAAACACTAGCATAAATATTTCAAGACTACCTGTCTAATAACTGCTTGCATTTTATGATCAACGTCACTTTTCCACAATCAAAGGAGGCCACCTCTGTATGTGAGGAGGGGGCATCCCAAACACTAGCATAAATATTTCAAGACTACCTGTGTACTAACTGGTTGCATTTTGTAAGCAAAGTCACTTTTCCACATTCAAAGGAGGCCACCTCTGTATGTGAGGAGGGGGCATCCCAAACACTAGCATAAATATTCAAAACTACCTGTCTAATAACTGCTTGCATTTTATAATCAACGTCACTTTTCCACAATCAAAGGAGCCCACCTCTGTATGTGAGGAGGGGGCATCCCAAACACTAGCATAAATATTTCAAGACTACCTGTCTAATAACTGGTTGCATTTTATAATCAACATAACTTTTCCACAATCAAAGGAGGCCACCTCTGTATGTGAGGAGGGGCATCCCAAACACTAGCGTAAATATTTCAAGATTACCTGTGTACTTACTGGGTGCATTTTGTAACAAAAGTCACTTTTCCCCAATCATAGGAGGCCACCTCTGTATGTGAGGAGGGGGCATCCCAAACACTAGCAGAAATATTTCAAGACTACCTGTGTACTAACTGGTTGCATTTTATAATCAATGTCACTTTCCCACAATCAAAGGAGCCCACCTTTGTATGTGAGGAGGGGGCATCCCAAACACTAGCATAAATATTTCAAGACTGCCTATGTACTAACTGGTTGCATTTAGTAAGCAAAGTCTATTTTCCGCAATCAAAGGAGGCCACCTCTGTATGTGAGGAGGGGGCATCCTAAACACTAGCATAAATATTTCAAGGCTACCTGTCTAATAACTGTTTGCATTTCATAATCAACGTAACTTTTCCACAATCAAAGGAGGCCACCTCTTTATGTGAGGAGGGGGCATCCCAAACACTAGCATAAATATTTTAAGACTACCTGTGTACTAACTGGTTGCATTTTGTAAGCAAAGTCACTTTTCCACAATCAAAGAAGACCACCTCTGTATGTGCCTCTGTATGTGAGGAGGGGGCATCCCTAACACTAGCATAAATATTTCAAAACTACCTGTGTACTAACTGGTTTCATTTTGTAAGCAAAGTCACTTTTCCACAATCAAAGGAGCCCACCTCTGTATGTGAGGAGGGGCATCCCAAACACTAGCATAAATATTTCAAGACTACCTGTGTACTAACTGGTTGCATTTTGTAAGCAAAGTCGCTTTTCCACAATCAAAGGAGCCCACCTCTGTATGTGAGGAGGGGGCATCCCAAACACTAGCATAAATATTTCAAGACTACCTGTCTAATAACTGGTTGCATTTTATAATCAACATAACTTTTCCACAATCAAAGGAGGCCACCTCTGTATATGAGGAGGGTCATCACAAACACTAGCGTAAATATTTCAAGATTACCTGTGTACTTACTGGGTGCATTTTGTAACAAAAGTCACTTTTCCCCAATTAAAGGAGGCCACCTCTGTATGTGAGGAGGGGGCATCCCAAACACTAGCAGAAATATTTCAAGACTACCTGTGTACTAACTGGTTGCATTTTATAATCAACGTCACTTTCCCACAATCAAAGGAGCCCACCTCTGCATGTGAGGAGGGGGCATCCCAAACACTAGCATAAATATTTCAAGACTGCCTATGTACTAACTGGTTGCATTTTGTAAGCAAAGTCACTTTTCCACAATCAAAGAAAGCCACCTTTGTATGTGAGGAGGGGGCATCCCAAACACTAGCATACATATTTCAAGACTACCTGTGTATTAACTGGTTGCATTTAGTAAGCAAAGTCTCTTTTCCACAATCAAAGGAGGCCACCTCTGTATGTGAGGAAGGGGCATCCCAAACACTAGCTTAAATATTTCAAGACTACCTGTGTACTAACTGGTTGCATTTTGTAAGCAAAGTCACTTTTCCACAATCAAAGGAGGCCACCTCTGTATGTGAGGAGGGGGCATCCCTAACACTAGCATAAATATTTCAAAACTACCTGTGTACTAACTGGTTTCATTTTGTAAGCAAAGTCACTTTTCCACAATCAAAGGAGCCCACCTCTGTATGTGAGGAGGGGCATCCCAAACACTAGCATAAATATTTCAAGACTACCTGTGTACTAACCGGTTGCATTTTGTAAGCAAAGTCACTTTTCCACAATCAAAGGAGGCCACCTCTGTATGTGAGGAGGGGGCATCCCAAACACTAGCAAAAATATTTCAAGACTACCTGTGTACTAACTGGTTGCATTTTGTAAGCAAAGTCACTTTTCCCCTATCAAAGGAGGCCACCTCTGTATGTGTGGAGGGGCATCCCAAACACTAGCATAAATATTTCAAGACTACCTGTGTACTAACTGGTTGCATTTTGTAAGCAAAGTCACTTTTCCACAATCTAAGGAGTCCACCTCTGTATGTGAGGAGGGGGCATCCCAAACACTAGAAGAAATATTTCAAGACTACCTGTCTAATAACTGGTTGCATTTTATAATCAACATAACATTTCCACAATCAAAGGATGCCACCTCTGTATGTGAGGAGGGGCATCCCAAACACTAGCGTAAATATTTCAAGATTACCTGTGTACTTACTGGGTGCATTTTGTAACAAAAGTCACTTTTCCCCAATCAAAGGAGGCCACCTCTGTATGTGAGGAGGGGGCATCCCAAACACTAGCAGAAATATTTCAAGACTACCTGTGTACTAACTGGTTGCATTTTATAATCAACGTCACTTTCCCACAATCAAAGGAGCCCACCTCTGTATGTGAGGAGGGGGCATCCCAAACACTAGCATAAATATTTCAAGACTGCCTATGTACTAACTGGTTGCATTTAGTAAGCAAAGTCTCTTTTCCGCAATCAAAGGAGGCCACCTCTGTATGTGAGGAAGGGGCATCCCAAACACTAGCATAAATATTTCAAGACTACCTGTGTACTAACTGGTTGCATTTTGTAAGCAAAGTCACTTTTCCACAATCAAAGGAGACCACCTCTGTATGTGAGGAGGGGGAATCCTAAACACTAGCATAAATATTTCAAGGCTACCTGTCTAATAACTGCTTGCATTTCATAATCAACGTAACTTTTCCACAATCAAAGGAGGCCACCTCTTTATGTGAGGAGGGGGCATCCCAAACACTAGCATAAATATTTTATGACTACCTGTGTACTAACTGGTTGCATTTTGTAAGCAAAGTCACTTTTCCACAATCGAAGAAGACCACCTCTGTATGTGCCTCTGTATGTGAGGAGGGGGCATCCCTAACACTAGCATAACTATTTCAAAACTACCTGTGTACTAACTGGTTTCGATTTGTAAGCAAAGTCACTTTTCCACAATCAAAGGAGCCCACCTCTGTATGTGAGGAGTGGCATCCCAAACACTAGCATAAATATTTCAAGACTACCTGGGTACTAACTGGTTGCATTTTGTAAGCAAAGTCACTTTTCCACAATCAAAGGAGGCCACCTCTGTATGTGAGGAGGGGGCATCCCAAACACTAGCAGAAATATTTCAAGACTACCTGTGTACTAACTGGTTGCATTTTGTAAGCAAAGTCACTTTTCCACAATCTAAGGAGTCCACCTCTGTATGTGAGGAGGGGGCATCCCAAACACTACAATAAATATTTCAAGACTACCTGTCTAATAACTGGTTGCATTTTATAATCAACATAACATTTCCACAATCAAAGGAGGCCACCTCTGTATGTGAGGAGGGGCATCCCGAACACTAGCGTAAATATTTCAAGATTACCTGTGTACTTACTGGGTGAATTTTGTAACAAAGTCACTTTTCCCCAATCAAAGGAGGCCACCTCTGTATGTGAGGAGGGGGCATCCCAAACACTAGCAGAAATATTTCAAGACTACCTGTGTACTAACTGGTTGCATTTTATAATCAACGTCACTTTCCCACAATCAAAGGAGCCCACCTCTGTATGTGAGGAGGGGGCATCCCAAACACTAGCATAAATATTTCAAGACTGCCTATGTACTAACCAGTTGCATTTAGTAAGCAAAGTCTCTTTTCCGCAATCAAAGGAGGCCACCTCTGTATGTGAGGAAGGGGCATCCCAAACACTAGCATAAATATTTCAAGACTACCTGTGTACTAACTGGTTGCATTTTGTAAGCAAAGTCACTTTTCCACAATCAAAGGAGCCCACCTCTTTATGTGAGGAGGGGGCATCCCAAACACTAGCATAAATATTTCAAGACTACCTGTGTACTAACTGGTTGCATTTTGTAAGCAAAGTCACTTTTCCACATTCAAAGGAGCCCACCTCTGTATGTGAGGAGGGGGCATCCCAAACACTAGCATAAATATTTCAAGACTACCTGTCTAATAACTGGTTGCATTTTATAATCAACATAACTTTTCCACAATCAAAGGAGGCCACCTCTGTATGTGAGGAGGGGCATTCCAAACACTAGCATAAATATTTCAAGATTACCTGTGTACTTACTGGGTGCATTTTGTAACAAAAGTCACTTTTCCCCAATCAAAGGAGGCCACCTCTGTATGTGAGGAGGGGGCATCCCAAACACTAGCAGAAATATTTCAAGACTACCTGTGTACTAACTGGTTGCATTTTATAATCAACGTCACTTTCCCACAATCAAAGGAGCCCACCTCTGTATGTGAGGAGGGGGCATCCCAAACACTAGCATAAATATTTCAAGACTGCCTATGTACTCACTGGTTGCATTTTGTAAGCAAAGTCACTTTTCCACAATCAAAGAAAGCAACCTCTCTATGTGAGGAGGGGGCATCCCAAACACTAGCATAAATATTTCAAAACTACCTGTGTACTAACTGGTTGCATTTAGTAAGCAAAGTCTCTTTTCCACAATCAAAGGAGGCCACCTCTGTATGTGAGGAAGGGGCATCCCAAACACTAGCATAAATATTTCAAGACTACCTGTGTACTAACTGGTTGCATTTTGTAAGCAAAGTCACTTTTCCACTATCAAAGGAGGCCACCTCTGTATGTGAGGAGGGGGCATCCCTAACACTAGCATAAATGTTTCAAAACTACCTGTGTACTAACTGGTTTCATTTTGTAAGCAAAGTCACTTTTCCACAATCAAAGGAACCCACCTCTGTATGTGAGGAGGGCATCCCAAACACTAGCATAAATATTTCAAGACTACCTGTGTACTAACCGGTTGCATTTTGTAAGCAAAGTCACTTTTCCACAATCAAAGGAGGCCACCTCTGTATTTTAGGAGGGGGCATCCCAAACACTAGCAGAAATATTTCAAGACTACCTGTGTACTAACTGGTTGCATTTTGTAAGCAAAGTCACTTTTCCACTATCAAAGGAGGCCACCTATGTATGTGTGGAGGGGCATCCCAAACACTAGCATAAATATTTCAAGACTACCTGTGTACTAACTGGTTGCATTTTGTAAGCAAAGTCACTTTTCCACAATCTAAGGAGTCCACCTCTGTATGTGAGGAGGGGGCATCCCAAACACTAGGGTAAATATTTCAAGATTACCTGTGTACTTACTGGGTGCATTTTGTAACAAAAGTCACTTTTCCCCAATCAAAGGAGGCCACCTCTGTATGTGAGGAGGGGGCATCCCAAACACTAGCAGAAATATTTCAAGACTACCTGTGTACTAACTGGTTGCATTTTATAATCAACGTCACTTTCCCACAATCAAAGGAGCCCACCTCTGTATGTGAGGAGGGGGCATCCCAAACACTGGCATAAATATTTCGAGACTGCCTATGTACTAACTGGTTGCATTTAGTAAGCAAAGTCTCTTTTCCGCATTCAAAGGAGGCCAGCTCTGTATGTGAGGAGGGGGCATCCCAAACACTAGCATAAATATTTCAAGACTACCTGTGTACTAACTGGTTGCATTTTGTAAGCAAAGTCACTTTTCCACAATCAAAGGAGACCACCTCTGTATGTGAGGAGGGGGCATCCTAAACACTAGCATAAATATTTCAAGGCTACCTGTCTAATAACTGCTTGCATTTCATAATCAACGTAACTTTTCCACAATCAAAGGAGGCCACCTCTTTATGTGAGGAGGGGGCATCCCAAACACTAGCATAAATATTTTAAGACTACCTGTGTACTAACTGGTTGCATTTTGTAAGCAAAGTCACTTTTCCACAATCAAAGAAGACCACCTCTGTATGTGCCTCTGTATGTGAGGAGGGGGCATCCCTAACACTTGCATAAATATTTCAAAACTACCTGTGTACTAACTGGTTTCATTTTGTAAGCAAAGTCACTTTTCCACAATCAAAGGAGCCCACCTCTGTATGTGAGGAGGGGGCATCCCAAACACTAGCAGAAATATTTCAAGACTACCTGTGTACTAACTGGTTGCATTTTGTAAGCAAAGTCACTTTTCCACATTCAAAGGAGGCCACCTCTGTATGTTAGGAGGGGGCATCCCAAATACTAGCATAAATATTTCAAGACTACCTGTCTAATAACTGCTTGCATTTTATAATCAACTTCACTTTTCCACAATTAAAGGAGCCCACCTCTGTATGTGAGGAGGGGGCATCCCAAACACTAGCATAAATATTTCAAGACTACCTGTCTAATAACTGCTTGCATTTTATAGGAACCAAAAAGAGAGAAAGGAAGGTCCACACTTCCCAACAAGTGCTAAGGGTTAATTGTAATGAGTGGCACCACCTTCAAAACTTATGCAAAAATATCCCAACTTATTACATAAAAATACACAGGTTAAAATACATTTAAACAATTACACTACATAAACACACCAAAAACACACACCAGGGGGCTCCAGGGGTCTGTTGCAATACATAATAAGGTGAATCAATTCATTCCAAATGGTATAAAACACATTTGCAGTGCAGCTCAATAGCCATTAAAAAATCCTAAGCCTAACTTAAATAATCTAAATCCATAAGAACCTATCTTAGAGCAGGAAGACGAACCAAGGTGAGTCAGTGAGAATAAAAAAGCAAAGGTGTGCATACAGACCAACCGGGAACACCCCCCCTTTTTTTACATTTTCAACAAAAAACATGTTTTAAAACTGCCTGTGGTACATTTAACTCTGACCAGGGGCATCCTGTGCAAGACCATGTGACAGTGTCTTTTTGCATTAGCTTTTACCTACAGTGTCTTATTATTATGCCTATTTTGATCTAACTTTTCTACACACCTGCTGTTACAAAAGTACTGTTGTAGGTGTAGTGTAGTATACTGTTTTCCCCTCCTAAAATGCAGTAAAAAAGGCAGAGATGTGCCAGGATGTGCACTGAGGAGAGGCCTAGATTCATCAGGCAGAGGTCGCAGCAGACTAGGGGCGAGTGGCAGCAGCAGTCATGGTGAGAGGCCTGATCTCCCGGTATCTGTTAGCGGTCGTGTCTTGACCAGCAACTCATCTGCCATCATCGATTGGTTAACACGGTCATCGACCTCATCACAAGTGACAACTGACACCCCCAGTCAACAGTCCATAGGTTCCTCGGACACATCCCTGAGTTGGCATGGCCCGGGAGCAGCCCCTGTCCTTTCATTGCCTCTGTCCTAAGCTCCCCCCTCCAGCCACCGTATCTTATGCTTTGGGTTCAGCTCCACTAATCAGTGAGGACGATGTGTTAGAGGACAGTCAGCAGCTACTGCCCAGCCAAGAAATGGAGGAGACATTCACCGCTTCTTCCGCTAGGCAGACAAACACTGAGGAGGAGAGTGGCGTGGGAGGTGGTGTGGTCGAGCATTCCGTCTCCTGCAGCACACGCTCTTGTGGAAACCGAAGAGGACATCAGTGACATGCAAGCACAACTCGATGATGATGATGAAGCTGATCGCACTTGGGAGCCTGGTGCCGAAGGTGTCTTCATCATCAGGAGAAGAGGGTCCCAGGTTGCCCCAGAGTCAGCAGCTGAGGCAGCAAGGTGGCAGTAGGGTTGGCAGTCAGCATGGTGGCAGTAGGGTAGGCAGTCAGCATGGTGGCAGAATTGGGATGTCTGGAGCCACACGTGGCCGGGGGCAGGGTAGACCACCTGCTGCGCGGCAGGCTGCCTTCCCGGGAGGTAGCGGAGCAGGGGTTCCTGGAGTTGGCAGCAGTAGCAGTGAATTAGTGTGGACTGTTGGAGGGAAAATTAGCTACTCAGCAGTGTGGCGCTTTTTCATCAAGCATCCGCAGGAGGGTAACCTGGCCACATGCAAGATGTGTAGACAGAAGGTCAAGCGTGGCCAGGGCCCCAATGTTGGTACCACAGCCCTGCGGCAACACATGCAGCGTCACCATAAAGCGACCTGGGAGAACCGAGGCTCCTAAGTGGGGGTCCAGCCTGCTGCGTCAGCCAGTGCCACGCTGCTTCCAATTTCACCCAGCCAAGGCTCCAGCACGCAAGTCACTCATCCCACCAACAATCCATCCGTGAAGCCATGTCCAAGAGACAACAGTATGCGCCCACTCATCCTACGGCGCAGAAGCTAAATGTGCTCCTGTCCAAGTTGCTGGTACTGCAGTCCCTCCCTTTAAGGTGGTGGACTCTGCACCTTTCAGAGAG
This sequence comes from Gastrophryne carolinensis, assembly GCA_027917425.1. Classification (NCBI taxonomy): domain Eukaryota; kingdom Metazoa; phylum Chordata; class Amphibia; order Anura; family Microhylidae; genus Gastrophryne; species Gastrophryne carolinensis. The sequence goes on from CM051234.1 coordinate 160,916,906, forward strand.
CTGATGGCTAGTGCCGAGCCGAGGTGGAGAGTCCCAAGCCGTCATTTCTTTGCCAAGAAGGCAGTACCAGCCCTGCACAAATTTGTTGAGCAGAAGGTGGGCCAGTCCTTGAGCCTGTGGGTGTGCACCAAAGTGCACGGCAGCGCCAACATCTGGAGCTGTAACTAGGGTCAGGGACAATACATGTCCTTTACGGCCCACTGGGTAAATGTGGTTCCTGCACAGCAACTTGGACAGGTCACACCGCTTCAGCCTCCAAGCTCCCAGGCCGTTTTGCCTGTCACAGTGTGCGACTCTGCCTCCTCATCCTCCGCCGTCTCCTCAGCCTACACTGTATGGTCAAGTCTCAATGCCCCTTCAGCCTACCATGTGTGCAGGGCACGGCGGTGTCACGCTGTGCTTCACATGGTTTGCCTTGGCGAACAGAGTCACACAGGGGAAGAGCTCCTGAAATTCATTAATCAAGAAATCAAAACATGGCTTACTCCGCGAAAATTGGAAATGGGTACCATGGTGACTGACAATGGGAGTAACATCTTGTCTGCGCTGCGACAAGGAAGCCTGAGCCATGCGCCCTGTATGGCACACGTGTTCAACCTAGTTGTCAAGCGTTTTCTGAAGTCTTCCCCCATCTGCAAGACATCCGAACAACGGGAAGGAAACTTTGTATGCACTTCAGCCACTCCTACACCCCCAAGCACATCCTTCTTGAGCTACAGCGTCAGAACGGTATTCCCCACATAGTCTGATTTGCGATGTTCCCACCCATTGGAATTCCACCCTACAAATGTTAGATCACTTATATGAGCGGAAAGCCATCACTGATTTCTTGATGATCCAAGCAGATAGGGGGACTCCCCTTTAATGTGAACCAGTGGCAGTTCATATGTGACACCTGCCGTTTGCTCAGGCCCTTTGAGGAAGCCACTTTATTTGTCAGTCGCCAGGATTACGGCATGAACGACGTGATTCCACTGCTTCATGTAATACAATACATGTTGGGAACCATGGCTGGTCAGGGCACTGGAGACATGGCGCATACATTTCATGGCCACATAAACCCTGTGGGAGTGGAGGAGGAGGAGGAGCAGCACAGTGAAGCACAGTTTAGTTTTGGCGAAATGGGTGGATTATCTAGTCATCTGACAGGAGAGGAGGAGCAGGAGCAGCCAGTGGAGCTAGAGGGTTGTGAGGAAGATGAGACAGAGGACCCAGACACACCGTGGCAGTATGCAGTGGAGACAGGTAGTCCCTCCGAGTCACTTGCACAAATGGCACGATGCATGCTCACGTGCTTGCGTAGTGACCGCAGAATTGTCTCCATTTTTCTGCGGGATGACTTCTGGCTCTCCACCTTATTGGACCCTCACTTCCGGCACAAAATGGGGGCATTTTTTACACCCACTGAGAGGGAGGACAAACTGACCTACTACAAAGACATTCTACATAGTCAGTTGACCGATGCCTATCTGCGGCATGGTCCATACTCTCGCAGGTCTGACTTGGGGGACCTCTGCGCTCACCTTCCACTGCCATGGCTGCCGGGGGGGGGGGGGCTGGCAGGAGCAGCAGCAGCAGCTCCATCAGCAGTAGCCTCAGTCTTCAGTCGCTAATGAGTAGCTATTTGCACCCGCATAGTGAGGCTACTCATGAGCAGCAGGAAGACCTGGAGCAGGGCCTGAACCAGCAGGTCGTGTCATACCTTGAAATGACCATGCCAACGCACCTTGAGGATCCGCTGGACTTCTGGGCGGCCACAAGTCACAACTTGACTTGTGGCCGCAACTGGCAGAGTTTGCCCTGGGAAAGCTGTCCTGCCTGGCCAGTAGTGTGCCATCTGAGCAGGTCTTTAGTGCTGCGGGGGCCATAGTAACGCCAAGGAGAACTCGTCTGTCTACGAAAAATGTGGAGAGACTCACCTTTGTGAAGATGAATCAGGCATGGATCAGCCAGGATTTCCACCCACCAATAGCTGATGCATGCGAGTAGCTGATGCATGGTAGCTCCTTCTGCTGCTGCCAACTCCTGGGTGTGTCTTTCAGGCAATATATGAGCTCCTTATGCTGCTGCCAAGTCCAGAGTGTGTCTTTCAGGCAATATATGGGCTCCCTATGCTGCTGCCAACTCCTGGGTGTGTCTTTCAGGCAACATATGGGCTTCCTATGCTGCTGTCAAGTCCAGAGTGTGTCTTTCAGGCAATATATGAGCTCCCTATGCTGATGCCAACTCCAATGTGTCTTTCATGAAATATATGGGCTCCTAATGCTGCTTCCAACTCCTGGGTGTGTCTTTCAGGCAATATATGAGCTCCCTAAGCTGCTGCCAACTCCAATGTGTTTTTCAGGCAATATATGGGCTCCTCATGCTGCTGCTGCCGCCAACTCCTGGGTGTGTCTTTCAGGCAATATATGAGCTCCCTATGCTGCTGCAAACTCCAATGTGTTTTTCAGGCAATATATGAGCTCCCTATGCTGCTGCCAACTCCTGGGTGTGTCTTTCAGGCAATATATGGGCTCCCTATGCTGCTGCCAACTCCTGGGTGTGTCTTTCAGGCAATATATGAGCTCCCTATGCTGCTGCCAACTCCAATGTTTTTTTCAGGCAATATATGGGCTCTTAATGCTGCTGCTACTGCCAACTCCTGGGTGTGTCTTTCAGGCAATATATGGGCTCCTAATGCTGCTGCCAACTCCTGGGTGTGTTTTTCCAACAATATATGGGCTCCTAATGCTGCTGCCAACTCCAATGTGTTTTTCTGGCAATATATGGGCTCCTAATGCTGCTGCTTCTGCCAACTCCTGGGTGTGTCCTTCAGGCAATATATGAGCTCCCTATGCTGCTGCCAAGTCCAGAGTGTGTCTTTCAGGCAATATATGGGCTCCCTATGCTGCTGCCAACTCCTGTGTGTGTCTTTCAGGCAATATATGGGCACCTAATTCTGCTGCCAACTCCAATGTGTTTTCAGGCAATATATGAGCTCCCTATGCTGCTGCCAAATCCAATGTGTTTTTCAGGCAATATATGGGCTCCTAATGCTGCTGCCAACTCCTGGGAGTGTCTTTCAGGCAATATATGGGCTCCCTATGCTGCTGCCAACTCCTGTGTGTGTCTTTCAGGCAATATATGAGCTTCCTATGCTGCTGCCAACTCCAATGTTTTTTTCAGACAATATATGGGCTCCTAATGCTGCTGCTACTGCCAACTCCTGGGTGTGTCTTTCAGGCAATATATGGGCTCCTAATGCTGCTGCCAACTCCTGGGTGTGTTTTTCAGACAATATATGGGCTCCTAATGCTGCTGCCAACTCCAATGTGTTTTTCTGGCAATATATGGGCTCCTAATGCTGCTGCTGCTGCCAACTCCTGGGTGTGTCCTTCAGGCAATATATGAGCTCCCTATGCTGCTGTCAAGTCCAGAGTGTGTCTTTCAGGCAATATATGGGCTCCCTATGCTGCTGCCAACTCCTGGGTGTGTCTTTCAGGCAATATATGGGCACATAATTCTGCTGCCAACTCCAGTGTGTTTTTCAGGCAATATATGAGCTCCCTATGCTGCTGCCAACTCCAATGTGTTTTTCAGGCAATATATAGGCTCCCTATGCTGCTGCCAACTCCCGAGTGTGTCTTTCAGGCAATATATGGGCTCCCTATGCTGCTGCCAAATCCAATGTGTTTTTCTGGCAATTTATGGGCTCCTAATGCTGCTGCCAACTCCTGGGTGTGTCTTTCAGGCAATATATGGGCTCCCTATGCTGCTGCCAACTCTAATGTGTTTTTCAGGCAATACATGGGTTCCTAATGTTGCTGCCAACTCCTGGGTGTGTCTTTCAGGCAATATATGAGCTCCCTATGCTGCTGCCAACTCCAATGTGTTTTTCAGGCAATACATGGGTTCCTAATGTTGCTGCCAACTCCTGGGTGTGTCTTTCAGGCAATATATGAGCTCCCTATGCTGCTGCCAACTCCAATGTGTTTTTCAGGCAATCTATGGGCTCCTAATGCTGCTGTTGCTGCCAACTCCTGGGTGTGTCCTTCAGGCAATATATGGGCTCCCTATGCTGCTGCCAAGCCCAGAGTGTGCCTTTCAGGCAATATATGGGCTCCTAATGCTGCTGCCAACTCCTGGGTGTCTCTTTCAGGCAATGTATGGGCTCCCTATGCTGCTGCCAAATTCAGGGTGTGTTTTTCAGGCAATATATGGGCTCATCATGCTGATGCCACCTCAAGGCTCTGTAATTGTGCCGCTCTGCGACAGCGAGTCTAATAGCTATGCCTCTGATCTGCATTTCATACTTCTTTACAATAGTATTTCAATAACCCAGCATGCATCCTATGCATGTTACAGCCAAGCAAAATGTTCTGCAACCCTATGGAGGCTCTCGGACGCCCATAAATAAATAAAAATAAAAATAAATTCGGACCGAAGCCATTTTTCCCGGAGAATTCGGCGAATTGGCCGAATCGAATTTTTTCGCTCATCTCTAGTCCTATTGTGCATGCGTGTGCTCAGCACTCTACAATTTTGGCTATGAATTGGTTGAGGGACGGTTCTAGCCAAAAGCAGCCAAGCGGCAACTGTAACAGGGTGGGTGAATGTGCCGGCCACATGCAAATACCTAGCGCATGCGCACACCCGGCTTACGCCGACAATGGATCATGTGTGCATCACAGATTCATTTCTCGGAACTCAGGGGGTGTTTTTACACAGTTGGGCAACACGACTTAGGATGCCCTGGGGGGGAGGGATTCAGGCAGTCCTGGTATCTTTTATATTCCCATGCTCCCTCTCTTGGGTTTTGGTCCAATATAAAAGGGGGCATCTAACTTTAATTGTGAGGTTTACTAGTTACTTCTTTCTCCACTGTCAGATACATTTGGTGATCAATGGTGACCTACCTACAGACAGAATTTAGGTTTTAAAAACTTTTTTTAACCAAAAAACAGAGCTGGTTGGATTAGATCCAGATTTTGCCAATATTTAATTTTGACTGAACAGAACCACATTTGCTAAATTCTAGTCTAACTTACCTTTGACCCAAAGTCTAATGCTAATTGTATCTTATATTGAAGACTGGACTTCCGCTAACAAAAGTATTAGCAATTTTAGACATCTAAAAACCTAAATGTTCTTTCTTCTTTAAATCACACCCTATTTTAACTCTTATTTTGAAACAAAGCATATAATGGTCTTTATTTTCTTGATATATATTAAGAAAGGTTTAATGAGTCTATTTATGCACGTTTCATTTTTACAGTAGAGCTCCTTTAGTTTTTTAAATATCGAATCTTACTAAGCCAGTGCCACTTACCAGGGGCCGTTACTAGCTAAATACTTTGACATCCACCCTCTCATTTGCTAAGACCTGCAACTTGCTAACAAACCTGTCAAACAAGATGAAATACACACAGGCAAAAGTACAAATTAATCTGGAGTCGTGATTGTGAGCGGGATGGATGCATTAACATCTAATCACTTCCAAATCTTCATGTACCCCAATAAATGACAAGTCTATGGTGTAGAAGGGAATGAATGATGACTTGGGTCAGAAAATGTACTTTTTTTTAGTGTTGTATCATAATCAGAGCTGTGATGATATATCCGCTTGTGCCGAAAATGCTGATGCTTCACCTTGGTGGCTGTGAAATATTAGCATTGCAAGTGACAAGGCTCTTCTTTTTTGATGCTTATTTTATATGTGAATTGGCCTCACAGCACATAAATTTGAGGCATTGTTCAAAGTTAGTTTAGCTATTCCAGATCTCCAGGGAGGAAGCCTGGCAAAAAGAGTTTGGCTTGCTTATATTTCTTTTATAATTTTGACCTTTTTAAGTAAAGGTTATATGCACTTTACAACAAAAGCATTGCCTCGGTATGCTATTTTTCAATGCTGTTTGGCAAGTTCCCTCTCTGACTAATGTACAAATGCACCTTTCACATTTGTTACATTGCCCCCCACCCCCTACCTGGTGATTTGGATCAACAAACTTTACTTTGATTTTATCAAAGGATATTTTTCTCTTGGTGATTAATGGAGACTTTTTTATGTACAACACAAAAAATAATTCAGCTGGATACTGTTCCTGTTCTGTACTTAATCGACACCGCAAATCTTTGGAGTGCAAGAAAAGTGAATACGTATTTAAATTTCAGTGTATTTTAGCCATGAAGAACGTTACACTTTAAATGTCAGTGGAAATTACATATACATAGTGGTTAATAATGCCAAGGCCCACTGTAGGCTAAAGTAAAAAATAGAGCTATACTTTCCTTTCTTCCCCTCAAAGAACATTCTCAAAGATCATTTAAAGATATGTGGCTTGATGCAGAGCCTCCCCGTTCAGCTCCCCCGTGCATTTCCCCGTTGGTTTTGGCCTTTGATCGGGTCAGGAAAGGGTGCTACGTTGATTTTAGTGTGCGTTTATGCGCTCAGGTGTGCGCTCAGCCGCCTTTCCGATTGTCGGCTCGCACGAGGCTTTTTCCCGGGAAAACGTACGCCTCGTTCATTGGTCCGTTTTTTTCAGTGATGCAGAGCCTTGATTTCCTATTGAAATCACCCTAATAAAACGGGGCCGCCGAGCCTTCACTTACGGCAAGTCAGAGCAGCCGTATTTGCACTCGGGCAATAATATGCAGTCCTCTGTTGGAGCACATCAGCGGCGCCAGCTCCGCGGTCTTGTCCTGCTGAGTATGGCAGAAACCAGGCTGCACCGCACGCCTTTGGACATCGATGGCATGAGTATTTGATATTTTTTATTGTTTTTTTTTGGGTATCCTTTTTACAGGGTCTCCCTCATTTTTATTTTATTGTTTGTGTGCAGGCATTTGAAGATGGGACATAGGATAAATGTGCAGGCACTGGCTGGCCCTGATTTGGTTTTTGGGAGTCGTTTTTCTGGCTTTCCCTGCCTAGGAATTCCTGCCTACATGAGCGATTCAAATCAGCCGATCTATTTGGTGGCTGGCTACTGGGTATGTGTCTGAAACTTGTATTGGTTGCCCACCCTCTCTGACTGTGTTTGTTCCCGTAACACACTATTTGGTAACTTTTGGCGTAGTATATTTGGAGCCCAATTATTGATCTACAAATTAAATGGGTTAAGTGATTGTACCCTATTGCGTCATGTTCTTGCCCTCTTATGTAAGTAGTATTCCCCAGACTTTTGTAATCAGAGTACAGGTTGGATGTGCATGTAGTCTCATTACAAATCTCCTTTCCTCCCACCCTACCCCGCTCACCTATTTGTCCCTCTTTTCTATTGTTGCAATGCACACCTTTTTTAAATTTTTTTTGTTTTTTGGTTTTAGGGCAGGAGACTCTGCCTATCCTTTGGTCCCCTGGATGAAGAGCCCCATCCTGCACCGATCTTCACAGGCAGAGGAGCGCTACAATACTGCCCCCAGGAGGACTCGCTCTGTGTTGGAGCCAGGCTTTGTTCTCTTGAAGATGAGGTTCCGTTGTCTTGATGTGACTGGGGGGGGCACTACAATAGACGCCTGCAACGGTCCTAAACCTAATCCTGGCTTGTGGGCTACTCCACCACCTTTAGTTTCAGCCCTCCCCACCCCTCCTTTTTCTTGCACCCAAAGTGGCACCGTGCAAACCATACGTGCACAACTAGTGTTTAGTGTTTTTTCAGAGACCACAATTTTTTTTTTTTTTTTTTTTTAAACAAATTTTGTTTTGTCATTTGTTTTTTTGTGCCCAAAAGAAAAATTACACGTGGGCAGAGAAAATGTATTCCCCACAAATTAGTGGTATGTTGGGTTGCATGGTGACGAGGAATGATGTTGTGCCTGCAAATGGGCTGCAATGTGGGCCAGGCTTTGATTAATCTCAGCCATATGGCTGGTTAGGGCAGAGATATTTCTGTTTAATACCTCTACTTGGGCGTTGAGGTTTGTGAGTTGGGTGCACACAGTCTCATTGAATTGCTGTGTTGTCGCAGCAAAGGCAATATTTTCCTGCCTCCATGTTTCCTCCAAAATTTGTAGTTGCCTTCTTTGGGAAATATGGCGTCTAGAATGGGTAGGAGCAGTGGGACGGGTGGTTGGTTCTGGCTCCGAAGGTGGTTGTGGATGTGGTGGCTGTGCCGGGGTTGCCTGCGTTGCTGCCACTGGTGCAGTAGTGGTTAGTGACATATGTTGGGTGTCCTCCTCCAAATCTCGTATATGGTCGATGATGGGTGGGCTTCCTGTGGTCTGTTAAGAAATATAGCATCCTTTTAGTTTCTTTCTGTCCACACAAGCTCGCAAATATCAATGTTAAAAGTACACATCAAGGCCCATTGACTTACCTCATCGCAATCCACAATTTGGGTTTGTGGTGTAGAAGCCTGGTGTGCCCTTGGCCTCGGTGCTAACGCAGGGGTTTGGGGGCCTGGTGTGTCCTGTTGACTTGGTCCTTAGAATGTAGATAGGATGATTAGGTAAATGGCCAAGTACAGTGTGTTGTGTAGCATAACACTGCCTTCTTGAACTTTTGGTACTAGGTCATGGCAAAATCAGACTCACCTTGGGACCTTACATTCTGGTCTGTGTCTTGTGCCTCTGCCAGTCCCTGGATGCTGGCCGGGTGTATGAATGTATATACATGTTCCTCGGCGGGCGTAAGGATAATTTTGTCTGTTGGCTGGGGAAGATTAAATCACACCTAATAAGTGTTACATCCTTTTAACAATGTTACAAAAAATGTATTTTACTTTTTCCTTTACTTCTGCTCCACCCCCTGTCTGTTGGCTGGGGAAGATTAAATTACACCTAATAAGTGTTACATCCTTTTAACAATGTGACTAAAAATTGTCCATTACCTCTGCTGACGGCGCATGTCCATTTTTTTTTTGCTGTAGTATTTCAGGTCCCCAAATTTCCTTTTTATTTGCAGGATATCTCTCCGGACTGATCCCACACTATTGACCTGCCTGCAAATATTTGTCCAGATTTCCATCTTAGCCTGCTTTGTGGTTGTTTTGGAGGTGCGGCCAAATAGGGCATCATAATGTTCGCAAACTGCATTTGCCACCGCCATGCTTTGAGCATCGCAAAATCGGGCAGTTAGTGAGCCACGCCGTAGTTGTCTGCCACATGGGTGTGTGGTCTCCCCTGCCTCTGAGGAAATTGATGGTTGGGTATCTGGGGAGTCGTGTGTGCTTCTTTGGCTTATGGGGGGGGGGGATGTTGTGTGTGTGCTTCTCTGGCTTAATGTCTGGGTTCCTGTTGAGCTATCAGATGTGGAGCTGCATGTTGAATCTGAGGTACTGGAATTGGGGGAACCAGAGGGTGGAGGTGGAGGGGTGGGTGACCTGGGTGGGGTGGTGGTTTTGGCAATGCGCTTACCCTTGCTTATGTGTTTGGATTTGTGGGTATGCTTGGTGTGTGGAGGTGGAGGATGCTGCATGGTCTGACTAGATGGGGTACCCTTGTGTGTGCGTGTTTTTTTTGCAGGTGGTGGTGAATGGGTTAATGTACCCTTGGTCCTGCGTTTTTTGGAATGTGCCTGTTTGTCTGGAGTATCCACCGTTTTAGTGGGGGCATGTTCGGCGTGTGTCTGGTGCCTGCTCTTCTGTCTTGTGGAGGATGAGGCATGTGTGCGGCTGCTATGTGCCTCGGCCCTTGGTTGGCTCTTTTTGCTCCCTTTAGGTCTGCCCATATTGATATGGTATCCAACACAGAGCTGAGTGGCTTGTGCTTTAAATATGTTTTCCGTGTGGGCGTGGTCAACAGCGGGTGCGCGCCCGCAATCTTTACCTTGGAGCAGGACGACATCATCATGGATGTGAGTATGCGCACGTGCGTTTATGTGCGAGCACACATTCCTTGTAATAAAAAAAAAAAAACACCAGAATAGTCTGAAACAACTTCGTTTTTCACGTCCCATACAAGCCCACCTTAGTTTAACACATGTACGCAGCTCAAAACTAGGCTACATGCAGATAGAAGAACTAGGGCAATGTGAGGCAGCAAGAGGTTCAAAAAGTGTCTTTAGTTAGCCCAGCAAACTTGTTAATGCTTTTTGTGTACATGAGACAACAACAGTCTCTAATATCAGTGTCTTTGTCATGCAAACAGATTCACAGCAGCAACCAAGGGAGCAAGAATGGAGCCTCCGCCCCTGACGCAATATGCGCCTAAAACATGGTAAGTGGCGTTTTTGGGGACCAAAGTAAATGAACCAACAATTCCATTGGCCACAAAATGTACAAACCAAAAAAAAAAAAAAAAAATTTGTCTAAAAAGCCCTTAAAGCGGACCTTCACTCAGAATAAGTCTATCTTATATATTTCCCACACCCTGTACATAAAGTTTGCCCACCTTCAAAATCATCCTACCTGCACCTAGTGCATGTTATGAGGCTTTCAACATCCAAGATGGCGGATTATGGAAGCCGCCATCTTATCAGGCAGCCTGCAAACCGGAAGTGCCTTCTAACTGTGCTGCTCTGCATTCTGGGATTGCTGACCTTTTCAAGAGGTCTCTGCTCTGTGTGAGCAAAGCACAGCTATAACCCACCCCCTGTACCTTATCCCACTCTCCTCTCCTCAGTAAGTGTGATGCTTCTGAGTCAAGATGGCGGCGGCCGTATACTAAATTCCTGAACTGAGTTGCAGCCCAGTGGTGGACAGAATAATTATTGATTGACTAAAAAATTACTATCTATTATTTGGAGATGCTGCGGAATCTTTGGTTAAGAGTTTGGCCTTTTCAGTAAAAAACGCAGAAGGTCCGGTTTAAAAAGGGCCCCAAAAAAACCACGCACAACCAAACCAAATAAACAATGCTAAACTAATGTTGTTTTTCATTCACAGATACAAGAAAATCACAGCCCTAAAGGCCTAAAGGCCTAAAGAATTTTAATTTGGCTTAAAAAGCAAATAGTTTATTTGTTAAATCATTTAGAATCAATTATTTGTAAAAAACTTGGTGTTAAAAATTCAATTTCAAACGCTGGAAGAAAATAAAAAAAAATAAAAAAAACAAGAAAGTTGTGTTTCCTGCAAATGTACAATCACACAACATCATCACACATTTCCATGACACAAAAAGTTTAGATATGGTACAATAAATCCAAAAGAATCAGAAAGAATTAAGGTATGCATTAATGGCAAGGAAAAAGGAACACAAAGGAGATTAAGGTATGCATTAATGGCAAGGAAAAAGGAACACAAAGGAGATTAAGGTATGCATTAATGGCAAGGAAAAAGGAACACAAAGGAGATTAAGGTATGCATTAATGGCAAGGAAAAAGGAACATAAAGGAGATTAAGGTATGCATTAATGGCAAGGAAAAAGGAACATAAAGGAGATTAAGGTATGCATTAATGGCAAGGAAAAAGGAACACAAAGGAGATTAAGGTATGCATTAATGGCAAGGAAAAAGGAACACAAAGGAGATTAAGGTATGCATTAATGGCAAGGAAAAAGGAAGAACCCAAATTTATGGTTCCCAAAAAAATATGTGTCAAATTGGCAGTGGTTGCCATATGTATATTCCAATGGAGTTTGAGGGATGTGCGCTTGCGTGTAGCCAGATTGGCAACTGAAGAGCCATGGAGATGTAAGTATACTTGGTAAAACCACCAAAATGGAAGGTCAAATACGACGGAAACCAAGCAGGCACGTTCAAAAAGCCAGGAAAATCATGGAAAAACGGGCCGCCCGTGTGAACGTGAACGGGAGCCCCGATCAAATTGAAGGCACCCGAGAGAGCAAAAAAAGCTTTCCGAGTAAAGTGAAATTGACGGATCAATTAGGGAGCCATTCCGACCGAGGCTCTGCATCACATTTGAGCCACGATTCAAACGGGAGACCCGGACAATCGGAAGGTTTTAAGGGCAGTTCAGAGGAGGCTCTGCATCAGGCCCATGGTCCTAGAGATCCATGCAACTTCCCACAACCTTTTTCTGTCTGACCATCTATGAAACTCTGTCCCTACAGCTTTACTCCTGTGTGCAGAGGGTGTATGGCAGGGTGTATGGGTGTACCCCAGTATGCTTCCTCTGGCGGGGCTGGCATAGCAGAAACTTGATATTTGAATGGGTTAGTGTAGAAAATCTTGATGCAGCTAGGTCACCTGCTCCACTTGAATTTTCCCCGGGCTTTGGACGCATCTCATAAGACACAGATTCAGGCTGCTTTGTGAACATGACTGTCAATATTCTAGAAAAGTCCATTTGTTTGCCTAGGCCAGCCAACGATTAATGAAAAAAAGAACAATGGATGAAATGAACAACAGAAATTCTCAGCTGTGCCCCTTCTGTCTGTAGGTATTCATGCATGCTACAACTTTAGCCTTTTGATAGGCAAACTGCCTTAACGTGCAGACGACACTCAGATCTACCTCTCTGGCCCGAATCTCTCTTCTGTCCTCTCTCGCCTTCCTGACTGTCTAACAGCCATCTCTTCCTTCATGACATCTCGCTCCCTTAAACTGAACATGGACAAAACTGAACTGGTCATTTTCCCACCATCAAACTCCCCTTCCCTCTCTCACACCACAATTTCTGTAAATAATCTTACATTAACTGCAACTCATCAAGCTTGAAGCCTGGGTGTCATTCTGGACTCCTCTCTCTCGTTCACACCTCAAATTCACTCCCTAGCCACCTCCTGTCATCTCCAACTCAAAAATATTTCCCACATCCGTCCCTTCCTCTCACCTGTCACCACTAAAATGCTAGTGCACGCCCTGGTCATATCCCGACTGGACTACTGCAACACCCTCCTCTGTGGTTTGCCAACAAACAGGCTAGCTCCCCTCCAATCTATTCTAAACTCTGCTGCTCGCCTCATCCATCTCTCCTCTCGCTTCTCCAGTGCTGTCCCCCTCTGTCAATCCCTCCACTGGTTACCTGTCTCCCATAGAGTTCAGTTCAAACTTCTAACGCTAACCTACAAAGCTCTCTCTAACCAGGCCCCTTCCTACATTTCATCTCTGATCCAGCATTACCAACCCAAGCGCAACCTCCGCTCTGCCTCTGACATTCTCCTGTCCTCTTCCTTGGTTACTTCCTTGCACTACTGCCTTCAAGACTTCTCCCGTGCCTCCCCACTTCTCTGGAATGCACTTCCCCACTCGATCCGCCACTCTCCATCACTCCAAGCCTTTAAAAGTGCCCTCAAAACTCACTTCTTTAGACAAGCATATGACCTGGCTTAAGCAACTCCTATAACCTTCAATGGCACATGCAGCCATACTCAAGCTCTACCACTTGTGACCCTGCCCCCTTTGTCTCCACCCCCATCCTTTAGACTGTAAGTTGATGGCGCTATATAAATAAACAATAATAATAATAATAATAATAATAACTTGAAGCAAGTTTTGACTCAGCAACACAGAGCACGAGCTTCCATCTTTCTGCAGTTGTGTTTGCATATATTCAGGTCAGGGTTTTTTTCTCTTTGGATAACTAAAGTTTTTGTTTCATCGCTTAGATTTAGGAAAGCTTCTTCTGACTGCAGACAGCTATCTTGGGGTCTGTGAAGTTTTTATATTTTTATGATTATGTTGATGCTGAGCATCTTCCATTTTTGTGGCAAATAAAATTGATGCATTTCCCATCTATTGCACTTTAAAGCTGATCACTACAGTTTCTGCCCCCATTCTACCAGTTTGAGCTGTCAAAGAGCTAAAAAGATAGAGAACTAGAGTGTTCCCCATTTGTCTTGCTGAATGGACTTCCTATACAAATACATTTATTTTGCCAAGTACAGATGCAGAGATTGCACAAGGAAATTGTGGCAGGTTACAATTATTTTAAGGGTTGGAGTGTTGGGATCACAGGGTTTAAGCATGTGTATCCACCTGGCTATACAGGGAAATGGTGCATACATAAGAGTATCACTTTTGGTCAGTTTGCTGATTTTCTTTAGTTCAGAAAGTTGATGGCAATGGGATAAAAACTGTTCTTGGAAAGATTGGTTTTGCAGGCCGGAAAACGTCTACAGCATTTCAGCGGAAATAAGACCTGGGTGATTCTGGTCAGAGAATTTTGTTCACACAAGAGGCCATTTTTTTTTCTGGACCGGAGTGTGGATAAAGTTGTACCGATTATCTTTCCTGCAATTTTTATAGCTCTGGGCAGTAGAGGAACAGCCTCTTGGATAGATCGGTTGCCTAAGCATTTATAGACTGTGGTGGGATATCTTAGGAACTGCCATGGTGTTCTTACTCCAGCACAGTTTCTTGGTGATAGTGACCCTGAAGAACTTGGTTTCCTTGACCTTCTTGCTGCTCCGCCCATAGATTGATTAGGGGACAGTGACCACTAGCTCAACTGTCTTTGATGAGTCAAAGCAGACCTTTAGTCAAAAAATCAAAGCTTAGTAAACTGCTCCCCTAAAGCCCTTCTCAGGCAATCAGTGATGTGAGCCTATTGAGAGGGATTACCACCATGCAGCTGTTTGGAATAGCAGGCAGATTCTGCAGTTTTAAACATGCATGGCAGTGGCCATCTTGCCACACACACTTTAGAAAAGAGTCCCTCAGTCAAATTGCCTCATAGCTCTGTGCAATCATCTCTTTGCCTGACCAGAGAGAGACTGACACTGGTAAAGGGAAGTATTGCTTTGCTATAAATTAGACTGTTTTAAAGCGAGTTCAGGAGCTTTTGTGAGTTATGGTTGTATTTCAAGTGAGGTTGTTTTATAAGTGAGGGGACTTTTCATTAAGGGAGGAAAAAAAACATTGTTTAGTGTTTTTTTTTTTTCTCTTTTTGTAATCTCTCTCTTGTATTGCAGGGTTTAGTCCTGCATTAAAAAACATTGGTTGCTCCCATTCGATAGAGAGCAGTTAACTCGGGGTGTTCCTGGCTAATTAGAAGCCTATTTATTTCAACCGAGGCCAGCCTTCTGACTGTTTGCCTGACCAGAGAGAGACTGACACTGGTAAACAGAAGTATTGCTTTGCTATAAATAAGATTGTTTTAAAGCGAGTGCTAAGCTAGAGCTAAAATAAGTTAAAAGTGCTGCAACTGTAAGCACAAAAATTTAGTTTTTACTGCTGTTTTTGTAACTAGGATAATGGCTAGCAATATTGGAGGTCTACTTCAGTGTACAATTTGTCATATGTATACACTTCAGAAGCAGCAGTTCCAGGGTGAATACCGCTGTGTAAATGTGAGCATGTTGCAATCTTGGAAGCTCGGGTTAGAGAGGCGCAAAATGCAACACTGAAGAGGATTGACAATATGGAAAAGGACATTCTGCTTACAGAGTGGTGATAGAAAGAGAGGGAGGAGTAAAGGGTCAGGAGGAGCAGATAAGTAGCTGGGTAAATGTAGATAGAGGGAGTAGAATGGGAGCACAGAAAAGGAAGGCCGTACCTGTGTCTGTACACACTAGCAAAATTGCCAAGTTGGGTAATGATTCAAGAGTGTCAGTCTCAGAAATGGCAGCCCTACTGCTCTCCCTAACAGTCGGGAGGACAGCCCAGCTAGTGAGCTGGTGGTTGGGACTGCAGGAGGACTAGACAGTTAGTGGTCATAGGGGATTCTATTATCAGGGAGGCTGATAGAATAATTTGTCACCAAGACCGCCTCAACCAAATAGTTTTCTGTCTCCCTGGTGCCAGAGTTCGACATGTGGTGGAAAGAGTGGACAAATTACTATGAGGAGCTCGGGATGACCCAGCTGTCATCGTCCATGTGGGGACCAATGAAAGAATTAATAGTAGATGGAGGATCCTTAAGAATACATTTAAGGAATTAGGCACCAAGTTGAAGAGAAGGACCTCCAAGGTTGTATTCTCTGGAATACTGCTTGTGCCATGCGCTACACATGAACAACAGCGGGAGTTTAGAGAGTTGAACGCATGGCTCAAGTCCTGGTGCAGGGCAGAAGGATTTGGGTTCTTAGAAGACTGGTCTGACTTTTCATTGGGGTACAAACTGTATTCTACAGATAATTTGCACCTGAATGGAACAGTGGTGGTGATGGGGGACTTCAACTACATAGGAATCGACTGGGGACACGGTTCTGCTTCTTCTACAAGAGGGAGAGCATTCCTCAGCTTAGATAACTATATGAATAATTTCCTGGAGGCACCTACTAGGGGTGATGCTCTTTTAGATCTGGTCATATCAAATAATGATGACCTGATAGGGACAGTAACAGTCCGTGAAAATCTTGGTAACAGTGACCACAATATAGTTGTATTTAACATAAACTGTGAGAAAGTTTTTCTGTCTGGGAGGGCAAAACACTAAATTTTAGGAAGGCCAACTTTCCCAGGATCAGAGCTGCACTCCAGGCACTCCTCATGGCTGACACGGGCACTTAAACATTACAAGGCTGAGCTCTCAGCTGAAAATAGTAAATAATGCATGTACGAAAGGTTGGCGAAAGCACAAAATGAAAGAGATGTGGCCAAAGAAAGAAAAACAAACCCTAAACATTATTTTAAATATATTAATTCAAAGAAAACTAAATGAGATTGTTGAATGTATTCTGTAGCTCTGTGTACGCAAGAGAGGAGCAAAGAGCCAACACAGGAGATGCAATAGCCCAAGTATAATACTTAACAAGCTAAACATGGATACCATTTAAGAAAGACTAAACAATTTAAATGTGTATAAGACTGCAGGACCAGATGGACTTCACCCAAGATTTCTTAAAGTGGACCAAAACCCAGGATAGTCAAAACTTTTGACTATCCTGGGTTTTGTTCCTTTCCCCGGGGGCACCCCGATCGGGAGTGCCCCACTGTGTGGAACCCCACAGATCACCGCAGTAACTCACCTTATCCCGGTCCCATGACGCGCTCTGTGATGGCCGCATCCTCCGCCTCCATCTAACAGGGAGAGTACCCGTGCTGGTCATTCACAAATTTCAGACAGCGGAGCACCCCCCGATCGGGGTGTCCCCGGGGAATGGACCGAAACCCAGGATAGTCAACATACTGGGTTTTGGTCCACTTTAAAGAACTCAGCTCAGTTATGTCTTCACCCCTGTTCTTCTTTAAGAATCACCAACAACTGCTATAGTGCCAAGAGATTGGTGCAAGGAAAATGTGGTGCCTATTTTTAAAAAGGGCTCTAGTTCTTTTACGGGCACCTTAATGATACCTACTCTGAATGGTTACCGGTTGTAAGTGGTGTACCCCAGGGTTAAGTCCTGGGCCCACTTTTATTCAACTTGTTTATAAACGACATAGAAGATGGAATTAGAAGCTTTGTCTCTATTTTTGCAGATGACACAAAGGTATGTAGCACAGTGCAGTCTACTGAAGATGTTCACAAGCTTCAAGCTGAGCTGGACACTTTGAGTGTCTGGACATCCACTTGGAAAATGAAGTTCAATGTGGAGAAATGTAAAGTCATGCACTTGGGGTCTAACAACCTGAAGGCCACATATATCCTAGAGGGAGTAAAACTGGGAAAACACTTGTTGAGAAGGATCTGGGGGTACTGGTGAATGACAGGATAAATAACAGCATTCAATGTCAAGCAGCTGCTTCCAAGGCCACCAAGATACTATCATGCATTAAAATGGCATGGAATCATGGGACAGGGATGTCATTTTGCCTCTTTACAAGGCACTGGTGCGCCCTCACCTGGAATATGCCATCCAGTTTTGGGCACCCATTCAAAGAAAGGATGCTCTGACTATGTTAAGGGTGCAGAGGAGAGCCACCAAACTAATAAGAGGAATGAAAGATCTTAGTTATGAGAATTAAATCTGTTTAGTCTTGTGAGGAGACGACTTAGGGGGGGCATGATTAACTTGTTAAAATATATAAATGGCCAATACAAAAATATGGGGAAACACTATTTCAGGTAAAATCCTCTCTACAGACTTCGAAATTCTGCCCCCGGTGGCGACAATCATTCTTTACCATAAGAACTATAAATCTGTGGAAAAGCCTCCCGCAGAAGCTTGTTACAGCATCAACCTCTGACAGCTTCAGAAAAGGATTAGATGGTTATTTAGAAGAAAAAAACATTAACAGTTACTGTTAGCTGTTAAAAAAAAATAACTTCCCCTATCCCAACACCCTTGGTTGTACCTCTTATTTCCAGCCAGAAGTAGTAAGCGTTCAGCTGTGATAACTCATCCTTGCTTTGCAAGCAGCTTCTAAATGCATTGCATCTACTGACTGGATGCTTTTGTGGCCCCTGCCGCCTTTGAGATACACTATACAGAAACAAACTTCTCTGAATGTTTTGAATACTACAGAAAGAGTATATACATATAGGATGTTATTTCCCAAAAATTTCCTCATTGTATTTCCATTGACTTTGAAATTTATCGAGCAGAGACTGAGTGATACATTACAATACAAGCAGTAGCAGCTAAAGGGTGCAAGTGTAAACTTTACATCCAGGCTTTAAAAAGTTATTTAAGGTAAACAAAAATAAATATAGATTCAAAATTTTAAGATAGCACGCCTTGAATATTTTAATTCTGACTCCTATATGCATTATTATATATTATTATCTCTCTAGCTGTACAGATTTGTGCCTATTTTGGGGTTTTTAAATATAGAACATGTTGACAGGTTTTCTGCGTGATATGCATTTTTTTTTCTAATTTAGGTGGGAAAGATTCATTTGCTTGTGTTTAAACAGTGTGTTTGACAATTTTTTGTTTTTTTTGCTCAGATCATTGTGTGACCTCTCCTGGCTGCAAACAAACACTTTTAGAAACTTTTTTGACTTTTTATATTTTTATGCAGAATTGTTATTACAGGTCTGGCACTAAAGTGTTAATGTCACAGTGTTAAAACAATGTCATGTGACATTAGATTTAAAGCGCCGACGCTGTGTGTGTGTCCTTTAAGTATGGTGTGGAGCACCGAGAGTCGGTCGCACTGAGTTGGCGCTACCTCTCACTCCCTGCAGCGCTGCACTGGTGTTAGAGCACCCAACATACATCACATGCCGGCCAGGTTACTACAGCGCCCGATACCCGCTTGGAGGCTGATTCACTACTAGCACCAAGTATTGGCAGATGAGCGTCTGTATAGCGGCACTTAGAGCGACCGCTAGTAGCCGCTGTAAGCAGGTATTGGGCCCTGTAACATAGCACCTCAGTCACTGTAGTAACCTGGCCGGCATTGATGAATGTGAGGTATGTTGGGCGCTCTAACACCAGTACAGCGCTGCAGGGAGCGAAAGGTAGCGCCAGCTCAGTGCGACCGACGCGCAGCGCTCCCCACCATACTCAAAAAAGGTCACCCACAGCGTTGGCGCTCTAAATCTGGTCGCTATAGCATAGAGCACCAGATGTTGTGTGATTAAAGTCTGTTTTTGAACACATATCCACCAGTAACAAACCGAAAACACATGGAATTACATAGTTTTTACCTTTGAGATTAACACTTTAGTGTAATGATGTGTAATGACAATTCTGCATAAAAATATAAAAAGTCAAATAAGTTTGACTAAAAGGGTTTGTTTGCAGCCAGGAGAGGTCACACAATGATCTGAGCAAAAAAAAACAATTGTCAAAAACGCTGTTTAAGCACAAGCAAATGAATGCCTATTGAAATGTATGGGAGAGCGACACTGAGCGAAAGGTAATACCTGGCGCTCTAGAAGCTAGAGTGCCGGCACTATACGCTAAGCCGCCTGTAATAATACATCGGACGCTACATGGCGCTGTTAGAGTCGTTCACCAGATTCGCTTTCATAAATGTGGTTTGTGTACAGCGCCCAGCGTTCACCAGACACTGCCTGGTGTATACAAAAGGGTAACATTTATTTCAGCTTACACTAATACAAAATCACATGAGTGGCTTTGTTCACAGTTTTATAGTATACATCAATGCATAACGTACAAAGTACACAAATTGTCCTGTGAGGTAGGTTTCTTTAGGTTTGTGTTCCTGTATTCATGAAGACGCTAATTTGTTCCTTGCAAAACAGGGTGTCCCTATACAGCAGCTTATTGTGTGGGGAAAGTGTTGGATTCACAGTCACCCCAAGTCACATGCAGAGGGATATGCCTCCTGCCTTATGTGTATATGCCAGCAGGAGGCCCGAGGCTTTATCCCTATGTTCCACGGGGCAGTGTAGTTGAGTCACAGCCTGGAGAACAGGTGGGTAGAATCAACTCCAGAGAAAAAAGCAGCTAACTACCCAGGGCACGTGAGGTCCGGTACTTTACAGCGAGCCTGTTAGCATTCTGCTTTGTAAGCCAAGCGTCAGATGGTGGAGGGTGCACACACCCCGGGGCATTTCCCTAATAGTCACAATTGTCCACTGCCCTGTCGAGGTTGAATATCTCAGAAAGGGGTTAATGGTGAGGCCGTAACAGTTTCCTGTTTAAAATCTGTGAAAGCCTTCATTGTCTTGATTGGATGGACTGTGTAAACTTAAGCAAATTTAGGTATTTAACACATAAACCTGTCTTGTATTAGACTGTGTGTTACTGGATTTCCAGATGAAATCATTGGATCTGTTGATCAAAATATTCTGCGAAATGGTTGCAATTTGCAAGTTGCAATGCACAAGAGAGCTTAGGTCATTCTTATAGAAGCTAAGAATGTTGCAGGATATAGCCAACTTTTTGTACCTACTAAAAAAGGGGAAAATGGTCTCTTCTGATACTGGCGAAATGTTAAAGTGGACCAAACTACAGCAAACTATTGTAAGTTCACCTACCTGGGTTTTTGACTGCTTTGCAAACAGGGGCTCCCCTGTGTGTAAAACCCACAGGACTGCCTTTTTGCTTACCCCGACTCATGCTCCCATAGCACATGTGTTGGCTTTGATCCAATCAGAGCTTACTGATTTTTATATTCATGCCCAGCAATAAGTTCTAAATGGAACTATTGATGGGCACCTCCGACTGGCATCTCCCCTCCAGCATATTGGAATGGCTGGCAGTATACATATCAGTGAGAGGAATACTGGGGATACCACGCAGATCATGATGTCCTGGAGGCTATCAGTAACCCAGCTCTGGAGTCTTTTAATCTTTACGGCCGGGTTACTAGGTTTTTGGTCCACTTTAAAGCATAGAGGTAGAGGAAGCAGAGGAAGTGCTACAGAAAAGTAGTCATTTCCCTTACAATGTAAATATGCTTTCAAACAAGACGAGTGTCCATTTCTAACTCCAAAGTTGGATTTAATTGTCATTAGAATTTCTGTTTTGTTTCCAACTCATGGATGGTAATGTGTCTTGCGGATTACTGAAATCAATTAATTTGGGAAAAGAATCCAGTGCTGCCGACTAGGTGCCCCCGGTGCATTACGATTTGGGATGCCCCACTGTCTTAGTCCCCCAGATCACTTGCAAACCCCTTACTTTTCTGCTGGTCCCTCATTGTGATTAAGTGATGCCGCCGCATCCCCGACCTCCCTAATGCTGTGCAGTCTCCAATGCCCAGCCATTCAGATAGACCAGGATTGGGGGAGCATTCTCTCTGCAGGGAAACTAGGGATGTGGTTGCCCCTGCTCCTTATGCCAATGTTCAGTTCAAAACAAACATTTTATGCCATGCATTAGTATGCATGGTATAAAGGGCTGATTGGACGAGCGCTGCTCATGCCCCATGGTAACAGCGGAAAGATGAGTTGAGTGGGCGATTTAGAGGGTTTCCCACAGAGTGGGCATCTGAAATCTGGATGTCTCAGGGATAAGGACCAATCACCCAGATAGTGAAAATCCTGCTGATGGGTCAACTTTAAGGATGTTCCACATTATGCAGACTACAGCAACCTGAGAAAGAAAAAGAATCTCTCTGCTGCTGAAAAGCATCAAATGCCTTCAAATCAGTGCAATGCCTTGAAAAGGTATGAGCATATTAGATGTTTGAGATTTTTGGCTGATCCTAAGTACAGACAGGTTCGTGCAGATAAAGTTATAATGCTGAAAGAGTCTGCCAGACCTATTCATCAAATTTTTAGAGAAGTTGCTAAACTTCTATTACAAAGCAGCAAACAGGTATTTGAAGCTGCTGGTGCATCTGGGTTCCCTCAAGGGGTAGAATCCTCTAGAGGTTTGCAGTTGTGCATAAATTTACTTTTCAGGTCAACCCTAAGCAGCGCTCACAAGCAGACATACAAGACTAATCATCAAATTATCATTACACGTGTATGTCATGTTTACTGACGAATGCTGTGTAAACCTGGATAGTCCAGATAAATGGAGCAGTGGATGTTGGTGAATAGCCACCATGTCCCAACAAGGCTGTGATGCCAGAAAGGAGATTAATAAATACCGTATTTTTCGCCCTATAAGACGCACCTGCCCATAAGACGCACCTAGGATTTGGGGGAAGAAAATAAGAAAAAAATTTTTCAATCAAAAACGCCCCATTACAGACAGTGTGGCATTCCCCTATCCAATTCCCATAGGCCGTGTGGGATGCCCCCATTCCATAGACAGTGTAGCATGCCCCCATCCCATTCCCCGTATATCCAGTGTGGCATCCCCCCCTCCCATTCCCCATATACCCATTGGCTGTGTGGCATCCCCCTCTCCCCCCATTAGTATAGGCTGTGTGGCATCCCTCTCCCCACATTCCCATAGGCTGTGTGGCATCCACCTCTCCCCCCATTCCCATTGGCTGTGTGGCTTTCCCCCTCCCCCCATTAGTATAGGCTGTGTGGCATACCCCTCCCCCATTCCCAAAGGCTGTGTGGCATCCCCATCCCCCCATTCCCATAGCCTGTGTGGCATCCCCATCCCCCCATTCCCATAGCCTGTGTGGCATCCCCATCCCCCCATTCCCATAGCCTGTGTGGCATCCCCCTCCCCCCATTCCCATAGGCTGTGTGGTATACCCCTCCCCCCATTCCCATAGGCTGTGTGGCATACCCCTCCCCCCATTCCCAAAGGCTGTGTGGCATCCCCCTCCCCCCATTCCCATAGGCTGTGTGGCATACCCCTCCCCCCATTCCCAAAGGCTGTGTGGCATCCCCATCCCCCCATTCCCATAGGATGTGTGGCATACCCCTCCCCCCATTCCCATAGGCTGTGTGGCATACCCCTCCCCCCATTCCCAAAGGCTGTGTGGCATCCCCATCCCCCCATTCCCAAAGGCTGTGTGGCATCCCCATCCCCCCATTCCCATAGGCTGTGTGGCATCCCCATCCCCCCATTCCCACCCCCCTCCCCCCATTAGTATAGGCAGGCGCCATAGTAAAAAAAAAAAGTTAAACTCACCTGTCCGCTGACACCACTGCGCTGAGCGGCCGGCTCCGTGAATGGGGTGGGCATGGCTTGCGCCGCAGCGTCGACGCAGGCCACGCCCACCCCATTCACGAGCTGGCTCTGTCCCGGCCCCGCCTGAAAAGACAGCGATCGCAGCGGCGGGGCCGGGACAGAGCCCCCTCCGCTCCTCTGGCCTCTCGCAGTGTGCCAGACAACGCGGGAGCGCCGGGGACGGGTGAGTTTTTTTTAATTTTTTTATTTTTTTTTTTTACATTCGCCCGATAAGGCGCACTGACATTTTTCCCCCACTTTTGGGAAAAAATAAGTGCGTCTTATAGGGCGAAAAATACGGTAAATAAAACGTGTAGAAAATAAATAAAACATTGAGTTTGAAAGTATGTCCGAACTTAGTGTACAGATATTAATTAAAGAGTGGGCGAGACCATCTGCCATTTCCTTATATAAAAGTGAAAGGGAAAGTGGTTGTTTTCTTACAATGATTGTGAATGCCTTAGAGAAATGTGTACAAGTGAGAAGACTCCATTGAATAAACACAAACATATTCTTTACATTTAATATGCTTTTCTTTTATTGAAAAAAAATTACAAACCAAACAATTCATGTAAAAGCCCAAAATCTGTTGGCATAATAGAGAATGTTTTCTTTGCATAATTCTGGATATTTCCAAATGCTTTAGAAATTGAACCTGTAACCTTCCAGTAGCAAGGCTGGGTACCTACCTCTAGGCCATGAGTGCCCCACGATGAATGAAATAAATTAATTTGTGGGAGTTCCATACCGTAAGAGAAAAAATCTAAAGCCAAAAATGAGACGCCCTTGAGTGTGAAGATATATATCAATCACATGAGATTGCTGGTCAGTAATTTATAAATAATGTCTTATTTAAAAGCATAAATGGTCCTGAACTTACTATACATCTTCTTGCACCAAAACCATGGTTTCAGGACAAGTAAAAGCTAAGAAAATAAATATTTTGTCCAAACTGTTCAAAAGTACAGAATATGAGCAGAGGTTCTCTTTAATGTTTGTAGAAGGAACAGTGTTAGCAGTGAAGAGAAACTGGCACCTAGCAGAGAAAAGAAGATGTTTCTGCAACTCTTCAGCTCCCTTGACATATTCTCTGCTTCTTCCTTTGTCCTTTGTCATGTGTTTTGGTCATGTATGATACTGCGATTGTACAGTTCTGAAAATATTACTGCTTAGTTAAATAAGCATATACACAAACTTATTGGGACTCAGCACAGCCATAATTTCTACATAAGAATATGAAGATAGGTGCTGGCCTGTGGTGAGCCTAATGACCCAAACGTGTCAATCAAGACCTTGTAGTTAATGCCACAAAATGTCACTTTGTTCCTCAACCATATACTACATAGTGTCAGAACTATGTTTTTTTATATACAAACAAGATCAAATAGATAATAGAAATCTGTGCAAAAATACAATAATGAAAGTGTTGCTAAAACGCAAGTGCTATTGAAAAGAACAAAACTATAATCTATGTATTCAATATTCCATTAAAGTGCCACGCGCTGAACAATAAATAAACATAATCTATAGAAAAGAAAGTGCTCAAAATGTCCATATGGCCAAGACAATAGCTGTATAAATAAAGGCTAAGGGTAGAGATTAGTTAAAATAAAGTAATCATATCACCGTATTATGGAGTCCCCCTCAATTACAACCACGATTACATTCACATTGCGTGGGCACCTCTCTGATGAAGTGGGACGTCCGGTGCCCATGCAACGCGTCGATGTAATCGTGGTTGCAATTGAGGCGGACTCCATAATACGATTTGCCATAATGCCATTTTGTGGCATTAACTACAAGGGCAGAGTGTAATAATATCTCATATCTATGATTCTTGATTTAGTCCCACTAACCTCCAACAACCAGAGTGTGGTTTTAATTGTTTTTTTAACTTGTCTTTGTGTCATGTATGTATTTGATTGATTCCCTGATTCATTAAAAATGATATATTTTTCTTAATATTGTGGTGTGCGACCTTCTAATTTGTGGTGACCTTTTGGGCTGATCTGGCGGCCCTATTTTGTTGTATAGTTAAATAAGCAAAAGATCAAAATATAAATACCGTTAAGACTGCAATATTGCAAAAAGCCAGTACATAGAAATGAGGTGAAAATCCATTTAAATATTCTAGGTAAAATGTATACACTTCATAAAACTCTAAGACATGCTTGTTTTCCTGTCTTTAATGATGGAAGAAGAATCAGGGGTTACATGTTTGTGAATGTACTATTCTGCTTAACTCCGCAATGGCCCATTCCCTGAGCCACCCTGCGCTGGAATAGACGCTTATTGCTATTGTGATTCTTCTAATGTGTACAGATGCTTTTACTCATACATAAGGGAAATAAGGAACGATTCAGCAACATTCGAGAATGCATTTTCACACAGTTTCCGATGCGAGAACCTCACTTTTGTGTCTCACGCAATTAAACAGGCACCTTTTTACATGCACGTTTTTGAAGCATAATTTTGAGCAATAGCCTAAGCGCAAGCAAGCATTGTCATACATAACAGGCCCCCTCTAATGCAGAGAATGGAGGGGGCATGCCAGTGTCACTTTAACTGGTAATGGGAGGTGGCCCATTATCATAAAGGTGGATGTGACTGGTGACTGGGCTGGGTGGCATGGGATACGGATCTGGTGAGCATGGAAATATTCAGAGCGCTAACCTAAGTGATCATTTGCTTGGACAAAAGGTGAATATGGCATATTTGGTTTTGTAACCTTGACAGTCACTTTAATTAGACCTTTTCTGGAGCTGCTGTAAAGATTCTTGGACTGGTCGATCAAACAAGCTTGAGAATTGAAATTCCTCTAGTTTTAATGCTAACCACAAAAACCTTTGGGAATTTGTTTGTGAACTTGCATCTGACATTAGATGTCTCACAATCTCAAGTCTGAAAGCCCCTGACTGCTTCCCCAAAATAAAAACCCTACTAACTGGCTGCAATCTCAATCAAAACACCCTGATAGCCAGATGACTAGCGCAATGCGATACCAGTAAAGAAAATCAGAAATCTTTTTGGATTTTTACATATGTGGGGAATAAGTAACCATTTCCCTTATACATAAATGTTTATATGGATGTTTTAAAGATTATAAGTACATTTAAGCTATTGTTAGAAAGCTTTTGCTTTATTATCGCAATAATTACTAAGTATGCCTTTCATCTGACAAAGTTGGCTTTTTTTTGGCTCGAAAATGTAACTGTAAATGGAACTGGAGACCTAATTGCTCTGTGGGTGACATTAATCTAGTTTGCAGAAATTAGTCTCAATGACTAGTGGTTGTTGGGTCAAACTTAACATTGGGTCATTGTCTTTATTTAAATTGATTACAGCTTGTTTTCCAATGTGGCATTTTACTCAAAAATTTGGCTAAGAACTAACAGTTCAAGGAGACTACTACCCTGAGGATTGGAGCTGGACAGCCATGAATATATCATCTGGAAGATGTGATATTTGTGGACTGTAATTTGTTTACTTGTGATACATAACAATTAATGTTTTCTGTAAACAGCTTAATCTTGAGAGCTGGTCTGTGCATTTTACTATGACAGTTTGATGTTTTCTTGGCAGCATACTGACAGCATGAAATGATGTCTTACATTCAATACTTGATTTTCTTTCTTTCCTGCTTTCCTAAGTTGACCTTTTTGATTCACACAGTAAACATACAATTTGTAATAGTCAACTTATTTTCAAAACTGTTTGCTGCTAAATTAATTTGCAGAGGAGCTAAGATCAATAAACGATAAACACTGTTTAACTTTGTTTTGCGCTAATGCTAATTTATTTCAAGTAACCTAACAGTTCTGCTAATATCAAGTAAATGCTGTTTAAAAAGGATCAGCCATTTTTATGAAATTATTTATTACATAGTATCCAAACGTAGCCCTGTAGCCACCTGGTACAGGGTACATGCACACCCCTAAGAAATCTCAGGTATACTTGTGGTTTTCCTGAAGCTAGAAGATGAAGAAAAGAAAAAGGGCACCAGCGCTTCTCAATATTTTCTAGTTAAATAAAAAAAAAATCTTCTGAAAGGCACATAACTTATTCTTCAGATATAACAGGAATACACAGATAAGTCATAGCCACCAAAGGGCAAGAGCAGCAGGACAAAGTGAGAGTGCATCTAAAAATCATGGATGGTATTGGCCCCCTTTTTCAAAACATTCAAAATCTTTAGCCCAATCCTCTTTCTGAATACGAAATCCAGATACAGCAGGCTTGCTGAATCCCAGGGAGGCTTTGAATCCCCGAGGCTTTACCCCAGCATCTCCTCTTCAGGCACCTTGTAGAGCCCTTTCTCCACTCAAATTATCCACCCCAATAATGTATACACCTCAGCTAGTTCCTACAAGACGGCTGATGGATAGAGCTCTACCCTATCACCTAACTACAGGGGAGCTGAGAAGGGGTGTACCACCTAGTTAGAAAAATGGAGCACCACTAAGTTAAAGTTTTTCTTTAAAGAAAAAACTGGTGGCATAGAATAAAAAAACAAAACTGGTTATTATCGGGTAGCCTTAAGTTTGTTGTTAAGCAACATTTCATAGGATTCTTATGTACTTATTAAGTTGGTTCAAAAACCCTTCCGCAGCTAACCTCATGCAAATAAAATTCCACCTGAACTAATGAATAGGGCAGTTGCTGTTGCCCTGGTATAAAAAGACAGTCAAGGGGGGGGAGGGGGGGTTCAGCATATATTGCGGTAAAACATCCATGTTAGGAACCTAAAAACATTGAGCTCCATATGATGCAAATATTTCAGGGGATGTGGCAAAATGGGGGCACAGATTATGTCTGTTTCGCCTATATAGTGGCTTTTACTAGTCTGTTAAATTGGTTGATTTTAATACAGTTATTAGGCTCTCTTGGAAAATTGGGGGGATAGGGTTCGGTTTCATGACACATGGCTTGCCCTACAGGCAGCTGTGCAGGATCGGACTAGCCAGAAAAAAACCCAGTGGGCCTCCGGTCCCAATGGCCGCTTTGAGGGCCTTCATCACCAAAACCTGAGCTATGTATAGCTTATTGGTGGCATCCTACGTGCACATACAGAGACTATAAACTCTGGCATAATATTTCTGTGCATTGGCCCTGAAAATATAGGCACTACTTGCATCTTCTGGTGGGTCCCAGGAATCCCAGTCTAAGTCCCAGGTTGAGGAGGCCAGGAACCATCATTGACATGCCATTTAGAGGCACTGAAGCAAGATAATAATAACTTGTGCCACTTCTTTTTCAGTCTTTTTATTGACAGTTTTCAATAAAGATTACAGAAAACTAGAAAATGGTATTGATTGTTGTGTAGACACAATGAATAAAAAAGCAGTGAAGTGTTTCGCACATACACAATGCTAGATGGAGTGCATGAATATGTCTATTAGATACATCAGTATCAATACATTGGTCAATAGACTATTAATCTCATCACTTGTGTAACTGGAGATAAAAGATTAAAAAAGCAAAGTCAAAAGAGAAAGCATAAAGAAAGGAATAGTATAAGAGAAAGGAGAAAGGGTCTAGGCATATGCATTTCTACTGGCAGAACATAATAGGTGAAGAAGGTAAACGTCCCAACTGTCCCCTGGCCCCAAAGGCCCACCAGGCTCCCCCGATCTCAATCCAACGTTGACTGGTCCATATTAGGGTGAGAATAATCCAGGGCTGCCAAACTAGTATAAACTTAGGGAGCATGTCAGCCAAGACACTGGTGAGTCTCTCATTAACCAGAAAGGTATTCAGTCTGTCCCTGACTTCAATAAATGAAACTGAACAAGATTTCCAAGCTCTGGCAATGGCCTGTTTGGCGCCCAGTAAGATGAAAACGAATCCCTGATACAGAAGAACCACCCAGGGGTCCCGATTTATTGACTTGCCAAAAGGATAGACAGGCCAAACACTCTAAACCATATAAATACATCTGCTGGACATTTCCACCAGATATGCATAACATCCCCAGATGTATCACATCCTCTGAAGCATCAATCTGAGTATCCCTGGGCTCCATGAGCGACTCTAGTGGGGACATAATACCATCTCCTTAAAGAGATGTATGCAGTTTCAACTGACAGGACATTAACAGAGCATTTAAATTTTCTCCCATCCCCCCTGAAGAAAAGAACATTTTGTGTATACTGAGCCTCTCCTCTAGCTCGAAAATGCTCCTAATTCCCGAGTAGCTCAGGGGGTGAGGCACCTGAAGAAAATTGTGGTCAGTCCACCATTGGAGTTAAATGCAATCAAGCCCCTTGAATATTTGATACTATCCTATAGGCCTTGTAAGTGTTTCATCAAAGAGCTTAAATTAGGCGGCCTTTTGGCTGCAGGAAACCACAGTAAAGCACATATGGGTACAGAGTTACAATTGGGATATCATATCTTGGGGAGTATTGTCATTTTGATTGACACAATTCTGCCTAACCATGATACCTCATATTTACTCCATGGGTCCATCAGAGTTTGCAGGCTTTGGGCCATCGGGGGTAATTGCCAGAATATAGAGAGTTAAAGTTAGCCGTGAGTTTAACCCCCAAATAACCCAGAGACTCACTGCTCCACTGAAATGGAAAGTTAGCCTGTAACA
Source organism: Gastrophryne carolinensis (assembly GCA_027917425.1). NCBI lineage: Eukaryota > Metazoa > Chordata > Amphibia > Anura > Microhylidae > Gastrophryne > Gastrophryne carolinensis. The sequence continues at coordinate 160,946,649 of CM051234.1, forward strand.
AGGGGATATCATGGGGAGGCAGAGAAATGTTCAGGGCCACTGACTTAGCATCACTGACCTTGAGGCCAGACACTGCCTCAAACTTGTCCAGTATGCTAGCCAGGCTTGGGAGTGAATTGTGCGGTTGTGTGATGGTAAGTAGCACATCATGTACGAATAAGAAATTCTTATGGTGTATCCCCACCACCTCAATCCCTTTGATGTCTGGGCTTGACCTTATCAGTTGGGCTAGAGGCTCTATGCACAATGCAAACAAAATTGAGAGGGGGCAACCATACCTGCATAATTGATCCTTGCTAACTGGTTGAAGTACAGAGCCCTAATCCACATCATAAAATTAGGGTCAAAGTTAAGCTTAGCAAGTATTCACCAAGAAGAGACCCCACAGTCTCTCCAAACAAGACAGGACAAAACAGCACCACCCAATAATAATCAAAGGTATCCTATTTATTATTGCACAAAAACCACATAATTACAGACATTTAAAACATAATTAAAATTAAGGCAATATGACCACCGGGGGGGCACTGTGAGCAAGCAAATTCCCTTATAACTTTTTTACTCATGCTCTATTCATCATTCACATATAATATCTTCACAATTACCATAATCTAATAAAGTGCATTAAACACGTTTATCAGTGCCAACGAAAATACCTAAAAAGTGCTAATAGTGCTAATAATATAAGGCCCAATGGACTCTCAGTGAGGACCGCCAGAAGCAGCAAAAAAGAAACAATTCAAACATAAACACATGTGTATTCAAATTAATGTGTTACCCATCCAATGGTCTGCAACACAGCCTGTCCCCCCGCCCCAGCCAACGCGTTTCGTAACGGTTAGGGCACCCGATACTTCCTCTGGGCAAAAAGGTCCTGGAGATGGTCCCAGCCTGCTCCCCTATATACTAACCTGCCCCGCTCCCACACCAATGACAGCCGCTTGTTGCTGCGCCGCCGCACGCACCCCGGCCGGAAGCGCGTCGGTGGCCCCAGACAGTAACAAAAGGCCAGGGCCAGCCGACGCACCCCGACCGGAAGTGCGTCAGCGGCCCCCGGCTCCCGCATCAGCATCAAAGGACGCCAGCTAAGCTTAGCAAGTACATAGAAAATATCCCATGAGACCGCGCGTCGAACGCATGTTGGATATCTAGTGAAGTAGAAAGTTATTCAACTTCTGTTGTTTAACTATATGAATAAGATGACAAATTATATGGACATTAGGGTCGATTCAAAGAAACATGTAACAGCTTGGATTTTGGTGCCGATCATCCTATTTTTCACGTCCGCTCGTGCGTTCGTATGAACTTGCGAGTGATTCTATAAGCAAATACGTTTCTATCCTAAAATTTACGTCCGTTCGTATGGCAGTTCGGGAATCAGACCTATGTCAGTTTCCATCCTGAATTTTCCGTTTCATTTCTCAGGTTGCAACATTGGTTTTGCCCTTTTTCCTTTTTTGTCTGGACGTAAATCCTTCTGATCTTGCGGCTGCGCACTACAAACTTACCTCATTAAAGTGCATTCTAAATATTTGGTCTTATTTTTCTTTATTTCATTCATTTTGTAGTAACCAACCATTAATGAATGCATTTGCATAAGTAAATCTTACTTTGTTTAATTTTTAGTTAACTTGCAATTTTTACTTGTGGATGTAATTTTAATATTTTGGCTTCAAATGGTACAACTTTAAATTTTGTGTGTGGTTACCCACACCCTCTCCATACAGATTGCTCTCAAATATAAAAAAACACCCAGCAACTTCTGCATGTTATGAGTCTAGAAACAGCCAAGATGGCGGCTCAGGTATTATCAGGCAGCCTGCAAACAGAAAGGGCCTTGTGACTGTGTTGCTCTGCATTCTTTGATTTCTGACCTTTCCGTGCCCCCAGCTCTGCTGTGTCTGTGCAAAATACAGCAGTAACCCACATCCTGCACTTTATCCCGCTCTCCTCTCCTCAGTAAGTGTGATGCATCTGACCAAAGATGTGCTTAAATAATTAAACAAAGCAAAGGTAAACAACTACACCAATAAATGCAATCTAAAAATATTATTCTAGTACATCAATTTAAAAATAAATACCAAAGGACATAAATTTCTTTAATTAACGCAAATATATTGCAAAATAAAGGTTTACATGCAAAGGACTAATTAAGGTCCACATTAAAATGCTTTTATAAGGCATACATGAATCAGGTATGCATTGCCATACAATTTATGGCCTCGGCCATGCTGATACATGCAGTTCATTGGAGCTCAAGACGCGCAGACTCCTCCACATAGCCAAAAAACCTGTTCAAGAACAGCAATACGACTGCTAAAAGGTGTCGGCAGTGGCTTTCTTTTAAAACGTATTTAGAGGTTTGAAAACTGTTCTCTGAATCACACCTAAACCCATTCGATTATCCTAAGTTTTACGTTTTGATCCTAAGTTTTAGGATTTGATCCTAAGTTTTACGTTTTGATCCTAAAATTTAGGAACGAACTTGCGATGATCGTAAGAGCATATACGCATTCGTACGTAGGCTCGTGCGAGTCGGAAATGGCCAAAAAAACAGGAAAAAATGACTAACACCCACCCAAACTTACCATTCTCGATCCGAAATCAATTAACTTTTGCTCTTTGAATCGAGGGGATTGTCACTAACTTGTTGTCCTGGTATAAAACCAGCAGTTCACCAGGGAAGTTAGGATTCTATTGTCCCTGTCTGCCAGGATCTTCGCTAGAAGTTAATTGTCTGTATCAAGAAGGGAAATTGTCCTGTAGTCATCAATCATCTGAGCATTTTTGGTTTGGAGTTATGGTGACATTGGCCATTGTAGAGGCTGGGGATAGACCGTTGCCGTCCAGTAAGGCGTTGAAGAGGTTTTTTTGTAGTAGGTAGTGGAAAATCCATCATGGCTTGATGGTAATTTAAGACTTTTAATGGCAGCCTGGACCTCCTCCAGGAAGCCTCCCTCATCCATAGCATCTCAACCCTCTTGATGAAGAACTGGGAGGGGCAGATCCCAAAATAGGGTGTCAGCCAAATTTGGAAGAAACAGGTAGGAACTTGTGCCACTTTTAATACAGACAGCCACTACTCAATTCACAGAAAAATTCCACCTCTAACTAAAGAAATCAAATAAATATCATTTACTTAGCTTGAAAAGTAATTCAACACAATTTTACATAGTTCTGTTTATAAAGATGAAGGTTATAGTAGACTAATGTTATTTTCTCTATTAGGAATATTTAGCCTTGCTTTCTATCTGCAGTCCATTAGTTAAATTAAATTACAAATATTGTTATTGGACTGCACTTTAGCTGGAAATGCACATGGGAAAGGGTGTGGTACTAATTACCTCCCCATCTGTTTATATTAGGTACTAGATGCATGCCTCATAGTTTGCACAGTTTTAGAGGTTGATACTATCACCTCTATGCACAGGTAGGAGGACCCTGTTCACTAGAAGCAGTATAGAATAATGCATTATTAAATGAAAAAACTGAACAGCAGTTGTCCTTCCAGCTGACTTTTGTCACAGGTGGGTACAGCACAACAGTGGCAGCTAGGTTAAGATTGGATTTCTACACTCAGAATGTGTTGAGAGCTGCCTTCAGGGTCACAATACTGCACAGGCGTGTATGATTCAGACAATATAGGGGAGTAAAAATCTGGGCACAAGTGCATTGTATGGGGAGGCACAAGGATATAATCTAGGGACAGTAGGGTAAACATACATTTCTGACATGCATATAATTTTAACAGGCATAAAGGTACTTTAGCAAGTCATTCCTAGGTATAGGCCTTATAAATTACTTAAAGCAGACCTTATAAAGAAAAACCCACTGCTCAAGTGGGGTCTCAAGTGTATTACTTATTATCTAGAGTGTCTCTTTTCCAGCATAGAGAAAGGCAGCTAGTGTGGAGAAAGTGCGCCATTTTTTTTCAGTTTAGAATTGTAAATTGGGCTTAGTGTGTGTGTGTGTGTGTGTGTGTGTGTGTGTGTGTGTTCATAGTTTAAGGCTCGCTAGCTGTTTACCAGGCAGGAGGAGGTGAGACAGACACACAACTCAAAACTGAGATCAGACTAATAAACATATGAAGACAGAGAGGTCAGGGGCTACAGTAGTGTAGTACACAGAGATGGAGCCTGCAGCTACACTAACATCGCTAATAGTATGCACAGCACTTTAGAAAGTGTTGTGTAAATAATTATGGGAACTCCAGGTGTAGTGAAATAAATCATTACATATGTAAAAACAACCCTGTGGAGAACAACTACATTAGTTATCTATAGATTCCTGCAATGGTTTTGATACTTAAAATTACCCTCAAGGTATCAACGTTTTTGGGAAAGTTACTGGTGGATAAAAAGTTTTAGGTTACAGCTTTAATTAATCAATAGGTTTGTTGGGTGCTGTGCAGAGTCAGACCAAGTTAGGAATAAAGAAGAGATATAGATAATGCAGCTACCTTGATTTTAAAGGGACATTCCAGACAAAGGACTCTATTAGCCCACTTTCTGCCCTCTCCATGCTGGCTATCAAGGGAAAGGGATGTGGCTTCAGGAATTAAAGAGAACTTCACATTTGCCCCTACTGTGCAACCATTACACATTTTTATTACCATTTTATAATGCATATAGTCCCATTATCTATTGTGGCACTGAACAAAAATATAGCCACAAATAGTCAGGCTGAATTTTCCTTAAAATAATGGATTCATCTCCCTTTGGGGCTAACAGTCTTTTGCACCAGGCATGGGGGCTGGTATTCCCAGGATTTAACTATCTCCAACCATAGCGACATGGTGGATGCCTTGGAAGCAACTCAAAAGACACTTGCAAGTCACTGGAGATATTTATTTGTATACATTTTTTTAGACTACTTTTGAACTAGTAAGAGGTCCAACGTTTCCCTATACCTGTTCAAAGGGGCAGGTGGCCTGTTGATAACACCATTAGGGATGAGCGAATCGATCCGGACGAACCCGGATTCGATCCGAATTTCAGGAAAAATTCGATTCGGATCGAATCCGAATTTCCCCGCGATTCGATCACTCGAAGTTTTCCTTTAACATCCATTCATTTACATTTACAGGCATTCTAAGATGGCGGACGGGACATGTCTGGACATGTATCCCGCGCCAGTGCAAGCTGGGGCAGTCACATGCAGCCTATCAGCAGCCAGCAAGCCCGGTGACGTCACACAGCGGTATTTAACGGCGGCCATCTTGCTTTTCCTCATTTCTCTATTGCATTCGTGACAGACAGACAGAACGCTGTGTAGCTGAGGCAGTTAGACAGGCTGGAGACAGGGACAGACAGGGACAGGCAGGAGACAGGCAGGAGACAGACAGGAGACAGACAGAAAGCCAGGGAAAGGTAGGAAAAACGGAGCTGGCTGACAGGGAGATTTTTTTTTTTTCATCCAGCCTTTGTTAGCGTTTTCAGGCTGCTTATAGTAACTAACTGTGCATATATACTGAACTGATCTTAAGTCTGCTGTGAGGCATCCCATTCTGTGACTAAAGCAGCCTCTGTTTAAGACCATATAAGCATTTGCTCTTATCATATTTGAAATTAGGCCTGATAAAGACACTTTTGCTGGCCAAAGCACTACTGGACCCTGCCAGGTCCATTCCTGCCCAGGGCATCCCATTCTGTGACTACAGCAGCCTCTGTTTAAGACCATATAAGCATTTGCTCTTATCATATTTGAAATTAGCCTGATAAAGACACTTTTGCTGGCCAAAGCACTACTGGACCCTGCCAGGTCCATTCCTGCCCAGGGCATCCCATTCTGTGACTAAAGCAGCCTCTGTTTAAGACCATATAAGCATTTGCTCTTATCATATTTGAAATTAGGCCTGATAAAGACACTTTTGCTGGCCAAAGCACTACTGGACCCTGCCAGGTCCATTCCTGCCCGGGGCATCCCATTCTGTGACTACAGCAGCCTCTGTTTAAGACCATATAAGCATTTGCTCTTATCATATTTGAAATTAGCCTGATAAAGACACTTTTGCTGGCCAAAGCACTACTGGACCCTGCCAGGTCCATTCCTGCCCAGGGCATCCCATTCTGTGACTAAAGCAGCCTCTGTTTAAGACCATATAAGCATTTGCTCTTATCATATTTGAAATTAGGCCTGATAAAGACACTTTTGCTGGCCAAAGCACTACTGGACCCTGCCAGGTCCATTCCTGCCCAGGGCATCCCATTCTGTGACTACAGCAGCCTCTGTTTAAGACCATATAAGCATTTGCTCTTATCATATTTGAAATTAGGCCTGATAAAGACACTTTTGCTGGCCAAAGCACTACTGGACCCTGCCAGGTCCATTCCTGCCCAGGGCATCCCATTCTGTGACTACAGCAGCCTCTGTTTAAGACCATATAAGCATTTGCTCTTATCATATTTGAAATTAGGCCTGATAAAGACACTTTTGCTGGCCAAAGCACTACTGGACCCTGCCAGGTCCATTCCTGCCCGGGGCATCCCATTCTGTGACTACAGCAGCCTCTGTTTAAGACCATATAAGCATTTGCTCTTATCATATTTGAAATTAGCCTGATAAAGACACTTTTGCTGGCCAAAGCACTACTGGACCCTGCCAGGTCCATTCCTGCCCAGGGCATCCCATTCTGTGACTAAAGCAGCCTCTGTTTAAGACCATATAAGCATTTGCTCTTATCATATTTGAAATTAGGCCTGATAAAGACACTTTTGCTGGCCAAAGCACTACTGGACCCTGCCAGGTCGATTCCTGTTGGGGCATCCCATTCTGTGACTAAAGCAGCCTCTGTTTAAGACCATATAAGCATTTGCTCTTATCATATTTGAAATTAGGCCTGATAAAGACACTTTTGCTGGCCAAAGCACTACTGGACCCTGCCAGGTCCATTCCTGCCCGGGGCATCCCATTCTGTGACTACAGCAGCCTCTGTTTAAGACCATATAAGCATTTGCTCTTATCATATTTGAAATTAGGCCTGATAAAGACACTTTTGCTGGCCAAAGCACTACTGGACCCTGCCAGGTCCATTCCTGCCCGGGGCATCCCATTCTGTGACTACAGCAGCCTCTGTTTAAGACCATATAAGCATTTGCTCTTATCATATTTGAAATTAGGCCTGATAAAGACACTTTTGCTGGCCAAAGCACTACTGGACCCTGCCAGGTCCATTCCTGCCCAGGGCATCCCATTCTGTGACTACAGCAGCCTCTGTTTAAGACCATATAAGCATTTGCTCTTATCATATTTGAAATTAGGCCTGATAAAGACACTTTTGCTGGCCAAAGCACTACTGGACCCTGCCAGGTCGATTCCTGTTGGGGCATCCCATTCTGTGACTAAAGCAGCCTCTGTTTAAGACCATATAAGCATTTGCTCTTATCATATTTGAAATTAGGCCTGATAAAGACACTTTTGCTGGCCAAAGCACTACTGGACCCTGCCAGGTCCATTCCTGCCCGGGGCATCCCATTCTGTGACTACAGCAGCCTCTGTTTAAGACCATATAAGCATTTGCTCTTATCATATTTGAAATTAGGCCTGATAAAGACACTTTTGCTGGCCAAAGCACTACTGGACCCTGCCAGGTCCATTCCTGCCCAGGGCATCCCATTCTGTGACTACAGCAGCCTCTGTTTAAGACCATATAAGCATTTGCTCTTATCATATTTGAAATTAGGCCTGATAAAGACACTTTTGCTGGCCAAAGCACTACTGGACCCTGCCAGGTCGATTCCTGTTGGGGCATCCCATTCTGTGACTAAAGCAGCCTCTGTTTAAGACCATATAAGCATTTGCTCTTATCATATTTGAAATTAGGCCTGATAAAGACACTTTTGCTGGCCAAAGCACTACTGGACCCTGCCAGGTCCATTCCTGCCCGGGGCATCCCATTCTGTGACTACAGCAGCCTCTGTTTAAGACCATATAAGCATTTGCTCTTATCATATTTGAAATTAGGCCTGATAAAGACACTTTTGCTGGCCAAAGCACTACTGGACCCTGCCAGGTCCATTCCTGCCCAGGGCATCCCATTCTGTGACTACAGCAGCCTCTGTTTAAGACCATATAAGCATTTGCTCTTATCATATTTGAAATTAGGCCTGATAAAGACACTTTTGCTGGCCAAAGCACTACTGGACCCTGCCAGGTCCATTCCTGCCCGGGGCATCCCATTCTGTGACTACAGCAGCCTCTGTTTAAGACCATATAAGCATTTGCTCTTATCATATTTGAAATTAGGCCTGATAAAGACACTTTTGCTGGCCAAAGCACTACTGGACCCTGCCAGGTCCATTCCTGCCCAGGGCATCCCATTCTGTGACTACAGCAGCCTCTGTTTAAGACCATATAAGCATTTGCTCTTATCATATTTGAAATTAGGCCTGATAAAGACACTTTTGCTGGCCAAAGCACTACTGGACCCTGCCAGGTCCATTCCTGCCCAGGGCATCCCATTCTGTGACTAAAGCAGCCTCTGTTTAAGACCATATAAGCATTTGCTCTTATCATATTTGAAATTAGGCCTGATAAAGACACTTTTGCTGGCCAAAGCACTACTGGACCCTGCCAGGTCCATTCCTGCCCAGGGCATCCCATTCTGTGACTACAGCAGCCTCTGTTTAAGACCATATAAGCATTTGCTCTTATCATATTTGAAATTAGGCCTGATAAAGACACTTTTGCTGGCCAAAGCACTACTGGACCCTGCCAGGTCGATTCCTGTTGGGGCATCCCATTCTGTGACTAAAGCAGCCTCTGTTTAAGACCATATAAGCATTTGCTCTTATCATATTTGAAATTAGGCCTGATAAAGACACTTTTGCTGGCCAAAGCACTACTGGACCCTGCCAGGTCCATTCCTGCCCGGGGCATCCCATTCTGTGACTACAGCAGCCTCTGTTTAAGACCATATAAGCATTTGCTCTTATCATATTTGAAATTAGGCCTGATAAAGACACTTTTGCTGGCCAAAGCACTACTGGACCCTGCCAGGTCCATTCCTGCCCGGGGCATCCCATTCTGTGACTACAGCAGCCTCTGTTTAAGACCATATAAGCATTTGCTCTTATCATATTTGAAATTAGGCCTGATAAAGACACTTTTGCTGGCCAAAGCACTACTGGACCCTGCCAGGTCCATTCCTGCCCAGGGCATCCCATTCTGTGACTACAGCAGCCTCTGTTTAAGACCATATAAGCATTTGCTCTTATCATATTTGAAATTAGGCCTGATAAAGACACTTTTGCTGGCCAAAGCACTACTGGACCCTGCCAGGTCGATTCCTGTTGGGGCATCCCATTCTGTGACTAAAGCAGCCTCTGTTTAAGACCATATAAGCATTTGCTCTTATCATATTTGAAATTAGGCCTGATAAAGACACTTTTGCTGGCCAAAGCACTACTGGACCCTGCCAGGTCCATTCCTGCCCGGGGCATCCCATTCTGTGACTACAGCAGCCTCTGTTTAAGACCATATAAGCATTTGCTCTTATCATATTTGAAATTAGGCCTGATAAAGACACTTTTGCTGGCCAAAGCACTACTGGACCCTGCCAGGTCCATTCCTGCCCGGGGCATCCCATTCTGTGACTACAGCAGCCTCTGTTTAAGACCATATAAGCATTTGCTCTTATCATATTTGAAATTAGGCCTGATAAAGACACTTTTGCTGGCCAAAGCACTACTGGACCCTGCCAGGTCCATTCCTGCCCGGGGCATCCCATTCTGTGACTACAGCAGCCTCTGTTTAAGACCATATAAGCATTTGCTCTTATCATATTTGAAATTAGGCCTGATAAAGACACTTTTGCTGGCCAAAGCACTACTGGACCCTGCCAGGTCCATTCCTGCCCAGGGCATCCCATTCTGTGACTACAGCAGCCTCTGTTTAAGACCATATAAGCATTTGCTCTTATCATATTTGAAATTAGGCCTGATAAAGACACTTTTGCTGGCCAAAGCACTACTGGACCCTGCCAGGTCCATTCCTGCCCAGGGCATCCCATTCTGTGACTACAGCAGCCTCTGTTTAAGACCATATAAGCATTTGCTCTTATCATATTTGAAATTAGGCCTGATAAAGACACTTTTGCTGGCCAAAGCACTACTGGACCCTGCCAGGTCCATTCCTGCCCAGGGCATCCCATTCTGTGACTACAGCAGCCTCTGTTTAAGACCATATAAGCATTTGCTCTTATCATATTTGAAATTAGGCCTGATAAAGACACTTTTGCTGGCCAAAGCACTACTGGACCCTGCCAGGTCCATTCCTGCCCGGGGCATCCCATTCTGTGACTACAGCAGCCTCTGTTTAAGACCATATAAGCATTTGCTCTTATCATATTTGAAATTAGCCTGATAAAGACACTTTTGCTGGCCAAAGCACTACTGGACCCTGCCAGGTCCATTCCTGCCCAGGGCATCCCATTCTGTGACTAAAGCAGCCTCTGTTTAAGACCATATAAGCATTTGCTCTTATCATATTTGAAATTAGGCCTGATAAAGACACTTTTGCTGGCCAAAGCACTACTGGACCCTGCCAGGTCCATTCCTGCCCAGGGCATCCCATTCTGTGACTAAAGCAGCCTCTGTTTAAGACCATATAAGCATTTGCTCTTATCATATTTGAAATTAGGCCTGATAAAGACACTTTTGCTGGCCAAAGCACTACTGGACCCTGCCAGGTCCATTCCTGCCCAGGGCATCCCATTCTGTGACTACAGCAGCCTCTGTTTAAGACCATATAAGCATTTGCTCTTATCATATTTGAAATTAGGCCTGATAAAGACACTTTTGCTGGCCAAAGCACTACTGGACCCTGCCAGGTCCCTTCCTGCCCGGGGCATCCCATTCTGTGACTACAGCAGCCTCTGTTTAAGACCATATAAGCATTTGCTCTTATCATATTTGAAATTAGCCTGATAAAGACACTTTTGCTGGCCAAAGCACTACTGGACCCTGCCAGGTCCATTCCTGCCCAGGGCATCCCATTCTGTGACTAAAGCAGCCTCTGTTTAAGACCATATAAGCATTTGCTCTTATCATATTTGAAATTAGGCCTGATAAAGACACTTTTGCTGGCCAAAGCACTACTGGACCCTGCCAGGTCCATTCCTGCCCAGGGCATCCCATTCTGTGACTACAGCAGCCTCTGTTTAAGACCATATAAGCATTTGCTCTTATCATATTTGAAATTAGGCCTGATAAAGACACTTTTGCTGGCCAAAGCACTACTGGACCCTGCCAGGTCCATTCCTGCCCAGGGCATCCCATTCTGTGACTAAAGCAGCCTCTGTTTAAGACCATATAAGCATTTGCTCTTATCATATTTGAAATTAGGCCTGATAAAGACACTTTTGCTGGCCAAAGCACTACTGGACCCTGCCAGGTCCATTCCTGCCCAGGGCATCCCATTCTGTGACTACAGCAGCCTCTGTTTAAGACCATATAAGCATTTGCTCTTATCATATTTGAAATTAGGCCTGATAAAGACACTTTTGCTGGCCAAAGCACTACTGGACCCTGCCAGGTCCATTCCTGCCCGGGGCATCCCATTCTGTGACTACAGCAGCCTCTGTTTAAGACCATATAAGCATTTGCTCTTATCATATTTGAAATTAGCCTGATAAAGACACTTTTGCTGGCCAAAGCACTACTGGACCCTGCCAGGTCCATTCCTGCCCAGGGCATCCCATTCTGTGACTAAAGCAGCCTCTGTTTAAGACCATATAAGCATTTGCTCTTATCATATTTGAAATTAGGCCTGATAAAGACACTTTTGCTGGCCAAAGCACTACTGGACCCTGCCAGGTCCATTCCTGCCCAGGGCATCCCATTCTGTGACTAAAGCAGCCTCTGTTTAAGACCATATAAGCATTTGCTCTTATCATATTTGAAATTAGGCCTGATAAAGACACTTTTGCTGGCCAAAGCACTACTGGACCCTGCCAGGTCCATTCCTGCCCAGGGCATCCCATTCTGTGACTACAGCAGCCTCTGTTTAAGACCATATAAGCATTTGCTCTTATCATATTTGAAATTAGGCCTGATAAAGACACTTTTGCTGGCCAAAGCACTACTGGACCCTGCCAGGTCCATTCCTGCCCGGGGCATCCCATTCTGTGACTAAGGCAAGCCTCTGTTTAAGACCATATAAGCATTTGCTCTTATCATATTTGAAATTAGGCCTGATAAAGACACTTTTGCTGGCCAAAGCACTACTGGACCCTGCCAGGTCCATTCCTGCCCGGGGCATCCCATTCTGTGACTACAGCAGCCTCTGTTTAAGACCATATAAGCATTTGCTCTTATCATATTTGAAATTAGGCCTGATAAAGACACTTTTGCTGGCCAAAGCACTACTGGACCCTGCCAGGTCCATTCCTGCCCAGGGCATCCCATTCTGTGACTACAGCAGCCTCTGTTTAAGACCATATAAGCATTTGCTCTTATCATATTTGAAATTAGGCCTGATAAAGACACTTTTGCTGGCCAAAGCACTACTGGACCCTGCCAGGTCCATTCCTGCCCAGGGCATCCCATTCTGTGACTAAAGCAGCCTCTGTTTAAGACCATATAAGCATTTGCTCTTATCATATTTGAAATTAGGCCTGATAAAGACACTTTTGCTGGCCAAAGCACTACTGGACCCTGCCAGGTCCATTCCTGCCCAGGGCATCCCATTCTGTGACTACAGCAGCCTCTGTTTAAGACCATATAAGCATTTGCTCTTATCATATTTGAAATTAGGCCTGATAAAGACACTTTTGCTGGCCAAAGCACTACTGGACCCTGCCAGGTCCATTCCTGCCCGGGGCATCCCATTCTGTGACTACAGCAGCCTCTGTTTAAGACCATATAAGCATTTGCTCTTATCATATTTGAAATTAGCCTGATAAAGACACTTTTGCTGGCCAAAGCACTACTGGACCCTGCCAGGTCCATTCCTGCCCAGGGCATCCCATTCTGTGACTAAAGCAGCCTCTGTTTAAGACCATATAAGCATTTGCTCTTATCATATTTGAAATTAGGCCTGATAAAGACACTTTTGCTGGCCAAAGCACTACTGGACCCTGCCAGGTCCATTCCTGCCCAGGGCATCCCATTCTGTGACTAAAGCAGCCTCTGTTTAAGACCATATAAGCATTTGCTCTTATCATATTTGAAATTAGGCCTGATAAAGACACTTTTGCTGGCCAAAGCACTACTGGACCCTGCCAGGTCCATTCCTGCCCAGGGCATCCCATTCTGTGACTACAGCAGCCTCTGTTTAAGACCATATAAGCATTTGCTCTTATCATATTTGAAATTAGGCCTGATAAAGACACTTTTGCTGGCCAAAGCACTACTGGACCCTGCCAGGTCCATTCCTGCCCGGGGCATCCCATTCTGTGACTACAGCAGCCTCTGTTTAAGACCATATAAGCATTTGCTCTTATCATATTTGAAATTAGCCTGATAAAGACACTTTTGCTGGCCAAAGCACTACTGGACCCTGCCAGGTCCATTCCTGCCCAGGGCATCCCATTCTGTGACTAAAGCAGCCTCTGTTTAAGACCATATAAGCATTTGCTCTTATCATATTTGAAATTAGGCCTGATAAAGACACTTTTGCTGGCCAAAGCACTACTGGACCCTGCCAGGTCCATTCCTGCCCAGGGCATCCCATTCTGTGACTACAGCAGCCTCTGTTTAAGACCATATAAGCATTTGCTCTTATCATATTTGAAATTAGGCCTGATAAAGACACTTTTGCTGGCCAAAGCACTACTGGACCCTGCCAGGTCCATTCCTGCCCAGGGCATCCCATTCTGTGACTAAAGCAGCCTCTGTTTAAGACCATATAAGCATTTGCTCTTATCATATTTGAAATTAGGCCTGATAAAGACACTTTTGCTGGCCAAAGCACTACTGGACCCTGCCAGGTCGATTCCTGTTGGGGCATCCCATTCTGTGACTAAAGCAGCCTCTGTTTAAGACCATATAAGCATTTGCTCTTATTATATTTGAAATTAGGCCTGATAAAGACACTTTTGCTGGCCAAAGCACTACTGGACCCTGCCAGGTCGATTCCTGTTGGGGCATCCCATTCTGTGACTACAGCAGCCTCTGTTTAAGACCATATAAGCATTTGCTCTTATCATATTTGAAATTAGGCCTGATAAAGACACTTTTGCTGGCCAAAGCACTACTGGACCCTGCCAGGTCCATTCCTGCCCGGGGCATCCCATTCTGTGACTACAGCAGCCTCTGTTTAAGACCATATAAGCATTTGCTCTTATCATATTTGAAATTAGCCTGATAAAGACACTTTTGCTGGCCAAAGCACTACTGGACCCTGCCAGGTCCATTCCTGCCCAGGGCATCCCATTCTGTGACTAAAGCAGCCTCTGTTTAAGACCATATAAGCATTTGCTCTTATTATATTTATATTATAAGACACTTTTGCTGGGCATAGGCTTACTGCTGCCTGCCAGGTGCACTTCTGTTGAGGCATCCCATTCTGTAACATAGCATACCCCTCTTTATTTACACTAAGCAGCTCTCTTATTTACACTAAGCAGGCCTGTTGGAGGCTGAGTGTTACTGCTCACTTTTGGTGTGCATTATATTCTGTTTCATATAGACCCACCGCTGCCCGGGGTTTTTTTAAATATCACCTACTACCACGCCAGTTAGACTATGTCGGGCAGACAAGTGCCTGGAAGTGAAAAGAGGAGTGGCAGAGGCCAAGATTCCGCAGGCAGAGCTCGCATCAGACTGGGGGCCAGTAGCAGCAGGAGTCACGCTGAGAGACCTAATCTGCCAGTATCTGCTAGCGGTCGGGTCTCCACCAGTAACGCATCTGCCGTGGTAGATTGGTTGACGCGCTCATCAACAACATCATCACAACTTACGTCTGAGACCCCCAGTCTAGGGTCGGTAGGTTCCTCTGACACAACCCTGAGTTGGCATGCCCCGAGAGCAGTCCCTGTCCTCCCATTGCCTCTGGCCTACGCCGTTCCCTCCCCCAGCGACGTATCCTATGCTTTGGGTTCAGCTCCACTCTTTAGTGAGGAGGACCATCAGATAGAGGACAGTCAGCAGCTACTGCCCAGCCAAGAAATGGAGGTGGCTTCTTTAGCTAGGCAGACAAATAGTGATGTGGACAGTGTCGTGGGTGCTGCGAGCGTTCCAGCTCCTGCGCCAGACACTGTTGACGAATCCACGAACATCAGTGACGTACAGCCACAACTCGGTGATGATGATGATGATGACGATGAAGCCGATCGCACTTGGGAGCCGGGTGATGAAGGGGCTTCATCGTCATCATCAGGAGAAGAGGGGTGCAGGTTGCCCCGGAGTCAGCAGCTGAGGCAGCAAGGTGGTAGCAGTCAGCATGGGGGCACAATTCCAAAGGCTGGAGCCGGCCGGGGCCGGGGCCGGGGTAGAGCACCTGCTGTGCGGCAGTCTACCTTATCGGGAGGTAGTGGAGCAGGGGTTCCTGGAGTTGGCAACAGCAGCAGTGAATCAGTGAGGCCAGGGGGTGGGAAAAGTAGCTACTCGGCAGTGTGGCAGTTTTTCCTGAGGCATCCGCAGGAGGGTAACATGGCCACATGCAAGATATGTAGGCAAAAGGTGAAGCGTGGCCAGGGTCCAAATGTTGGCACCACGGCCTGCGTCAACATATGATGCGTCACCATAAAACGACCTGGGAGAACCGAGGCTCCCAAGGGGTGGTCCAGTCTGCTTCCTCACCAAGTGAGCTCCCAATTTCTGCCAGCCAAGGCTCCAGCACCTCAGCCGAAGGCAGCTGTGCGTCATACCCATCCTCTGTCACTCCTGCTCCTCCTCCTCCAAGTCATGCATCCCGCCAGCAATCCATCAGCGAAGCCATGTCCAAGAGACAGCAGTATGCGCCCACTCATCCTACGGCGCAGAAGCTGAATGTGCTCCTGTCCAAGTTGCTGGTGCTGCAGTCGCTCCCTTTTCAGGTGGTGGAATCTGCACCTTTCAGAGAACTGATGGCTTGTGCCGAGCCGAGGTGGAGAGTCCCAAGCCGTCATTTCTTTGCCAAGAAGGCAGTACCAGCGCTGCACACTTTTGTTGAACAGAAGGTGGGCCAGTCCTTGAGCCTGTCGGTGTGTAGCAAAATACATGGCAGCGCCGACATCTGGAGCTGTAACTACGGTCAGGGGCAGTACATGTCGTTTACGGCCCACTGGGTGAATGTGGTCCCTTTGCAGCAGCAACTTGGACAGGTCACGCCGCTTCGGCCTCCGCGCTCTCTGCCCATTGGGCCTGTGACACCGTGCGACTCGGCCTCCTCATCCTCCGCCATCTCCTCACCCTCCACTGTAGGCTCAAGTCTCAGTGCCCCTCCAGTCTACCATGTGTGCAGGGCACGGAGGTGTCACGCAGTGCTTCACATGGTTTGTCTTGGCGAACGGAGTCACACAGGGGAGGAACTGCTTAAATGTATTCATCAGGGAAATCCAAACATGGCTTACTCCGAGAAAACTTAAAATGGGAATCATGGTTACCGACAATGGGAAGAACATTTTGTCTGCGCTGCGCCAAGGAAGCCTGACCCATGCCCCCTGCATGGCTCACGTCTTCAATCTGGTTGTCAAGCGGTTTCTGAAGTGTTCCCCCCATCTGCAGGACATCCTAACAACTTCACGGAAACTTTGCATGCACTTCAGCCACTCCTACACCGCCAAACACACCCTTCTTGAGCTACAGCGTCAGAATGGTATCCCCCAACATAGTCTGATTTGCGATGTTTCCACCCGTTGGAATTCCACCCTTCACATGTTGGACCGATTATATGAACAGAGAAAAGCCATCACGGATTTCCTGATGATCCAAGCAGATAGGGGGACTCCCCTGTGTAACTTCAATGTCAACCAGTGGCAGCTCATACGTGACACCTGCCGTTTGCTCAGGCCCTTTGAGGAAGCCACTTTATTTGTCAGTCGGCAGGATTACGGATGAACGACGTGATTCCACTGCTTCATGTACTACAGCACATGTTGGAAACCATGGCTGGTCAGGGCACTGGAGACATGGCGTTTACATCTTACGGCCACATGAACCCCGTTGGAGCTGAACTGGAGGAGGAGGAGGAGGAAGAGGAGGAGGAGGAGTTGCCCAGCGAAACACAGTTTAGGCTTGGCGAAAATGGCTGGTTTATCTAGTCAGCGGACAGGAGAGGAGGAGCAGGAGCAGCCAGAGGAGCTAGAGGTTTTTGAGGAAGGAGAGACAGAGGACCCGGGCACACCGTGGCAGTATGCAGTGGAGATGGAGACAGGTAGTCCATCCGAGTCACTTGCGCAAATGGCACGAAGCATGCTCACATGCTTGCGTAGTGACCCCAGAATTGTTTCCATCTGTCGGCGGGATGACTTCTGGCTGTCCACCTTATTGGACCCTCGCTTCCGGCACAAAATGGGGGCATTTTTTAAACCCACCGAGAGGGAGGACAAACTCAACTACTACAAAGACATTCTACGTAGGCAGTTGGCCGATGCCTATCTGCGCCATGGTCCATACTCTCGCAGGTCCTGACTCGAGGGGACCTCTGCGCTCACCTTCCACTGCCATGGCCGCTGGGGGGGTTGGCAGCAGCAGCAGCAGAAGCTCCATCAGCAGCAGCAGCCTCAGTCTTCAGTCGCTAATGAGTAGCTTTCTACACCCGCATAGTGAGGCTACTCATGAGCAGCAGGAAGACCTGGAGCAGGACCTGAACCAGCAGGTCATGTCATACTTTGACATGACCATGCCAACACACCTTGAGGATCCGCTGGACTTCTGGGCAGCCAAACTTGATTTGTGGCCGCAACTAGCAGAGTTTGCCCTGGAAAAGCTGTCCTGCCCGGCAAGTAGCGTGCCATCTGAGCGGGTGTTTAGTGCGGCGGGGGCCATAGTTACGGCGAGGAGAACTCGTCTGTCAACTAAAAAAGTGGAGAGACTCACCTTTGTCAAAATGAATCAGGGATGGATCAGCCAGGATTTCCACCCACCAATGCCTGATGCATGCGACTAGATTCAGCATGGTGCCACGTTTTACACTTTCCAAATGGTGCAAAACATATTTATGTCTTTAGGCCATTTTTTGGGCTCCTGCTGCTGCTGCTGCCAACTCCTGCCAACTCCAGGGTGTGATTCATCCAATTTTTGGGCTCCTGAGGCCAACTCCAGTGTATATTTGGGCTCTGCTGCTGCTGCTGCCAACTTCTGCCAACTCCAGGGTGTGATTCATCCAATTTTTGGGCTCCTGAGGCCAACTCCAGTGTATATTTGGGCTCCTGCTGCTGCTACTGTCAACTCCTGCCAACTCCAGGGTGTGATTCATCCAATTTTTGGGCTCCTGAGGCCAACTCCAGTGTATATTTGGGCTCCTGCTGCTGCTGCTGCCAACTTCTGCCAACTCCAGGGTGTGATTCATCCAATTTTTGGGCTCCTGAGGCCAACTCCAGTGTATATTTGGGCTCCTGCTGCTGCTACTGTCAACTCCTGCCAACTCCAGGGTGTGATTCATCCAATTTTTGGGCTCCTGAGGCCAACTCCAGTGTATATTTGGGCTCCTGCTGCTGCTGCTGCCAACTTCTGCCAACTCCAGGG